>LR990147.1:17383556-18667834 GCA_905147285.1 Hypena proboscidalis | reverse complement strand
AAAAAAAAAAAAAAAAAAAAAAAAAAAAAAAAAAAAAAAAAAAAAAAAAAAAAAAAAAAAAACCTAACCTAACCTAACCTAACCTAACCTAACCTAACCTAACCTAACCTAACCTAACCTAACCTAACCTAACCTAACCTAACCTAACCTAACCTAACCTAACCTAACCTAACCTAACCTAACCTAACCTAACCTAACCTAACCTAACCTAACCTAACCTAACCTAACCTAACCTAACCTAACCTAACCTAACCTAACCTAACCTAACCTAACCTAACCTAACCTAACCTAACCTAACCTAACCTAACCTAACCTAACCTAACCTAACCTAACCTAACCTAACCTAACCTAACCTAACCTAACCTAACCTAACCTAACCTAACCTAACCTAACCTAACCTAACCTAACCTAACCTAACCTAACCTAACCTAACCTAACCTAACCTAACCTAACCTAACCTAACCTAACCTAACCTAACCTAACCTAACCTAACCTAACCTAACCTAACCTAACCTAACCTAACCTAACCTAACCTAACCTAACCTAACCTAACCTAACCTAACCTAACCTAACCTAACCTAACCTAACCTAACCTAACCTAACCTAACCTAACCTAACCTAACCTAACCTAACCTAACCTAACCTAACCTAACCTAACCTAACCTAACCTAACCTAACCTAACCTAACCTAACCTAACCTAACCTAACCTAACCTAACCTAACCTAACCTAACCTAACCTAACCTAACCTAACCTAACCTAACCTAACCTAACCTAACCTAACCTAACCTAACCTAACCTAACCTAACCTAACCTAACCTAACCTAACCTAACCTAACCTAACCTAACCTAACCTAACCTAACCTAACCTAACCTAACCTAACCAGTCTGCATCAGTCTCCCACTGAGAACAGGTGCAAAACACGTGCGCTCCGCATTAAAAAATTCTTTTGAGTGGGTTTTCTTCGCGCTACAACGACAAGTGAGGTGTTGATCGATAGGTCTCGGCGACCCCCATCCACCTACAGTTAGTGCAAGTGAAAAACAGTGCTGTGCTACGAGAAAAACCTGAAAAACTGGACTTTTTCGAGGTTAAAAAAGTGTTTTTCAAGTGTAAAAGTGAAACTAGAAGTGTCCCCCAATAGTGCGAAGTGACGCCTGAAAGGCCCCGGTGAGACCTACAGTTTGACACCAATTTCGACCCCGGGAGTGAGTGCCTTCAGCCTGAAAAAGGCAAAAAAACAATTACCACGTGGTCGTGAAAATTTTTTCTGCTGGACCTAGGACCACCAAAATCGGCAAGCTTGAAGACGACAACAAGGCAAGTGTTTTTCCGGTCTCAGCTGAATTTTATGTCTTCAGGAAGAATTTATATGACTATTCAAAGTTCGAAACTTTGCCCTTGAATATCTCCTGAACCAGATCGAAATTTGACAATCTTCAACTGCTTGATTTTGCGCGCTCGACGGGAGAAGACAGACAGCAGCCTAGAATAATTTTAGCTTTTAAGATTTTTGAATTAAAATTAAAAAACTAAAAATTTTATATTTTCTTTAATATTTTAGTCAATTTTTAAAATTTTTTCAGTTTTATTATTTTACATTATTCGGCCCTATTTTATCTAAATTTAGCATATTTTTTCAGATTTTTAGGTTAATTAGTTTAGGAGATATAGAATTTTTAGTGTTTTTTGTATATAAATAGGAAATAAATAGAATTAATTAATTTTTAAGTGTATATTTGTGTTTTGGTAGGTTGTTTGACCCTTAGGAACCCAAAACCAGGGTTCCCTAGCGCCACAATTGGCGAATTTTGTATTTTTTGACCAGGTCGGCCATTTTTGATTTTTGGGTCAAAAATTTCAAAGGGCCATAACTCGGCCCCCAGTTGAGATAGAGAGACGGGAATTGGAATCTACGCTTAATAGGCACCACATCTAGGCGTTCTGCTACTTTAGATTCAAATTGGAGGGTTTTTTATTTTTAGCGCTGAAACCACCTTCAGGAGGAAGAGTAAGTTGGGCCAATATCAGTATTGGTTTTCCCGTGTCTCTACGACTTGTAGTTTCGGAGTTACAGGCACTTAAAGTGTCACTTTGACAGCTCGGCGGCCATCTTGGATTTACAAAAACCGCCGTAACTCCGAAACCTGTGGTCGTAGGGACTCGAAATTTTATATAGGGGTTCAGGAGCATCACTCCCACCCCCCCACTTATTTTCAGCCCAATCGGAGCTGAAAATCTGCGACCTCCTGAAAGTGGTTCCAGTGTCTAGTTCAAGCTAGGGCAAGCACAGGGAGCCCAAACGGCAGTATCCTGCGACGCTGGACTTGGAAGATACGGCCAGTCAAATATTGACCGTCCGCCATCTTGGATTTTTTCAGACCTCTGTATCTTCCAAACCGCTGGTCGCACGGGCCTGGGGTTTCCTCTGTTAGTCTTGGCAGACTCAGTTCTACCAGCTAGGATTATTTATTTTAGATTAGGACAAATTTTCGGGAATTTTCAGGAGCTGAAAATTTTTGGCCTGAAAGCCGCACCGAAGGGTAGAGCTCGTCGCGCCGGTTCCAGCGAGCCCAAGCACGGTCAAATCCGACCATCCGTTCCCGAGATAAGCCGGTTTGACTGAAAACTTTGACCCGGTCAAAAATTTTTTGACTCCGGTTTTCCCGGGAACCTATTGGCCTAGGAGCGCCGTGTTTGGTATCGTTGTGACGGGCTCGGTGAGGGCTATCCAACGGTGTGGATTTCGAGACTCTACCTAGAGTCCGAAAAACCGAAAATTTTTGACTCCTGAAAATTTTCTGAAAATTTTCGCAAGTGACCTTAGCTTATTGGCTAGATTACTTAGGATTAGGACCCAAGCTTTTTTGGCGCGGAAACTTAGATTTAAGACTGTAGAGTGCTTTTGCGCTCTACATTTTATTGACTAAGCACCTTTTTAGTGCAATTTGACGTTTTTTCTTTTTTGTTTTTTGTTTTTTTGGACTTTTATTAACATGTACACTGTAGCGCGTACCCCAGCCAAAAAGACCAGTACAGCGGACCAACGCACCCCTCCACAAATGGAGGAAGTAAGCCCCCAAAGACAGATCTCCAAGGTGAGGCGCAGCATCGAGGAATGGGACATCGGCAGGCCCGAGAAACCCACTAAAATTTCCCCTCGGAAGCAAGCGGGCACCTCTGGAGTTCTGCCTAAACAGCTTCCGATTGCTGTACCGCCTAAGGAAGCTTCAGTAGCAACTAAGCCCAAGCCTACCGTAAAGTCACTAGAGGCAAAAGGGCCATCACCATCGGGCGAAAAACGTACTGGGCGCCCAGAGGATGCGCGAGTCTCCATCAGCAGGGCGAAAGCCGGACTTGCTAACTCGCGCAACCTCAAGGCGGAAATTAAGATCGAGGTCACGAGCGCAGTAGATAGATTGTATGCAATCTACAAGGAGACAGAGGCGGAGCTCAACGAGCTCAAGAAGGCGTCCAAACCTACCCCGAGCACGGACACCACACCGATAGAGGCAGCAGTACCAACACCTGTACTGACGGCGGTCGACATTAGTCTCGACACTACCGCCATACTCAGCAGGATCGAGGAGAACAACCGGCTCCTGAAGGCAAACAGCGAAAAGCTGGAGGCCATTCAGGGGCTGGTCGTTGACCAGAAGTCCTTGCTGACCACTACCACCTACGCCAGTGCCGCAGCAAGAGCTGGACCAAACATGAGGACGGAGCAAACAGCGCTCCACTCAATTGTGGTTACAGCTAAAAACGCTGGGGCAACGGGTGACGAAGTGCTCGAGGAGGTGAGAAAGGCTGTGGACGCGAAGGAAGGCTGGATCACAGTAGAGAGGGTGCGCAAGGCCAGGGACAGGAAAGTGATCATGGGATGTAGTACCAAGGAAGAAAGGGAAAGATTGAAGGAGAGATTGAAAGGAGCGGGCGATCATCTCATTGTCGAGGAGATGAAGAATAAGGACCCACTTCTGGTTCTGAAGGACGTGCTGTCAATACACAGCGACGAGGAAGTCCTCCGCGCCCTCCGGAACCAGAATGGGGAACTTTTTTGTGGCCTCGACAGTGAGAGTGACCGCACCGCAGTGAAATTCCGTAGGAGAGCGCGAAACCCCCACAGCTCCCATATCGTCCTAACAGTCTCGCCGACCATCTGGCGTAGAGCTATGGACCGGGGTTTCGCGAGAATTGATCTGCAGAGGATTAGGGTAGAAGATCAGTCCCCACTTGTGCAATGCACCCGGTGTCTCGGGTACGGGCACAGCAAAAGGCTCTGCAAAGAGCCAGCAGACCTTTGTAGTCATTGCGGTGGCCCGCACCTAAGAGCAGAGTGCCAAGACAGGGCAGTCGGGGAGGGCCCGACATGCCGGAACTGTACCCTGGCCAAGCAACCCGACGTAAGGCACAACGCCTTCAGCGTGGAGTGCCCGACTAGGAAAAGGTGGGACGCATTGGCTCGAGCATCTGTAGCGTATTGTTAAGGGCACCCCAGAGATTACCCACCAGTACTTAATAATGCAAGCGAACCTGCAGCGCAGCAAGTTAGCCACGGAGGAGCTAATGATCGCGGCCCAGGACCGAAAGGCGTCAGTAGCTCTGCTTCAGGAACCATATGTTGGTGCGGCTAAGAGTCTTAGGAGTTACCGGGGATCGCGGACTTACCAGGCCTTGGAAAGCGGAGAAGGGAAAGTCAAAGCTGCCATCGTAGTTTACGATGCCAGCCTAGACGTTATACAATACCCGGAACTATGTACCAACAATATGGTGGTCATAGGAGTCCGCACCAGAGCCTGGACCGTGACCATGGTCTCCTACTATTTTGAGCCGGACCAACAAATGGACATTCACCTGGAGCAACTACGAAAAATAGTTGACCGACTGACCGACAGACGAATAATAATCGGCGGTGACGCGAATGCAAAAAGTATCTGGTGGGGAAGTCCAAACGAGGACAAACGTGGGGAGCTCGGCGGTGACGCGAATGCAAAAAGTATCTGGTGGGGAAGTCCAAGCGAGGACAAACGTGGGGAGCTTTTCTGCGGTGCGCTCGGAGAGCTAGGGTTAAATGTTTTGAACACGGGAAGAATTCCAACCTTCGACACAATAAGGGGTGGTAACAGGTACAGCAGCTACGTGGACGTGACTGCGTGCTCGGCAGACTTGCTAGACTTGGTGGTGAACTGGAGAGTAGTGGAGGACCTCACGAGCTCAGATCACAACGGTATTTCATTTCACATACAATTACAAAAGTCAAAGGGAACACAAATACAACGCACTACACGCATATACAACACAAAGAAGGCTAATTGGAGTCAGTTTCGTGAGAAACTGACCCAAATTATGTCAGACATGCACCTCACCACACAAACACTGGAAGCAATAACACATCACGACCAACTCGAGAACACAGTTAAATTATACACAGAAGCAATAACACAAACATGTAGACAGACAATACCATTAAAAAAGAACACAGAAACACTTACCATACCGTGGATGACCGAGGAACTCGCAGCACTGAAGAAGGAAGTTGCCACCAGGAAGCGAAGAGTCAGGAACGCTGCACCGATACGTAGACCCGCCGTAGTGAAGCTGTACCTGGAAAAGAAAGAGCAATATTTAGAGGCGGCTATGGAAGCCCAGGTCGAGGGTTGGAAGGCTTTCTGTGGGAAACAGGATAGGGAAGGAGTATGGGAGGGGATATATAGGATTATTGGTAGGACCTGTAGGAGGGAAGAAGATCTTCCCCTGCAGAAGAATGGTAGGATGCTGGACCAACAAGAGTCGGCTCAGTGGTTGGCCGAGACCTTTTACCCGAAGGATGAAGAGGAAAACGATAGTGCCGAACACAAGGCCATCCGACAGCTAGCTAGCCAAGTAAACGAAGGGGATCATAATGTTAATTATGACCCCCCGTTTACCGAAGATGAGCTGCAGAAGGCAGCACTATCATTTAACCCGAAAAAAGCACCGGGGGGGGAGGGTTTCACGGCAGATATATGCGTCCAGGCGATGGCGTGCAACCCGGAGTATCTACTGTCACTCTTCAATAAATGCCTGGAAAAGCGTTGTTTCCCGAGGATCTGGAAGCAGGCAACTGTGGTGATCCTCAGGAAGCCAGGAAAGGACTCGTACATCGTGCCTAAATCATACAGACCCATTGGGCTTCTGCCTGTCTTGGGCAAGATGTACGAGAAAATGTTGGTTGCTCGTCTAAAGTTTTACCTACTTCCGGCGATAAGCCCGAACCAGTACGGATTCATGCCGCAGCGTGGAACAGAAGACGCCCTCTACGTCCTAATGGGGCATATACGAAACAAGCTGTCCGAAAGGAAGCTGGTAACGTTAGTCTCACTGGACATAGAGGGAGCTTTCGACAGCGCATGGTGGCCAAAAATCCGAGTCCGTCTGGCAGAGGAGAACTGCCCCGTAAACTTGAGACGAGTAATCGACAGTTACCTGAGCGACAGGTCAGTGACGGTTAGGTACGCTGGGAGAGAGGTAGGAAGACCCACATCGCAGGGATGTGTACAGGGGTCCATTGGTGGCCCTCTGCTGTGGAACCTGATCCTAGATCCGCTCCTTAGGGATCTGAACGGCCAAGGGGTCTATGCACAGGCTTTTGCAGACGACGTTGTTCTTATGTTTGACGGGGAGATAGCCACTGACATTGAGAGACGTGCCAATGCCGCCCTCGAGCATGTGAGGACGTGGGGGGTGCGAAATAAGCTGAAATTCGCACCGCACAAGACCTGTGCGATGGTAATCACGCGGAAGCTGAAGTTCGACTCCCCGCGTCTAAGCATGGGCGGGGTAGACATTGGCATGTCAAACAGTGTCAAACTTCTGGGGTTGACAATCGACAACAAGTTGACATTCAATACACACATCACGAATGCTTGCAAAAAGGCGATAGGCATCTACAAGCAGCTAGCTAGAGCAGCTAGGGTTAGCTGGGGCCTTCACCCCGAAGTAATTAGGTCTATTTATACCGCGGCGGTAGAACCAGTAATAATGTACGCAGCAAGCGCATGGGCTCCAACCGCGAACAAACTAGGAGTCAGAAAGCAGTTGAACGCAGTACAAAGGTGCTTCGCGCAGAAACTGTGCCGGGCATACCGGACGGTCTCCCTGGACTCAGCACTGGTGCTGGCTGGGCTGCTCCCTCTTGACCTGCGTATCAAGGAAGTTGCTTCCCTATACGAGGCCAAGAAGGGGGTTGAACAGTCAGTGCTGGGAGACAGGGAGATCGAACGGATGACCCCGGCAACGGAGATGCCACACCCAGCGCTGCGCAAGACCTTAGATTTTGAGCTTCTAGCTGACCAACAGCAGTACGACCAAATAGAAGACCTAGAAGTCCGCATTTTCACTGACGGCAGCAAGCTTGAGGGCAAGGTTGGAGCGGCGCTAACACTTTGGAGTGGTGGCGCCGAGACCAAAACCCTCAAACTTGCTTTGCCGTCATATGCGACAGTTTATCAGGCCGAACTCCTTGCATTGAACCGAGCGGCAGTGGAGATAGCTAGACATAGGGCAACAACATTTGGTGTCTTCTGCGACTCTAGGGCGGCACTCCAGACCGTAGCGAACTCGGACTCTCCACACCCACTTGCTGTAGAATTCCGACAGAACTTGTCCATTAGCGCTTCAAGGAACAAAATAATTAAATTATTTTGGATTAAAGCTCACGTGGGTTTGGAGGGGAACGAGAGGGCGGACGTGCTCGCGAAGGAGGCCGCTCTGGGGTCGAAGAGGATACCGGATTACGACCGGTATCCGGTCTCATTTGTCAAGCGTCTGATTCGCAATCGGACGGTTGACGAATGGGACGTAAGATACCGGTCCGGTACAACAGCTGCAACAACGAAGTTGTTCTTTCCCAGTGCCGCAGAGGCTTATAGAGTAGTGCGAAAGATCGCCATTACACCCGAGTCAACACAGCTCATGACGGGGCACGGTGGGTTCTCCGCATACTTGAACAGGTTCAAGTGTAAGGAGGACCCATCGTGCATCTGTGAGCCTGGGGTTGATGAAACGGTCATTCACCTCATCACCGCATGCCCGGTATTCTGTAGGGAACGCCTAGAAGTGGAAAGCCAATTAGATACCGAAATAGTCCCCGAAAACCTGCAATTGATAATTTCAAGCAAAAAGAGAAAGGTGTTTTTGGAATACTGCGCAAAAATAATAAATATTGTGAAAAAAAGGAATAGCAAAAAGTAAATTATGGTTTACATATATTATAAGAATATATAGTATAAGCATAAGATAAAATAGGCAATAAAAATGTAATAGAATAAGCAGCAGTAGAAATAGTAAGATTGTATAAAATAAGTAGATAGAAATAAGAGTAGAAATTAAGATGTAAAAACCTTGTATTAAAATAAAAAAAAAAAAAAAAAAAAAATGTATATAGAATAAGATGATGTAAAGAAAATTGTAAAAAGAAAGAAAAACAGAAAAACCTGAAAAAAAGTTATTTACCCCGTTTTAAATTAGATATAAGAAATAAAGATTATAAAATAGTTAGGTATCCAAATATGGATAGTTGGGCATCCCACCCAAACAAAAGAAAAAGAGATGATGAATGAAAGAAAGATATAGTATGAAGAATGAAAGTACGAGAGGCATAAAAGCGAGAACTAGAATGAATGAGAAATTAATAGCCTAGGAGAACAAAGGCCACGCTGTAGGCATGGGTTCTAGAAAGCCAAAAAAAAAAAAAAAAAAAAAAAAAAAAAAAAAAAAAACCTAACCTAACCTAACCTAACCTAACCTAACCTAACCTAACCTAACCTAACCTAACCTAGGTTAGGTTAGGTTTTTTTTAAAATAAAAAAAAAAAAAAAAGTTAGGTTTTTTTAGTACTAAATTTTTATTGTTTTGTTTATATTTTGGCAACCCTACACCCTATTTTCTAAATTTTTGTTTTCCTGGAGAGGGCGCGTCGAGCTCTTTCTCCCGACACCCCATTTGTTAAAAAAAAAATCTTACCTAACCTAACCTAACCTAACCTAACCTATCACAAAGATTATTGTTTTGTTTATATTTTGGCAACCCTACACCCTAAAAAACCCTACACCTAAAAAAAAAACCTCACCTAACCTAACCTAACCTAGGTTAGGTTAGGTTTTTTTTAAAATAAAAAAAAAAAAAAAAGTTAGGTTTTTTTAGTACTAAATTTTTATTGTTTTGTTTATATTTTGGCAACCCTACACCCTAAAAAACCCTACACCTAAAAAAAAAACCTCACCTAACCTAACCTAACCTAGGTTAGGTTAGGTTTTTTTTAAAATAAAAAAAAAAAAAAAGGTTAGGTTTTTTTAGTACTAAATTTTTATTGTTTTGTTTATATTTTGGCAACCCTACACCCTAAAAAACCCTACACCTAAAAAAAAAAACCTAACCTAACCTAACCTAACCTAGGTTAGGTTAGGTTTTTTTTAAAATAAAAAAAAAAAAAAAAGTTAGGTTTTTTTAGTACTAAATTTTTATTGTTTTGTTTATATTTTGGCAACCCTACACCCTATTTTCTAAATTTTTGTTTTCCTGGAGAGGGCGCGTCGAGCTCTTTCTCCCGACACCCCATTTGTTAAAAAAAAAATCTTACCTAACCTAACCTAACCTAACCTAACCTATCACAAAGATTATTGTTTTGTTTATATTTTGGCAACCCTACACCCTAAAAAACCCTACACCTAAAAAAAAAACCTCACCTAACCTAACCTAACCTAGGTTAGGTTAGGTTTTTTTTAAAATAAAAAAAAAAAAAAAAGTTAGGTTTTTTTAGTACTAAATTTTTATTGTTTTGTTTATATTTTGGCAACCCTACACCCTATTTTCTAAATTTTTGTTTTCCTGGAGAGGGCGCGTCGAGCTCTTTCTCCCGACACCCCATTTGTTAAAAAAAAAATCTTACCTAACCTAACCTAACCTAACCTAACCTATCACAAAGATTATTGTTTTGTTTATATTTTGGCAACCCTACACCCTAAAAAACCCTACACCTAAAAAAAAAACCTCACCTAACCTAACCTAACCTAGGTTAGGTTAGGTTTTTTTTAAAATAAAAAAAAAAAAAAAAGTTAGGTTTTTTTAGTACTAAATTTTTATTGTTTTGTTTATATTTTGGCAACCCTACACCCTATTTTCTAAATTTTTGTTTTCCTGGAGAGGGCGCGTCGAGCTCTTTCTCCCGACACCCCATTTGTTAAAAAAAAAATCTTACCTAACCTAACCTAACCTAACCTAACCTATCACAAAGATTATTGTTTTGTTTATATTTTGGCAACCCTACACCCTAAAAAACCCTACACCTAAAAAAAAAACCTCACCTAACCTAACCTAACCTAGGTTAGGTTAGGTTTTTTTTAAAATAAAAAAAAAAAAAAAAGTTAGGTTTTTTTAGTACTAAATTTTTATTGTTTTGTTTATATTTTGGCAACCCTACACCCTAAAAAACCCTACACCTAAAAAAAAAACCTCACCTAACCTAACCTAACCTAGGTTAGGTTAGGTTTTTTTTAAAATAAAAAAAAAAAAAAAAGTTAGGTTTTTTTAGTACTAAATTTTTATTGTTTTGTTTATATTTTGGCAACCCTACACCCTAAAAAACCCTACACCTAAAAAAAAAACCTCACCTAACCTAACCTAACCTAGGTTAGGTTAGGTTTTTTTTAAAATAAAAAAAAAAAAAAAAGTTAGGTTTTTTTAGTACTAAATTTTTATTGTTTTGTTTATATTTTGGCAACCCTACACCCTATTTTCTAAATTTTTGTTTTCCTGGAGAGGGCGCGTCGAGCTCTTTCTCCCGACACCCCATTTGTTAAAAAAAAAATCTTACCTAACCTAACCTAACCTAACCTAACCTATCACAAAGATTATTGTTTTGTTTATATTTTGGCAACCCTACACCCTAAAAAACCCTACACCTAAAAAAAAAACCTCACCTAACCTAACCTAACCTAGGTTAGGTTAGGTTTTTTTTAAAATAAAAAAAAAAAAAAAAAGTTAGGTTTTTTTAGTACTAAATTTTTATTGTTTTGTTTATATTTTGGCAACCCTACACCCTATTTTCTAAATTTTTGTTTTCCTGGAGAGGGCGCGTCGAGCTCTTTCTCCCGACACCCCATTTGTTAAAAAAAAAATCTTACCTAACCTAACCTAACCTAACCTAACCTATCACAAAGATTATTGTTTTGTTTATATTTTGGCAACCCTACACCCTAAAAAACCCTACACCTAAAAAAAAAACCTCACCTAACCTAACCTAACCTAGGTTAGGTTAGGTTTTTTTTAAAATAAAAAAAAAAAAAAAAAGTTAGGTTTTTTTAGTACTAAATTTTTATTGTTTTGTTTATATTTTGGCAACCCTACACCCTATTTTCTAAATTTTTGTTTTCCTGGAGAGGGCGCGTCGAGCTCTTTCTCCCGACACCCCATTTGTTAAAAAAAAAAATCTTACCTAACCTAACCTAACCTAACCTAACCTATCACAAAGATTATTGTTTTGTTTATATTTTGGCAACCCTACACCCTAAAAAACCCTACACCTAAAAAAAAAACCTCACCTAACCTAACCTAACCTAGGTTAGGTTAGGTTTTTTTTAAAAAAAAAAAAAAAAAAAAAAGTTAGGTTTTTTTAGTACTAAATTTTTATTGTTTTGTTTATATTTTGGCAACCCTACACCCTAAAAAACCCTACACCTAAAAAAAAAACCTCACCTAACCTAACCTAACCTAGGTTAGGTTAGGTTTTTTTTAAAATAAAAAAAAAAAAAAAAGTTAGGTTTTTTTAGTACTAAATTTTTATTGTTTTGTTTATATTTTGGCAACCCTACACCCTAAAAAACCCTACACCTAAAAAAAAAACCTCACCTAACCTAACCTAACCTAGGTTAGGTTAGGTTTTTTTTAAAATAAAAAAAAAAAAAAAAGTTAGGTTTTTTTAGTACTAAATTTTTATTGTTTTGTTTATATTTTGGCAACCCTACACCCTATTTTCTAAATTTTTGTTTTCCTGGAGAGGGCGCGTCGAGCTCTTTCTCCCGACACCCCATTTGTTAAAAAAAAAATCTTACCTAACCTAACCTAACCTAACCTAACCTATCACAAAGATTATTGTTTTGTTTATATTTTGGCAACCCTACACCCTAAAAAAACCTAACCTAACCTAACCTAACCTAGGTTAGGTTAGGTTTTTTTTAAAATAAAAAAAAAAAAAAAAAGTTAGGTTTTTTTAGTACTAAATTTTTATTGTTTTGTTTATATTTTGGCAACCCTACACCCTAAAAAACCCTACACCTAAAAAAAAAACCTCACCTAACCTAACCTAACCTAGGTTAGGTTAGGTTTTTTTTAAAATAAAAAAAAAAAAAAAAGTTAGGTTTTTTTAGTACTAAATTTTTATTGTTTTGTTTATATTTTGGCAACCCTACACCCTATTTTCTAAATTTTTGTTTTCCTGGAGAGGGCGCGTCGAGCTCTTTCTCCCGACACCCCATTTGTTAAAAAAAAAAATCTTACCTAACCTAACCTAACCTAACCTAACCTATCACAAAGATTATTGTTTTGTTTATATTTTGGCAACCCTACACCCTAAAAAACCCTACACCTAAAAAAAAAAACCTCACCTAACCTAACCTAACCTAGGTTAGGTTAGGTTTTTTTTAAAATAAAAAAAAAAAAAAAAGTTAGGTTTTTTTAGTACTAAATTTTTATTGTTTTGTTTATATTTTGGCAACCCTACACCCTATTTTCTAAATTTTTGTTTTCCTGGAGAGGGCGCGTCGAGCTCTTTCTCCCGACACCCCCATTTGTTAAAAAAAAAATCTTACCTAACCTAACCTAACCTAACCTAACCTATCACAAAGATTATTGTTTTGTTTATATTTTGGCAACCCTACACCCTAAAAAACCCTACACCTAAAAAAAAAACCTCACCTAACCTAACCTAACCTAGGTTAGGTTAGGTTTTTTTTAAAATAAAAAAAAAAAAAAAAGTTAGGTTTTTTTAGTACTAAATTTTTATTGTTTTGTTTATATTTTGGCAACCCTACACCCTATTTTCTAAATTTTTGTTTTCCTGGAGAGGGCGCGTCGAGCTCTTTCTCCCGACACCCCATTTGTTAAAAAAAAAATCTTACCTAACCTAACCTAACCTAACCTAACCTATCACAAAGATTATTGTTTTGTTTATATTTTGGCAACCCTACACCCTAAAAAACCCTACACCTAAAAAAAAAACCTCACCTAACCTAACCTAACCTAGGTTAGGTTAGGTTTTTTTTAAAATAAAAAAAAAAAAAAAAGTTAGGTTTTTTTAGTACTAAATTTTTATTGTTTTGTTTATATTTTGGCAACCCTACACCCTAAAAAACCCTACACCTAAAAAAAAAAACCTCACCTAACCTAACCTAACCTAGGTTAGGTTAGGTTTTTTTTAAAATAAAAAAAAAAAAAAAAGTTAGGTTTTTTTAGTACTAAATTTTTATTGTTTTGTTTATATTTTGGCAACCCTACACCCTAAAAAACCCTACACCTAAAAAAAAAACCTCACCTAACCTAACCTAACCTAGGTTAGGTTAGGTTTTTTTTAAAATAAAAAAAAAAAAAAAAAGTTAGGTTTTTTTAGTACTAAATTTTTATTGTTTTGTTTATATTTTGGCAACCCTACACCCTAAAAAACCCTACACCTAAAAAAAAAAACCTCACCTAACCTAACCTAACCTAGGTTAGGTTAGGTTTTTTTTAAAATAAAAAAAAAAAAAAAAGTTAGGTTTTTTTAGTACTAAATTTTTATTGTTTTGTTTATATTTTGGCAACCCTACACCCTAAAAAACCCTACACCTAAAAAAAAAACCTCACCTAACCTAACCTAACCTAGGTTAGGTTAGGTTTTTTTTAAAATAAAAAAAAAAAAAAAAGTTAGGTTTTTTTAGTACTAAATTTTTATTGTTTTGTTTATATTTTGGCAACCCTACACCCTATTTTCTAAATTTTTGTTTTCCTGGAGAGGGCGCGTCGAGCTCTTTCTCCCGACACCCCATTTGTTAAAATCCGTTAGATTAAACGTCAAAAAATCGCCCGCCCACCCACCCTTTATTGCTTGGGTATATCACCTCGGTAGGGTCCGCAGGGAGGAACTGGTGGAAAATCGTGTGACAAAATTTTTTTGTTTTGCAACTGACATAGGGGAGTCCTATTGACCCCAAAGAACGAGACTGTCGTTTATTGACGGCTTTATTTACGTTTTGTGTTTGTCCTGTCTTGAAGACAGAGGTCTTTTGACCGAACATTACACACCCGATTCTATTGATCGAGTACTAGAATAAGTTTTGACTATTTGTATTGACAGCCCTAGTGGCAAGTTAAGATTTATTGTCAATTATACAGACTTATTTAATTTGTGACGTCCGGCTTTTTGGCCAATTGGTGTACTCGACTATTTTAATTTTCAATTATTATTTGCAATTATTCAATTACTTATATATTTTTAATTTATTAGATCTTTTGATCAAATTTGATTTGTATTCCGACAAAGGTTTGGTTAGGATATAGGTAGGTTTTATAGAGCACCACCCAGCCTTTTACACTGCGTGGTGTACCCATTTGTTTGGACCCCCCACATTTAAACAATGTTCCGCACATCGGCCAAGAAAATGGCGTCTCCTTCCCAGACTACTCCTCCGAACAGGAAATCTAGCGTGAGCCCGGCTACGCCAGCTGAAACCACCGCGAGCCCGGCTCAGCAAGCGCAGACGAATGTTAGGAGGAAGAAAGACCCGACCGAAAGCCCCATTATAAAAGCGCGTGTAGCGCAAGGTCTTGCATCGTAGCGCTAATAATAAAATGTTCTTCCTTTTTGCAAGGATTTCTTGTCGTTTTGTGTATTGAGTTGCCTCGTCGAGCTCTTTTTCTGAGCACCTCGTTTGTTAAGATCCGATAGACAGAACGTCGTTGGTAGTAACAAGGGTAATTCAATTACCAGGCAATAAAGGCTTTTTGCAATACCAAAATGTTTTATAACTATTAGTGGCAATAGTTTTGTTTTGCTCTGTAAGAATATGTTATGGTTTTTGGGCACTCGCTGTTATTATAAAAATTTTTGTCACTTATAAGTGAGGACCTGTAATTGGCTGCATGTTGCGTACTATAAGAGTTGTACCTATTGTTACTGCTGTTGGTCTTCGAATAAATAAATAAATAAGAATTGCCTAAGGTATGTTACTGTTAAGGTTAATAGGATTTTAATTAAAGCTCAGAGAGCTTAGCTCAGAATAAGAATCCACTTCTTACTTCTTCTTATTACCTGCGTAGATTACTAAAGGCATTGTCAAATGGTTTTAATACGGTTTTCGCAATCTTCATCAATGGGTAAGTGGGAACGGGACAAAAATAAAACGGTCTCGTAGTATTTCGGTAAAAATTTACTGTGTGTAAAAACAGTGTAATATGTTCTATGTTCGCTAGGAGCGTAGGTAGTGGCGCGGCGTGTAGACGCGCGTGAGGTCACGCTCGCTCATGGTGGGCACGCGCGGCTTCAGCTCGGGGATGATGGCGCAGCCCAGCACCGACAGCCCGTTACGAGCCCTGCACACACATACACCTGGTCAGTGGGATGCCATCCGCAGCGGCACATTATTATAAGGTGATGAATATTTTCTTTCTCACTTCCGCACAATTACATACGATGACTTTATGTAATGAATTGTATTTGGAATTGAATATTCAAGTACAGTACAGATAATTAAAGAGACAAATGCAGGGCCTTCAAGCTGCTTGCAGCTGTTCTATTATCTAAATATCTTAATAGATATCTAATAACATTTATATTATTACTACCTCATCTACTCATACTATCTGATCGATTATTTACCTATCACTTAAGTTACCCTATATCTTATTCTATTGTATAGATTATTATATCTACACACAGCAGACATCTAACTCAAGTGGATGTAAGGAACTACATATATACTGTACAGCCGATAAATCAGCAAGTTTATTGTTAAATAAAGTGAATAATTTTGGATAGTACATTACTTGTGGCGAGCAGTGAACGGGGGGCGGGAGTACCTGATCGGCGCGTCTTCGTTGTCGGGCAGCCAGCAGTGCAGGGAGTACCCCCGCCGCGTCTGAAACAACCGCCTTCTAGATGTCAATATGCTTGCCGACTCAACACCGACACGGTCTATGTTACCGTCGTTGCTCAGCAGGAGATGTGTAAATGAAAAATAGTGGACTGTAATTAAAGGATGTAGGATGAGGCTTGGGTTGCGAAGTTATGTTATATAAAACCAATGAAATAAAAGGTGCGCGTGCGCGGGCGTGCGTTGTGCGGTCTATGGTTGACTGGGGCGACCGGTCATCTGTGGCCGTCAGTTGGTGAGCTGAAGTGCGGGGCGTGCCGGGCGTGCGGTTTATAGAACCCTTTTCGGCTCCGTCATCTGATGCGCGCGGCTACGCATGTCGAGATCTCGACAGTCTCTCTGCATATGCACATCATATTATAATATAATTACCACCCTGCATAATTACCAGTTAACATAACCATCAAACAATGGCAAACATTGCCCCGTAAATAGTTATTTGTGCAACAAGAGAGCAAAGTTGCGGTCGAATTCTATAGTAGATCACGACAAACAAATTTTGCATTTTCCGATCAGTTGTGATGCCCTCCACTTGCAGGTAAACTATTATCCAGTAATTATGGGACAAAATGTCTGAAACTAATATACATATTTTTAAGTGAGTGCGGTCTAAGTAAAGCGATGCTTGGTAATTGACTCGATTTGTGTGAAGTTTCGAAGTTCGAAGTGCCGTTTACCATCCGTAGGCACGGGGAGTCCCACATAACCACCCTGCTCGCACCCCACGGGCGGGGTGGTATGCGTATCGCAATCCCGGCGTAAAAAAGAAAGGTATACTATATCCTAATGACTAGACAGGACGAATAAAGTGAGTACTATACCTTGACGGAGCTCTTGAGTTTGCTGCGGGACGCGCGGTACGTCTCCACGTCCGGGAGCTCGCTCGACTTCCTCGAACTCTTCGACGCAAGAATTGAAGAATCTGAAAAAAGTTAATTTTATACGCCTTTACTTTCAATCTTTTTGGAAGATGGGAACTATTGGCGAGTATGAACATGATTGCATGCATTGCATGAAACATGAAAAAGTGATCAAAATAAATGAATGATATAAGCAGTCACCGAGCGCCTCCTTTTTCATTGTGAGCGTGAGTCTACTGTCGGTTCGCGACAGCCGCGCGTGCTGGCCTGACAGCGGAGCGGCGGGCAACGGCGGCGCGGAGGGCAGCGGCGGGCGGGACGCGTGACTCGAGCGCGCGGAGCACACGCACGCCGCGCAGTGACGACACGTGCACTCCTGCAGACAACGCACTTTACTTCGTATCGTCAATCGCTCTAACCCTGAACACAAGCCCGTCAGGGGCAATTAGGTATTAATATACTTAATTGTTCGCCATCAATAGATCCTTTTCGTATGAGTCTGACATAAGACACCGTCTCACCTTTAATCTACCGCCAAAGATAAGTTCTGTTTTCAGGTTAGTGGTTTTGGTAGATATGATTTAGTCTGCGTACCTGGCAGGGCATGGGCGCGGGTGGCGGCACGTCGCGCTCGTGCGGGAAGCGCAGGCGCATCTCCACGTCGGCGGGAAGAGCAGCGCGGCACGAACCCGCCACCGTCACCGACCACCCGCCTGTGACACACCTCACATTACATTACCACACCATACGAGGGGTAACGGGGGGGGGGGGAAACAAATAGATTTATGTTGTATTAATATCTCGTTAACCATATTATTTTAATTTAACGAAATTCAATAAGAAGATTTGTGAGGTGTTGCTTTTTTTCAATCTTTGTTTTCTAATTATAAAGACACAGTTTGGTCGAAGAGCTACCTGTCGTATCGTCGCTTGGTGCCGCAGTTACAACAGCGGCAGTCGCATCGGGCACGACAGCTTCGGGAGCGCCGCGGCTCGGGATCGTGTCGCACGCAGGGTCGCGGCGGCGCGCGGCTCGGCGAGCGCGCCCCGGAGCCAACCAGCGTGGCGCCAGCGAGCACAGCAGACTGCCACCTGACTCGCTGCTGTCGCTGGATGTGGCGCAGCCCTCCACGCTCCCGCCACCCTTAAACTCCGGTAGTTTAACAGAACGAATCGTCTCCTCCTCGTTCCGCTCCAGTGAGATAGTTCTACTTTTTCTTTTATCTATGGTTCTAAATGATTCGTTACGCGGTTCGTCGTGAGAATGGACCTTATGCTCGGCATCGGTTGTCTGTGCCGAGACTCTTTCACAAGATTGAGAGCGTGCGAGAGTTGTGCGGCGCGGTGGGACAGCGCGGTTCACCCGCGTCGCTCGCACGGCTCGCTCGTGTCGTTCGGTGTGCTCGTTCCGCTCGGTTTGCGCACGCAGCGTCCGCCGAGCGTCGTACTGCGTTGTCGACGAGCGGCGTGCTCGCACCTTGTCGGGGTCTGCTGTCTTCTCTTTGGCACCTTCGTGCAAATAAAACGACCATTTAAAATTTCATATTTTATTAATCAAACTCTGTTACATAAATGCTCTCATAAGCCTAGTATAACAAATAAATAATTTTACATTACAACAACAGGTGCCTCTTGCTTACGGGTGCCGTACGGTTTTTCTACAACACTACAATACGGAGGAACTCAGTTAAATGCTCGAAAGGGATTCGACACTATTTCTGCGTCGGTACAGAACGACAATACGAAAGATAATCCGCTGCCACGTCTGGCGACAAATTATGATAACAATGTAACTAAATAAGTGTGGACTAATTGCAAGCGTCAGTGCGAGAGCGTTACTCGACGGACACGGAGGAAGCGGTGGTGCGGTGTAGTAGTGGCGGTGCGCACGTGCCGGACGGCAGGGATATACCTTCCTCGGAGAGGCGCGCGTCGCTGTGCTGCAGTCCAAGCCACGCGCGACCGCGCGAAGCCACGCCGCGCCGCGCGCCCATGGCCACGCCCCCACCCGGGCCGCTCTCGGAGCTCGACGTGGCGCGCAGTGGGGACGTGGCTGCGGACTTGCTGCACGGTGATGTCATCGTGGTTTGGTGCTTGGAGCGCAGCGCTCGCTTTTCGGCGTCATCGCTCATGGGAGAGGTGGCCGCGCTTTTGGTATCTTTGCATCTCCGAAGCATCTCGCTAGGGAGTGGCTGTGAGATCCTATGTTTGTTGCCATCCCCGCTTTTCCGTTCCGATCTAAGCGGAGCGGGTGGGGGTGGTGCGTCGTCGCAGTCACGCTCGGACAGCTCGCGGTACTCGTCGACGATGTCGGGGGCGGAGGCGCGGCGATTGTATGACAGCTCCTCGGCACCAGAGTCGAGGCTAAGGCTGCTGCGCTCCTCGGGGATGATGTCGAACACTTGGCGGAAGCGCAGGGAGTTGGCGCGCTCACGTGGTTCGTGCGCGGCGGGGACGGAGGCGCGGCGTGGTGGCGGTGGTGAAAGCTCGTGATCCGCCAGCGCTTCCAGCAGCATGTCCGCGATCATTCTGTTGGTATTGTCGTTACTTTCTACCCCGCGCCCACTCGACACTGAGGACCTCCTATTATTGTTTCTTTGGGAGTCACCGCTTGGGGACCTCTGAGTCCTCTCGTGAATTGGCACGGGAATACGCGACTTCTTGTTTTTCGAGCAGTGATTTTGGTTCTCATCAGAGTTAGTGGTTTCCGGTGAGCTTTGGGAACCGTTCACATACTCCAGTATCTCTAGTATCTCTATACATTTGTTACCATCGTGAATCTCGGACTTCTGATATATTCGTTTGGCGGCGCGCTCGTCAGTGGGAGGTGGAGGTCGCAGCGATAGTTTCCCGTGAATGTGGTGTCGTTCGCTGCGATCCTTCGTGTCAAAGCGGACGGAACCATTTTTGATCGCTTTAAAGGGTTCCCGATCGTCAACAGGATCCAGTTCCTTCCTCCACGTACGTTTGGCCACATTTTCGTCAGACTTAGAAGGCAGCATCTTGCTCGGTCGATGCTTGATGCGCATGCACTTGTACTCGTCCTGAGCTATCTTGGCGATGACGTCGTCAATAAGCGCGTTGACGATGGCGATGCAGTCTTGCTCCACGTCGCGTCGCGAGCGGCAGGTGTCTGCGTGTTTGACTCGGTCCCGTTCGATCTCCCGCCGTTGCTGCCTGGTGCGCGAGCGTCTCGCACATTCCATGCGCAGTTCTCTCTTTCGATGTCGACGATACAGTCTTTGCTTTATTTTCTCAGGCATGCGGTCGGCGACGTTGATATTCTCCTTATCACAGTCACATTCGTCTTTGATGCCAATAAAGAAAGATTCGGGCTTTTCTCTGGGTTGCGGTGTGTCAACGTTGCGAGCATTATCGGGCAGTAAGTCTAACACATCAATAGCGGATCGCACCAACTCACTTCGCCGGGTATTGTAAGCTCTCCGCAGCAATACTGATCGTGGAGAATTGGGGTCGTCAAGACTGTCGACGAGACTAGTGCAGTCCGAGCCGATGAGATCGGCGTCATCGGAAGATGAAGTGTTGACTTCCATGGAGTCAGTGTGCGGGAGAGCTGAGAAGCGTGGAACCACGGGATTATCGCCCACGTTAGGGTAATAGTTGCCGGCGCCAATGCCACCGATCACCTCGTAGGGACAATGCGCCAGCTCGGTTGGTGACTGCGCGGCTTCCTGTGCAGCAAGTGCTGCCTCAGCTTTGTCGATGAACACGTCGACATCTGATATCTCGATATGCGAGATCTCGGGCATGTTCACCGTGCTCGGAAAATCTCCAGGCGCCAGATTCTGCAGCTCGTCTTGGAACAGTTTCTGTATTTGTTGCAAAACTGCTTGGTTGACGTTATCGTGATGTATATCGAAAGATTCACACGAGCAACGCACGAGGTTCTCGGAGTCGATGGGAGGCTCCGCTGACGTCACGTTGTTGTTGGACTCAACGCTGTGCGCTTCCTCTCGAATAGTGAGTGCATTATTGTTGCAAGCGTCTCGTCGTCCCTCATCGTTGCAAAGTTCCTCATTGCCAAAGATAATTTGATTGTTAGACGTGGGACTTAGATGAACTATTGTATTGACGCCCGTATTTTGTAATTTAACTTTGATCTCCTTTTCAACTATGCTTATTTTCCTGTCACTTCCGATCGAAGCGTTCATATATTCTAGTTGATCCGTCAGAGAATTCAGGCTCTCGACAAGAATATTGGAAACGTATTCGTCAATATTTATATTATGAGAGTTTCTTTGACTTAGCGGCGGAGCTCTCAGGGAGTTCGTGGCGAACTTTTCAGCAGAGTCAGGCGTGGCGGGCGCGTGAATGGCTGGCACAGGATTAGCGTTCAACGTCTCAGACACTACAATCTCCAGCACCTCGTATGAAGGCGTGGTCTCTATAGTGAGTGGCTTGTCGTATGGCAGAACGTTGCAATCGTAATTTTCAGCGGTAGAAGAATGCTCACTGATACGTCCGTTCATATGCATACTTTTGGCCGTTACGTCAGCAGGTCGCGCACGAGGTATCATCTCCTTTGTGGTGCACAGAGACGTAGAGAAGGACTCGGACGTGTCACTGAGTGATCGCGAGTCACTGAGCACACAATGCACGTGCTCTTGCGGCGGGGAGAGATCGCTGGGTGCACCGGGTTCATCCCCATCGGATTTAAGCTCTGCGGTGGCGGAGTCGGAGGACTGACGATCAGAGTACTGCGTGTAGGCGTCCCGGGCCGGCCGGTCGTCAAACTTTGAAACGTCGCTGTCAGTGAAGGGGTCGGTTACCGTCTCGACGTATGAGTCAGGGTGGTTTGCGTGTGAGCGGTACGTGCAGTCGGCACGCGCCGTCCGATCGCGGGTCTCCTCGGCGCGGTCGTAGCTGTTCCGCATGGCGGCGCGGAGCATTTCGTCGCTGCCGCGAAAGTCGCGGGATTCGAGGCGCTGGCGCTTCGGCGATGCCCAGCCGGCCGCCACGTGCGAGTATCGCGACGACGTCAGCCCGCTAGACAGGTGACGCAGCTCGGAGCGCGACCCGTCTAGCGAGCGCGTCTCGCGGCCGCAGTCAGGCGCAGGGTCGTCGGTGCAGCAGCAGCAGCCGCGGCAGTCGTTGCGCCCCCACATGCGGCGCAGCAGCGCTGACTTGCGCATGAGCTCGCGATCGCGTCGTGCGAATCGGTGCGCGTCACCCGGTAACGGCGACGCGGACGCTGCCGACCGACTAGTGGCTGGCACACTCTCCTCCAAATCTGATCTCTGCTGCGCCAGACGGTACCTGTAACGCACGGGGCGATAGATTAATACATGATTGTTAACATATTCGCCAACTTTTGAAGCGACAATTCTAGTTAGCAATTCTTACTTCCTCATGATAGTTTCTGGGACGGAGTATCGACGGCGCAGGAGCCCGGGCGAGGCACCGGGCCGCGCGTGCTCAGCGAGAGGCGCACGCTCCATAGGGGCGTGCGAATGCTGGGCGCTCGTGGAGTACTCACACGTCACGCGTGTGCCACGTACTGCTCCACTGAAATCAAATAAGTACTCATCTTTACTATTCATAAACTAACATACATAAATCTAAAGTACTTTCAGTTTTCAATCAAAAACCTGAACTTTTTTAGGTTTTTGATGAAAAATTTGATCTTGATAAGGTTTGTGATAAAATCTTTTCGACATGCCTTCGAAAAAAAAATAGACCATATTGTCCTCTCACAGGTCTTGAACTTGAGCTTTGAGTTGATCTTGAACCTTCATCAAGATCGGTTCAGAAGTTCAACCGTGTGAACGTAACAGACAGACAGACCGAGTAACTTTGTCGTTTATGCCAGTTCCTTTTGATTTGATTTGTTTTGATTTATGACAAGAACTTTCAGTATTCAGATTTTTCTTTGTATAATAATTATTATAATAATAAAATCCCTCTGGGACAGTCGTTACCTTACCATGAGGATAGCGCAACACCCATAGGCATATCAGGTATTTGCTTTTTAATATCCTTTTGATATAAACAAAAAATATATCTTAAGATCAATAAAGAGCACACAAACCGCAGGGCAGCTTGTGGCGAGCTGAATGTGTGTGGCGACGACACTGCGGTTCTGATTCCCCAGAAAGTCGGTCAGGGACTCGTCTCCGGCTTTCCATCTTTGGCCGGTTGGAGTGAAAACCCAAGAGCGTCCGCAGGACTCCCAGCTCTGTTCTTGCCTTAACCGGCCGGTCAGAGAGGGGTCGCCAGAGCAGATATGCTCGAGGGTGGAAGTGTCAATTTCAAGGGCATAACTACGAGGAAACTTTAGGTGTTCCACCGAGGGTGAAATCGGCGCCGCACCGCTCGACACCCCAAGCCGCTCACGGCAATGTTGCGCCCTGTTGCCTGTATAGCTTTGCCTTAGGTAACCGTTTAGGGGGCCCATATAGTGAATTGGCGAGTCACCGTCTGCCCATTTTTCCGTGTACAACATGTGTTTCAGGGCAGGCGTCAGTTTTTACCCATAGTATCAGATTTCTGGTCCATTAGAAAATGAAAATGAAATGAAATGAAATGAAAATGAAATGAAAATGAAAATATTTATTTAGGTCCAACAGAAACATTGAGACACACATAAATTCAGTTAAAACAAATAAAAAAAATAAAAAAGTACAATAATTTACAGTATGCCCCAAAGCATAAAGTTGTCCTAAATGGGAATTGGTTCAGCATATGCCAAACTGAAGCTTAGCGCTGGTTTTCAACCAATCCCCCAGTGACTACACGGATGACAAAGATCTGTTACTTAAATAAAAAATTAAATTATACAAACAAAATAAAAGACAAAAAGAAGACAAAAATAAAACATAAATATAATTATAGTTATGGCATGTATGTACAACGCAAAATAAATTCATAACATTATGCATTAAATAAAAGATACATTTACGTTTAACATGCCCATCTCCCGCTGAGCATTGATTAGGTATCGTTTTAAGTGAAGTCTGAACGTACTTAATGCATTGGCATTTCTAATTGGAGGAGGAATGTTATTCCACACTTTGGATGCTGCGTAACGAAATGTACCTGTAAAAGCGGTTGTTCTATGCGGTTGTACAGACAATACCAATGAACGGTCCCTGCCACCTAGCTCATATCTCCGAGATAGCCAGCTAAGCTTATCATGTAGATACGCTGGTTCCTTGTACTTAACAACACCAAACATTAGGCACGCCAAATGAAACTTACGTCTCTCGACTTCATTTTTATAATAAAATGTTCGTTCAGGAACGGAGTGACATGGCTTCGAGGTGGAATATTAAAACAGAAACGAGCGCAAGCGTTTTGTACCCTCTGTATCAGTCTATCGGTTCGGGATAACAACCGTGGGCCGTATACCGCGTCGGCATAGTTTAATTTGGATAACACCAGGGACTCAACTAAACGAATTCTCAGTTCTTCCGAGACATAAGGCCTCATCCGATATAAAATACTGAGTCGATAAAAGCAGTTTTGTACAGATTTAGCGACATGGTTTTCGTATCTCAGATGCGAGTCCATATAAAGGCCTAAATTGCGGCACTCTTCTACCCTTTCTATTATTTGTCCCATAAGTGTAATGTTTAGTGCGGGCAATGAATGTAATTGTTTTTTTGTCCCAAACAGCATGTATTTTGTTTTTGTTGGATTAAGCACTAATGAATGGCTCTCCGACCACTCAAAAATCCGGGCAAGGTCATCATTTAAGGCTTTTGTGGCAGTTTCAAATTCAGCGGGCTTAAAAGAAATATATACCTGCACGTCATCAGCATAGATGTGATAGTGACAGGTATGTAGGCAGCGTACTATATCTGCACAATACAAAATAAAAATAATAGGTCCTAGGATCGATCCCTGGGGAATGCCCCGTTTTAAAGGCATAACATCTGAAAAAAGTGATGTTCCATCATTCAGTCGCAATTCCACGTATTGCTGCCGATCTTGAAGGTAACTGTGGAACCACTGTATTGCTGTGGCGTCAAAACCGTAGTAGCTTAGTTTCGACAATAGTAGTGGTATATTTATACAATCGAACGCCCGGGTATAATCAAGCAGCACCAATATTGAACACATACCTTGATCCTGGGCTGCCAGGATTAGCACCTCAATGCAATAGTTCTGATTTTAATTTCCATAATTTGCAATAGTCCAGTCCTACACTAACCGGGGTCTGTCCTTGGGTGCATTTCAATAGTGTAAACAGGGATAGTCGTCGGTTTGTGTGTCCCATTACATTTAGAGCAGATGGTTAATCAGGCCTCTGCGCTGTTGGCTTCGGCCCCACGCATGCCTTCTAAAGGTCCGGTACGGTCCGACATACGAAACCGTAACCAACAATAATAATACTAATAATATTTTTTTATTTCAGATTTAACATCCATATTATACAATTGTAAGTCTAAAAGTGTACCTCAGTGCCAAATTATAAGTTTCTAGGTTATCTGGCAGTGGGATAGGCATAAAAATACTGGTTTTTGAAAATTAATATTATGACAACTGTTTATGAACTTTATACTTTTATACTTTTTTTTTTAACTGTGAATGTGTGTATTTGGCCTTGTCATTGGGACCATTGGATAGTGTAATTGCTTCTGGCGTTCTATCTAATGTAAAAAATCCAAATTTATCTTTAAGCTACATTTATGAAATTTTGGATTTTAATTTCATGCTCACATCAACGCGCAGCCTAGTGAACAAAATACATACATCAAATTTTCATTCAATCGGGTCAAGTAATATCAAAAAGTTCCTTTCGCCGCGCGTCGGTCAATTAACATTAGTTTTCAATGTAATCTATCTGACTTTAAATACATTTCTTTAAACTTCTATCAGACTTATCATTTACATGTACCTTCCCCGTACATCTTTTGGTCCTTCAAACCGGATCAATAAATGTACCAAATATCAAGTATGTAGGTTAAAGTTATGAAGGGGTCAAAAGTAGCTGTAAATGGTTCGAGTAAACTTACACAGTTACACACTGCTGCGATGCCAGTTCCCTTTTTTTTAACTTGACTGGACGTCTTTGGACTGATTTGAAAATATTGAAGTGCAGGTGTTGAATACGTGGTCCTCACGGTACGAAGTAGGAGCATAAGCTGAGAGCGCACACCTCAAATGTCATAAGACGCTCAGCCCAGCGCACAACTGACGCGTCTGATGATACCACAACGACCGATGCATTGAAACAAATAATAGATGGAGAAAATAGTCTGTTTAATATGTAAGCAGCCCAGATCAGGCGAGAAATGCGTCTCTAACGGAGCGGATCGGCAATGTCGTCCAGCTATTATTTATTGTTACATTCCATACTCCCTGTTTAATAAAACCACATACAAAGCAACATAACAAAAATAGAATACTGATTATACTGCAAACTTAGGTATACTTTGAAAAACGGTTTGCATATCTTTCTATTAAAAAATCTGGTATGGTAGATGGTAGGGTAATTAGCCAAGCTGACAGGGTATTGTGTGGTCACCGGAGGCAATATCTAAAACTAAAATCTAGAACTGTCACCCTGGCACAGACTTGTCTCATCAACTCACAAAGTTGTGAGAATGTTCCACAGAGATATACTGTGGATGCACTGCACTAGCTCTAATGTGTTCATGCCCCATGTGTCATCTCCCTTGCCATTCTTAATATCCCAAGCCAGCAAGCCTATGCATTACTTAACCTGACTTTTGCCTTAATTCTGATTGAATACCTATGCATATTATTTTTCTATTGTGTATATTTAGTAGGCCTCCACTCACCAAATTAAATACATAATTATAAAATAGTCGTCATATCAGCCTAGTCGACTTCAAGACCTAACAAAACAGATCCACAGATTGCCTCAGAACACGTATTCAAGTATTCAAGTCTTTATTGCACTCCACAATGTTAAAATGGTCTTATAAATAGGTACAGTATCAATTATGGACCCTGACGGGCACGGCAAAAGTAGGAGAGAGGAAGAAAGAGCTCTTTGTGTTTAATAACAAAAAAAAGTTTACATTTCAAATAGTCTTAAAATTGTTCTTAAATCTTAAATTTATTTTATTTATTTTTTGGCTTTAAATACATAAATATCATACTTATTGAATATACTTATATATATGAAATAAGAAATCATTTCAGTAATTTATCTAGCTACTAATTGTTGGGGAAGAATAATTAAAATATGGTGTATATGTATATGTATTATTTTGTTTAATGTTCATGTAGTCTCATTTAAATATTCATTTATGTGGTAGTAGCATTTTTTAATAAATATTCCTTTTATTTATTTATGAATGTGCTGTCTTTTTCTTCCTTTTTTATATATTCTGGTAGTTTATTATATATTTTTATAGACATAACATAGGGACCGGTTGAATGTAATTTTAATCGGGAAGTTGGTAAATTTAATCTGTTTCTGTGTCTCAAGTTATACGTTATGTTTTTGTCTCCTCTTTTTGCGTAAAAATCATTATATATCCTGACACGTGAAATGTCGTAAACATATTCTGAACTATTGTATCATACCTTTTGCTATAAAACGAGCAAAGCAACAAATCAGCTCGAGTATCTACATTCTAAACAGACAATATATTTAGCCGTTCAGCTGAATGAATGCTACACAAAAATATTTGAATTTCTTAAATTAGATGCCGACTACGTTAGAGCAAGTTAAGATATAATGCGGTAGTATCATGGCGGCGCACGTGGCGGCTCTGAAAGCTTTATGTAAGGAGAAGGAAGATATAAGTTAAAGCAATACAACGAACATGGTGTGCTTAATGTTTGAGACTTTGAAGTGAGACTTGGGCGAGCAACGACCGCTCGTCGACGCGACATTACCGCGACACACGACCGCAGCGGTGGTGACGGTGACTCACGCACGCACCAGGCAGACAGACAATGTAAACAATGCGGTAATGCTGATGGCCCATTTGTGTATCATTAATCGCGTCACTCAACCGAACTTACTTAATGTAAAAGGTTCGGCTGACGGCAGCACATCGAACAGACTATCTGCTACAAATATAACTAGGGTAATCATAAATAGAGACGTTTTAGTCTCCACATGTGGTATCAGCAACACAACATAACACATGGTTAATCCTTCCCAGTGACTATTACTATTATGGTCGTCGTATTACTTGAAGAAGAAAAATATTGACAGCTGAACCTGAGACACTCTGAACATTCAATTTCTATAATTAAATACATATTTCACCACGATGGCAAATCAAAATAAAATTGACTCAGCCATCGACACGACGAAGAAGAAGATTAAATACATATACTCGAAAAATCTATCAAAAAGATAGAACAATACAATGCGACACGATAACCAATACAAGTAGATGAGTACAACCGTGGCTGATAGAACCAAGCGAGATGAGTTTAGTCATTAAGGAGTGAATCATTAGCCGAGCTCATAATCTTCGCGACAATCTGTTTGTTTGCTCCCAGAATAGGCGCGAGTTTATGACGCATCGGCATCGCTGCATATTGTGAAATTAATTCTTCTTGTAATTTTATTATCCTCATTTCAACAATTCGTTTGTTGTAAAATAGTGTATCATGTTTAAGAAAAGAAAAGTGTTGCATATTAGTAGATTATTAACCATGGGGATAAAGCAGTGTCTTTCGCGGGTGACGATTTAAATCGCGAGCGTAACGGAGGACTCGAGGTTTACTCCCGAGCGTAGCGAGGGTGTTAAAAACTTAAATCACGAGCGAAGCGAGAGATTTAAGACGAGTCCTGAGTGTAGCGAGGTATTTAAGTTCACCCAAGACGAAGACAGCTTTATTACCGAGGAAAATACTATACTTTTCGTACCATTTGCGAAAAAAATAACACAATAATAATATGAGATAAGCATTTATTAAAAATAATGACAATTAAAAGTATAAGTTAACATTGTAAACATTGGTCCAATTTTTGATAGAGAGAGTTATATTTTTGTTTGGTACATTTATTGTTGATGAGTTTTTTGTCGAAAAAGCAAAGGCATCAAGCTCATACGGCCTCGTCGGTTTTTGTAATTTAATTTCATAACTGCATAATAAATGCGTATTCCTTTTTCAAAAAGATGTATAATGCTTTATATAAAAACTCAATGGTTTAGACACAGATGTAGTTTAGTATAAATTTCGCTAAGTATTCCAAATTTAAATCACATTCTCTCCCTAAAGAATGAATGAAATTCAGTACAATTTTCTTTCCCTGTTTTTAACAGATTAAAAATGACTATTGTTATGTTCGCTTTTTGTGGCATAGAATGTCACTTTTTTGAGCAAGTGGTGAGAAAAATATATTTTAATCATGATATCAATGTAAAATAGTTATAGGGATCTATTTTACCTTTTTGGAAATGATTTCTAAAAAGAGATATATGACTAACACTAATGAATAGTAATAACCACGACAACATCCTCTGTAGAAAAATTGTTTTAAAAATATGAAGTTACGGTTAGTGAAGAAAAAACCAAGGCAAAAGCTGGGAAAGAAAGTAATTAATATTATCCACTAACATACGAGTACATGCCACACCATTTTAGATAATGAACTGATAACTTTCGCGGATAACACAACAGCACTTAGCTAAAAAACTCATCGCTAAATGGTAGGTAAGTAGGTAACTATGGAACAATGTCACTGATACCACATATACCACATTCTAAATACATACAGAATTTTGGACGATTGTATATGTCTCCCACTTGGTCAAGTCTCCCGGACTCCCCACTTCGCTTCGTTATCGACATGGCTATCAAGTTAATACTCGTTGTGCATGTTGTCCATATTACTTACTATAGCTGTACTGCTGTAGTCGTCAAAGAATAGGTAGGAGTGCTCGTAACAAACAACGCAGCGAGATGACCGGTTCGGTTCTGCTCAGCGGCCGGCGCCGAGGCTAACTACTTGCTCATTATATGCTACCAGTAATTAGTGTAACAAAACATCAGGTAAATGTGCAACAAGAGAGAAAAGTTCGTATTTTCTTAGACTGCTAATTTTGAATCCCGAATAAGTGAACGATTTTATGCTAGAACCACTCGCTGGACGAAATCAGTGAGCAAAACTTGACATTGCTTCGAGCGTGGCAACAAAACACTCATAGCAAATCATCACTTTTTTCAAAAATTAGACAACGGGTCTAAATCGCGTAATTATTATAAAGGTAAATAAATACCTATGCTCGACGTTTCGAATGACTTGCATCATTCTTGGTCACGAGCCGACTGGTGAAGCTCAGCGTCGCCTCCGTGAAGCGCGAATATTGTCCACTACCCTCACTTGGTCGTCACAATTTTTATTTTTATTTAGTTCGGAACCGTCGGTAGTTCGACACACAATACTAACGGTATCAGATGGTTTACGCGTAACATTTGTTCGCCGAACACTGCACTTGCTTATTACCGGATTCCAAGATAACGATAAGCGGTATCCATCTTCGCGGTTGAAATTAGAATGTTTTTTGATTTCAACCGCCTCCCGTGCTATCCTGGAATAATAAAGCCGTTCCGTGGATAATACTTTTGGCTGATGTAGTTCGATCTTAGGAGTAGGTACGCAGGTGATGAGAGATTTTGGAGTACGGACTATATACAGTCTAATGGAGTATTGCTGTAGTACTGATTCAATTTTATCATCCGTTACTCCTTTAACGTACGGCATAAATGCTGGTGCTCTGCATACCCCGGTTGGATGTATCCTTTTCCGAGTACGCCTTAGGTTTGTCTTGTATCTTTACGCGATTTAGACCCGTTGTCTAATTTTTGAAAAATGTTCTCAAATCGCAAAAGTTTAAAAATATATAATAATATTACAAATCTTCACTGTTATAATTTCATGCAACGCGAGTACGCCTTTTTGAGCTGCTGCTGGAGCGAAAATAAATATTCCTTGCTAGGCAGCAAACAACGATAGTAGGAGGTTACATTTTCTTACTACTACTACCTTTGGGTTCTACATAGCGATTTGACTAAGGGCAAAGGGCTTCCCTCCTATCAAAAAACTTCATGGTCCGCACAATTCCATATTAAGGTCATATTAAAGCTCCGCTAAATAATCTGTCGCAGCGATTGATTCGATTTTAAACTGGTCCGGTTTATATAAGGCTTAAAAGAAAAAATCCATTGGTTGCTCGAGCAACTGAGCGATCGAACAAGCATTTAGGGGACTATTCACCCACACAATAGTTATTTGGGTCATAGGCGAGTTTATTATTGTTCTGCCACACCGCCACGGCAAGTGCATGTGATAGTTTTATCACATTGCCTATGAAATTGGTAAGGCACCAAAATATTATTATCTACCATTTTTTATCACAGTATCCTAGGAAATAAGCAGTCAGTGTTCGCTGTTGAATACACCGACTATGTTGTTCAAGCAACATTACAAGTTGAAACATTTAAATAACTCTAAGAAGCAGACTTATTCGTGGGTAATGAAGTGGAAAGCAGAAAATCTGAACGCTTGTGTTGTGCGCACTCGCTTCGGCATTGGACAGTAGAACATGGCCACTGGCAAGGAACCATGCATATGCATGAGAGAAACATGTGCGCAGCATATAGGGCATGACACGGAATCATGGAGCGCTAACGAGTGGAGCGATGCAGCTACGGGCGGCGGGAAATTAATCTATCTGAAAGGGATGACGTCCGGAAAAGCCAGAAGCGATTTCCGTTGCGATTGCGGCAAAATCTCATTTGAATTATGCCTGCCAGAGTATGTAACTATCGATAGTACATTAATGTTTTATATTTGGCTGTTTTGTTGGTCTAGCGGTTAGCGTATACGCCTCTCACCGCGAGCTCTGCCAAAAGTGTAATATGGGCTTTTTCTGTAAGGAAATTCCCAAAAGCAGCACGAAGTTTGATTTATGCCTAGTGAATGGCGATAGGCTCACCCCCTATCGATTGTGACCTAAACATAAAAGGATGTGTTATACACCTCTGCCACATCCATCTGGGTAATATAGCTTTGATGTTATGTTATGTTTTATATTTCAGAGATCAGTAAGCAAAGCAAAAAAGGACCATCGCTGCGTATGTTTATTCTGCAACTATTTAAATCGTCTGAACACCCTAGTCGTGTAATTTTAAAGATTTATACAACAGACATAAATAAGCTTTCCACTCAAAACTTAAAAACGGATTGATTGAATGTCGTAAAACGGTTAACAATCTGTTGACTTACTATCTGTTGACTTCCTTTGTGTAATATTTTTTGACTATGATTGAATATCATCGAACCATCCGGCTGGGTCCTCCCAAAGACGTTAGAGATAGGTCTTTCTCCTTTTTCTGTGCATTACGATGTTTCATGATAATTCATAATATCACAGGAATGATGGTTGTCTTTATCCACCGCTCATTCTAACTACATTATAATGTATGGGTGCAACATTTAAATCCTCAAGTTTCTGTACAATCAGCACTTAAACCTTTTGTCATCTTTGTCTAGTGGAATGATATCAACCAATATTATATGATACGGATGTTAAAGCAAAACATCCCCCGCTTGTAAAATGGTGAAACAATTGGAGCAATGAACACGAGACTTGAGATCGCGTGACGACTGACGGCTGATGGCGATGAGCTGTACTTTACATCGGTTGAGAAGAGGTAAGCTGCTGCAAATACGGATTTTATGAAATCTTTCCAACGCTTAATATGTAACATGTAGGATGGAGATGAGCTACGTGGCTGTGGCCAAGGCGACTAATAAAGAGAAGGCACAGCAATTGTCAAGCTGCCTCCGCTGCCAAATGTAAATGACCGCCGACCATACACTTAGCATATTATACATAATTATGTATAAAACTTGTTTTCAAATCCTATGATTTGACACTACCGCTGTACAATTTTCCCCCCGCTTGCCCGTGATTTTTGGCAGCATTATTTGCATAGATATTTGCGTTCTTTGCGTGCCCATATTAGTTTTAAGACTTAGGCGACTATCAAACCATCGTTGCACCGACGCGACGTCATGTTGAAACGTCAGTCACAAATGAATTTTTTCTATTCAACTTAGATGGAAGGGATTTTTTTATTTTAAAAGACATAAAAGCCTAAAGCTGTTCTTAATTTAAATATTTTACCATTCCGCTCGGTTGTGAACCGGAAAGATCGCTTACTGTGATTATATTATAAATATTCTAACTACCTAAACGCATTCTACGCGTGTTTCGAAAAAAAAGATCACAATGATATGGTTTTTATATGATCTAATAAGTTTGTCAATCAAATGATTCAATCAAGACTAGTCTACAGTTTGAGGTTGAATGTCTTCATTATCATTAGCCTACTCTGTCGATTCGAACTTAAACGTTTTGTACTTTTTTTGATAATAGTACAGGTAAATTTTGGAGCTATGTCAATTAGTTCAGAAGCTGGAGTATTCAAACATTCAACAAAAATGTCTCACTACTCGGCATCGGAAGTGTAATCAAGAGTATTAAATGAATCACTCTGTAGAGTTGAGGATTTCCATGGCTTACGAATGATATTTGCTGAGCCTTAGCAGGAATCCAGTTAGTTTAAAACTAATTAAAATCTCTTATGAGTTCAAACTATTGCTAAATCAATATATATTTATAACTAACTACCAGGAAACTAAAGTTCAAGTGTTTAATCCCTCTCGGCAAGAAATAACTAGTAAGTCCATGACCTACATTAGTGAGGGGTGGTTCATTAAAAAGTCTGTTTGGCGTTGAGTCGTGCCGTCAGCGCGGAGTGTTGAGTGTTGAGTGCCGGAGTGAGGCATGGAGCGAGCGTCGAAGCTTTCCACACAGTTATACAGGGTTATTGGGTAAGTCGACCTAGATCCGTTAAGAGGTGGTAGTTCCCATCATTTCTGACTGATCTGACTATGAAACACCCCACCCTAAACCTAACCGTTTTCGAGATATTGGACTTAGAAGGTTTTTTTTAAAAATATCCCGATTTCTTAACTATAGCCTATTTTTTTTGTATCCTATGCCTTTTATTTTTTTTTAATTCTGATTTTTGTGTGCCAGATAAGTTTGTTTATAATTCTCAACCCAAAAAGTGCAAGTATCTGAACCAATGGGATCGTAGTAGACGATTGATACCGTAAAAAAGTAATTATTAAACAACTTGACCGTTATTAGAAGCTTAAAATAATGAGATAGGCACGTCCGTTTTCCGTTGTATTTTACCTCTCTTTCTACCATATATATCCATCTCTTTCGCACCCTCTCCTGTCACCTGGCGTGGTGGGGTTGGTTACCTGCTGGTATCTGAGCCCGCCATTCTTCATTGGCTTGAAAATTTCCGTTGTGTTAACTTGTGCACGGCTAGTGTTAAAATTTATTTCCTGAATTATCAATATAATAAATCTTAATTATAATATTCAGCTTCAGTTTAAAAAAGTGAAATAAATATCACACGTAAGTTGCACAAGTACTTTTTACCTTAACGGTTTTACCGTTCGCATAATTATTTTACTACCTTCAATTTTTTATTTTTTGTGAATTGTTATTTTTCTTTTCCATTTAGAATAAGTGTTTCTATAATGGATAACAACCACAATATTCACCCTAACGAACTGGAAACGGCTACTACATCGGGCGTTAAACGTAAAGTTAACCGTCGCCGTTCAAGCAGTAGTAGTAGTTCAAGTTCATCTAGTTCATCTTGTTCTTCACAATCTTCGCGAGATTCTAAGAATAAGAAAAGAAAAACGAGTCGTCGTCGATCCAAAAAACATAAGAATGATCGTCGTCTTTTGGAAAAATTATCTAAAGAAGTGGGTGAATTAAGGAAAAACTTTGCTAGTTACGATAGTAGGAACTATTTGGAAAGTAATGATAATATTTCGTGTATATCCGATGTCAGTCGTGATCTTTACGATAACTATTGTGTCGACGCCTCGCAGGCGTCGCCATCTTGTAATATAACAGATAATGTATTACCAAATCTGAGGTTTGATTTCGAGACTAAACTTAAAGATCCTGCGGTACCAAAAACGCCTCAGGAATATTTAAAAATGTTGGATGAGGTTCAACGGTTTGGTAGTAGTACATGGTCGGATGTAAGATATGCCGACACTCAAAAGTTATATACTTATTCGCCTGGATTTACAGAGCTGGAAACAAACGAAGAGGTCAAGGCGTATGATAACTTACGCCACCTAGCCTACTCTGATAAATCATATGCGGCAATTACCTTCTGTATTTTGAAACAAAAAGAGGTTGTCCTCAGCAGCCTTAAAAATTTAATAATATGGTCTCAGACACCTGAGGCATCATTAGTTAATATCAATAGCAAAATTGATGAACTTTTTGTAAAGGGTGAATTTCATAAAGTGTCTACGGATCTGCTTCAAATGGCTTGTGGTCACAGGGCTGAAGCCATAGAAATGAGGAGGGATGGAGTTCTCAAGTATGCTCGAGACCCATTATTTAAAGCTGTATTAAAGAAAATACCCCCATCCAAAAATCATATTTTTTCTTCTGAAGCATTTACCAATGCCTTAGAAAAATCAGGTGGTGTTAAAAGAGCATTCTGGCCTGTAAAGCAGTCTAATAACGGTATTGCTTCGCGAGCAAAGCCTACAAGTACTGCACGGCATCCCTCGCAGGGACAAGCCTCTCACAATGTACCATCGCGTGGTACCTCCGCCTACAACTGTTGTGAGCCCGCTCCAGCGGCATACATGCATGGCCACCAAAACCAACCCTCGCAGGGTGGTCATCACTGTCCTCCGACGGGACATAATCACAATAATATGGAACATACTCATTACAATCATAGTAATAGAGGTGGTTCCTTTCGAGCCCGCGGTTCGAGATCGCGACATCACACCCAAAGAGGTACAAAGCGTTCTTTTTCGCCCTCTTACAATAAGGGCAACAAAAGACAAAGACAATGACTGTCCGCAGTTTCTCGCGGGGCGATTAGCACATTACATCGGTGCCTGGCGAGTATTGGGAGCTCCAAAATTGATTTTAAAAATAATAACAGGGTATCGCATACCTTTTCGACAAAAGCCACCGATGAGAACACCAAATTTAAAAAGCGATCGACATTGCACACAAGAATCGGCGGCAATGTCAACAATCATCCGTCAAATGAAACAGCAAGGTGTACTGAAAGTGGTCGCTCCCTCGCCAAGCTTTGTCTCGACCCTTTTTCTGGTACCGAAAAACGATGGGAGTCAGCGCCCAATTTTCAACCTAAGATTATTAAATCAGTATGTTCTAACGGATCGTTTCCGTTTAATAAACATGCACCGTGTGCCGGATTTTCTGCAACCCCAGGATTGGCTGTGCAAAGCGGATTTGTCGCAAGCCTATTTCAATTTGCCGATTGCCGAATCCCACAGGCGGTTTCTGCGTTTGATTTACGACAAAGAATTATTGGAAATGACTTGCCTACCATTTGGCCTAAGTACAGCCCCGAAAGTTTTTGCGTGCCTTACGAATTGGGTAGCACAAATTCTTCGAGAAAAAGGCTTAAGGATCATCGTATACTTAGACGACTTTCTGCTAGCACATCAAAACCAGAAGGTTCTAATCGATCATGTCAATCAATTATTGAACACTCTTCAGTTTCTAGGCTTCCAAATCAATTACGACAAGTCAGTTCTTGTACCACAACAAAACATAACCTTTCTAGGCATTGTTTGGGACCCCTGGATCAATCACAAGTACCTACCAGCAGAAAAGTCTGCTGCTGTAGAAAAGAAGGTGATTCAGTTCATAAGCTCCGGCAACGCCACATTGAAGGAACTACAGAGCCTAGTGGGCCTGTTAAATTTTGCCAGCTTTGCCGTTCCTCGGGGCAGGTTACACAACCGAGCGACTCTCAGTTTCCTCAACACCATATTAGAGTCGGCAGCCTCAACCAAACACAATCTGCCGCTCGTTGTTGTAAAGGAATTGTTTTGGTGGCTACGGAATCGCGATCTGCCGATGCAAATCCATGTTCCAGCCCCAACAAATTTTCTGACTACAGATGCGTCAGATATAGCATGGGGGGCTCAACTGGACAGTCTTGCGATATCAGGGACTTGGAACTCGGAAGAACAGCTCTTTCACTCCAACATGAAGGAGTTGTTAACCATAGAGAAGGTTCTGAAAATTTACGCGCCGAGTCTAGCCTACGGCTCTCTCCTGATCCAATCAGACAACCATACTGCAGTAGCCTATCTTCGCAGAGAAGGAGGGACAAAATCTCAACCGATGACGGACTTAGCTCATCAAATCCTCCATATCCTAGACGATCATCAGATTCAATTTCGGATTTATCACATCCCGGGGAGATTCAACAACGACGCGGATTGCTTATCCAGACACCGTCAGCCGCCAGAGTGGCACCTGCTGCCGAATTGCACGGAAATGATCTTCAGAAAGATGGGGAGCCCCGTAATCGATCTTTTTGCGTCCAAAACTGCTCGAGTAGTAGCCAACTACGCAACATTAGACCTCCACGATCAGGAAGCGATGATTCACGATGCGTTCAGCATCCCTTGGAATTTTCCAATAGCGTGGGTGTTTCCGCCGCCTTTCATGATGCCTCAAGTCTTAAGACACCTGAACCACGCCGCAGGAGTTTATCTAATCATAGCACCACGCTGGGAGAAAGTGTTCTGGAGGCCCGACCTCAAGTCTCGAGCCATAGCACCACCTTTCACACTGACGAATCTGAAGCGATTTCTAGTCGACACGAAAACAGGCTTACCGCCTCCAAAAGTCCAAGACATGGTTCTGGAAGTCTGGAAGTGTGGGGGTGGTCAGAGAGAGTAAAGTTGTGGAACCCTAATCAAATATCCTTGCTTAAAACGTCCTGGCGAGCATCTACCTGGAAGACATATAAAGTTGCCTGGAATCGTTGGTTGCTATGGTCTAAGCAACATAACATTAGTTCAGTGAGCCCCGATGGTTCCCAATTGGCTCAGTTCCTGGCAGATTTGTACCTTAAATTTAACCTTTCGTACAATACTATTCTTCTTCACAAATCGGTAGTGTCTACATTGTGCAATACAGAATTATCTGGTAAATTAAGTGAAGATATTTTAGTTAAGCATATTTTAAAATCGATATCTCTAAAAAATCCTAAACCTGCGTCAAAAGCTTCTATCTGGGATATTAATATTCTTGCAGACTACCTTTCTGATTATTCTTTAGATGGTAATAATATTTTTCAGACCGTTCGTCATACGGCAACATTACTAATATTATGTTCAGGTCGCAGAATTCACGACCTGACTTTGTTGGATGTTAGTAATAAACATTGTGTAGTTAAAGATGATTCTATAATTTTTTGGCCTCTATTCGGGTCAAAAACAGATCGTAGTGATTATAGACAGTCAGGTTGGAAGCTTTCGTTTAATTCGGAGCGACAAAATCTAAATCCTGTCTACTGGATAAATAAAACCATCACTTTACTAAATAAAAGACGTAGTGAGTCAGGTTCATCAAATTTATTCATTACTTTACGCGGACCGCCAAAGCCTGCATCTCGCACTGTGGTGGCGGGGTGGATCAAAACACTTATGAGAGATGCTGGTATAACAGCAGCTCCAGGTAGTGTTCGTTCCGCAGTAGCATCTAGGAATTGGATTGACAATTTTTCTCTTGATGAAATCCTAGCTAGAGGCAATTGGAAATCTGTGAAAACTTTCCAAAAATTTTATAACCGTGAAATTATTTCTAGTAATAATAATTCATCCATTACTACTTTGTTCGATCCTGTACAGTGATAATATTTTTTGTAGACTTACATCTTGTTTTGGATATTGATTTGATATTAATATGAATGTTATTGATTTGTTATTTTAGCAAGATGTGTATTGCTTTTTGTTATAAATACAAATAATTTCTTTCGCACATATTGTTTATATTTTATATTTCCCTAAGTCACATTGGCCCTTTCACCAGGCGATAACAAACAGGTCTCATTATTTTAAGCTTCTAATAACGGTCAAGTTGTTTAATAGACGCGTTTTACCTGAAATAAAACGCATATTAAACTACTTACCTTATTAGAAGCTTAATTTTAATCTCTGCCTGGTTTAATTTCGACGCAATGAAGAATGGCGGGCTCAGATACCAGCAGGTAACCAACCCCACCACGCCAGGTGACAGGAGAGGGTGCGAAAGAGATGGATATATATGGTAGAAAGAGAGGTAAAATACAACGGAAAACGGACGTGCCTATCTCATTATTTTAAGCTTCTAATAAGGTAAGTAGTTTAATATGCGTTTTATTTCAGGTAAAACGCGTCTAATTTGAAAAAAAAATTGTTTCTTTTAGTAATATTTAAAAAAAAATCTATGGCGTTAGTTCTGCAGATGTTTTAAATAATATCTACGTTCCATTAGCTATCCAACAAGGTATCACAAGCTAGGGTCTTATCACAATTCATAGAAAAAAAATCGATAAAAGGCTCCCAGGTAGTAAAAAAAAACAATGGTACTTAAGATTAAACTTCTCTTTTGGGCCAGGAAACGAAATAAAACAATACAAATAATTATTAAACAACATTTATTTAAATTTATAAATCTTGTTCTACATGGCCGCCTCTGTTTCGCACACACACTCTCATTCGGTGTCTTAGTCCGCTTTTAACTACTACAGTCGTTAAGTCTCTTCGAATTTCGTCAGCAGCCTCAATAATCTTCTGTCTTAATATGTCAATAGTTTCAATTGGATTATTCTCATTGTAGACTAATGTCTTCATGTGTCACACATAAAAATCCATGGGAGTCAGGTCAGCGGATCCAACTACTTCAACTAATGCTGTTGCCCGAGAACTTGGACTCTCGCAGTGGAAAGTGTGGTTTACGGTGAATACTGCAGGCCTCTACCCCTATCACTACACGCCAGTACATGTTATCGAAGAGGGAGATCCAGTGAGGAGGTTAGACTTTTGTAGATTTATGCTTCATGGAGATTTAGAAGACCCAGCATTTTTAAAACAAATCTTGTGGACAGATGAATCAAAATTTGATAAAGATGGAATTACAAATTACCACAACGCTCATTATTGGGCCCCAAAAGCGCAAAAAAATCCTAACCAGAAGCCGCACAAAGAAGATTTAGTTTAAATGTCTGGATGGGAATCATAGCAAACAAATTAATTGGGCCCTTCTTTCTACCTGATAATTTAAACGGAGAATTTTACGAACATTTTCTAAGAGAAGAGTTACCAAATTTATTAGAGGATTTACCCCTAAATCTGATTAGAAACATGAAGTTCCAACACGACGGTTGCCCTGCACATTACAGAAGAGGGGTCAGGGAATGGCTAGACAACGAGTATCCTAATAGGTGGATCGGAAGAGGTGGACCCATACCGTGGCCAGCAAGAAGTCCTGACCTGACTCCCATGGATTATTATGTGTGGGGACACATGAAGACATTAGTCTACAATGAGAATAATCCAATTGAAACTATTGACATATTAAGACAGAAGATTATTGAGGCTGCTGACGAAATTCGAAGAGACTTAACGACTGTAGTAGTTAAAAGCGGACTAAGACACCGAATGAGAGTGTGTGTGCGAAACAGAGGCGGCCATGTAGAACAAGATTTATAAATTTAAATAAATGTTGTTTAATAATTATTTGTATTGTTTTATTTCGTTTCCTGGCCCAAAAGAGAAGTTTAATCTTAAGTACCATTGTTTTTTTTACTACCTGGGAGCCTTTTATCGATTTTTTTTCTATGAATTGTGATAAGACCCTAGCTTGTGATACCTTGTTGGATAGCTAATGGAACGTAGATATTATTTAAAACATCTGCAGAACTAACGCCATAGATTTTTTTTTAAATATTACTAAAAGAAACAATTTTTTTTTTCAAATTAATTACTTTTTTACGGTATCAATCGTCTACTACGATCCCATTGGTTCAGATACTTGCACTTTTTGGGTTGAGAATTATAAACAAACTTATCTGGCACACAAAAATCAGAATTAAAAAAAAATAAAAGGCATAGGATACAAAAAAAATAGGCTATAGTTAAGAAATCGGGATATTTTTTAAAAAAACCTTCTAAGTCCAATATCTCGAAAACGGTTAGGTTTAGGGTGGGGTTTTTCATAGTCAGATCAGTCAGAAATGATGGGAACTACCACCTCTTAACGGATCTAGGTCGACTTACCCAATAACCCTGTATACACTCACCTGCGGGTGACGGCGACGACGGGCGACGCCGGGCGACGGTCACTAGCTATCCGTGCAGCGCAATACTGCAGCACTGCACATCGCTGTTCCTAGTCCATCGAACCACTGTATCGTATTCTCGTATCGCACACTACGCTTATACAGTACGTAGCTTTAATTCGTTTCGTTAATAGTTCGTTAAGATATCGCGAGTGCACACATGTGGCTCCGCGGCGGGTCCGCACCGGACTGCCTCTAGAATATATTCCATAATTATTTCAGGCCGAGCGGCATCATGAAAGCACGGCGCGGTTGGACGCGATACATTGCCGAGTTCGCCGTGTAAGACGTGACGACGTGGCGAGCGAAAGCAGCGATGTATAGCGTTGTAGATACTTGACATATTTATTGCGTCGTCAATGAGCCGTGGGCGGTGGGATGTGCAGATGTGCAGCGTGGAGCACTCTCACATGCCACGCCAACACCACACGAGTGGAATACGAAGCGCATCGGCTTCACGACAGATCACAACACGATATCTGCATACATCCGCATCGTTTCGTCCTCGCAGCTCTACGTTTGGCAATACCACGTTACGTTTTGTACATTCGCTGTGTCGCGGAATGCAACGAGCGCTTGTATCGACCCTCGGCAACGATGACTCCAGTAAAGTAGATGACGATGAATAAAGATTTTCTTGTTAATTGTTATAATTACTTAATATAAGGATACTATAACTTAAGGTGACGCAGTGTAATTTATTATAATCCTGTCAGTTTATTTTCCTCAAGGGATCAATTGCTTGGTAATTATATAAACACCCGAGTAAATAATTAATTATTACAGATAATTTTGCAAATTGCACCTGGCTTCCTTATGAACAAGCTTTTTTTCAATTTGAATTTGATTTCTTGTGAGTTCTTCGCTGGTGGTTTGGAATAAGGATTATAACAATTTGAAATGCAATATCTGCTAATGTCACAAAACGATAAATAAAATACAGCGATTGAAAAGTGCTAAGATTTGTGACAATAGGCATGATTATATGACTCATTTATATTGTCGTATGTAATTGGAACACCGTCCGATATTAGAAACATCATTAATATAATTATTTCTATCTATCTATTCCTGTTGGTGGGTAATGGTTTTATTACAAAAGATGCTATAAATTGTGTGGGTAATTAAACTATATTTTTTTTTATATTTTCGTACTTTAAAAATGTCCTTGACCGCAAAACTTTTAATGCAGTCAAATTATGGCTAAAAACGGGTTAAATAAACATGAGCGAACACAGTTTTGGGATTTTGAGGATCGATAGGGGGTGTATTCTGAGCATAAATTCCAATTTGAGGGGCTGTACTCAGGTCAGCTCAAGGTCATTTCGATGGAAACGCGTTTAATTCGATATCTCGAGAATGGTTAATGTTAGGCGAAAAATTGTAGAGACCTTTTCTTTTCCAAACAAAATTTCCTAACTTTTTTATCTGAAACTTTTTTTATAACATTAATAGTTTTCAACTTATTACTCCCGCAAGGCAAAAATTTTACTTTTTCTTCTATTTTTCGTCGTTTTCTCCCCAACCATTCAATTTTATTAAATTTTACCGATCATTGAAGTGTAGATCTTTTAATTATGAACAATTTGTTCTCAAACTTTTTTCTGTAATGCCAATACCTTCGTAGTTATATATTACTTTACCGAGCGAAATCCGCGCCATCGTCGCAACGTGTATCCACAGACACAATGTTGCGTGTATTAGTGCGAGTAAGGAACATCTGTCCTCGACTTTTATACTTTTTTTTTATTTTTACTTTTTTTTTTCTTTATTTTTTTTATAAATTTTTCTTACCCAAATTAACCCAAAAATTTACCTAAATTAAATACCAAATTTTTAAATAGTTTAATCGATTGACCTTTTTATATTGCGACAGTGGCGCGGATTTCGCTTGGTAAAGTAATCTATAACTCCGAAGGTATTGGCATTACGGAAAAAAGTTTAAGAACAAAATTGTTCATAATTAAAAGATCTACACTTCGATGATCGGTAAAATTTAATAAAATTGAATGGTTGTGGAGAAAACGACGAAAACTAGAAGAAAAAGTAAAATTTTTGCCTTGCGGGAGTAATAAGTTGAAAAATAATATTAATGTTATAAAAAAAAGTTTCAGGTAAAAAAGTTAGGAAATTTTGTTTGGAAAAGAAAAGGTCTCAACAATTTTTCGCCTAACACTAACCATTCTCGAGATATCAAATTAAACGCGTTTCCATCGAAATGACCTTGAGCTGACCTCAGTACAACCCCTCAAATTGGAATTTATGCTCAGAATACACCCCCCTATCGATCCTCAAAATCCCCAAACTGTGTTCGCTCATGTTTATTTATTTCGTAATTTGGCTGGACTATTTGAATGATCATAAAATGAGTTAGATTTATATAGTATGTCAGTAAAATTTCTTGCATTTGTTTTACCTACATTTTGATAAGGTATCCTATGTTTTACTATGTATGTATCGGCCACCATGCTTATTGCAATGAATTATCGTTTTCGGTCCGTTAAAGGTGTTTTTGTCAGCCGTTGATGCTGTTGAGTGGCTGAGTGCAGCAAAAACGCGCCGAACCGCGCCAACAACAACAGCAACACCCGCCCGCGCAGGACTGAACGAGTGACAGCTGTCGTCACGATCGATGCAGCGAAAGCGGATACAAACAAACAACACCGAAACAATAATCTTTGTTAACATTTATGACCAACATCAAAAACATTATTTATAACTTAAACGAACAATTTAGTCCAGCCAAATTACGAAATAAATAAACATGAGCGAACACAGTTTGGGGATTTTGAGGATCGATAGGGGAGTGTATTCTGAGCATAAATTCCAATTTAAGGGGCTGTACTGAGGTCAGCTCAAGGTTATTTCGATGGAAAAGCGTTTAATTCGATATCTCGAGAATGGTTAGTGTTAGGCGAAAAATTGTTGAGACCTTTTCTTTTCCAAACAAAATTTCCTAACTTTTTTATCTGAAACTTTTTTTATAACATTAATAGTTTTCAACTTATTACTCCCGCAAGGCAAAAATTTTACTTTTTCTTCTATTTTTCGTCGTTTTCTCCCCAACCATTCAATTTTATTAAATTTTACCGATCATCGAAGTGTAGATCTTTTAATTATGAACAATTTTGTTCTTAAACTTTTTTCCGTAATGCCAATACCTTCGGAGTTATAGATTACTTTACCGAGCGAAATCCGCGCCACTGTCGCAATATAAAAAGGTCAATCGATTAAACTATTTAAAAATTTGGTATTTAATTTAGGTAAATTTTTGGGTTAATTTGGGTAAGAAGTATGAAAAAAAAAAAGAAAAAAAAAAGTAAAAAATAAAAAAAAAAGTATAAAAGTCGAGGACAGATGTTCCTTACTCGCACTAATACACGCAACAGTGTGTCTGTGGATACTCGTTCCGACGATGGCGCGGATTTCGCTCGGTAAAGTAATATATAACTACGAAGGTATTGGCATTACAGAAAAAAGTTTGAGAACAAATTATTCATAATTAAAAGATCTACACTTCAATGATCGGTAAAATTTAATAAAATTGAATGGTTGGGGAGAAAACGACGAAAAATTGAAGAAAAAGTAAAATTTTTGCCTTGCGGGAGTAATAATTTGAAAACTATTAATGTTATAAAAAAAAGTTTCAGATAAAAAAGTTAGGAAATTTTGTTTGGAAAAGAAAAGGTCTCTACAATTTTTCGCCTAACTAACCATTCTCGAGATATCGAATTAAACGCGTTTCCATCGAAATGACCTTGAGCTGACCTCAGTACAGCCCCTTAAATTGGAATTTATGCTCAAAATACACCCCCCTATCGATCCTCAAAATCCCCAAACTGTGTTCGCTCATGTTTATTTAACCCGTTTTTAGCCATAATTTGACTGCATTAATTATGTCATCATAATAAACAAGCTGCATGCCATAACAGAAAGCTGGTCAAGACTTCTAACGAGCTCTGGCGAGCCTTCTCTCATCAAATATCACATGTAAAAAGCAACAGAAGTTTTGCATATTCGTATGTAAGTACAAGACAAACACGGCGTACATTGATCCGGGCAATAAGTTATATATCTAATCGTAGTTTGTGAGATAAGTCCAAAGTAAATTGCGCGGCGCAGTGCTATATCGGGCATTTCGCATCGGCACCGGCTCGCAAGTGCTGGGAATGTGGCTAAGACTTCACTTGTTTATTTGTTGTATTTGTTAGAGCTAAGCTAACTATAACCTTGCAGAGAATATCGCGCTCGACCGTCTAGTCTAGTCTTGTTATCCCATTTTTTATTCAATTTCTTCGGCAACTGTGGATGTGGACTCAGATAGACCATCAATCATCAAGTAATTGCCGAAAACTGAATGTATCATTAAATAATCCAAAATAAGTCAAAATGACTTCAAAACAGATCGAATGACACTGAAAATAATGCAATTTTAGAAATTTAATGCACTACAATATTATGGACATCAGAAGACTGTCGTATTCGCTATGAAAGTTTGTGAACTCCAACGCCGGTAACCACAGAGAGTACAATAAATATATAGAGCGTTTACGAATATGGCGATATGAGTCATGTGCGCCGCCTGTGCTCTCTTAGTCACATTTCAGTGTGCCTCTCAGTGCATTACGGCCCATCACATCACCTATTAAAGCTACGGCATTCCCAACAAGTGAGAGAGTTTGCAAACGTGTCAATGCTTTAAAGCAAATAAGTTGCGAGTTTTATGAACCTTGTGGACTTATATCCTCAAAACAAAATATAAAGTATTAAAATATTGAAGAATTTATTTGTTTATTTATTGGCTCGTCAAGAAATACACACACATTCCAGTTTTATCTTATATATCATGTGTCCTTCCTCAGTTATAGGAGACCACGGTGAATATGAAAAATAGTCTAGAGATGATTGGAATACAAAATATATAAAAGGTTAAATTAGTACGTCATAATAGTACAAATTCGTATAAACAAGAAAACAAGATTTCAACTGATAGACTGGCGAATGGCCAATAACTAACCCCAAAATGACTCACAGTTAAGTTTTTATGCCGAAAATAAGAGAAATAAAATATGCACAAAATAGTCATCATCTTTATAAATAGAAGTTGTGTTCAAACAACTTTTGGTGTGCCCCATGGAAGTGTTCTATTTACTAATTCAGTTTTATTGCATTTTAAATTAATTAGTATAATAAATTCAAACTAGATCGATAGAAGTGTGTAGTGTTGTTGAATTATACTGACCAGCGTGCTCGGAGCGATCTCGGTTCGGCCCACGCCTCGCGGATGGTGTTGAGAGCGTCGCGCAGTGCAGGGGACACGCCGCCACCAACGGTTGCTCCTTCTGCAACAATACAACCATTTTACTACTCAATTGGAGTATACTCAGATACATGGAACCTTAAACGAATCAATCGAAGTAGGTGGTGGTTTTTACTAGACTTATAAACCTTAAATAGTTATTCTGCCTGGTATCAATAGAATAAAGCAATTTATAGAATTTATTTGTAAGTATCGTTTGGAGGATCCTATCCTAATCGATTTCCAAAACACCTTTTATTCCTAATCTGTATGTATAAAAGTAGGTACTCTCGACACAGAATAAGCAAATAAATATTCATCTAATTCCGCTCCCGCATCCCGTCCTGACACGAAGCTGAAATGAAGGTACACCGGCGCGCGCCGCGTCACCGACACCGCAGACAATCTCCTTTTATCTCACTAACAACTATTCGTATCTAAGTCTTTGCGATCGGACCCACTTAAATTGGACACTTCTATATAAAACATCTGCCGCCATTCATAGCAATACTTTTAAAAAGGCAACTCAGAACAAACATGCAATATTTTGTTTACGATAATTTAACGTTATCCTCACTATACATCTTTGAATTTTGCCTCTTCGTTGGGAAACACTCACACTTATTTCAGATTAATATGGAACACTATTCACAACCTCGCAATCTAAGAAACAAAAATAAATTAGCCATACCTACTTCCAGTTTAAAAATGTATCATTTAGGGCCATACCAACATATTATTCTGTGGCCATACTCCATGTTAATAAAAATTACAATCAAATACCTAAAGCTATAAAGGAATCAGAAACCTTTAATATTTTCAAAAAACAAACTAAATAAATATCTTACTTAAAATGTTATTATACTCTGTTCTCAAAAAATGAGAATAAAACTAAATATTAGAAGAAAAAAGATACAAATAACAAATACCTAGTTCCTATGTATTTCTAGTATTACAAGATTGTATGTTTATTTAAATTTTATATTTTAGTAACATAGATTTAAGTAAATACAAAGTTTTATTAGTTTTACGTACCAAATTGTACATTGCCGCGCCCTGACAGACACCCACCCTGTCGTACCATGTTGGTATATATTTTTTTATTTAAGACCTTTGTACGAAACATGATTGCAATAAATGGTGATTTTATTTTGAACAGTTGGACAAGTATTACAGACCACAGTTACAACTTACGCTACTTTTGATGTCAGAAAACATTTTAAGTATTGGTTTCAGGCATGCAAAGATTTTTGGTTATTTTTTTTTTATGTTTCTTTCATTAGCTGCTTTTAAAAAAATTCTGAATATTAGAGTAATGTTACCGTTGACGGTGGCTCATGCGAGTATCGCCGTGATCTGGAATTCCAGCAGAAATGCCTCACGGCATACAAATAACGTTTCATTCATTTATTTATTTTACTCAATATTTTTGTAAAAACCAGTTCTTGCTCCTTTAGAACTGGAACATTCGAAACTTATCTTTTTTCCTTGGCACTGTAGGTGCAAAATAAAGCTATAGATCCTCTTTATACTATGGCGCTACGGTCACAATTTTAGGAAAAAGTCAGAATTGATAATAACGGGTGGCGCAAAAGTAAAGACCCTATTTGGTTCAGCTATAACATTTTTTCTAAATTAGAAAACTAGATTTAGATTTTTTTAAATGTATATTTGTGCCATTAAATTTCGTACCATTAGGATTTAAAGATGATGTCTTTTAAATGGTGACCTCCAGAGTTGATACACATTTGAGCCCTATTTATGACATTTTGCATAACTTGCCGTAACACTTCCTGCGATATGTTCGTTATTTCTTGACGAATGTTTTCTTTTAGAGCTGCGAGAGTCTGTGGCTTGTTCACATACACCCGAGATTTCAAAAAACCCCAAAGAAAGAAGTCTGGACTGGTCAGATCGGGTGATCTTGCAGGCCAAGGCAAATCGCCAAAACGAGAGATAACTCGGTCTGGAAAAGCGTCCCTCACTAAGTCCATAGTGTCGCGCGCTGTGTGTGCCGTAGCGCCGTCTTGTTGAAACCAGATGTGCTCCAGTCCCAATTCGTCCAAACTGGGTATCAAAAACTCACGTAACATGGTTCTGTAGCGTTCTCCAGTGACAGTTATCGCATTGCCTCCAGCGTCTTCGAAAAAATAGGGTCCGATCACTCTGTCAACACAGATGCCACACCATACAGTAACTTTTAGTGGGTGTAGAGGTGTTTCTTGAATAATGCGCGGATTATCAGTGCCCCAGAACCGAGTATTCTGCTTATTGACATGCCCTGAGAGATGGAAATGCGCTTCGTCACTCATAACCAATTTTGAAGGAAAATCATCCTCTTCAAGGTGTATCAATTCTGGAGGTCACCATTTAAAAGACATCATCTTTAAATCCTAATGGTACGAAATTTAATGGCACAAATATACATTTAAAAAAATCTAAATCTAGTTTTCTAATTTAGAAAAAATGTTATAGCTGAACCAAATAGGGTCTTTACTTTTGCGCCACCCGTTACAACCTGAAATTATAGTGGTTTCGCGAACTTATGCAGTATGTTTAGGTCCATTCCATTACTTTTTACGAAAAAATGTAGTGGATTTCGTTAAAATTAGTGAAAAGGATTTTGTTAATGTATCTGAAGTGAACTAACTACTTAAGCTTCCACAACATTTTCAACGTGAATAGGATACATTTAATCACCCGAGTAAATACCGACTGAAAAAGCAAGAAGCTCATAAAATACACAATGTAACATAAATATTTACACCGAGGCAGTTCTACACAAAAGATTTTCATTCATACTTGTAGTTTCTATGAGTGAAGTCAAAGTAAGAACGCCAATAAATGTTAATATACTTGTTAATTACGTGCAGCTTTGGTTGGAACAGGTTTCAAATCAAATCAATTTTTATTTCAAATTAGGTGCATACAAAATTTCTTTTACATAGCAAGATAACCAATGACTTAATATCTAGAATAGTATACACATTACAATTGTGTGTTGTTAAGTACCTAATATAATTAATTACCTCATGCAGTGTTGTGTGAGGACCTTCATGCACGTGCTTGGAGCTGCCTTCGATAATTACGTCCGATGAACTTCGGCCCACCAATTATGGCGGTGCTCTTTACTCGTCCACCAGCGAATATAATATTAAAGTAACGTGGACGCTCCGAGGCCTACATCGAGTGCGATGACATCACGGGGTGGCGGGGTGAGGTGGTGCCGAGGATTGGGCGGGCCGAGGCGGGGGTGCAGCGGCAATTCGCTTTTATCGCTTGTAATGGTCAAATCAATTGCACGGACTTCGGAGTGCGAGCAAAGTACATAGTACACTTTACACTAAAGCTGTAAACTTCCCCCAAAATTAAATGATACCATTCAAATATCGTTCGTTTTGCGACATGTAACCCACCAGCGCTCAACGTTTCATGCACCGACAATGAGTCAAGAAACTTATGGAAGTTATGAAAACACAGGATTGCGGACAATTTAAACGACACTTAAAATATCCACCGGGCGTCGGAAGTTTATCGTCAGCATGTGAAACGTAAAGGCAGACCCAAATACCGGATCCCAGCCACAGAATAGATGGGTCAATTTCAACAAGCGATTTTTTTTTGTCATTTCGGTGGACGTTTTTAATTCCAATGCTATCTATATATTTTAAGTGAGAAATGAAACTTTACCCTATTTTATAACATTGTGTGTGAGTGGACATCAAATATCATCAAAACTTACATAAATATTTAAGGATGAATTTTTTAGAGTCCACTGAAATGAAAAGTGTCTACCGAAATGATAAAAAATTACCACTGAAATGATAAACTGTGCACCGTTTCTTACTGTGTGATAAAATTTTTAAAACAATATGAACACTACTCAAGCAAATCAGTACTTACGGCGAAATTAAATACACAATTTTGAAACAAATTAAAGGAATCTAGCTCGAGTTATAACAGCCACCGAAATGATCCTACTTTTGTCCCTTCTTCTTCTTCTTCTTCTTCGTCGTGTCGATGGCTGAGTCAAAATTTTATTGGTCCAATAAGTGGCCACTGTTATGGCGCTCTCGTCGGCGTTCATGAGCGTCTCTCTTGTGCAGGTGGTAGGGTATTTTGGACAGTCAGCAAGGTGGTCAAGGTTTTGACTTGCCATCGTGGTGAAAGGATTAGCCAATTCGCTTTTAAGAACTCGCGAATTGCCCAGGGTGCACCGGACGTAGGGAATCGTTGTGTACGTCACTCGGGGAGGCTCCTTACATGCACCCCTTTTGTCCCTATATCACTGAAATGATAAACTTACTTTTGTGGCGGGCAACCGCAAGACTTTGGGACTGGTGCGATCGCGCCTAGAGCTTGAGCTGGCCTGATCCGAAGTGGCGAAAAGTGAGAAGGGCATAACAACGCAATATTGACGTGGCTATTCTACTAAAACTTACTGTCCTCTGAAATGATAACTTTTTTCCGAACAAAAGTTGACTGCCTGTCAAATCCATGAGAAAGAAGATAAACAAACAAAAATGGTTTTATTTGATCGAATATATTATAATTTAATGATAAAACAACCGATTTAAATCCATATTATGAATATATTTGCAGGGGAAGGTATTTAATGAGCGGAATTGGGTTCGGGACAGGCCACCGTGATGATAAAATGACACTTTGTAATATTTTTTTTGGTATATTATTGGGTAGAAATCAATGATTTTTTTTGCCAAGGTAGAGAAGTACTTAATTTTTTGAGAAAAAATATAGGTATTAAATAAAAAATCAGCACATTGCACTACCATTCTCACGTTTGCCGTGTATTTTTTATGTTTGTGCAATTCACCCAGATAGTTCCAGTAAAGTAAATCACGCGTACAATTCATCCCCTGCTGTTTCATACTTCCACTGACTTCTTATACCCCGAATGAAGGTGCCCAGAAAAACAACTTTCTTGGAATTTCATCTTTTGCTAACCGAATTTAGAAAAAAACAGTAAGTAGGCAATTCGAGAACGGGATGTCACTCTAATAAGGCAGACATAGGAGTACCGGATTTAAATGCTTTCCCAGGCACTCGGTATATCTATGGCCTGTTATGAGCCATTCCATATATCCAAATTTAAAGTTAATTATCTCGCAAACGGATCTCTAAATCAAAAAACTGTCTTAGCAACCCCTGAACGTTTTTAAAAGTCCTATCTAACAATACCCCACACTATGGGGTGGGCGACAAAAAAAAAAACATCCCTACTTTACATGTAGGGGAGCTACCCGAAAAAAAAAAAAATTCCAAATTTTATTCTACGACTTTCTTTGTATAGTTAACATACATGTTTATGCAAAATTTCAGTTTTCTAGTACCAACGGTTTCGTCGCTATGCCTCGGACAGACGGACATGGCGAAACTATAAGGGTTCCTTGTAGGTACTACGGAACCCTAAAAAGTAAAAAAAAAAAAGACGTAGTACATGAAATGAACTTTAAAGGAAAACTATAGCGGATAAGTTCACTTCATTAGTTCAAGAGGAATAGGGTTCCGAAATGTCAGATGCAGTTACTCAGAATATTTCGTTCAAAATTCTTGAAACATAAATAAACATACATAATACATATATAAAATCACGCCTTTATCCCACGGGGGTAGGCAGAGACGATGGAACGCCATGTGCTTCGCTCCTTGCATACTTCTTTCGCTTTCTCAACATTCATACATCCTTTGAAAGTAATGACTTGTATGAAGATGTTACGTGTTTAATACAGATAGTAAATCCCTTTTAAGTCGAAATATGTTGTTACGACTTGCTACGGAACCCTACTGCGCGTGGCCCGACACGCACTTGGCCGGTTTTTTATTTATCGAATTATTGCATTATCATCAATCTTTGACAGGTGTGCAAAATTTTAATGAAATCTGTCCGTTTAAAGTGGGTCAAAATCGAGTCCAAAGGAGTCGGTTACATACATACATACATACAGGTGAAGCTAATCATATCATCCGCTTCGTCAGCGAATTACCAACCAACGACTATAAAACTGTACTGTATATAATACCATGTATATACCGTATATATACAATACCATTCATATATTGATGACAGGCTAAGTGGATAGTTTATTAACATTAGCTTATGAACATTGACCTTGATGTCGCATTTCGAAAAATCTTACAACTATCTCTTTACTTAGAATTCTCATGAGCGTTTTGAATGATTGAGCACATTGAATTAGTGTTTAACTGTTTACTGTGGTTTGTATGTAATCTTCTTTTAGTTCATGTCTATTGCAATGAAAAATTAACATTGTAAGTAGTTGTTTATATAGGTAAATGATATCGCACGAGTGTTGCCTGTAGACTTTGGTGCGACACGGTGGCGGTGGCATTGCGGCGACAGGTGCGAGGCTGCGAGCTCCTTCCGCAGAGTTAAGCAAGCGCTTGTTGCTTGTTTTGAACATTTCACTCAACGCTTAACGCCGCGCCGCCGGCCGCCATCAGCGCGGGGCGAGGTCGCGGTCTAATTACCTATTTAATGTTATTTAATTCGTCTGGACTTGTAAACGAGTCTTTTACTTGAAAAATGCTGTGCTGAACCCTAATCTTGGCAATAACTCGCGTTATCCATCGAACCATCTGGCGTTTAAAATAACAGAAGGTGTCAGACGGTTTGCATCACGGAATAGGAATACCAAAGGAAATGTGAAGTAGGCGTGGTTCGCGTGCCACAATTAAGCGTAGCTACGCTTAATCAATCCATGTTTATGACCAGTCGTGTTCTGACAGCGCGTCAAGTTGCTAATCTTACGTATTTATTTTATATTTCTTTAACCATGCCGTATTGTGCTATTCTGGAGTGTAAAAATGATAGTAGAAGAAAAAATCTCATGAATGGCGGTGTTTCATACCATCGGTAAGTATGATTTCTTATAAAAATCATGTTTCGTTAACTTACTAAAAACATCTAGAACATTCTACAGAATATTCTACGCATGATATAATAAGATAGGTCTCCTCACCACGATGACAGTTCAGTATGTTGTGCCAGGAATATATGAGTGTTGTCAAATTTTCATAGAACCTGGCACAAATATGGTGGCATATGTCAGTCTTGAGCATATCTGAGTTTTTTGTACCATGATTCTACGCTACTCGTTTAGTGATGTGTGAGTTCGTACAATACTGAGTTTATCGATAGACTTAAAAAAGAAAAGTAATCACAATATAATATTACAAATTCGATAGTTATTCTGTCTTTTAATGTAAAAAGGTAACAAACAGTGTTACCTTTTTACATTCAATCTGATCTGATCTGACATAGAGTTAGCTGGGTTCGGTTATCGGGGGTTAAAAAATAAAGTATTCTTATTTTATCCAGATTATTTAAAATGAGCTACACAACATGTCAAGTATTGTTACAAAAAGATTCAGTTAAAAACGCGAGCGGTAGCTACTGGTACCATTGTGCGAGTGTCGAGTCTATTAATAAAAAATAGTAAGAAACTATATTATACTAAATGCAACATTTTCACATATGAAACTCGTTAGCTCAAATAAGAAATCATGTATCTATCGATATCGATAATGTAATTATAAAATTCAATATTGTGCATCACTGGGTGAATAGCGCTAAAAATCAATCTCTGAAACAAAATCTCATCCTTATGTCGTACGTGTTTAAGGTTAAAATTGCGTCCATCTAAAATACTGCCATCTCTACTCAAGTAGCGGAATTATCTCGTCAGTCAAATGTAATACATTACTAAGATAACAAAACGTCGTAAGTACTTTTTGCAGTTTATCAAAATAAAGCTTATCAATAGCAGTGAAGGTATATTTTCAAATTTATAGCATGTGCTTTATGCTTATTTTTACTAAAATAAAAACGACCAATCAAATGAATTCTTTGTGTGTAGTGCGAAGTATGATTATTGGTTTATTTGTGTGAGTTTGGCGACAGCAGTTTCCATACTAATTGTGTCTTATACCATTTCCTTTGGTATTCCTATTCCGTGGTTTGCATGAAGAAACGCTTTGAGACCTAGTTCGTAGTAAAACCTTATTAGTCGAACAGACGAACGAAGGTCAGATAAGGAAGGAGTTTCCTTGAAATGCCCTTGAACTCTTACTTGAACTACTTTTTAAGGCCTTAAGAATTAAATGAGTAGTTAGGTTAGCTAAGACCGATCACAAATATTGCGTTAATTCGAATAGGCATAACAACTATAAACACGATCCCAACCTGCGTTCAAATCTAACAAATAACAATCCTTGTTTAGATTATATTTGGAAGCAATAATAAACAGCCAGGGACTTTCTCAGCTCGAATAGATGTATTTTCACTTCTTTACCAGGATATAAGAAAAGAAGAGCAAGCCAGATGACAAGGATAGATGGAAGGGACAAACATTTGGCGGTAATTCACGAAACGGGCAAGAAGGACAAACTATGGTGTGGCATCATGACGTGTGTTTATGGTATTGGCACCTTTGAAAAACTTTGCATCAATTTGATGTAATAAATACCGGCGAGATTTACACTCTGTAATTATATCCGTATCCTGTCCTTTGTAGGCAGCAGATGTCATTTATCCTAAGATGAACTTTAAACTAACTTTCGAGCAAGCTAGTTTATAATCCATCTGGGCAATAAAACAATGGATCTTTGTGGTCTATTCTAGTCACAAAATACATTTCAATTGATTTTGGTAGATGGTGGATGCATTGGTCTACCAAAATCAATTGAAACGTCTCAAGATCTGAGATTTTAAATTAATAAAGCGCTTGTCGGAAAAGAACTTTTTTTTTTCGTCAACCTTTTCCTCAACTTCTTAATATAACACCAACTCCAGTTTGTCTTTTTCCTGCTGAAATAACTAATCCTTAAGCGATCTACTCCTTGCACTCCTTCAATTTTTCCTTCTAAAAAAGTTGCCGTGTGGTATCAAGAATCTCATATTCTCCCTTCTCCTATTTTCTATTGTTTTTAACAATTCCCTTTTCTGTTAAATACCATCACATTTCAAAAACCTTCCTTTAGCATGCTGAGTTAACACTCAAGTCTTACAAGCGCATAGAGCGGTACTCGAAACTCTAAGTCTTTATCAGTTGTTTTAGTATGTTTTTTAATTAATTTTGGGTTTTTAACGAAAGGCCGTAGTTGCCATAATTACATGCAATTGGCGGCAAGTCTGGGCACGAATGGACAAGCGGTGAGTCAGTATTTATCGACTAAGTATTTCTGTGAGGCTTATCTCGCTCCGGCCTTACGCACACTCGCGCACGGACCTGGCGACCTTCTCAAACCATGCCCCACACATATATACCACACGCTAATCGGGTACCAATACCACCGGTATGGCAATTAACAATTGATAAACTTTGAATCCATTTTATAATATAGGACGATATCCAGCTAGAGCCACGAGGCGTAGAGAGCGTAAACAAGAGTTAATTACAACTGCATCATTATACATGCAATAAGGCCAATTTCCGAGATTCCGGATAGATCTTAGTGTAACTTGTGTATATTTTATGCACCCATAAAATATACACAAGTTACACTTAAAAAGAAACAGCTGTCCGTTCACTTATTTGTGTTATACGCTTATTCTACTTATAAAGTCTATCTAAGGGCGCGTTCCCACTTTGACGTCGCGACAGATAATCGTGTAGTTTTAAGTGTCGTGACTTATATGTTTAAATGGCGGTACATAGAGAACGACACGATTTACTGTCGTCTACGACATTTTTTGCAGTGACGACAGATTGTCATGACAGTGGGAACGGCTAGCACGAAAGTCGTAAAACGATAAAAATTCGTTACAACTAAATCGTGACGGCAACTCTATCGTAGCCACGATAAAAATATCGTCTCGTCGTTTACACGTGTTTCCCTTCCCGATTTGAGAATTTTTTTGTCTAATTGAAAAATTTTCCGTTTTCCCCTCGCACCTCAATTGAACTTAGGAGTATAATCGCACTACTGATCTCCAAGAGAACGTTGAAGCGACTGTAGATTTGTAGCTTGCTAATGATGTGTATACGACTAAGCGACTGCCGAGAAACGATAAAATGTCGTCGCAATCCAATGGAACTGCTAGATACGATAGTCGCTAAACGATAAAAAAATTATGACGATAAACAATCGTTATTTTTTTTTTTTTTTATTTATTAGGAACAACAAACAATTACACAATAAATGATACACATTTAGAGTACTTAAAAGAATGACAATTGTGCAATCCACAACGTTATTCACAAAATACATTAAAAAATATATGAAAGTAGTCGTACGTGCTATTATAGTAACACGACTATATTAATAACACTAAAAATTATTATTATTATTAGGAACAGTAAACATACAAAAGTCCAAAATATATTATATATTTTAGTTATGAGGATAATTTAATTTAATTTAAGATACTATATGTACATTTCTTTGTACATAAAGATTTTAAGCCTAGGAGGAAACAGCTAACTCCCTTGTTGTTTGTACAGCGAGTTTGCGAAATTGTCCAGGAGAAAAAGAGAAAGTACTTAATATAATTATTCATGAGACGACGAAGCGGGGCTCGGAAGCCGGCATTAGTACGACATGAAGTAACAGCAAATAAGGGCTGAGTACGCACTTCGCGTCTTAGTACTGTTCTAGGAACCAAGTAACATATTCTATTACAAATAGCCGAGCAATCGTAACCATTATTACATATGTCATACAAAAGCATATTATCAAGAAATACTCGCCGGTTCTCGAGGTATGTCAAATTGTATCGTTTAAGCAGGTCCACATAATTTAAAGAGGCGTGAAAACAACGATAGTGCATAGCTTTTAAAAAATTTCTTTGAATTTTTTCTATTTCCAATGAGTATTTATTGTAATTCGGGCTCCAAACCGCAACTGCGTATTCTAATTGGGATCTTATTAATGACTTGAATAGGTGTAAATAAGTATTTGGGCGTCTGAATTCGGTGGTCGATCTCATAACGAAGCCATACATACGCCACGCATTGCCTACAATAGCATCTATGTGTTTGTCAAGGTGGAGTTTATCGTCAAACAGAACACCAAGATCTCGCACGGTAGTAACCCTGTTTAAAGGTGTGTTATTTAAGAAGTAAGAGGTACTAAAATTAATTTTATTTTTAACCGACTTCTAAAAAAGGAGGAGGTTCTCAATTCGATTCGTATATATGTTGCTTTTTTTTTTTTTTTTATGTTTGTTCACGGATATCTCCGTCGTTTATGAACTGATTTTGATGATTCTTTTTTTGTTGGACAGGAGATGATTCCAAAAGGGTCCCATCGTCAGCATGTCGGGATCTGATGATAGGATCTCAGAGAAATCGAGGGCAACCCTCGAATTTTATAGGCACATGTAATGTTTTTAGTGTGTTTTTCAAAGCTGCACCAGTATTTACGTATTTTTATGTGGATGAGCTGATGATGGAAGGTCAACTCCTCAATGGTTAGGAGTTAAAGGATAATTCTTTCACTACTGTACACATATTCAGACTGCTAGTTATGATGTCAAGTGAGCTGTTGGAACGGAGATATTTCAAAGGTGGTCCCATTGTCAGCATGTCATGATCTGCTGATGGGATCCCAGAGAAATCGGGGGCAACCCTCATATTTTATTAATCGAGGCCAGGATTTACGCTTGGTCGCAATAATTTTATGTGGTTGAGCTGAAGATGGAAGGTCAACTCCTCAATAGTTAGGAGTTAAAGGATAATTCTTTCACTACTGTACGCATATTCCTACTGCTAGTTATTGTGTCAAATGAGCTGATGATGGAAGGTCGTGACCCTCAATAGTCAGGAGAAAGGATTTAATTCTTGTTTATTATTAATAAGTTTTCCGTCTCAAGTAACCGTCGTCTCCTCATTCGAGAAACATTCTTGCTCGGTCTACCCATCACTTAAAATCGTAAAATAAAATAATTTTTAACAAAAAAAAAACCGACTTCAAAAAGTAGGTAAACTAAAAAGCAAAAAATAAATTTACTTCGCACAAAATAATACGTTTTTTCATTTAGTTAAATAGAAATTATTAAATAATTATTTTATAATTCTGAAGTCGGTGCCAAGTAAACAATTAATAACTCTGTATAGATAATATCAATCGTTCTAACAACTTTTTTCTGACTGAATGAATATTAGTTATATTTCTGTGGTAAGTACCAATACTGGGCGACCGCGCACTAGCAACTACGCCTCCCTTTTTGTGTGAACTGTAATTTGATATTGTAGAAAGGTTGTTTTTACTTGGCACCGACTTCAGAATTATAAAATAATTATTTAATAATTTCTATTTAACTAAATGAAAAAACGTATTATTTTGTGCGAAGTAAATTTATTTTTTGCTTTTTAGTTTACCTACTTTTTTTGGTAAATTTAATGCAAAAGCATTTAGCGATATTAAGCTGTAATTTATTACGAATGCAATATTCTGTTAATCGATTGAGGTCCTCTTGCAATGCGTGGCAGTCACTTATATTTTTGATTGACCTAAATATTTTTAAATCATCTGCATAAAGTAAAAATTTTGAATTTCGAAAACATTCACTAATGTCATTGATATAAATTACGAACAAAAGAGGTCCTAAGATCGATCCCTGAGGGACACCGGATGTAACAGTAATAGTAGAAGAATTAAAGCCATTCACCACTACTTTCTGTGTTCTGTTAGAAATATACGAAGAAAACCATCGCAGAAGATCCCCGCGTATACCATTGTATGCAATTTTGCTCAGTAACAACTCATGGTCAACCTTGTCAAAGGCCTTACGAAAGTCCGTGTAGACAGCGTCCACCTGAGTGCCACTGTCCATACTATTAAATAAATAGTCTGAATAAGTGACTAGGTTTGTTACAGTTGATCTTTTTTTGACAAAACCGTGTTGTTGTTCAATAATAGCGCCGTGTAGCAAGGGGTACAAGGTACAACTTGTCATGAACGAGTCTCTCAAAAAGCTTTGGTAGAGCTGATAATATGGAAATTGGACGATAATTTTCGACATCCTTCTTCGAGCCTGTTTTATAAACTGGTGTTAAATTAGCCAATTTCCATGATTCAGGGAAAACTCCTTGTGAGATTATAATTTGTAAGGGTAAACAAAGATTTTTAGCGGTACTTCTAAGAAAGAATACAGGAAGCATATCAGGACCTTGACCCTTCGATACATCAAGAGATTTAAGTGCTTTAAAAACCTGCTCAACTGTAAAAGTAAAAGTACCTATAATAGAACAGTTGTCGGCGTCAGATTCCGTAGGTCGCGAACTGTTTGTTAATGTAGTAGGTTCGTACACCGACGTAAAGAAATTTGAAAACAATTGGCAGATTTCATCAGGCTTATTAGTTCTGTGATTTTGAAAATGCATAGTTGAAGGAAAGCTTGGTGTCGATTTTCTGTTGTGTATAAATTTCCAAAAGTATTTTACATCACCTTTGATACTCTCTTCGACAGTATTCATATATCTGGAATAGCAATTTTTACATTCTACCTGGAATCTCGCTCTATAAATTGAAAACTGCTCATAATCTCTGAGGTTACCATAATTTTTCCATTTTGCCCAAGCCTTGGCCTTATTTTTAAACATATATTATAATGGGAACAGCTAGAGACGACAGTCGTCCAACGATAAATTTATCGGTACAACATAGTGGGAACGCGCCCTAACTGTAACTTGTGAAATTAGGAATAAATGTAACGGCTGATCGAAGATCGGTTTTATTGTGAGAAGGATCTTCTCATAAACCTAGATCTTCTCAATTAAGACATTTAAAACTGTTTGTGCTCACCGGACTGACTTAAAATTACAAGATCAAAGCTTGCTGTTGGAAGCAAGTGTCGACGTATGAAAATATGCCGTGACGCTGCGCTTTGGTACGCTCGGCTCCCTGTCAACTGCGACCCTTAGTTTAAATATAATAGGTAACTCCCTGGAACAAACTCATTTACGGCCTTTCTAATGAGGCAAAAGAAAAGAGTTTACATTTTACCTTGTAAAGTTGTGAATTGCCGATTTGACTGTATACAACAATTAAAAACACATTTCAGCCGTGCTTTAACAATAAATCGATCTATCTTGAATCTTCAGCACACACAAAACTGGTTCACTCAGAATCTAATAGCTAACACTCACTTAGTAATAATTTATAACATAAAATAAATAAGATATCACTTGAGTGATTTTTGACGAGAATCGGAACGAGGCATCCCAAAAATGACGAGGAAATGTAGAGTGATGCGGCGTGACGTCACGCCAATGAAAGCCATCAACGATATTGGACGATTTACGCCAATCGCAAAGTGAAACGGTATAAACTGTACAAGTCAGCGGTAACAAGTTCTAACCCAGGGCAAACATCTTTTAAGACTTGGAAATTATAATTTGGGTCAATCTCCAAAACGGGCGTATTCGTGTGATCGCTCTGGTGCTTTTCAGATATTGATATTTAATGGTAATTATGTATCTCATTAAAAATAATTATTTTTAAATAGTACATTTTTGCTATTGGCCTTCAATTTACACAAACCGTTATGGAAATATAAAAGTTCAAAAAATTTCGCGACCAGAGCAATCATAATTGGTGCCAGAGTGATCATAAATGGTGAAATAAGTGAAACAAAGAAATTAATATTGATAAAATATTCTTTATTTAGCTATATTTCATCTTTCTTAGTAAGGCTTTCCATGGAGAGGATTTTTTTGTAACTGACGATATTTTATGTTTCGGAAATTTATCAAGACTTTTTTGAGACGTATGTGTTATGTTGCTAATTGAGCTTTGTGGACTACCGGGACAGATGCTGGAGGAAGTACTGCCAATGCATGTTAGTTCGGTCGTTCGTTCAGTATCTTGCGATAGCCGCTGAGATCTTCTTATTCTTGTTAGTATACTAACCGGTAACGCGGGTGAATCAAAATGAGACAAATTTTCGTATTCTTTAAAGGCCTCTGGAAGACAGAAACTTGTCTCAGAATAAACTTTTACACGTTTTATAATATTAGACTCATTTTTAACATCTTGTGTTACAGTTTGCAGTATCTCTCTATGTTTTGTTACATTGTTGGTGCTTAAGGTTGGAGATGATTGTGGAACATTTGAAAGAGGATCACGGTTCTCAGATATATAGATAGGTTCTTCATTTATTGGGAGCTCATCAGTTACTGGTAACTTATCCACTTTTTTTCTTTAAATAATATCGTCGAGAACTCTGCCTATTTTTCTTCCTAAGAACATTTTGCTGACTTGGAGTCAAATCACTCATTGGTAGTACTGTGCCCCGAGCTTTTTTCCTTTGGTAACTCTCTCTTGACTTTACAAGCCATTGTGCGTATATATCTGGATCATTTTTTATCTTGGCCATTCTACGACGCTCAGCCAATTTCTTCCTAAGACATTTTTCTTCAATAGATAATTTATTTCGAGGATGATTTCAATCTGCAACAATAGTTGCCATTACATTTTAGAGAAGAAAGGGTTACAGTTGTGGTTAGCTAAATGCCAATATAATAATATCATCAAGATAAAATACGTCAAAATCTGTTTATGGCTTTAGATTACCCAAAAAACCCAGGAAAGGTTATAAATTAAAGCTTATATGCATAGTTCATCGTTTGTCATTGTTACAGTCCGGTACTACCATAGACAAAGCATCACTCACTCCGCTCGTTGACTAGACGTAACATAAACTTTTTAGTCCTACCAATTCCTACTGCGCGTAAAAAGCTGCGCGTGCCAGATAATTTGACGTCTCAAACGTCGCAGACCCGGTGAGGGTCTTATTTCGCTTGGTGTTTTTTAAAATTAAACCAACAAAATCTCTTCAAAAAAGTAAAAACCCTGTAGGATACAATGGGATGGTGTACAATACCCGGCTGCAAAAGCAAAACGGGGGATGTGACGCCGAATAACATTAAAGTTTCTTTCCATCGGTAAGTCGATTTTAATATTATTCAGTTTCCATCCGTGAATCACAAAACTACTAATAATACAATTCTATGACGATTATTGGATGTTTAGCCAAGTCTTCATAGGGTTTAACACCTCGCTTAATGTAGTTATATGCTAAAAACTAAAAATATTCAGTTTACTAGAACTAAGTAGTGTTGTGAAAGTATCGACAAACTGTTCAATGCATAAATTTGATAAACCTATAAAAATAAAACCTTATTCAGAAAGTCTCATGTCACAATGTTAGATCTCAACTGCTACGAAATGGCATTTGAGGCCAATTTGATTTTACGTTTATGCATAAGTGATCATATTTGTATTATTGTATTTTCTAATTTCCTGTGTAATAAATAAATGTATTTCATGTTATCTATTTCTTGTTTTTATAATGCAACTGCGTCTTCACATTCTTGACGAATTCCCTGAATATTAAAATATCTTATATTATATTGACATAGTATGCAATACAATCTTTCGATATCGATGGGCACATCGACAATGAAGGCCATCACTATAGCAGTGACAATAAAATTTTTGCAAATGTGTAACTGTCAAATTGCCTTATATTTCTTCTTGACATCTATGTTCTCTGGGTACTACTACTTAAAATAGATTTATTAAAAACAATTAATGCAAAATATCATCGCTCTGGTCTTTTTGGACAGAGCAATCACAGCCACGAAATGAGAAAAAGTCACAAAATCATAAAGATGTCCGAATTTAAAAGCAGAAGAAACTTGTGATTACGTCTCATTAAAAACATCATAACGATCACTGATTTCACATTACAAACACATTCACAAGCTTACTATTTATTTATATATATGTGCCATAGCAATCATAAAATTCGAGAACCAAATCCAGAGCAATCATAAACTTACCTTCGTAGTGTTTGAACGCGGGACCGTGGCACACTGGTGTCCTCCACGGCGGATAGACCACTACTAGCGTTACCCCACGGGAGGGGAACAGATTGTCTAAAACGCGTAACTAGGAATGAGCGCGATGTTTTACCTCAGCGCAGAGCGATGAGATAAAATGCCCGGTCACGATTTTAAATTCAAATTGTGGCAAAAGTATTGTTAATATAACTAAAAATATGTTATTACAGTGAAGATTAACTATCTGTTATGTAATCTAAATAAGTAGTTTACACTGGCGGACTTAATGCCATAGGCATTCTCTACCAGTCAACCGTAAGGTGGTGCAGAGATAACAAAGGTAGGTGCAGTAAAAATGTTCCAAATAAAAGAGAAAAGTCTAATCCTAAAACCATACATTACATATTATAATATTAAATCTTAAAATTTAATATATATATATATATAAATATATAATTACTATTATATAAATAAAAATAAAACATGACAGATCAATATTTTAATGACTCTGCAGAAGATTCGGTAAGTAAAAGCAGACGAACCCGGGCTTTGAAGGCATTTACCAATTAACATTGTTGTTGTTGTTTGTATCCATGGTAAAAAAAAATACATAATGGTTGTTGTTATCGGACGTAAAGACGCAATTTCCATAGTTCATTGCCGAAACTAGCAACTCCAACTGTCAGTTTCGGCGATCGTCAACAGTTGCCAGTGGCTTCCACTGTTAAATTTGTACTGGTTTTATAAAAATGTCGCTTTCGGCAATCAGCATTCGCGACTCATCAGACGATTTGCCACCCTCAAACAGTTGCTGCAACTGGCAACTGCGTCTACAAAAGAGCAAAGCGCCTTGATGACTTCAATGAGACTATCGAGATCGACTTAAATACGCAAACACAAATAACTAACTTTATTATATCCTGTGAAGTGTGGATTAGATACGATTCAGTATGGAAGGTATCGTGAGATGAGATATTTCGCTCAGTGAAGAGTAACTTTGGTACAGCACGCCGCACGTGACATGGATGGCTGGCCTGTAGTAATAATTGTAAGCAAATCACAACGACTGGAACTAAACGGTTGTATCCTGTCTTCTACTACTCCGTCCCTACCACTATTGTACTACGGTACGTATCATTAATGCTAGATTTAACGTTCCTGAAGAACCTCTGTGCTATTCACATTTAGATACTAAGCCCAAGGTAGGAAACAATTTTAAACTATGTTAGTACTGTTACCGAACTGCTTCACTAAACAATGATAATCTACTGGCAAAGTCAAATTAAGTAGTGAACAAATTGTAAAATCTATTATAATAACAGACTATTGATTGCTTGGGTTACTTTCAAATAGTCACGAAAACCGGAACTCCATAATTAGTAATGGGCAATAAAGACACCTAGCAGAAGTATCGCATGCTACCGATGATGTAGAGCGCTGTGGCTAATGGCTGCTACACCTTAATCTGGTTGTTTCAAACCGGGTCAATAAAGCGTGCATGCAATACAAATTGATACAGTAAAAACATATATCTTGTGGCAAAAAGCGGGAATGCCGTTACATACGGCGAACCGCGCCCGCGCACGTCCCACACGCCACGGGCACACTCGCTACACTTCACGTGTCGTCGTCAGTACACTGGCTGTACCACTGCACTGGTGGCACGGATGGACCGGTACTTGACTCATCCCGCACCTTCTTGCTAATTACAATTTGTCTTATTTCTTGCCGGTTTTGCGGTAATGTTGTCGAAACTACGAAAGATAAAAACATCTTAAGAGCCAAATACATATTTGATTCCGGAAGTACGTATTTCTGTTTGTTGTGTATCTTGACACGTTTCGTTGGAATCGGTTAAATTTGGCACTGACCCACATTTGCATTCAAAGAACGGCATCCGTTACTTTTGGTGTTTTGGTCCACAGGAGAGTAAATACACTTTTGTGACGAAACTTCTTTCAACTTTTTATACATTTTGATTTACTATAAGGTACATGTCTGAGGTTTCGAAGAGATCTTATCTGACCCATAAAATATAACCTGACCCAATTTAAAAGTGACACAAGTTAGGTGAAAATAAGCTTTCAACCGATAATTTAATCCATAACCGAAATTAAAGCGTGTTACTTGACAGTAAGCAATATGAGGAGTATGTAACACCCCTTTTAAGTACAATCAAAATAAAAGCTTGTTTTTATAAAGTTTATTTATATTTTTATTTTATTTTAACTTTAATATACATTTTTCATGCCCTTCCGCAACTTATACATGTGTGTGCGACTTTTCGTGAAGTGCAACAAGATCTGAATACTATGCAAAGATACGTATCTAAGCTCCTAAGCGTAAGGAGTTCCCTCATGAGAAGACACACCTGGCTGCAGCATCAAACCGTTCATATCATATTAGTGTATTAGCACCAAAACTAAATAACTATGCAAAGTTTCGTATCTATACTCTTAAGCGTTGAGAAGTTCTGTCGTGATAAGATACTCCTGGCTGGATCATCATAATAATATCATTATTGTCATATTATTGCATTGTAACCAGAATTACACGAGTAAGCCAATTTTCAGCTCGATCGGGCAACAAGAAGAGGTCGATAAATGCTTAACAAGATTTGTAACCCACATTATATATAATGCATTACATACATGCATACGCACATTGCAAGCTAAATAAATTAAAAAAAAACACACAGCTGTTATATGCTTATTCTGCTTATAGGGTTTATCTAACACCTGTGAAATTGAGACTAAATAATTTAGCCTGCTATTAAAGTCCAATATAAACGATCAAAGCATGCTTTCATAATCAGTACACAAGCAACTTTTGTAGTTTAGTTTAGTACCAGTTTAATTTCCTGGTTTGACAACTTTTCTTTCCTTAACTTTTACTCCGTCTTATTTCCGTCACCCGTCACCCGTCCAGTTCACAAGAGTTGCCTTGAGAGACGCGACGCTACACTCTTACTCTCTGACAAAAGCATAACTTTGAGGATGTCGTTGTCGTTTGCTGTCGTCTGCCGGTACAGCGATATCTGTAAGCGTTCCGTTTTACCAGACGTTGAAGACATCCTTTACGAGCTCGTAAAGGATTTGTCTGAGCGATACACGTATCACACAGAATGACAGAACGTCATATCGTAAATGTGTAAGTGTGGTAACTCGTAAAGCGATCGCTAACGTTGTGGTTACGGTATGTGGTGTGGAGTGCGCTATCGATATCTTTTATTTTGCAATCTGTTTGCTATTTAATACAGATTCTTGTCTTCGCTGCCTTTCGTAACGAACGACACGAGTACATGAATGATTTATTCAAGAGTATTAAACATAATATACTTGGAACACACTTGACTGTTGACATTTGACACTCATCAAAATAAAAAGTATGGTTAAAATAATATTATATAATAGTAATATATTAGCTCTACTATCCTTTGCCATTATTTTATTTTTGACAGATTGCTAAGCGCTAGAGTACCGCACACTTTATGGAGGCAACACAAATTGAAAATAAGTAAAAATATTGTTAATAATTTAAAAAATTATCTGGAAATACTAATAACATTATTCCATATTCGTATTTCGGCAGCATAAAACCCAAAATTATATTTTTGGTATTTCGCCAAACGATTTTTATTTCTAGTATTCGTAAAAAAAACTTACATGGTTATGTTCACTTTATATTTTGTCTTTTAGATTTATATGGGCGGCAATTTCATTTGCCGCACGGCCAGTTAAGGTCTTAAACAACACAAAACAGAACACAGTAAAGTTCTATGAACTTTACGTTCTATAGGAATTAATAAATATTTTAAATAAAACCGGCCAAGTGCGTGTCGGGCCACGCGCAATAGGGTTCCGTAGCTAGTCGTAACAACATTAAACGTACCGATTAACGACAAATAGCCAAAATACCAACATTTTTTCGCCAGCAAAAATAACTTTGTTTTTCACAGTGTTTTATGCAATTTGTATCAATAACAAAGTTATAATATGCGGTTGCTGAAAAAGTGCTACATCTCAAAAACTGCCGACTGTATCTCATTCAAAACAATTTTGGTTGAAAGTTTTTATTAAGATCTATGATATAATTTTTTTTAGATTTTTCACTCCTGTGGTTTAAAAGTTAGAGGGGGGGGACAGACACTCATTTTAGCACTTTGAAAGATCTTTGGAACGATTGACATTGAAAAAAAATGGTTCCTAGAAACCTCAATGTAATTTTTAAAGACCTATCTATAGACACCCCACACGTATAGGTAGAATGAAAAAAAATAAAATTGTTTCAGTTCAATATTTCAAATGCCAATGCATTCGACAATTTTTTATGACAAATCTTTTGTTGTCCAAGCAACAAGGCTGTGGAATGCATTGCCAGTAAACATCAGGTGCGCCCAGTCACTAAACTCGTTTAAAGTATTGGTTAAAGATTATTATTCTACTGTAAAACCATCATCATAGTTTATTTATTTATTTATTTATTTATTTATTTTTTGATCAGACTTTTAGCAAATTTGAGTAAAACTGTATTTCTCCTATCTTTTATAGTATTTATATATATGTAATTATATATTTATTTGATGTTTATATTGTGTACTCAAGTTTTTAATTAATTATTATTATTATTATTATTTTTATGTGATATCGTCCGTCCTCTCTCTGGCGCCATCTGAAAATCAGCGCTGCAGGGCTTTGTTGCTCTGCAGCACTTAGCTGAGATGGTGTCCACTTCTGGCAATAATTTGTTTAATATTATAAGTTTTTATTGTTTTATTTTGTGATGCATTTTTTGTCAGAATAAATTTGTTTTCTTTCTTTCTTCTTTCTTCTTTCTATTTATATATTATTATATATTTATTTATATATTATTATATATTTATTAAGTATTTGTGTATATGTTATTATATCTAACTATATGTTGTTTATAATGTATATAACTATTGTAACATATGTGTAAATATTAAAATTAGGATATCTCTGTTTTTGTAAATATTAGCTATAAGACTTATTTCAATTTTTATTTTTATACACCAACTGCCCTATATATTGCCTGCAACACAAACTATCTGTTTATCCATCCAAAGGTTGCCTGGAAGAAATTGCTTTTTAGCGATAAGGCCGCCCATTGTGCATTTGAAAATATTTTTAAGTTGTATTTTTATTGTCAAACTGTATATTTTTGGTGTACAATAAAGAATACTCTACTCTACTCTACCCTATGTGTGCCCCACTCTAATATTAATATTATTTTTTTTTTGTATAAAAATCGTAAAGCGGTTAAGGGTGATTCCTGAGAGAAGCGTTCCTGGCGTAAGATCCATGGCAATTTTTTTTTTTCAAGTTTTGTGAAAACAAAAAATATGTAGCAAAAGAGAGCTTAAAAACAAACTTTTCTGTCCATAAGGCACTCACGTAAACATAATAGTTTCGGAAATAAAAATATGTTTGTTTTGGGTCGCCACGGATCTCACGTAAAAAACCATGGATCTTAGGTAGCATATGAAATACGAGGCAGCATAGCTTAAAAGTCGTTTATTTTAAAGAATATTAAACGAAATTGTAAATAAAACATCATTTGTCTAGTAATAATATTTTTATTCACTTAATCAGCAAAAACAAAATCAACAAAAGTTAGAAAAATTATAAAAACGTGTTTAATTTTAACAAATAATAAAGGTAAGTCAGGGATGGTGGTAGAGGAGCTCAAGAGGTGGTAAAGCCGCCATCCTACCTTAAACTACCACCAAATACGAATGCTTTCAGTACTGTGATCCAGTTCGGTGGTGAAATCAGGTCCTGAAATTACAGGTACATGAAGCAAAGCACCGTAGCCCTCAGATGAAGCGACGCATCTACAATCTGCTTTGTGGATTTTAGATATATTCATGGGCTACAGCTACATATAACATCAGGTGAACTATATGCTCGTTCGCTACATACGTCGTATAAAGTAAATATAAAAACTAGACAATTGAGGACTCTAATAATGCTGGACTACCGTTTTTTTTTCCCAGTGCATGGAAAAGCATAATTATAAACCGGCCAAGTGCTTGTTGGGCCAAATGCAGTGTAGGGTTCCATAATCAACCGTTAGAACATACCTAGTAATACAGATTTAAGAGGGGCTCACTGCTTGACCTACTTGTATTAAATATACTTGTATTAATTAATTTTATCAAATAAGTAACAACTTCAAACAATTCATTATTAACAAAGGGATTTTGTACGTACGAATTATTTCAAGTAATTGCATTTTTCAATTCGGACTTAGCCGTGACACTTTTCCTTCATTATATTATAATACTACCACAAAATCGTTGGCTACAGAAAACTAGCTCATGCATATACCTAAGTTGCTATACCTACACTTGGCGGGCACGCGGGGGTCCAGGGGCCGTACGCGTGCGAACGAAAGTAGTCTTAGAAATTGTGTCTGTGAGCGATGCCCGAGCAACGCAAACATAGAGCGCGCAACGTATGTAACATGTCTTCTCTACCGTATTCAGTAATACCACAGTAACGAATTATTCTGTATTTCTTGAGCCAATTGTTTAGCTTTTAGAGGGGGAGGGCTATTTAAACAAAAAAATACTATCCATGGTTAAAAATATTTTTAGCAGATCTCAGAGTAAAAAATTACCTTTGCATACCCTTAATGCTTTTAAAAGACCTATTTAATGATACTCTACATTAAGAGGTACGTGAAAGAAAAAAAACCCCTTTACTCTTAGCAAAAGTACCTACCCCAATTTTTTTTTCTTCTAGATTTTATTTTATCACTTTGTAGCCATAGTTACCATACATATGTTTACAAAATTTCAGCTTACCGGCACTAACAGTCTAGATGCTAGGGCCCGGACAGACAAACATAGTGAAACTATATGGCTTTCTAGTAGATAATACGGAACTCTAAAAAACACTTTCATTAATTGACATCATTAGTAAATAGATAAATAGCAAGAACAGTGTCAGTCTACTACCTTTGGCAGAACTCGCCAGCGTACAGGACAAAGATTCATGGCCGAAAACAAAGATCCGTGGCTTAAAACCCACGGATCTGCGCCCACGGATCTCACGACAATTTACATTTTAAGATATAACAATGAATCTATTAATAATATTATACATATTTTTACTTGAAAGTTTACTCAAGGATATAAGTATTCATGATCTTAAAGCATTAAGGTGAAAGTATTTTCAACTACGTAGTAAAACAAGCTATGGAATGTATCAACCCTGTAGGACCAAAACGTGTAGTAGTCAAAGAACTCACCTAACTTATTTTGCGCGAAACTGAGCGACACCACCTTTACGTCTGAGCACTGCCAGTAAACTGGCGATGTGTCGAACTAATCGCGAGATGCCTACCACGTTCGAACCGAATTTGGTTGCTATTTTACGTCGCACGATTTTTTTTTTTTTTTTTTTTTTTTTTTTTTTTTTTTTTTTTTTTTTTTTGATGAATTGAAACGACGCCCGCCGCGTGACATGTTTTTGAATGACTATAGCTACTATAAGTTTTATTTTTTTATAACAGTTTGATTATAATAGGATAGCAGCACTTTCTAGGTATTCAAAAATATATGAATTAATATAAAGCTATAAGCGTAGACAAAATAAATCGTCATTACAAAGTACAGGTTACGCGTGTGACACGTAAAATTCAAGCAAAATCACCCCGTTTTTCAGTTTCAAATGTATTTTAAACCAATTTTCAATTTTACATTGTTATTTTAATCAATAGGCCTCATTACTATAATAGTCAAGGAATCGTATGAGTGCTAATTAAGTTATGTATGTCTATTATTTTAGATAATATTTCGATGTGACCGTCAAAATCAAGCTTCCCAGGAATCACCCTTAACAGAATACATCTACCTACTTAGTTTCAATTGTGTAGTCCTAATAGTTTCGGAATAAAGTGGCTGTGACATACGGACGGACGGACAGACAGACAGACAGACAGACAGACATGACGAATTTATAAGGGTTCCGTTTTTTGCCATTCGACTACGGAACCCTAAAAAGGAGTAGTGACGAGATCCAATGCATTCACGGCAATCTAATTTATCGATATATATAATATGTATATATCGATATTTTAAATTTTGTTAATATAAATTTTCAAGACTTTTTATTAAATATCGCGAAGTTTGTTTGTGATTTTTCCGTCATGAAATTCTCAATAGCAGCACGGACTTGAATGTCTATCCGGTGGATGGCGATAGGCTCACCCCCTATCACATGGGACCTAAACATAACAGATGAAATGGGTAAGTAACGTTAGTAATGGTTCAGTAATGTTATGTTATGTAATGTAATAACTTGGAAAATTACTAAACATTTACTATAAAAATTTAGTTATTCATAACATGTATGTATGTATCTATACAAAAAGTGGTTATTGCAGTACGTGTGTCCATTTCTAAAAATATTTATTATATGACTATAAGAAAAATATTGATATCAATATCAGTATTCGTAGACGTAACGTCGTCGTAAGTCATCACCGCTTTGTTATCATATCTGTCATGAAGAGAATAAAGGCTTGGCAAGAGTATAAAGCTTGAAACAAACTATAGAATATCCCAGAACTGATTTAGGGAAAAACCTGGGTTGTGCAGGCAAACCGGAGCAGGCGGGCCAAACAGACGAAACAAATTCAAGATCAAAAAATATAACGCGTGCTGTCGGTCGGACAGTTAAATAATGTTTTTTTCTAAGAATCTGAATTTTGAATCGAGTTTCGCAGCTGTACGACCTATGTAGATGCACAACATAATATATATTATGATAAAGTCACTAAAAAAATCACATGAAAATGTCCTTAAAAAAAAGTAAGGGTCCCAGGATCTTGGTAGTTAATAAAACATTAATACATTATGAATTCATCCGCTTAGAGCGCGCGCACAGGCTGTTTGTTACTCTGCTGTCTTATTGCTAGGAATGCCTCCCCAATACGTTAAGGACTTTCGGCTTAAGGACGTTATAATATAACTACATAATAATATCTCAGCTCAGTTGTAGGAATGTCTGTGGCAGTAGCCTCCTATGAATGAAGTTTATATAAGTTAATATGTGGCTTTTACGCAAAAGGAATCTGGGATGAATCCATTCCATCCATCTTGTCAATTAAAATGTTGGGTGACAACACAGGTTTTCCTAATGTAGGCATCCACTTAACAACAAACAATTGTAATGTGTATACTATTCTAGATATTAAGTCATTGGTTGTCTTGCTATGAAATTTTGTATGCACTTATTTTGAAATAAATTGAATTTGAATTTGATTTATATTCATCACAGATTAAACATTAAGTTCGTAAAAATAATTGTAAGAAAAATAAGGTGCTTAGTTAAAATGAATAGGTTTGTTGTTTGCGATGCGATGGGGCAGGTGGCTTATCGCTAGCAGCAGCGTGTTATCAGCAAAACGAATTACTTAGTTTAGTTATTTGCCGGTGCCATTTACATGAGCTGTATTTGCAGCCCGTTTGTTTAATGGTGTCGTCGTGGCACGTACAGATGTATGTACTATAGGTCACATTAGTACCCGATATGGGTGCTCTGTATGTTAATAGTGTTTGGAACAGAAATTCATGTTGTCACTGACCTCAGGCACCACAAGGCCGCTGCGATCGATACGGTCTATGATATGCCTCAAGTGCTACGCAAACATGAAAATATGAAATCGTTTTAAGACAACCTCAATTAATTTAAGAAATTTCGCTGGATAATAAGTAATACAAGAATACTTTTTGAATCAATTTGAGAAACCGTACGTTAAAATATCGTGAGAATTAAATTTACAATGATGATTATACATTATGTACATTTATCTCAAGGCACGTTACGATACGACGTTTTTATCAAGAGTAGGTAACCTACATATTAAGAATAAAAAAAAGGCAAATTAAACTATTACCGAAATCAACCCAATAAAATCACCACACCCTTAAAGAACGTAAAAGGGGTCAGGCATATTCCACTCATTTATTTTATTTATTTTAAATACTATGCGTACAATGGCGGACTTAATGCCATAAGCATTCTCTATTAGTCAACCGTAAGGTGGTGCAGAGATAACAAAGGTATGTGCAGTAATACAATGACATGTTAAAACGATATTATACATATGCTAGAAAGGTTAGTTAAAAATGTTTTAATTCAATATTATTTGATTGATCGTTTTAAAACCATAACGTGACATTTATGCATTTTCCGCCAAAATATGAAATGTACTAAGTAAATAGGTCTTCGTTTTACACACTTTGGTCACTCATTTCAGCAAGTTGCGAGTCATAATTATGTTTTTTCGATTTTTCCCTATAAAAGATCTAGCCAATGCCAAATGTCATGATTCTAGATTGACGGGAAGCAGCCTATAGGTTTTTGGTTTCTTGCATCTCCATACACCGTGAGAGTTTATTGCAATTGTCTTTTTTATATTTTGTAAACTTGGAAACTTAAGTACCTTAAAGCTTAAAGAAATTGTTGATCTACGTAATTGATTTTCATTTCAACACTGTAGCTTTACTCGTTTTGAAGTAAAAGGTTGGGACAGACGGGAAAACGAGTGATCTTATAAGGTTATGAGGTATGGACGGATTGTACGAAATCCCTAAAAACAAATAATTCATCCAAGTAGATATTTATACCCATTCTTACTTTTCTTAGACATATTTATGTGTTGTTTGTCCTGACTCAGTGCTATTTATCTTGTCAGGATTAGCATTATAGCTGTTTAAGTCACTCGGAGTTATTTACGAGCTGTCTGCTTACCCATATCACGAAAATTCCTCACCATACAGAGTAATGCGTGACAATACGGCGTTAAGATTCAAACCAAGTAAAGATATAAAAACGAGTGGGCATGTTGTGACACTCGAGTGTTTTGTAACTCAATACATCTGCAGTGAGGCAGTGCGGCAGGCTGACACGATGAGTCAGTGTGCATGGATGGGGTGAGCAGAGCCGGCGCTGGCCGGCGGGTGAGCGGTCAGTGGTGCCGGCGCCACGGCGACCAAGGTGTAAACAAGCCGAACACTGACGCAGAACTATGAACCTTCAGGACCCTGGGGCAGGTGCAGCGATCGATACTCACGGTAAATGCTGGAGGGTCAGCGGCGAGCGGCGGCAACACTGCACTCTTTCTACTTGTGGTGGACGTTTGTCAACAACGCCGATGCGGCGACTGCAGACGGATTTCGGGGGATTCTCGTATTGCACGAGTGTGGCGATGACGCGATGACGTGATGGTGCGAGGAGAGCCGTGTTCGTCTCCCAGGGGGGATTTCAGAAGCACGCTCTGTCTCGTCGGCGTAGACGCTCGCTCAGTTCAGCCCATGGGGCTCTAACTGTCGTGCGTGTATTCGCGTGCGGCCCGTTGCGCTGGCCGAGAGCCACTGCCGCCGCCGCCGTCGCCGGAGCGGCGCGAGGTCTCGCGGAAGTCTCTGGCTGCGATTACTCACTCACCTCCCTGCACTGGTTTGACTTGTCCACTGCGACCACTTTGCATAGTCATTGCACCGACCAACAGCCGCATTTTTCTATAGGCCTATTTACAGCCATTAGGTGCCATTAAAGAAAAGGTAAGTCAGTTTAACGACCTAATTCTACAGCTAATACTATGTAGGTACTTAGTTATAGCTTAATCAGTTTGATGCAACAGTGTTGAACGTTTATAAAGAACAACCTAAACCAAAATAAAATGATTATTCCCTGATTACAATTTTCGACTCTTCAAGAAATTGAAACATCGGCAAAACATTTGATAGTTGAAACCTACACCACCAACATGATACCATAATATGCCAACCTATCTAGACTTCTCAAATCTCATTTCACGTAAATATAATGTATCTATCTGTGTCTTTGCAAAGCGCGCTGCTTTGGCGCAAATTAATGGAATCCATAATATTTTGCGCCAAGCTTTTGAGTTGTATTGTATTGTACCTCACTACGGGACGCGAAGGATTCTTGGTGTTTCATGCGTAGGTTCGCTAGGGATTGGAATGTGTAATCCGAGACATTATGAATTTGTCTGACACAGTAGCGTGTAACTTTCTCTTTTCCTGTATTTCAGCACAATTGTGTCGGACGGTCTGCCAAGTGTCACGGGCATGTTCACGAAAGTTGCCAAGTCTGTAACATTATCCAAGCGATTTATTGAACTCGACATACTTTTGATTTCCTTTGCTCTGAATGAGTTATGAATTTACAAAAAAATACAGATTGATAGGTAGGTAGATAGAGAAAATAGCAGCATTAAATCGACTCTATCTCCTTAGAATGACAAACCTATGTAGGTACCTAACAGTATAAAAACTTATTGGAGGACAAATTTCAATGATTCAGCTGGTATCATAGCGTTTCATTGATGGATCGATGGATCACTTATAAGTGATCCATCGATGTAACGCTATGATACCAGCTATAATTGCATGTTTAATTTGCGTTTGGATTATACCATAGACAAAATATTCAGGATATAATACCAGTACCAGACTTATTAAATATACAAAGTTTCAATTGAATAGCTCCTATACTTTAGATTATATTATTTAAAATTTAATTTATTTCTAAAAACCCGTGATTTCGTCACTGACTCACTGAGATCATCAAAACTCATAGGATACTTCCCGAAGTTCTAGAGAGATGAAATTTGGTATATAGGCTAGTATTAGTACACAAATAACAAAAAACAAAGACAAATTTGGGACGTTAATCCACTCTTCCTTCCCACAACCCCCCAATGATCATCAAAATGCTTAAGCTAAAGTTTGTATGATCTTACGCAAATTTTGATGCTAGAGTTCTGAAAATTTATGTTATGCTCCGTATGATTAACAATAAAATCTAGAGGGTACGATAGAGCCAAAACATACAACCAGAAATGAAATCCCACCAAAAACATTTTCATGTAAAATGTTGCCTAGACGAGACCAATATGGCCTACAGTGATAAAAAGTTATAAGATCTCATGTAGAGCCAATCTGCTAACTCTACATGGCCTTACTTTTCAAGCCTTTTACATTAAAATGTTTTTCGGTAAGATATTCGAATGTCTGTGACGGACTCACTAAATATGAAATTATAAAGTACAAATAAATAATCACCTAGGTGCCTACTTCTAGCTAAATAGAGTTACCTCATCGCCAACTCTGTTGTGGCAATCTTGTAATGTTGTTCCAAAAGTTGTAAAGTGATTAAAGTAAGTAAAAGGGAACTAGAGTCGCACCCTGCGGCACTCCTGAAGGTTGAGCACTTGAATAGTTGTGCTTTTAGTTTGGTCGTTTCAGCCGCTTGCCGCTCGACGGATAAGGACTCATTTATTCAAGGTGAACCCTAATCACTCCAATCAGAACCAGACACAGACTTACAAAAACACCAATGCATATACGAATCTCTTCACCTGAACAATGAACTCGTTAAAAACGTTAAGAAATAAAGAAATTCAGCGTGTTTACAGATATAGAAATATAAATATAAATATTCTTTATATAACATTAAAGTTGAAAAATTAAGAATCCAGCAGGACTCGAACCTCACCCCCTGGGTATACGCCCCAAGTGCTTTGCCAATTCAGCTATGGATTCGTATATCACCCAGGGGGTGCAGGTTCGAGTCCGGCTGGATTCTTAATTTTTCAACTTTAATATTATATAAAATACAAAAAGGCATAGGCAAAGCTAAAAATTTGCTTGAAAATATTATAAATATTCTTTGTTTGTAAATGTAGGTATTATTTTACAAAAGGTCTTATAATAAATTATGTTCGCTACATTTTACCAAAAAGGTATACAAATCATGTTTATCTTAACATACAAAATAATATCTGACAAATAATATAAAAACATTAAAGTTCGTATTACATACTGTCAAAGTTTCAAACGTTTGCCGATTGTGCTCATTGCATGCCTGTTGCTTTCACTGAACATATCTTTTAGTCAGTAAATTGTTAAGCCGAATGGGCAGAAAGAGATTTGCAATAGATAGTTGAAGCACGGTGTTGCATTGTGATGAGGCCACGATGACGAATGGCGATGCGGTAATGCAGTAATATGTGAGGAGGTGCAAGGACGCTGAGCCTCTTGAGCAGGAAACTCTCAATCAGTCGTGATTCTATTGTGGGTGTCGTCGCGTCCGCGTCGATGCGAACGTGATCGTGCTTTGTGCTGTTGACTTCTATTCTACTCTCTTGTCTTTAGTTTAAATGCTGTAGAGGAGAAATAACGATATGTCCACTGCACCTCTACTTGTGGTATCAAAACAGATTAATTTGACGGCATCAAATGCACCGAACCAATAGAACTTTAAAATGAATACTGTCTAATCTTAGTCTTTATGGACTTGAAATAACATCACGGCTATGCTACCAAGGGTGCGGCAGAGGTGTATATCTGCGACACATTGCACGTTATGTTTTCTGTGTTTAGGTCACATGTGAGCCTATCACTATCCACGGGGCACAATTTCAACTCCGTGCTGTTTCTAAGAATTGTCTGAAGAAAATCCCTAAAAAGAATTTAAAGACTTTTGCCCGACCCGGGAGTCGAACCCGAGACTTCACGGCGAGAGGCCTCATATAACCACTAGATCAACGAGGCCATATTTGTGATATCTTAGGATATCCCACACACCACACCAGATCAGATACCTGTCTTTCTACCTACCTACGTCCAATTCGATTCGCTACAAACACTTAAAAAAGTCAAGTTTGAGTTGATTATTATTACTAAAATACAATTTATTATTATTCATTCGAATAGAATTAAAATTTAAATTCGTGCGTTTCCGCGCGTCACGTTGTTGTTATATTAGACGCGATAAACGTCGCACGGACCTTAACGAATCGCAACGGCGCGTTTCGAAACCACCTAAACCAAGCGCCAGTTAGCCGCGCTCACTCGCACAGACGCTACGTTCTTCGCCGCGATATTAATTGTAACCTTGTGCTATCTTATAAACAAGTTCTAATAGTTTATTTGATTGTATTGAAAGTGGAAAGTGTTACACAACAATAAGAACAAAAGTTACGAGGCTGATAGGTAATCGTGGCGTTTCGTGACAATTTCATTGAGAATCGCGTCGTTCGTGCTCGAACAATCGGAGTGTTACGTACGAGGCCGGGCGGCGACGGGACACGTGCGGGGAGCTAGGAGGGGCGCGGGACGCGGGGATCGTAGGAGACCGGTGCAGCGCGGCAGTGGTGTGGCGACCAACAACAAAACACTCGTCACGCTCCATGTGGTTTTTGTGTTATCTAATAGATGGCGCTTTAAGCACATTTTGAATTCAAAAATTACTATCCATCATTAATAGTGAACCAGCCATAACAAACTTAAAGATGACACATAATATTATGGAGAAGCGAATCTTGGAAGAAGTGCACCCACTGCGCATTATTCGCGAGGTGGAGAAGTGGCCGGTCATCTACAAGAAAGACAGCCCCGAGATGGTTAATTCGCACTTCCGGTTCAAAGTATGGGAAGAAATTGCTCAAAATGTATTTGACAACTTCGAATCATTTTCAAGTACGCAAAAAGAGGTCAAAGGTGGGCACACTATTTTATTAACTGTAAATTTAAAAAGTATCTATTTGTTGTCAATTACTTGTTTTCCAAGTGGTGACGGACATTAAGAATACAAATCACCACCCCATATCAGCATGTGCAGCTGCGTGTCGCATCGCATTGTTTGGCAACCCCTGGGCTAAGCTATAAGTCAATGAATCATTCAGGCTTCTTTTAGAAGAATTCTAGTTTAAATGTTAAAACACATCGAAAATATGATTTAACTGATTTTTAAGTATCGGCCCTGTTTGCATAACTTATCTTTTTATGAATCATTGATTTATGTGGATCATTGGATCATGTGGAAAATTGTAAAACATAGATTAAAAATAAATTTTCAAGGTGCAACACCTTGAAAATTTAAATGATGTAATGTAGGTGCTCAAAATGTTGTGGATTTATTCCATGTATAAACGAAATATCACCTATACGTTACTAGAAAGAATATATTTCTCTGCATATTTATTAAACCAGTACGTAGTAGCACAAAATTTATTTGGAAGTGGTCCAACAAAACCTACCTACGTTTAGTCTCGGGCCACGAGAAAAAATAACCGGCCAAATGCGAGTCGTACTCGAGCAAAGACGGATCCGTACCATTAGCTATTAATAGTTCGCACGCCGAATGATGATCCCTATGACGTTTCAATTGACAGTTGTACTAGTTATGCGAAACAATTTCGATAAAATGTAATATAAATGTCATTGGATAAAATACTGTTTTTTTAGGCAAATGTCATGTCATTCAGCCAGGTCATTCAACATAATAAGCAATATTTATTTATTTTGAAAAAAAGATTACGCGCATTGATGGACATAAAACACTAGATAAAAAAGTAACAGCCTTATTATATTTTATTTTACTATACTTTAATTTTGACAGCTGACGATTGGCGAAAAGTGGTCGAAAGAACAAAGAAAATTTGCGTATAAGACTGGGATCGAGATGTAGAATACGACAATATCATTGACCAACCGTTAATAATAAACGTCACGGATAGCTGCAGTTCAGACTCAGATTTTGAAGATCCGCTTGACCCTGTATCAGATTCAGCTCGATATAAATAAAATACAAACTCAAAGCATTTGTTTAATTTTTTCCAACAAATTATCGATATTTGGTTTATCGATGTGTCCCTTCTCAGTCGATAACAGCTAGACGACGTAACTTTTGCAGCACGTACCATGTACATTTGCATTGAGTTTTTCTCCATTATTTCTGAACATTACGTAATAATTTCTTAATATTCATTTTTATAATTTACAAATGTACACAATTATGATTTTTTCGACTTTTTAATGGACCTCTAAAGGATTTGATGTGACAGGACGTCGGTACAATGTTAAGCGCTAACGAACTGTCATAGGGATCATCATTCGGCGTGCGACGTATAATAACGGCTAAAAGTCATGTCAGTTGTATGGGAACCCCCATACAACATCACCCCCACCCCCACACATCCCATTGTACGGGAGTCAATATTTTATTTTGTTCTATTATTTATTTTAAAATTAAATATATTATTAAATATGTTGTCCATATTTCAAGCGTGTAAGTACCTGTTACCGTTATGAAAATCAAGCTAAAATAAGCAAAAAATTACGTTTGTTTTATAGGAGCCCCTTCCCCAAAATGTTTATTTTTTTCTGTTGTATAATATATAATTTGCTGTTATAGCGGCATCAGTTATACATCAGTAAGAATTTCAACTGTCTAGCTATCACGGTTCACGAGATACAGTTTAGTGACAGACGGACAGCGAAGTAATCGGGTTCCGTTTTTACCCTTTGGGTACAGAACCCTAAAAAGATTTGCCCTTACACAAGACTACTCAGAATCCTTTGTCTTTGTTCCTCACACTGAGCATTGTAGGCACACAGACGCCTAAAGCTGAGAATAGCAATCTGTACAATGACCCGTTCATTGGTATTGCTATAGATTTTATCATTACATATAATATTATGAGTATATTTTATTTATTCTCTCTCTCGGGCGGTATGACACTACTTAATATTATAATGGTGAAAGCTGGTGAAAGTTTGTGAGTGTCTATATTTGTGTATTGTGATTGTTATTGTTACACTTGCTACTTCATTACGCTCGAACGGGATTAGCTAACACCCTGGATAAACATTATTATAATAGGTTACAGAATAGGTACAATTAGGTATTAAGTCCGCTAACTATAGTGAAAATTTCCCAAATTACATAAAAAGTCATGAAATACTGCTATTGTTTCAGTATCAAACCTAATGAAGAAATGGCGCAACCTCCGCGATACTTTCCGCCGATTTGTGGTCGTGGACAAGAGGAACCGCGCCGCCAGTCACAACGTCAAGAAGAAGAAGGAATACGTGTACTTCAAGCACATGTCGTACTTGTTGCCGCACATGTCCGCGGACGACGAACCGACGCCGACGCCGTCGACGGTGAACACCGAAAGACGTATTGTGGCAGCCCAGCGGAGGACTGCCAGACTCGCCCAGCAGGAAAGCAGCCGACGCCGGGATCGCATCGTCAACGAATCAACATACCATGCTATGGAAGACATCGACGAAGACAAACACTTCCTCTTATCACTGCTCCCTTCGTTCAAGCGTATGAATGAAGATGAAAAGCTCACAGCTAAAATGGAAATACTAAAGGTGATAAAAGATGTGAACAACGCCAGGACGCTGGAGACTCTGGCGGTGAGTGACACCCTTGCGCTGGTCGAAGCGCAGTCCTCGGACGAAGTGATAGTGAAGAAGGAACTGGACACGCAGTTGACGGAGTACGACCTCAAGACGCCCAGTGAATCTAGTAGTGTTGATACGGAGTGACGGACAAATATATTGTGGCCCTTAATGAAAATAATTATTTTCCCTATTTTGTACTCATTTTTCTACCCTAATATACACTAGCCATACCAGTCTAGTAAGGCTTTGTTACTAAGAACACCTTTTTATTATTTTTCTAGATTGTTCTATAACCGTGTCTGTTTTAACTTCTAACTGGCATTTTCAAATATTTTAAAAGTAAATTAATAGCACTTAGTGCTTGCACTACTAATGTAGTAAGAGAGAATAGGCCTTGAAATGGGTTATTGTAAATTTGCCACATTGTCTATTCGTCACACTTTTAAAATTCCATACATTCATAGTTAATTCGTCACATTTACTGGACTCTGGTAAAACGCCTGCCCTACGACTCTATTTCCGACAACCAACTGATATGGAGAGTTTATTTTGTATTTGTTTACATTATCGATCGCGAACATACTGCATAAACGCGCTTACATGTTATCACCTATATATTATTATTATCTTTGCAATCAGCTTTGTACGTAATACAGTAAAAACTTTAAATTGTTCTTTTAAGTCACGCATCAAAGGGGTATATAGGAAAGTTGGTGACATCTCTGCGACACGACAGGTGAATGCTGGGGGGTGTAATGTCGTCGGAGCGGGCGATCATTATGTAAATGGGTGACCTAAATACCTGCTGACGGCGTGCCTGCGACGCGCGACGCACGAAACCTGAGAGAGTCCCACGCCACCGGCCGTGCGAGCCGGCCCGGCCGACCGGTCTGCCGCTTTGTCACGGTGCCGATCATGACGATCTTATGCAGAGCGCTGGGTCGCTTACTGCGCTTGATATTACCTAGTCCAGTTTGCTTCGTGTACAGATCGACAGATACGCATACGCACACAAACACTCGGCTTCTGGCAAGTTTTATAAAATAGCCTAATCTTTTGTGACTATAATCGCAAATATTTTATTATTTACAATGTTTTTATAACATGATCACTCGTCACCACCCCCGGTAGCGTTCTATTAAAGTTAATGACCACGACGAAGAAATACAATGACAACAATAGGACGCACAACTTGATGCAGCCGAAGACGAGTGCGTGCGTGACGAAGCCGGCGTAGATGCCGCAGGCCACCACCGTGACGTTGGAGGCCAGCACTCCGAACCACAGCACGCCCATGCACCACACGTACAACTCCAATAGAGTAATGTTCTTGGCGCACGCCGCCGCGAGTAACAAGCCATGTGTGGCAAGCACGAGCACGCCAATGATGCCGTGCACGTAGCGCACTGGAGCGCGCTTTACCACCCGCGGCGCGCCCAGCGAGTACAGCACGCGTGCGCCCGGCACTGAGTACACGAACAGGTAGATCGAGCCCAGCGCGATGCCCAGCACTGCGATGATCAGCACTCCGAAACGTAGGTTTAAGCAGCAACAACTGTCCACGTTCGGACACTTGTCCAGCAGACCCATCGCTGCATCGTCCGCGCCTGGTTACACACAGTCACCGTAGTGTAAACACTTCGCCATCCCAGAAGTGTTACACTTTTGATTGTGTTTTGTATTGTCATCCCGCCATGAATTTTGTTCTACGAAATGATTCCCCAAGCGGGCAGAGGTTTGAGTGGCAGATTTTCTTTTTATGGCTCCATCGCACTAATTTGTTGGGGTACCTAACTCTAACCAAAGATAATGTAATACAACTCTAACTTTATAATTTGTAAAATGGTAAAATGGGATGTCATGTGAGCATGTGACTCGACTTTCGGACTTTTGACAATGACATAGCGTGCGTGTGTTTTTCTGAGTATGAGTAGGTTATGACAAAATTACATTGAGCCAAGCCCAAGAAAAGTTTACAACAAAATCATTGACTAATGTTAAAAGATTGAATTATAATGAACTGAAAAATTATATAATGTAATGTACATATCAATGCCATTACCTGCTATTGCTCTTCGCATGAGCATGGCCAGCAGACGTCGCAGGTCGGTTGGGCGTGCGGGGCGGCGTGGCTTGCTGACGCCGAGGCGCCGGCGCGCGCGCGTCTCTCGCGCCATGACCCCATCTCCGCTCCACGGTTCCTCCGCCACACCGCTTCGCACACACTTTTTACTTCGCACTATTTTAAGTTTGACCGCGGGCAACTCGATCGGTGGAAGGGAAAACTTTTCAGGGTTTAAACACTTTTTGGGCCACAATTCCTCCGAACTATCCAGGTTTGAAGAGTCCAGGGGGCTCGGCAGCCGCAGAGGGGGTAGGATCTTATTGTAGGGGATCAGCCTGCGTGGATACTCTGTGCTCTTGCAGGAGGAGCTGGAGTTGAACCACATGTCGCTAGAGAACACCGAGGACGAGATTGATTCCCGCTTCGCGTTGCCAAATTCCAGTGTGCACTTGCGCGTGCGCGCAACGCTGATGAGATCCTTCGGCGTGGGGTGCACCTTTGTGTTGCCGAGTTCGAAGGACTGCTGCGACGAGCTGGTAGCAGGGTTGTACGACGTGTTGTAGGAGTTGTCGCTGGGGGTGCCCCACAATGTGAAGGGCGACACGGGCTCCATGTTGACGAAGGCGCGCGCGATGTGCGCCGGCGCCGCCGCTAGCGTCGGGGGCTCCGGTGACAGCACACCGAACGGATGCGTGAAGTAGAACAGGCAGAGTGGACGATTCTGGAACATAGCAACCATCTCTTTCAATATGTACGGGGAAGGTACATCTAAATGATAAGTCATAAGATAGAAGTTTAAAGAAATGTATTTTAAGTCAGATCACTAAAAAATAATGCTAATTGACCGACACGCGGCGAAAGGAACGATTTGCTTTGATATTATCCATAGAAATCTTAATAACTTAAGATTTCTATGATATTATCCTAATATGAAATTTCATAAATATGAAGTTCCGAATGTTAGTAAGGATCTTGCAAAGTCAATGGTGTCCAGAGAAAAAGTGGTCGTCGGCTATTCCTTGAGAGGTCTATGCCTAGCAGTAGACTTTTGATATACTGTTGATAGTGATTGTGGCTCGTAGAGTGCACTTAGCAGAAAAGCATTCCAAGTATTCATATTGTTGATTTATGTTATTCTGGACGATTTCCAAATTAAATTAACGATAGAGACAGATCTAAACACGGCGATATGTCAAGTAAGCGACAAAACAACAAACAAACTCACATTTACATCGTCAGTGGAGGTGGAGGCGTCAGATCTGCCACTATTCATCTTAGAGCGTCATTTACCGCACCATCACATCAAGCCACTTCCGTATCACTCGGAAACCACTCACAGCTGAGGTCCAGTTCCTTCATTTCAACAACAGATAAGCTTATACTTTTTTACAAGAACAACCTTACTCACAAACAACGAACACTTAGGGAAGACACCTTGGTCAATGGGAAATCACAAAGAAACCGTATTTGTTAGTAGAAGCATCGGAATGTGATGTTATGTGTATGGCGGATCGGCGGTCGCTGCAACACTGTGCGTGGCGGGCGCGGCCCGTGCCTGGCACCGGCGGCTCCTCGCTGCTCCAAGGGAAGCCTCGCGGGTAGACACCCTCACACCGTCGGTACGGCACACAGACACCCGGAGCTTCTATGTGGGACACCTCAATGACGGCTCGCTAACGCTGAGGAAGACTTCCATTGACTACCTTCCTGCAATCTGCATATTTTGCACGACACAGTGGCATTTTAAGAGCTTTTAAGTGTGACTAGTTAGCTATTGCCCGCGACTTCGCCCGCGTGGAATTCGTTATATTAACCCCAGTTTTACCCGCGTTATACCTTATTACAGCCATGCCGGAGCCCTGCGGAGCCCCTTGCCATCGAGTCCCCGGCCGCGGCCTCTCCGTGGCTTTGTTTCGTGCCTTAGTACTCTTCTCCCGTGGCGTTTTGTTGCCCGTTTTCGCAACATATTTCTTTGCTGCTTCTATCAGTCGTAGCGTGATGTTATTTACGGCCTACCAAAATGTAAATCGAAGGTAAATACCTAAGAAGTTTGGCGATGTATTACATACCATAATAATTGTTATTCATTTATTTTTAAGTAGCTTTTGCCCGCGACTTCGTCCGCGTGGCATTCCCGCGCTTCGACCCGCGTTCAACCTTACTGCTCCGCTCCCGTGGAGTTTAGCGTAATGTTAAATATCTTAAGACCTTTATTGAGACTTAGACTATCAAACTCAAAAGTAATTATCAAATTTCGCCCAGTAGTTAAACTTAGCGAATAGTTGAGCTTAGCGCTTTCAAACAAACAGACAAACAAACTTTCTCCCGCGATTTCATCTGCGTGGTAGGTACATCAATAAAAAAACTCAATAACAGAAAATAAAATACCTATCTACCTATATAAACCTATATCTGATGATAACTAATCTAAACTCATTAAATAAGCAAAATGCCTAAAAACTAATAAATATCTATACGAATGTCTAATACTACCTAACAGTATAATAAAATAACGTACGGTCACTACGTACAATATAATACTACCTTTACTTTAAAATTAAAATCTATACAGTACGACTTATAATTTTTTTAATTGTATATAATATGGTGCCCAGGATATTAAAGAATAATTATACCAAGTTTCATCGTAATCGAACCGGTAGTTTTTGCGTGATGCCTGAACAAACAGACAGACATACAGACAATTTTATTTTATTTATCACATTTTTGGGTGCGGTGTCGGTCTAGTAACACCCCTTGCCATTTATTTTTTTGATATTTTCAATGTACAGAAATTTTACTTCTACAGATTTATTAAGATACCTAGATTAATACAGTTTTCCTTCAGAACTTCATCGGCTTCCATAACTTTAAATGTTTGCTAGAACTTAACATGTTAAATTTTCGCAACATTTGGGCAGGCGCTTTTATAAAAAGAAGTTTGTTTGTGGATGCATGGTGCAAGCCGGAGACGTCTCGCGGAGAGCGCCCGTTGCGATGCGGGTGGTGGGTGGGGCGTTTAAGAACTTGCCACATACATACGTCATCTCCTATAACACATATTTCACACGTGCAAAGGTCACGCTTTGAACCCTGACCGATTCTGCTGCATTTTCATCATAACTCTTTGAAGGGTTTATAACAAGGTTCAGCTCGCTGTCAGGACGTCCGTCGCCAGGCGTCTGTTGTGGGAGGAGCCTAATTTCCGACGACCCAATTTTAGGGTGACCCATTTATAGGTAGGTGATCAGGTCAGTTTAGTAGATAACGTGACTGTTGGTATGCTTTGTCGTATTTATAACTTTAAACAGTTCTTACAGATAAATTGGTATGGAGATAGTTGAAGACTTGACGACCGGATGGCGGAGTGGGTAGTGTACCTGCCTGCGACGCCAAGGTCGCGAGTTCGATTCCCGCTTAAGACAAATCTTTGTGTGCATGAACATGTGGGTTTGTCTTAGTCTGGGTGTTTCTATGTATAATATGTATGTATTTACAAAAGAAAAGTATATATGTATTAGAATCAGTTATTCTAGTACTTACCCATATTACAAGCTCTGTTTAGTTTGCGACTAGATGGATTTATTTATTTATAGGCACAGTAAATAAATATAACGCAGTACTCTGACTCGATCATATGCCTTGAAATAACAAAAGACAATCGATACGCGATAGGGTAGCCAGTGCCGGATTAGCCATATAGCAAGAGTAGCAAATGCTACGGGCCCCGCGAATTGGAGGAGCCCCGCGAATTGGAGAGCCCCGCGCTCCAATGCCTGTCTGACCGTAAAAATAATAAAATTTAAATAGTAGCGTAAAATATTTAGTAAATTTGTGTATGTTTTGTAAATACAGACTTGCCCATACTGACCGATATAAATGAGCCAGCTTGTAGAGCATGATTTGCTTATAGAACTAGATATGGAAAACGTTAATCTAAATTTGCCCACATTAAATCAAAAAAAGTTGTTTTATAATTAATTGTTAATAGTTATGTTTTATTTAATACCATAAACTTTAAAACCTAAAGCAGGCCAAAGACCCCATAATATATAAAAATTGTTGAAGAGCCCCCTGACAGATTTTGCTACAAGCCCCGCGCTGGCTTAATCCGGCACTGAGGGCAGCCCACTTCATGTATTGTAATATCATTTACTCACAGCTACTAAGCAACGTATCAATTTCCACTGTAAGCTGTTCTAGCATTGCACGGGAATAACATACTTAACATAGATAATATCATAATAAACTGTATTGGTGGAGTGAGTTGTAAACAAACGAACCATGTGAATTGTGAACACAATACTTTGTGTCAATTCCTTGTTTCCTATCATTTGTTTAACGCCCTTAGTTGTTCGATTTGTTGCGCTGACGTAAAGATAGTAAAAAAATCGAGAATTGAGAAATAAAACCGGTCAAGTGTGAGTCGGACGCGCGCATAAAGGGTTTCGTACCATTATCTATTAAAAACGGCACTAAAATCACGTCTGTGGCATAGGAGACCCCTTCATTTATTTCTAAAGTAAATTATTTAATTATTTTGCATATTTTATCTTCTAAACGGCTGGCTGAACCGATTTTAATAAAATTTTAAAAGCGGGTTAAACCAACTTCAAGGCGCGTAACGTATGCTTCGTTTTATTGATAACACGATGCAGATGAAAGTTTGTTTGTTTGATAGCGCTAAGCTCGAGGACGACTGGGCCAATTTATTTTGATAATTATTTTCGTGTTTGATTTTTTGAACATTAGGATTAACGTCACGGGAGCGGAGCAGTAAGATTAAACGCGGCTCAAAGTAATTTGAATATCTTGTCTCTTATCCAGCTCTCCACTGTAAGTGCAACCAACAACTTCTTCTTTGCAAATAAGCCAGTTACACCGAGCAATGACATACAGCTCGCCAAATTAGTCTAGACACGAAAACATTTTTTTGCTGACTGACAACATTGTCAAAGTATTGATATTTCGTGTAAACAAAACTCCACGCTTTGGTCCACGATTTCGAAGAATTCAATCTGGTTGGGCTGACTGGTGGATTTGTAATGTTATTATTATTTATTTATTTAATGGCAACTGAGTCTCCTTGCGGTGACTATTTCTGCCAGTGTCGTTGCCATACGAACGGCGTCACCTCCATCATTTTCTACTTTTTTTGACAAGTCGTAAATTGCATACAACAGGCGCGCGCCACGATTGCAATTGTAACGCGGGCGCGCCTGCGTTTATTGAAGAAATAATTGAACAACATTATTTTAATTATTTTCATTTCAGTCTACGCCAAGACTACATCTTGTATTGTGAGAAAATACAACGCGCAAAAAATATATTATTTATTACAGAGACATCTAGTGGTGTTCTGTAAATCTATGAAACCTCCACTACTCATGAGTAATGAGTAGTATACTTAGTTTTTAAAAAGTCCGCACAGTTCAAAACTTTCAAGCGCTAGTATCGCCAGATATTTATGTGCGGTGTGACCAACACGAAAAAAGTCAAAGTTACCAGCAGGGCCCTGTTTAATAAAAGTTACAATCCGACAATTTTGTAAAAAACTTACATATTTGTAAAGTTTTATGACAAGTGTTGTTTAATAAACCTTACAATTATGTAAAAAAGTTACACATAAAAATGTTACAAATATTGTAAGTATCAATGCTGTTTAATAAACGTTTACAATTGTAGAAAACGCCTGTAGACTTCGTTAACAATATTGTATCTACAAATTTGTAGTTGTAAGTTACAATTTACATAAAATGTAAGTTTTTGTTGGAGATTCATAGATTTAAATTAACGAGGGTAGGTTTTAAAAAACTTAGGTACCTACTATTTTAAAAGTAAAGAGTGATTTAGTTTCATATTAATTTGTACAATCCTTAACAAGTAAATCATGGAGCACCAAAATAAAATGACTGTCCTTTCTTTGATATACGAAAATAAAGATGTTTTATTCGGTCGGTTTAGTGAGCAACTAACTCACGATATGAAAATAACAAAGTGGAAATATATTGCGGATCAATTAAAGTCTTTGGGCATTTATAATAAAGACTGGAAATACTTACGTGACACTACATGGCAAAACTTTAGAAAAAGGACAATCGTAAGTATCTACCTATATTTTAAGTTTATGTTATGTTGTAATAATAATAAAAAGGTGTTAAAACTGGATTAAGTGTTTTGTAAACTTCATTCGTGTACAATAATAATAATAATACAAACTTTTAAACTAAATTATTATTATTGTTAATTTCAATACCTACTTGTTTCAATACTAAATTCAAATAATTTATTACAATGTTATACCTAACATTTAAAGAGTTTAATCTGTAACTATTAGTTTGTTACCGAGAAGAAGTGAATTCACACTGCAAAAATACCTACCTTTATCATTATCATCATTACATATTATAAAACAAAGTAGCTTTTTCTGTCCCTATGTGGGCATAAGTACCTATATCTTTAAAACTACGCAACGGATTTTGATGTGTTTTTTTTAATAGATAGAGTGATTCAAGAGGAAGGTTTATTATATGTATAATAACATGTAGATATATTAAATAGTGGAGAAATACTGTTATTTTTAAGGTTTCTAATTGCACCCGTGCGAAGGCGGGGCGGGTCGCTAGTATAATAATTATACAGGGTGGATGCGACATAGCGACATTTCTTTTAACCAGATAATCTGTACATGCCCAGTATTAATTTCCAGTGGTCCAAAATTAGCTGACACAAAAATTACGAAAAAAAATTTTTCGAACAAACTAAATGGATTATTTTATGTAAACACATCTTTACTCACCGGCAAAGCGGAACGGCAACGTCGCACACAGCTCACAGCTTATGTCAAAATCATGTGATTGCTCCCAATTACAGGCCGTATTCAAAAATCACAAATCACATAATTTAGCACAAAATCACTTCAATCAATTCACGATGTATAATTTCAATTAATAATTTTCAATTAAATGTTTAAATTTTCGATGTGTGCACCGTTTTGTTCAATACATAAATTGTAGCGACGCACAATATTGTTTTTTAATTTCGTCATAAATAAATAAATAATTTGAATTTTTTACATTAGACAGAACGCCAGAAGCAATTACACTATCCAATGACAAGGCCCAAATACACACATTCACTCACTCAAGCACACCCAGTCTCAGAACAAATCTTTGCGAATCACTCAAAGATTTGTCCCATGTGGGGATCGAACCCACAACACCAGCGCAGTGGAGAGCGGCGAGGCGACCGCTTAAACCACTACACCACACGTGCAGACATAAGATCACTATTCGCGGCTAATCTTTTTACTTTATCAAAGGCCGAAATAACACGTATTCGCAATTCTTCTATTGTGTTAACGTCTGTATTCGCTACAGACATTAACACAATATAATAATTCTTCACTTCGTTTTTCACAAATCCCCACAAAAAAAAAGTCCAGAGGAGTTAAGTCCGGGGATCGTGGTAGCCACCCAACAGGCCCGAATCGACCATTTTCAAAAAACTCACAAAACAAATATCCAATAAAAATCTGTGTCCTGTCACAATAATAAACTTAGCACTAATTACAAATTAAGTTTGAGTCCGTTCACATCACAAAATTTAATACAATAACACGCCGGCGTCTTTGAGATTAAAATATTTCCGAGAATTTCTATTTCCCGTAAGATTGCCGATTTTGCACTAAACAAATTTAATGATCTTTCGTTGGTGACGCGGTTTGAATGCATTTGAATTTGCGTAAACTGTTTGCGTCTCTTTTACTCATATTGAATTGGAGACATTATTAAAGTGAGATGAACTACTTTTATTTACTTCTCTAGTAATAATTAGTCAAGTAAGTAACTAACTCAATACTTTAAATAAAGTTATTTAAACTGCCCGGAAGTAACGTACGTACGTAAAAGTACGTACTTGAGTGTTACCAGTTTAGGCTGTTGGTAGGTTGGTAGGATTGAATTTTCATAGAATTTTTACAAACAAAGCGTACATTCGAACCGCAAAGTTACATCGATTTAAGATAGCATGAAAATTAAGCTCTGCAAAAAAAAACTTTTTGTAAATACCACAGAATGCTGTAATAAAGATAGAAAGTATTAAGTGGTAGAGCCATTGTGAACGAACATGAAAAAAAGCTTTTCCGTTTCACATAAAGGGCCATCAAATAGTAGTAATCCCGATATCTGGTTGATGATAAGATTATAACTACCAAATTACTACACAGGTAGGTGCCATCTTGTTTCTTATTTTGTAACATAGTGACAAAGCCGTGAAATAATTCTTTCATAAATGTCAGTGGCGAGACCTACCTACAGCATACAGCCCCAATCGTCCGGCTAACGTTACTAACATGTAGACTCAGCGCCGTTACTCATTGCTTGTGGCCACAGTTGGAACTAAACATAAATCAGAGGGAATTTTTTGTCTATTAGTATCATGTTGGTCCCATCACTTAAAAGAAGATTATTATTCAGCAGTTTTGTCAATGCATAGTTGCGTACCCTTTTACCTCAGAGCTGGCTTTTGTGTCTGAAACCTGAGGGTTTAAATTTACCATCAACGAGATAACAGTAATCCAAGCACTAAAATTAATTGATAACAGTAACAGTGAAACTCTTCTCCGTCAAGTCGTTCCCAAAAGCTCTACCATTTACTACCTTTATTTTCTATCCTTATTATATAGCGTTCTGTACACACCAATGAGTAAGGTTTACTCACTGCTGCCATGTCCATAATTTGCATGTCGTTAGATTCGATATCTTTAGTCGCTAAACACCTTATCCTCGCCGGCGACAATGAGCTTTTCTTATTTTGCTTAGTTTTAATTGGCCTTTTTTTTATAATAATTAAGTAAATGTAATAAAATAATAAATAAATGACTGAATAGAATAAACCTAGAAAAAGTCGCTAAAACTTTTTTTGTAGGCAAGGTAAAAGTTCCACACAACGCAGGTGACAAAGACGCTACATACATTGGCAACACTGGCTGTTCTCCCATCCTTGTCCGTAAATGAAAGCGCAAGCGCCATTGTTTGTTGTTTATTTTCTATTTTAAGTGTTTTATTTGTGATGTGACACGACGCTAAGAGAAAAAAATTGAGATGTAGTATTATAATAGTGTTTTGTGTGTTTGTGGCGTTCGAATAAATTAAAAAGTTTGACCGCAAATAGAGACCTTATGACCAAAGTAAGTAGTTCGCGCCGATGGGTACTCTGTGAATTTAGGGATGCAATTAAAATTTATTCAAAGTGATGTTTGTGATAATAACGTGTGACTTTCCGTGGTTGTGTATGTGAAATTCAAATGTGAATACGCGATTCGATATGAGTGCGTCGGCACTCTTAGTGATGCCGGTTCCATGCGACGTTGCCATCCATGGCCTATTTTGGTAAGTAAGGGGTCTTTACACTGTACGAGCCATGTAACTTGTTTAACGTTGTATTTCTCGTATTTTTCTCGTCATGTGATTTTGGACCACTGGAAATCAATATTGAGTGTGCACAGAATATGTGGTTTAAAGAAATGTCGCTATGTCGCATCCACCCTGTATAGGTACTGTAGTGATACATAATGATAAATGGGAGTTAAGTTTAATTTGAGCTATAAAGTTACTAATAAGTATTTCAATATCTACAGGAAAAAAGGGACAATCGGCAGCAGACGGGATCGGGATTAGGGAAGAAATGTAGATATGATGATGTTGATGAGCTAGTACTCAAAATAATCGGGAAAGATTCTCCTGTAATAGAAGGTCTTAGCGTGCCGGAATCATCTGGGTCAAACGTAACACAAGTACATGAACCAGAGTCGCGTGAGGCCACAATAAATACGTCACCCGAAAACACTCCTACTCAATTTCCTCAAAGGCCAAGAAAAAAATCACAAAGTATTTCAATCTATGAATCAAATGTTCCGCAAAGGTATTTCGATTTAAAAACACAAAAAATGGAAGTAGAATTGAAATTAGCCAATGAAAAACTTGAAATTGCGAAACGTGAACGATACAAGCTTGATTTGGAAATACTAAAACTAGAAAAGGAATTGAAAATACAGCAACCATCTAATTTTACTTTACCATTTTATGTACAAAATGTTGTCATCGATCCTCCTTCTCCCATCGTTATTCATTCATCCGAGCCAAATCAAAACGGTGAAGATATTTTGAAGTTAGCAATAAAACACATAATATAGTTAATAAAATTATTTTGAACTAAACATGTCTTTAATTAATTCCTATTTAATAAAAAAAATTATTCAAACAATTGTATTAATGCCTGTATTACTTCTACACCTTCCTGTTCAAATACTTCCTCCTCGTCATCATTGTTAGGAATTTCGTTATCATGTTCAATAGTTTGTTCTGAGTAGTTAGTATAATGCTGCGATCCTAAACGTTTTTCAATATTATGGAAAATTATTGAAGATAATATAATTTTGCTTGCAATAATTGGCTGTACTCTTAAATGATTCAGACATGGAAATTTTTCTTTTATTATGCCCAGTGCATTTTCAACCATTCTTCGTGTTGATTTAAAAGCACGTAAATATCTTTCTAGTGCTAACGTTCTGGGTATTTGTACCGGAATGTTAGGTGTCATTAGCCAATTTTTTAGGCCATAGCCACTGTCTCCTAATATTATGGCGTTAGGAAATGGCCTCCATCCATTTCCCCATTCACGTGCTAGCGAAGAGCATCTAAGTACTCTTGCATCATGAACAGAGCCTGGCCATCTTGCACTCGCGTAAAATATTTCCAAATTTGGTCCACACACTACCATAATATTCATGGAATGATTTCCATTTCGGTCTACATATGCGGATTCGTTTTGGCGAGGAGCATCCATTGGGATGAGCGAACCATCTACAATGCCTGCTATTCTGGGTATATTATATTTCATGAACAATCTAGGGATATCGAGACAATTAGTTGGCCAGCGGACTTCTTCTCCGAATAATTTACTGACAACGAACCTAGACACATTCTTTATACAGTTATGTATTGTTCCTTTAGTTACACCATGTGCATCCGCTATAACATGGTATTGTGAGCCACAGCCCATCCAGTGCAATGTACACAAAATTTGCTGAACTGGTGTAAGCGCTTTGTTTCTTATAGAATCGTATTTAAGATGTTGTCCAATTTTTGTTACCAAATATTCGACGGTAGTTTTACTAACACGAAATTTTTCGTTAAACGTAAAATCTGTCACATCCAAAGTAAAGTTTATCCTTTTACGAAAAATACGTTGTTGCCGTTCCCTTGTATTGTATTCATTATCACTACTGTCACTACTTTCACTACTTGTTGTTAAAACCATTTTTTTCACTAACCAACAACAACTATACCAACATATGCGCAAAATTGTAAAATTTCTATGTAGGTGAATCTACCTGTCGGAATTGTACTACAATTTACAAAATATGTAAACTTGTAACTACAATTATGCGTTCAATAAAACCGTTTTCCCTACAAATATGTAAATTGTCACCTGTAGACAGAAAATCTTTATTAAACAGAAATTTGTAAAATTGTAGCTACAATCTTACAATTTTGTAAATTTTCCACCATGGTAAAATTGTAACTTGTAATCTTTATTAAACAGAAACTTGTAGACTTGTAGCCTGTAAAATACAATTACTATTTACAAATTGTAACTTTTATTAAACAGGGCCCTGGTTAATTTGGTAGAGCGGTAGATCTCAATATTATTTGCTGCTTAATAAAATGGTATCCGTTAATAAAATGCCTTAAAATGGAGATTGACACCTACAAAATTTTAAATCTGTCTTTCTAGAATACGATGAGGATATAATGAAACATAATATACCAATTATTACAAAACAAATAATATTCAGCTAAATCCGTTTGACTAGAAGCCGAACTCAATTTATAAAAATATGTTGGGACAAAAGGTTCGGCAGATGATGATACAACAAAACAAAGTGTCAATATTTTTTGTAATAATTATAGTCGAAATTATAAACACAGGTATATTATTATTTGAATAAGAGTGGCTTGAAGGTTTTCGAATCAAACCCTAAAAATAATTCCCTGAGAGAGGTTACATTTGTTCGTCGTTTGAAAAACTTGTTATTTATGTATAGAGAACCGAATATAAATTATTGAGCGGCTGTATATTAACATTATGTGTAAATTAAATTCTAAAAGGTGAACATAATTTGTTATAATTTCAAAAAAAAGGTAAATATAAATTATTTAAGTAGGTACCTACACTAATATTCCAAAAAAGAAATTGGCAACTAAAACCGACTGGTTTTAGTTGCCGAAGGGTTCCGTACCATTATCTAAGAGAATAAAATAAATCATGCCTGGTGTATTTTATTTTAAAGTAATGGTGGATTTTGAAAGTAAGTAATTTTTAAGGCATGAAAATTCAAAATTCAAAATTCAAATCATTTATTTTCATAGGCCCCAGGAGGCGCTTGAACACGTCACAAAAAATTATATAAAATAAATAATGCAATATCAATATCAATAATCATGTTGCATACAATCAGAAATATGGAATACATAATGGAAGCTTGCGATGTTTTTACTTTTAATTCAAATCGCTTAATTAAATTGAACTTAAGTTATTTTTTTTACGTTATATTTAAAGTTTTCCCGTAATTACATCTAAGCATCTATGTATTGAGCCAAAAAATATGTGATACATTTCAAACTTTTTGAAGAATTATACTAAATTTGTTTTTTTTTTTAAGTTTTAATAAAGATATATACGGGGTGGATGCGACATAGCGACATTTATTGAAACCACAGCTTCTATACATGGTAAGTATCAATTTCCACCGGATAAAAATTCTGTGGCGAAAAAAAAAAATCACGTTCTCCGAACAATTTGAACATTGCGATCGTGCAATTTGTTCGGAAGACGTGGATTTTTTTTTTGCCAGAGAATTTTTTATCCGGTGGAAATGCATACTGGCCATGTATAGAAGCTGTGGTTTCAATAAAATGTCGCTTTGTCGCATCCACCCTGTATATTATGCACTTGTTGTTTGCGTTGATGAAATACAGAAACGTGCATCGTAATTCTGTAATTTCCAACATGTCTGGGCGACGACGTGATGACGCGACGATGGTGGACAGCTAATTGTCAACGAGTGCGTGCGATGTGTTGTGTGACTTGTGCGTTGCTAACTAGCGGCAGCTGCGGTGCGTGTGCTGCTGCGTTTGATTGATTTCAATTGATTCGAGTTCCCGCGCATTCCACCACTGAAACTCTACATCAACTATTATATTTTTTACTCTATACTCCATTGTTTTGCTAGCTAACGAAGATATTCATGAATATCTTCGTTAGCTTTTCTAATAAAATATCATCTACAGGCACAAAAAATATCTTTATAAATATTAAAAAATAAAATGCTTTTTTTTAATTAGTATTAAATTACAAACTAGGTTTAAGATTAACTATAGAGGATTAAAGGTAAATGAAAGCGGACATCTGACGCTTTTGACGTTTTGCCTTCTGTACCAATAATTGTAAAACTAGAGACATTGTGACAGTTTATTATACGGTCGAGCTCGTTCACAAAAGCTCTAGCACAAATCTTTTGTCGAGCTCTAAAAGTCATTCACGCTTGAATTGAAACCCCACATGTTACTTATGGTGTAAGAGCAATATGACGCAAGTGCAGAGTGATAGCATGCTGAGATGACTGACGATGTGTTGGTGCTAGGAGATGCAGAGCAACGGCTGCAACATTGAGATAATGGGACGAAGCCACCGTCGATCTACGCTGTCTGAGCAAACTCCGGGATTATCGTTATCAACCACGTAACTGATAAAAAATTATAAACGTTATCTTCAATGTTTTCGAAAGAAAGAGGAATTTTTAGAGGCATAATTGCTATCACTTACACACAGCACACCGTAAGACATTATGTAAGCCAGTAGTCACCATGAAATACCTAAGTACGTCCTAAGCAAGATCTAACTGAAAACCTTGCATATTTAAGTTTTTAACAACTAACAAGAGGTGAAAAGTTATATGTGCGACGAGATCTAAGCTATTTACATCTCGTGCTTTTGAGTCCCCCTCTACGCTCAAGATTCTAACCTAGAGCTTAATCTTTTTCGAAACACAAAATTAGCACTCGAAGCAAATGCTTAGTTTGCTCTCTTGTTGCTCAAATAAATATTTATCCTCTTTTCTACTAAATATTGCCACTTTGCAACCAAGCAAGTTTCCATTTAGTAACTTTTTCCTTATATTAATTAATTACCTTATAAACTTACACCCCCTAGTTTAGTGGGTATCCCTAAACACTACAAAGATAAAACCTATGTAATACCAGTTTTAAGTTAAAGCTTTAGCTACATAACTGTGAAAACCGCATCCAATTCCATGCAGTAGTGTTTTGCGTAATGCGCGTACAAACATACAGACTACCAGACAGACAAAAATTATATTATAAAGACGTACATTTTTTTCATAAATATCTTTTATGTAGACCAATTCACAATTTTATTATATTTAATATGTACCTATAGATTACAAACTGCTTAGTAGGTAAAAGATAGGTAACCATCTGTAATACTTATTATCAATCTTTACAATTATAACAATTTGAGTGCCTTATCTTTTGCTTCGCCAATAAAATTGTTGCATAATATTGCGAAGATTATGAAGGGAAGATAACATCAGTGCGGTGTGAATGTGATGCAGCAGGCAGGATGGCGGCATCGGATCGGTTCCCGCCATTTTTGACAGTCGCTGGCGGCAACATCGAGCGATCGCTCGTGCACGCTCGTCCCGCACTCCCGCCCCGCGCACGCCGCACCCCGTTCGCGCCGCTATTTTACTTGGATTGTTGTTTTGTTATCTCGGAGTTTGTACACAAATCAACGGTAGTGAAATAAATAATTGTCGCATAGTAAATCACTATTTTGTGTCGGCGATAAGCTAATTTATTAACTATGCTTTCATTATTATTAACTAGGCCAGCCGCGACACTGATTAGATAAAATTTCCTTTTTAACTGCATACATAAACACTTGTTATCTTACACTATATTATAATGTATTGTTGTAGAATTTAGCTTCCACTATAAGTATATAGGTAGATATTTAAAAGTTCGTGTGTACACATAATATTTTAACATTAATGTGCAAGTGATTTCAAACAATAATTATGATTTTCAGTCTAAATACGTTTAGTACTATGATAATTTTAAAGCATAAATACTCATGAAAATAATACAAACCAAAAAAAATATTTCAACGAACTAGTTCATAACGTTTCAATTTAACATTATTAAACATAATATTATCATTTCTCAAAAAAGATGCGCCTAATTAAAAAGTCTACTAAAGTTCAAAATAACTTCATTTCAAGTTTAAGGTTCGGGGTACAATAGGGTAGTAAGGACACGATGCAATTTTCGGTAAATCATATTTACATAAAACACGGATTTTAGAGTCTACTTATAATATTTGAGGCACTTTCACTAGTAAGAGTGCAATTGTCGTGCTCTATGCATTACGAAAAGCACCTTTGACTTAACAAATTTTCTCACATGTTTCATATGGTATTGCCTAGCTACCCAGTGCCACCACACTTCCTATTGCGTTGTGTTGAAAGTCTATAGAGTGTCACGTAACAACGAAACCTACATGTATATAGGTATCGATGGTATTAACAAAAGTGGAATAAAGTTTGCATAACATTAACACAATATAAGCGGGCGTAGGAGTGAGCTGCGGCCGCAGATGGCGACGAAACTATTAGAAACATTTGGAGGCTGCACATCGGCATTGTTCCTGGCGTGTAGGCGCCGTTACAGTGGCCTATTCGAAAACAATCGATTCGGAACGTTTGTACAAATTGATACTAATCAAACAAGCCAGAGTGATATCGACACGACTCACACAACGCTGCGGTTACTTGTCTTGTACGATCCGATCACTATTGAAAATAATTTATTAGAATGTGAGGACAGCGAAGTTATTAATTTATAATCAGTCTTTATCGAAGTGCGCTGTGACTAACTTACTTGTACAATGATAACAATACAATTTATATCCGTAAAGTAATCTATTGTAATAAATTGTTCGGCTGAATATCTTGAAACTTTTGTTGATATTGATAGGGGTTCCTAGAACTTTCGGTATTGTTTTTCGTTAGTTAGATTATTTCACCAAGTTAAATATTCATCAAATTATCATAGACTAGAATAATTACCTAAATCATTCCGTTGGACGTTAAACCGACACTAAAGCTCAACGAGATGGGTCAAATGCAGTGAACTCTTAAAGTGCACGAGTAATATAAAAGCAGGCTTAATCAGCTGTTTGGCGCTCTCACTGGTGGTGGATTAAAATAACCGAAATGTCAGACAAACGCAGACAGAGTGCGCAGATGCGTTCTTGAATATATACTTGCATTAGATGTTAAATATGACAAAGGCTATAAATCTTCTGTGTTAGAAAAGTTATACTTACATGGCTGACGTTTAAGGACAAAAAGAATATTAGGATATTATTAAGTTTAACTTAAAGCAGGGCCGTCTTAAGACTATTTTGCGCCGGGGTGCGGGACTCAGCCTGCGCCCTCGTTTTTTTTTTACTTTTGTGTAGTAATGCGGTATGACAAGCGCCGAAAGCGTAATAATAAAAAAATATTATTGTTGATGACTATTTTTTTTTTTGCTTGCGCATACATATTTGTCATATATTAACTTGTATATATAAAACTGTAATGGCGTTAAATTCAATTAAATATCCAAAAATTCAGCGCTCGAAAGGCGCCCCCGGGCGCTCGTCGCCCGGGTGCACCGCACCCTTTGCACCCCCTGGTAAAGACGGCCCTGACTTAAAGCCTGTCAAATAAGAACATGACTTTGTGGTATGTTATTTAAAATCTCGCAAAATTTAAGTAAGTATTTAAGGAGCTCAACTTAAAGCTAAGGTCTACATAATATCTCAGGTTAGCTAAATGTTGGTTTGCATATTAATTGATTTGGCAACTTGTGGGAAACGTTAAGCAAGTGATTTCTAACAAGTTTCCATCGGCGCGGGCGCATACAACGCATCTGCATAGAGATTCATCACGCGCTGACACGCACGCGAATAAGTGGCAATAACAGCACGCGTCTAAATGGCTACCACTACCACAGCACAGCGATTGCGTGAACATACGCATCTTACATTTTCACCTCCACGCACATTAAAATGCATTAACATAATGGCAGAGTTGCCATGAATACTTTAAAATTATTGAAAATGAAATGCTGTAAAAATACACAACAATATTATCCGCTGAATAAGTAAGCAAGAGTGGAACAAACCAAGGAATGTATTAAACAGAGCCTTGGTTCCTTGACCGCGAGGAATTTGATTAGTCACAGAGATCGTGTCCCCAGGGGCTGTGCATTAAGTATGTTGACTATGGCAAGATCTTCTTTACTTTTAAACAGTGAAGAAACACGGAAACTGACGAAAACAGCGGCACCTGTGTACATAATATTATTAAATTTTTATGGTTATTATTTTTCTATTCTAACTGTGTATGCTATTAAACATAAATTTATCATTAAATTTCGAATCAGTAAATTTCGTTATAGAAAAATGCAGAATTTATTAAGGTGTTAAGATTGGATAAAGTCCGAATAAAATTGACTACAAATTGATTCCTGTCTTGCTAAAGAGTAGGATTTATCGACGACATAATTTGAATACATTCATAAGGTCATCTATTTTCTATCACTATGCGCGCAGTGTTTCTGGAAGCAGTATCCACATTTCCCGCGTGGTACGTGACCCATCGTTGTTATTGGATTTTTTCGCTTGTTCGGTGGCTATTGTGTTATCCTGTTGTCTACTGTCCTTACATCATCTATTAGACTGGCTGAGTACTAAAACTTGTACGATACCAGGATAAATCATATTATTATTAATTGGCCAAATATTGTCTAGCGCTTGTATATTTTCTACTATTTATTAGTTCTGTAATGCTGCAATTTATAGATCATGATTGATTTATGATTGTGTCGTTTATAAGTTAAGGGCAGAAATATTTTTAATTATTTTGTTTTTTTTTTCATGTATGTTCAATGACAAAACCGAACTAAACTACCTCTAATTATTCTATAGCAGCTTACTCAACAACAATCGGCACTGCAGCGGTCATAAAAAAATGAATATAAATATGACATACATAACTTTTATGCTTTTGTATAAATGCCGTTGACCTCACATTTCCAATAATGGGCCCCATAGTTTATTTTTGTTATTCAATACAATGACCGCCGAATACATAATATTGATTAGGTATAAAATTTAGTGGACTCTATATTCTGATGACTAGCTTGCACTCTTTCTGTGTGATACGTTATCTTATCAGTTGAGTACTTCTAAAGTATTCCTTTTTTAATAGATAAATCTATTTAATAGTAGTAAATAAACTGTACCTACTATGTAGTTTTAATATTTCTTTGTTAGGCCATTTAATATCAAGATAATATTTAATTAATCAGTCAGTTTGTTAATGGGACAAATAATGATTATTAGAAACAGACAGTTCATTTGTACTGTTGCGTTTAATTTGCCCCCATTGCTCCAATCCCTTTAATAGTAGAATAATAATTATAACGCTCTGGTGAGCACGATGTGTTTAAAAATTTGAATAACGCGGTAATTACGGTACCGGAGGGCTGAGGCAATGCATACCTAGAGTTTGTTTTAAAAATGGGAGAGATAGTCTTATGTTATAGGTATACAGTAATAAAGTAATACTATTTAATTGTTCAAATGGCCTGTGTAAAAGTTCATGTTTAATCTAAAAAAAAAAATATTATTTACCACAAAATAGATGTAACTCAGTCAGCACCCAACTTCTATTCAAGGAATAAAAAAAACGCAGACTATGCTTTTACCTATGTTACCTTTTCTTCCCACTCAAAATATTATACAACCATTCAGTCAGTATCCTTTAAAACACTTCATGGCAATATTTTGACAGTAAGTAGGTAGGTATAAGTATTAAAATTTCAGATCAAAATTTGGTAGTAGTGGGCATGAATCGTAGTCAAAACGCTCGATCGCTTAGTGTCAGCTCGTGGGTGTGTAAGTTCAATGTGCAACGGTGGAGGATCCAAAGTGGCCCTCAAGGTGAACTAGATACACCTAAAAATAACCAAGATACCAATGAGCAAATAAACCTCTGCTATTCTGCGGCGAAAGTGATCGCTGCGTTGCTTCGTCTGCGTAGGGCACAATACTCCTACTGGCTGTAGTAAAATTAAGAATCGTTATAATTATTATATTACCCAAATGTATAAAAGCTCAAATTTTAAAAACAACGAATCTTTCAATTGATTTAATTGCAAGCCTAAAGCGATCATACTTAAACGGCATGAGGATATGTAGAAATAATATGTTATTACTTATTTTTTATTTGGTACTGACTCTGCTACGAAACTACATACTACTATATAGCACTATTTTTATGCTAATATGAGATAAATATATAGAGTTGTTGGTTGTAATTTTATTTAACTCAATTTTAAATTGAACATACCGAATGGCTATTGTTTTATTTTGTGCTTCGAATTCACCTAAAACTGCTTCGAAAACTACTTAACTTATATATAACTTTGTACGCGATTAATAGTTTCATTTATCAGTCTATTTTCTTGAAGGAAGTGATATCATAATTATAGTAAGTGAAGTTCATTCAAAGTATGGTGATTATACTCAGTGGTAACAGCTAAAGATTATAACATTCTATAAGCGAATCAATAAAATAAGCGTAAGTGTACTGTGATATTTGTGATGAAGTTCAAGAGCATTCCGTGAGATGTCGTCGCGCTCGCCGATGCTGAGTCAGCGCAAAGTTACCTGGGTCGTGGAAGTAGGCGATGTGCCTGCTTATTCCTATGCCCCCTATGAAAAGCATTTAAGTAATAGCAAATGTAAGTATTATTATTTTAAAATAATAAGGAAAAAATATTTTGAGTCTATCTTTATTTAACGAGATATACATATGCAAGGTAAAAATTATGGTAAATAAACAGAATAGCTGTGTCTTTTTATATAATTTTGTAATTAAAATATTTTTTATTGGTTATGCACACAAGAACTCATTAACAAATCGAAAACCATCAATACTGTTGGGGTTTATGTACCCTATACCTTTCCTCCCCTATAAAATACTCAATTGTAGGTTGTTACATAAAAACACCTGTGGGTAAAATATCTATAATTATTGAAATTTGAACCAATCTGAGAATTATAGGTAGGTATGTGAATCCTAATTCAGCAAAAATAAGTGTAAAGTGATTTCCTTAAATATATTCATATATCAATGTATAAAATTGGATCAGTATATTTTTCAGAGGTGTTTTAAATGCAAATAAAATTATCTATGTGTTTTTTGGCGTCATCTCTGTATCATTTATTATTTTATGTATCAAACGCAGCAACTATGCTTAGTAAAGCACAGTTGCTACATTTGATGGCTAGATGGCGCTACAACCTTTTCTAATTGCGCGTTCTCGATGTGTCGATGAATAAAGAACAAAAATGTTTTAGAAACTAGTAAAGTATAAAGAATTATAACTTTTGTTTATTTTGAATCCCTTAATTCTGGTTTCAATTCATATTGGATTTTGGTACTGATAATGTTTTGCGTTGGCCACACTCAATAAAGACACACACGCACACGCACACATCCAAAATTAAAGAATACGCTCGCATTAGTACTGCCAGGTTTACTAACTCTTTAAAAAAGCTACCGAATAAGACCTGGTAAAATCCATTAAATCAACACTCAATAATGTATATGAATGATTACAGTATAGATAAATAAAATGAAAAATCCAGGTGAGTGTAAGCAACGTGACACCCGCCAGAATATTTCATTTTATTTAACACTGCTCTTATTGGCTACGTTCCAGCGTAGCGTCCATCAATTGGTCGATTTTTTAGTGTACTGCAGCTCCGTCACCTGCAGCTAACTATTGTTGTTATTACATTGGTGTAATAGCAACTATCGATACAAGTTGACTAATCCATTGCACCAATCGACATCGATCGACGTCCGATCAATTGGTGTAATACAAACTATCGATTGACGTCGACTTATCCATTCCACCATCAATCGATGTCATCGATCGAGGCCCGATCGATTGGTGTATAAGTTCATAGAATAACAGAATTGAATTTATTGTTGTTATTGACAAAGCTTGGTTTTTATGGTGAACAAATTTCAATGACATCAGTGCGACCATCTCGGATTCTCAATACGATAGAAACATTTTGTGAAAATAAATTCTGTCCACTATTTTTATGGCATATCAGGAGGGCGCGTATAATGATAATGAAAATGTATTAAATAGGTTGTAAATTACATAAAGAGATATAATAATCAAAACTTGATTGCACACCAAGGAATATAACAATATGAGACAAGAAAATAAGCTTTTTACACAAAGTAGGTTTACATCTCTTGTAAGTTGTATCTTTGTTTGATATATGTAGTAGAAACTGTTAAAATCGACTAATCCATTCTACCACACCACGAATCGATCAAGTGACGAACGATCGAACCATTGGTGTAATAATAACACTTCGAATAATAAGTGATGGTCTACGGTGGAGCACACTTACCTATGAGATACCTTTTTACTTTTGCTTTGAAGAAACCCAGATTATACTCATGAACACACACAGACGCGGGCAGGTTGTCCAAATCTTTGGCAGTTCGCATAAGGCATATTAAATTGAAACTGTTGTTTGTGAAATATCTACCATGAAGCGATGCCGTAGTGCCATTTGTCTGGTAGTCCGATGGTAAAATGGGGATATGTATCCTATGAAATAGAAAAGTCCGATAGGCTAGCAACCTTGCAACGATGTTCCAGACTTTAAAGTTGAGCGATTGTCAGGTCATTATCGCGGAATATACTCTTTGTATTAAAAAAATATTAACAAATAAATATTTGTAGTTACAGAACAGGCGTAAAATTTAATTATTCTTAATATACGTGTGCCTTGGCAAGTAATAGTAAAGAAACGGTAACTAAAGTGGAGTCATTTTAATAGGTAACATTTGTCAGTTCATTTATGCAAAGCAAAGTGCTACTTATGTACATTAGTAGAAGAGTCTAATTTTCTAAATAAATAATTGTACTGATGTTGTTTTATTGAGTTTTATTCCTTAAGCGTAAGGTATATATTTCTTTGCATAAAAGTACTGTCAAATGTTACCTATTAAAATGACTCCATTTTAATTAACGTATGACTGCTGGCAGCAAAGTAAAAAAAAATGTCAAAGTAATAACGTTTTATGAAAGCAAAGTTTTACGTTAAATACGTTTTCTAAAATCCAGTTAAAGAAAGTAAAAATCACAACAACAACGGTTTAATGTCTATCTAAGCTAATATAAAGAGGAACATGAAGTTATTACTACAATTTCGGAAGGAATTGCACCTATTTCTTAGTGCTGTAACTAGCAACACTGGTCCCCTCCCCCCGTCCCCCCGCTTGTCATCTCGCTTCCACAACCGACTGTCATTTTCGTAGTTTCGGATTTGGATGTTTTCTACGCTTTTTAGCGTTGTTTCAGCATTTTAGAGTTTTTGTGCGTGACAGTGAGGAATCAGTGCATAATTTTAAAGTGAACAGTGTCGCTCGACGGTCGGCGGCGTTTCGCCGAATTCTAAAGTTCTTGTTTTGAAAAGTTTGTCCGAAGTTTCCAAGTCGCGAGTGGCGGTGCGTGTGTGTGTTGTCATGTCTCAGAAAAACTTTTTATCATCACATAAACTGGATTGAAAAGGGATCGTCGAAGACAGATAAGGCTCGGAGAAAATGGAGCCGAGTTTCATAGGTAAGTGAGCCGGGGCGCCTCGCGTTTCCGCGCCTCGGCGTGAGACAACTTAGCTAAGCTAGACCTTGAATGGTCGAATGAGAAGGTGCAATAATCTGGTGAGCTTGTGATGCAAGCGCCGGCAGCGGCGGCGTCGCCTGCACCTGCCGCGCTCGCGACCTGCTATCTTATCACACGTTTTAACTTTGTGTACACAGTTACGCACCGCACCGCCGTGTGATAAACGAAACTATCTCCTCTCTCGGCCTGAAAGATTACACAAATCTGCGTTGTGATATGTAATATTAAAAGACTAAACTTTAGAAATGAGTTTGTATGACTCATACATACTTAACATACTCTAACAATCCTATAAGTTAAAATAAAGTTTTGTTGTACAACTTTTTTTTTAATAATTTTAGGGTATCTCTTTAATTCTTTATCAGTTTAAATTATCTCTTGAACCTAAATATCATTGATATTCATTATTTTGTTCATGTTTATTTAATAAATTTGAGGTCATTGACCAAAACTAAAGAGATTTTCTTAAAACCCTTGCCTACACTTAAATTAAAATGATAACCTTTTAAGCTAAGTGTGAGTAGTACTGTAAGTAGTATAGTACCCTATTGTTGACTTAAATAATAAACATGTGTCTCAGTTTAAGATGTCAAGCGATAATCAGGTAGTAGGGTAAATTATGTGAAAAATTATGAGCATTATATAAAAATCGAGAAAATTTACACTCTGAGATGGACTTTTCGCTCCTAATCTAATATAATTATAAAAAACTTGTCACAATTGACCAAAGCTTATGTGTTTTTGGCTTTATTTTCGGTAGGTCTGAGAATGGGCTGTAAGTATAGACAAATAAATTAAAATGGGAAGACATGCTACCTTATAACTACTGCACTCGAAAAATTGGTCAAGCCAAGAATCATTATGGCAATCTACCGCTTATCAAAATGGCTGAACTCAATTCCATTCAAGGCAAATATTATTCATTCCATTAACTATTAAATAGTGCTTGTAAACATACATTTGTATAAATATGGGGAAATAAAATTCTTATTAATTTACTTAACTAAACTCTAATTGCAAAGCTCAGATGCACATTCCTTTATTATAATAACTAAAAATTTTGAGAAATGGCCACTGTCAGTCAGTCTGAAACTCATAATTAAAGCATACTCCAAATATGAAGTTTCTGTCATAGATATATTATGATAGATAGATAGCAAACAATGTTTGTAAAGTGGTTAATCACAAATTAGTAATTTACCAACCTATTATTAGTATTTTGTCTCAAAATTTGTTGTGCAACCGCTATACCTACAGTAATAAAGTGAAAAATTATCTAACTATAGCAATCACAAATTTGCAATTTGCCAACCTATTATTTTGTTTCAACAAGTTTTCTTATGTGACAATCTTTAATAGTATTTTTATTTTTTGCATGTTCTAAAGTAAAAAAGTACAACATAGTAAAATGAAAAATTATGTAACTATAGTAATCACAAATTTGTAATTAGCCAACCTATTATTTTGTTTCAACAAATTTTCTTTTGTGCCAATCTTTAATAATATTTTTTGTTTTTGCATGTTCTAAAATGAAAAAGTACAACATAAAACTATTGTAAAACCGATATGCCTACTGTAATAAAATGGGAGCAAATTCTGCCCACAAACTGTGCTGCAGTTTGGCAGAAGATATTGTATGTGTAAAATATGTAAAAAAACTGAATAAACACTTTTTCATTTTCATTTTTCATTTTCATTATATTGAGATTTAACTGCAGAGTATGTATGTGTTGGGCTTCTGTCATTCGATGGTAATTACCTATTTTAACATATCTCTGGTTGTAAGCTATTTTTTATACCACAAGATGAATACCAACTACCATGCGGACGGAACCGCGGGAAACAGCTGTTTACAATGTTCCTATATCCTGAAGATATAATTTAAATACTTAACAAATTACCTTGAGCGCATTCCAGACCTATAAAATTAATCCCTGAGTTACCTGAGAAATGTAACAAATTGACCCAAATTCTATTTTTAACTCTGGACCATGCAAGAGGGGCTTCATGAATTACAAGAAGGACCACTCAGCTACATGTAAAAGAACTACATAAATCATGCTTAAACTACTGAATAATATTACATTTCTATATTAGATGGTATTAAGACAAAAGTACACAAGAATAATTAACACATACTCTTACTCATACTTTATATCTTTAAATTATTCTCCATTTCCATTAACATAGTTTTAGCCCCAATTTCACAGGTGATAGATAGAATAGACCTTATTGGTAGGATAAGCATAATTATAGCACACATAAATGAAACAGACAGTTGTGTTCTTTTTTCTAGTGTAGCAAGCTACACTGTCACTTTTAAAGTTGGTTAATATGTGTTGGATAAGATCTGGCTCTTTATGTATGACTTAATAATTTGTATTTAAACCACATTTCATTTGTTACCTAATTCAACAAAATAGCATAAATAATGTTATTGATGTTGATGTGTGTGTGCACATTCCAGCTTGCAAGTGTGCGTGTATGTCATGCACCAATTGTGTTGAAGAAAGCTGCAAGCATTCTGAGATCACCTTTCAGCAGATCATGTTTTTCCTTATGAACCTGTTTCTGTGGCTGATGTTGTGAGGCAATATCATTTTAAGGTTTAGGTAATGTTAGGAAAGGTTTCGGCTCTTAAAAAAAAATTGCATTTGTCTAAATAGTGCAGATGCTCTCAAGAATAAGCAGGGTTCGGTATTAATTTTCTTTGATAAGTATCGCAATAATTATTGGTGTCTTTTTTAAATTATTATTTTTATAAGGAAATGTGTGTGTGTTTTGCGATTTGGAGAATTGGTCAAGTTGGTTTTTAAAACTGGCTTTTAAAACTGTTTAAGCTGGATATTTATCCGATAATTATCCATTGGAAAAAGACTATAGGAATAAGTCCTGTGTCGCAGGGGTGTTCACAAACATACATTTCACACACTCAGAGCCCACCCAGAGTCAGAACAAATCCTGGCAGATCACACAAATATTTGTCCCATGTGGGGATTGAACCCACAACAAAGCAGCTACCAAACATGCACTATATTGATTGATGCGTGATTCATTACTTTGTCTCCTTATTTGCCTACATTTTGTCCTGAACTGCCTTTTTATGTTTTCTTGCGCACAAATTCTGCTTATATACATTACAGAACTATATTTCACACTATTATATTTAGATGCCTGCAAAAGCATTAAATTGCGTTGGAATACATGTGTGGAGGGGTCTATGGCTGCATTAGTTCTTAATTTAGAATTTCATAATCATCAAAAACATCTTTTGTGACACTTTACTATCAATCCTGTTGGTAAAGTGTTACAAAAGATGTTTTTGATGATTATAAAATTCTGCAGGACTGCATTACAATCCACCCACAGACAAATAAAACTTGCCACTGGCATTACCACTCACTTAGTCATAAAAGTTTATGCTTATCTGTATACATTTAAAAGTTACTTTATTGATATATATTTTTACATATCTATAAAATGGATAGGTATTTGCTAGTCACAGACACAGTGTTAACTTAACTATCTAGGTACATAATAACTGTAAAGGCAACACATGAGAAAGTAAATGCTAACAAGGTAATATGTAGATGCTACCGGCACAGGAGACAATGCTATGACATTTCTCTTTTGCATTAGGATGTTACCACTAAAAGCTTGCATTGTACACAAGAAGTTTGTAGAACATTAGATTAAATAAATTTCAGTTATATAAATCTTTATCTTACAACAAAGAATTAGTTTATGCTATAGGGTTATCCTGCCAGTAAGGTTTATTTAACACCTGTGAAATTGGGGCTTACTTTGGATTTGTATGTTCTAACTATTATTATTTATTTTACAAAACAAACTATTTATGTTAGGTCTCACCTAATTTTAGTAAATCAATAAAATATAAAACATAGCTTGGTGCCCATAGCAACTTACAGAGTCACAGCCAATTTAATTATTTACGATTGGCCGATAAATGCTTGCAATTAGTTGTGACAGCACTACATGTATATGGCAAGTTGTAAATTGTGAGTCAGCCATGTTTGGTATACATCCTTCCTGTTATCGAATTTCTTTTTTTTATCTTCTACTCATAAATATCTCTTATCAGTGGGGATAGGCATAGGTCAGAGACCTTTTCTAACAAAATTATACTTCTATGTTGAATGAATCTTTATAACGACAGGTCCTTTTCCTAGACTGACTGCTAGGCACTGGTGCACACAGGATTCGTCACCATCTATTAAAATGTCCATTGGCCATTAACCGTAGTCGCCAAGTCGAGTTCAGGGGAAAGTAGGTTAGAGAGTCATCCCTTTAGCGGCGCGAGTGAACGACCGCCGTCAATCAGCGCGATCTCTGGTGGCATCGCATCACTCAATGTGCAGATCTGACGCAGGTAGTGTGGGAAATTTGTCGTACAGGCACTGGCTAGCTTCCGTCTCCCGCAGTTCGGCTCGCGTGCATCAATGTGCGAAATCACGCGTTTGTTTTTCTTTTGTTACTGCCTAAATATGTCACTTTGAACTAAGGTTATTCTGCGCGAAGGGGTCAATAGCTTATAAGATCTTAAATGAAAACCCCTATGTATTTAATTTTATTTTTTGGTTAAGGATTGTTTTTCAGTTTTAGAGGAACCTCTCCTGTACCTATACAATCTCTCGGTACAAAATTGCTCGTACCCAAGCAAATGGAAGGTTTCAAGGGTCACGCCAGTACCTAAAACCGGATCATCAACTGCAATTACTAATTTCAGACCTATCGCAGTACTATCAGTATTTGGAAAATTGTTTGAGTCAATCATCAACAACTGCATCTTTAGACAGATTAGAACATCTTTAAGTGATACCCAACATGGATTTCGGCCTGCGCGTTCCACTCTCACGAATCATCTCAATTTTGTTGATTATGTTTCAACTAGGATGACGTCGGGCTGTCAAATTGACGCTGCTTATTTTGATTTTTCGAAGGCGTTTGATCTCGTTGATAATGATGTTCTTTTATCTAAGTTTTACTCGATCGGATTCTCTACACAGTTAATAACATTCATGGCGGACTATTTACGGGATCGTAAGCAGTACGTTACAATGAACAATTTCTCTTCGCAAGAGTATTACACTCGTTCTGGTATAAGTCAAGGTAGTACATTGGGGCCCACACAATTTCTTATTATGATAAATGATTTACGAAGTGTTCTCCATAGAGCAAAATGTTTGATGTTCGCGGATGATCTAAAATTATACCTTTCGATAACCGACATCAATGACTGTGCTGCACTTCAGCGGGACATAGACGCAGTGGTTGATTGGAGTATAAAAAACAAATTATCATTTAATACGGCAAAATGTAAAACAATTACATTCACTCGCTCCCGCTCTCCAATTACGACTACTTATGAGTTAGCTGGTGCACCGTTGGATCGGGTCTCCAACATCCGTGACCTAGGTCTGACTCTCGATAGCAAACTCAATTTTCACGAGCATATGATCCAACTTTATAAGGATGCTAATTAAGCACTTGGCTTCATTATCAGAACTTCGTCACAATTTAATAATGTTCGTGTAATAATAGTCCTATACAATGCTTATGTACGTAGTCGCTTAGAGTACAATGCAATCGTGTGGAGTCCACAAGAAAAGCTTTACTCGCTTATGATCGAAAGAATACAACGTAAATTTGCTAGATACTTGTACAAAAGACAGTATGGATATTATCCATATATGTATCCCTCAATGTTCGTTTCTGGGATGGTCGATCTAAATACTTTAGAATTCAGGCGGCAATTTACAAATATAATGCATTATTATCTTTTACTTAATGATCATGTGGATAACCCATCGGTACGGGAATGCATTAGTTTATATGTACCTGATCAATACCTTAGAGCTACAGGTAGACGACGACACCAGCTACTCGCCTACCCAGTATCATGGCGGTCACTCCACGCCAGTAGTAGCCCTACAGGTAGAGCAATTCAATCAGTTAATAACTTTTTACAAAACACACCAAATACTGACATTTTCTTTGATAAAACTGGCAATGTAGCTGGCGCTGTCGCGCTTTATTTAAATAATTTTAATTGTAATCAATGATTTATACTGTGTCTGACTTTTATTGCTATAATTTTTTTTAATTTTTTTTTCTTATCTCAATTTATTCGAATCTATTTTTTATTTAATGTTATATAATATTTGACTAATTTTAATGAAATAATTTGATTGTATTTATTGTATCTTCAATGTTTGTTTTTATATGGCTTTATTTATTTTTTTTCTTCCTTTTACTATATGACTTGCATGTAAGCGACTTGGTTTATTAACTGTAAGCTAATGTGTGTGAATAAATGAAATTGAATTGAAATTGAATTGAATGTATAAAGTTCGATAGTCAACACAGTCTGCAGTCAACTAACACTTCCTATCATAAGCTTTCTTCTCGGTAGATTTGAAGTAATTAGACTTATCAATAATCTGAATAGAGCAGTAAAAATCAAGTTGATGTATTTTTGCTGTCTGTTTTATTTGATTAGCTACTGTGATGCTCTGGGCCTGCAGTACAGCATCAGAACCTCTTCAATCAGTGTGTTTGCGCTTTAGGCGGCTGGGTCAACAAGCCAGATTCACGGTACATTATATAATAAACGTCTGTTTGCTTGACCGTTGTGCAACCGGCATGCGGCTGGCACAAGACAACAGTGCGTTGTGCGCGTCGCCGCTCGGCCTCAATGAGCGACTCGTGCGCTCGTGACATGCGCACGAGCATAATGTCGCCTTATAACTTATGAAGTTATAACATTGTTTTGTATTGCTTTTAGCTCTGATTTATAACTTTATAAAAATTAGATGTCTATGAACTGCAGATATAGCGACTGCTCGACAGGATCTTTAGAAACTCGAAAAATTGGTAGGCTACCGCCGCCATTAAAATTTAATAGAAAGTACGAAGCAATAAGTTGGTTACTATTACAATAACTGTACCGTTACATCATTGTCGTCACTCTACCTATTTCATTAGATAAGAACACTTATGAAGTGTATTGAATTGATTAACATTTTCATAACACATTATTACATGTTTTCTTTTTGTCCATTCATGAAAAATGGTGTATTTTATTAGTTTCGCAAAGGGATACAGTCGCTGTAATCTTTGAGACTATGACTGTAATAAAGACATCATATAAGTAATTATTCCAAGAATAATTATACTTGATATGAATTGAGTGTTAAAGGTTACACAGATGATAATTACCACATGGTTTATTTTGAACGTTTATTTATAACTAGCGAGTATATGTGCTTGCCATTCATTATGACCCTAGACCTCGTTTTTAAGATTGGGATTTTAAGACTTAAAACATTTTTGCCATTATGAATGGAAGGGATAAGCATTTTAATTGCTGTTTAGTTTCATCTTTTCCAGTCTTGTCGAGAGTGTTTACTCGCTTACAGTTTTGTCAGTCTCCAAACGCCACACTATTCTAAGAGCTAACCGGATACAAGTGTGAACTGTCGGCTCAACTCATTCCTCCCGGACTGTAATGTTTTTGAATCATTTTTGTTTCCAACCATATCTGTATGGAGAGCTTTTTGATCGCTGCGGTATTTTTTGTTCTCGAGGCATTGCAAATAGAGAGGCTTCATTAGAAATTTGAGACGTCATAAGAATATTGCATTGTCAATAATTGTTTTCCGGTCTGTAGTCACAACAATTCACAGTTTGACTGTAGAAAGAAGTTAGGTGCAGTGTATGTCAGCTCTGCTCATGATTGTATAGTGTGTTAGCTTAGCAATTACTCTTATTACACCGTGATGTCACTTCGCTAATTTCATTGGGTGAGTAACTGGGTACTGGGGGTTTTCATACCACAAGGCGTTCGCACCGCGGTATGGATCGCCCAAGGACTCTTTTTGAATGGGTCCGGTCACACCGCGGTATGGATCGCCCAAGACTATTTTTGAATTAGTAAGTTCGCACCACAGCACAGTAACCCGATATGAAATCATACAAGACATCAACAAAAACTAATTGAATAAAAAAAATATGGTAGTGAACGTATATCGCGAGACCATCGCGATGTTTATGGGTAATTTTTTGAGGAGTGGATAATTATGTACATGGTACTTGTATGTTAAACAATTTTGTGGGTGCTATGACGATGATTAGAGGGTAATCTTAACATGTATGTAGAACAGTTTTGTGGTGATGTAACGATGTTAAAAAGGTCATTCTAACATGTTTGTGGGATAGTTTTGTGGTGAAAAGAAGATGTTAAAAGGGTCATTCTAACATGTATGTGGTACAGTTTTGTGGTGATGTGACGATGTTAAAAGGGTCATTCTAACATGTATGTGGAACAGTTTTGTGGTGATGTGACGATGTTAAAAGGGTCATTCTAACATGTATGTGGAACAGTTTTGTGGTGATGTGACGATGTTAAAAAGGTCATTCTAACATGTTTGTGGGATAGTTTTGTGGTGAAAGGAAGATGTTAAAAGGGTCATTCTAACATGTATGTGGAACAGTTTTTTGGTGATGTGACGATGTTAAAAAGGTCATTCTAACATGTTTGTGGGATAGTTTTGTGGTGAAAGGAAGATGTTAAAAGGGTCATTCTAACATGTATGTGGTACAGTTTTGTGGTGATGTGACGATGTTAAAAGGGTCATTCTAACATGTTTGTGGGATAGTTTTGTGGTGAAAGGAAGATGTTAAAAGGGTCATTCTAACATGTATGTGGTACAGTTTTGTGGTGATGTGACGATGTTAAAAGGGTCATTCTAACATGTTTGTGGGATAGTTTTGTGGTGAAAGCAAGATGTTAAAAGGGTCATTCTAACATGTATGTGGTACAGTTTTGTGGTGATGTGACGATGTTAAAAGGGTCATTCTAACATGTTTGTGGGATAGTTTTGTGGTGAAAGGAAGATGTTAAAAGGGTCATTCTAACATGTATGTGGTACAGTTTTGTGGTGATGTGACGATATTAAAAGGGTCATTCTAACATGTTTGTGGGATAGTTTTGTGGTGAAAGCAAGATGTTAAAAGGGTAATTCTAACATGTATGTGGTACAGTTTTGTGGTGATGTGACGATGTTAAAAGGGTCATTCTAACATGTATGTGGAACAGTTTTGTGGTGATGTGACGATGTTAAAAAGGTCATAACGATGTTTAGGGGGTGATATTACTTTTGACGAAAAACCTTTAACGGAGAGACATCGAAACTATGCGTTCTTCGTAGATATTACGCAACCATATAAACCTGTCACCAAGAAAAAAAATGCAATTATTTAGTTTATCAATTTTTATACTTTATTTAAAATTCTAACAAAGCTTTCAAACAACACATGTTATTAATTGGTTAACCAAAAATCAGCTTATAATTAAGATTTCTAAAACTAAATTACAATTTGCAAACTATAAACAAAAACCTCAACATATTGAACTTTAGTATGATGGCGAAAAAATTGGTAACGAAAATAATATCAAATTCCTAGGACTTACATAAAACAACAATAAAATTGCAACTGGGGCTAACACATAAACACAATATGTCGCACACCCGGTGCAACAACGTCATAAGTAACAAATTACGTTTTTTTCAGGAGATCGATTTAAAAGTTGTTGTTTTGATAAAATGAAATGCATTTACAATACTTTTATATATCGATTACCAAAATATTGTTTGTTCTCCATATTTTAAAATTAAGGATGTTTCAGAAAAAAAAATGTTATATAAGTGGTACATCTTTAATATTTTTTAAAACTATACCTACATTTATGACATTATTGTGCAGAAAATTAAATTAAAAGTAAAATTTTCTGTGCAATAACGTCATAAAGGCAGAACTAAACAAAAAATCTAAACTCTTAATGTCTTATAAAGGGACTTTCAAATAGAGCGGGTCGATGTTAATAATCTGCGGCGGCCATTTTGTTTTGGCGGCATCTGCCCAATATGTTTTTTCTTATTCAGTCGTAGTCAGTGCGTATTAGAGGAATGTCTACCGTGAAGCGGTGCCTCAGTGCCGTTTGTCTGGTAGTCCGATGGTGAAACGGGGACGGAGGGATAAGGTTGTGTAGATCCTCGGCACATTCGCCGAAATGTATCCTATAAAAAACCGATAGGCTGGCAACCTTGCGACGGTGCTCCAGACTTTGTTGTCGAGTATCCGTCAGATCGATATCGCAGATGATTCTCTTGGCCCTTCTCTCGACTGACTCGAGCGCCTCAAGCTGCTATTTGGCTGAACCGTCCCACAGATGAGAACAGTACTCCACACCTGGACCGGACTTGCGCTTGATAGAGGTCAAGTAACTGCCCCGGTGTAAAATACTGTCTCACCTTGTTGAGGATGCCCAGCTTTTTGGTGGCTAGTTGAGCTTTCGACTCAATGTGAAAGCCGAAATTAAATTTCGAAGTCAGCGAGATACTAGTAGCTCAAGACGATCGGTTATTGGAAGGGATACATCTCGGAAGGTAGGAGTCAGGATAAATAGACTCCGTTTTGTGGAGATAAGACACGCCGTCTTACTAGTATTGAACGTGACTAAGTTGTCTTCACCCCAATTGGAGACTGCCTTCAGAGACACGTTCATACGTTCGACCATTGCCTCTCTGAGCGACTGTATTTGTACACGACTAGCTCGTGAGTTGAGTATATAGCTTTCAACAACCGTTGTGTTGTCTGCGTATCCAAACGTACCTGTTATCAGTAGGTCGTTTATGTGAAGCAGGAAAAGCGTTGCTGCGAGCACGGATCCCTGAGGGACTCCGGCATTGATTGCCATTTGATCGGACGAGCTGCCATTAACGACAACCCGAATCGATCGGTCCCTCAAGAAGTCTTATACCTAATCACAGAGACTATAGTGGGTAGACCGAAGGACGGTAGCCTGCTAATAAGGACCTCGTGCCAAACCCTGTCAAAAGCCTTCGAGATATCGAGCGAGACTGCCAAAGCCTCTCCATTCTTCTCGATGGCTTCACTTCAGATGTGCGTGGCATACGTTAGAAGGTCTCCAGTAGAGCGGCCTCGGCGTAACCCGTATTGCCGGTCACTGAGGAGGTCGTTCGCTTCTAGGTATGCCAGGAGTCTGTACACGTTCCATACTCTGTAAGAGTTCTGAAAAGTGACCGAAATCGGTCTATAGTTGGCAGGGTCGGCACGGCTACCCTTTTTCGGCACTGGTTGCACATTAGCAAGCTGCCAGGATTTTGGGACTTGTCCAGAAGCCATGGAGAGGCCAAAGAGGCGCGTCAATATGGAAGACAGTTCAGGTGCGCAGGTTTTTAGAACCATGGCTGGAATACCGTCGGGACCACTTGCTTTGTTCACGTCTCGATTCCGCAATATCCTACGAACCTCTGTCTGACGTATGCGTATGTCTGACATAGAAGTCACGCAAACTAGTGGACGAGGGGGGGTATAGTGCCAGTCGTATCTAGCCGCGAAGATTCTGCGAAGATAGAAGCGAATAAGTTCGCTTTCTCCTCGGCAGTGTGGGCAAGTGACCCATCAGGTTTTAGCAGTGAAGGTAGTAAGGGGCGGCAGAAGTTCGATTCGACTGATTTCGCGAGTTTGTTCCCAATGCGGCGAATATGGTCAAATCGAGCCTTCCGTAGAGCGTTTTAATTGTAATTAAATTAAATTGTTAATTGTAATAAATGACAGAACTACTTACTGCTTTTAAAATAAATAGGACTACAAAGTCAGAAGTGTGAACTTATGACATTCTTACCCCAAAATTGTATGAAAATTTGTCATAATTCCCTTTATGACGTTGTTGCTCCTACTCACAAACATTTTCTGCGAGAGGCCGCGCGCAATCGTCCAATTAGGACGTTCTCGCACTAGAGTTCTCAAAATTCCGCCAAAACCACAACGACAGTTAGGCCCTCAGAGGGTCATTTTTGGAGTTACATTTATGATATTTTTGCACCGGATGTAGACGCATGTTTAACAGCATTTGTGATCAAAATCTCATTTTTGCAATTTTAGCACTTATGACGTTATTGCACCCGGTGTGCGATGTAATAAATTAAACAGGTTTGTATATGCCTTAAAACAGTTAAGTAAATCAGCTACGCAAGAAACAGCTCTTTGCGCGTATCACGGTTACGTAGGTTCAAGGTACGTTATCATTTTATGGGGTAATTCTACACACACAAAAAAAAATGTTTTAGGGCTATAGCCGGTGTATCCCCACTAACTAGTTGTAGACCCATATTTGAAAAATGAAGAATATTGACTTTTGTATCTCTATATATTCTTGAAATTGGCATATTTGTAAAAAGTAATTCACAATTCTTTACGAAGGTTAGTGAAAATAGCAGATTCCAAAAAAGGGATCCTAGTAAATTAAGAAATGAAATATGTAAAAGCACTCTTCACTACAAAAACAGTTACAGAATGCCATGTTACATTTGTTTGTTTTTTTGACAATAATTCTATGTGTAATTTATAGCAACCAAAACAACATTATGGCTAAATATGGTTATGGAGAGAAAATAAACTTAATTATTGCAATGGAATTAAATTACAACTTATAAAAAAATGAGTCCATGGTATAAAGGGTTGCAATATCTTACACTTCAAGCAGAAAAAAAAGCAACATTTATACGAATCGAATAGAGAATCTCCTCCTTTTTTTGAAGTCGGTTAATAAAGGAGTAGCTGAGTCCACCTCCATACTATTATTATTACTATCAAATTTTGACGTTTGTTTTTTACTGACGCGTTTGATCTTACTGAATGGTAATTGATGATGCTGGGTACGGTGAAACGCATGTCAAAGGAATTGTGTTTTTTGTAATGAAACTCTGCAAAAAACATACATAAGTCAAACATCAGGCAATCATCATAGAGACACTTTCTGAAACCACCCAAACATCATTCAAACACTAAGCAATCATCATATAAACACTTGATAAAACCACCCAAACATCATTCAAACACTAAACAATCATCATAATTATAAACACTTTCTAAAACCACCCAAACATCATTCAAACACTAAGCAATCATCATATAAACACTTGATAAAACCACCCAAACATCATTCAAATACTAAGCAATCATCATATAAACACTTTCTAAAACCACCCGTACACTAAGCAATCATCATAGAGACACTTGCTAAAACCATCCAAACACTAAGCAATCATCATATAAACACTTTCTAAAACCACCCAAACATCATTCAAACACTAAGCAATCATCATATAAACACTTGATAAAACCACCCGTACACTAAGCAATCATCATAGAGACACTTGCTAAAACCATCCAAACACTAAGCAATCATCATATAAACACTTTCTAAAACCACCCAAACATCATTCAAACACTAAGCAATCATCATATAAACACTTGATAAAACCACCCAAACATCATTCAAACACTAAGCAATCATCATATAAACACTTTCTAAAACCACCCAAACACGAAGCAATCATCATATAAACACTTTCGAAAACCACCCAAACACTAAGCAAACATCATAGAAACACTTTCTGCAACCACCTAAACATCATTCAAACACTAAGCAATCATCATATAAACACTTGATAAAACCACCCAAACACGAAGCAATCATCATATAAACACTTTCGAAAACCACCCAAACACTAAGCAATCATCATAAAAACACTTTCTAAAACCATCCAAACACTAAGCAATCATCATATAAACACTTGCTAAAACCATCCAAACACTAAGCAATCATCATCATAATTCACAAAAACACAATGAAGAAAACTACGAAAACATCCAGCAACAACTAAAAGTTAATCCGTGAGGCATGAAAATAATGTTAAATAGCACACAAAGTTAGCAGTTGTCCGTGAGGAATAAATCCGCAAAACAGTACCCAACGAGACAAAGAGTTAATCCGTTTAGTTAGTCAGTGGGGCAGCAGAAATATTTTAATAATTTTTAATTATTTAAACTAAGCATCGCTATATAAATATTTTAAATTAATACCCATAAATAGTAAAATCTTCACAAAACATTCCAATAAACATATTAAAATTACTTAAAATAATCACTGAACATGTCAAAAATAACCTTTTAGTAAAATACTAATAATTTATAAAACTAGTGGAAACTAAACATCGCTTTATTATTCTCCTAGTGAAATTATATTTATTTCTTATGTCCATCTAATCCAGATCCAAAAAACGAACCACTGGGTTGTCATCAAATCTTGTGGTGCGAACCGACCTATTCAAAAAGAGTCTTGGGTTGTTCGCACCACTCGACGACAGTGGTGCGAACGGACCCATTCAAAAAAAGTCCTTGGGCGATCCATACCGCGGTGCGAACGCCTTGTGGTGTGAAAACCCCCAGTACCCGAGTAACTGCCCACCAACCAATGGACTAGGCCGTTAAAAGTGAATAGCCACTTGTTAACTAGCGTGAGACTATTATGAAGTACCTAGTGCCAATTCTGTGAAAATGTATGCACAATACAAACTGCTTAGCGACTGAAAACGGTTTCGTCCAGTTGCCAGCCTCTCTTGCATGCGAAGGCTCTGAAATAGTCTGGAATAAGCAGATGTCGCTTATAGCACCGATAGTCCGATACCCATAAGAATTCCACCTTACCTACAATATCTGCTTAGATGCGCGATGCTACGGCGTTCCATGAGCCGACATGCTCTTTTAATGAGCTTTTGTTTAAGTGTTTCATTCGAGGAAGACGTATCACGCCTCAAGTCTAGATACTGCGAAGTCGATGAGCATCATTTATCATTTATAGACTGCCTAGCCGCTCGATAGCCTTTTTACTACGTAAGTAAATGGCTATAACTATTTATAGCTATTTAACTCCATGATACTATAGAAACTTGTTATTCTGATAAATCCTTCCATTTTACCTTTAGCTTCTGCAGTTTTACATTTGGAGCTAAAAATCCAAAATGTGGCTTTATCTCTGCCTATGTCACTGTGCTGAATGTATTTTACAGTTGAATACTTAGTCAACCGTGGAGGTCACTGACCGCACTCAATGCATGTGAAAAACTCCCAAACTGAAATGACAAACAAGAATCCACACCAAACACGACTGGTCTTAGACTCAAGGTCGTGGGTTTCGTTTCAAATCAGTCAAATTATTAGTTAGCCAGGTAATACTTAGTTATGGAACTGAACCAGGAAAAGACGATTGAGTAACTGGTTAACGCCGAAACAACACCCAGTTACCTGTTTTAAAATACGCCTGTTTATGTACATAAATTCAGTTTTAACCATTACCGTATGGGAGCGATTACCGTTCGTGCACAGGCAGCAGGTTACCGGGTGTCAGTCACTTATAATGCGGCGGGCAGTACTCGGTGTATGGTAACTGTCGCCTCTGCCTATGGCCGGTAGTTAAGCGTCCCCATGAACCTGCATGGTGCATTGATATGTATGGTGGATGCGCGCGTAGTTGTCGGACGTAATTGCTGCACTTCCGCGCTTCCACTTACTGAGCTGGCACACGGCGCGGCGCGGCGGTGGCAGTGGCGCTAAATACAATGTTATTATGACGCCTCATACTTGCATTGTTAGAGGTTCTGCATAAACAAATGTTTTAAATGAAGTAAGTTGGCACGTGTAATAAACATCAGTTTGCTTAGATTGTACTTTGATGCGTTTATTGCATAACATGGTAACTGTACCTGCCTCTCATACCATCGCAAATGCTCTTTTTTCCAACGTGATGTCTATTAGACTAATTAGGTAATTAGTAAACTGGCAATAAGTATGAAGTGTTAAATTATAACAATCCTGGTCTTTGGAGACCACCTTTTTCTACAACATTTTTGATACCAGCTTAAGCGATAATTCTCTAAAAATATGTTAAGAATAATCGGTTTCTGGGCTCTCTACTAATGTCCATTTCTTTCGGTAATTGTGACAATACGCTATTGATTGTTGACACGTTGTATTCATAAAAGATAAAAGATAAAAAGATAAAAGATATTTATTTTGTGAAAACATGTGTGTACAATACAAGTTATAAGCTTGCATGCAAGATGGTAGGTTACAGAGTTTTGTTCTACATGTCTTGCCGACTTAGGCGTACAAAAATTTCAGAGATATAGTAAATTAAATACATTTGAATTACATTAATAACAACAATAGTGATTTGTAAAAAATAGATTATAGATCGATGAAAAATAAGTTATAATCATGATACATCATTATAAGTCATTGGAAAAAAGCAAAAGTAACGAAACAAAAGAAAAATAAATAACATAAATTAACAGTCAAATAAAATTAATTAATTAAAAATCATAATTCAAAACTTAAATTACTTTCAAAACGTGATGAAAGCAATGTCATACATAGCTTCAAGTAAAAAAAACTCTTTTTTTAAGAATCCGTTAAAAACTCTGTAATGCTGTAGAAACACTTATCAATCAGGTATTTTTTCAGTGTGACATTTTCCGGCGTCGGATCATTGACACGCCGTACGACGGATCGTATTGATAGACTTGTGCCGAGCACGTGTTTGGTGCACCGCCACCACCGCGCCGCTCCCGTACTTATTGTATACAGCACCAGACCACTTTATGAAGAGAAATGAGTGGATAATGGATACATGGAATGTATGGAATAATAGAACATCTCGCTCCATCGGACGTGTGGTCGTGTGGACGTGGTTTATTAGCTAGCACCGCATACATGAGTACAATTAAGCGAGTTGTCGCTGCCATTGCTATAAATACGGTATGCACTGACCGTTGGCTATTTTAATAACTGCGTTAGTTTCGCACGCAACGGAATTAATAGCCTGCGATGAATTGGTGCTCCAGAAACGCTGTATAGAGAACATTGCGTTTCTTGGCCGTTATGGACGGCTTTTGAGCTGGTAGCCCAAATACCACAATTGTTAATTATAGGTGCTCCTTGGCTGGGATAGCTTCATTGACATTTTTAATTAAGAACTTGATTTGGAAATTACTAGTGTTCATTTAGCTTTGCTTCTACTCTAGCTATTCCGAGAAAGTACACCCTACAATCGCAAGTTTTTAGCATTGTAATCATCAGAATCAGATCAGTAATGACAAAGATCATGCCAGACAGACTGGCAATCTTTGTTTACCAGAACCGACAAGAAAGAAAGACTCTCGTAATAAATAAATGGTATCAGAAGAAGAAGTAGTAATAAAATGTCGCAGCGCTAGGAAGCGACACATTAACCGTGGAGCATTTTTAATGTACATTATGATGTTAGTAGGTGCTATCTACAACTTTCTTACGCTACAATGTGTCGGGTCCGCCCACGCCGCGGGGGCGAAGTGCCGGCGCGCCAAGCTCCGCAAGAAGATGCGCCAGCCATTACCACCATTCCATCAATGTTAACATTGTGATAACAGACTAAAATTTTCCTTTTGGAAAGCTTAAAGACCCAGAAACATTTTTAGTTTTCAGTCATCTAAATACGATCCCATCCAGAATTTGAACCGTTGCTTTTGCTGCTGTACTACTTGTGTTTGCATCCGATTTAAATAAGTAAGCAATCCGTACCAGAAGATAGCATGAAATTGATAAATCGAAGTTGACGAGACAGATGTTTGTGTGCATATGTGTGAGGTGGTTTTATGACGATATGCGTGCACATGTTCACATTATAACGTAGCAGCAACTAAATAAATAAACAAATTCATAGTGGTTCTCTTCGTTAATATAAATGTACTAGCTGACCCGTGCCCACTTCGTTGGGCATAATGTTCAAAAATATATATCTTTCATAGTTAAGGCAGCGTTCGTAAGAAACGTTTTCATTCGAATGTTTTTTCGCCGATTCACTTTGCAAAACGGACTACCATGTAAAAGCCTTTTTATTTTTCGGTTTTTTATATGTATAACCTATGACACTCAGCAATAATGTGTCTTTCTATTCGTGAAAGAAGATTCCCGAGATTCCGATTAACGAATTCGGACTTTCCGATTAACGAATTCCATGAGGACCAAGTCGCAGGATAATTTTAATTGTTCAAAACTTCTCAGCTAACCTAACCTAATTGCAAAAAACTAAATACCTATAACCTAAATTAATATCTACACGAAACAAACTTAATACCTACCTATAACCTAAATTAATATCCACATGAAACTAACTTAATACCTACCTATAACCTAAATTAATATCTACACAAAACAAACTTAATACCTACCTATAACCTAAATTAATATCTACATGAAACTAACTTAATACCTATAACCTAATTTAATATCTAGGTACATGAAACAAACTTAATGCCTATCTATAACCTAAATTAAATGAAAACTATATAAACATAAAAGATTTTTTTTTTAATGTACCGAAAATAAAATTAATGAATGTCGAAAGTCTGTTACGAAAAATTCAATTTTGGGGACGTCCGCTGCGTAAAGAGCCGACCGCGCGAATGAGCCGCGCGGATACCTACCTCTCAGATGTAAAAGGAAGGTCACGCCTCCTTCTTCCGAAGTGAGCACGAACGCGAACCGAAATAAGCCGAAACCATCGCGCGCCGCTGCCGCGCTGCTGTGGCCTTCACGTATAACGATGAGTTTTTCTCCGATTCTCTTTACAAAACGGACTACCACGTAAAAACCTTTTAATTTTTCGGTTTTTTATATAGCCTATGACACTCAGCGATAATGTGGCTTTCTATTAGTGAAAGAATTTTTAAAATCGGTGCAGTAGATTCCGAGATTACCCCTGACAATTTAACAAACACACAAACTTTACCTCTTTATAATATTAGTATAGATATAACTAAAAACTATTGTTGATGGTGTAGCTTCTGGTTCAGTCTTCCGTTTGAGGACAGGATTTCTATTTGAGGATGAGTTCTATAGCCCTATTGGTATAAACTTGTAATACAATAAAAGCAGTTTATTTAGCTTTTTGACAGCAATACAGCTTGTATTAACCATTCACCTGGGGGTAAATGGGCAAAACAAGCTGTATTGCCGAAAATAGGCAATAGTATTGGCATATTTTTTCGACAAGATACAAATCCGATATGATTATCTTGACTTGATCTTGGACTGAATTAGTTCCATATGGTGAAGGGACACTCGGCTGTCTGTCGGCGATCGTGCGCCCACGCCGGAAGCCATACTGCTTAGCGAATGACTTGATAATCAGTGATTAATGAATCGCCCGCTCGGCGAACCGCGTAATGTTATCTCAGCGATGCACATTAACGGTATTGCACGGGTGACGCGGTGACGTCATGACGTACTTACGGTCCAAGGCGGTGCACTGTGCTTCCTCCCGTCGATAATGTCAGTTGTTTTACTTGCAAGTGTCTAAAGTGTCCCAATCTTTGACATTAAGTCGTGATGATTAATCATTTCATTATTTGGTTGCCGTTTCTGTGCTTCTGACCGACTGGCTTTTTGAAGTTGTCTTCAAACGTCATTAGCCTGTTAACTAAAACTTTGGCTGCCTAGGAAAGAGGTGTGGAATTATGCGGCTGTAAAGATAGCGGTAGAATCACATCATTGGAACGTTAAACTAAATGTAGTGGTTTTTTTAGAGAGCCGATATAGACATAACGTATTACGTACTAATCGTGTCTTATATTAAAAATTCAAGATAAAACGGTTAGCTCGACAACAAAGACTAACTTAGAAAAGGTAGACCATCTTTGGCTACAATAACCATAAAAAAAATGAATAAAGATAGCTTAAAACTCGATATGCAAGTCTTCTTGTAATTGAAACTTCATGTGATATGTTACGTCGAGTTACTGAATCAAATAATTTCATTGAATTGATGCATTTCAGTCGCCAGCTCATCGTCTGACTATTTACTTATCTCGATAGCCACGAATAAGATCTGTGCTTAGCGATAACTATTTAGTCAATATTTGTTCCTTTTACTGCCACTGCCAGACATCCTCGACATAACTACGTGGGTTATTTTTAACTTAACAAAAGGGGTGCAATAACTTTGATGTCTTTGTCTAACGGCATAGGGGTAACCAACAAATTATGATAGGGGTCGCACTTGAGATATGCTTTATTTCTGTAGTTGCTTCGTTTCCTATTTTGAGTAAAAATAATTCTGTGTAACGCAATGTTACTACATTGTATAATCGCCAAATCTTCGCTCGTATTGCAGTTTATTTAAGTGGTTAAATAAACTGCAATACGAGCGAAGATATGGTGATTTGTCCAGCTGTCATGTAACTAATATGACATCACGCCTAGAAGGATATGGCAGAGGTGTATAATTTAACACCCACACCACACTTCACCAGTTATGTTTAGGTCGCATGTGATAGAGGGTGAGCTACGACTAGATATTTTTTTTTTAAATGCTCCATATTGTTTTACTATAATGTTATTACTAGTATTCTTGTTACCCCTCTAGCTAAGCTTAATTCGCTTGTGTAAAGAGGATGTTTACTTCCGTGGTGTAGTGGCCTGGATTCGAACCCTCTTGGTCGTAAGACCGATGCCTTATCCATTGCGCCACGGCCGCTTACACCTTTAATACTTTTATAAGATGATGATTGGTACAATCATGTTCTTTTGCCGACATTTATTTTTATATCATGAACACAATGCTACTCAATCATCATCAATCTACAAATCAATCCGAAGTTCTTCCGCTCACAAACAAAGTTGTTGGAATAGAATAGACATGTTTACAATACGGCACGTTTTTTGTGAGGACGCCGTCTGCATGTAAACTATATGAGATAGTATTTGGAGAGCATGGCACTCTCTAACGCACACATGCTTCCCATTCACGACGCGTACGACGCCGATACGAGTGTCCACGACAGGGCTGCCCGTAAACGAAAATGTTATGGTGTGATGTTTAGGATTGTAAAAAAAACAAAAGTCATTTAACCTCCCTATACTTTAATTAACATTTTCTTAGGTTTCCTTCCTTTTCATTAATGAAAAAATCGCAGTTTTAGAGATCTAGCAACCGTCATACTAATCAGATTTAGGTTGTTGGCAACCCTTTCATTTGACTTGCGCTCTAACGAGTCGTCTTGATACAAACGAGTTATTTTTTTACTGTCGGCGTTTGCGCATATCTCGATGTGAATCACTCTATCAGCTGTGATGCCGCAGATGTACCACATATCTCTCAAACAATGACATAACAAATACTATGCCATACGTACCGATTGTACCGAAATGATAAGAAGACTCGAGCTATTTGCAATCAACTTAATATTGAAATTACTCCTAACAAGTAAAGGTAATCTGATACGAAAACCATGAAATGTCAAATCGTGATAGCTGCTTAACGGTTCTAGCTTGGCTTTCATCATAACACTATGTTTTGCAATGAATAATAAGAGCGAGTGGTTAAGTGCTTACGAACCGCATAAAGTTTGATACGGCGAATCTAATTATCATGTACGAACGACCTTGGCGTCGCCGGATTGTTACGAGAACAGCGTTGAATTGACGAATGTTTACTTATCTCCGCCGCTCCTTCATTTAACGTTTAGTTATTTGTTTGTTTCGACGAACTGACCGATATCGCCACATGACACGTTGTGGTTATCGCTAATTATGTCATTGTTATCTTCTTCATCTTAATATTCTTTATAATGTTAAGCCGCAATTTCACAGGTGTTAGATAAACCTTATTGGCAGGATGAGTCAGCATATAACGCACATAAATTTTAAAATTGAAGCATATGTCACATATAAATTCAGTCAGGTTATATTAAAGGTGTCGGATAAAATCTATCCGGCACCTCTGAAACTGGCCCTAAGTAAAAGTTTCAGGTATTGTCAATAGGATAAACATCATTGTAGAGTAATTAATTGAAGAACTGCCAATCTATCATTCACACATAAAATATCAGAATAGATAGTGTCTAGTGACTATTGGTGCGTCTATGGAATGTTCGCCACTGGTAGTAAAATCAAATGATCTGCAAACTCGTTTGCTGCTAACGACTAAACATGCCTATTTTAATTACGTGGCTACTCCCGACTGGAGTCCTACAGTGCCTGTCACTATAGGGCTACTTTTTAACCGACTTCAAAAAAAAAAGAGGTTCTGTATTCGATCCGTATGTATGTATGTATGTCACCTTTTTATGTTCGCGATTTTCTCGGAAACTACTGATCCGATTTGAATGCGGTTTTCGGTATTTTAATCCTTGTGTTTCAAGGAAGGTTTTAGTATATAATTTATCAGAATCTGATGAAGATCTTTGGAGACAGGCAACGGAACTCTTCAAAAACGAATAGCTAATGAACCACGTTTTGTGCAATCGTGTATCTATGTATTGTTTTCACCACTACATAACATAACATCATGCCTGTGTATGCTTTGAAGGGTAAGCAGAGACAGCCTACTTACCTACCCTTAAAGTACCGAAAGCTCTGCTTAGGTTTGGACGGGGCTTACGTTTCAGCACATTTGTTATTATCGTAGTGATTACTTATGATCATGAAGATCTCAGAAAGAATTTTTTGATTATTTTGATTGTTTCTATTGTGTTTCATGCGTAATGATGCCTTAGTATTTCTTCCTAACCCCATCGTTAAATCTAAAAAACTAAGACACTAAAAAGCTTGAAATAAAAAAATAAAATAAAAAAAACTAATTAAAAAAAAAAAAAAAAAACTAATTAAAAAAAAGAATATTCTTAACTCGAGCGTATTCTAAATATTATAATTATGTACTAATTTTTTTCAAAGAAAAAGGAACCGCCTTCAAAAACTCAAAAGTAAAAAATAAAATATTCGCTAAACTTTGCTTACCTTTATATTAATTTGTTTAAAACAATAAACCCAAATAATTATGTAATACCAATTAATTATATTTTTTTAAAGTCGGCGCCAAATTACAAAATCAAATAAGGTTTATTGTTTTAAACAAATTAATATAAAGGTAAGCAAAGTTTAGCGAATATTTTATTTTTTACTTTTGAGTTTTTGAAGGCGGTTCCTTTTTCTTTGAAAAAAATTAGTACATAATTATAATATTTAGAATACGCTCAAGTTAAGAATATTCTTTTTTTTAATTAGTTTTTTTTGTAAGTGAAGTATTCGTCCCCTGCATCACGTGGTATATTGTACTACTTAGTTCATTATGTCCTTCTTGTTGCTAGCCTAGCTAGCAAACATATCTATGTATGTTATTTCGTAAAGTAATAAATCCGTATCCGAGTTTTTGGAAGAGCAAAAATTAAAATCCAAAATTGTGTTCATTCTGTGATGTCGAGAGGTATGACATAATAGCAACAGTAAAAACTTACGACTACATAAAAACTAATACCTTCGAGCGATGTTACTAAGGTTATTTCTTGATAAAATATACAGAAACTAGATAGCTTCCTAACGTTTAAATTTTAGGAGTAATATCGAGTAGGTACCAAAATAATCAGTTCCGTGGCTTAGATGCAGTGCAAGTCAATTTGCAAGGTTTCCTGTGCTCCAATAGTTATGAATCGTGGAGTAAAGTCTCAGTTCAAACAAATGATTGTAAAAATATCTGTTATTGTTCTGTCCATTTACTTCTAAAAATAGTCAGAGACATCAAGATTATGAATGTTAAGTTACTGCGTGTCTATTTGCATGTGACATACAATCACTGTACAGTATGGCACGCACCTCTACTGCGTCTTACGAGTAAACCTTTGCGATGACATCATTGAGAACGACCTACCGTAAATTGTGCACATTGCACCCATGGACGGTCTTTTCAGGTGGAAGGCGAGATATGCCTTACCATGTTTACATTTACATACGTTTTAAACCAAAGCTATAACTTAAGAAATTATGTGGTTCTAAATTGCAAGCCTCTCCAAGTCCTTCAGCAATTAATAACTATTGACAACTATCGAATCATGACATGACTATGAACACCATCTTAGTTTGAGGACAAAATGGTCGGTTACGAGAAACCCACGTGTATAGTAGTTCTTAGTAGTTCGCACCTCCTTAAAGGAAATCATTCCGTTAACGGTAGTAAGTTATGACTTAATGTTGATCATTAATGTCGTGATGGACTCGGTCGAAGGTCGCGGCGATACATCACATTATGCAACGGCAGACAAAGCGACAATAAACGCGCTGGAGCGTGCAGAGCTCATCCACTCATCTGCCCATGGCGTGTCTTATGTTAGTGTCTGTACGACTCACGGGAACGTAACGTCTGATAAACATTCATGACTATTCTCGCCATTTCTAACCAGTTATCTTGTTCATCCCAGCATTCTCCAAACATTGCGTCCAAAATAAATAGTTTTCTATTCAGTCGTTTGAACTTGACTGGATAGCTCAAGGAATAGTGATTTAGTTGGCTTGGTTCCTTGGTTGGTTTGTCCCGAGATGGAGTGAAGGTGAAGATCCAGGAGATAATAGTTATCGAAATGTCGAGAAAAGTTTTAGATGTTTCAAATACACTAGTTCCTGGGTTTTTCTGTATAAAAGTCTAGGAACAAATCCCTTTGTGTAATTTTCTAGTTCTTATGAATATAACAACCTTGTTTGCGAAGTGGGCGGCGATCTTAGTGAGTGTTGTGTATGAGGTGCGCGGCGCCATGCTCACGCTGCTTAAGGCCTGCGAGGCGTTCCTGAGACCCTATCACCGTGATGATAGCAGTATGTTGTGTTCTATTGAGTGTGGGGTGACCCTGTATTCCTGACCTACGTGTGCACCATGACTGTGTGCTGTCATTTTTGATGTGTTATGTTTGCCAATAATCTTTTGAATGAACTAACTCATTTCGATATTAGTAATTCGTTAGTAGCTCTTTTACATTAGTTCGCTACCGATTGATCTCATTGCTGAAATAGAGGCAGGGTCTGATGAGTAATACATATTTGATGGTCTATTCATCTATGCAAACTTTTTGTAGGAAAATGTAGTAACGTTTCAATAATGTTATGATTATGAATCAAAATGTATAAAAAACAAACATAAGAGTAAAAAGTTTTGTAGTGTAAGTGTGTGTCGATCATGCATGAATTGATAGCGGTAATAACGTTAGGTATGTTTTGTTACAGATGAGCGAGAAGATGTCCAGAAGAAAACATTCGCCAAATGGATCAACTCACAACTCGTAAAGGTACGTCTCCACTGCTCTTGATCTCGTACGACTTATCAATCGGACTTCGAGAGAAAATATTATTATATTAATTTGTCTCTCACTACTGGAATGCTACATTCATGTATTACAACTCGATGCTAAGATTTAGACCTCCGAGCGCCGTTTTCATACTAACGTAATATGGGTTTATCTATAGTGTATTACAACAAACATACATTTTAGTGTTAGAGATATGATTTCTCTATAAAAATAGATAAAAACTTAATAATATTAAAGTATATTATTGCTTTTGTATGGAAAACAGCCCCACCTCACTTGAGCCTCTGTCGCTACCCAGCCGAGGTTTAACTGCAATTTTTCAATCTTTTGTACATTCATGAGCTGGTGTTGCTATTTACCATCTAATGGCAGCTTGTTTTGTCCAAAAACTAATAAGTATATTATGTAAAATGCTCAGTTTACGCTTCCGTCATTAGTCATTTTAGATGACAATAGGCATCATGAGGCGTCAAACAGAAAGGCGTGATGCTTTCGAATTGAGCGTGAACAGTAATTAAGGTCAATTCCCGAGCACTTGAATGTTGTGACGGAGCGGAGAACCAAACCAATGCCCGCTCCTTGCACGCTTCACTACACAAGCTACTGCCGTGTTTGTTTGTTTTGTACGCTTAACCTTAATGTCATGTGACCCTAATCATTGTATTTCTGGTGCAATTTTCATGGTGATGCTAATGAAATTTAAACAATCTTGATGTTATATTTCATTTATTTACCTACAAGCAAACGAAATAGCAAGAAGGCTCACCCATGAGCTGCAGCTAGCAGACAGAACCAGAAGTGCCTCAAGTATGCTGTTTCGTATAACACTGACATAACCTATTCTTGGGGGTACTGATGAACTTAAACTTTCGCCATTTAAGATCATTTAAAAAAAAATTGACAACGGGTCTAAATCGCGTAATAAATATAAATACTAATGTATTTATTTACCTTTATAATAATTACGCGATTTAGACGCGTTGTCTATTTTTTTTTAAAAAGCACTGGTAAAGTTTTGTCAACCAAGTAATTCGAAAGGCGACCGTGTGCCATTAGATAAGATAAGATAAGATAATTTTATTTTGCTCAAAACAATGGTACAATAAGGTCTTATTATTAAATACATGTTCAGCAATGTTTTGCCATAATTATGACATGCAAAAATTATAATTATTATATTTTTAAATTATTAAATTATTATAAAATAGTCTCTAATATAATAATCTAAACAGTGATCAAGATATTCATTAATTAAAAATGGTACTTAATAGTAAAAGTAAAATGTTCACAATTTATAATTTTACCTACTAATAATAATAATAAATTGTGAGGAGGTTCCTCTCTCTAGAGCCCTAACCACCGGTAGCTTGGTCCCTGCATCCAATACTGGTGGGGTACTATTTTTTATATTTTTTGATATTTTTTTGTACTTTATATTTATAAATGTAGAATTTTATAGTTTTATATTTTTAAATGTACTTTACTTTTATAATTTATATTTAAATATGTAAAAAATTAGAAAAAAGTATAAATGAGTGCATAATAATAAATTAATAATTCCATAATAATAACAATTCATATAAATTTATCATTAAAATAATTCATAATTTATATTCAAACAACTCATGTATACTATAAAACACCTTTCACTAAGCCAATATTTCAATTGTGATTTCATTTTGTTAAACGGCATTGCTCTAAAATTATGGGGAATATGATTGAATATTTTTATGCACATTATGAAGCAGTTATTGCATGTAGGGGACAACTTGGCTACAGGTCTGTGCAATTTATTGGTAGTGTGTGCTCTAGGCGGATTGTACCTTGTCGACTCGGGAAAGAGATTTTTGTGTTTCCTAACAAATAAGCAAGCTTCTAAAATGTAGAAACTATTTACAGTCAGCAACTTGTATTTTTTAAATAGAGGAGGTCGAAATGAATCTCTTTGTTGCAGCCCAATAATGGCTCTCATGCATTTCTTTTGCATAACAAATATTTTAGCGATGTCGACGCATCGTCCCCATAAAACAATCCCGTAGCGCAATACAGACCCCACATACCCGTGATATGCAGTAATAGCTGCGCTTGCGGATACGGATTGGCTTATCCGTCCAAGTGGGTATATGAAACTGTTCAATTTGGCACATAAGGTATTTACGTGTTGTTTCCAGCCGCAGAATTTATCAATGGTAATTCCCAAAAACTTATACATTGAATCTATCGTCAGTAAATAAATGTTAATTTAGTAGATAACGAACATTCAACACAGAGTGATACGAAAGTGTTTGAATTAGAACGATGACTCAATTCAAACAGGCGATTCAGTGCCCGGGTCGAGCTAGCTCAATCAATTTGAAAGTGAAATCAAAGGCCCGAGAACAAAACCTTTTCAGCAAGTAAAGAACAGATATTATACAGGTCTGGTATAATATCTGTTCTTTACTTGCTGAAAAGGTCTGCTCCTTTCCATTATAGTATCAGATGTCTGAACGCGTGCTACATACAAACATACAAAATGTAACATTATACGGCAAGCACGAGCTGTCTAAACCATTCAGCTAATTACATTGTATTTTAAACTTTTTACAACATTACAATCACACAACATGACGTCACTTTTTAAAGTGCTGTAATAGCAAAAAATGCTGTGAAAAACAACAACCTAAATGTAGGCTTTCGCTTGTTTTTTTTAAATCACGTTTTTGATGTAACTAGCACTTTATATTGGGACGGCAATATGGATCTATATGTCTGTACATAATTAAAACTTGATGGAGGAAGGTTGCACGCACAACTCCATGGACAAAACGTAACATAAAACTGTTACTAGTTAAAGATGATAGGTTATAGTGAACGAGCTCAAGGATATCTATAATTTGCCGTCAAATTAATAGGGGTTAACCAGCTCGATAGTATTATCACTCCTAGAGCTTGCGCTTGATTTCTTTACTTCGTTTGCATCTCTTAAAAAAAAACTAATGTATTTTCTGTACATGACCTTGATTGTTATAATAATTATAATAATAATATATTTAATTATAAAAACGGAGGTAGTTACAAGATGTCAGTTAAAAGTATTGGTCCACCAAAATTTGCCCGTGCAGGCGTATACAATTTATACATGTATACTGCCTTACCACTTGGTCAAAATAGTAATTATTTTTTTTTTCATGAAACGCATTGGTCGTAGATCCAAACAAATTGCTAATAAAAATATGAGTTCTTTATAAATAATGTGTTGTATGATGTGTATTGCAGAACGACAAGCCACTCGTGGAAGATCTGTTCCTTGACTTGCGAGATGGCGAGATCCTCCTGTCACTGCTCGAGATCCTCACAGCGCAGCAATATGTGAGTTAACATTTCATACAAGTAATCATTCAGAGGAGGTCGCATCATAATGATCGACACTGATTTTTCTTACAACTTTATGAGCTCTATCTGGTTTTAAATGGTGTCGAAATGGGTCAGCCAAAGAAGTGCTACTCTGACTATCGCATGGTTAGTGTTGTATACAAACGTGACGTCTTTTGTTTGTGTGCGTTACAGAAACGCGAGCGCGGGCGCATGCGCGTGCATCACATCAACAACGTGAACACGGCGCTGCAGGTGCTGGACGCGAACGGCGTCAAGCTCGTCAACATCAGCAGCAACGACATCGTCGACGGCAACCCCAAGCTCACGCTCGGTACATTATTTACTTAACGTTACATTACAAATTAACGCGGACATGGAATTTCCTGCAGTGTTATTTTTAATTTTTTATTAATTCCAGGTCTAGTATGGAGCATAATCCTTCATTGGCAAGTTCACTACCATTTGAAGGAGCTAATGTCGGAGCTACAACAAACGAACTTAGAGAAGACCCTCCTTGCGTGGTGTCGCACACACACAGCCAACTACTCGGGGGTCAGTGTTCGTAACTTTACGTCATCATGGAGCGATGGATTAGCCTTTAATGCGTTATTGCATCGCTGGAGACCGCAGCTCTTCGACTACACCACCATCGTGGGCCGGAGCCCTGCGGCGAGGCTCGAGCATGCATTCAATATTGCGCATATGCATCTTGGAATTGATAAGCTGCTTGATCCCGAAGGTGTGTTATAATATTATAAAATCATCGTTTTGAGTATCTAAATTGGTGATTGACCGACCCTTTAAATATAACCTTACCGAGCTTAAAAGTGACACACGTAATACTTGAAAGAAGAACCCAGCTGTCACCTTCATTTATGTGTGTTTAATTAATTATTATATGCTTATCCTGCCATATTGGGGCCAAATCTAGATGATGGACAAAATGTCCAAAGCAATTTGCAATATTGTTATAATGAAAAGATTGCATTGCTTTTTTTACTAGTATTTATATAGTATAGTTTATATTTATACGGTATACTTGCTGTTTTCCAGACGTGAACACCCCGAACCCGGACAAGAAGTCGATAATGATGTATGTGATGTGTCTGTTCCAATCGCTGCCGCACTCCAGCGAGGATGTCGCTGATTTGGAGAGTGTGGCATCTGAACCGACCACGCCTGTCACTACTCATCCACCCGAGGTATGATCTTTACTATGCTCCGTACTCAAAAGCTAGATCTACTACTTTCATTTTTAACAGATTATACTTTAATAAAATCTTTGAAACCTTATCACTGTTTTTAGCAGCAAGTATCATCGAGCCGTCCATTATCTACGGCTACGACCGGTTCAGTAGAGCTGGGCGGCTACTACGCGGCGTTCGAAGAAGTGCTGGCTTGGCTCCTCGAGGCGGAGGAACGACTCGCCGAAACGCCCAAACCTGACACCGACGATCTAGCGACGTTGAAGGAACATTTCCATTCCCACGAGGTAACAATTAATTTTCGCGACTAATCGCGTTAATAAAAAACAAAGAAGACGTTGGTTCGCAATGTTTAAAGTTCAATTGCTCTATGTGATGTATTTCGTTTTCCAGAAATTTTTGCTTGAACTATCAGAGCAGCAGTGCCGAGTGGGAGGTGTGCTGGAAGAAGGCGCACGCCTCGTGCTGGAGGCGGGACTGACCAGGGACGAGGCGTCAGAGGTGCGCCTGCAGCTGCGGCTGCTCAACACGCGCTGGGAACATCTCCGGACGCACGCCATGAGCACGCAGGCTAACGTGCATCACGCGCTCATGAAGGCTCAGCAAGAGGTACGATGATGATTTGTCTAATGCTTTTGAATGTGTGCTTTTTGAAATATTGATACCAGTTTCACGATAACGGTAAAAGCTTCCTAGATTACTCTTGTGTAATCTAAACGATTTCTTGAATAATTAACATTTAGATATTTCATTTGATTACAAACAATGTATGAATTTAAAGAAGAAATGGGATTACCGGGTTTGATTCCCTTGTTTTTTAAATATAGGTTATTTCCTGTCTCTGATAAAAAGTACCTAATATTGTATGTGATGGATTGCAGCACCTAGAACGCTTCCGCTCGTGGCTGACGCGCACGGAGGACCGCATGTCGCGCATGGGCACGCTGCGCGGCGGCGCGGGGGCCGTGGACGCGCAGCTGCTGGCCGTCACGGCCTTGCACGACGACCTGCGGCGCCAGCAGCCGCTCGTGGACGCGCTCGCCGACTGCGTCATCGTGGTGGACGACGACGCCGATGCCACTATGGACAACAGTATGTCATTATATTTTCAAACATAAAATTTAAAAGCTATATTCCTATTCATTTTGATAAGTTTACCAACGTTTTTATCTAAATTACAGCAAGGCAGTTTACTGGGGCCGCCAGTATGAAGTTGATGTCGATGACTCCTATTTAATTAAAGGTACATTACCGTTGTGATTTCTCAGGTGTGACAGAGATCGAAGACCAACTTACGGCGCTGAGCGAGCGCTGGTCTCACACGTGCCAGTGGACGAGCGCACAGCTCGCTCGGTTGAGGGAACTGCAAGACAGCTGGACGGCGCTGGACAACAGACACGCCACGCTGCTGCGGGTGTGCGACGCCGCCGAGACGGAACTCAAGCAGATGGAGGCCGTGCCCGCCGATAGTATCGCACAGGTATACCGACCGATACTTGCAATGCTAAACTTTAGTTAGGTCATACTTTGAAATCATCGGTATACAAGACTAAATCAAAAAAATCCTACCTACTACCACAGATAATATAATACTAGTACAGATACCCAATCTCATACAAAAAATTGACGCCACCCTAAAAAATATTATTCTGGGGGCTATTTTAATTCATTTTTTATGCCAGTAGATGGCCGTACTTGTGAGTAGTCTCAACCGCGCTACCTCAACGCCATCTAGCTTTTGCAAAAGGTAACATCAGGTACATGACGTCCTTGTGTGCGTGAGAATGTTTCTGTGTGCGTGCCAAAGCTGTCAATATATTATTATCTGCATGTGTGCGTGTCAGTCAGTATTTACATTACCATTACGTTTGACCTTCTACATCGCTATAACACTGCTGCATTCAAAATATCAAACGATATTTTAAAGTTTTAAAATTTAAAGTTTTTTTAATGAAATGTAATGTAATAAAATAATGATTACTTTCTATTGCAATTGATTTTGATTTAGACTAAACTAAAAAATATAAGGGAAGTGTCGCTAAAACGAGCAAAACAAAGGTATCGCGGTAAAGGGCGTCCTTGTCGCGCTCACTTGGCGTGAGTCACAAACCTTTTGTTCAAAACCTTGAACCTTTTTTATTTAGTCGTATTTATTTCGGAATGTTAGTACTCAATAAAACTTTTAAATCAAATTCAACTCATTTATTTCAAACGGGTACAGGCACATAGTTATAAATAGTTTTTTTTTTTAAATAGAGAATTCAGAATCTATGTCTGTGCCACTCGAGGAACTTTAACTTTCTGAAGTGTCTGTTACATGTATAATAAAGCGATTGGCTGTTTTGTCTATTTGATGGTCAAGACCTCTAATCACGGCTGCTCCTTTTTTGACGTGCTCGACACAATTTTGCCATTTTTCAGGCGTTACCTGATTGAAGGCATCATTAAATAATGTTTTAAAATCATTTAATTTAAATGTAGTAGGTATTGTGTCGAGCAACGTGACTTTTAGTGTCCGCCCATCATACGAGCTCTATTGGATTGAGCACCCCTGACTCACTCTGACGTCACACTCAGCGCCGAGTATGCGGGCATATCCCAAAAAATCTTATTTTTTGTTAAGAAATTTAAAAAATTCGGTTATTTTATAATTAATTGTTTACTTCTATGAAAATTAGTTACAGCTAAATAAATAAATGTAATGATGGCATGTTCTTTGATTGATACATAAGTTGAAAACTTATACAATTTATAATATTTATAAATTATTTATTTTTGAATTACGTAAACAATAGCAATTACATATTATTATTTCATTGTTTTAATATGTATTTTTGAACATGAAAAAAATACCACAAATTATGCCCCTAATTTACGTATTTCTTACTTAATACCTTGCGATAAGAGGTGTTTGATTAACCGGTATTATGAAACTCGATCGATGCAGTAATTAGCGACAGTTTTTAATGACCGCCGATCGCTATCGTAATTTTATTGACTTTTTGGTAGAAGTCGGATCACTGACTTTTATTCTTTACTTATCTATCTGGAACTATAGAAGCGACTATAGAACATTCACAGTTCACGCGCTGTTATAAGTTTCAATTTTGCGTGCACGTGATCGTGGGTACCTCAGGCGAGGTGTAGGTATAATTTTTACATTTACTTGACTTACGTTTGGGAGTGAATCTTCTGTTGTTCCCAAGGACGATAATAATATAATACCTACTTAACGTTGTTACTTATTTTGCCTATACCTACTTCAAATAAAACGTCTTAAGTCAAAAAAAAAGTTGCAAAAGAAAATCTTTATTTATTTCTGGTAAAGTTTGATCGAAAAATCTAAAATCTGTTTATAAAAACGTGCAATCATGTTTGCTTAGCATTGTTCCTACAACTGTCTTCGTTCGCAAAAACGTATTTTTGTAGCAATCTTATTATCGAAATTTTTAGCTAGACTAAGATTGCTTTGAAGGAAGAAGACAAGGGAGGTTTTAGTCATATCACTCAGTACAAAAAACATGTATGTAAATACCCACTAGTGTATCTAGGGGTGTGCTTTGTTTTTCATAAAAAAAATCTTCATAAAATCGCAATTATTTTCCGAAGAAAAATGTTATTAATAACAAATTAATAACATTTTTCTTCATACTCATTGGCATTAATAATATTGTTTTTCATTCACATCTTTTATCCTATTATTTTCTTATATTATAGTTTTTCTTAATGATACCGATCATTCTTTTCAACTTCTAATTATTTTTATTTATACATTTGTTTGTTCTTTTTTTATGAATTTCTTCATTTGAGTGTTACGTTCAAATCAAATCAAATCAAATCATTTATTTCCATGGGCCCCAAGGGGCGCTTGAACACGTCAAAACAAACATCAAAACACAAAAAATAGAAAATTAAAATAAAACTTAGCTAACTAAATTATAATACTTATTGTAATAAAATGATTTGACACCGGAGCTTAGATTGACTTTAATTCAACTTAGAGAATTGAATTAAAATCAATCCAAGTACCAGCTCCGATGGGTATTGCATCATGAGAAGAGCTGGTGAGAAACTCATGTGCACCATCTTTTCAAATAATTCATACAATATTTGTTTGTTTTTTGACAATAATTCTATGTGTAAGTTATAGCAACCAAAACAACATTATAGCTAAATATGGTTATAAAGAGAAAATGCAATTAAATTATTATAAATAAATCCATAGTATATAAGGTTGCAATATCTTACACTTCAAGCAGAAAATAAAGGAGTAAAAACAATGTGTGTATACTACTGTACAAGGGTTTCAGAACAAACAAAAAAATATTTATATACTAATAACAAAAACTATTTATACTACAAAAATATAAAAATTAAAAAATGTACACACAGATTGCCTTTACTTAACAATATTTGAAATAACATGAAATGAGGTTATACAAATTAAATTTAGTGAGTGTGAATTTTCATTAATCATCATATTAAATAATAAAAATAATGTATCAATTGATTTTCATTATAATGTCAAAAGTTGAAACTTAAGTCAATAATATGATAATATGATGTCAAAAATAAATTATGTCAATCTCAATATAGAATATAATATGTCAAAATAATCATAATCAATCTTAATTATAAGATAAAACAATGTCTAACTTGGCAATTCATTTGAAATATAATAACCATAATAATTGTAAATAATAAATTCATTACATACTGTAATAAATACATTAGATAAATTTAATATTATTTCCAAGGCGTAGTGTCGGTTAAGAAATCGTTAATTTTATAATAGCCCCTTTCCATGAGATGATTCTTAACGATACTCTTAAACTTTAGTAGGGGCAAGTTCAAGATTTCGACAGGAATTTTGTTATAAAAACGCACTCCAAGTCCCTCAAATGAGTTGTGGACTTTGTTTAAGCGATAATATTGGCCTACCAATTAATGCTTATTCCTCGTGTTTAATGAATGAACATCGCTTTTCTTGGTATATGTTCCTATGTTTTTTCGTATAAACATAATATTAGTAAATATATACATATTGCGATGCTACTGTTAAAATACCTATTTCCTTAAATCGTTCTTTCAGAGAATCTCGAGCTTTGAGTTTGTAAATCGCACGAATTGCCCGTTATTTACTTTATTGATATCCATAATGTCAATATAAATATATTAATTATTTATTTATTTAATTGTAAAAAGATCTGAAAAACATCTCGCATAAAATATCCACAAGAGCACACAAACAATCCGAAAACTTCTTTCTATCGAAGTGAAGGAAACACGCGCCCGTTCCTTTGTAAATAAACATTGAGTAACATTGCAGAAAAACATTTTGTTTCTGTTCGAAGTACATCACATGACAATAATAATTGATATCTATATTATTTTAGATTAATAAAAAAATAAAATACATTTGATTACTTACATTATTAGAAAAACATGTATTTAATATATAATTTAAAAAGTTCGATGATGATTTTATATCTAACTATTATTGGAAGGCAATCGTAGCCTCAGAAACTAAACGCGTCATCGTAAGTGAATGTCCATTAAATTAACATGTTGAGTGACAAAAGCGTCGAACTCTAATTTGTTTATAACTTAATATACACTCACACACTCATACAATGTTAAAATAAAATTGAAATAAGCGCCATCTATTAGCCACAAATAACCTAACCGCATGAAATTTTTACATTTTGTGCCGTATCCAAGACGGCGACTGAAGATTTAAAGACATTGATTTCTTTTTTCTCTCAAATCACTTTGAAATAATTGAAGAATGCTTTTAACGTTTTATATATACGTGCTTTATTTTTTAAAAATCATATTTTGGCCAAAAGTTGACCAATAGCGTTTATAACAATTTATTATTTTTGCATTGCTACACATAACGCCATCTATGGAAATTTTTAAGAAGTAAAAATCTAATGTTCCTAATGATACCCCATGCTACTACTAAGTGGGCTACCTCAAAATCATGTTTTTGCACTTGCACCAGTTTAGGTAGGACCAGTCGATTATTATTATATTCTTTATTGAATACATTACACAGTTAGTTTCTATCACTTAGTGATTTGGCATTGTATGTGTCCAGGCGCTCCAGCGTTGCGGCGTGCTGAAGGCCCTGCGGCGCTCGCTGCTGTCGCGGCAACAAGACGTGTCGGCGCTGCTGGACGCCACGGCGGCGCTGGCGCAGCGCTGCCAGGCGCCGGCGCCGCAGCTGCTGGACCGCGCCGAGGCCCTGAGCGACCGCCTGGATGCGCTGCTCATGATCCTCGGCGTGCAAGCGCAGAGAGTGAGCTATTTACTACGAATACTAGATGACCTGCGGCAAATGTTGTCTGCTCGGTGCTCGCAACTTACAAATTATATATAATTTAAATTCTTAATTTCGTTTCAAAGAGTGTGAATTTCTCCCTTTTTTTTAATGAAAATTATGGGAAACCCCGGTACAGAAATTAATTTATTTTTATTAAGTTTAATTACAGTCTAGCGAACAATTATACAAGTATAGATAGATTAAATTGTAAAGTTTAAACGTAATTAGTATAATTATCTCAGTGAAGTCCTCATTCAATTAGCATAACACATAAAAATTAATTAGGAGTTCATACTAAATTAAGATATTATCTTGTTTCTAGATAAAAGACCTAGGTTTTGACATCGACCTGGACACGGAGGACGAGTCCACACCGATGGACACAACTCCAGCACAAACTGTGACTACCATCACCAGCACCACAGTGACCACCACCACGATGGTGACGGAGGCGTCTCGCTCCGGCTCCAAGAAACCTCGCCTCAGTGACAGCAGCACTGACTTCCAGCTCGGGTACAAGACCTTTGTCACCTGGGCTGATAATGCGGAGAAAACGCTCGGTGATGTAAGCTGCTCCTCTTATTACGTTTGAAAAGAACTCGTACTTATGTTAGATAATCTTAGCAGGACTAAGTAATAAGTAATACTACATTACTGGTGGAGTTATACATAAATCTATACTAATATTTTGAGATGTTAAGTCTGTCTGTTTTACTTCTACGGCTAAAGGATGAAAGGCAGATTTGATGAAAATTAACTTTTTATGTTCCTTTTTATCAATTATGTTAAAAGTAAATTAGCAGCAACTTGACTTTTATACAAAATATTATTCATGTATTGTTTTATTTCCGCAGTGCAAGCAGGAGTTGGAGATCCTCGGTGGTAAGAGAAAGGAGATCCCCTCGATCCTGGAGCGAATAGAGAAGGAGATCGAGGGACAGCGTTCCGACTTCGCTAATGTTGAGGAAATACAGAGGAGACTGGCCGCTGAGGTGGGACTCGAAGGTACTGCATTATTTTGATTTATAACTATTTTCGCTGATAGGAATACTAAAAATATATCAATGTATTGAAACGACTTCGAAACTTCATGTTATTCTATTGATTTTTCCGTTATTTATAAACCGATTTTTCATTTCATCTTTTCAATTGTCTTCAACTTATCAATAGGTTTTTATAGATTCGAAATTTAAACTAAACTCCTCGTGACTATTTTTTTCGCAGTGTACTGTTAGCAGTTTTTGTTTCTACTGCTATTTTGTGAATATTCCTAAACAATAGTTATTTATGGTACAAGTGAGAAAAAGTTTACATTTCTGTTGAGTGCCAATTTTAAATCTTGAGCTTGCGAAGTAGTTCCGAATTGAATCACGAGCGTAGCGAGTGATTTTAATTAAGACTACTTCGCAAGCGAGATTTTAAGAGGTCACGAACTGGAAATTAAATTTTTCTCATGCGTTACATACAAAACTTTTCACCTCTTCCAGTGAGAGAATATTAAGATTTAAATAAACTCGTACTCGATTGCTTAGCTTGGGATAATTCCATGAAATACGACAGTAATACCGATTCAGAATGCGTTGTAGCCTGTAGGGCCTTTTGTAAGTCGCCACTAATTTAATATGTCGTACGCTTTGAAATACTTTTCACGTAATTTTTCTGGTAAAAAGCAAACTTCTGTGTTAGAAGCAAGTTGTCGCAACTCGTTTGGAGTTCCACAAATTTCTTTATCACTCGATTCACTATTTTTTTGTTAAAAAGTTCCATTAAACAATTAAACATAAACTGTAAAGAATTTATAGTTGCCCGCGATGACTGACACAGACAAAAACTTTTTTTTTTTAAATGCGTTTGAAAATTCGTTCCGTAACATTTATTTATACAGTTTAATATTAAGTACCTGATTTTAATTAATTTAATGGTCAATCACGAATATAAAACCATTAAAATACTAAATAGACGCGTATTTATATAATTTAAAATAATTAAAACGTATCGTTTGTAGTTATTTAATAAAATCGATGTCAATGTTTATTACTAACCTACATGGTGGCTGCTTTGTTTTTTTTTGAGCGCCTATTCATTGGAAGGATTTAGTGTTTCGAAATTTGAATCACTTTGCCTCACTAGTGAATAAAAACGGTGTTACTCACTGAATTCTGGCAAGCAAACGATCTTTTTCGTGCTGGTGTGGTGAAAAATATTTTATATTTCAGAGGAAGCCAAACGTCACGCCCAAAGCATTCTAGAGTTGAAGCGCCGTTGGGAGAGCATCCAGCGAACAGTGTTAGACATCCGCAACACCTTAAACCTGCTGGAGGACAAGGACAGTCTGTACCGGAACATGAACACTCTGCAACTACAGCTCGAGGACGTCCAGGAGTGGAAGCGACGCATGCTCAATGAGAAACCGACCAACAACCAGCTTATACATCTCAGGTAAAGTCTTTATAATAGGTTCAATCACATTGTTGAAGTGTTTGATATTTCATTGCGTTGTTGCTATGTATATAGTCTCGTCATGAGTGCTCAACGAGAAAATTTTAGGATCGCTATCAATATCGGTATTCAATAAATTAAAACCAAAATAAAAAATAATTAATTATTAAAATTAACCTAAACTGCTTTATGGTCCTTCGAAACAGATAGAGTTATTAAAAACGATCTCTACTCGCACGCTTATGATAATTTCAAGTTAATTGAGTCTTAATATTTAATTTATCAATTATTGTTTTCCCTTGCCAGAAATAAAATCCGAGCACTGAAGCAGTTAGACATGAAACTAAAGGAACTAAACGCACAATCCATAATTCTATTAACGAAGCCTTTGCCGAAGACGCACAAGGACGAAATCGAAGCCGACTCGAAACGAATCACTAACGCATACGAACAACTACTCACCGACCTCTCCACCAAAGAAGTAGAAATCAAACTGGCAGTTAATAAAAAACCTGTGGAGAAACAAAACGATGACTTCAAAAGTCTACAGAAAAAGATACAAGATATTGAAATGGAGATCATTTCTGAGCACGCGATGATATCGACGCGAGACGTGATGACGACCAAATTAGAACATTTGACGAAGCTCTGGCAACAGTTCAATGAGCTGCAGTCAGTGTACGACAAGGTCGTTAAAGACCGCAGAGACAATTACGAGAAGGGAAGTATTCAGGAATTAAACTTCAGATGCAGCTTCGAAAATCTGGTGACAAAGTTTGAAGATACCAAGACTATATTGCAGCAGAAGATAAGTAAATTAGAAAATGGTAAGATATATTCCAAGGTATGAATAAACATGAGCGCCCTTTATGTTTACGAACAAATTTTTGGTTATATTATATTTTTCAGGTATAAAACTGGTTGATCAAGTAGAACAAGACAGTAAGGATTTGACACAATGGTCAGACAAAACAGACAAGTTCTTACAAGACAACGAGAATGTGCCGCTCGGAGAAGTGGAACTGCTCGAGAAATTACTCGATACTAGTAATGTGAGTACTTGTTTTATTTTATTTTGATAATTTGTAGTTAAATCATCATGTTGTAGTCTCTCGCTGGGGATTCGTTACTGGGGCCCAAGCCAATCGGCAGCGGTAGTGCAGCGTTAAGTACGAATAGATAACTCAACGCTGGGCGTGAGCATGTGAATAGGTCACTCAGCGGCGTGCGACAGAGAGGGTGATAAAACCTCTCGCGTTACGTTACCCAGCGTTACGTTATCATATTATAAATGGCTTAGAGGGGCTGTTTAATAAAACTAGATTAACATACAATGTGTCGATGATTTCAGAAATTGGAAGAAGAGAAATCAAGCTGCAAGTCTTTGCTACAATCGCTGGAATCGACCAAAGACATGATCCTAGAGGACTGCGATGACGTCATCGCCAAGAGTTTGCAGAGCGACAGCAAGCTATTGAAGAAACGTTACGACGCGCTCGCTGACAACAGCTTCAAACATAACGAACAGCTACGACGAGCGCTGGAGAGGACGGAAGCCGTGTTCAGAGGTAAATATTACACGGTAGTTTATGCCCGCGGCTCCGCCTGCAGAAATCTATAGTTTCTATGAGTGGTTCTATGACATGGACTGAAATGAAATAAAGATATAATTTCTAGCTATCTAACTATGCAAACCGCTTCAATAAATATCTGTTTGCGTTATGCTGTAAAAAAAAAGAACGTTATGCATGCGGAAACGGAAGGTTAACGCATTTTCTTGTTTGTAGGCATGTCAGAGATCGAATCGTGGCTGCAGACGATCTCATCGCAGCTGCCTCTGGACCACGAGTGCAACATCACTGACTCCGCTGAACTGTACCAGATGAAGGCACGGTTCCAGACTCTAAAGGACAAGTGCGATGACAAGACGCAGGAGTTCAGGAACCTCAATGAAGCTGGTGAGATTTTGATATATACATTCGCGTCTCTAGTGTTTTACATATTCAACTTGTCATTAAAAGGGTGATTTCATAATTCTTGTAATGAAATGATAGATTGGTAATTGTGTATTGCAGGCAATGACATTCTGCTGCAAGCAGAAGCGCACTCGCCCGCCGCTTTGGCGAAGAAAGTGACACAACTGAACGCTAAGTGGAATGACGTCACACACGGCGTCTACGAACGATACAAGTACGTGAAATACTATAAATATACCTAAAGGTTTTTATTATGTCGATTATAACGTTTTTTAAACGTATGCCAGACTCAGTAGGACAAATGGTTGCCTAGCTCTTATAATCTATAAAAAAGTGTGATAATTATTCCAAGAGTTGAACCATAGAAAGCTGAACTTAAATATCGGTATCGGTTCAAGCTAACATCGGTGTACCTCAAGGGAGCATTTTTGGACCTTCTTTATTTTTTATCACTTTGTTCATATTTTGTTGTAATGCCGTTTGTGTATTCACTAGGGTGCTGGCCGAAGCATGGCACGAGTCGGGAGAGCTCCGCGCGTGGTTGATGCAGGAGGGAGCGTGGCTCGATGGGCTGCAGCGGAGGCTGAGGAGGTCGCCCAACGCACCTGCGGATGCTGAGGAGATCTCGGAGGAACTATACGTAAGTCACATAATAACATATCATTTGAATGACGCGGCGACGAGGTTAGGTTAGAAAGGATAGGAAAGCGTAGCGTATTAACGTTATTTTATTCATGTAAAGTCAACTTGAATTGTGTCAATTTATTGATAAACTAACGGTGACAGTTCTATATTATGATATGTATGCTGTTCAGGATTTGGAAAACTACATCCAGAACCACAGCGACGAACGGTTATCTCGTATACAAGACATCGGACGTCAGCTCATCGACGCTCACATCATGCCCGGCTGGATACAGGCGGAGATCGATGCCGTCACAGATCGCTGGAACACGCTCAGAGCTGAGGTCAGTATTGTATTAGGTATTATAGCTATTTAATCTGCAAATGAGACAATCCTAGTGTCTGGGCATTTTAAAATCATGGAGTTCTTTCATGTGCACAGTAAGAATAGTGAAGGACCAAGTATGCGACCCTGTGGGACACCTTTTGCTATCGCCTAATTGTCTCTTTTATTAACTCTTTTTAGGGTTCCGTACCCAAAGTGTTAAAACGGGACCCTATTACTGAGACTTGGCTGTCATGAGGCAGTATTTCATGAACCGTTACAGCTAGATAGTTGAAATTTATCTTCACTTCACAGATGATGTGAAACTGTTGCCACTATAACAACAAATACATTTTTTTTTCTAACCCATGATGTTCCACTGCTGAGCAAAGGTCCCCATACACGACCACAATTCTTTGTTTTGGGCTCTGTCTGTCCAATCTCTCTGAAACGAGTCCAAATCATCCCTCCAGTGCTTTCTGGGTCTACCGCGGCACCGACGTACATCCTTGGGTCCATTCATAAATAAATACCAAATAAAGAAAAATATTTAAACGGGGGAATCACGACCCTAATGTGGAGTACGACACGAGGAGGAGGAGGAGGAGGTAAAAATATCCAGTTAGGCATTTCTAACACTAAATAGTCTCAACTATTTTAGTAAAAGTGGGACAAAAACTCTGTCAAATGTGTCGACTGAATCCATAAATATAATGTAAACTTTCTATGTGAACACAATAAGTGAATGGTGAACTATATGACTTATCTGTCATGTACCAGGCCGCAGCCCGCAGCACTCTGCTGGAGCGCTCGGCGCGCGAGGCCGCGGCGTCCGAGGTGTCGGTGGACCGCCTGCAGCAGTGGCTGCTCGCCTTCGACGACGAGTGCTCGGCGCCGCCCGCGCCCGCGCGCCGCCTGCAGCTGCTGGCCGAGCTGGCGGAGCAGCGGCGCCTGGCCGACGACGTCCGGGCGCATGCCGACGGCTATGCGGCCAGCGGCAAGCACGAGGCGGCTGTGAGGCTCAGGGATCAACTCGAGCTGGTGCAGGTGTGTACGACAGATTGTGTGCTCGGCGTTTAAAATACAATTAAATGCCTCCCTTACCCGATTATCGTACCTCTCATGCACATTATCGTAACCTGATTTTAATTCATGCAATTAACTATTTATGTTCCATTTATTTTAGTAATTTTTTTGTTTGTAGCAAAAATTCGCTTCTATCGAGGAGTACCTTCGAGCGGCAGAGTCGGGCTGCCCCCCGCAGCCGGCGGCGAGCGGCGACGTGGCGGGGCGGCTGGCGGCCGCGGCCGGCGCGCTGGGCGGCGTGCAGCGCGAGTGCGCCGCGGCGCTGGCTCTGGCGGGCCACGAGCCCGACAACGTCAGGGCACAGCTCCGGACCTGTCTGGTGAGTATCCCAACCGTGTACTTTTTACACGTGCTAGCCAATATATTGGGTCACTGAGGTAAGCGGGATTGGGTAAGCTGTTGCCTGTGACTTCGTTTGCGTGGGATTCGTCGATCCCTGCGGTTCTACCCGTGCCAAACGTGTTGCTCCGTTCCTGTGGCGCCAAATATTGCACTTTGATTTAAACTTCCTACTAACTTTAAAACTCCAAATAACACTTGAAATAACTAAACCTTGTTTTAGAAGTTCTTTTATTTTTATTAAAGATCAAGTATACGAAATTTTGTGCTTAAAACTTTAAAAAAATACTGAGTTCCATACAACTGTTCAACCTTTAATTTACTCCTTTAATCTCTTTCCAAAAATCTCTTCTTATTTTGCGCCTACATCATAATAAACCTTTGTTCAAAATTCCAAGATTCTAGGCCCCGTTGGTAAATCAGTCAGTCGATATGTATAGTAAGATAACATTTTAAAACAAAACGCAGAGGAATACCGTCTACAAAACGAAGCATCAGAGTTTAACCATTGTTCACTATAAAGCAATATATTAGTATACTGTTTGCTATAAAGCCTCTTATTTATCCATGAAACGCGACCATATCTATTGGTATATAGAAGAGAATATATCAAAATCGGACTTTTTCAATCGATAGTGTTTAGCTGCTTAATGGAATAGAACTTAAAATTATTCCTACTATTTTGTTATACATCGTAAACATTTTGGAACATATTAATGAGAGTGAAACTAAATAAGCCAGTTAATAATCTGTCAATTTGTACATAGTTGTGTTAGGTTTGCATATCCGCACAGAAATTAGATAAAGAGTCGCGCTCCGCCGCGCGCAATTCGCCGGCGCGCCGCCGACGTCCTTGCCATGGGAATGACGAACCACCGCTTTGTGACAAACACACCAATAGTTACAATTTACATGGAAAATATCTATGAATGAACCGACCAAAAACTAGATGCCGCCCGCATGATGTGTTGTAGGTAAAATGAAGTTTGTTGCCCTTTCTGGGAACTATAACCATCTTTATGATAATTTTCATCAAAATAGATACAGTGGTTTAACCATGGAAGCGATAGATATAGAAACACAGGCACATTTACAATATTAGTCAAAATAAGATGGTAAAATACGACCTTGCGAATAGGTTCTATTAGGGGCCAATAAGTTTATTGCTCTAGCCCACGTACTATATTATATTTCTGGTATTTCTGCATGGATAGAGGTGTGCCTATCCCTTGATCTCAGGTAACATATCGCATGACATGTTGAGCCATCGCATCTCGAGTGGCACGGAATTGCAATACTGCTATACCGTCGATCACTCGTGAAGGAGAGATCTGTAGACAGACAGTGGTTGCTTGTTCTATTGTTCTGTTATGTGTCGTATGTGTATTGTGATATTTGTTTGTAAACACATTAACTATTTGCTATAAACAGTGAATGTGTAAGTGAAAGTGGTTCGTTTTGGTCGTTTCTAAGGTCTGAAAGTGGAACAGGTATAATATTTTATATCATTTCAATTGCGTCAATTATGTTCTTATAGTAAAATGAACGGTAAGCGAAATGGTATTAATTTGTTTTGAATGTCCTTCACTATCATTACGTAGTATAAAACAAAGTCGCTTCCCGCTGTCTGTCTGTCTATCCCTATGTATGCTTAGTTCTTTAAAACTACGTAACGGATTTTGATGCGTTTTTTTTACAGATAGTGTGATTAAATTGGAAAGTATTTATGTAAAACTAGCTGACCCGGCGAACTTCGTACCGCCTTAGCGTAAATTTGATGCACTACTTTATTTTGTATAGCTGACCTATCTTACGTATGCGTACCTATTCAATTTGAACTGGAATCTATAATATCCCCCATATAAAAATGAATAGATACTTTTTTTTTTTTTTCTTAATTTTTTTTGCCGTAACAACCTTGTACAGAGTATTAGAAAACTACAAAAAAAATATCAGCCAAATCGGTGAAGCCGTTTTCATGCCAAGTCGTGACAACGGAAATCGGGTTTCATTTTTATATATATAGATAGATTATTGCATAATTTAGAACGTCATGGTACCGTCAGTTATATAGGGTGATAATGATCTGGCTAAGAGCTAGTCCTCTTTACAACGTTAGAATTTGTTCAGAGAGCTTAGCTGTGATTATCATTTTTATGTGGTACTAATGACTGTAATTTAATAGCGGTAATTAAAATTACAGTAATAATAATGTTGATGACAGGGAATTATATGCGTCTACCTATTTTTAATATTGCATGCTGAAGGGCGGAGTATAGCTGTGCTAATTTTGTGTGTGATAACATCTTTGTGACCTATATTCGCAATAAATGATTATGATTTATTATTTATGATTGACCTATCTCAAACCGAGAGGTAGAGCGCTATATTCATAGTACAGTATTACTTAAATGTATAGTGTACAGCAGCATGCAAGGTACCGTACCGATCAAGTAGGTGCTATTGATTAGCACAACAGTAGTATAATGCTATTGAACGTACAGAGTAATAGAATAGCGGATAGCCGCAGTCGCGTGTCGCGCCTCTCATCGCTGACATTGAAAGGATTCTGTCATTCCATTTGTGATCGCACGGAGCCACGAGTTCATGGGCGCGTGGATGCGGCGAATTGGCACACACCATAGTTGTAGCACTTGTGAAAGAGCTCAAGGAACCAATATTAGCACATTTTCTACGATCTAGTGTTTTAACTGGGGCTGCTAACCGTGCTTTAAAAAATATATAAATTAATCTATAAGGAAATCCGTAGTATGCAAAAAATACTTACAGATTTTTGTAAAGATTACTTTTTTGTTTGATTTAGATTTTTGGTTTTGACTGCCTCGATGGTCTAGTTGTTAGTGTATGCGCCTCTCACCGCAAGGTCTCTTGTTTCATTCCCGGATCGGGCAAAGTGTTATTAGTGAACAACCTTCTGTCAGGCAATTCACGATTGCAGCACAGAGTTGGAATTTTGACTGGTGGATGGCGATAGGCTCTCCCCTTATCCCATGGGACCTGAACATAACTAGTTGGTGAAATGTCGGTGTCGTACACCTCTGCCACACCCTCTGGGATTACCCAGAAGGGAGTGGCAGAGGTGTATATTAATAGGTGTGATGTTTTGATATGTTATGTGTTACATTTTTGTTTCGGTCTCATTAAAAGATTGCATCTTTGAATTACAGTATATTGGTTACGCTTTTTATTACTATAACATTAATTGCAAGATTTCTATATTTTAATATCTGTAGTTGCACGGCGCTATCGGCACGGCATTTTCAAAAGTTGTACAAACCCTAATTTCTCGACACGTACAGAATCATAGTAAACAGTAGCGATGGAGAAAATTGTCGTAGCTCCATGCTGCGATAGTGTCGATGCGGTCATCGCGTCGCTCAGTGGCCGCCGGCACTCTTTGATTCACGCACCTGCCATCGCTTGCTTGCCTCTCGCGTTAACTATCACCGCAGCGGACGCCCGGTGCACGATGAATTGGGACTCTTTCTATTTGGTCATTATCTTAAGCATTGCGTTGTATAAATGGATTGTAAGTAAAGCACAACTCTAATTAATTTTGTATTGCTCGTTCCGGTTTTAATATTTTTATTTTATAAAAATAATTTTAACAGTGCATTAGCTGAGTAATGTAATAAGTTATGAATAACGAGATTTTTTGCGGTAAACCTCTCACCATCTTTCATCTATTACTTTGTGATGAACATACAAACCCGATCAAACACTATATTGAACGAGACATTTGAATTATGAAAACAACAATATTTAGAATTGTTCCATTTGGATCAACAACCTAATGAAATAAACAATAAATATTGTTGTTTCGTTAACAACCGCGAGTGTACGTCATTGCGTATTTACGGTATCATTACATGTTAAAGGGTTGAGAGCTGCAGGTCTGAGTGAAAATGCCACTTAAACATATCACATGTTTCGTTAAGAGATTTTTTTGGTTGCGGTCACTAAGTAGTTACTTGTTTCCGCAGCGATTCTACCGCACGCTGAGCGAGATCAAGGCGGAGGTGGAGTCCATCATCAAGACGGGTCGCAAGATGGTCGAGGAGAAGACCGTGGCCGAGCCTCAGGAGTTCTCCAAGAAGATCGACATGCTCAAGGAACTGTACAACAAACTCGGCGCGCAGATCACTGAGTCCAAGACCAAACTTGAGTACGCGCTGTTAACTGCCCGAGAGATTCAGAATGACCTACAGTCGTTGACGATATGGCTCGATGGTCTAGGCACTAACATCGGCAAGCAGACCTTGGAGCTGGAGATGTCTCGCATGGAAGCCATCAAGGACAAGCTTAACGGCAATTACGTCGAGTTCGCCAAGAGCTGCGACCCCGTTTACTTGGAGAAGTTGAAGGAGCAGATCGACGCCATCAACTCCCGCTGGGCGCACCTCAAGAAGCACGGACTAGTTAAGCGAGGCAACGACATCGATGTTCTACAAAAGTATCTCATCGATATCGAACAGGAACTCGATAGTCCCGCCACCATGTCAACTGCCAAGCTCAAACTGTTGAATAACGAAGTTCGCGCCAAAGCTCAGGACGTTGAATCGCTGGACAATAAGGCGCTCACGAAGTTGTGGGAGAAAATCATTGAGAAGATCGCGGTAAGTGATTGCTGTTTGTTATTGGGTACTTTTATTCTTAATTTTGTGACATACACGATGATAATATAAGTATCAGGTATGATACCACTGCAACGAGACCTCTTTTTCCTATATTTTATTATGTAATTAATAGAGTGCAATTTCTCAAAGGCAGTCTTTGAGTATCTCATTACAGTGGTTGAACTTGATAAAGTTCTCTTCAGACGATGTTTGTACATATTGAAATCATACTGCTTGAGAAACTTCATTACGCAAAGCAATACCTGCACCAATATCCATTTTATTAAGGTTTTAAATGCTTTTCAAAAGGTTATCAAATTTTAAGAAATAGAGCATTACATATCTGACGGACTCGTTCATTTGTAAAAATGCTTTAGAAGTACATAATAATATTATATTTATTATATCCATACGTCATGAATGTCTCAAGTACATTAGGAGGAGCTTATAAATATCGATGTGTGTCAGAAAGTTGGATTTTTGCTTGTTGGTTAGTTCGTTTCACTGAACATAGTGCACGTAGTCGCTTGCAGCCACGGTAAGTGATCATTGGTGTTTCATAGATACAGGATGTTAACAAACTAAACGTACTGACGTTTGCGTGTGCCTTCCGACTGTAATATACGTGTAAAGTTGTACATACGGTGTTGGTGTCTGTGGTGTGAACTCCGCTTTATGTCACGTGCCATTGTGCATTGGTGCCACTCCAGCTTAACGGACTCACCCTGGGATTCATGCTTTATCACTCATCACGGCGCTTGGGCCATTCACCAATCACCGGCGGCCACAGGAAACGAGTTTGACTAACATGTAAATAACAGTGTGGCCTAACCCTAACGTAGAGACTAAATGACGCCGGTTTGTGCTTGCAGGCCGCCGCACTGACCGAAAACGCGGTACTTGTCGAATACGAGAACGTTACTGATACCATTAAAAGACGACTTGAGAGCCCCGTCAATACCCCAGAGACTGAGAAACCAGAATTCAAAAAGTCCAAGATTCCTTTAGCGTTAATGAGCCCTGTGCCGATTAGGAAAGAGATAAAGGAAGGTGGAAACAGGAGCAGGGGCTCGTCTTTGGAGAGGGGCAAAAGGAAATCCGAAAGCCCCATGTCAGATAGTATTAGTAGCGCGATGTCCACCGACTCCATAGAACCGTCGATATCCCGCGTCAGCTCTGTGCCCTCCACACCTGAGACGCCCAAGAAAGATAGCAGTACTTTTAACCTTTTGAAGGACAGCGATCTATTTACTCAAATATCCAAGAATAAAATACAGCCTAAACAACCTCAAGAGCCTCCAAGAACAATACTCACCGCAGACCCTTGCCACATGGTTGAAGTAAAAGAACACGAAATAGTTAAATCTACCGTGAGTCCTATAGAACCCATGGAAATATACCCCTTCGAGGCTATCGATGCAGTAGTGGAATTCATACCACAAAACGTGGAAACTGTGGAAATAATCGACGATACCGAAAACGAATCATACAGCGAATCTGATAGTGAAGCGCACCCCGACACGTACGAGAGACGACCCACTGTAGACCTGGGCACTGAACCCAAGACTTTTGTAGTGGAAGTGAAAACTCTTGAACAGAGAATGAGGCCTACTCTTGGCATACTGAAACGCAAAAGCAGTAGCGAAGAGGAGAAGCCAAAGGCTATGCGCGTTGCCATGGATGTACCCGATCTGATACCTTCGACGGACAAACAGGAAGAAGATGTCTCGATGAGGACGCCACCCCCTACGCCGCTAGACGAAGGAGAGACTTCTGAATGTCCTTTACTGTACGATTTGGCTGTTCGTCAAATGGAAGCTCAGAGAAATCTTCGAAGAGACGAAGTCAACGAATACCTTATCCTGGACGAGGTACCGAAAGACCAGGCAGCTTTACCTGAACCGTCAGCGACCGAAGACATCTTTGACAAAAGACAGGAGGTAGACGCGTCCGATAAGTCTTTGAAGAAGGCCGGTATAAGTATTAGCGGATCTACTCCTGAAAGAATACGAAGAAAATCTAGTCAAAGCGCAGAAGACGACGAGGTTATTTATTCAGAAGTAGAAGACATGCCGCAGGTAAAAGATCTGTTGTTGAAATCTTGCATAGTTGTTAGTTAGGCTGTGATCGTTTGTAGGATTGTTGGATGTCTCATTTGTGTAGGAAAGGCAGAATTAAAAAGGGTTGCATAATGTATTCGCGAATTTGTGTCTGAGATAGGCGATAGCAAACAAGACTGAATTCAATTATTCACTTGATCTTACCCTTTTAGAAGATTGTAGGAGGATTAAGTTTGAAATGATATCGAAGTCAGCTTAGTTTTACTTCAAAGTAAATATTTCAGTGACGAATCGCTTTTCTTGTTTACTGTGAGTTTATTTTTCCATTAACTAAGAAATCATTTTAAACTCTCAAGTGTATGTATCGCTTTAAATATTGTGATCCTACAATAGCAACTCGATTTTCAGTTACGCTCAGCATCATGTAGTGAGTTTGATGACAAGCAGCCTTTGTCTACCTCGACGCCCATCAAGTCGGAGTCGGCCAAGAAGCAGGTGCAGGTGGTGGCCATGTCGCCCAAGTTGTCGGGCATGACCGACAAGCCGGCCAGCCCGCTGCCCGGCAAGGAGCCCAAGAGCCCGCTGCTGGCTAACAAGTCACACATACCCATCAGTAAAGATCGAATGAAGACTGTACAGAATGAGAAATATCAGAGAACTGATGAGTACACTAAGGTAAGATTGAGATGCCGTTTTGCCTACAAATACTCATTATTACTCATATTTTGGCCCCTTTCTAATTCTTGTAAAAGAATCTTATGCGACTATAGCGTCCGTAGTCTGCTTTTTAATTAAATAGCTATCGATATCGTATAATTTATTTCACGGCGACATCATTTGACTCGCAGCCCCCGTCTCCATCGCTGGAGTCGCAGCCATCGCCGGTGGCGGAGAGCACGCTGCGCCTCCGCTTCGGGCCGGCCTGCGACGCCGAGCTGGCGCAGTTCGAGGCGGCGGCCGGCGCGCTCGCCCGCCGGATGGACGTCATGCTGCTCACCGTGGGCGGGGTCGCTTCTGAGAGAGACCCTGCTAAGAGACTTGAGGTGAGATCAAGCATAACCATAGCTACGATATTCTAAGATGTATAACAATAGTCATTTTCACCACACCAGCACGAAAAAGATCGTTTGCTTGCGAGAATTCAGTGAGTAAAAACGCTTTTTACTCAGTAGTGAGGCAAAGTGATTCAAATTTCGAAACACTAAATCCTTCCAATGAATAGGCGCAAAAAAAAACAAAACAGCCACCATGTAGGTTAGTAATAAACATTGACATCAATTTTATTTATAAACTACAAACGATACGTTTTAATTATTTTAAATTATATAAATACACGCACATTATTTAGTATTTTCATGGTTTAACATTCGTGATTAACCATTAAATTAATTAAAATTGGGTACTTAATATTAGACTCTATAAATAAATGTTATGGAACAAATTTCCGAACGCACGATTTTAAAAAAAAAGTCTGTGTCTGTTTCAGTCATCGCGAGCAACTATAAATTCTTTTCAGTTTATGTTTAATTGTTTACTGGAACTTTTTAACAAATAAATAGTGAATTCAGTGATGAAAAACTTTGTGGAACTCCAAAAGAGAAGAAGACTAACTTCTAACACAGAAGTTTGCTTTTTTACCAGAAAATTCACGTGAAAAGTATTTGAAAGCGACTTTCAAAAGGCCCTAAAACGCATGAATCGGTATTACTGTCGTATTTCATGGAATTATTTCAGGTTAAGCAATCGAGTACGAGTTTATTTAAATCTTAATATTTTCTCACTGGAAGAGGTGAAAAGTTTTGTATTGTAACGCGTGAGAAAAATTTAATTTCCAGTTCGTGACCTCTTAAAATCTTTCGCTTGCGAAGTAGTCTATATTAGAATCACTCGCTATGCTCGTGATTCAATTTAAGACTACTTCGCAAGCTTAAGATTTAAAATTGGCACTCACAACAGAAATATAAACTTTTTCTCACTTGTACCATAAATAACTATTATGGTACAAGTGAGTCATATGCGATAATGAATTATCGTCCTAGCATAATATAATAGTAACATGTGTTTTTGTGTAGATCCTAAAGAACCAGCTCGGGCAGCTAGCACCAGACGCAGCGGCGCTGATCTCTCGCGGAGATTCGCTGGTGTACACCAAACACAAGGATAATCCACTGCTTGCCGACTACATACAGACACACTTCCAGGTATGCAAATTAACAAAATATTACATTTACCTAGCAATGTATTTACTTAAAATATAAAAATAATGCAACAAATATAAAACCCATGCTTAAGTCTTATTTAATAAATAAACTAATAGAGTAAATGCATTCATCTAGCTCTTGTAACTTAAATATTTAAGAAGATAAAATATTGTTATACCTAAGTTAATAATGTAATGTTTTTTACTTCAAATGTAATAATAATTTGTTAGTAGCGTTTGCGACTGCTGTACTGGTTTGCAGTAGTCATGGGCGTTATTAGATATTTTTGGTAGCCGGTATTACACCGGTATGGTAATACAATACCGGTATAGACAACCGTTGCCGAATACCGGTGTTTTAGGTACAGTTACTAGTTATTTTAGCTATAGCGTTTACAAACGTTTTAAGCTAAGGTTGGTATTATTTGGTATTTTGGTATCCAATATCCGATATGATTATTATGATTCGACGTGTGAGTGAGTACGCCCCCGGAGCAGAATGATTTTGGCGATTTTCCTACATGCTTTTTTCTAGGCTTAGATCTAGGCCAATTTTTAAATGTAGTTTTAACTTTTAACTAAACTTTAAACCTAAATTGTACCTATATTTACACTTTTTATACCACTAACTTACTTATCTAGTTATCTATATAAATAAAAATGAATTGTTGTTCGTTAGTCTGATTAAAACTCGAGAACGGCTGGGCCGATTGAGCTGATTTTGGTTTTAAAATGTTTGTCGTAGTCCAGGGTAGGTCTAAACGGTGAGCAAATAAGGAAAAATTGCGAGTAAGATAGAGTAAGACGACAATTCCATTTTCCCATATAAAAGTTGACCACTTACTTTCTGTCAAACATTTGACGGTATTTGTACTCTCAGTTCCACTCGAATTGAAGAACGCATTAAAACAAGACTTTTGAATCGACAACATAATATCAACTTTGCTCATAACATCGTGTATTTAAATTTCAAAATATAAAAATAATTAATGAGGTGACATGTTTGATGGGTGCCAACCTTACAGTGTTACCAACTCTCAAAAATATTTTTATTATAATAATAAGTATATCCGAACGTTCCATTGTTTTGTCATCTCATGTAAAAAAAACCCGTGTATCCGAACGTTCCATTGTTTTGTCCATAGATTTAAAGACTTTGCTGCGCTCCTACTTTAACATCCTTGGTTTTGTCATCTCATGTTAAAAAAAAGAAACATTTAATTGGAGAAATACTGAAGTTAATTAATAATTCAATACAACCTGGACAGTTATTATTTTTGTTCTGCCGTTCCATCCACTTTTTACAAAAGGGACAATGCATTTTAAGGAGTTGAGGGATATATAGCTTCACTATAACTTCTGGAAAATAGTTTTAAAATATCAAGTAGTTCTTCTTCTTTTCTTAACATGGCCACCGCATAGTCAATGGGCCACCGTCAAAAAAAAAAAGGACAGATGTAGTTTGATAGTTATAGTGTAAATATTTGTCAGTATTCACTCAAAAAAAATTGTCTATGGTAAAATGACACTTGAAATGTAAACGTCTCTTTGCTGTGCATCTATACTATAATTCTTTAATATTCCTAAAAATCTAAAAGCAACAAATTTCAATAAAATTAAAAAAGTATTGTGTCGTGTGTTTGTGACTTACTAAATATGCCTCCAATAATTAGGCGGTACGAAGTTCGCCGGGTCAGCTAGTACTTAATATTTACAACAAATCAATCGTCACTTTAATGAAATAACAGTACTTTACAGTACTTTTAGGTACTTACTACTCACTCACACCCGAATCAAAGGCAACAAAATAGGCAGCTCGTAATCATTAAAAACAAAGTATTTGAAAGTATACTGCGTTAAAAACGACCGCACAGCCAAAAAATGCCGAATGAATAAGTAATAATAAGTATCATAACAAACAAGCCACTCAAGGCTACTCTAGCGAGAGCGACCGCACTCGTTTACAGTTTGATTAAGCCGTAGCGCAATAGATATCAGGTCATCTTTGGCTTATAACAATAACCTTGAATGGTTTGCGTTTGCGCCGCTCTCGCCCCATTTCTTTTGTGCATGCGATATTATCACTTGTAAGAGAGAGATAGATAAGTTAGTTAGTTTTTATCAGTTGCGTGGATTCAGTTGGTTATGGTTGTCAGTTATTTAGTTATCAGATATGATGTGGGTTCGGTTTTCAAATTACGTTGACGTGGGGACGCAGTGATTCGGTAGTTACTTCATAGTTTCATACTAAAACCTGATAACCGTTGGCAACTATTTTAATACCGATACGGCACGTTAGAAAGATGATAACCGTTTTTAGTTACGTTTTGGTATAGCGGACACATGACTAGTTTGCAGATAAAATTGCGCTGCAGGCAAATCTCTGTGGTTTTTAGCAACGCATGAAGATGTAATTTTTTTTAAGATGGCTTATGTAAATGTTAATAAATAAAAAAAACAACAATATTTTAGTAAAGATAATATGGTTTTTTAATTTTAAATAAAGGTTTCTCAAAATAAGAATTGCTTGTTACAGGACAAGCTTCGCAACAAATGGTCGATGGTTATGTCAGAAATCGAGCTGAAGCGTAACCTGGCACTCACCGCCGAAGACAACGTCAAAGAACTCACGAAACTGGTGGAGGAACTGCAGAACTGGTGTGATTCGCTACCCGATAATATCAATGCTGATCCCGTAAGTCATCTCTTAACAATTAGGAATACCTTAAATATTTCAATACGAACAATATAAATGCAACTTCAATAACAATAATTCAAAGAACATAAACAATGATGGTTGACAAATCCGAACAATATAGAGAGATAGTACAGTCCTGCACATTTCGCTCGCTCAGCGTGGAACAACGCTGCTATGTAACCGCGTCACACTCATCGATTTTATATCATAAAGTCGGTGCATCAGGAGCATTCAAGCGAGACGGTTTTATTGATCATCCCAAGCCGTCCCATTAGCAAATCATCTCTACGATATTATGCGGTAGAGGGTATCGGCAGCCCCTACATATATTTATGGTCCTTCGAGTCGGATTTGACCCAGCGACCTACGGATCTAATCTTAGGTAACCTAGCTCCATCACGAGATTGGAAATGGATTTATATCGACAGTAAGTTTTGATCAGTAACCAGTGTTGTTGCCGTAGGATCGCGTGGTGCGCGAGTACGCGGGGCAGGAGGCGGCGGCGGCGCGCGTGCAGGGCCTGGCGCGCGAGCTGCGGGCGGCGCGCGCGGCCGGCCCGGAGCGCGGCCTGCAGCGCGCGCTCGGCGCCTGGGCACAGGCCGTGGCGCGCTGCCGCCCGCTGCGGGCCCGCGACGGCCAACAGGTCTTGTTACAACTACTTACCTGTACACGGTGAAATTTAAGTCTTTTAAGAAATTTAAGTACGCAACTACAACGACACTAGATCCAACGAAAAAATATGAATAAATAATTCACGTTTGCCGAACACTTTGAACGCTACGAGCGGCCAATTGGTATAGTATTTTTTTATAATTTTCGTAAGAACGTGCAATGGTTTTCTGTTACTGATTGTTAACTAACTCCTTTGTTGTTTTTGTGCGTGTAGCCCGCCGAGGCGCAGGAGGACAGCGCGAGCGGCGACTTCGTGACGGTGGCCAACCGCGCGCGCGAGGCCGTGGCGGGCGCCGCCGCCGCGCTGCGGGCGCCCCCGCTCGGCGCGCGCGACTACGACGACTTCCCGCTGCAGGAGGATGCACTCGCGGTACCTCTATAGTCTTTCATACTAATGTTACGAACGAGTTTAACACGACTTAGTATTTAAGTCGTAGTAACATTTTACTACTAGCTGTTGCCGGCAACTTCGTTTACGTGGGGTTCGTTATTTTTATTATTATTTTTTTTTTTATTGTTTTTAGGAAAGCTTACAGTCTAATAAAAAAATGTGAATATTACAGTACATAAATTTAAGAAAAGATTGCTATTGAAAAGCCTCCACAGATAAACAGACATTTGGTCTTGCCTACAAGAAAAAGAGTTAAAAACAAAAAAAAAATGAACAATGTAGGGGAATAAAAATTAAATTAGCTAAGTGCCATATGCCCTACCTAAGCCACACTTTAAGAGCCACATGATTCAAAAAACAATGAGTCAGCCAATAGCCGCCTTACAGCCGTCGCAGTGGTACAGAAAAGATCAATGTCTAAGTCACGTGGAATATTATTAAACTCGTGCGTAGCACGTAAAGCAAACAAATTTCGCCTATAGTTGGTTGTTGCAAAAGGTATATCCAGTAATGGTCGTTGACGAAGACCAGTCTGATTTGTTCGTAGAGAAATATTGGCTAGCAATTCAGGACAGTCTATAGTACCATTAGCAATATTGATTAAAAATGAAATATCACTAATATTACGCCTGAGTTCGAGTGGTAGAAAGTGATACCTTTTGCAACGGTGATGGTAATCGTCTGAATATTGCCGAGCCCTGTAATCCAGATAACGTAAGAATTTTTTCTGAACGCCCTCAATGCGAGACCTGTAAGTCTCATATTGAGGGTTCCAGACCTGTGATGCATATTCTAAATGGCTGCGTACGTAGGAACAGTACAATATTTTGACTGGTTTAAGGGACCGGAAACAGGCCGTGGTTCTCAATATAAACCCTAGGGCTTTTGATGCTTTCTTAACTATAGCATCGACGTGTAAGTCGTATGCAAGTTTACTGTCTTGTATTAATCCCAGATCTTTAATATGTTTAACTTTACTATTTGGGTGATTGTTGAGAGAGTAGCCCGATCCTATAACAGTTTTTCGACGAGTAAAAGTTAAATGAAAACATTTTTCTACATTTAATTGAAGTTTATTTAGATTGCAATATATTTCAAATCTATTAAGATCAGCCTGTAATAAGTGTGTATCAGATATATTTCGAATAGTTTTATGTACTTTCATATTATCAGCGTAGAGGAGAATATTAGAGTTTCTAAAGCAATTGTTTATGTCTGAGATAAATATTATAAATAAAAGGGGTCCTAATATTGAGCCCTGCGGCACGCCTGACGGGACAGGACTCCAGGCAGAGGTGTAACCCTGCAGCACCACAGCCTGTGTACGATTATCTACATATGAGGAGAACCACCTGTATAAATCTCCGTGTATTCCGGCTGATAGGAGCTTCTGTAAGAGTATTTGATGGTCGATACGATCGAAACATTTACTGTAGTCAGTAAATATGACGTCAATTTGCGCCCCCTGCTCCATGCCTTTTGTTATATACTCGTGAGACAATAAAAGATTAGTTGTAGTAGATCGATTTCTGAGAAAGCCATGCTGATCTTCACTAAAGCTACATTTAAGGGCAGCATATATTTCAGTGTAAACCAGACGCTCGAGAATTTTGGAGAATAAACATATTTTAGATATAGGCCGATAATTTTGAACATCAGATTTATCACCCTTTTTGAAAATAGGCGTGACCAGAGCAGACTTCCATATGTTAGGGAAAATGCCTTCGGCTATCGACCTCTTGAACAAAATACATTTGGGCATCACAAGACTATCGGCACAGCTAACTATAAATAGTGGCGGTATTAGATCGGGTCCACCAGCTTTAGATAAGTCCAAGGACTTCAAAAGTTTTAAAACAAGATGTTCATTTATTTCAACTGTGCTAACACCCCCTACAGAGTTATCTGAGCAAGGAGAGGAATTCGAAGACGTGGCCTGATTAGCAGATTGAGGCTGCTGAAAGGTGGAGTGAAAGTAGGCGGCAAATAAATCACTGATTTGTTCACCTGTATTCGCTGATATACTGTTATAATTAATTACATTTGGATATGCGTTAGTACTTCGCTTACTTTTAACATATGACCAGAAATTTTTCGGATTATATACTATAGATGATTCAATTTTGCTCATATAATTATCATAACAGGTTTTTTCCATATTTAAAGCTCGTGCACGAAGTAATGAGAAGGAGTTGTAGTCGGACAGATTCCCATACTTTTTGTATTAAATACAAAAAGTATGGGAATCTGTAAACCGTAAATTTTACGGTGGAATTTATGTTTTTCTTTTAATAATTTAATTAAAGCTGCATTATACCACGGTGGATGAGAGGACTGTTTGAGAGGTTTTACGGGAATGAATCTATCTCTAAGTTGGTAAAGTTTATTATAAAAATTATGTACCGATTCCTCCAGCGACTCATTGTGCAAAAAATCGTGCCAGTCTACTTGGTCGAGTTCAGATTTAATGGCGTCGTAGTTCGCTCGAGAGTACAGATAACGTGTAGTAATATTGTCACTCAGTAAACTAGCCTCGAAAGAATTTAAGGTGATAATCAAGGGTTTGTGATGAACATCGATTGGTACTACTAGAGGGTTAAGACATTCTGTGACACTAATGGATACACTCGAAAATATTAGATCTAGTATCCTATTTAAATTATTCCTCTCTCCGTTGTATTGCGATAGGCATGAGCTCTGTACGGTATCAAAAAAGTTAATAATATGTTGTTTTGTTATGTTAATCCCCGCCGTTTTACCCGTGACAAACGTTTTGCTCTGTCCCCGTTGTAGCGGAGCGAGCTCGTTAATTAGGTTATAGATTTAGGAAAATAATGTATTGAAAGATTGGTTTGTTTTATGGTAAAAATTATGGTTTATTATTAGGTTAACACTAGTCAAAACACTTAAAACTTAACACGAATAACTTATGGTAAAAAGTAAAGAAATAAATTAAAGTTAATTAAATTGGTATAAAAATGGTAAAAGAAATGGTTTAAATGGTAAATGAGCTCGGTCGCTGGTTGAACTGAGTTAAAGTCAAATAGAATCTTAATCGAAGCGTACCAAATGTGCATGCGATGCACAAATTGGTAAACGCTGAGCTGTTCGGTAGCGCAGCTCCGAACACCCGTTGCGCCATCGCCATCGGCGCTTTGATGTTAAATTCCTACTAACTACAAATTAAAAAATAACCATTTCTTTTTATTGAGGTACTCGAAATTTTGTGCTTCCAACTTCAAAAATGATGGAGTTTGCTACAACCGTTCAAACCTTATTTTACCTCTTTAGGGGTGCAATTTTCAAAAATCCTTTCTTAGTGTGCGCCTACGTTATGTAAGAAGCCTATGTATAAAATTTCACGATTCATACTGCGTTTATGAATCAATAACAATTCGCGCAATGACAATTTCTGCAACGCTTTGAACGAGTTGTCAATTTTTTTGGTTACGTTAATAATGAACTCTGATCGAAGAACGTAGCAATATGATCTCCCTATTCTAGTTCTTTACGTGTGTTTGTTGATTCAGCGCATCAAAGCATCGATGTCGGAAGCGCAGGCCAGCGTGGAGGAGTCGGAGCGCGAGTGGGCGCGCCTCGCCAAGCGCGCGGGGGACGCGCCGCAGGCCCGGCGCGTGCGGGACAAGCTGCGGGACGAGTGGGGTGCGCTGCAGAAGGCGTACGCCGACAGGCACAACAGGTACTTTCATAAGCAAGCGTGAATTAACATATTAATATGGCTAATATTTTAAACTATTTAAAGTTACTAGTACAACTTACAGTACCTTGCATTAATTATTAAAACAAAATAATAGAAAAAAAGTTTTATTCTTTATTATAAATTTAAATCATGAACATGCGTCTATGTTGTAATGAGCTATAAAATAAAAAAAAAACCGCAATTATTTGCTCATATGAGTCGGGGTAGTAATAAACTGTGATTTCCTCGTGTAGATGGACGAAATGCCAAGGCGTATGGGCAAACCTGTACTCCTTACTGGAATCGTGCGGAGAATGGCTGGACGGCGCCGAGCGATCGCTGGCGGCCGCCAACGATCCCGACCTGCCGTTCAAGGACCTCAAGCAGAAAGTGCGGGATCTAGAGAAGCAGGTATGGTAGAAAAGAAACTACGACCACTATGACCATGAAGGATATGAGCAACGAATGAATGTGATCGGTGTTCGGCAGATGTCGGTGCGCTCGCAGCAAGCGCTGGACGCGCGCGCGGCGGGGCGCGGCGTGGTGGCGGCGTGCGGCGCGCCGCTGGCCGGGCGCGTGCAGGAGCAGCTGCAGCTGCTGGACGAGCGCTGGCGCCGCGCCGCGCTGGCCGTCGCGCAGCTCGCGGACAAGTGAGTGCCCTCGCCCCTTCTCTGTTGTGCATGCGAGATACCACTCGTAGTAGCGGAATAACTTGCTTTTGGTTTTCGTGCCGTCGGTTCATTTACTTGTTAGTTCGGTTTTCGAACCGCGCTGGCGCAGGGACGCAGTGAGTAGTTACTTAATACAAATACCTGTTAACCGCTGATTATTATTTCACTATCTATACGATACGTTAGAGAGATGGTAACCGATTTCAGTAACGTTTTGGTAAAGCAAACACATGACTATAGGCTGACCGTTTAGCTGAGTCCTCGCCTGCGCGGTACAGGGGCGCAGGGCTATGACGACAAAGGGGACTGAAATAGGTGCGGGCGGTGGGCAAATTTTTGTAATTGTTCATTTCGTTCGCTACATGGGTAGCGATCGCATGTGTTGACTGTTGCAGACACCTTGTGAGAGGTACACATGTAATAACTATCTCAAGATGAATCGAAAAATCTTCGGACATAAAGTAAACAGTCAGTACAAGCAAATGGCTTTTAACGTATACGAATATTTTAGAAAAAAGAAACTGGACCCAAAAAAAGTTTTGACTTTCTTACGATTTAATTATATGTTTAGATAACAAATAGTATAATAGTTTATGCCCAATTATTTTATTTACGTACATAAGTTCATTAAAATTTTGTATCTTCTTAACTATTTTTCATTTGATAAATCACTATTTCTTTTTTCCGATGATATCACATATCTTAGGAAATATCTTGGTGCATTTCATCTCCTGTATATTTCATTAAGTGCCCCCACCGCCCGCCCCTGTTTCAGTCCCCCTTATCGTCATACCCCCGCGCCCCTGTACCGCGCAGGCGAGGACTCAGTTAAACGGTCAGCCTATAGTAAGTATTGCTGAATACCAGATATCGCTCAGATAATGAACTAAAACGATTAGAAATGGAGCATATTTGTCTATGTCAACCTATTTACTTTTTATACTTTTTATTGTGTTGTCTTTCCATCTGTACGGGCAGTTTACTCATACAGGATGTTGTGAGTGTGAAATGTGTTGTCAAACACGAGATGTGTACAGAGAAAAGTAAAATCACTGTTTGTGTCCGTATAATGACGTAAGTTTATTGCACACTAAGTGCCTTATCATACTAGCGGATTGCGAGCGGATTCAAAGCGGAGCGGGCGCGCAGCGAATGCGTCGCGAACACGCAGCGGCTGCGCAGCGGAGACGTCGCGGACGCGTGGCGAATACGCTACGTTTTCGTCGCGTGTTTGTAGCGAATTTACGACGTACAATACACTCAGTAACAAAATTGATTCCGACGAGGAAATACTGCTGTTGGCTTTGTTACTTCGGAAACGCCGGCGACGAAAACGAAAGCATCGACGAATTTGGGAAGATCCATTATCAATTAATCGAATGGAAGAGAGCGACTAATTTGTGTTGTTTTGCAAACGATTAAAAAATAATCCTAAATAATTTCGTTCCTACCTACCATAAAACAAACATAAAATATTTAAGTAAGATAAAATCCCACAAGAATCCGTTATGATGCAAAATGATTTGACATTTGAAAAAAATATTTTATTAAGTTGGTTGGCTGGCGTTTGTACGAGACAGTACAAAATGGCGTCCACGCCGCGCGTCCGCAACGAATTCGCTGTGAATGCGCGGCGTGTTCGTTGCGCGCCCGCAACGAATCCGTTGCGCGCCCGCTCCGCTTTGAATCCGCTCGTAATCCGCTAGTATGATAAGGCCCTAATAACTAAAGTAAAAACATAGGAATAAGAATACGTTTATTTGTCTTTAAAATACAGATTTCAACTGAATCCTTATACAATAGGGTAACCTAACTTAAATTACTCAAGTGATAATCGATGAGATAGTTGTAGTACATTATATGCTCAACTCCTGAAAAGAAAATGCCAACCCCATCATCACGTCGGAACACACCACGTAAGAGCATAACATTGCAGAACAAAAACGACGCATATTCGCCCAATCAAAACAATAACAACAATATGTTGCGAGCGTTAAAAAGCTCTCAAAATACAACAAAGAGTGATAAAGAAACTCAAACAGATAACTTTTCTTTCCAGACACCAATAATATTTAAAGATGTGCCTACCAATACATACGATAGTAACAAAAAACCACAACATAGCAATAGCTACCTGAAAAATAGTATAAATAAGATAAAACAAAAGAATAAATTATGTATATTAAGCACTGGATTCACCAAAAGGTCCTTACCTCTAATTGAAAACGCATTTTCTGAATATTTTGAATACTATCACTGTGTAACAACAAACAGTAACATAGAAGAAATTACAATGAACATATCAAATAAACTAAAAGAGTTTACATTAAGTGATTATTGCTTAATCTTTATAGGTGAAAATGATATTAAAGGAGAAAATAATTACTTAAACTCAATAAATATAATTAAAGAATCCTTAAGAAAAGTGACACACACCAATATCATAATTTGTTTACCACATATATAACAGGAGCGCCAATCTACAACTTTAAAGTCGAAATGTTTAATAGTCTGCTATACTTAGACAATCAAAACTATAACTACGTTTACTTATTCGATAGTAACTGGAACTTATCTTTAGGTATGTTCTCCACTATAACTGGAAAAATTAACAAACATGGAATGAGTAATATTTATGAAACAATTATGAATAATATTCTATATGATTGGAATCTTTTTGGCCACAAAGAATCGACGACAAATAATAGAATGCCCGATACATCAAAAACTGACTCGCCAACCGAGCGGGAAATAAACTTAGAAGTCACTGGGTCTCAGTTTTTTCTCTGAAAAATATATATACGTCTTACATCAAAATATTTCTGGACTTTTAAATAAAGCAGATGCCTTAGCTATTAACTTAGAAGAACTAAAAGACAACAACACAAACATCGATGTCATATGTATAACGGAACATTTTATATAATATTTTCTAAGGTTTACGCGAATGTTATACATGACTAACACTTCAATTTTCAAGGAAATCAAAGTAAGTGAAATTTAAGTGAAATATCGCGATAAAATCCGAAAATTGAAGTGTTAGTCAGGAACATTTTATGTTGGCCGGCTGTGAAGAACATCTCCACTTACATAATTACGTTTTAGCAGCATTTTTTAGTCGCACTTGTAAAAAAAGAGGTGGAGCATGTATTCTTGTAAACATAAAGCATAAATTCAGAGAAATAACTCATATATGTAAATTATCCGTAAAAAATGTAATTGAATGCTGTGCAATTGAGTTAGTTGATTGTAAAATTGTAATTGTATGTGTGTACCGAATACCGGGTAGTGACCTAAACCTATTCTTTGAAAGACTTCAAAATGTACTGAAATTTATTAATGAACTGAAATGTTGTAATACTCTTATAGGAGGTGATTTTAATATTGACGTTATGAAGTGCAACATTGCAACCTTAGATTTTGAGTGTTTATTATTGAATCACAATCTTAAATTGGTCCTCAAACAACCCACCAGACTAGTCAGTAATACGTGTATAGATAACTTTGCGCATGATTATAAAAAACAGTGTAAGGCTAATGTGTTGGAACTGGGCTTGTCAGATCACACTACCCAATTAATAAAGCTTCCAGTTAAAAGAAAACCTACATTGAATTATTGGTATAAAAAAACGCGAGACTACAGCTCCGAAAATATAAAAAAATTTAATCAGTACATAAAAGACCTATCTTTTGATGAAATCTACAAAAGCAACGATCCAACTTCAGCATACAATTATTTTATTACCACGTTTAAATTATTTTACGACATGTGCTTTCCAGAGATACAAATGAAAATAAAAGTAAATAGTAATCCTAAATGGATATCACATGGAATTAAGATCTGTAGTAAGAAGAAAAAAGATCTGCTGTGGAATTATACAGGGTTATTGGGTAAGTCGACCTAGATCCGTTAAGAGGTGGTAGTTCCCATCATTTCTGACTGATCTGACTATGAAACACCCCACCCTAAACCTAACCGTTTTCGAGATATTGGACTTAGAAGGTTTTTTTAAAAAATATCCCGATTTCTTAACTATAGCCTATTTTTTTTGTATCCTATGCCTTTTATTTTTTTTTAATTCTGATTTTTGTGTGCCAGATAAGTTTGTTTATAATTCTCAACCCAAAAAGTGCAAGTATCTGAACCAATGGGATCGTAGTAGACGATTGATACCGTAAAAAAGTAATTAATTTGAAAAAAAAAAATTGTTTCTTTTAGTAATATTTAAAAAAAAATCTATGGCGTTAGTTCTGCAGATATTTTAAATAATATCTACGTTCCATTAGCTATCCAACAAGGTATCACAAGCTAGGGTCTTATCACAATTCATAGAAAAAAAATCGATAAAAGGCTCCCAGGTAGTAAAAAAAAACAATGGTACTTAAGATTAAACTTCTCTTTTGGGCCAGGAAACGAAATAAAACAATACAAATAATTATTAAACAACATTTATTTAAATTTATAAATCTTGTTCTACATGGCCGCCTCTGTTTCGCACACACACTCTCATTCGGTGTCTTAGTCCGCTTTTAACTACTACAGTCGTTAAGTCTCTTCGAATTTCGTCAGCAGCCTCAATAATCTTCTGTCTTAATATGTCAATAGTTTCAATTGGATTATTCTCATTGTAGACTAATGTCTTCATGTGTCCCCACACATAAAAATCCATGGGAGTCAGGTCAGGACTTCTTGCTGGCCACGGTATGGGTCCACCTCTTCCGATCCACCTATTAGGATACTCGTTGTCTAGCCATTCCCTGACCCCTCTTCTGTAATGTGCAGGGCAACCGTCGTGTTGGAACTTCATGTTTCTAATCAGATTTAGGGGTAAATCCTCTAATAAATTTGGTAACTCTTCTCTTAGAAAATGTTCGTAAAATTCTCCGTTTAAATTATCAGGTAGAAAGAAGGGCCCAATTAATTTGTTTGCTATGATTCCCATCCAGACATTTAAACTAAATCTTCTTTGTGCGGCTTCTGGTTAGGATTTTTTTGCGCTTTTGGGGCCCAATAATGAGCGTTGTGGTAATTTGTAATTCCATCTTTATCAAATTTTGATTCATCTGTCCACAAGATTTGTTTTAAAAATGCTGGGTCTTCTAAATCTCCATGAAGCATAAATCTACAAAAGTCTAACCTCCTCACTGGATCTCCCTCTTCGATAACATGTACTGGCGTGTAGTGATAGGGGTAGAGGCCTGCAGTATTCACCGTAAACCACACTTTCCACTGCGAGAGTCCAAGTTCTCGGGCAACAGCATTAGTTGAAGTAGTTGGATCCGCTCTAAACCGTTGAACTATTTGATTATCTTCATCTTCATCATCAACAATGATCCGTGGTCGGCCTAGGTCTGCTCGACGCCTTAAAACAGAGCCAGTCTCTCTGAGTCGCCGGTAAGCGCCGTCAAAGACAGTGACATCCGGTATTCGGCGGCCGGGATAACGTGCAATGTATTCGTCACGAGCTCGTGCAGAAACACCATTGCAGTACCCATAACAAAGTAGAATATCCGCGTATTCCTCGTTCGTGAAGGTTGCCATCTTCAACAATTCCAATTCAGAAGCACAATTCAAAGTCCAGTTAACAAGCACAGTCACAATTTGTAAGAAACAGTCCAGAAATACAAGCCAAGTCGGGTAAGAAATGAAGAGCACTAAATATCGCATCTACTACGGACGAATCACGGAAGCAGACTAAAACGAAACAATAACAACAAATTGGCCGGGATTATTTTATCTCGCTTGCACCTGGTCAGTTTGTCCCGCTCGCACGCACCACAGCTCCGTGGAAGAACAATAGGACCAAAGAACCCAAATTTGTACTGCTACCTGAGAGCCTTTTATCGATTTTTTTTCTATGAATTGTGATAAGACCCTAGCTTGTGATACCTTGTTGGATAGCTAATGGAACGTAGATATTATTTAAAACATCTGCAGAACTAACGCCATAGATTTTTTTTTAAATATTACTAAAAGAAACAATTTTTTTTTTTCAAATTAATTACTTTTTTACGGTATCAATCGTCTACTACGATCCCATTGGTTCAGATACTTGCACTTTTTGGGTTGAGAATTATAAACAAACTTATCTGGCACACAAAAATCAGAATTAAAAAAAAATAAAAGGCATAGGATACAAAAAAAATAGGCTATAGTTAAGAAATCGGGATATTTTTTAAAAAAACCTTCTAAGTCCAATATCTCGAAAACGGTTAGGTTTAGGGTGGGGTGTTTCATAGTCAGATCAGTCAGAAATGATGGGAACTACCACCTCTTAACGGATCTAGGTCGACTTACCCAATAACCCTGTAGAAAAAAAACCGACAAATACAAATAAATGCAACTATATAAACTATACAAAAAGGCTAAAAAAAATTATTAATCTTACTAAGCGTGCACAAAATAATTACAATATAAATACATCAAAAAATAAATGTAAAACAACATGGCAAATCATAAATAGCATTAAACTAAGTATACCAAGAGAGTCAATAGATAGAATAAAAATTAGTGATAACTACATAAGTAACCCCACTGATATAGCTAATTCATTTAATAATTATTTTGTAGAAAAAGTAGAACCTATTGCAGGCGCTGGCTGTCAACCAACAGCTCTTATCCAACACCAAAACCACTATGTTTTTATCACCCAGCTTACCTTATGATATTTACAAGATTATTAAACAACTAAAAAACACAAACAGTGTGGGTTACGATGGTATTGCCACTAAGATAATCAAAGCAGTTAACAACGAAAACATTTGTCACCACTTAAGCCATATTATAAACCTCTGCATTTTGAGCGGAACCTTTCCAAGTGAACTTAAATTGACAATTATAAAACCTTTATTAAAAAAAAATAATAAAGTATTGATGGAAAACTACAGGCCGATAGCACTTATTTCTATATTCTCAAAAATTTTTGAGAAGTACTTAAATGTTGAATTAAATAAATATTTAGAAAGAAATAACATTCTTTGCAAGGAACAAAAAGGTTTTCGAAAAAATAAGGACATTAATATGGCAGTTTATGATTTTTAACAAGGCGTTTATTTACATGTTGATAAATCTCTACCCCTTAGCTCTATATATTGCGATATGTCACAAGCATTCGATTATGTAGAGCACAAAATTCTGCTAGAGAAGCTAGAGGCCTATGGTATAAGGGGCAATGTCTTAGAGCTGATTCAATCTTATTTAACAGATCGTCAACAAGTAACGGAAATATCAAACTTTAACGTGCAAACCAAGACTGAACAAATCTGCAGCTCCCATAAGCGCTACGTAACATATGGTGTACCGCAGGGTAGCGTATTAGGTCCTCTTTTGTTCCTACTCTACATTAATGACCTACCAAAGACAACCAAAGAACTTATGTCATTATTTGCTGACGACAGTACTGTTACCATAGTATCCAAAGACATAAATTCATATGAATCTGATATTAATAATTCATTAAATTCAATTATCACATGGCTTAATAGTAATAATTTAAAAATCAATATTAATCAAACAAATATAATGCATTTTGGACAGCAGGAGAATTTACGCAATACACAAGAAGTACGTTTAGTTTACAAAGACAGTGTTATACAATCAGTAAACACAGCTAGATTCTTAGGATTAAATATCGATAAACAATTAAATTGGAAAAACCACACAAACGAACTCTGTAAAAAAATCAGTATGTCATCATATGCTCTTTATAAGTTGGCGCGAACGGTTAACACAAGTGCTTTACTTACAGCGTATTATGGTCTTGTTGAATCTCGTTTAAGATTTGGGATAGCGTTCTGGGGCAATTCAACCAATAAAGATGCTGTTTTTAAGAAACAGAAGCGTTGCATTCGGGCTATGTTTGAGATGCACATTACTGACAGCTGCAAACCAATATTTGTAAAGCACAAAATTCTCGCTCTCCCATCCCTGTATATCCTTGAAGTAGCGTTGTTTGTGAGAAATAATCAGCACTTATTTCCGCGATTATCAAACAAATGCGATCGCAGACGACGAGACAACAAACTCTGTCTACAATCGTGTAAGTCTGCAATGATGCCCAAAAGCATAATATTATTATGTATGGGTCCTAAAATATATAACAAAATTCCTAAGGAGATAAAAGAACTAAATAATCCTCGTTTTAAAACAAAACTAAAAAATATGTTAACAATTAAATGTTACTATAGCGTCACTGAATTTTTAAATGATAAATTGTAATTTTATAATCAAAACATCTAATTTATTTAATAATTATGTAGAATTTTATTTATTTATTATTTATGGATAATTGTCTAATGAATGTCATATAATCAATTTTATTTAAACCTATTAATTATACAATTAAATTCAATACCATAATTAAGTAATTTTATGAAATTAATTTTAATATAATACTAATTTTTTTTTAATACTAATTTTAATAAAATATTTGTACACTCTGATGGGTAAAAAATGGAGATCTTAATAATCTATGTATATGACACCTATGTAACCCATTTTTGGCAAATAAAGCATTTGATTTGATTTGATTTGATTTGATATGTCAATAGTAGGTACATATTGCAAGAAAGAGAACAACTACTAACAATCATATTGATAGTGTTGTTCTCATATCTCCTCCATAATGATAAAAAAAAAGAAAAGAAAATATTGACCTTAACTGTATTACTATAAAGTTCATATTTAAATAACAGCCACGATTCAAAGCGTCGCTTATTCGCAACCAATGTTATTAAGAAGTAATCATTGTTCCATTTCTGTTATGGTTTGTAAAAAGTAAAGTCAGCGTACGTGCGATACAGCGTAAATAAAGCTTAATGTGGTAAAAAGTAAAACTATTGATATTATGTGACGATGCCCGTACACCATCGACAAACATACTCATTTATATACATTTCGAGCCCATCATCATCACCACCGCTGCATCGGTCTCTACGTTACGTGTAAGTTATCAAGAATTTATTTGGACGTTGTGTTTTGGGTTAGGTTATACCGAACTCATTCATTGTAAATGATTCATGTATGATGTATTATTGAATTGACTGTTTGTCTGCAGGATCAGTTCAGTGGAGTCGCAGACGCTGGTGAAGGAGGGCGGCGCGGCGTGGGCGGCCGGCGCCCGCTCGCAGCTGCGCTCCGTGGCCGACCTGCTGTCCACCACCAGCGCCAACGTGTCGGACCGCACCAGTCTGTCCATTCGACTCAGTCTAGTCAAGGTAAGTCTTGCGTCTGGTCAATGGGACGCTTACCCACATGTGTATTGTTTACAGATGAACTGCACCAAAACTGTGGTACCATTGTCCGGGTTTTATTTAAGTTTAAAAAACGCTATTTTTCATACATGTTCGATAACATGAACTGTAAGAAGCAAAGGGTTGGGGGCTAGGGACAAAATCATTGTAATTTGTAAAAAAACCTTGCAATTAGTGAGAGAACAACATAGAGAAAATACTCAATGGAACCCTGGGGCAGAATTAAATAAGAACTAAAACTGCGTGATTCGATTTTTGGAAATCCTAGCCAAAAATCGAACATTTTCATTTTGAACAAAAATTACACCCCGTTACACCATTCGATAGTGACACTAGGAACTAAGGAACTAATTCTGGGCAGTAATGGTGTACGAGAAACTTACGGAAAGAGCTCATTAATTTTTTTTACCAGCACTTTCGAATTTGGACTAAAATGGCGGTTGTCCTTTGAACTTGACAAATACTGATTTATCGTACAGGCTGATACCCCTTTTTTCTTGTAACCGACGTACGCAGCGTGGCGGACTGACATGTAGCCAACCTGATGGTAAGAGGTAACTAAAGCAAATTGTAGATGCGTCTAAGGAATTCGTTTTTATGCCTCATGTGTCAGTAATTTAAAGTGAGACAGTGGTGCTTCCGCATTCGAGCTCGTTAACAAGAGCTCTACCACCATCAAGGTTCATCTCTTCGTTGTGTTACTTTGTCCTTGATAACTACAAACATAAGCTGATGCGTACCGTCACTCACGATTTTTGTAAAAGCTTTTACGGCGAATTGATGGAATAAAATATGCGTATCTCGCGTCCGCGCTTCCCAATAAATGTCATATATCTGTACAAAAATGCAATTATAATGTGTGGCGCGTCGCATAAATCTGCTCGGCTACGGATTCCTAAAACACGTATCAAAGCTGGCGCCAAGCCAGGGCGAGACTGCCGCGACGTCACACCACATGCTAACAAAAACAAACTTTATGTCATTAAAAATAAAGTATAAATTGTATTGCAAAGAAGCTGCACGCCAATGCAGTGTTGCATACACTCTCTTCTATTACTCCACTGTATTATTCAATATTAGAGTCTACGACATTACAAATACAGAGTATTTTTCAATGCGTTAGGGTTTGCAGTCACGTGTATTTGTTTGTTTGTTGTGTCCTCTCCGTTTTGTGCCGGTTCGCGACAAAGCCTCGTTTGATCTACAATTTATTCCAACTTACGTGCAAATTGAAATTTATCGCTTTTACTTAGTCTTCGCAGTGAAGAGTTGGAGCTACTTTATTTATGTACCTGTACTCGACTCTTTCCTACAAAATGTATTGCTAGGATTAAGGAATACAGTTTATCACTTTTAGAAATCTAAATAGAATACTTTCTAGGGGAATCTATGTTCATTTTCTTTCTGTTGCTGGTGTTTATTCCGGAACCATTTAAACTGATATAGCAGACTATCTACTCTTTGACTTAGCTGAATTGAGTGAAATTAATAATTTGTGAGTTCCGTGGTATTTATTTGCATTCCAATAGTATGCGAGTGCAGTGATACTAGACGTGTGAATAGTTAGATATAGAGACTCGGCGCGGCGCGGCGGCGGTATGCACGTGCGTGCTAATGACCGAGCGCGATCCGAGTGTCCATGTGCGTATAATGATGCGACGCGGACGCCAAGCGATACGCTCCATTCATGTGATACACGATCGAAAAAGAATAAATATGGTGCTACGTATTTAAAACTGCAGGTTATTTGAGATACACGCGATGTTTTTGCTAGGAATTTATAAACTCGCGACATTTTAGTTAAATCTTTATTTCTTCAGAAAATATCTAAAAGCTTCCTTTCATTTTAATATAATACACTTCAGAGATATTCTCCGGGATATACACTTATTAAAACGAACAATAATGTGAATAAAAAGTTAGGTTTTGTTCAGTATTAACTAGCGAATGATCCGTGGACCGCATGTACCGCGTACCGTCGACCGCAATCTCATTAAGCGCCGCGCTGCGTGACTGCGGTGCGCCGCTCGCACCCACGTTACCTGCCTACTCGATAGCGCTCGCTATTTGCGCTGTTATTGGCTTCATAACCATCAATCACAGCCATCGGTCACCGAGCCTATTTCACCCAAGCGACCGTTGTGGTCCAAAACACGATATTATTGGTTGCACAGGTATTTACCCGCGGTAATCTGTACTGTTCCGTGTCCGTCGCCTATAGCGTAATGTTATATAAATCTTTCTTATTGAATAGGCTATCCGACAAAATAGTTATTTATGGTACAACTGAGAAAAAAAATATATATTTCTGTTGTGAATGCCAATTGTAAATCTTGAGCTTGCGAAGTAGTCTCAAATTGAATCACGAGCGTAGCGAGTGATTCTAATAAAGACTACTTCGTAAGCGAGAGATTTTAAGAGGTCACGAACTGGAAATTAAATTTTCTCATGCGTTAACATACAAAACTTTTCACCTCTTCCAGTGAGAAAATATTAAGATTTTAAATAAACTCGTACTCGATTGCTTTACCTGGAATAATTCCATGAAATACGACAGTAATACCAATTCAGAATGCGTTTTAGGGCCTTTTGTAAGTCGCCACTAATTAAATATGTCGTACGCTTTCAAATACTTTTCACGTGATTTTTCTGGTAAAAAAGCAAACTTCTGTGTTAGAAGCAAGTTGTCGCAACTCTTTTGGAGTTCCACAAAGTTCTTCATCACTGAATTCACTATTTTTTTGTTAAAAAGTACCAGTAAACAATTAAACATAAACTGAAAAGAATTTATAGTTGCCCGCGATGACTGACACAGACACAGACTTATTTTTTTAAATCGTGCGTTCGGAAATTCGTTCCGTAACATTTATTTATAGAGTCTAATATTAAGTACCTGATTTTATTTAATTTAATGGTCAATCACATATAAAACCATTAAAATACTTAATAAGCGCGTATTTATATAATTTAAAATAATTAAAACGTATCGTATGTAGTTATTTAATAAAATTGAAGTCAATGTTTATTACTAACCTACATGGTGGCTGTTTGTTTTTTTTTCAGTGCCTATTCATTGGAAGGATTTTGTGTTTCCAAATTTGAATCACTTTGCCTCACTAGTGAGTAAAAACGGTTTTTACTCACTGAATTCTAGCAAGCAAACAATCTTTTTCGTGCTGGTGTGGTGAAAAGGATCTTTTTCGTGCTGGTGTGGTGAAAAAAATATAATCGGCCCAATAGTGTCTCAAATTTTTGCGTTCGACCAAACAAACGAATTCTTCAGCTTTGTAATGTTAGTATAGAAGTACTACTCACCTCTGCCTGCTCGATGAAAGATTACAGTCGTGATGTTGTGTAATATTGCCGTAAGTAAGCGGCCGTGGCCGTAGGGTGTCCCGTAGTCACCGCGGCACCGCGCGACCGAGCGTCGCAACGCGCGATTAAAAATACGACGCTGTGTATTTTTGTACTGCCGCACTAAATAAGCGTTGTTTGTGTTCTTTAAATAACACTCCCTTGGGAATCTCCATTACTTATGCGGTAAGGGACTGTCCGTGAAATAATGGAAATCTTTAGTTCGTGAAGTAAGCGTCTAAAAAGTAAAAATGACTCACTTACGATTAGTTGTACGTTTCCTGAAAATAAAATAAATACATACGAGTTTTGTTAAATACTGCTTCGCTTCGACGTTTATAATCCCACTACAGATCACTGAATCATATTTAAGTGAATATCTTCAACGATTTGAACCAGAACGCATACAACCTAATCAATCAGAGTTCGCTTATCGTATCCGTATGTTTTCCTTGTCACAACAGAATGATCATAACTTCTGTTTGAAGTGTATGGTGTCATGGCATTTAAGGGGGCACGAACGTTGCTACAAACAATGTTTATATGCTCTTTAACGAGGAAGCGCATTCCTTACGCTACTGCGTCTCTCATACATCTCATGCAGCGATGCAGCTGCGGTAACTATCGGATATTTTTTATTGTTTTTGACGTATAACGCATATCCACAGCTTATGATTTGATTGCTATCAATTTTCAGTGCAGTTTTATCTCAAATCTACAAAGCTTTTGCGTGTTTCGGTTTGCCAATTTTGTCTAGTCATGAATAAATAAAAACTGACATTGATTCAATCATGATATTCTGTTTAGGACAGGTGGGCTTGGTGTTTAAAGTAAGTAAATAATATGAAGTTATTTATATTTCCGCTTCACTTACGTAGTCCTCAGTAATATTTTACTATATATATGTTGATGACTACTTACTATCAGGTAGGTAGAATTCGTACCCCTTCGCACAAATCTTATTTAAAGATTTTTATTTTTATACATAATGTGCGGCAGAGGTGTACAACAACCACATTTCACCTGTTATGTTTAGTTCTCATGGACAGATAAGAGGTGAGCCTATCGCCATTCACCGTAAACAATTTTAACTCCGTGCTGCTATTGTGAAATTCCAGACGTAACTTTACCGATTAAACACTTTGCCTGACCCGGGAATCGAACCTGAAACCTCGGGGTGAGAGGCGCACACGCTAACCACTAGACCATCGAGGCAGTAATAGTAGTTTAACTTTTATGTCCCGAGTAAGAAAAGTTACACCTGGATGTTATTTATTGTTTTTCAACATTCCTCGCAGACACATCTCCCATTCCCTTCCATCGGCACGCTGGCACTCTAGTAATAAAGCTGTGATCTCAACAGTATATCTCGTACGAATGGTGCGGTAACGAGCGCGCGTCTCGTCAGCTCGCATTATCACGACCGCGCGTTAGGGGCACTGACAGATCTACTAACTACATCTCCCAACTCAACATATCGTACGAGATACAACTACGTCTGACTTCGCAACAATATTGTTAGTTGTTTAATGAGCTTATGCTTCTGTACTGAGTATAAATTATATGTTGTAGGGTTTTATACAAGGCACATAAATTCTCTGTATGCGAACAAGTATGACAACAGTTTTCGTAGTTCTTAAAATGTAAGCTGTCACTATACTCTGTCCACTCCTTTATTTTCTTTTTGACAGATCACGCCCATGAATTACCGTTTTTTTTTGTCAGATTAATGTGTTAATGTACTACAATAATAATGTACTTTATTGACAAGCGACACTTTTTAGGGAAGTTCACTGTTTGTAACAAACAACCACAGACTATAAATAAAATCGTGAAATGAAATAAATCGATCATTATGAAAAGGAATAATTGGACTTTTTTTTGTGTATTGTCTGTATTTTCATAAAAAAAGAATATAATAATAGTATCATGATTCCATGAATAATTATTTGCAAGAAATTAAGTCGAAATCTTGGAATTAAAAATTAAAAATGAATTAAATAAATTAAAAATTGACATTATTATTATATTATTATTTTGTATATTTATTTCATCTAATAAAAACTACTAATAAACGAATAACTAATAATGAACTAAAACCATTTCGATGTAATAATCGATTGGAAGTTCTTCTTAGACAACATCGATTATGATTTTAAATCGAATCAGTAACGTGTGAAGGCATCCCTAAATGTAATCTGTCAAAAAGAAAATAAAGGAATGGACAGAGTATAGACAATTATGTCTGGTGACATGTTAATGAAATAAAAGAAAACATGAACATGACATCTGCTAGTATCTAGTCTGTTTTGTTTAAGGTTGGTATACACTTTTTCTCTAGGTAATGATAGTTATTTGTGCAACAAGAGACCTACGTATGTATTTTTATTTTAATGCTTATTATGAGTCCCGAATAAGCGAATATTTCTATAGTAGAATCACGAGCGTGTAGCGAGTGTTTCGCGTCGCACATGCTACTTTTCACCTCAGCAGTGAGAATATAATGTCTAGAAATAAAGGATAAGATAGAAATAAAACTTAACTCTGCATTTTTAACAGTCTTTTACAACTTATACGGGGTCAGTATAATTTCGTCGTTACAATTTTTTTTACTAATTTAGAATATTAAGCAATAAATAAACACGTTTAAAAACAATACAAGGTTACAAAACAAATCATAGATTAAATAAAGGAAACTGACAAAATATTTTAAGTCCGTTCGTTGTGTTGGGGTCATAGACAAAAGATCGGTCCTTCATAGCAATTGCCCAAACAGAATATTCTACTACTAAAAACCGAATATAATGATTGAATAATTTTCTATCTCTATCTTTTAACTATCGAAGTGAAAGAGACAGTGATAATAGAAGTAACGTATTGGTTTTTTTTTAATACAATATACAACAAAGAATGTCTTTTCGAGCTGAGCGATCTTTAATAAAAAAGAATTTGATACTAGTGCATTTGAACACACATGAACAGTTTCTAATATACACATAATATATATGTTCCTGCCTCCCATTAGTTAAGCATTGTGTGTAAGATGCATGGCTTGGTACGTTGTTTACATTGAGTTGAGTTAGCGCGTGCACATAACGAGATTACGCTAATCTCGGCGCCCTTTGTCAGATCCACGCGTTTGCGTCTGCGAGCCTATATAAACTAAACTACTAATGGCTAAGGGTACATTCACACCGATATCGGTGAATTCAGACTCGAAGACTAAGAAACAATTTGTTTAGATGCTTATGACGGAATACTGGACCTTTGGATCAGTATGTTTCTGTAGATAAAAAAATACTTTTAACTTTTTAAATTATGTTTGAGATATGGTCTACTGCAATATTAGACTTTTTAATTTAACCTATTTAAATTGGTACAAATTTGATAACTTTTCAACATCATATATGCGTTTAATTTAAATAGTGAATGTAATTATATATGTGAAGCTAAAAGACTTTTTACCGCGTTGTTGACGTGAATTGATCCTAACCCCTCGTTATGTAGTTGTGATGGACGACGTAACTTATGTTGGCAATAAGAAACAACAGCTGTGGCGTTCCTCAGTGCTTTACTGAGAAGTATTGAACAGATGGAATTAGAATTTATATCGATTGATGTTTGAGATTTAAATTCCTTGTCATTGTCAAACGTTATTATTAATGCCCGTTTTCAGAATCCCACGATAAAGAATTTATTTTCCTGAAATTAATAATATATAGCTTTGGTAAACTAAATATTAAGCTATCTTCGGCTATGTAAGCAGTGATCACCTTATTTGGTTACTTTCGTTGCAAATAAAACAGATTAAATCAATTCAGTTAATTAAACGTTATTGCGTGAGAGACAGTTATAGCAATAGTTCTGTCTTTCCCTTCGTTATAAGTCTGTCGTCCCTATAAGGAAGTGCAGTGAAGAGTCGCACATGTACCGATCTATTCCGGGCGCCATCAAAATATTCCGTGTCCCATAGTGTTGTGATCGAAACGACACGAGCGACGCGTGCGCACAGATCATGATACTACCGCATCGATTCCTGGGAAATAGGGATGGGAATAGAATCCGAATCTAAACAACCGATTCAAATTAAAAAGAAAGAATAATGTTTTAATTCAGATTTTCACGTATTTTTCATGAAATTGTATTATTTAATTGTTTTCAGAGAACATAAAATAGTCTCAACACTAGTGCTTTTATCATCAAAACAAATCTTGGTAATTGTTATTACTACGTTATAGTGCAACGAAAAGCGTCGGTAAAATCGAATCTAGTCAGTAATTAATTCAAAAATGAATTAAATGAATCGAAGATTTCGAAATGGAGTATATTCTGCTGAATCAAATGTTTGAATTGAATAGAAATCCCCGCACTAGTATTACTTGTGGTATATTTAGTAGTCATGAAATATAGTGGATTCTGTGTTTAGTATCCCGGTGGGCATTTCCGCGAGAGTGCGTCGGCGAGGTACTCCCGCGTCCGCGCCGAGCGGGATCGCAACAGCTTTTGTGTTCATTCAATGTGTTGTCGTTGATTTTAATACTATCAGTGAAGTTGTTGTTGTTGGATGAAATTCATTGTCGTGACGTACAGGTGTTTGTTTTGAGGAGTTCTGTTATATACGTATGTATGATATTCATAATATGCGGCCAAACTCATATATCTGTCGATATTAATAGTGACATTAATTTTGTATATTGTAGAGACGCTTATAAAACGGCTTATTCACAGCGGCGCATTATACACATATAAGTAACAGTTGAAATAACCAGCGTTGTAATATTTGAATAAAGGCAATATTTTCATTAATATTCAAATAAGCACGGGGGTCACTAAGCACATTGGAAAATGTTCCAAAGTGCTTAGTGACCAAACGTGTGAACAAACATTAATCAGTACGTAATTCTATTATTTATTGCATTGAAAACTTACAGCTAATATAACATCAATGACAATAGTTTAGGAACCATCAAGCCAATAACAAGTTTTAGGGATATTTATACCATACCTACGACGGCTAAAAGGAGGGTACCTTTTAGATGTATGTATCAATGGGAGCAGTTAGTTGTACATACCGTGTGTACTCATGATGCGACATGCCGCTGCACTTGTCGGTAATGCCGGCATGCGCTGGCACGCGGCTGAAACTGCGGCATATGCACGTAGTGCATGCACGGCGCTCGGACATGAGGGTGCCGAGGAATCGATGGCACTCGTAAAAGTGAATGATGTCGTCTGCCTCCCTCCCCCCTCCACGCGCCACTACACTACACTCACTTTCTACCACGTGTGAAAATCTCAATCAGCATTTCTGAATCTTCTTACCTTAGATTTGTAGATTCAAATCAAATCAAATCAAATCAAATCATCATTTATTTGCTTGAAATATGGTACAAAGATAGTTCTTACATTGTATATTATAGTTCAAGACATATTTCACCTATAGTACAGGTATGCAAATGTTTTATAATTTAGTTTACATTATATTTTTTTTATGCTAACAATTTATAACTTATTTTATGTATACTATTACTACTCTTATATTATATACTATTTTTAAACTATTACTATTATAACTAAGACTAATATTTACAAGAATTTTCATAATGGCAAAAACGACAGGCGCTTTTCTTAAAAAAGTCTTTAATGCAATAAAAGCTTTCCTCAATCAACCATTCCTGCAAAGCATGACAGAATTTCGTTCGTGGCAGTTCCGTTATATCCTTGGGCAAACTATTAAAAATAAGTGGTGCCATATACACACAGCTGCGTCGAAACAGCTCTAATTGAGGCACTGGCATTTTTAGAGGCAAGTGAGTAATCTGTCTCTTGTTATTATTGTCATTACTTTCAAAAAGAAACGGATGATATTTTACAAACTTTGAGACTTCATATATATAAAGGCAAGGCACAGTTAGTAATTTTTCTGACTTAAAACCATTTTAGACCAAAAATTGCACGAATACATTTTTTTTTTGTGCTACGAACACCCTCATTATTTCGGTTGAGTTACCCCAAACCACCAATCCATATCGAATTATTGAACAAATATGTGCGTGATACACCATTAAAGCGGTTTGTACAGAAGTTACATCTCTTACTTTTCGAAGAGCAAAAACAAATTTATTTATTTTCATACATATCCTGTCAATATGGTCCTTCCATGTAAAATGTGCATCTAATGTTATTCCAAGAAATTTTGTATTTTGTATTTGTTTAACTTGGTTATTGCTATATTTAATGTTTAATTCTATTTGCTTGCTTTTAAAAGTTCGAAACTGTATTAATTTTGTTTTATCGATATTTATTTTTAGTTTGTTTTTATCTAGCCAAGCAATGAGTTCCTGTAAAGCATTTTTAATTTCAGATTCGTAATTATTTTTATTCTTACATTCCATAATGACAGTTGTGTCATCCGCGAATAAAATGCAGTCATTTGAAATTGTACATGGGAGATCATTTACATATACAAGAAACAATAATGGCCCCAAAATGCTTCCTTGGGGTACCCCTGAACAATTTACACGTTGCTCTGAATCAATATTTTCCAAAGTTTTAGAATCTTCATTAAATTTGGTCACCCTAGAAAACTGTTTTCTTTCATTCAAATACGATTGAAGCCATTGTGAAGCCAGACCTCTTATACCACATTTTTCTAACTTCATAATAAGCGTAGAGTGCTCAACATAATCAAACGCTTTGCTAAGATCCAGAAACAGCGCAGAAGTGGGCACTTTAGAATTAATATTTTCAATAATAGATTTAACAAAGGTAAAAGTAGCCAGTTGTGTAGATTTATCTTTTCTGAAACCATACTGTTCTTTTGCTAGAATATTGTGTTTGTTAAAGAAATTTAGGAGTCTTTTATACATAACCCGTTCAAAAATTTTAGACAGTACAGGTATTAAAGCTATAGGCCTATAATTATTTTTATCTGATTTCGAACCTTTTTTAATTAAATAGAGGTTTTATAATAGACAGTTTTAGATTTTCAGGAAAACAACCTTGTTCAAATGATAAATTTATAATATACGCTAAAGGCTCAGCTATATGGTATGCAATATGTTTTAGAAGATCCGAATTTATTTTGTCATAATCTGTGGACTTAGTATTACTTAGGGAATGTACTAGTAACTTGTAGATATCGTTATTTGTTGAATTATTAACTGCATTATTTTGAACCATGTCAATGAAAAAGTTATTAAATAAATTTGCAATATCACTTCCTGACGTTACTAAATTACCATTATCCATTATGTTATTTATATGTTCTCTCGGTTTAATATTTCCTATATTACTATTGACAACTTCCCATGCGGCTTTACATTTGTTTTTGGAACGCGAAATATACCTTAAGTTACACGCTGACTGAACATTGTTAATACATTTTTTCAAGATGTTAGCATATTTCTTATATTGAATTTTAGTAGTATCGCTTTTGGTAAGATAATATTTGTATCTTAATTTCCGTTTGGTTTTACAACTATTTTTGAGACCTTTCGTTGCTCAAGATAAACCCTTTGGCTTATAGTTTATTTTTATTTTGAGAAGCGGAAAACAAAGTTTATGATATAATATTAAATCATTGTGAAAAGTATTGAAAGCATCATTAATGTTTGATTTTTCATATACCTCTAAAAATGTAAGACGACTAATGCAATCGACGAATTTACAAATGTTTTCCTGGCTGTAGTCGTTTGCTGTTATAAAATGATAACTATTTAGTTCTCGTTTGACTTGACTTTGAAATTCTATTACTTGAGCAGTATTATGATCAGATAAACACAAATTGTATGTCTTTCCTCGTACTCCGGATATGTTACTAATAATATTATCAATGCATTTATTTAATCTTGTGGGTTCTTTAATATGAAATTGCATCCCATGGTTAAATATTAATTCAAAAAATGTAGTACACGTGTTATTTTTACTTAACAAATCTATATTGAAATCCCCACTTATAATTATTTTACTTTTCTTATGTTGCAGTTTAAATAGAGTTTCAGTAATTTTATCAAAGAATATATTTACATTTGAATTAGGTGTTCTATAAATACATAATATAATAAGTTTTAGCTTAGTAATTTCTACACCGCAAATTTCGAAGTGTTTTTCAATACTAATTTCTTTTATTTCTTGTAGTTCAGAACATTGTAAATTATTTTTAACTAAAATACACGTGCCTCCTCTTCGTTTTTCTTTTCGCGTATAAATAGCGGTTAGAATGTAATTATTTAAGTTTAAGTATCGTTCCTCTCCTTTGATAATAAAATGTTCACTCAAACATACAGCAATTATACAGTTATTCGAATCATGTAATTCACTTAAAGCCAGTTCAAGATCCTGCATTTTGTTAAGTGCCCCTGCTATATTTTGGTGCATAATTGAAATACTACTGGCCTTTTCTTTGCTAAAATTGTTATTATTATTATTATTATTCCCGAAAAAGCACAGGGTTATTAGCGATTGGTTCGCTATTCCTTTTAATAACCTTAAAATAATAAGGAATTGTTCCTTTGGCCGATTTTAAGTTGTCAGGATTGGATACCACGGTAGTTGTTGATGGATTTATCAGTTCCTCCTTGCCAGATTGATATGGATTTGTGCCTTGGGGAGGTTTCGTTGGATACATATTACTCTTGTGCTCATTGAAACAGTATGCCTTGCGGTGTACATTATGTGATAAAAATGTTTTGTTATAGTAAATTGTATTAATTTCATGTATAATTTCTTCTGAAATACTATAATAGTTACTTGTCTCTACAAAAGTACAATTGTCCAGGGTTTGAGATTTTGAACCGACTTAGAAATAGAGAACTAAAATCTTAGCTAACTGTTGAATGCGGCTGTAATAAATCAAGCCCGAGCACCATTGAATATCCTTTCTTATAGCAGGTTTTAAACAGGCTTGTTGTAAAGGCTTCACGTAGTTCCTTTAGCTATTAGCTTTAGTAGCCATTTCATCGAACAGCAGGCATTTAAATGAATTCACGAAAATTGTGTCTGAAACATGATTGCATTTTAGTTTCTTTAGGAAGATTTATGGAAACTGGCGGCCTCGAACTTCCAACAAAAACAAAGTTGAAACTTTCAACGAAATTCACAAATTGCCGTCCTATAAGTACCTCTACTTAATATTGATCCGTGAATGTCTGTCGTGTGGTATCTCACATTAGGATATATGCATGGCACGGTATGTCGATGTGCCATATCGCGAATCACTAATGTGCCTTAACGACCACACCACGCGCTCCACCGCGATCGCTTTCGCATTATCAAATTGTTTGCATGTTACCTACCCACTTTTATCGCCGTAGCTGTTGTCATTAACCCTTATTGCACTAGCATGTATTATTTTTTCAGTCATGTTAACCAGAGTTTTTTAACACGCTTATATTAGCTTCAACTGTATGTATGTATGTATGTAACCGACTCCTTTGGACTCGATTTTGACCCACTTTAAACGGACAGATTTCATTAAAATTTTGCACACCTGTCAAAAATCGATGACAATGCAATAATTCGAAAAAAAAAAAATTATATAAAAAAAAATTAAAAAAACGCTCTTATAAATAAACCAAACTTAAAAGTAGAAAATAAATAATAGTTTAAAAAAACTAAAAAACACGCTTTTAAAGTACCTACTTCTAACTAAAAAGTGAAAAATAATTCCTAATATAAGCTGAAAATGGTAATGAACAAAAATACTAGTATTATTGTGAAAAAGCGTGGGTTGCTCGATAGACAAAAAATATGGCACAGAGCGCCCCACACTTTTTTTCACAATAATACTAGCTCAGAGGAAATAGATATATATAATCAAAGAATACTAGTATTTTTTGTTCATTACCATTTTCAGCTTATATTAGGAATTATTTTTCACTTTTTAGTTAGAAGTACTTTAAAAGCGTGTTATTTAGTTTTTTTTAACTATTTTTTTTTTAAATGGATGTTTGAACATTTTGTAGCGTATCCTACGGAAATCGACTCGGCGGCAAATTTGTAGTTAACCTTATTGTAAAAAGTCTGTAGAGGTCTTATCTTGAATACCTATGGTCAGTTTGGGTTTTTTAAATTGGGACTCATTACATTATTTATCGTATAGAATAGCGCCTATATTGTAGGCAACGTGCCACTAATCATCCGAAATATTCGTCATGTGTGTTATCTACCAGTAAAAATATCTCATGTGACTGAATGAAACGCTTGTCAAAAACTGAAAAACTGCTACGAGCTATGAGATTGATTAGCCGTAGCATCAATTTCCTGCCATGAGCTATGGCTCTACGGGATACGCGTCAATAATACCCGTCGCGTAATCTTTATATACTTACACCTTCATATACCTTCCAAACACGGTTTTCATTCGAGATATTTGCTTTTCAATATTCCAATTCGGTCAAAAATAACTTAGAATAACTTATGATATTCCTCTCTTATTTATTAAACAGGTCTTGATGTATAAGTAACATTTGTGCACCATTAAGGGTGTAATGTATAGAAGTAATTCATATTATTTACCCTACCAGCATCCTATCGTATGCAATATGTGGGGAATGCGTCGGTAATTTTTCACTGTCGGCTCGCCGCTGATGCAGCGCTGCGTTTTTCAATCTGTACAGCGTTTATACGAGGACCGCGGCTTGTCGGACATATTCACTGATATTTATTGCTCTTCGTCTTAGACATAAAGCTTGCGATTAAGTAATAATATTATTTGCTGCAAATATAGTTTTTGTAAAAGTTCTATGACGATCTATCTTATTGTAAACTGACTCTGAAATATAAAGTATCCTTAAATCCTCAACTTATTATTAGTTTTTTTCTGATTTGTCGATATATCTTCCGAAAGCTTCTAATGGCATTGAATCGAAGACTATTTGGTTTTTATGTGATAAATCGACGTACATCTTTTGAATTTTGACAGACATGGTGCACTTGCCTCTAAATGTTCGTTTCCCTCCTGCAGGCTCGCGAGGAGGAGTTGTGCTTGAAGCTGAAGGACATGGAGGTGCTGCGCAAGTCCAAGCAGCTGCCCAAGGGAGAACAGCCCGCACAGTTGCAGGCAGAACTCGAGAAGGTATGTGTACTGCTGCTTCATGTGAAGTGTTGCTGTGGTGTAGATCCTATGTGATAGGGGGTGAGCCTATCATCATCTATCCACAATTCCATACAGATTACTAGATGAACGAACTCAAATAACACTTGTCCGTGGGTCGAACCCTAGACCTCGCGGTAAGACCACAGTGACGCGCAACTTGAGTAAAGAGGCTGTCTATAACAATAAGTTATTACATATTTTATGTTTGGTTATAATTTTTTGAGGAGGATAAATCACATTTACGACGCCGATGCAGAGAGAAACATCACGCGCGTAACACTCTTGTGTAAAATATAAACTGTATACAATAGCATCGTTATGTACCGCTATAATACTATTCCTAACTTTTAAAGTAAAGCGACAGTGTTCCTCAAAGCCGCATGCACAGACTTGCAATGCTACATTGTGACCGCAGACGCGACGCCATTCATCAACTCTACCCGCGGTGTCGTTTGCTTCACACACCTTGCTACTTTAGAGAAAACAAACGATAACAAATCCCATTTCCAAAATTACAAACTTAAATATTTTTAATGATATTTGCAAGATGTGATATTAGATACGGCTGGCGATGATATCAAATTGATTTCTGGTCAAAGTATATCGAGAAATGCAATTTTCGAAATGTTTGTCAGCAATAACGAATACTAAAAATGTTGCGTGTTCAATGTTTCATAGTGTTAAAATTTTCATGAACAGATTTAAAAGAACGCTACCTCTATAATTTATGATGATGCTGATGAAATCAGAACCTGATTATTTTTTTTTTGTTTTTTTTTTTTTAAAAGCATACTAGTAATTTGCAAATACAAATTCCTTGTATTCTTGTTAACCCCCTCCAGCTATGCTTAATTCGCTTGTGTTAGGAGGAAGTTCACGTTTTACGGAATTACGTCGAGGACACTTAAAATTTTAGTAGTATGATTTAAGTGTGGTAGAAGACAATGACGGGTCATTGACTCGCACGGCGTGACGCTTGCTGACGTCATCGCCGCCCACGCCACGTCACTCGACGGTGCGCTAACGAGACTGTTCTTATCTGATTACGTTCCATTGTCCAACGTTCATTCGTCTCGAGTAATCACACCGCCCCGGTTGAGCCATTCATTAGTCTGTCTTTAATTTGTGTTAGTAGAAAGAATTGTGTAATTTTGTGAAAGTATCTCAAGTCTTTCTGTTACGCTTTGGACGTAGTTAAGACCTGAGAAAATACAAGTTTTTATCGACATACCATGCGAGCGTAGCCGCATGCAGAAGCTAGTTTGAATTAAAAGGATTTTTTTTACGAAAAATTATGCCCGCACTAAGAATAACTCCTGTGTCGCTGCGGTATTCACAAACATACATTTCACACACAAAAAGCACACTTTGTCACTTTTACACATTACAATATATGTGAGATATTTTGATGTGTAAGTAAAAAAGCAAGGTTACGAAATGAAACGCGCACAAGCATCTCTTGGCTAGGGCGAGGTGAAGTGCGTCGCGAGTCGGCGTGAGAGCGATACGAGAGTGCGTGGCTAGACGGAGCACTCCACCACCGCACGGCACGGGGCTCGTAGGTGTACAGTACGACCTGTGGCTACAATGGACGAGTACTAAATACCCACAAAAGGTCCATTTGTGTCCAAAATGTGCTCGAAGAAAAAACAATAACAAAGAATATAATTTTCACACATATATATCTGTTGTTGTGTTTTGTAAGATCTTGCAACTCAAATAAACTGTATAAAGCCAAATTAAACACGCTATAATTGTGCCCGAATTATGCCGTATTCGGCATAATCCACAATTGAGTCGCAAGTACAAGTTATGGCAGTGGGTCTCCAAGTTGACTAGCCACAGGCCACTTAACTCGACCTGAAACACACCGAACCTGCTAAATTCCGTCTCAACTCACGAGTCAGCTTTTTCATCTTTTACTCGAAATAGGCAATTCAGTATCAGTTGTTTTTTATTAATTACGAATGAGTGGATATTGCACGTAGTACTTTCGTCTTTGGCTGTGCTTGGTTTTCTATACCTACTAAAAGTTTCTAGTGTAAGTTGCTGTCACTGGCCAACCGGTATATCGTCTTAAATAATAGTCTTAAGTAATATAGAGTGGGCCCCAGGCCCAGGTTCGGGGCAAACTCAATATTTGCTGCTACTACTAGTTTGGGCACTACTGCATTTAGGAATCACAGTGTCATATCAAAAATTTTACATGTTTCTATATGGAGCTAGACTTCTGCAGTTTGTTTGTATTGTGTGTCTGCACTCGGGGTGTAGCGCGTAGCGGCAAATGCTAATTGAGAAGCACTTGTTTTATATTTCATACAGCCGTTAGTCGTGCGTCTCGTCGTGCCATCTTTTCCAAACGCTTTTGCGATTATTTCTCATCTCTCTCGCATTTACTATATATATGCCTAGCAGAGTAGCAGCTTTGAAAGTTAAATGGCATAAAACTATGTATAAGAAGTCTTTGTATTTACCTTTTTACGACACACGGCAATACTCTGAGCTGTTCTCCAAAGTCCTGAGGGATTGCCAACTGGAGCACAGAGCGGAGTTATTAGAATGTAATGTATTTGATGTGTTTGAGTTAATCCTTCCCCGCTGCCCCGCCTCAAGCCTCATTGTTATTTCCACGACAATATACAGGGTGTCCCATATTTAATGGATAATCCTTTACCTGCAGATTAGGGGCATCACACCTGATAGGAAAATGCAAAATTTGTAGAAAAAAAGTATCACGGATTTTTAAATATCGAACATTTTCGATTTTTTCACAAATTAGCCACTTTCGTCCACTCTTCTTGATGCCATGTTCGTAAATCTTAGAATTTTTCAAGTCTGTTTTTGGAATTCAATTCTTGAATAGATGAACTATCAAATTTACTATCTCATTATTGTACAATTATTTCATTTAAAAAACTACAAAGATTAATAAAAAAAAAATTACATGACATTTCTTTTTACAAAAAGTTTGAACCCTTATGGTGTAAAAAAAATGTATGAGACCTGTGTGCCCATCACGGCAAAAATATGCCAGTTTCATTGTGATTCTAAAATGGTATAAAATATTTTAATTTTCTTCTTATTTAAAAAAATAATGTAAGAAATTATGACCAGGGTCCGATTTTTTTAAAATCACTTTCTACCAAAATGATATCCTAGTTGATAATATAGTTACTTAAGCGTATTAAACTAAATTAAATAATTACGAACAAGCATATCTTTTACAAAAAAACAGTATTTGGAACGATTGACAGCGATTATAAATCTTATAATACCTATCTATGAAATTTTCAGTTTTCTCTAAAAGATTTTATGATATTGTGCTGTATGATATTGTGCTGTGACATCAGACTTGTTTTTTGCTACTCTATATCGTTTGCTAATTTGCCGATGTTGATAAGTCCAAATTCAAACTTATCAACATCGGCAAATTAGCAAACGATATTGTGCTGTGACTTTGGATTTGTTTTTGCTACGAGAATTGAGACTTGTTATCTTCTTTTGTAAAATGCCGCGATATCTGTATACACCAGGAGAGTATACACAAATGCATTTTATTTATGGCCTGTGTGGCGGCTACGCCACTCGTGCGGCAGAAATCTACCGAGAAAGGTTTTCGAACGTTTTTTGTTAATTTGCCGATGTTGATAAGTCTGAAGTCACAGCACAATATCATAAAATCCTTTAGAGAAAACTGAAAATTTCACATCCGCAAATTTCGAAATTTTGCACGCCTTTTTTACAGAACACATTTGAGTGTCAGCGTTTTTTTTTTCGTAACCAGAGAGAAGTGATGAGCAAAATTAAAAAAAATAGTGTTTAATTACTTTCAGTATTTTGATCTTAATCGATACTTTCATAGATAGGTATTATAAGATTTATAATCGCTGTCAATCGTTCCAAAAACTGTTTTTTTTGTAAAAGATATGCTTGTTCGTAATTATTTAATTTAGTTCAATACGCTTAAGTAACTATATTATCAACTAGGATATCATTTTGGTAGAAAGTGATTTTAAAAAAATCGGACCCTGGTCATAATTTCTCGCATTATTTTCTTAAATAAAAAGAAAATTAAAATATTTTATACCATTTTAGAATCACAATGAAACTGGCATATTTTTGCCGTGATGGGCACACAGGTCTCCATACATTTTTTTTACACCATAAGGGTTCAAACTTTTTGTAAAAAGAAATGTCATGTAATTTTTTTTTTATTAATCTTTGTAGTTTTTTAAATGAAATAATTGTACAATAATGAGATAGTAAATTTGATAGTTCATCTATTCAAGAATTGAATTCCAAAAACAGACTTGAAAAATTCTAAGATTTACGAACATGGCATCAAGAAGAGTGGACGAAAGTGGCTAATTTGTGAAAAAATCGAAAATGTTCGATATTTAAAAATCCGTGATACTTTTTTTCTACAAATTTTGCATTTTCCTATCAGGTGTGATGCCCCCAATCTGCAGGTAAAGGATTATCCATTAAATATGGGACACCCTGTATACACAGAGGGGCTTCTATTACAGCATAAGGACTTAGACACCCTAATTTTCAATCTGCTTTTATCAAAAAGAAGTCATTCTACTGTTGATAAGAGTAGAACCTGAAATAACTGGTAGATGAGGTTTAGCCCATCGGTATTGTTCATGGGTGATAGCTACCTTCAACCCACCTGGCAAGCTTTGACTATCTTTTTACATACTCAAATAGTTTTTGGCTTCACAGGCAGCTTACACTATACATTTGTGTGCCATTTCTCGTCTTCAAATGTTATTTCAGCGACATAGGATACAATGTGGCAGACGCATTGAGCGACACCCTCGCGACACCGCTTTTGTTGGCCAAATTGCACTCGGCACAGAGGCATTGCGACCAAACATGACTAACTCTATGCACACTATGTTATACCTTTAGATATCCAGCCGTGCATCCTTTACACAAAGTTAAGATATTTTATAACTTCCACTTCCTTGGTCTTTGTGGTTAGCGTATGTAACCTCTCACTGCGAGGTCTCGGGTTCGATGCCGAGGTCGGACAAGAGTGTTATTTGAATTCCCTATTTATACGTATATTTTTTCCTGGCTAAAGTTAACTTCACATACTTTTATTTGTAATCGCCAAATGACTGTTATGCCAGTAACCAATAAGCGTAACGTGTTATGCTAAATTAAATTATGCCAAAAATATTATGCAATAAATTGGATTCCGTTATTTGGGATTATGCCATCAAAAAATCTCACTAGCAGGGCGGAGTTTGAATTGTGCCTGGTGGATGGCGATAGGCTCACTTCCCATCGCTTGGCCCCTAATCATAAGAGTTGAAAAGCGGGTATTAATAAACTTCTGCCACACTCTTTTGAGTAATAAAGGCGTCAGTCATGTTATGTTAGATATCTTATCGTTTTAATTTCATACCGTTTTGCTTTCTGCTTTTCCCATTACTCAATGAGGACAATCCCCTGAGCGCGTGTGTGTAGCACCAGTTAAATCGATGGTGTGTGAGTGTCATGTCGCGAGCAGTCACCGAGCACGTGTATTGTGCGAGCCATCGATAATGGTGTCACGACACGTGTGCACATTAGTTACACGTCCGGTCGAAGTCACACACACTAGCATGTATATGTTGGAATGGAAAGTGGACTCATTTTTCCGCACTTAGACTCTCATTTGGTCCATTGTGCGTGGGCATGTATATGTTACGAGGAATGTAATAAATTGAAAAAATATTTATGATTATCGGTGATTATTAATAATTACTACATGACTTGCTAAATGTGATTATAATATTGAAATTTTCACCTATTAGTTTTTTTACCATTATTAGTACCAATTTACCTGCAGTTTATTTTGTCAATCAAGTATTTGGCAAGCATTTCGATTCTGGTCACAATCAAACCAAACCTACTTATAGGACCAACTTTTAAAATCCTCGTACCTCTACCCTATTGCTAGAATGATCAGAAAGACGCTTAGATTACGTTATTTTTGAAAATGTATTACATTTATCGGTACTGCGGTAATTTTTTTAGAGTTCCGTGGTACCTACAAGGAACCCTTATAGTTTCGCCATGTCCGTCTGTCCGTCTGTCCACGGCATAGCGACGAAACCGTTGGTGCTAGAAAACTTAAATTTTGCATGAACATGTATGTTAACTAAACAAAGAAAGTCGTAGAATAAAATTTGGAAAAATATTTTTTTTTCAGGTAGCTCCCCTACATGTAAAGTAGGGATGTTTTTTTTTTGTCGCCTACCCCATAGTGTGGGGTATTTTTAGATAGGCCTTTTAAAAACGTTTAGGGGTTGCTAAGACAGTTTTTTGATTTAGAGATTTGTTTGCGAGATAATTAACTTTAAAGAGCAAATTTTTGTTCGAGTAGGGCGTCCCCCCCCCCCCTCTAAAAGCTAAACTACTGCATCCCAAAATCTGAAAAAAATTGTGTCGGTAGTACATGTAATGAACTTTAAAGGAAAACTATAGCGGATAAGTTCACTTCATTAGTTCAAGAGGAATAGGGGTCCGAAATGTCAGATGCAGTTACTCAGAATATTTCGTTCAAAATTCTTGAAACATAAATAAACATACATAATACATATATAAAATCACGCCTTTATCCCACGGGGGTAGGCAGAGACGATGGAACGCCATGTGCTTCGCTCCTTACATACTTCTTTCGCTTCCTCAACATTCATACATCTCGTCATACGTGCTAGCTGGTTGCGTGTACTACAAACATTTCCTTTCTGAAGGACGCCATTTAGTTAAAAAGTAAAATTAAAAATATTTTTCTACGGAACCCTTCTGCGCGTGGCCCGACACGCACTTGGCCGGTTTTTTATAATCACCGATATAAGCACGATGTATGGGACTAATTTATTACTTTTTCCTCGCCTTATGGTAATTATTAATAATTTTCAATTGATCACCGTAACATATACACATCAGTACACAACTATTAAACATAGCCAGTTTTACTCCAATTGGCTTAGCCTAAAGAGAAGAAAATAATTGTCACAATACAAAAAACCAATATTTTATGAAACGAACATAAGCCAATCGCAAACTCAAGTTTAGAATCTTGTCCCAGTTGACAAAACAACAAAATGGAAAGTTGTATAGATTCCTCAACAGTGGAGCGCAAACTAAAAGCAAATAGCAGTAGTAAGTAGTGACAACTGCCGCAGAGCCGCAGCGCCGGCGCGGCGGGCGGTAACTTGTCGGAGCAGCGAATAAGCCGACGACTTGCTTCCTGACACCTTGTCTCAGCAATGCCACTTATTGTTGTGAACTAAACCTTGTTTGGCTTGTCTCTATTTATTTGGCTTGGATAATCATTTTCTGTGTTAGTAGTAGTGTTCTTGATTCTATGTTTTGAGTTGATGGAATCAGAAAGCTGTAGAATAGCATCTTCAAGTTTTTATTTATTTTTTAACAAATTACCATGGCCTATATATACTATTGTAACCTGCCCTAAGTATAACTTATATTGAGTTTGCACGCGATCGATAACCTGTACTCGGATATGGGACTGAGTAACGCTTTATCATAAAAAGCCATTCTAAGAGACATGGGTATCTCTCGAGGGAGGTACCTTTCAGAGAGCAACCCTCAAGGACTACGGGATGATGCGATTAAATCAACGAATGTAGGTCACTGGGTTTAAGCCTTTACTTATTATTAGAAGTGCGTGGTTTCATCGTAAACTGTAATTTTTCCTTTATATTTATTCTGCAAACAAATTTCTGTTTTGTTTCTATTAGGCGCAAGCAAGTCTGTCAGCTCACCGCGAGTTCATCAACTGCAAGCTTGCGGCGCTCAGCAAATCTGCCGCCCGCCTCGACGCCGCGCTCGCCTGGGCCGCGGATACTGCCGCCAAGCTCGATGCCGTCGGACAGCTGCCCAACGAACAACGGGACAGCACCGTTCAGGAAATTGCTGTAAGTTAAAACAGCTCTTATTCTTCTCTCAGTTTCAAACAAACACATGCAATGTGGTGTGCGCTTATATTTCAGGTATTTATGGAATATTCCAATGAATGCTATCAATTTGTCCTCAGGCAATGGTTAAAGATCGTGAATCGGAAGTCCGTGAAGTGCTAGAGAACTATAATAACATGGAGCGTGAGTGCGTGGTCGCCAAACAATCCGTGTCGTCGGAAGTGCGTGACAAAGCGATGCGACTGCGCGACCACTGGTCACAGCTGCGCGTGACGCTCGACCGCCGCGAATCGCCCGCTGTCCGCGAGTCGCTGTCGCAGTCGCCGACGGTCCGCGAGTCGCTGTCGCAGTCGCCGACGGTCCGCAAGTCGCTGTCGCAGTCGCCGACGGTCCGCGAGTCGCCGGCGCGCAGCGAGGAGTCGCGCAAGAGCTCGGTGGACAGTCAGCACAGCGGTGAGTTAGTGGCGAGGTGCTGGGTGCCAGGCTTGCTTGTGGGTGTCACGTGATGTCATCTTGTAATCGTGTGGAGCAAATGTTGTGATGACATGCTTTCATTTCGCGACTTATTGTGGCCTAGGAGTCAAGAATTCAGATTCGAATTCTAAACCAGGACAAGATTTTAATACAATAACCGACAGCTTAGAGACAATCCGGAGTATTTTAAGAATTAATTTCAATAATAAATCGGTCTTATCAAAACATTCTATATCTGGTTTAGAGAGTCGAGTCGATAATATCGTGTATTCCAGGAGTCATTGATTATCATAACGTTTGCTCGAGTAGTGATAGTCTGGTGATTGTACGGGTATTTGTAAATAATGTGTTGGGAATAAACGTATGGGATACTAACAGCTTGTTTCATTCACTAATTGTAGTTTTGTTTTACTAAATGATTATTAGTACGAAAATTACGCTTGATGGTGATTGAACTGGGAAGATGGATACTCTCTTATATAATTACGTAGAAGTAGGCTAGTTACATTTTAGACGAAAACTAGAAAGTAAGAAAGTAAGTAAAACTAGAAATTATATCTTAGAAATAAATATTTTTTTTTAGATTTTTGACTCATTTGTTTAAGTAAAAAGAACCTTTGTTTAAGTGCAATATTTATAATACAATATAAGTATTTAATGATAGATTAAGGAAATAAATTATTAAAATAAAAAAAAAATGTCGACAATATTTGTTGTAACCAAGAAAATAATGAGGATTTTTAGTCGCGTACTGTTCTTCAGTATTGTGACTCTTTTCCTCTCAATTTAGTTTTTGTGTAAATATCGGATGAGTTCTGAAATCCGTAGCTGATCACGTAATTAAAATATTCGGCATGAATAAATTACTTCGCGAAATATATCGTAGTGATGTCGGCAAATTCCCAATTGATTAGTGGAGTAATAGAGTAATACCGCATGCATCGTCAGGCGTAATTGTACACCGCACGACTGAGTCTGGTAGTTAGCTACTAAACCCAACCCATACTACTAATATACAGGGGATAACGTGTTATCTGCCATGGTAATGTAGTAATTAAGTACACCCTGTAGATAACACTCACACAATATCAACACGCACTTTATTATATCTTAAGTTTAAAATGAAATAAACACCAGTTATTAAACGTTTCAATTGTTCTTCATACTGCCAATTCTACGAACGGGTAAGTTTTATTCTTGATTCCTCCTGATGGTATTCAGTATTTAGTCTTTATCTTTGATCTTAAATATGGGTACAGCATCAATTATGGACCCTGACAGGCTCGGCAGAAGTAGGAGAAAGGAAGATAATATATGTTTGTATTTAATAAAACATATATATTATGGTTGATCTTGACTACAACATGTTACATTATGCATGATGTATTTGACAACATTACATCGTGACACCAACAATGAGTGTAATCGTTGAGCAATCACCGCGCCATTAGCGTTGCAGGGAGTTACAGAGATATAACTACCGTCACACGAGGGTCGCGGACAGAGGGAGCAAATTGAAAGTCTCGTCTGTCTGACAGATTAATGGCGACAAATTAACGTGCACTGCTTTGTAACTACTATTTATTACAGACATTGTGGTTCAAACTATTCAAATGTCGCTGGGAATTTTATTTCCTAACATTATATTTGTATTTTTATTAAAACTGACGTGAGTTTGTAACATTATTCAAGTGCGACGTGTCGCATTCTCTTGAAAATGCCTAAAGTATAGGTGAAACCGCGGTTGACTAAATAGACTAACAATACTTGAGTAACAGCCGTATTTCATAATTTGAATAATTATATTTGTAATAGAGCTAGATTTTACGAACTTAGCAGGTTTTTCACGGGTATAGTTTGACTGTTATACGATAAATAAGAGTAAAAACATGTGAATAAATAACAAACCATTACGTTAAGTGAATATCCCGCGTCGCCCCGGTGGCAATTTCCGTGTTTCCTTACAAACGGCACAAGTTTTTTCATTACCCGCGCCCGGCCTCATCGCCTTCCGAACGATTCACGCACTTATTACAATTCCCACAAATCTACCCTTCGTCAAACACACTGTGTTGATATATTTTGTGGCTTAAATATAAGTTGTACAAATAATATTAGTCAGGGTCATTTCAAAAAATAATAATTTCCAAGTTTGTTAACATACATGTCGTTTAAAGACATGCATAGGGAGCGAAACAAAAAATATATTACTATCCACAGTCAAGGAATATTTGTATGCAAGGAGTCAGTTTCTACTACAAACTCTAGTCTCTCATCGAACTTTTCGCTATACTGCATGAAAAACCGGTATCTAGTATATACCGGCATACAAGGACTTGATTATTCTCTTTCGTCTCGTTGTCACTAAATATTCAAGGTAAGCCTACTTCGATAGTGTTCGACGCTAGTTCGTGCTTGTGCCTCGGTGCTCTAAATTATGTACATTTTCGATAGCGTTTTGTATGCATTATCCAACCTACAGGCCTTTTACACTATGAAGCTGAATGAATTCCGACAATGACGATACAAAATACAGTATCCTTATTAAAAAATAAATTTTAGCTTGAATATTATATTGTTTAAAAAATTAAAAAAAAAAATGCTACGTTGATTTTTTGCAAGAACTAGAAATTTCACAAAAACTGATAAGACTCTATTTTGAAGAAGTTTTAAACAGTTACTCGTGAGGTGAATCTTTTCACATCGTTTAGGCACATGCACACCTTTGCTTTCACGTTACTACATTAATAGAATCAACCAAGCGCTCTCCATAGCTGGTTTTCCAGCCAGGTACTCCAACTTTACTATATTGTTAACGCCGGCACAGCATGCCCTATTAAACTTTCGCGGTCGGAAACACCCTACTGTAGTGTACTAAGAGTATGTAGTAGTGTTGTTTAGAGGCTTACGTTCCGTTGGTGCGGGAAGGCAGACATGAAATACCTTCGAAAACTATTCCAAGAACTCTCACAAAGCCCACGTGGGCCTGTTATGTTTGCTTTAGTTAAAACACATCACATTGTTACAACATTATGTGGTGAAATACATTGGTAATTGGTGGTTGCAGTGCATTATTTTATGTTTAGATTGGTTTTGCAATTCACATTTTTTTTCTTTTCATAACACGTAATAAAGAATCGGCATCCCATAGTTTTCCCGTAAAACATGGAAGTCATTGAAATCTGCGGCTGATTTATGTAAAAAATCCGCGGTGCGTTTTCTTGCGTAGTGAATGGTCGTAAACGAGTGACAATAAAACGCAGACGTCGTGCGATAGTACGCACTACGCCACCGCCACGCCGCAGCCACGCGCCGTGCGATACGCAGCGTACGCCACCCGCTGCCTGTCCCACAAATCATAGGTGACGTGCGTTACGTCACAAGCATGAGTCACGCGGGCAACACGACGGTGAATTGAATATGAATATTTAGTTTTTGAGACTATTTTAGAATGTCTAGATTATTAAGCTATTTAGGTATTTCGACCTAAACTAACAACTGTATTAGTATCCACTATTCTACGCGTCGCACACTAGCCAGTATAATCAATCTCATCTCATTGATGTTTTATGGTGTGTTTATTTCCTCAAAATGATTGTTTTGCTCATGTGATTTTTATCCTATAAACGCCGCGGTGTGTTTCCGTCGACAATAAACTCAATAATATGTAGGAATGGAAGCGGCCCGTGGCATGTAGTTCTCAAACAGCAGGCAAGCGGCATCTGCATGCCGAAACGTGAGCTCATTTCCACTACAAACATTACCGTGGCATTCAAGGAAAAAGCGATTGGCGGTTGGTCGTTATAAGACTTAATCGGAAAATCTTTTGTAAAGTAAATCTTACATCTTGTTGCCACACGATTTCCTTTCCAAAATGTGTTCAAGAAATACTCGATGTTATATATTCGATTATAACGATAACTGCTTAATTTTACCTGCCGAGAGAACCTACAATTTACTTAATTGAAACTTGTGTTTCTTTTACGTTTACCAACTCGTGGATCTTTTAGATGCTAACTTGGGAAGATATTGTTATTTCATATTGTAGATCTTCGCTTCTTCTTGTGAATTGTGTCCTATCAAATATTCTCACAAAGTGCCTAAATTTCCCTATTATTAGCGAGTTAGCGACTAACGTTCACTTTGGATGGAATTTGGCGCGCTCTGAGAACATCGCCCCGAGGCTCGAGCTCTGGCAATGTGAATATTTGTCCAAACATCGCGATGAAACCTTCGCTTACTGAAACTGTGCCGACTGAAACAGACGCGCCCTACTTATCTGACGACGACGAGAACGAAAAAACTGGAATAACAAACAATGGTGGTGCGGCATTGTGCGACGCCACAAACACGGATCTGGGGCGCGCCGATGAGCGCCGTAATCACCGCCGACTCATCTGTCTGTAGCCTGTACTACTCCTTATTCACCGGCGTCGCATCCCCCCTCCCCCGCCGAGCCGACGAGCGACACCACAACAATACTGCCACTGTTGCTAAGAACGACGAGATCGGATTACGACACCACGCTGTACTTGTAGGCACGTTTTGTCGGAAACTGGGGCGCTAATGAGATTCACAGCGTTTGGTGCTCGTTTCCTTAAGGCCTTCCGCCCGCGCCAGAGTCAGGTGTGACGGACTCTAACTAATGGAAGTGCACGTGACCGCCGGCCGTTCATTACCGCATGATGGGAATTACAATTAATTAATCACTGAATATTTGGTGTTATTAGAATTCCTGGCGGGTCGATTTCATGATATTTGCGAAAATTGGAAGGTACGACGACATTCTTAGGAATTATTGCTTATCGATATTACCTACGTTGGGACTCGTTCGGAATCTAATTTAAAATGAATTATTATTAGAAATTTAATTTTGCCATACATTTCTTTAACGTAGATAATTATGATGATGTTTTCGTTATGGTTTGTTGTGGCTCATTTTAATAATCTCCAAATTCCGAGTAACTGGGCCAGAGCCAGGCTGTTCTAGGATTGGGCGCGCGTTTCTGCTCCAATAATTCGCGAACAATGGCTCTCTTTGGGACCTGTTCTGATAGCTAGCGAGCTCATCAGTGGATGTCCTATTCAAGCATACCTACTCTACAAATTTCATGTTTTGAATATTTAAGCTGCATTTTCGAGTAGTTACTATTTTTTATTATCTTCGATGTGTAAATATTTTGAAATTAAATCGTTTGACTATGTTAATTTTATGTGTACGACGTGTACGTAGAGGGGTTTTAAATAAGGTGATTGCCTTTTGAAAATGGTCTGATATTTTTTCATAGTTAAAAATAAAAGTTTAATGCTATAGTATTCAGCACGCATTAGAAACGTAATATCTGGTATTAAGTATTTAAATATGCACATTGTTTTTAAATCCTTTCAGTTGTACAGCGCGATGCTAACACGGTTACAAATAGTTGCAGGCTAGCCTCGCTCTCCCTCACACATTCGTTAAAAATTCAACACTCACGCGCTTAAAAACACGTCCAAAAGGATTAGCTGCTATTGTTTGTGACGAACGACATCCGTTTAAAACACTGATACGTTTTATTACATTTGGTGGGTAGCGAAGGTGCGTGATTTTCTGTGTCTATAAAATCCTTGTAACAATAAAACAAAAGAATGTGAAGACTCTTCATGAAAGTAATAAATAATTTAATTACTCGAATGAATTGTGTCACAAACTGGACATAACGGTCGAACGCGCGTCGGGTGTGAGTCTGTCAGGCAGACGTGGCCGTAGGCGACAGGCCTTCGCCACGCTTCCGGTGTCGCCTCACGCCTCTCGCCTCTCGCATCTCGTATCTCGCATCTCGCTGGACAGACAAACGTACCTACTAATGTTCTATATGAACGTCCTTTTGTTTTACTTACTATGAAAATTGTCTCGTTCTCTGGACATTGCTTGATTAGAAATTATGCTGTAGTTATTATTCAGTGTAGACCGTATGTCGGTATTATCATCTTCATCGTATTCTGTGCATTATAACGATAGTTTATGAATCTCCGAGTCTGTGGTTTTTTGTAGTTTGTGGGTTTATAGAACATCCATTGAAATGTGTCATTTTCTTTGTTGAATCTTTTTGTACCCGGTGATATAGATGTGATGTCATGTATACTGTATTGTCTCTAAAATAATCTCTCAAAGATTTGAAGTCATGATTGTTTTGTTTTTTAGTACTTGTTCCTTTATTTTGCCTTAACTAAGCTGTAAGTGGAATCTGTGTCGAAGCTTGCATTAATCACAGAGAGGACAGTTTAATTTCAAAGAAATGTGGTAGGAGTTTTAAAAATTTGCAAATGTCTGAATTTTAAATCTGCAAACGTTTGAAAATGTAAAGAGGATGCGTTGTGGTGGCATTTTTATAAGGAAGGTTATGTCTGGCTTTTACAAGACACGTGACTACTTCCGTGCGCACGATCCGCAGGGAGGGGAGGGGGGAGGATGAAATCAAAATGTCATGCTTTTGTTTCGTCAGACATGTGCGCTTAGATTATCTAATCTGAATTTGCTTCTGCATTTTCAGTGCACACATTTTATTTCGCTGTTTTTTCTTTTCTTTATTGTCTTTGATATAAGGATATACTTAAGCATGAAACAGCTGATAAAATTAGTTTGCAACTTGACAGAAATGAATACATACATATTAACATTCCGTTGTCTAGTTCTAGTTGTACTGAAATCCTAACATTATTATACATGTTTTGCAAACCGACATTGATTTAAAATAAATGAGTCCACAGAAGGCAAGTATCGTGTATGTGGTGATTTACCCTAAAGACATCCAGCCATTATTGCTTAAATAAATACAGTAGCGCCCCGTCTGCCAGACTATCGCACCATCAGCTTGCAGGTCCCGGCAGAGTGCTTAGACACCGATAAACTTTAAACATAAGTCCCTCCGCCCGTACATTGCATACTCTATCACTAAACCACTTTCATACTACAACTTTATTTCTATCACTAAAGAGTTGAAAATCGCATAACAACTAATCGAAATACATGTTTATTTTTGTCAGATTATGAATGGCGACATGACCTTTACCGTATCTGAATAGAGTTTAAAATTGCGATACAAATAAAAATATTAAAGTTCAAGTTATGTTTTAGAATGCATCGGATGCACTTTAACTCTGTAAGACGAACTTGTAACCTTATATGGTTCCAAATAGTGTTCAAAATCTTTTGGCAAATAATTTTCATACCAAATTTCGTTTGTAGTTCTAGTGAATCTTATAAAAGGGGTGACAAGGTGGTAAATATGTTTTATTACATCTAATATAAGTTTGTATGTAGGGAATTTGTTGCGATAGCTCTTTCCATGGTGCTGGAATGCAGAAACTTTTATTTGAGTGTTTGTTGTGCATTTTTGAATGTCGTAATGTCAGTGTGTGAATGGATGGCTTTAATTCCGCTTGTCCGGAATGTCAGACGTCGGACTGAAGGAGTGTGTAATTACTTTTTAATGTGTTCCACTGCAACTGAGAAAGACTTGGGAATGGCAGTAAGAGACGTTGTCTTCTATGCGATAGTTTTTGTGATACTTGGTAACTAACATCTGGTCGGTTGTTTTTTTTATCGAAATGTGACTCAGATTCACTATTTCTCTATTCGTCAAAATGTTATCTAGTGAACTCCATACATCTTGAGTAATTATTTTCTCATATTTTATATATATCTCAAAGTTTGTAAATAATCAAATCTGATTGTACACGAATATTGTCTTGTTTTTAAGCACCGCAGACCTAACTATGAAGGTATAGAAATAAAGGTACATATTCTATTCTATAGGTACATATACTTACCATCAAAATACAGTCCACTTTGGTGCTCAGCGGAATATAAATGTGTGTCGTCGGCAGATGGTTTTTACGCGCGGCCGCGAGGGGGCGCCACTCGAGACTGCCCTCGACCACTACCCCACTACTCCACTATTCCACTACCTATTACTGGTAGAACAGGAGCACTGGTTATGTGAGTCTTTGTTTGAAACCAGTGTTGTGACAAACAGAATACATATTACGTAATTAAAATTACCATAGGATATTAAGTCAAGTATGTTAATTTAAATTGCACATAAATTAATGAATTTAAAAAAGGCCTTATCGAGAAGTGCTCCATTTCTTGCACTGATATGGGCACTCGTAGTTATTAAACTGGCAAAAAAAAAAACTTAAGATTCGTCAAAATACTCCACGGGTCTATGTTAAAAATTCCCCTCATTATATGGTAGATAATTTTTCGTGTTAAAATAGAGGACATTCCAATTTATTTTTCTTTATGCATTATTTAAAAAGTAACTCGACCGGTAATTTGGATTTTGTTGGTAAGTTGTAACTACGTATCATAAGTAGTAAATATATAATAAATATATTATTAGATCCTACAAAACAATCTTAGGTTTACCTATGAATAATTCCAAGATCTAATTATATATTTACTTGACCAGTCAAGACGATATGATATAGAGGGTCTTAGTACAAGCTGCTAATCAGCAAAGTAAGCAAAATCATCGCCATTCCATCCCTCCCAATTTTGTTGTAGTTAACGAAAGAAAGAAAAGGCTATCCTCAATATATGTAGGTTCATTTGTGTCATGCAATTAGGATGAAACAACAGAATTAAAACAAGTGGAGTTAAACATGGGTGAAAGTAATTATGTCTTAAGGTGTTTCAAATTAATATTTTTGTATAATTGTTGGTACTAACGCTCAACTAAAGTAAAATATGCCGCACATCATCAGAGGTTCGGCCGACATTGCATTATGTACGGCGAGGGAAATGACCGAAATGTCCCACAGCGTTGCAATCTGTATCACAGTCATGAGTGGTATCAAATTATTTAAATCGCGATAATACACAGCTAGCCTTGTCCACGAGTAATCTAATCTCACAATCAACAATGTTAGGGGTGCCTCACACACACGAGCGATCGCGCGTATACGCTCGCACGCTTGTTCGCTCGTTATGTTATGCTAATACGCTGATACAAACTAGGGAATAAGCCCGATCGTGCACGACGCTGCTCATATATTATGTGCCTCAATACGTGATATGTTATAGATTAGTTTTTGTCCGCAACTCTGCGCGTGTGACTCTCCGGTTTGTATTTCTTTGTCTGTTTGTACTTTCGCTATAAAAGATCTAGATTTCATGCCTTAAGTTATTTTAATGCAGTTAGCACAGACTACCAGGCAATAAACTTAAAAAAGGCAAGCTTACAATGTTTGTGTGATTTGTAAATCTTTTTAGTCGTTAAAATTTTCAAGCGTTTTTAATATTGGATGTAAAAATATGCACAAACTATCGCAGAAGGATTTTCCAGCGGGAACAGACCATGCATGAAATGAATATATTGTGTGTCGTTTTGTCATATTTCCTAGTCCCCCCCCCTCTCTACCGCCGCATATCAAGTTGTTGTGTGAAGGGGACGTAATGACTTCATAAAAGAATATTAATTGCGGCAGAATAAAGGGTTGCATGGCTTTGAATAATAATATCATTTGTGTATTGTATTGAATGTGAAGTAGCTGTATTACTTTGATGCAATTTGTCTCTTTGGAGGGGCGCTATGTTGTGGTTTGTTTGTGGTTATTGATACTTTGTTTATTGTCGAACAAAGTTATTACTCGAATATACAAAAGAAACAGAAGGTTCTTGGAGTTGACTCCCTCTACTACTTCGACGACTAGAAAATCAACTATATTTGATGGTCTGATATACATTTCGATGTCTAACATTACACACAAATGACTGAAAAGCATGTCTTACACTAACTGGTATGTATTAAGGTAAATTTAATAGTAAACATTAGCTACTAACTTGGTGACTGGTGTAAATAACACTAATGATTTTGTTTGAACAATTTCGGATTGTTATTTTTTTTGCTTATATTTTAATTTTTTCTTTCAGGTACGTACCAACTTTTTATTTGCGTTAGAACTGGTAAGAATATCCTTTTATCCTATCGTTCGCACATTTATGGTAGAGCTCTCCGCTCCACAGACTCCATTACAGAGTTTTAAAACGAGAATTATTTGAATTTTACTCTCTTTAAATCTTTTTAAGTATTAAGCAAACGGTTCAAGAGATTTACTAGCGAATTTAGTTGGAATTTCTCGGACAAACTATTTTAGCGGTGAGCTAAGAAATGCCGCAAGAACTGCAATTTGATGCGAACATTCAAGAGAATATTGGTCGAAGAGATGAAGATATTATAAAGTACCTATTATTTTACATTTAAACATTGGAGATAATTGCTTATCTGTGGCAGACGATACAACTATGTTGTTGCCCATTTACTGTTTAAAACATGAATATCAAAAAGCGTATTTCGTTTTTAAAGCTTCATGCATTTCGACATTTGATTTCAAAAACGTCTACGGATGGAACTAATGGCAATGTTAATTGCAGTGGAGGCAAGTGAAGACAAGTAGAAATGAGAAAGCATTGCAATCAAATCCAGACTAGGGATAACATAAAAAAAATACTTTGAGTTGATTTCTGAACTTTTTATGTTGTTTGGCACAAGAAATATTTTTATAATAATTTTTATATTGTAATACTGTCAAAGGTAATCACAATATAGACCATTAAAATACAGCAGATAAAAGACACAACACAGTAATGTGTAATGTGACTGCAATTGAATAATATCTGATTTCTTTATGCAATAACAATAAAGCAATATGACTTTTATGTTATAGTTGATTAAATAAACTTACTGCATTGATTTGGTTACGAACTACTTGTGTGGTTGCCAGAATATATTAGTCAGAAGACCCATTGGCCAGACCTTTGTTTTAAATAACAAACTCAAACGAGGTAGCATACTATGCATTCTTTAGAACTGATGCATCGGGCACAACCAGAGTTAGAATCGCTCAGACATAATTCCCATTATCTCGTCAGTCGTCGCACAGTCCTTCGATAAAGCATGGACCAGCGATCACTGCTGCCCAATTACATCGCACTACGAAGCCTATAGGCGCGGAGACTCGAGGGGCTAGTGGAGAGGGGCGGGGGGGGGGTATCTATTGTCCTCCGCAGGTTATATGCCGCTCCGCACGATAAATGAATATGTCCGCAGCTTTGACTCGTTTCAGCAATTCTTAATTTATTTGATGAATATGTACTTTTTGCAATTGTTCTTTGAACAGTATTCATAAAAACGTTACCAACAGCACGACTTTATTACACAGAGGAGTTCGGCAGAGGCGTTTAATTTCACGTAATGCCATATGATAAAGAGTGAGCCCACCGCCATCTTCCAGGCACAGAGCCGGACTGAGCTTTAACTGAGAATTTCACAACAACAAAACATCACGCCTACACTACTGCTACACTCTTCTAAGTAATAACCCAGAAGGGTGTAGCAGAAGTGTATAGCACTCATATTTCCCCTGTTATGTTAAATCCCTTGTGGTTGGGGGTGATCGCTATCCAGCGGGCGAAAATCCAAGTCCGTGCTGCTATTGAGAACTTTCTGACGGATTTTTTTTTAAATAATGCTGTTGCCCGACCCGAAAATTGCACCAGAGTTTTCACGGCAAACTGGCCGCATACACTTACCACCTGACCAACGAGGCAGTTTTGCCTGTACTGTAATGACCTCATAAAAAGTCCAAATAAACACTTTTCCCCGACTCGACTCACGCTGAGCGATCGACACACTTTGACTTGTCCCACGAGACCGGCGATTCGTCAGTAGTTACAAGGTTGTACGTCGCTAGCATGCCTGATCATCTATTAAGCTTAACTGAATACGGCTCAGATACTAATGTCCCTTGTAATTATACAATACACAATACACACATGGCTCCATTCATTAACAGCCAGTACTTAATTACACCACTTGAACAAAGTTTATAACAATAATATCATTAAATTTCAGTAATGTAATATCTTAGCGAACATTCACAAGTTATTCCTCCATAACTATTAAACACCACATAATCTTGTGTTATGTGTAATAGTTTCATACACACATACATACAAATGAATACATACACACAAGGCAGTTGTTGGTAATCTCACTGGCTTTATATTGGCGCCTTTGTACTGGAGGCTGTATTGATGATGTCACTAATTCTTTGAAGTTACTCGATCAGATAGGAACTTGGCACTTGGTTTGAATGATGTTCAGCAGATTAAGTGTCAGTTTTACAGGTTTCTGTTAACTCCTTGATAAACCTATTTTAAATATTTTTTTCTGATAAAATTATCGATTTGCCATCGGCAATTCGAGGGATCTTAGGTTTGAGACCTAATATATTATCATTCTATTTATTAGAATGGTTATAAATGTATTTTTTTTGTAAATGTGTATTAAGCTTTTATTATCAAAGCAAAATGTCTGCAAATTAAATACAGTAATAATATTCACAAAAGGATTGGATTAAAACGAAATTGCCAAAACAATTTCTTGCTGCAAAATGAAACTGTATTAGTTTCTATAAGAATGCAGCTATTGTGTATAAGAACAAGAGGGGAGGGGAGTGCAATTGCTACCCATTTAATTAACTACTGTGCACCAGCCGGGACTGAACCCGCGACCTTTGTATTTGCGTCTATTGCCTAACTAGTAATTGGATTTCAAGTTTGTTTTGTATCTTATTATAAAAAGTTTTAAAATTTTAGTTTGTGAAATTTGTTATTACGTTTTGGGCGGTTTGATTACTTGATCGTCCGTCGGTGCCTACATCGGTAGCTCTTCTTAATTGTATGAAAATTCATGGTCTTAGAGTCACACAACCTACAACAAAAAGCAAAACACTTCCGTTTTCATCGTGATTTGCAAGGCGAATCATTCAACTTACGTGCTACGCGTGGACATCTACGCCGTAGCCGCGTTCATTTGCACTCTCGTAGCACGTAGCCGCGTAGACGCAATCGTGTAGCACTCAGGCTGAGATGATGCTACGTAGCGTCTACGTGATACAACAACGTAGCACTTACGTAGATGCATATCGCCAGGGTTGACAACACATACTGCACTATTAGGGGCATTTCACAAAAACATTTGAATTATAATCATGATTCAATTTATTCTATTATATCTTTTATCTCTCCTACATTTAACATTTTTTTAATTATTAAAAAAAAAATATTGTAGGCTCTATAGATAAAAAGTGCTATTATATCCTTCTGCTAGTCTGTGTCTGTGTCTCTTGGAGAGAGCTAAGTCCATAATGGAAAGTTTCGTCGCGTCGAAGTACAAATTTGTATTGTTTTATTTCTAAAGCTCTTTGTGAATTGTAGCGCAGATACAGAACTTCTTATAATTGCAACATTTATATTGTTTGCCAAATCTGAGACTGAAAAGACTGAAAAATATCTAAAAAATATTTCATTATTTTATTTTATTTTATGTTGAAGACAAAATATAGCTATCAGTTTAAAAAGAACCATTAATATTTCTGCCTTTATGTTTTGTATTGCCATGCCCATTTGGATTATAACCTGCAGTTATCGGAATGCAAGGCTTATGTACAATCACCACGGATTCATCGCTAAAAGCCTATCTGTGTACGTGCTATTGCATTTTACTGGTATTGCTAATCCCCGGCGTTAGGCTCCTTCTGTTACACGACATATAAACAGAACAGGTGGTACAAACCTGCCAGAGGTGTGTCACAGCCACATTTCAATTGTTGCAGCCATTCTGAGTGATATAGAAGAGATGTTGCGATATGCTAATGCACACAATTTACTATGAAAGAAGATATTATTAATTATGTAAACTATCTCGGTATTTGCACAGTGTAATTAAATAGTCATTCGTTGGTACCCTCCACTTTGACGATTAAATATCGTTTAAATTACGTACACTCGTGAAATTAACATAATACTTAGATAATGACGAATAATGAGTATTACTCATGACTTACTCCACAAATAATACTTAAATTATAATATGATCGCTAAAAATATTGTCTCTGTAGGCCGTCCGCGTTTAAAAATAAACTAAAAGAATTAGAAAAAAAAGTAATTTCAGGCTTGCAATACAAATCAACACCTCATACAATAAAAAAACACTCGTACCATGAAATAATCGGCTTTGTCGCGCGTCACCTTTCGCGTTTCAACAAAAGGGAAATTAATGGAGTTCTCTTAAATCGCATCAGTGCGGGATATTAACTGTGACGTCACAACAACAGTTATTTTCTGTACTTCTACCATGGGGTATTTACGGGACTCTCTAGTGTAGAACGAAACAGAATCATTAGTATGGTTCGTCTCATACCCGATATCGAAAACTGTCATGAAATTAATTGAACTTTAACAATGTAAAGTACTATACAACGACAAAATGTAAATAGAATATATTTGCCCGTAATGCTCGTAGAACATAACACATGCTTAGCAACTAGGTTTCAGTCGAGTCAGTAATCAAATTAAATGATTGCATCGTCACTATTGAGTTTATGTGAGCTGTTGAATTGACACACCGGTAGTCGCGTTCATCACCTACTACTACTCAGGTAAGATTTATGGCCGAAAGGGGTGAAAGCGGGTGGTTGCGAGAGAGGGGGGGAGGGGCGAAGGTATGACTTGTATGACGGGACATTTTTCTGCTTTGAATAATCTACCACAGGCGAGTGATTTATTCCCTGACTATGACAGGTTTATTTCAAGTGTGTATGATGTGTATGGTGTCATACATTTGAATGTGTGCGTGACGCCTAACGCGTGTCATTCGATACACAAGTGACTTGTGGCTTTCACTCAGCGTGTTTTATTAGTTGCGGTGTCTTGTTCTTCCGTTTTGGTGTTTTAATGTTACATTATTTTATGTCACTGAGGAGGTAGATAAGCGTATGACTTATACTAATGATACACCGGTTTTCAGCCTATTATAATAAAATCAGAATAAAATGTTGCAATTAGACTGCAAGTGTCGGGTGCCAGTGGATTCATTGTATCACTAAGTTTCATACATCACACTGTGTACAATATACATGACTTTATTCCTCTAAGCTCTTGTGTAAAATACGTTATTCTATAAATGTGTATGAATCGCAGTTTCCCTAAGAATACAGAAAGACTATAGACTTTCTTGTTATTGCCAATATTTGTCGTGTGCAAGCATTACATCGCAGGGAGTCGCGTGTCCGAGTTAAACGGCTGTTTTCTTTCGCCAACGATGCGCGATGCGTCGACACACACCGAAAGTACACAACGATACGAAGTAATAAACGAAGCAGAAGATCCATTGTGATGAAGATCTGTATAATCTTGAATAAGCTCTTGAAACGTCAGGCCCATTCTTTTTTTGCTATGGCACATTTGATAGTAATTTATGATAAAATATCTATTGCCTATGTCTACTTATTCTGCCACTTTGTTTGCTAAAAGTAAAACTAATTTTTAGCAAAAATATTCCGAACATTGGGTAGGCTTTCTGCATGCAAAGTTTTCCTGAACACACGATACACGCTGCGGTATGGAAGTAGCCGGGCGCCATGCGACGCTCGCTAGTTTTGAACATCCTAGCTTTTACTTATTTACTGCGCAAGTTTGCCAAGACTAGGATTCTCAATATTTACTCTGCTTTGTGAAATTTTAAATATATTGCAAAAAAATTCTAGCGCTGACAGCTTCAGTAGGATTAAAAAAAATATAAAACAGCACTAAAAAATAAAATCTTTTCTTAAAAGTTTTCAAAGTGAAGCTGTTGTGTTTCATGTTCTTAGTTGTTTTGAATCCACCTGCGAGTAACGAATGTACCTGAAATATTACAATCGATTAGTTCCTTAAACGAATCGTTCAAGGTTACCGATTCCATCAGCGGTTTAGACGCGGGAACCTTCTGCTGCAGCGAATTCAAATATTGAGATATATCTGCCTCGATGGTCCAGTGGTTAGCGTATGCGCCTCTCACCGCGAGGTCTCGTTGGTGGTGGTGTTAGTTGTGAACTTTCAAGCAGCACAGAGTTGAAATTTTGCCTGGTGGATGGCGGTAGGCTCATCCCCTATCCTAGGATAGGGACCTAAACAGATGAAATGTGCGTGTTGTACACCTCTAGCACACCCTGCTGGGTAATAAAGGCGTGATGTTGTGTTATGTTATATATATAAAATATGGAATTTTACGTATTAGCAGTAAGTCTGGCTTCTTTACGGCTGTAAAAGTAATTTATAAAAGTAAATAGGTGTTTGAAAAATTTGGTATTCCCTTAATTATATTTATGAAAGGTCTTGCCTTTAAAATATTGTAATATATTCACTCCGAAATGCAGTTCCTTCTGAGTTTTCCGGTAGAATTAAAATTAATGACAAACCGGAAAGAAAACCGCAATTTAAAAAATAAAAAAAACGCATGCAATCGTGAAAAAACATCCGTTTGGTGAAGCGTCAATGAAACCACCCGACATTCACTACTCGCGCCTCGGAAAAGTCAACGTGAGACGGAAATATACCACTGCATTCGATTGAAAGGGAAGTAAGGCGGGAGGGATGATTTCCCTCTCGTTTGGGCGGGCGGCAGTGTGGCTAGGGCGGGCGCGTGGGACGCACGCGGCGCGCGTTGTGCGCGTGGATTCGTCGCGCGTGTATCTGTCGTGCTTCGTGCAATCGTGCTAGTGATAGTGTTCAATGTTCAGTGCTTTTTGGATGTGACTTCTCGAGCAAAGGCAGATTGTACGTAACTATATACTTGCTGGTTTGTTTTCATTTGTATTTCATTTCCGAAACAAAAAGTTGTTATGTGAAGTTAAGTTGTTCGGAAATTGTGCTTGTTGTTGTTTGGGATAGATTGGATTATTTGTTTTTACGGAATATGGATGAATCTAAACATACTATACTTTAACCTACAGGCAAGGGAGAGTTATGTTTTATTATTTAAACTTGGTCTAGGGATTTGCTTAACCAACATCATAAGACTGTTCTGAAGTAGTTTTCTCATATAAATGTTTGTTTTTGTATGTTGAATCATATCCTTAATGTGTTACATTCGCGTCAATCCATCATTCATAGTAGTAATTAGAGCTCTGACTCGACTAAACGACTTCTTTTAGACAATTACGTACAATGAATGAATAACGTCCACCGAGCACGCGGCCACGGAGGAAAGAGAGGGTAAAAGAATAACGTTTATTCATTCAGCGGTCACCCATCTGAATCGTAACCTTGATCTGATTGTTTACTGACCAGCCTCCTTAGCACGTCTTGTCAGATATTAAGTGAGATATTAAGATTCGACAATGACGTAGTTATCAACAAAATACCGTTAAGAGACAAAAGCAATTTGACGTTTCTATGTTGATAACTACTGCATACTCAAATCCAAATGTCCAGATTGCTGAGCCGTGTTACGAAGGCGGTGTGAAATTAAATCAAATGGCAGCTGATCAGCTGATGTTCTGGTATTCAGAGTTGTTCATTTGATAGTACATTGCAGTAAACGTTACGGTGGTGGTTACCGTGTTCAACAGCCCACTTGGTTCAAATACTGAAAATGGTGATTTTACTGTAACTGACGTTTTTAAATCCTTCCATCTGTTTTAAGAGTTTTAAGTGAATGTGCATAGGATAAACATTCCTCTTACCATCATTATATTACACGCCTATTCCTCAATTAGTCAAAATCCTGAAATCTGTATAAGCTCTTTATTATCCGATAGTTGGAGCATAACATTATTATTATGTGCCCGAATATCCACAACATGTATGCAAATGACTGAACACAGCTTCGTATTACTATATATACAGACGGCTACTTAGCTACCTATACATTTCCAGTATTAGATGGTCTGGCGTTGTACAGGCTTCTCGTGCGATGCGAGACCAGCCTATACTGGAAATGTATAGCTTCATCGGTAAATGTAGGTACACGTGTTACACGGCAGGACTCGATATTATTAATACGGGCTCTCCTGCCAGGGTGTAACTTTACTATCGAACCAGAACTCAATAGAGCTAGCAATACTATTTTGTCGGTATATTATGGATATTGTATTACATGCTCTCTGAAGCTCGTTTTCAACAGCTAACGTGAATACTAGCTTGCATGCACTTTGTCCACATGGATTCATTATATTATCTTACTACGGTTTTACACACGTTATACCAATTGCCTTATATATTGTCAAAAGCTTTCCTCAATAAATGGGATATCCAAAAACACATGAAGTATTCAATTTGAACTAGTAGTTACTGAGAAAAACGCGTTACGATAAACCCAAACGAACAAAAAATCAAACACTTCAGCTTTGGAATATTAATATAGATTATATTACGTCGTTTCATTCGAATATATTAGAAAAAAGTCTTCAAGTCATACATTATCTATCTGCTTCACCATTCAAGATGCAACAGCCTCCAATAACATAGAACATACAAATGTGCTCCGGAAGCATTACACAGCAATTTAATTGCGCAAATACCCGATGGTCGCTGCGATATCGCCCGCGTCTCTGCCTACCCTCTTTTATCTTATTATTTATTACCTCCCCGCGTTGCACTTTGAAGCATCTTCCGGAATCGAACCCCAACCCTTCGCGCCTTGCTGATAACTACCACGAGGTTTTTTCTGAAGGGTGCCAATGAAGTTCGGCTACTGTTACTACTTTTACAGCGAAAGATTCGCGTTGTGAAATAGATTCTTCGCACGTTACAATATATTGTAAAACTGAACGTATAGAGATGGCAAAGTTTTGCGAATAAAAACTTAAACCTTGATTTTCTGTCAAATAGTAATGTTAGTGCAACGTGTTCTGGTCAGCATCGCAACATCGTAGATTAAACAAAATAATAAATTCTTGGTTGTATTTGCTACTCACAATTGGTCTCTAAATGTCTGATAAAAGTGATCTTCGAAAACTTAAAGCGAGTGAATAAAGCCCGTCTTCAACTTGCGTATTTCACTTCTATACCAAACTCTATTTGTGAAATTCACGTGTCGGGTCATTTATAGCGTATAACAGAAGAATAGTGAAGTACAAAGTTTCTCTATTTCTAAAACGAAATGATACAACTTTCGCCACAAAATGACAATGTTTCATAACCGATGTGGGTGATAAAGGAAAACTAAATTCATAACTAAAGTTAACGTATAACTTTACTTCCTTTTCAGCAGAGATACACATAATTCTATCTACTATAAAAGTATACCCTTATCACTCGTATTGTTATATGATCTGACGCACTTTGTAATGTACTATACGAATTTCGGCTGCAGGACTTAAACCTAGATCACATGTAGGTTTAAGTCGTATAATGGCCCACGGGAAGTGATCCAATTACAGTTCTTCACTTCACCTGCCACTAATAGCTGAAGTCTGACAACTGCCTACAACTAACACACGTATGTTTGTATAAGTAGTTATGTATTAAGAATTCCGCTACATAAAATGAAGCCTTCATTTCTTGATAATCTTGAGATTACGATATTCACATGCACAACAGTTACGTTGTTCCGACTCACAAGGAAATGATCATATCCGCATATTGAACAGCATTTTAGATTCGTAAACCAGATTACTAAAATTTTCGAGAAAATACTTGAATATATCGCAAATACACGAGTTACTTGAAAGTGCAAGTTCTCTCAGCGAAAGGGAAGGAGACTTTCCCCTTTTTGCATTTTCGCGTCGCTAATGAATAATCCCTGTACTGCGTGCTGCTAAACATACATGTAAACATAACACGAACTTCGAGGCACAATTTATTTTGTATGTACTGGGAAATCATCTTTAAAATTCTCTGTAAGTCAATTTGTAAATGAAATTATGTTAGAACATATAGGAAGAAATATTGTACCTGTATTCGATACAGGTACACTATTTCTTTCGTTCTCGTCGATTGACTACGTGGGGAATAATCCGATAAAAGTATAAAAGAGTTAGTAAGTGTCTGGTGGCTTCGCTAACAATGTAACAAGTTTCGGTGCGAATTTGCGGGAATCCGCGGGACGTGAGTGCGAAACTACTACCGCTCATGTTTTATTCACTCATAGGATAACGTACTGTATTTCTTTTCTTAGATGAAATAGATTTTTTATTGTTTATAATAAGTTTTATATGACAAAGAGTTTTTGTCACCACTGAGTCGACACTGCGGCATAGTAATGAGGAGCGAATGATTGCGGCGAAACTGGTATGTGATTTCCACCAAAGCAGAGCGAAGAGAAATGTGAAAATAAAAAATCTGATTGGCTATTCAAAACACAGCTCCTCTCCTCTCTGCTTTGGTGGAAACTAGGCCTTATACAATATTTTGTTATTTCTTGTTTGTTTTTGTAACCATATTTTTTTACACAGTTTTTTCCATAAAGTTCTGTAAAGTTAAATGTACATTTTTAGTTTAGGTAACCATAAATAAGTAATATATATATGGAAGTATATATGGAAGAGGTAAATACATGGCACAGGACAAAAGAACATTCTTATATCTTTGTTGTCAAGAAAGGCAGAATCGCTCATAACGAAAAGAGAACTAATCTAGTCTCAAGAAGCCTAACCTTCACCATAACTCAAAACACAAAATCCCCCTTTTCCATTGAAGAGCCATACACAAAGCAGTATTGGTTTTCTGTGGAATTAAACAGCCGGAGTAAGCGGCTTACCTCCGCTGCGGCGTAAAAAGGGTTGTGGCGGAGGAGTTATTATTAGTGCCCGAGTGTCTTTGCCCGGTGAAGGATGCGACTTTTTTTCTTTTTTCCTTAAGACATTTTACAAAAAAAAACAAGCATGTAATCGAATATGTCGTTCATATTCAGGCAATTGAAACACATTCAATATGGCCGAAAAATCTGTTCTTATATGAATCGCATTCGCGTAGTCATTCTTTCATTGTCCTAAATTTACACGTGTCCTTACCAAAAATATCCATTCCTATCTTTAGCTTCTATATTCACAAAGAGACAAGGCAGCTACTTGTCTGTAACTCCCACAGCGACACAGCAGGCACTTCCTCAACCTACTAACATTTAATAATAGAAAATAATGTATGTACTTCACGAATTATCTGTCTTCGTTAAGTGACTAAAGTTAATGAACTAAACAAAAGTAACAACATTATTATTATTTAGAAGCATAGGTGTAAAAATCGTTTGGTTTGCGTATGCGACCTCTCACCGCGAAGTCTCTGGTTCGATGCCCTGGTAGGGTAAAAGTGTAACTTGAGATATTTCCCTCAGGAAATTTTTAATAGCAGTACGGAGTTGAAAACATGCCCTGTGGATGTAGGCTTAGTGTCACATAACCTTAACATTACAGGTGTTATACGGCATTTTCTGTACCTATACTATACTACTTTAAAGAAATTGTTTAAGTAAAATGAAATTTTTTTTTTTTTAAATTCTACTCACCCTGAAACTACCACGCTTTCTCTTTTAAGTCTGTCCATCGAAAGGTTGCTTGGCAGAAATTGCGTCAAGCCATAAGGCCGCCCTTTGATTATTGTTTATGAATTTCAACAATTGTCTTTAGTTTGTAATGCAATGGTATGCAAATAAAGTTTTATCTATCTATACGCTTCTGCCACACGTTTCTAGGTAAGTCAGTCAGTAGGGTGAAATTGTTTGAAAAATGCATTGTAAAACTAATTATGAGGTCCAATAACAATCCTATAAATAGCCGTCATTATTTATTTATGAACAATAGACATGATGTGCCATTTGATGAATCAAACAATTAAATTATTTTCTCAACATCTCTTAGTGGTCTATTTACAAATGGTCACCATAACCACGATGAATGGCAATGCGGTGGTAACAGTGCCGTGGTCCGTGCCACTGAATAAGTGACGCGATCTCCCAGCGGCATATTCTAATGCAATAGAGATCGTATCACGATCTGTCGCGATCCGAGTAATAGAATTATCGTATGCATATAAAGTGAGTTGGCTCGTGTCGGTGCCGTTGGGATTTCAAGTATTTTTGTTTATTATTCCCGTGGAAATTTCTTTGACTGTTTGTTTAAAATACACTTAATTGAAGAAGTTGTAGATTAAATTACGTTATGTACAAATGTACAATGAAGCTACTTAAAGCACCCCGTGTAAAGCAGTCAAATTAAGTCTTACAACGCTATCCATATATGATGTAATGCCAATATTGTGTATTTTTCAAATAATTGTATTTTCAAGTATTAACGCTGTACTTATATTTGTCCTATTATGTCATAGATGACATTTTCTCTAATACATGGGTTGTTCCCCAAGTTCTCAAATAAAACAGACTGCGCTGAATTATTGTGATCTTTTTAGCTGATGACGTAGCGCGTAGCACTGTAGCGTAGCAGCGACCGTAGCGGCGTAGCCCGTAGGCTTCGTAGCGCTAGTTATTGTAGTGCTGACCCAAATATCGAGAAATGTTAGGATCATTGTATTCATATTTCATGTTTTTATTTTGTTAATGTATTAGGATACTAAAATATAAAAAAAGTTGTAAATATAAAATACAATATGAATTAATCAAATCAAATCAAATCAAATCATTTTTTGCAGGCATCAAAGGCCCATATACATAAATACCTTCGAATAAAATACATAACATTTAATTTTATTATTTTGATGTTTTGCACGTTGAGTCGGCGACGCGCGGCGCGGTGTCATGTAGCATTCCTCGGAAGCGCCGGTACACGACACCTCTCGGCCAGAAGTCCATTTTTGTGTATGTTTCTAGCCGTTCCGTCGGGTTATTCAACGAGTATTATATTTCTTTACTACCGAATTAGGCCGTACTTAAGTATAAGCAGAAGTCCCGTAGGTTAGTCGCATCTTCATGAAATCTATCTAGGTTTCGTCTAAAACCAACTATGTATATTCAGTTTACCATACAATACGGTAAAGAGTGAGTATTTAGCAATTTTTATTTGATGTGTTTAAAGCATTTAAAATCATTCTCTATATTAATTTTCGCCCCTTTTCAATAATACACGCGTCGGGAAAACTGATCCATCACCAAAACATCAAATTCTGTAACGATATGCAAAACGTAACAAGTTACGGTATGTGTTTTAAAATTAGATCTATTCGAGCGAACATGGTGTATGTTCATAGTGCACAGCATACGCTATCGATTATAGACATAATGCGGGCGAGTCTAGTTTCCTTAGTAAAAGAAAGCACCTTCTACATAGCTACTAGGTTTTTCTTATTTCTCTACTACAAAATGAAGAGAGGCCATAAAACTTAATTTAAACAATATTTTCTTTTATACGCAAGGATAGGAATCGCTCAAATTATTTTCGTTGGACAAAACAGTGTGTTACGTTGATCCTGTCTTATAGAATAAGGACGCAGGCTGTTATATTACGTGTAGTGTTTCTCAAGGTCAAGACTGCTCTCGCGCTCGTTACAGCTGAGGTACTGACGCGTTCCGTATGTAACTTATGTTATAGCACTTACTGCTTTCACTATTTATAGGCTCTGCTGAAAAGCAAGGTTCATAAACTTTTGTAAATAGCGTCGATATAACTCATAGCTTCTAATTAGTATGAATCATCACTCATCTAAATAGGTTTAACATTTACAACAAAGATTTTCGCAGGCTTGTAAGTAACGATAAATTTACACACAAATTTCTACTTCTACTAACACGTAAAGGCATATCTCTAATCTCTTTGTAACCAGTAACATGGAGGTTTGTTTTGGCCTGGGTGTTTCTAAGTATAATAATTATGAATTAACAAAAGAAAAAGTATATTTGTATTAGTGTCAGTTATTCTAGTACCCATTGTACTAGCTCTGCTTAGTTTGGGACTAGGTGACGTTGGCTGAAAGTTGTGTGATATTTATTATTTATTTATTTGATGTACAATTTTACATTCTACGGATGGTTGACGTAATAATAAATCTATGAAGTGTTTCATAATTCATTCTAAATTATACAATTATTTTTTATTACAAGCTTTTATTTAACTTGCTTTGCGTATGTTACTTTTTCTATAAAGTAGAGAAACTGAAGTTAACCTGCCGTATTAATCCGCTATGATAGCCTTATGAAGTTCTAATAATAACCTATGAACACATTCAAGCGTTAAGGTTATACATTATGTTCCAACTTTACATCATAGTAGAAACCGATCATATTTTACCATCAAAGTGTTGTAAATATAAGTTTCACGTGTGATCGATCAAACTACACGCCACTTACCGCATATCCCAAGTATAACTCGCGGTATCGAGAGCGAAGAATCGGGTCAAGTTCTCTGACGTTACAGCCTTTTCACAAATAACTGATAGCAGCCCCTTCATATATACTAATTTAATAAAGAGGAAATATTGTGTTGGTTCGTACCCAATCATCTTCGAATCGACTAGACTGATAGGAATATTAGCTACTTTTCTTTTAGCGCTCTCTAGTTCATGTAAAAAAGTAAAATAACGTAATATGTGACTACAGCCTTCAATACTACAAAATCGATTTGATGTATATTTGACTTTTTCTTTAATGTATGTCGGTCACGAGCTTGTAGTTGACGCTGTGAGCACGAAATCTCATAAATATGGTCGTAAGATTGCAACCGTGTTGACTCATCAGTTCTTATGATAGGATTGACTCCTAAAATTACTGCTACCGTACCGAAATCCCAACGTTTGGTTTTTTAATGACAATAGCAGGTCTTGATTGCTATTCTCAAAACGGCTGCTATTTATTAACTGCAACGAAACAACAACTGGAACTGATGCGCTTCATACTTACTAATGATTCTTTTAAATTTGGTTTATTTGAAAAAACAGACACTACAAATTCGAACGGTCATATCTTAGGCTATAACGTTAAGTGGACCATAAAGTCGTTAAGTTTCAAAGAGCCTGTAAATTCCAGCATTTGGTACAGTCAGGTCTCCGTGTATTGGCACGGGGCGAGGTCAAGGCCGTGCTCATCCCACGCGCCCTCATTATCCGCCGAGACTATACTCAGTATATCTGTTCAACGGAGGGACAGTTAATTTAACAATGGGAAAGGAGGACAAAGTTATTGTCATTTTTGGGTATGTTAGTTAGTGAATAGATTTTTTTTAACGTACTTTATGTGACGGGATTACGTTTAATTTTTAGCCACGATACCCACGCCCAATACTTTAATTTTATTAAGAAGCTAAAATGACCAAAACCGCCAAAAAGGTTGTGAATTAATTACATGAAAATTTTATTTTGGGCTAAACGAAATGAGAAATTGTTTAAAGCGCTGTTATCACTTTTTCGTGACTGTTAATTAAAAATTGTTTACAGCACTTGCTATCTTCTAAATCTAAGTTTTTATTCGGCTAATATTCATTGCAAAAAAGCGATGTCTCAGTCGCTCTCACTTGATTTACGTAATGCAAGCGACTGAGATAACGCATGTTGTAGTTTAATTAAGCCATATGCACCACATAGACTTGAAAGGCAACACAACTTCATGTAACAACATATACTCTACGCCTGTTTATTTATTCCAAATAAAACAAATATCCTAAATATCGTTGTTCGCATAATCTTCTAGTACTTAACGTGTCTGCTTCGCCCCACCGCCATACATTACTTTGTGACAGGTGGATTGTTTTGTCCCATGCTCCGTGCCTCATGCCTCATGCTCGTGTCCACCCACGAGACTGGCCGTAAGCCCCATGGGAAACGACATGGTGTTATTAGTAGACTGACCTGTAGAAAAGGTGTTGGTACCCTCGTCAAATAATTTGTGTTTGAAATAATATTTGTGAGAGGTGTTGTCCAGTCTGGTGGACTTCTTTTATTTTTTTTACTTGTGTTCTTTTGTGACATTTTACTGTTTGTCACATAGTTTTTATTTATTCGCTTAGTATTATCTTGAAGCGAATCTTGCGACCAGCTTGCAATACAAAGAGTAAGAACACATTCATATAAAGCCTCTTGAGCATGTAATTTCACCATCGAATATAACCTTTAAAACATGGTACATTATAAAATACTCGTTGATTAAAAATAAGAAAGAGCCCTTCTTTATTAATTCGAGATCGTTCAAAATTACTGCAAATTAAAGAACTCCCTGCCCTCCAGAGTACTTTGTTATGATTAAAATCTTCAATAAACTGCGTACAGTAATATAGTTAAATTTTAGAGTTAATTTTGTTTCATTGTCCTTTGTACATGTTGAATTTGGATTTTGATAGTCTATTAGGGTTTGTTTCAAAATCGTCTAGTGAAAGATAATCTTCAGATAAATTATAACCTAATTGAATATAAAAATGAAAACAAAAAATCGAACAGCTGTCTTCTTCTAACTTTAATTTGTTTGAGTTATTTTTCATCCTTAGCGTTTAGCTGACGATAGGAAACTAGTCGTAATTCTTAGAGCAGTAACTATATGTTACTGCTCTAAGAATGGTAACATGGGTAAGAAAGCGACAAGCAGCTACATATTTTCTGTTTACTTGTAGCTCATTATAAACCATGTTAGACTGAAAAGGTATAATTTATATTACCAATTTTTTTGTTACGCATCCGCAGACTAAAAAAATGAACGCAAATATCTATGCAATAAAGTCTGCTAAACCACGCGGGGAGCGGGGTACGGGAGGGGTAGATCGTTTCGCGCTAGTGTCAAATCATAGGATTTGACAATTCGTTTTATATGAAGTGTATGATCGGCGGCCATTCACATTTGGTAGCGGGAGACGCTTCACAGCGATGCCTCCGGTTGGCTTATTTTGTGAGTACGCGTCTAACTCGGTTTCTATTAAGCTTGTTCATTAAACGTAGAGTAATACAATCGGCACACCGCAAGCAAACACTCGGTTTTAATACTGTGGTTATAACCGTAGTAGTAATAAACAGCTTTATTATACACCCTTCTGTATTTAGCTTCAAAGGTTATTAGGCTTTTGAGGTTTAGTTAGTCACACGAACTTAACATCTCGCTTTTACTATCCAAAATGCTGTGGTAGTTGTGTACGACACCATCACTTCACCTGTTATCTTTCGGTCCAATGTGAAAGGGGTTGAACCTAACATAGATGACGATAGGTTCAACTCCTTGGAACTGCAACACTACCAAACTCCGTGCTACTACTGATAAAAATATGACAAAAAATGCCCGAATAATACTTTTCTATCTAATTTATTTATTTATTAAGGATTGTTAACATTACTATCACCTTAAATTAACAAAGAAAATTATTATTAAAAATAATTAGTAATATATCCACTTTAACTATAAAATAGTCAAAGTAGAGATAAAAGGAACTTACTTTTGGGATTTGGTAACGGTCTAACTTGTTCAAAAATTATTCGTGTTGCCTGTAATATGCACTTGTCGTATCTTCGCCTTGTTTTAAGTTTCTAAAACACACATTCATTGCCGTAACTTTGCGCATCACCATGGCAATAACAATACCTTCGCGCAACACACCACAGTCGTCTATTCTGCCACTTACCATTAGCAGAGTACGTACATGTCTGAATGGCATTTCATACCGGAATGGTTCCCGAAGGATTTGGCTTACCTCCCGTCCCGTTCCGTTGCCGTCGCGGCATCGCCACGGCATCGTGGCTGTGTCGTCGCGTCGTATTTTGTCAGATTTAGAAGAGGCAGTAAAACTGCCTCGTTAAAATATTATGAGAGCGCCGGGACCGCGTGTTATTATAGGCTTCGTCTGATTATGACAGTCCACGGCCACAATGCCTACTATTTGCTACCTTTTATTAGTAACGCTGAAAGAAAGTGCTTTTTTATTTTGTAATTTTCATATTTTGGGTGTAACTACCTTATTTTTGTAACTGGTTTGTTGGTGTCAAGAATTAACATCGTTTGCAGCCGTACTTTTCCTTAACCATTAGAAAGCAAATATTTTTATAAACGATTTTTGACTAAAATGTAATTTTTAACAGCATTGTTTCACTGTGTTCCTATACTATTGTCTTTATTTTTAGTTCAAATTGCTTACTTACAAACTGTTTTACAGAAAAGCAATGAAACCATAACATCTGTAGGAACACCTAACAAACCATTACAGTTGTTTACGACATCACCGGTGTTCACACGACTACACGTCAAGTTAAACATATCCAGTATAAGATGGTTTCGAAAAGTATAAGCTTTCCGTGCAATGCGAGACCAGCTTGTACTGGTATAGCTTGTGTGCAGCCGTGTGTACTCCTTACTGCTTTAGGAGCAGATATCGCGAATAAAAGGGCCATAAAACAAATAAATGAACTATCCGGTCCCTTCGACTGACGCTAATGGGATAGTATGTGCTTTGTGTCTGGAATGTACACTCGGCTACATATCAATCTATACATTTCCAGTCTTAGTTGGTCTCGCGTTGTATAGGTTTCCCGTGAAATTCGAGACCAGCTCATACCGCAAATGTATAGCTAGATGATAGGTCTCTATCTATTCGACTATACCGGGCTGGAGTCAAGATTGTTAGCGTCTGTTTATAAGTAGTAGAAAAGTCTTAGAATTTTGGAACTAGAAGAAGTAAAGAAAAAAAATATAAAATGAGCTTGACAGATGCAATATAACATTCATGTAATGTTGTATGTGGATGCAGGTAAAACTAAAACTCATAAGGTACATCTCAGGCGTAAAATGCAGCACTTTTTATCCCGGCGACTCCCGACAAAGGCGTCGATCCGCAACATTAAACTTCGATGAGGCGAACGGATTTGCGCCAGAAATCCTGAAAACTTGGTCGTGTTCCGCTCCAGTAACGCTCCCAAATCACCAGTCTTTTTGGAACAAATCCGGGACATTACATGTTACACAATGTTGGATAAAAATTCGGTATTAAAACCATATAGCTACTTTTAGCGGTCAAATTCTATCATATAACATAACATCACGCCTATATTATCCAAAAGGTTGTGGCAGAGGTGTACAACACACACACTTCACCTGCTGTGTTTATGTACTATTCGATAAAGGGTGACCATATCGCCATCCACCGGACAAAATTTAAAGTCTATGCTGCTTGTGACGTGTGTTTCCTGACGGAAAGTTAACAAATAACACTTTGCCCGACCCGGGAAATGAACCTTAAACCTCGCGGTGAGGGGCGCATACGCTTACCACAAGACCATCGAGATCAATTTATTTGAAGCCCTTATTTTTATGTTTTATAACAAAACAATATTGCCCACCCTTTTCAATATCTACTGCAGACAGATATGGGTGAGTTGATTCTGTGTGAAATCCAAGGCCTTACCACAATTATATTGTATGCGAAGCCCTCGGCGCGGAACACTTTGTTCTCGAGTGATTGGATGCCGTCCCTTCGCTGTATATATGTAGAGTATTATTGTCTGTATGTTCATTGCGATCCGATCGACCCTTTTGTATTAGTTTGGTTGTTCAAAGATGTTCCTCTATTGTTGTTGTGTTCAGATTTTGGTTTTGGAGTGACCTCATTATATTTTGGGTATTGGAAGTCTTGCCTTTTATAATATAAAAAGCGATAAAATAAATAGATAATAACCATCTTACTACTGCACTGAAGAGCATCTTGAAAATATTACCAACTAAGGATTTCTTAGCATATGGCGACCAAAGAAGTTGTTTGTCCTACGACTTACTTTTACTGCTTATCCCATGCAACGAGACGGAACCCTTTGTCTAGTAGATTTATAGCTATTGTTTAAAAGAGACACAAGTTTATAAAAATATCAATATCCGATTCGCACGCATCACGTCCGCATTGTCGGGACATACACCGCGAAACTTCCCGTGGTCGGTGTCCGACGTGATCATGTGACCGATACGTGGCGCGTGGCGTGGCGGCCTTGTGCCGTGGGACCATTGCCAAATCAGTGTCTGAAAGATGAGGCATATTTTGTAAGACTTCAGAAGAGAAGGTGAATTGATTTATACCCTGTTCTAAAGGGTTGAGTTTGATTTAACATAAAAATCGCGCTATCATAGCTGTTAGTTACGTATATTTTATTCGTAACAACAAAAATTAAATGAATGGCTGTTTGTTTATTGAACTATGCATAAAGTTATGATATATTGATTTGATTCAATTCTAATAAAATATTTTCAAAAAGAACTTGAAAAAATTGTGCGAAAAGTAAATATTCGGCAAGATATGAAATTGATTGAAACCTCGACAGTGTTTTGCCAAACCATCGGTTTCGGATATCACCAACTCGTTACTGATTCTGGATTTGGTGTCATCTGTCAATAACCCTGCCGATTTGGATCAAATTGTCACCATATTGCCGACATTTCCGGTATCTTGTTAGGGATCAAATAACGCAAATGCCAGTTTTCACATTCATAACAAGGCTCACTGATGTGGCTGAAACGTGACCTTGGTATGAGACTTATGTCTTTGTATTTCGTCAGTCAGTTATATAATATTACCAAGCCATTTACATCGTTACCGGACCACAAACAAAGTAATCCCGTTGTATTATATTATCTTAAGAAGTGAACTTGTAAAAAAATATTTTTTCTAGTTTCCAATGCTGAAAACATATTTATTTGCATTTGGATGTCTACAATTTTGTGGAACTCTATAAGTACATATACTCTTACAATTAACTTGAATATATATTTTTGCAGTTAAATTACCAACTTAGAATATTGTGGAAAGGGTCGTACTTGGAATAGATCAAGGGTATATTCAGCAAGCTATAATAATATACTTTATAAGAAAAGTCATTTAAGCAATCGCAGGTGCATTTTGTTCGAAAGAGGCAGGTGTAAACGAGTTCTCGTTGTGTTTACGTAGATAACATTCAAGCAATGAGTGGCCTAGTTCCTTAATGCTTTGTTATATTCAGGGGGTAGGCAGAGGCTAGAGGGACAGTGATTTATGCTGTGGGTCAGGTGGGTGCGACGCCAGCTTGATGATCACGGACACGCGATCACGCCGCCCCGGCGCCATGGTGATCAGTTTGGGCAAAATGGTGTGATGTTTTTTGGACAACTTATTTGACTTTGAAACTATTTATATATTTGATACGAAAGTGCTACCGTTTGTGTAGCTATTACTAATAGAATTATGCAGCAAACATTGTTATTTTTCTGTAGATTATACTAATGGTTGTGGCTTTTTTTTAAGAAAGTTTATAACACCACCATCTCTTAATTATACCTTTAGTTTAAGTTTTTCACGTAAATCGCGGATACCATTCTAACTTTAATTGACTTTTCGTCCATCTTTTGAAGCTTTCAAGTTCTTATAGAAAATACTATTAAAGTTTCGGAACTCGAACGTTCGTAAAAACGATTGCAATTTAAAAGTGGATTATTTTCGCTACCTGGTACGAAAATTCAATGGTTGGCAGTATTTTAAAATTGGCACAATTTCACTCAAGCACACATTCGGAGCAACCCCCTTGCCTATGGCTGCCGCCCCTTCACGAAATATAACGTAATATGCATTTCTTTTTAAAGAGTTTTGTGAATAGTGTTTCTAAAAACGTAAAATTCTCAACATCAAACAACAAATCAAACACTAGCAGTAGTTACTTAAATGCAACATTTATTGAGCTACTTATAATAGAGAATAATGCATTTGTTTATAAAACGTCATGTAGGTATGACAGTGTCTATACCAATAGCTATATAACTATACTCCAATTTTCCTTGACATTGATCACGCTCCCCTCTCATTGAGGGTATGAGCAGTAACTCAAGGTCCCTAGAGCCACATCACCTGAGACGCGAGTACCAGCCAATCAGGCAGAGAAGGCCTTATTCTTTATTATACGAGTTCTTAATCTACAATCAAATAATACCAGTACTAAGTTTTGTTTAGATTAGCTCAGACGAAAATATCGATTTATCATAAAATGTAGCCTTCCGTAGTAGTATATAGTCTTCTGGAAAACCTTTTGTGTGCGTTGACTTGGCAAATCCCCTTTTTTGTTTCACTAGTCAAGTGTTTCCTTTTTTTTACGTGGGCATACAAGGCATATTTAGTATTCTTTTGACAGGACCCCCTAATTATGATCTCAGAAGATTTTTATCTTACGTTTTTTTATCTTCAGATACAATTAACTATTACATTTAAAGAACATTTGTCTATAAGTCCGTGATTTAATAAATCAATACAGTTCTATAAACAAGAATAGATTTCACCTGCCGAATAGCAGCTCTTGAATGAACTGTTTTTAGATATCAAAGGCTTCTATTTCCACACAAATACGCTTTCAAAGTACCCACAACTTAACTAAGCCTATTTCCATCGTTTCTCATAACGGGTACTATTTACTTTGTATTCGGGTATTAGGGTGCTTTTACATCAGAGATGTGAGAAGATGCTTAGCGAGGGATGGGATGTGTATGTTAAAAACTAAAAGAATCGCTTCCGTTACCTAATATAGCCTTTAGCATAGCTTAGTACGGCATCTGTGAAAACGAATTAGCTTTCAAGGTTTTTTTAACTTATAAAACAAGAAGGGAGGGTGCGAGGGATGTGTTCATGCATCTGTAAAGAGCCCGAAGCACATCCTCGCAACGTTTCAATGTTGACATAATTATGTATCACTACGCATTTTTGCATCGCTCAGGAACCTAACATATCTTTGGTAAAAACTATTATCGTTTCACATCCTCGCAACGCTCACCTCTCACATTTGTTGTGGAAAGCCAGCCTTAGGTCCCTAATGCATTAATATTTGGAGATTATCGCGAGGGTGGGGGCTGGAACTGGTCAGGTAACAAAGCTGGTGACTGATAGCACCCCGGGGAGCTACACGTTACTGCTGGTGGTGTTACTTGATGACAATGTGTGGTGTTAGTGTAAAAGGCGTAATGCTAGGTTTTGTTTAATAGGTTTTGAATAAGATCGTGCAATTAGTTGTGAACCATTGTATTTTTATAACGATTAGATCAACCACGCTTGCCAAGTATAGTCAGACAAGGTTTTTGTCAAAAACTCTTAGGCTGTTTTCTCATTACTCGGCGCAGGATCGGTGTGGTAAATTATTACCGAAATAAAAACCGAGTGCCTAAATTTCTTTAAGATTTTTACTTCAACTGTATAATGTAATATTTTCAATCTGACTCAACATAGAGCGACACGTGTAACATAAATGAAACTTTATTTTGTCATAAATATAATAGTTCGAAACTTCTCTTAGCCTACTTTGAGTTGGCATTTCATTGGATTCAACTCAACCCTGCAGCCTTACCAATGCCGACGTATCTATTACCATTAAACAGACGATTCACCTTTGTGAGTACTCACGGCTACCGATCAAGCTGTACATTGCCTGTATAAGCTGGTCCGCATTGCACAAGCCTATAACAACGTGAGACTACCTATATCGTATGCTGGAAATGTATAGGTTGATCGGTAGCCGCGTGTACATCCAGCCAATCTCACGTGGATGCATAGCAAACACCCCTTTACAGCCAATATTCACATCGTTCGTGTCATAAAGGTGCTCTTTGTAAGAATAGTGGAATGAAAAGATGGGACGAGTGCGAATAGTCCGGGAGTGTGTGCTGGAATACTCGTGTACTGTGTTCATTAGATGAGAAAATGAATAGAAAAAAAATACTGTTTACTAAAATCATGTAGTTGACGAGTAAATGTATGTAAATAACTATTTATTGGACTAAATCAAACTTTGAATCTTCAGTCCTAAAAAATACTGGCACAGGAGAATTGGCATCACCTCCGATATAACAAGCATGCATAATATTATGTCTTTATCGGGTACTTTCACCATTTATACCAAATTTCACCAGTTACTGATAAGGTTTCGAATGTTTAATTAAATTCTAGACAAATTTGTAATTTCATCCATTAAAAAAGATCTGAATAGGATCAGGGCCTTTGCCAAAACTCGTGAATATGGCCCTTAGTTTTATCATCAGATAAACTACAAAAACATACAAGTAATAAAGAAAGCTCCATTCTTGATCTTGATAACACTTGAATCAAATCAACACTTAGCTACTTGAGCACTACCCCATCCATGCAAACGACTTCCCTTATCCTCTAGTTTTAATCACAGGCGCACTTCGATCTAAACAATAAACATAAACAAATCCTCCTCTGCCCTACCTCACCCCCTCTGAACCCTTTTGAGAGGGGCGAGGGCCCTTGGCACCGCGGAGAGCGCAGCAGTGCGGAATGCATCCAGTGTAGTTGTGTCGGCGAATGCGCCGAGGGCCCGATTGTGTGAAATGATAAGGGCCGAGTTTAAGGCTCTTGTCGATGTAAGAGCTTTGGGTGTAATTCGGTGGAATATTGTGTATTTTTGGAATAATAACTAGGTACCTGAGGGGCTAGTAACTATCGCCTTCATAGTCACAAGTAAATCTTATAGTTTTTACTAAAAATACAATCTACCCAATAGTATTCCATTATAAATAAGTACCCGTAAATATGTACAAAATATGATTTCGGCTCAAACATCGAGTCAAAAAGCTCAGCTAGTCGCAAAGAAGCTTAACACCCTCAACAAGGTAAAGCAGTATTTTACACCTCGATGCTCGAAGTTTACCTACAGGTCCAATCGTGTGTTGAATATTGTTCGCTATCTATTCGGCCTTGAGGCGCGCGAGTCGGTCGAGAGGAGGATTCAAGAAATGATCAACGACGGCGATATAACAAAGGCTCGACTTCATAGTCTAGAGCGTCGTCGCAAGGTTGCCCGTCTATCGGTCTTTTATAGCATACATTTCGGAGAGGGTGCAGAAGAACTGCACAACCTTATTCTTCCGATCCCATTTCACCATCAGACCAACAGACACACGGTACTCCGGCATCGCTTCATGGTATATATTCCACAAATACGCACGAAACGTTTGGTTTCAACGTGCCTGCTTGTAAAAAAATAACTCGTTTACTACTGGACCGATTTTAAATACTAAACGACACCCATTATTCAAATCATGAATAGGTACTGCTCAAATCGATACGGTTTGATGAGTGTCATGTTCCATATTGCATATTAATACTTAGTTTAGTACATACGGTGCAATTTCCATAATTATTATGTCTATGTATTATCCCTGTTTAACATAACATGGCGGACATAATCGCGCTCCACGCTGTGATTAAGACTTAGCGATTGTAATTAAACTTATCTACTACGAGGCTCTGTTTGAGGGAGGATTCGATTTAACTACGGCAGTTACATTTTATAGGTCATTAACAGATATTCATTTGATAATACTTACTGTGATTAGGCAAATTCAGGACTAAAACCAATCACATTGTGGTTAGCTATGTAGTAAGTTAAAAATACCTTTAATACGTTAATCAAGGCTATAAGCTACAAATTTTGTGAGATAAAATTCTCACGGAACATCTTTCAGATTTATTTTAACACCTGTTAACGCAGCCCGGCTTTTATACTTCTATAGTAATATACGTAATAAAAAATATTACTTCTTTATTATGTGATTTGTTTATATCTTCCTCAAATCCTTGCAACCGTCTTAAGAACAGCGGTAATTAGTTTGTTTCTATGGCGATAATATATCTCAATGTTAGCCAATCAGTCGTAACGGAAATGAAAATTAATGGCACATCCGAATCGCTGAGACTACCATTCATATTGCGAAGGTTTAGTTATTCGCATTAAGCAACGTTGCTTTGATTTGATTGAAATTCAGGCGGTAATGGATCGACTGTTGATTTTAGAGTAGAGGGTTTGAGTCCTGAGTCGGTGTTTAGAAGATAGTTGTAATTTGAAATCGGAGTTTGAGTACCACTGGTATGTTTTAAATACATACGCGTGGAGTTCGATAAAATAAAGGTGCTGATAAATGTAGCTTTCCATAAGTGACGATTATTTAAATTGAATTTTCACTTTGCTACTAGTAGAAAGATAAAAATTATATACCTTTTATTATTAGTTCAGATATGCTGCCAGCCGCAGACAAGAAGTAGATGACGTATCGGCAATAATTATATGTTTGTTGCCAGATATACTTTGCCTAATCCTACTATGAATACAATAGTTCAATAAAGGGTTTTCTATTATTGACTTCCAACTTTCCTATTTACTTTAGCACCAAGCACATCATTCTATCCAAGATATACTGGTGTTAGAGCTCTTGTGAGCAAGCTCGACAGCGGCAGCACCACAGTCTCAACTTTATCCTGTCGCTAAATAGTAGTACTTGAATTACTGTGTTCCGGTTTGGTGGTGAGATCAGGCCTTGAATTTATTGTCATATGAGGCATAACACCACAGTCCTTAGCTGCACCGATGCATCTACAATTTTCTTTTGTGGAATGTTGATGTCCATGGGCTATACTGTACTGTACTACTACTGTACTGTAGCATCACGTGGACTACACGTTCGTTCGCTGCAGCAAAAAATAAAAGTAAGCTCGTATTTACCTCCTAAATATAAACCACTATACTAATGGACATACTCATAAGTTGTGTCGAAGCTCGTACATGAATTATAGTAAGTACTGGCATTATATTAAACCTCATTTCGGCCAGTGCTCCATGCCGTTATTAACAACCGTAGGGTTGTCATCTGTATGAAATGAGTTTGAAGTGAATTAATTCTTGAAAAAAAAATACGATGGTCTAGTGGTAAGCTTATGCGCCTCTCACCGCGAGGTCCCGGGTTCGATTCCCGGGTCGGGCAAACTATTATTTGTGAACTTTCCGTCTGAAAATTTACTATAGCAGCATGGAGTTGGAATGTGCCCGGTGGATGGCGAAAGGCTCACCTCACCTTCTATCCCATGGGACCCTACCATAATAGGTGAATGTGGTTGCTGTACACCTCTGCCACACCCTTCGGGTAATATAGGCGTTATGTAATGTTATGTTGTAATTATTGACCTGCGCTTTTTTTCTTATAAACTGGATTAAATTAACTGCGATATTTTTTAATACAAACTCAAGAAAAGTTTTAAATTGAGACCAATGCCGTTTAAGCTCGATTCATTAGCTTCATATTATGATGTTTGAATCCTTTTCAACCAAAATTGCCTTCGATCGTTGTAATTGAACTAAATTTAAAAACTAAACTTAAAATTTGAATTGCAGTTTCAACTTGTTACAGATTAGATAAGTGGGCAGATACAAAAGCTTATGTTACGTTCATTTTCGAAGACAACTTTAGCTAATAAAATTCCCATTGACTAATTGAACACGGAATGATCATGTTGCAATCTTTGCGGAGTCAACTAACCTTTTCGTAGTTAATTATATTGCCAACCCTAACCCCATCACACATTGACAGACGTCAAATAAATTTGTGCAATGCAAACAAGACCTTATAAGGTCGCTTACACACTGTTACGCAGTAAAAGCCCGTAATTACCGGTTTATTAGCTGAACTGAAACTTACAGGGGGATAGCATATTGGAGTAAAACGGCATGATGCGGCATAAACTCAACGTCAATCAAATTTCAGCTTTGCGTTATTCAAATACAGTCTATTTTACAATGATTGACAACATTGGGGTCTGTAATATCGTTAATCTAATTTAAATCGTATTAGGCTGGTATAAAGTTCATTGTCGCGTGATAAATGCTTCCTTTCGGCATTGTCGTGTTCTCAGACAATTGATGTGCAATAACCCTTACACTTTTGTTCGTGGATATTTCGACTAATTTCGTCTGTCTGTGTCTTATTTAACTACGAAACCTTTCTCCACGTGGTTTGCTAAATTAAATTGTATTGTGTTTTACCCTCTCGTTCTTATTAAAGTAGCTTCTGTCTGAGAGTTTATTTTCAGTATTTAATTTGCCTAAAAGCATTAAAAGTTTTAATTGATTCGTTCAGTAATTTATTTTAATTTAATGTGCAAAAAGTTTTAGTTTATGCTGAGACGTAACTAGGTGCTAACGCCATCTATTACAGTGAGAGGTAAACTCTCACACACGTTTAACTAACTTTGTAGAGTTTTCCGTTTTCTTAAAAAACACATTTGATATTTTACTTGAAACTTGCAAAAAAGATTGTGCCTAAAACGTCCAGCCCTAAACTTCCACTGTAGATATGACGTCATCGCACAAGCACCTGCCCCCGGCTTCGCCTGTCCCTCGGAGCAGGTGCCGACGCAATTTAATTAAAACTTTTTAAGGAAAAGTATCATCAATATACTTTTGATGTATGTGAAGTCATTTCACAAAAAAGTCTGAATAGGTGCTGTTGAATATAACTTTGCCGGATAGTAATAAAGTTGATAAAGTGCTTTATTTTTGGATTTCTTTTGGAATTGTTTGGCATTGACTTGTTCGGTATATAAGTAAATGAAAATATACGTCTGGGCCTTTGCTTAGACTTTGATATTACTCGTCTAAGATTATCCTTGCAATTGATGATAATATAAATTGCCGACTATAATTGTATTGTTGCCCGTTTGACAATTTCTTAGAAACGATAGACATCAAACCTAATTGAATAAAGCATACGTTTATTCGCTTCTAAACTGCCTCAGTTATCTTCCAAATGTCTTATCAGTGTCAGTCGTTACCGTGTTTCCGCATGAGAACAATCTGGTTGTCTTCAAAGCACGAGTAAATAAGTATCTCATGGGTAAACGCTCCACCGTAGTCCACATCATCACTTACCATCAGGTGAGATCGTGGTCAAACGCATGCCTATCCACCAATAAAAGCATATAATGAATGGCCATGCCGTTATCTCCGGCAAACCGTCCGTGACGCATGACAGTGAATCTCTGTGGTGTCCAGGTGTCCCACTTCGGATAGGTACTAATTGATGGCGGAGATACGAATGGCAAGGCGTTTATATACGGAAATGATGTGATTTCTGTATAACTAGATGTCTATTTGAGAATTACAAAGGTTGGATACAAAGATTATATGCATTCGTTTTTCAACTTTATACAAATGAACTTTGAAAAAAAATATATAGAAGAGGTGAGCGTGTCAGAATCACTCAACATTTACAATTTGAACGATGGTAAGTGGCATATACATATAGAACAAGGAATTGTATATCATATGGCTAGGCTTCGGCTTATTGGTTGTTTGTAGATTCGATTGTATTTTCCAGAGAATTTTTATTTAAATAAAAAGTAATATTCACTTAATCCTTTAGATTCACTGGCATAGTTGGCTATGCGTTTTTGACATCGTGCCAAGCAATTACCGCCGCATTTGCAATTTGAACAGTTCGCGACTTTCGCCTTTATAATTGCACACATTATAACTGCAATTTCTGGATTTGCATACAATTTTTTTTTAAATTTTCCTTTGAAAGAATTCATCGCTGTACGCTTGTAGCCACTTATTAAACATTAAAACAACTTATATCTTTTTTTAAATCTTTGGTTTTAGTTTAACTTCTGCTATGATTTGTCCTGGTGTGTACCCTACTCACATGAGGCTTTAACATTTAAGAAGGTTTCTTGTATTTCGGAACGCGTAAGTACCAAAACACACGTCAAAACGGCTAAAGACCTCAAGTATTCAATCGTTTAAGCTGTAAAAAAAATCTGGAAAAAGTATTCATCTTTGTAAATTCTATACGTTTGTTAAAGGTGTGCGTATGCCCGCGGCGGCTATCTTTAATCGTGGTGCGGGCGATGAATGGTGACCCCGGGATTACGGCGATCCGGCGACCTATCACGGGATTAGGGAAAAAAGGAAAAAACGCGGCTGTCTCGCTGTGCTTGACCGATGCGATAATTGGGTGGTTCATGTCGTGGTTTAACGGGTATTAACGGGTTTAAATTCGAATGATGGCCGCAACTTATGTCGTTAACATTAATTAGTTATAATATTTTTCTTTTAAAGAGATACATAACATAACTGTTAACCAAGTAATATTTTGGCTAACAGTTACGTTATGTATCTATATATGGCATTCCATAGCTCCACATTTTAAATAGATAATTGTATCTTAAACATCAAATGAGTTTCTCCGAGTTGATTTACTGATACATCGACTTAAAATTCACTTATTTATTTATACTTCAAGCTTATTTATTATTAAGCTCTTCTCTATTAAATACCTTCATAATACTGCCATGTATTAAGCTATAGACTTCACATAAGCTAGTGCAGCATCTAACGTGGCTCGGAGTGGCATCAAATGAAATATGTGTCAGGTGCGACGCGGCGTTTGCATCAGATGCATTTTATAGCCTATTCTTATACAGGATGGATGCCACTTAGCAATAATATATTATATTTATTGAAACTTTCATAATAAAGAACTGCATGAATTCAATGATCAATTGGTTCAGAAATCAAGTTTTTTATTTAATAAAAACAATAAAATAAACAAGTGAAAATCAACACTGACCATTTCTAGAAACTTTGGTTTCAATAAATTTCGCTATGTCACATCCACTCTGTATTATGATATTTGTTTGCTGTCTGTATCTACGCATATAGTGTGATATGGGGACTGTTAACAATGGTTTTAAAAATCAATCAATCAATCAAACGCTGTTATGTGGAACTAAAGCTTAGAGAACTGTTACATAAAAATATGGATAAACCCTAGTAATTTTAGTAGGATGTTTTACTTTAGAACAGTTATAACTAAACAAAATATAAATGAAAAGAGAAACAAAAACAGATAGCGGGCAATTCCAAATCAAATTAATAAGTTTTCATTGAATGCAATATAAATATGCGTAAATTGCCCGGCATAAATGCCAATGAATCTATTTGCCAAAATCAGAGAGACAGAAATCGAGTACCAAATGGAATTCACAAATAATTATTTGTTATTTTGTCATTTTGAAGCGCCATTTTCGTCTCACACAGAGTATAGAAAGCTGTTTTTGGTTATGTTGTAGAGGAAGCCTATAAGTCGGCCCGAAGGTTCCGGTCCGGTTATGTGCGAAGCAATCTTAATATGGAAGTAATTGCTCATTGTAGACTGGCCACATTTAAATATGCAATTAGTTATTTAAATAAAGTTGCAACTGTTTTATTAATTAAAAGTTTTGATTGAAGTTTGAGACAATTACTATGAGGACAGCACAATATCTACTTGTAGTTTTTAATTTGGTCGTTTTCTTCTTCCTACGATAAAGAAAACGATAATAATTTAGAAAGACTGGTAGTGACGGGAAAGGTCGAAGGCAAAAGACCCAGAGGTCGAAGCCCAAAGAGATGGTAGGACCAGATCTCCGAACAACTGGAGCTACCTATCAGCGCCGCCCTCCACCAGGCTACAGACCGGATCGGCTGGAGACAGTCCGTTGCTCGTCTGAAACGGAGTCACGATCCTCAGTAATGGGGGAACGATTAAGAAGAAGTAGAGGAAGCCTAAATGAGCCTGAAATTTTAGACCACAATTTTTTATTTAAAAGTAGTTACAAATGTGGTTTTCTCGATTTATCTCGACTTTCCATCATTTAACAAAAATATTTGTATGGACGTTTTGTAACGTTTTTAGCGTTCTATAATTAAATACCAAAAAATTCGACCACCGTCATTCATGGTACAGATATGAAAAAAAAAGGAAAAAAAAAGAATAAATTGTTAATTAAAAGCGTGGGTTGCTCGATAGACGAAAGATATGGCACAGAGCGCCCCACGCTTTTTCACAATAATACTAGTATTTTTTGTTCATTACCATTTTCAGCTTATATTAGGAAATATTGTTCACTTTTTAGTTAGAAGTAGTTTAAAAGCGTGTTTTTTAGTTTTTTAAACTATTATTTATGATTATGATTATATTATATTATTACATACATCTAAATACCTGAGTATCAATATCGTCGTGCAAAGTTCAGGCTCCTCAAAGTCAAACAGTCGGGTTCAATAAGTCAGGCTCATATGCAAAGCCTCCGCCAGTTTAATATCTGCCTTATTTACGGATTACCTGGCGCACTGCCTCCTGCCGCTGCTCAGCAATGAAACCGTATAGAGCCTTTACACAGACGTATTTTATTCACGCATTTGGATAGCAGATATTTTATGTCTACATCGATTTTGAGCCTCCCAATAAGTATATTGCTGGTCACTTCTCGCTATGCACAAGTTTGAGCCGGTATATTTTACGTTCTATTGCTACATTGCAGCGTCCTTCTCAGTCAAGTGGCAGTCAACTTAGGTGGACAACTGCAATGATGTATAAAATAAGTCGGCCCGAAGGTTCCGGTCCGGTTATGTGCGAAGCAATCTTAATATGGAAGTAATTGCTCATTGTAGACTGGCCACATTTAAATATGCAATTAGTTATTTAAATAAAGTTGCAACTGTTTTATTAATTAAAAGTTTTGATTGAAGTTTGAGACAATTACTATGAGGACAGCACAATATCTACTTGTAGTTTTTAATTTGGTCGTTTTCTTCTTCCTACGATAAAGAAAACGACCAAATTAAAAACTCATCTCAAAGCGAAGCAAAAAAGTGTGTGTAGTAAGAGGACAAAGTTGCATAATATAAAATAATATAACAAATTCTTTATTGTACACCAAATAATTAATATACATGATTAATAAATAAGTACAATTGGCGGTCTTATCCTATTTTATTTAAGCTTGATCGATAAATTACCATTTTTTAAGCCCAATTTCACCAAACGCACTGAAACGAGTTCAACGCTGAATACAGGATTATATATTTTCGATCTCTGTCTCTCATTGAACGGGACGAACAGATCGAAAGCCGGGCTCAGGACGGTTGGTACTTAACATTATATTCACTTACTACGTTGTACTATGAAGTCATGGCCTTACACTGATAAACCCTTTCCCCTTTTAGTAAACGTGGCGATGACGGCCGTCATTTGTATGTGCCGACACCGGACCGCTCTATTACGTGATTATATTGTGCGAATTTTAATTATACCAACAAAAGGGTTAGCATTGACTGTGGCGAGACAGTATTACAGGTGTGGGTGAGATATTGTATGGCTGCAATTAGGGTGCCATACAATTCGGGTTCGAATAATATATGGTGAAACTTTGGTACAGACAACTATGCATGTTCCATCCATGTGACATAAAATAATGTTTCTTTTTTCTTAAAATTATATAAATAATGTTTCCAATGTACTACTTCTTACTAAAATAGATAACTTAAACCTTATGTAGTGATAAACACAAAACTAGACAATTACCCTTTCCGATTCGAGAACAGTAAAGCTAAAGCCCAAATTGTGAAGTAACTCGATAAAGTCCATTTAATTATTCGAAGCATTATGTTAATTTCTTTCAGACGAGTTTTAAATTACGTCGCATTTGCATTTCCGTAAACTTAATGTAAAGAAAGAACGACAAAAGTTTTACAAGTTGTAAAAATAACAAGCAAGAAGAAAACAAGGCTTGATTGGTATTTGTGTGACCTTTTACTGACATTTGTGTGATATCGCGACTTTGTCCTACTTGTTCATTTCATGCCCTTCGGCACTTTTCGGTAACTTTCGGTAACTTCCGCTGCCTGTCTCCTATTGTGATTGACAGCTCCAATACGCATTTTATTTTAGATTCTGAGTAGAAGGCTTGGTAACTGATTTCAGACACGTTTATTTGACTTTGGAAAAACTCTGCAAGTTCTTCGCCGATGTATGGCGTATGTAGTTTTGAACTAAGACAAACCTCATTTGCAATGTAACAAATTTATCATAAACATCACGTCTATATTATATCGCCCCCAGCAAGGTGTAGCAGAGGTATATAACATCCACATTTCACCAGTTATGTTTCGGTAGCCTATCGCAGTCCATTGGACACAATTCCAACTCAGTGCGGCTAATGAGAATTTCTTGAACAAAAAGCACAATGACCACTATTGCCCAACCATAGACATCGCGGAGAGAGGCGCATACGTAACCACTAGACCAACAAGACAGTCTACCAAATTAAAACTACAAATCAAAAGCAAATAAAAAAAAAATGCGTTGCTACATGTGATATTTCAACCGTATCTTTGATTGTTACTAACGCTCTCACTTTTAGAGACAGTGAGTAAATTCAGGTGCAATTCTATTAGCTTTAAAAAAAAGTAACAAACATAGCTTTCTATTTAACAATGACGTCATCGTGTCGATAATTCACACGAAATAGATTTTTTCAACACCCGTGCGTGTCAATGGGCTACAGATAATAAGTGAAAGTTGGTAAGTTTGTTCGTTGTGAATAACTATTAGGGAGCTATTAGCTTTGTGTCGGTCACGTGAGGCGGCCATTTTGATTTGTTTGCCAGTTCAGAGAAATTGAAATTGTTATGCTTTATATATTTTCATTGCAGTGGTGCGTTATGGCTATTAATTAGATTTAACTACAGTTATTTGTGGAGTTTTTATACAGTTAATACAATAGACGACACTGCAGGTTATCGAATATTTAGACGTGTCAAGTTGTAGTTCAATTAACATAACATATTTTTTTATACTTCGAACTTATTACCTAAGCAATCTTTCATATTCTGAGTAATCTTGCTTTTGTATGACAATATTTATGAATGCTAAGGAAGCGAAGGAGCACATGGCGCTCCATCGTCTCTGCCTACCCCCGTGGGATAAAGGCATGATTCTATGTATATGTATGTATGTATCTTTCCTTGCCATAAATAGTAAAGGATATTATTGCAATGTTCCCGATTTGGGCCTGGTTACTTGTAAGCATGTCTCATGTAATCGTTCGCAGAACATCGACATACCAAACGTCTCACAAAAACGAATGAATGCCAAACTAATTCACTTAGGTATTTATAATATCAGCTCTGAAGTGGCTTCTTCCAAGGAATTTCATTTCATTTTCTTTTGTAAGACATTTTTGTACAAAATATTTTTGTTCGTCTGAAGGCGGTTTTATTAATGCGGTGTTTTACGTGTAATCCCGATGCTTTTAGGGAAAAGCATTTATTTTAGGTCTGCCACTAATACGTTAATAGCACTCTGTGCCTTAGCTTGTACTAAGTTCAAAAATAAAGTTGTTGGATTTACTAAAAAGAGATATAGAAATATTTTAATAATCCCTTGGGGCCATAGCAAACACGATACCCCATGTAGCTAAGCGCGGAGTTCCAATACCACCACCGAACGGAATCGGTTGATTGCGACGACGATGGAAAAACTAGCGTGTGTGCTATAACCCTTAGAGTAAGTCTAACTGTTTGACAATTGACAACTATGCACGAAATGTGTTTTACTAAAATATTTGAAGATGAACTGACTCTTGTAAATATAGCATGTTAGGCTTCACCTAATTGCGTCTTTGGTCAACTGGTTCCACTCTCACTCGCTGGACTCGCGGGATGAGTTGACTAATAACGCCAGCGAAATGGTGAAAACTAATGTAACTACAAATTAAACTACAAAAAAACACATGTTTCTATGTAACTGAATAATTTAATAGAGTAATATCATAAACTGATCGACACTAGACTTTTTAACCCAATGAATAAATATCTAAAGGTATGTATGTAACTTTTTCCATGTCCTAAAACACGTGATTACTGGATGTAGACAACAAAACATGTAACGTTTCCCAGAGCTCGCGGTTTTGTGTTCATTAGTTGTTTTTGTTCTCCTCATATACTCTACTGATTCCTCTGTCAGTCAGGATTGCGGTGAGAAAGGTTCCTGATACATCGTTCAGTTCCGGGGAACGGTTAATTAAATGGTAAATTCGTTATACAAAGACACGCTTATCGTTATGAGTTTGATGATTATAAATGTTTATGAACAGATACACTCTAAAAAATCGAGGCCAACTAAGAGGGATTTTCTCTTAGTTGACGTTAAATTGAATAAAACAACCATGATATTACGAAACTCAACGATAGCTGATTAATTAAAGCAACAAGTTTATTTTGATTGAACTAACAATGTACATATGTTCATTAATTCTAACACGTATATACGTTGTTTGTATCATTATTCACTTCTTTGTATAACTTAATCATTTTTATTTAGTTAACATAAACAAATACTTCAGTTGATTCAATTTAGAATAAACTAATAAAAGCAATCAAAATCAAATGATAGTTTCGATCATTTTTATTTATAAAATTAACAATTTGTCTTGTTAGATTTAACTAAGATCTGATAATAACGTCAACTAAAATTTTATGTTACATTCTACTATAACTAAAACGTTGAATCGACTTTCATATTAGTTGAATTAATCATTCGATTGATCGTTTTGATCAAGAGATCGACCCCTCCCTATGCCTCCCTCTACCCGCCCGCATCTATCTTTGGTGGCAGGTGACTGAGCGATGCAAGCAAAGCAAGTCTAAACCAGTTTATTTCGTGCCGTGGATTGGCCTGCTGTGCTTCTTTTCTCTGCTTAAAGTTAGAATCTTGGTGGTCATTTTAGTATCAAGTAATTTAATTTAGTGCGTTTGATATTGTAGAGGATTAGGTATATATTAAACGTTGATGATAAGTTCAAGTGCAGTTATCCCGTGTGATCCCGTCTTTTGACTACTGGAAATGGAAGACGTTAGCAAACTGCTCAAGACTTGGGATTTAGAGGCTCTAATACCAGTATTCACCCGTAAGTATCTCAGTCGCAAGTTTTTTATTATGGTGCTTATTGAAAATGTAATAGGTACCTAACTGAACCCAAGGGTTTAGGTAAGTACCTGGGTTTAGGGGTTTAGGTAGGTTTTGGTTTTTTTTATAGCCGATTCGTAAAATAAAAGTAGCGTAAGTTACCCCTTATAATATCGGCTATCAGCCAATAAAAGTCCCGTTAAAATCGACCAAGCCATTTCAGAGATTTCTTGGAACAAACAGATAGACAAAAATTTTATAAATTGATTTTTTGAAGTAGGTACCGTATATACTTTTATATATATTATGCATTTAGTGAAAAGCTGACCCTTCAAATTTGTTTATGTAGTAAATGGATTCCAATCAAATTTGTTGCTGACATCTATTTTTTTTTTCAGCATCGAATGAAGATACATCGAATTTAGCCGGATTTTTATCTATACCGTGTTTATTAAACACTGCGGCAGTTAAACAAAAGAAGAAACGCGGTTCAGATGCAGGTCAAAGCTGGAAACCAAGTAAAGATAAGCCACGGGAAGGCTTTATAAAGCATGTAAAATCTAGTGCAGAAATCCGTCAAGCAATAGAACTACGCCTTTCAACCCTTCTCCAAAAAGGAGCGCCATCCCAACCTTATATTATTGTAGTGGGTGAGTCGCTGGACAAAATAAATACTTTTCTAATAGTTGCGAATAGATCAGTCATCTATGAGAGAATGTCTGTTATACACGCAGTTGATACGTGTTATAAAATAATATGGGCCCTAAATGCAGAGTATGGTATCGACACATACCCTGTGTGGTACTTCATACAAAAAGCGTTTTATAAAATGTCATCCTCATTTGAGTCTCTCCTTGCGGATTGCAATATTTAAATACCTATTGTATTTTTCTTTTTTAATAATTGTTGCCAAAACTGTTAATGACTAATAATAATTAGTAACTGTTGTTTATGACATTGTTTATGTGAAAATTTCTCTTTACTATATAATTCTTGCTTAAGTATTTAGTTTTATACCTATTTAGGTACATAATAAGCAAATTGTTACAACAAAGTTTAGTTTGCTTTGGTTGTAATCATTTTAGACCACTGTTAATAAGTAATACCTATAATAAACAAATAATATTGTGACTGATGGTTATTCATAATTGGTTAAGAAATAAGCAGTGTAAAAATTGTTTTCTCTGTTAAATATTGTTATTAAAAAAGTTAGAACGCCGATTCCCTGTAATATAAATGTTTTAAGCAATGGCAAAAAATATGTTACCCTGCGCTGTACTATCTAAGTAGTCGATAAATATAATATATAACCATTTTTATTTATATTTTTGTTTCATTTTGACCAAATTTATGTACCTACTTACAAAAATTTTGTTAGACAAAATAGTTACCAATAGATACAGTTTGAATATACTTGTATTAATACACTAATACACTCAACTCAGATAACATTCTGGGTACGGTCTCGAGATGCTATCTTTCTTTTTCTTTCTTCTTTTCTAGAAGAAGAAGAAAGGCGCTATCTTAATTAATTGGGTTAGGACTTCAAATGTATATTTAGGAGCAATTTCGGTATAAAGTGCGATTTTTAAATACAACCCTTTTCAAAGCATTTCATAAACCGGAGGTAAGGGTTGTATTTATAAATCTCAATTAATACTGAAAGTGTTCTTAAATACGCATTTGAAGTGCTGACCCAATTAATAGATCGGTGTTAGTTAATGAGACAAAGTATCTCAGTACATTCGATTAAGAGTAACTTTGTTGGTATGATAATGTTTCATATTTAAAATAACCATGGTATTAGTAGAGTCTACGAACATGAATTAGTTATAATGACCACGTTCTTAGTTGAGTCTACGTAGATGAATTAGTTATAATGACCACGTTCTTAGTTGAGTCTACGTAGATGAATTAGTTATAATGACCACGTTCTTAGTTGAGTCTACGAATATGAATTAGTTATAATGATGAAGTTCTTAGTCAAATTTATTAATGAGAATTAGTTAGAGTAGTCATTTTTATATTTATATTAACCAAGACCATAGATGAATATATTATGTTGATATCGTCATATTAGTCATTTTCTTGTTGACTTTGATTAAGGTTTTAATCGTTCTGTTTAAGAAGCAGATAGTAAGAGCAACAAAATCCACCTTAATTGATTCATATAACGTCTTGTTAGGCTCAAATGGAATCAAGATGCTTGTTTGCAATAATCACAATCTTGTTAGGAGCAACCAATTTTTTTTTAGAGTGTAGAGAACATATCACTGAGGTCTGTGCTACGTCGACGGCAATATCGCTGTACAGTTGTTACTTAATTATGTTGTTCGAAAATGTCTTTGTATATTTTCATTGTAACCGTACTGTAAGTCCCTTTCACTAATTTACTTGTAAAAATAAGTAACATTCTGTGTCTGAAAGCGGTGACCTCTTAATAAATTTTATAAAAGCACGAGAATTCATCGCTACGCAAAATTATATTCCTTTCACACAATTACTCCGTCAAAATCTCTATTATGGAATTATGCTTGGAAAGTAAACAGGCGCAATTGTTTGCAGTCATCGTGGCTTTATTTTGAGAGAAGTAGAGTTGAAATTTGTTTGTGTTGATTGTAAAATTTGGTGTGTTGTTGCAAATGCAATTTGGGCACGGTGTAATGGTCCCGGGCAGACGCCATTACGGTGACGTCACGCCGGCGATGGCTCTGTCGCACGCACACACGTAACGGTTCACGCACACACACACAGTGTTCGTGTGATTTAGGATTGGCTCTTTTTTCTTTGCGAGCGTGACATTTGCATTGTGTAACATTTTGTTGTACTATTTGTACAGAAAAGTCGATGGTTACTTTCAGATAGTCCGTTGATTTTGAGACATAGCTACCCTAGTTAATAGTTCGTCATTTTTACCCCTTAAAAAGTAAACCAGTAACGTAACTCAAATCCAAATATTTAATCTCATACACATATAAAGTTGAGGTCAAAATCTTAGTAAGTAATAAAACTTTTAAAACCAGTAAACTATTATTAAGGTAATTGATTAATACAGAACTCACTTGTTATAAAGTTTCTAATATCTCCTATTGAAAGTAACAATGGGACACAAAGGGCCGATGGCTATAACGCAAATGAAACTTTTTTTACCGGCATTCAACAAGGGACACATGTTACTGCAAAATACTGCCTTTCATAGCGCTAATCTCTATGGACACGGATGGTTTATATTGAACTAGCGAAAGCGCCCTGTCCCTCTTTGCAATTTATCTTAATGTGGGGCAGTTTATACTACTTTATAGGCAAACGCTTTTAAGAAACCATATTACAAATCTTCGAACTTCTTGGCATTTCTGTTCTGTAATATGTACCTTTTATACTTATTAAACTTCCGCACAAATTACTCTATCACACAACCGTATTTAAATTCGTTTCATAGACTTACATATCAAATCCGTTCTCCATTCAATAAAGCAAGCCCCATGTAAACTCAAATCTATGTCAAAACTGTCCTTAATTCTAATTCAGCTAATTATATTTTAGATTTACTTTCATTTTGACTTATTTATCAGCCTTCAGTAGCTTATTAAATAAAGACATTTGAATTCCGCCTGCTTAGCTTTAAGTGAGCCATCTGTTCTTAAAGCTATTGCGACAATAGCAAGGGCGGCTTCCCCATGGATGAGGGTGTAAAGGCACCTGGGGTAGCGCCGGCATTCGCCACTGATTCATATTAAACTTACCGTCTTACCGTTTTGGGGAAGTTTTTTTTGTAACTTTTTTTGTTTGGAGTAACTGCTGACGGTTGTGATTGCTTTGTCATTGTTTGCAAGAACACATTTTTCCAGAACTTGGAAGATTATAGTTTTTGTTATATTTATAGAGAAGTGAAAGTTGCCTTTGCAAAAATGTGTATACACTTTGTATACACATTTTTGCAAAGGCAACTTTTTTTTTGCTATACCAAAATGTTATCTGCGTAAATCGGTTAAAATCAGCAACGTTAACCTGTCTTTGTCTATTTATTGATATCCTCTAAACTACAGCATCTCTTCCATCTACAAACTGTTCGATCCGTTCCAAACCACTCAGCCAAGCAACCAGTTGCTCGTCGCTTGTCCACCATAAACCTCCAGATTTACGGCGCTACTGCTTTATTCAACGTCTTGATAGGTCTCTCATGCCTGCATCGATGCACATGCGATTTTACTCTCCATGATCTTAAAGATACGGCTCATTTTCACTTGTTGGCCTTCCAGCATCTGCCAAAGTACTGACGTGACCAGAACTTTAAAAAGCGTCCAATTCCCAACTCTCCTGTATCTTGAATAACATAAATTGTTGTGAAAACCATCCGCAATTTATGAGTTTAATTCTTAAATTGTATGTCTGCGGAACTACTGCGACGGGAGCGATAAAACTTTACGACTCCGATAAGTTAAATGAAGAGTAATGGGGGTTTAAACTTTCAACAAATAAGGAATTTAACTTGTGTCGGTTTACTTTGTTTGAGACGCCTCTAAATTTTTGATTTAAAATAACGACAACGATGGATTTTTTGCATGCCTTCCAAAAATCAGAAATAATTTATTAAACGATAATTTAGAATTTGTCCTGCTATCGATATTTACAATAAAATAAAAAAAAATGCTTTTATTATTCTACTACAATATAAAACTTTTCACTAACTAACTTAACTCAATCTACAAACTTTACAGTATCTATTGATTAGGTATTTAAATATTTGACATTTGTATTAGTCGGAGTATGCCTCTCCTAAACCTTTTCATAAGTCTGTATCCCTTTGCTTTTTGCATCCAATTAGATCCACATCAGTGGTTAAAAATATCTGTACGCAATGTTTCTTGGACTTCCTTTGTTCCTTTTTTTGTCTCAGGGTACCGATTCAGTTAATTGCTTAGTCTATCTACTATTACATATATCGATATCTACCAAAGGATTAATGTTGAGTGAAAATGATGATCATATCAATGATTTATAGTTACATTAAAAAGTGCAAAATATGACTATTAACTGGCCCTAATCCCAAACTTATAAACACTGTACTCGATAGTATCATTCTGGATATAATGAAAATAAAAAGTGACTCCATTTTCGTCAGTTTTTAAAGGGGCATTATAGTTTGGCAGGGATTTGAGTAATGTTCAAAAGTTGGCGTTGGCCAGCCATGCGTGCGAGGTGACGCAGAGCCGATCGCACGATTCATGCAGCGAACTCGAGCGGAAACTAACGGACACCGTGTAATATGCACTCATTGATTTTATGATGTTGTAATAACCTGAGTATCAAGACGGCATAAAAACGAACACTTTCTATAATAGAAATAATGACGACCGGATGGCGGGATCGGTAGTGCCCCTGCCTACGGAGGAGGATTCGATTCCCGCTCAAGACAAGTCTTTGTGTGCATGAACATGGAGGTTTGTCTATAAAATAAATTTGCCTAAAATTAACATTACTTTTTGACATTTAATTTGATTGACATTTCTGAATCCCAGCATCTTACTGACATACCTACTATTTATACTTTATTCAATTCAATGCTATTATACTAAGTCTACCTATTAATTATATATATTAAGCCTATATCCTATTTTAAAATGTATTTTTTTCTCTCCTAATGTATAGTAAAACTATTTTTTGAAAATTGGTATATCGTAATATAACTAACTTTAAGTACTTATTATGAAAACAATTTGTACGCCAAATGTGGCTAACATGTCTGCTAACATAATAATATCTTGCATGCATCAGTATGTATACACATGTTATGGCAAATAAAGAATTATCATATCTTATCTTATCTTATCTTGGTCTGGGCGTTTTAATGTATAATGAACATGAATAAACAAGTATGTATTTACAAAATGTTTTTTTTATATGTATTAGTATCAGTTATTCTAGTACCCAAAGTACAAGCTCTGCTCTGATTATTTATTTATTTATTAAATGATTTGAGGACATAAAATAACAAGTTTTGTTTGTTGGTAACAAATATAATTATGAATTGCTGCTTATTCGTAAGACATCATAAAAGTGCTAAATTATCAGTCGTTAAAAACTCGCAAAAAAATAAGTTGAGTAGGTACCTTTTCGATCCCTGACTAGAATAACCATGCCTGACTATAGAAATGTTGAAAAAAACTAAATGTCGTATACAAAAGTACAACCCTACGTTACAACGATTCACAGGTTGTAACGTAACCAGTGACACGTGGCACGCGGGCAGCGAGCGTGAATGCGCGTGCATTTGAGCACACGCTGTATACGCACCGCTGCGTCCCGCCCCGCGCGCCGCACCCCCTCCGATACCAGCTCGCTAATACCAGGGCTGCCCTTTACGTGAAGTTATTTTTATCAATAGAAGGTTAAGTGAAGGATAAAGGCTTCTTATTGAATGGGAGGTCATGAAAATGTCAGCGTTCTTAGTGCATAGATAAAAGTGGACGGGCAAAACCCTTCTTCATTGTGAAAATGACAATAGGCTTCATGTTAATAAGATTAACTCAATACACCCAAATACCTAGTAAAACAAAAATGTCTAAGAAAATGTGAATACTCCTTGGTAAAGAATAGCTTTGTCTTTTTTGTTTGAATAATAGAACAACTCGCTGTAAATATTGGACCGTCGCATTTGAAAGCGGAAATAAAATACGAATGTTTGTCGTAGAAATCAGGTCAACAGTACAATACCAAGATATACAAAAGTCTTAAAATGTGACCTCAAAAACAGTCCACGGACAATCGCGATCTCTTTCTTATTAAAATTACCTCGGATTGTTAAAGCAGCCTGACTGATTTTTAACCCCGAAATGTCCATTTAATTATACCGCAGCGGAACATTGTGAAGTATTATATAGCCGCATAAATATAGCCGCGGTAAAAAGTATTCGGACTTTGTTAACACTTATCACAGAATAGGAACGTTATCTAAAGTGCAAAGTTAGAAAGGCTTCGTCTGCTTGGTTAAGAATCAGGCTGTTCGTCAAACTAGGTTATAAACTTAAACATTCAAAAGTCCTCTTAATCTTTATACTGTCAGTAGAAGTAGTATTTAATTGTTTATTTCTTTTTTGTTATTTACGTGATAATTGGATGTCATGAGAAGCTTTCATGAATCATCCTAACTCATTGTAAACGATTTCCAAAACACGAGGATAAAATTTCAGTTAATTACGACGATGTTTGAATAAACTGACTAAAGACAACGTAAGAGTATTCATTTAACATCTTATAAGAACAAATGAAATTGAATGCCAAACCGAATTAAATTATAATTAAGGATGAGTTGTGTCTGAGTTCTTTTCAGTGTCAAATTTCATTAAATTCGTTTCTGTTGAGGGTAGTTGAAAGGACTAGTCGCGTTTTTACTGCTCTATGTTTAAATTTAATAATTTAATAATTAAACTCAGTATTTATTTCGTTTCATGACTCAATTTAATAACTAAAGTAGTTACCTGCCAGTTGTTGTGTTTTCAATCCATTATTTATCTCCTTTCACACTATATCTCTTCATCCTCTACCTAACTCTACCACTGCACTACACTTCACATCAAATTATGGAGTCCAAATTGAACGCTACCCTTGTAGAACTACAGGAGAAATTCTACAGGAAAATGGCTCATTTTGAGACTGATCTTGAAAAATCGACAAGCACTGGAAACACTGCCAATGTAGCTGCCGAGTTTGCTACATTTAAAGCCTCCATTATACAAACTCTAGGCTTACTACAGAAGCAAATTGAGGCTCTATCGCAGTCAGTCGACACCATCGAGGTCCAGAGGCGCCGCAAGATGCTCTTGCTGCATGGTATCCCTGAGGAGAAGGACGAAGTCACGGAGGGTGTTATTGTGGACATAGTCAAACAGCGACTTGAATTGACTGATTTCACCACCAATGACATACAGCGCTGCCACCGAATGGGAAGACCATCGTCCTCGAAGAAGCCAAGGCCCATTCTAGTCAAGTTTCAACGTGCGGTCATCAGGGATAGACTGTGGTTTGATAAAACCAAGTTGAAGGGCTCCGGTATAACTTTTTCTGAGTTTCTAATTAAAAGTCGCCACGACTTGTTCATGTTGGCACGCGAGAAACTCGGCGTTCACAAAACTTGGACCAGGGAAGGCAGTGTCTACGTGCTGGCATCTGGCAGCCGGCTCCGAATAACCTCGGTCGTCGAGCTAAACAACTGCTGTGAGGACACCGCTCCGAAACAAGCTGCCGCGCCCAAATCTACTGCTGCATCCAAGGTGAAGCGAGCTGCGGCCACCAAAAAGTGAAGTCTAGTGTTTTTCCTATCCTAGCCCAGGTAAAATGTTTGTTTACAACAATAATTTAAAGTGCACCCACATTATGTTTACTTTATTACTATTTTGACAACTAAACGTCACTTATAAATGTCATTTTCATAAATGCGTTCCATACTCTGTTAACTTTCTTCCATTTAATTTGCAGTGCGCTTTATACGCTCAATCTAGATTACACAATCATTTTTACTTTTTTACATTTTATTTTATTTCAATTGTTTAATAACTTAATTATTGGAACCTGGGCTAGCTGTTTATGCATGTTTAGTGTCTTTGTATTGTTCAATCTTTTTCTTTTTGAGCTGTAGTTTTGAACTGTCCTTTACACACAACCGGCGGATAGTTGTTAAGTCTAAACGTCGTAAAACTTGTTTTTAATTATTATTTTTTTTATATATATATATATATTTATAAATTAAGTCCATTATTTATAGTACTAATATAATTATTTATTCATATTACCTCCTATACACATTTTATATATTATTATTTTGAATATGTCTAGTTCTGAAACTGATAATGATGATTTTTTTACTGCTAGCAGTGATGATAGCTTTGAAAGTGTTTCTTCACTTAAAGACACTCTTTCATCTCTTTTCTCTGACGTTCCCAGGAATTTCAATGTCGTTCATATAAATGCTCAAAGTATTCCGGCTCATTTCCCTGATATGCTGGCCAGCTTTGACTGTCCTAACTTACACGCTATTCTTATTTCTGAATCGTGGCTTAAGCCATGCCTTCCTTCCATATCTTATTCCTTACCTGGTTTCCACCTCATAAGAAATGATCGCATAGCAGGTCATGGTGGTGGTACCGCAATTTTTTTAAGGTCAAATATATACCCTATAATATTATTGATGTGTCACCTCAACCACCCGCCCAAAATGCTGGCGAACATATATTTTTAGAGGTGGAATTAATGCACTCCAAAATTCTTCTAGGAGTCTATTACTGTCCTTCTTCTCGTATTAATTTTTTCTCTTCTTTAGACTTACTCCTTGAAAATTCTGTCTCAGTCTACAGTCAATGCATAATCATGGGTGATTTTAATACCTGTCTCCTTAAAAATGACGCCCGTTCCTCTTCTCTCCAAACCATCGTCCAATCTAATAACCTTTCCATACTTCCTCTTAGCTCCACTCATCACTTTCCAAACTGCTCCCCCTCTCTGCTTGACCTAATCTTTGTCTCTTCATCTAATCGCGTAGCTAAGCATGGTCAGTGCTCAGCCGACGCCTTTTCCTATCACGATCTTCTTTATCTCTCCTATAAAATTCGCATTCCTAAACCTAAACCCAAATTTATTTTGCAGCGCAGTTTTCGTAGTATTAACTCTGACGACCTCCGCAAGGATGTTGGCAAAATTGATTGGCAGTCGCTTATTAACTCCAACAATTTGGATGAAAAAGTGCGCATTTTTCAACTTAAGCTTACTGAAATCTTTGATGTGCATGCACCTATACGCAGAATTAAAATAAAACATCTTCCTTCACCATGGCTCACTGATGAAATCAAAGCCTTACTTGAGAAAAAAGCGACTGCCAAGTCAAAATATAAATGTCGACCAAACGACCTAAATCGTGGCAAATATCTTGACATCAGAAGTCATTGCAGCCGGGTGTGTAGGAACGCTCAACGCCGAAACATTCTCAATTCAGTTGAAAATGGTGATCCAGCTCAGGTCTGGAAATTTCTACGATCATTAGGAGTTGGGAAATCTCGACAAAACTCAATACCCAAAAACCTTGACCTTAATTCTCTTAATCAGCACTTTTCGTCTTCATCAAATTTTGATAAGACAACTAAAAACAACACATTAAAATATCTTTCATCCCTTAAAGCTCCTGACTGTCCTCAATTTGTTTTTAGTCAATTTTCTGATTGTGATGTCAAGAGAAGCATATTATCTATTACGTCCAACGCGCCAGGCAGCGACTGCGTCAACCGTAGTATGATCATCCCTATCCTTGATGAAATCCTTCCCATCATTTCCCATATTCTCAATCATTCTGTCCTAAGTGGCTGCTTTCCAACTGCTTGGAAAGAAGCCCAAATAACCCCTATTCCTAAAAAATGTAATCCCTCATCTTTTTCCGAATACCGTCCCATCTCAATCCTACCCTTCCTCTCCAAAGTGCTGGAACGCCTTATCCATACACAACTTAGCCGATTCCTTTCCCAAAACCAACTCTTAAATCCTTTCCAATCTGGTTTCCGTCCTGGCCATAGTACTACCACAACCCTGATCCATATTACGGATGATATTAGGTCTGGCATGGAGGAGGGAAAGCTGACAGTTCTAGCTCTGCTTGACTTCAGTAATGCCTTCAACACTGTCGACTTTGACATCTTACTGGCTACTTTGCGTTCTCTTAACATATCTCCAACGGTAATTGACTGGTTTCATAGTTACCTGTCTGGACGCCGCCAACGTATCTGCATTGAAGAAAACTTTTCTTCGTGGTGTAATACAACGGCAGGCGTACCGCAGGGCGGCGTTCTATCTCCATTACTCTTCAGCATTTTTATTAATTCAATCTCAGATCAACTTCTTTCTTCCTACCACCTGTATGCTGATGATCTTCAGCTCTATTCCCAGGCAACACTCGATCAGTTCACGGAAGCTGTCAATAAAGTTAACACTGATCTGAGCACTATTTGTGATTGGAGTAAGGCCCATGGATTATAAATTAATCCAACGAAAACTCAAGTAATTGCTGTGGGTAGTCCCAGGATGATACCAAAAGTAAATTGGCAACAAATTCCGCTCGTGTCATGTAATGGTGTCGACATTCCGTATAGCGAAACAGTGAAAGATCTGGGGATTTTCATTGACAAAACTCTCACCTGGGGCCCCCAGCTGAAGTCGTTGAGTCGCAAACTATTTGCCGCTGTTGGATCTCTGCGTAGACTGAGTAACGTCCTGCCTATTTCTACGAAAACTGCGTTATCTCAATCACTCCTTCTCCCCATCCTTGATTATGCCGATGCCAGCTATCTTGATCTCAATGAAGACCAACTCGACAAACTTGAGCGCCTTCAAAATGTCTGTATAAGGTTTATATTTGGACTACGCAAATATGACCATGTTTCTATATTTCGCACTAAACTCAAGTGGTTACCAATTCGGCTTCGCCGGAATGCACATATTCTATCGTTACTTTATAACATTCTTTTTAATCCTTCGACTCCTTCATATCTAAAACAACGCTTTCTTTTTCTAAATGACACGCACACGAGATTCCTACGTTCTTCAGGGAATTTGAGATTAAAAATGCCGGAACATTCTACCAGGTTTACCGACAAATCATTTACGGTGCAAGCTGTAAGACTCTGGAATGAGTTACCGGTGTCAATAAGAAGTGCCAAAACACAATCAACTTTTAAATCTTTAGTGAAGGAACATTATCTCACTTTATAAAATTTCATACTTGTTTATGCTGCTTTCATCTCACTCCTCAATCTTTCATTATTAATATACCGTCTTCTGTCCCTAAACATAATAAAGGTATTTATGTATATTTATATATATGTAGGTATATATATTTGTACTTTTATTGTATTTATGTATTTATATGTAGCCCTTGCATGTAATTAGTATGTTTTATTTTTTATAATATTTTATTGTACCTATAGTTAGGTACACTAATATTTATTTGTTAGAAGTAGTTTTTTAATGTATTTATTCCTTTCTTCTTCATTCAAACTTCATGCTAGTACACCTTTTACTTCCCTTTCGTGTCTCTTTCATAATTTTCCATCCAATGGTTGTCTGTAAGAGATTGCCTTTGCAGCGATAAGACCGCCATTTGTACTTTTGTTATCTACATATTCTTCTGTATAATTTTTCCTTGGTGTGCAATAAAGCTTATTATTATTATTATTATTATTATTATTATAAAGGGACAAAAAGACATGTGAGGGGAAGTGAGGGACGCCTTTGAGTATTGAGGAACATAATACGATTGCATTTACAGAATAGACGTTGTCTCAAAGAGCCTCGAGGCAAACAGGGGTAAGTCGGGAATTAGACATTTAGCTACACCGCTTCATTGTCTGATCACCGTTTTGTTAATAAGTGAGGGAGGTACAATTCTGGATTTTACCAGCTTAATATGTCTCTGGGGATTTCTGTTAAATAGTTTTAATTACGATGTTGGGTGAAATATTACACAAGTAGTGACCTCAACGAAATTATTCGTTTTCAATAGGCGTTTGAATATTACCTTATTTATCGTTCCTATTTATTTTTTATCAAAGATTTATCAGTGGAGTCTTATAATTTTTTGAAAGCGTTACATTTATAACGTTAACTTCTCAACTTAAATATACCCTTTTTAACGCAGTCCCTTTCTAAACGTTTTTATAACTAAAACTCTACTCATATTCATGAATATTAAAGCAAACAATTTAAAGTTGAATACTATTTCGCCAGGCCGGTCATTGAATGAGTGTCGCCTCAACAGACGCGTTAGTTCTACCACGCCGTGTGTCCGGTAGACGGCTCTAGGGATGCCGATTGTACGGCTTATTAATGCATCGATGCTAAATATCGATACTTTACAATAACAACTTTATATTGAATAAGAAAATGCTTCAAAAATCTGAATATTATATCTGTTGGGAAGCGGACCGACTATATTATGTGGTTTTAATTTTAATTGTCTTATATAAAAATTAAGTTCTATGTAAAGTTAGACTAGATAGTGCAACACTGTCATATCCGGTGTAGTGATATGTCAAAATATAGCAATTTATGTAATTGTTTCTCTAATAACTTAAATAGTGAAAAAATAAAATAATTTTAGCCTACACAAATCACACACACTTATTACTATAAAACACGGTCCATATACATTTTAGAACTATTTACTTTATACCAACAATACGTAAGACACGACAAGACATTATTTTGGTTTAGTGGTGTTTTTAGCGCTGCAGTATTGTGTTTAGATGCGTACCATTTCTTTTATTTAGTTTTAGACGCTATGTAATGCATTTTTTTCTTATGTCAGAATAAATAATTATGTTCTTTTTCGTTTTTCTATTCTTTAAATATGTTAAAATCTTTACTTGATAATAAATACATCTAGATCTCTATGACATGGTGCCGCTGTACGTCGATGTTTGAAACATCGACACCGAGATTTATCGACATCCCTCCATCTACTATTCCCACCCCTGGCGGGCCGTGTCCGGTGTTGTCCGGGATAATCTGCCCCGTCCCGGCACTTAATAGCCTCCTAGATAACTCCGTAATGAGTGGAATGGAGCATTGTGGAGTTGCGTGGTGTGAGGTGGAGATCCGATTCTAAAGAACGATTATGTGTTTAGTCTTAACTATTTGTATGGTGGCGCGGCGGTTGAAATGTGATTATGGGCTTTTGTTTGGGGGGTAGTAAAGGAAACCTTTGAACTTTGAACAGTAAACGGAGACTGTGTTTAAACTGAAAATTTTTACTTCCAATGTTGATGCAACAGATTTCTAAACATTTTTTGAAGTATTTAAGATGCTTAAACGCCGCGTGTATTCTATTTAAAAACAGTTAAATTATGGAATCGAACCTAACCTCTGCACACCGGGTAGCCCCTTTAACCTCTAAGTTAGGGTCCTGCTAGGTTACTAAATTTCTCAACGGTATGTTACCTCATGACGTGACGCCACGTGCATTCATTTGTACCTATCTTAAGTAGAATACAATCATTATTCAAATTGTGAAATACGGGTGTTACTCCCGTAATGTTGGTCTATTTAGTCGACCGCGGTTTCGCCTATACGTCTAGGCATTATATTATATTAAGACTGGCTGCGACTCAGGCGCGACGTATAGGTGAAACCGCGGTCGACTAAATAGACCAACATTACGTGAGTAACACCCGTATTTCATAATTTGAATAATGTTACAAACTCACGTCAGTTTTAGTAAAATTAGAATACAATTTTAAGTATAATTTGTAAAGAATAGCTAAATGCTATAAAAATAATTATTAGGAAATCATGTTTTCTGTCCGTAGGTATTTGTTAACATTAAGTGCAATAATACAGGTCCATTTGCACCACTTTTGCTCAACATCTTTTGTAAAAGCACTTAAAAGTCTCATAAAACTAATTTGCACCACACTGAGCTATTCACAAATAAAAACCTTCAGACCTAGAGCTTCAATCTTTGGTATTCAAAGTCTTCTATGTTAAAGTCTTCAAGCTGCAAAGTTACTTCACATTTTAAAAAAGTTACTTAACTGAAAAATAGTGTCGGTTTGTCGGCGCCGCATCGCAGTGTTAACAAAATTGACTTTAAAACTATTAAGTTTGACCACGGGGGAGTTTGTTACATATTGAGTAAAGTTTGCTGCGATAGCACGAGTTTTGTATTTCACTTTAAAGGAAATGGCTGTACAGTATTGGCAGGTGGGAGGGTTAGACACATTCGACAGACAGTTTGTTGTTGATTGTTTGCATTCGAAATGTCATGTCATAAAAAACAAACGATCTATGCATAAGTTAGATTTGTTAATTTTGTCTCTACTTGATACTTACTTTACGATACTTTATCCTATACAATTGCTATCACTCATTCCGTTTGATATACTATGTATAATTTTGCTGGTACAATTCAAATTGAAGCATGCATAGCTGTGCTTTTATTGCAATTTTGAATTAAATGATCATGATGCAGTAGAACGTAACTTTAACTAGAACGTTCCGTCTTTTGTCGATGACATCTATTCCCATTCGTTTCTTTACCCTTTTACTTTAATCGTATTGCTATTAATAGTAAGAGAACATTACTTAATGAAATCCAATCGAACCAATAGGTCCCTCTTAAATGCAGCAGCGCAAACAAGTTGCCTAGTGAGACTCAACCCTTATTGAGTTCGCCACCTCGCCATACAGGAAATAAACTTACATTTCATTTCTTTGTGCTCCATCTGTTTGGTGTTACGTGTGCCATTTCAGCTTGGTCCGTTTTCAAAGTGGCTTTCAACTGTCACATTGTACACCTTGTATTACTAAAAGTGGTTAAAAATTTGAACATAGGCAAGTAAGACTAAGCTTTGAAATATGATGCCTAATAATATTACTTGGACTGCTGGTTTTTGGTAAGTGGTAGATACGTCATTAAGATACTATTATTTACACACATGCACGATCTGATACCGCATTCCTGCAGTGGTGGCAATATAATCTACATTTATTTGCATGTAATATGTATTTAAAAAAATCTGTAAAATATAATCTAGACTTTTGGTTACCCCGGGAAATGGTCGGGCGATGAGCATGTCCGAGAGCAGCTGCTTTGATTGCTTGCAGAGATAAAATAGACATTGCATTTGTCGATAAACTCACCTTTAATGTGCATTCTTGACCAAAAATGTTCCAATGCATTGGAAATTTAGGAAAATCTAAAGTAAGGAAAATTGTGATAAAATCCGTAAAGCGTTGTAGTAGTAGGTGTATGTAGGCCTGTTAATCATACTTAAAATCTACTAATATTCGACGAGACAGAAGTTGCTATTCATTATTTTAAATTCCATAAATAGGTAAACGTAATTATTAACATATCTCCACCCTGTTCTCGGCAATATTAGACAGAGATACATTTTTAATTGTTTTCCCATGAGATTGGCGTGGGTGCCCATTGCCTAATTATGACACTTGGAAATTCAAGATGGCCGCCGCCGCCAGCTGCAAATTGTATTGATTAATGTTATTTGTTTGTTTTGTATTCATCGGACTCGAGTGATCTTGTATTGGAATAGGTGTTCTACTCATTTGACTAAAGAGTTTAGAAACATGTTAAAGGATTTAGAAAAAATAATTGTAAAATAAGCTGTAAGTTTCCACAGTTTACACATATTATTTTGACGATTTACGAGTACATTACACATAACATCACGCCTTTTTACCCAGAAGGGTGTGGCAGAGGTGTACAACACTCACACTTAGTTATGGTTAGGGTTAAGAGGTGAGACTTGCATCACCTCTGCGCCGATCTTGATAACATTTAGTGTATAGTGATAACATTGTGCATGTTTCAATTAGACTGTGTATCACAATTATGTACTTCTTCTTTGTGTACAATAAAGAATTCTCTATCTATCTATCTATCTATCTATAGTGTGGGGTATTAGCTGTAAGTCTAGGATAAAGTACATACATTAACTAACATGTATGTCCTTGTATGCTTTGCTAATGCTTACTCTGTGTCACCAGCAGTAAAAAAATGCAAGGTGGTAATCATAATACATATAATACAAAATTTCGTGCTTTGTAGTGGTCACAGCTAATCACACCAAAACCCAAAAGTCATACACACGACACACCCACTCGCCATACAATGCCTGTATTCATAATACCCACAGACCGCTAATATCCGTCCTTACAGTGCCGTGGTCATTTCGGCAACGATACCCACCATTTGACACACAAGCATTAGTGTTATGGGGTGGAAATGGATGTTGGGCATTAAGAACGACCTTCTAGATAATAAAAAGGCACAAATAGTAACTTAAAGTTGTTGTGAACGACGTCAGGGAAACGGCACCGACGTGTCTTCTTCAACCTGCCGCCAAATATTAGTGTTACACTACTGTGTCTAATTTTCGGTGAAATTTGGCTCTGATATTACTGACACATGAAACACAATATCGTTATCCCCAGGTTTGGCGATTGATACGTACACGTAGTTATTTTGTTTTTGCGTATGTTCGTGGGCTGTAATTTCTTCTTACCATCATGTACCTGTTTTTTATTTGTTTTTTTTTTAAAAAGCTTACTAGTGATTTGCAAATACAAATTATTAGTATTCTTATTAACCCTCTCCAGCTAAGCTTAATTCGCTTGAGTTAGGAGGAAGTTCAGGTTACAAACTTACGACCTCTCGATTGTAAGACCGATGCCGATTAAAAAGATATACAGAAAATAATTGTGAAATGTAAACAATAAAACAATGGGCTCACAGCGTTATTGTTACCCGTGTCAGAATGTTGTCAGAATTAAATTAAATTCCCTTAAATTTACACAATATTGGATAATGTTACTGTGTTGTTTACCTACACTGTAATGTTATTATCGACAAATTGCGTTTGTTGAAGACAGGCTTTCATGAACTGAGTTTAATTAACAGTACATGATATTTTTGAGAAGTGCCGTGCTCTATGCACCCGATATGCGATGAGCTACCAGGAAAAATAATTATCAATACTACCCTTATTTTGAATAGTGAAAAGTACCCTTATTTAAAATTGCTAAATTATTCTGGTGGTTTTCTAAAAGTACCCTTATTTAAAATTGCTAAATTATTCTGGTGGTTTTCTAAAAGTACCCTTATTTAAAATTGCTAAATTATTCTGGTGGTTTTCTAAAAGTACCCTTATTTAAAATTGCTAAATTATTCTGGTGGTTTTCTAAAAGTACCCTTATTTAAAATTGCTAAATTATTCTGGTGTTTTCTAAAAGTGCAGACTTAAGATATACCCTTATTTTGAATAGTGAAAAGTACCCTTATTTAAAATTGCTAAATTATTCTGGTGGTTTTCTAAAAGTACCCTTATTTAAAATTGCTAAATTATTCTGGTGTTTTCTAAAAGTACCCTTATTTAAAATTGCTAAATTATTCTGGTGTTTTCTAAAAGTGCAGACTTAAGATATACCCTTATTTTGAATAGTGAAAAGTACCCTTATTTAAAATTGCTAAATTATTCTGGTGGTTTTCTAAAAGTACCCTTATTTAAAATTGCTAAATTATTCTGGTGTTTTCTAAAAGTGCAGACTTAAGATATACCCTTATTTTGACGTAGAGCTAAGCTTTCAAAAATAACATAACAAAACATCACGGGTATATTACCTACATGGTTGTGGCAAAGGTGTACACCACCCACACTTCACCCATTACGATTAGGGATAGGAGGTGAGCATATCGCCATCCAAAAGGCACAATTCCAATTCCGTTCTGCTATTGGGCATTTCCTCACGGACAATTTATAAATAATACTTTGCCCGACCCGGAAATCAAACCCGAGACCTCGCGGTGAGAGGCGCATATTACCACTAGACCATCGAGGCAGTAAACAAAAAAATCTATATTAAATACTCAATAGTTAAACTAAAGTGCAATGAATGGGTGATCACTGATCAGTCAACGGGTTTTATAAAGCTTCTCTCGCAGTGCTTGCATTCCATTAATTGTCCAGTTCCAGTCGTTAAGTCGCGTGAAAGCCTTAATGGCTCATCGGAGTGGCAATTAGCGTGGCTTGAACAATTATGTCGCTAGTTTGACCACTAACCATGCTTGAATAACTGGCTATTTATGTGAATGTCCCGTGTGAGTGATATAAAAACTTTTGCATTGCTAACATTGCACGCGATAGAAATTGCTACAATCAGTTTGCATTAAATTTTATTCATTCGACTCAGTGATCAAATGATTGTTTTTAAGCCCGAGGGTGCTTGCACATAACATCACCTATATATTACGCAGAAGGGTTTGGGAGAGGTGTATAAATACCACACCATTTTAGGTAATAAAGGCGTGATGTTGTTTTGTTCCATCATTACACTATTGCCCAAATTACAAGAAAACATAACTATTATTTAAAATAGTAATCAAACAGTGAGGCTTATAATCGTCTAGCCGCCTAGCAGCCGTTAATATATTGAAGGTTCAGCTCTTGGCGAGAATCTCAACAGATTAATATTTATATTGGAGCTGCCTTGAATACTAAGCACATACTGTCTAGTTTGCGTAAAAGCCTGTTTGGAATAGCTTGGCAGAGTTTAACTTAGCATAATGTACAGACGGCTGTGCATTTCCAGTATAATTAAGTGGTTTCGCGCTGTACAGACTGTCCGTGTCATGCGAGACCAGCTTATACTGGAAATGTATAGGTTGATCGGTAGCCGTGTGTCCTTCCATCGTAGAAGAGCTAAACAGAATTTTAAACGTCGATCTTGAAGGTTCTAGACTTCTGAAGGTTGTTTATAATTATAAGGCCCAATTTATTAGGTGTTAGATAAACCTTATTGGGAGGATAAGCTAATAACACACATAAATAAAAATAACAGCAGTGTTACTTGTGTCACGTTTCAATTCGGTATGATTATATTTTATGGGGCATAACAGCTATCTGGAAACTCTGAAACTGGCCCTAAGAGTCTTCTGAATTAGGTATTACCTCTATCGGTAAAGTTGAACATTGCGAATATAAAATCACTCCTGGAAGAGTTAGGCAGCTTATTTCAACTGGCTATTCGCATGTATTAAGTTCTATGTGACAGCGGTGAACCTAACTTACCCACTGAATATATTCCCAGAGTTCGTACTCTTGTCACTGATGTTTCCTAATGAAATATTTTTTTTGCTCGAACTGGGAATCGCATCCAAGACAGACATCGCATAGTTAGCAGTCTCATATGCTCATTACTGGACCAATAAGGTGGTCTCATGTAGACAACATTGTAAGCACCAATTTGATAATGCTTGCATTATCCGTTGATTGAGGCTGATTGCTCTGAACTTTGTTTTATTTCAAAGGTAATGTTTTATTTATCTGTATTTCATTGTCCTTTGCCGAAATAATAGCATCAAGTTGATTGTATCCAAAGGTCGAATCCAATGTAATTCTGTCCGTGTAACGTGTCCATTATCATTCCGAACACGAGCTGTGTTTGTCGCGGGCTCGATGAACTCACTGAATTCGTAGAACTTAGCAAACTCGCCCTAATTCTATTGAGTGTCACATATTTGTTTGCATTATCTTTATAGCGTTTTGATCGCTTTCCGATGGTATTCGATCGGGTAATGCGAACAGTAGTATTGATGTAGATCTTATGTGTTATTAGCGTTATTTATGACGTTGTTCATCACGTTTTGTTTGTATAGGCTCATAGAAAATGTAATAAGGGATCTCATTGGACCTTAGCATAACAGGTGAAGTGTGAGTGTTGTACACGTCTGTCACAGCCTTCTGGGTGATATCAGCGTAATGTTATGTTACGTTAATTATTGTCTTATTTAATAAACGCTATAGAAAGTAGATAAAGACAGCTGTCGATACGTATGCAATAGTATACAGTGAATTTTTGTATAGTATTTAATCCAATTACACCTGAAGCGAGTGAATAAACTGTAACGGTGTAATGCCTCAGGCTTCACTGTTGCCAGCTCGAACCATTGTCCACACATACACACATAATTATATATTCGTATGTCATATATTCAATAAATAAATAGATATATATACAAATAAATATAGCACACAACATACACACAACGCCATCTAGTTCCTAACTAAGTAGAGCTTGTACTATGAGTACAAGAATAACTAATACTAATACATTATATACTTTTCTTTTGTAAATACATATTACATATTTAAACGTTATACACATACCAGTGATTTGGATACACCTATTGCTTTGTTCGCAAGTTTGCGTTGCTCGGTAACGTGCGTCAATTGATCAATGAATTTGTTATTCTTATAGTTCACACCCGAAATATTTGACGAGGGGATAAAAGAACTGCTTGGAATTTTCAAGAAATATTTTATTGGTCGATCGTGCCATAGTGAAATATGGTGTATGTTGCTTGTTCCCTTAGGTTATAACATATAATAGTTAAGAGTTTCACTGTAATACTCCGAATAAGGCGTTAACTAGCTGACCAAGCAATGGCGTGTAGCTATCAAACTACGACCGATCTACGCCGTAGGCAATTAGCTACGAAACTGCAAGCAAAAAACTAGACGAAGCTACGAATCCGTAGCACCTAAAGCCTTAAAGGTTTATTTTTATTAGTGTTCCTTTAAACTCATTAAACAGCAATCAATCGTTTTTGCTACGTATCTTAAATCGAGACGAACTTGAAATTACTTCAAGTTTTTAACAAGTCGAGAGAAGGGAACGACAAGGGGCATCTCAGCCTCTCGCTGACAAATAAAAGTACTTTTGACAAACTTTTCGGGGATATTTCTAAAGAGCCGTGTTCAGCGCCCCCTGGCAAAAAGTTGAGCTAATTAATATTAACGCTGTATGACAACTGGACTTTATTTTTAATGAAGAAGGAAAAAGTCAACAACTTGTGTTTTAAGCGTTCTGTCCCGAACTTTGGAGTTTTGGAGGACAAACGGTTCAAATATTTAGATTGGTTTGGCGAAAGCTTGTGTTTTATATCTCTGGAACGTTTAATGCCGAGGACACTACGTAAAGTGACGCTTATTTCTGTATTCTGAATTAGTAAACATAACAACGGTAGATGCCTGACATAACTTTAGTTAACAGAACCGACAAAACAAAACAGATGTTTGGTTTACCACTTACTGGATACAAATTATAGAAATACCGTCAAACTCGACAAACCGTATCTTATGCAAAAGAAATGCTTATGGTCATAAGGTCTGTACATTTTATTATACGTCGAACCATAAAATTGCCGAAATTGACAATTATCTTAAAACATCTGTATCAATGACTGGTTTCAAATATCAATTATTCTAACTTCCTACTAAGAACTCAATCTCAACTTGTAACTGATTAATACAATTACTCAGAACAACCTGTTTCAATCAGTTGTTGTTGTTAGTTGTTAACAACAACTTTTGCCAGTGAATTATTGGCAGCAGTTGGCAAAAACTGGCAGCTTCGAGGCCGCCGGTATTGCTTTGTTAATGGTTTACTTTAGTTAAATGATTGGCGTTTTATTAACGTACTTTTTTTGTGTTCCGCAAAAAATGTACATCACAATTTGAGAATAGCGCGCTTTTGACCAAATTCTGTACTATAAACGTTTATTGCAGAGGTAACACAAAAAATAATTTAGTAATTATGGTCTTACTATATTATGGAAATAAAAAACTCTGTGCAAATTCACCAACAGGTATTCGGAATCCCGAGGGACACAGGAAGAAACTAAAAAGCACGCACATTAACTAACTTTTGCAATTAGGTTGTAGCAGTTTTAATCTATCACACACACATAGCGACCTCAAATACTGCATGCACCAAGTCCAGTGTCAATAAATCCCAATCTGAATACTTTTCTAATCAAGCTTCGTACATCGGAGGCGGGTCTTCGCCGGCCCCGGGTTCGCGTCCCGGCGCCGGCCACGCCTGCACTGCGGAAGTCTGCTGCAGTTGCTTGTTTGTTTATTTGTACAGTTTGTACCTCCGGACGGTTGTTTTTGTTAAACTGTGGAGCCGTTTGTAAGCGGTGCGGTTTGTTGGGAAGGAGTTAGTTTGTTTTATATGATGGTAGGTTAGCGAGCTAGTGGTTCGTTCTGTCTAGTTTTTCTGTATTCTCAACTATACCACGTTTTGGCGGGAAAATTATTCTCAGAGATTGTTTGATGCTCCATTGCTAACTTACTAAGAAAAAATATGAATGCTAACCAAACAAGATTCAATATTTTTACCCAAAGTTTTTCTATTTTAATTTATGTATTTAATAATAATTAACAATGTGTATTATTGTTACAGACTGGAGCGCTCGTCTGTCAGGACGGCGCCGCTCGTCGCAGCAGTCACCCGCGGCCCTGCTCGCGCACTTCGACACCACTGTGCTGCAGGTACTACTCTACTTTTATAGCGTGATGATTTAATTTGTTCTAGTTAGCCCATTGAGTAGTGGAATGGTCGCACGGATCATCAAACAGCAAAAAACACAGCGTAGTTTTGTGCCGTATCAATCGTCACAAAAGTGGTGGATAGATAAAACCTCAATCTAAAATCAAATTTGTGCCATGTGAACACACCGCAAGTATCATTAATTTTGAGTTTTTTTTTATGTTAGATAGAACGCCAGAAGCAATTACACTATCCAATGGTCCCAATGACAAGGCCAAATACACACATTCACTCACACAAGCACACCCAGACTCAGAACTTTGTGAATCACATAAAGATTTATCTCATGTGGGGATCGAACCCACAACACCTGTGCAGTGGAGAGCGGCGAGGCGGCCGCTTACACGACTATACCACACGTGACACCAGACATGTTCTCCTTTCAACAATAAATCATCGTGAAAATTACGGAAATCTTAGATAGAATCGTCTAGTAGTTAATAAAGCTAACATTACAATTAAGCATCAAATAAATACAAAATACATCCAATAATAAATAATAACGCAAACAAAATGACGTCCTCGTACGTCACTGGGAAACATAATATTAATAGCGTGTATGAAAGGCAATTAACGAGCGAAATGCAGTTACAGGCAGAACAGGCAATGACAGGCAGGACAGGCACATGTTTGTTCAACAATCATAACATGCCTGTTTATTCAAAACACAGAATTCATCATATTCACATTGTGTTATTATAAGAACAAGTAATATTTGCGCGAATTTACCTATAGTCGCGGTTATAACAAGGGTAAATAAACCTTTACCTTTATTGAATGAAACTTATTACTTTATCTTCTAGGTTTAATAGTCTATCATACGTAGATTACAAAAGTGATATACGAATCGCAGAATCACTAAAAGAAAATAGACGTATTTCCTAAAAAGAAATATTTTAATACCTTTGTCTATTCCTCTACCTGCTCAAATAAGTAATTTAAACTAAATAAAAAACCGGCCAAGTGCGTGTCGGGCCACGCGCAGTAGGGTTCCGTAGCTAGTCGTAACAACATATTTCGACTTAAAAGGGATTAACTATCTGTATTAGTTTATTCATGTTTCAAGAATTTTGAACGAAATATTCTGAGTAACTGCATCTGACATTTCGGACCCCTATTCCTCTTGAACTAATGAAGTGAACTTATCCGCTATAGTTTTCCTTTAAAGTTCATTACATGTACTACCGACACAATTTTTTTCAGATTTTGGGATCCAGTCTAGTTTAGCTTTTAGAGGGGGGGGGGGGACTCTCTACTCGATCAAAAATTTGCTCTTTATAGTTAATTATCTCACAAACGGATCTCTAAATCAAAAAACTGTCTTAGCAACCCCTAAACGTTTTTAAAAGTCCTATCTAACAATACCCCACACTATGGGGTAGGCGACAAAAAAACAAAACATCCCTACTTTACATGTAGGGGAGCTACCCGAAAAAAATATAATATTTTTCCAAATTTTATTCTACGACCTTCTTTGTATAGTTAACATACATGTTTATGCAAAATTTTCAGTTTTCTAGCACCAACGGTTTCGTCGCTATGCCTCGGACAGACGGACGGACAGACGGACATGGCGAAACTATAAGGGTTCCTTGTAGGTACTACGGAACCCTAAAAAGAGTCCTGCTGAAGCGTAATATACTACCATAAGTCACCCAAGCACTATATGATCGACCAAAGCGTCAACTTCGATATACATCACGTTTTTCCTGAACACATCCTGTCATTTCTTTCATAGAATACCAGGAGTGTATTGAGAATCTTATGATTGAACAGCCGCAGTGTCGTGGTACGGTATCTTTATTGAAAAATCAAAGACGAAGCAGTGAAAAGGTTAGCGATTCAAAGATACGAATTAAATGGAATATTTCTCCTTTCTCGTTGAGGAATTAATCTGGTTAGACAGGCAAAACGTAATCTTTAGAACAGGTATTTTTAGCCAAAACTAGATTGAAATTTTAGTAATTTTTCTCATGTTACGTAAGAGTTATTTAGTATGAATATTTTTTTTATCTATAAAAGTAAGATTTTTTAAAGTCGCGTTGTCCAAGAAAATGATTCAGCTCTACTTTGCGATATTTTATCTTCAATGTCTCGGTTCTTATATGTGCAAGATTACTCTTTAAAGAACTAGAACATCAAATATGTTTGTTAATAAACTCGTTTGTTTAGTGCCAAGCGAAATTTGATTTAACGAGTTACATTTTTAGGCTGTATTAAATCATGAATTGTAGTCGTGAGCACCATGTTTCTAACATTCCAACAATCCCGTCCCGTCGAGCGATAAAATCACCAAAATGTCCCGGAAAAATGAGATTGATCCACATTCCGATACGGACTAAACGTTAAGAATGGAATTCATTGCGGGCCGGCCATCAACCGCGGAATTGGATCCCTTGGCAAATCGGTAATGTAATTGGTAAAATTTTCCTCAATGAAGCATCGTGATTGCATTGTGCTCACTTTGTGTGTGATGGAGTGTGTCTATTTATATTTCACGATACGATGGCGATACGTGATATTTGAAGACGGGAAAAGTGCATATTAGTCTTTTGGATTGTCACATAATATTGTAGTTTTATTTTACGCTAAACATTTTATCGTGAGTTGGAGTAGTAGTTTTAACATCCCAATTGCCTAAGCTTTCAAAAATTTAATGTGATATACACCCTGTTTACACAAATTACCTTTTTTCATTCTCATCTGCTCTCCATTCCTGTCTTTCAAATATGTAACTATAATCTTTCATATTTTATTATGTAACGCCTTAATTCAAACGCCTTGGAGATAAATAGATCGCTATGCTAAACTGACATGTAGCTCATTATAAAAGTCCTCCACGACCCAGTATCAAATGTTCACAGCGGTAAGTTTATCTCTTCCGCGCAATTTGGCGGGCGCCTGTACCGGTGCAAAGAGGCAGGTGGGGTTAGAGGGGGAGGCTCTTTCAAAACATCACGTTTTATTGCCGGTAATATCCGAGAACCGACTCATTCCGAAGCTGTGAAAAAATCATACTTTGAGCTGTAAAAATTGAGGCTCGGATTAAAGTCAATAGCAAAGGCAATGCGAGGAATCAAAGGATAGCATCGACAAAACTGTGAGTTTTGTTAAAATCAATGTGTGAATTTGACTGTAGCGTAGGCTTTCGAGCATTAAGTGCATGGTCGTTAAAGTCAGGATATATTTAACTAATTAGTGTAGATGTAAGAATGCTTGTAATTCTTTCACACAAAAACGGCTGATTGAAGCGAAGGACTCTGTATGCAGGCCATGTCGCAGTCAGCAGTTAAAAATAATCGTGCCAGAACTGTATTTGCAGTCGTGAAATAGTCTTAACCCTTTTTCACTTCCACATTTCCGGGTAGCCTTACCACAACTTACCCTTACTTTAAATAAACGTCTTCGCGATAACATCTCACATACAACGCTGTAAGTTTGCGACCGGAACGTTTTCAATTCACTCGGCGAATCCTTATTGCTCCGAATAAGTGTGCTCTGGAATCTATTTAAAAAGGTAAAAACAGAAATAGTTGAATCAAGCTTTAAACATATTCATATTAAACGTAGGTGAAAGAACACTAGGAATCCAAGTATCGAGATAAGGCAATGTTTATCTGAGGTCCAATTTCACAAAATATCTTAATCTGTGGTTAATGCCTAACGCGGATTCCAGCTCTGTCTCTCTCTCATTCAATGTTTACACGGGACAGAGAGATCCATGTCTCGATTTAGGAATGTTGTTTTAAGACTTGCGTTAACTGCATAGCCATCGTCAAAATGAGGTGTACAGTGGGCCAAGCAATTAGGTATGCAGGGCAAAAACTTCTCCGCCATAGTGAAAACTGACTGCAAAAGATATGCATGTGTGAATTACTTATTTAATAGGTGTAATATACCCAATATTTAGATATGTAACTCACTTATCCATAACTAGTGTAGTAAGTATTTACGATGACTTTGAAGTTTTTTCCCTGCATACCGAACTCGTTGGCCCTCGTTGGAGAGCCGCTCTGTTTGGACACTAATTGTCAGTTAGATTCCTCTCGATTCTCGATTGTAACTGACTCGATTTCTCGATACTCCGGCGATTGATACTGACCCGCTCTCGACCGCTCTCGGTAACACTGTTGACCCCGATTGGATTTGAACCACTATAAAAGAAAACTCGGTGTGGTGATCGATGTTTTTGTAATCGAATTAAAATTTAAAAGATAAAAATTTGGACCAGCAATTATGCGTCACGTCATAAATAGAGATGTTCCAACTATGGATTTGGCCGACTCATCTGTGCCTGTAAAAGTGGCCGACTAGTCTGCGAAGCTGATTATTAGTTTTGGTTAAATTTTAAATTTGGAATGCGTTTTAAACCTAGTTATATTTCGTTTTGTTCGTTGACCTACCATAATACACGATATTACCATAGTAAAAATAAATAAGTACGCCAACTCCCGGCGTTTAGGAGCGCACGATACCTAAACTTGCTCGAGGCGTAGGGTTGTCTCTTGTCAGATTGATATTTTAAATTACCTGTACAGAAATCATTTTTTTAATTATAAAAAAAACGTTTTTTTTTACAAAACAAAGCATTTATTTATGTCAAGTCAAAGTCAAATCATTTATTTCCATGGGCCCTAAAAGGTGCTTGAACACGTCAAAACAAACATCAACGTTCAAATAAATAAAATTTAAATAAAACTTAAGCCAATTAAATTATAATATTAATTGAAACAAAATGATTTGAATCACCGAAGCTTAGATTGATTTCAATTCAACTTTGAGGTTTGAATTAAAATCAATCCAAGTACCAGCTCCGATGGGTATTGCATCATGAGAAGAGCTGGTGAGAAACTCATGATCACCATCTTTTCAAATAATTCATACAATTTTGTTTGTTTATTGACAATAATTGTTATGTGTAAGTTATACCAACCAAAATACAATGACTAGAAATGGTTATGGAGAGAATAATACTATGAAATTAAATTCTTTGTCAAATAGACCAATATTATATTAATAAAATTATCCGTAGTATATAAGGTTGCAATCTCTTACACTTAAAGCAGAAAGGAAAAGGAGTAAAAACAATGTGTGCATACATACTGGTACTAGAACAGACATAGAAAAATGAAAAAAAATCTAAACTGTAAAATTAAATGCTAATTATTTATGCTACTAATGAAAACAAGCATAAAAAAAATTACAAATTTGTGACAGAAAAATATTTTTATTATTATTATTACTATTAAATAGATTAACACAGTACAAATAAAACAAAAATTCTAACTTAATATCTTATAAGTACATACAGGTTAACATATAGGTTCTCTTCTGAAAACTACATTAAAACCAGCCAAATGCGAGATAATCGCAGACCAACATACATACAGACTATGAGAACTTCCTTTTTAATATCGGTTAAAATAAAAATAATTTTATAACACATCACAAAATTGCGCATCATATTCATAATGTAACATCAATTTTGTGAAATAAATAAACCAAAGAGGCAACGGCACGGCGGCGTTTAACAAACATACCTACATTATTATTAAGTATTTAGTAGTTATTACCAAATACGTATTTTATTAACTCACCTTTTGTGTTCAGAGGGTACCTTAAAGAACGTTAATTCTGGGTTTGAAATAGTGTCGTTTGAACAACCATAAACTTCACAATAATATATATTGACTCGCGAAGACATTTTGCAGTGCAGCGCGTAACCGTACCTAATTTTTTAAACAAACAGCGACCGCTCACAGTAATGGCACGGCCCGCACTACCGCTGACCGAGAAACTGGCCGAGCGGCGTAGTGTGCGTGCGTACGTACATGAACCCGGGGCGTGGCAAGCGCTACGCGTAAGACAAGAGATTAAACAGCGGTTTTATTAAAAAAAGATTTATTTTCAATAAAACCTAACTACATGTTATTTGTGCAAAGGCCGAAACAGAATTACTTAATAATTAATAATAAGAATAGTGGAAAGCTCGGTAATGCGCAGTCCGCATTATATGCATCAGCATTATTTATTCTAGAGCCTTCCACACGTGTAAGTATATGCTGAGTCATTTCCATTGTTCTCTGTTGCTAAGCCGAACTTTGGCTGACAAAGCATATATCCACAGGGTGGTCACCCTTAACACCTCCCCCCTTAAGAGAGAAATCAACTGGAGGCAAATTATTTGGTTCCAGATGATTTCGTTTAATAACAAAAATTTTCTTAAAGACTTTTATTTTAACAATCGCAAAAACTAATGTAAAAACTAAGATACTTATAATTAGAGTTATTGTCCATACACTTATATCCCGAGTCATCACAATTTCACTTTTGCCGACACTTTCACTATCGTATTTTGCACTATTTAGGATCTCTTTGATGTCGTTGAGGTCCACACCGCGAAGATCGACTTGGTTTTCTTCCACCTTTATTTCGTGTTGTAATTCTGGCATGGTTACAGGTTTCAGCAGCAGTCTAGTGTCAGGTGTCCTCGTTTCCGCTACTTTACTGATAGCTTTATCACCAATTTGGGTCTCACAGTTCCGATCAGGTGTTACCAGGAATGTTCCTTTCAAGTTATACTTCATGACCTCGTCTTTGCAGTTCTCGGTGAGTACTAGGTTTTTCTTGGTGAAGAGCAACCATACTCCATCAGCTACGATGTGGCTTCTTACATCTTCTATTTGAATGTAGTTTTTCTGACATGCAGTGTAGTTTTTCAGCAGCATTATCTGTTCTATGCACGTCGTGTCTGCGAACTGTACGATGTTATCTTCTTTGCAGAGGACTCGACCATTTTCTATTTGCTCACACGGGTTGGATACGGGTCTGTATTTCAATCCATTCACAATAAGGTAAGGGTATTTAGGAATGATAATAAAGGTATTAGAGGATTTAGGATCATATATAGGTATAGGAATGATCTTGTAATAATTATATGTGATTGTGTCTAACAAAGGGATTTCTAATACAAAAACTAACTTATTATTATCGGAATAAGATTTAAGAATTATAGTGCTTTCTAACTTAGTAAGGTTATTTTTATCAACAGTATACACTAACTTAAAATGTTTCTCTATCTCTAATAAAATATTTAAAAGCTCTGTTGAATTGATTATGGATTGATGAAGAATGTGTATTCTACTGAAAGCTATTGCTGTTTCAATATCTTGAATCACATTATATATAGTACGAAAGTTATTTAAGATTTGATAAAAAGTATTCATTTGACTAACTATATTATGTATTTTGGATTGATTATACTGTAGCGTTTGCAGCTGCGAGGTTTTAATATTCAATTGTATTATATTATACTTTAAATCGTCCGAGATATTAACTATTTTATCAAAAGCTTTTTGCATAAGTGATAACTTTCTTTCTACTGAATGTTCTCTATCTTTAAGTTGGCTTATTTCTGAATTATATTTTATAGCATCGTCATTATCTAGATTGCCTGAAATTAGCTTAACAATGGAACCTAACGGGTTTAAAATGCCTCTTTTTGATCTTTTACTAGGCATTATTTGACTTAATCTATCTTTCGTAAGTTCCATGAAAGACTCTATTTGTAAAGTTAATCCTACAAGTTCACTACGCGATTCAGTTCGCGAATAAATCATATCTTTTAATCTAAAATATTGATTAATATTACTATCTAAGTACTTAGCTATAGTTTCTATATCTAATGTCTTAAAAATAGTCCAGTGATTATTCTGAATCACTGCTGAACTTGTCCGTAGCGGTGCTATCCCCGGATTCTGACTCATGTCCTGCAGGTTTACGCTGCTTGCTAACTCCGCTAGGGCCAGAACCATCAGGACAGCTTGCCACCACCTGAGGAGGGCGTTTTACGTTTTTTATAGCCACTTTAGTATTTCTTTTCTTCAACTTTACTGGTACAATATTCCTATCTACTTTTCCTGTAACTTTCGCTTTTTCATATCTTGGTATTTCCTTGCCTTTCCTAGTTCTAGTAGTTCTCATAAAAACTTCGTCTCCTTCCTTTATTTCTGGTGGTACTTCACCACCTTTCTTTTCAGCGACTTTATTTTTATTATCCTTAATCTTGTCACTAATATATTCGTATTAAAATTTAAGTCTTTTTCTATGGTCTTGCACTAGCTTCTGTAAAAGATTTTTATCTCTATCTATATCAAATGCGTTTCCTGAATCAGTATGACCAAATACCATTTCAAAGGGTGTAAAATTTGTCACGCTATGTATAGTATTATTATAGGCCATAATGGCATAAGTCATGACTGATGTTGCATCTTGATCACTCTTTTCATATTTCGCTAATCTATATATTTCAAGTATTGTTGAGTGGAAACGCTCCACTATACCCATGGAATTTGGGTTATTTGGTGTCCCTACATGAACTTGAATTTTATACAAACTCAATAGTTCTTTAACAAGGTGATTATTAAATTCCGTCCCCGGATCACTATTAATCTTCTTAGGGGCCCCATAAAAACTAAAGTACTTAATTAATGACTTAACTATTTCCGGTGTACTTCTATTCGGTATGTTAAAAGCTTGAGCTAACTTAGTAAAAGCATCTACTATAGTCAAATAATAATTGTTTTCTACATATAGAAGGTCCATGAAAACTTCCTCAAATGGCATACTCTGTGTTTGAGTAATTTGTAATGGTGGTTTAATTGGCTTCCTATCGTATTTCATTTTTCTACATTGCTCACAAGCATTAATAATAGCAGCAATAGTATCTTTCATATTAGGCCACCAATAATGTCTTTTAAGTTTTACAAGTGTCTCCCGAATACCTCGGTGAACAGTTTTTCCTTCATGATACTTCATAACAATCTCTCTTTGTTCTTCTTCGTTTGTGACACTTACTACTCTTTCTGTGCATTCTATTAAATTTTGCGTACCTTTTTTATATAATGTGGTTACTACATTGTTAAATACTTTTCTACATGCCTCTGTTTCAAAGTAAATGAAATATTTCTTCTTAAAATCTACATACTCTTTTAAAAATTGTTTGACTAAATGTTCATTATTAACAGCTGGCATATGTACCTCGATTATATTTTGATTATCATTCGAGATATTTTTTACATTAATTTCATTTTTATACCAAATGTAAACAAGTATTTGCTTAGGCTTAGTGTCTATTGCTTCACTTAAAATTGGTATCCCTTCGTGTTCCCTATTTGATATTGAGTGAGCAGTAGCTCCGTCGTCTGAATCAGATACTTCTATGACAGGAGCCTCTTTTCTGCCTACATTATTTTTTTCAGAATCAGAATCTGATAAACTAATTATTTCTTCACTTTCATTATTATTCTCTAAGTTTTTTGCTGTTTCTACCCTATCCACATTAACTTGCATGGATTCATCATCATCATCATCTAACATATTAACCTTTATTTCTCTTATTTTATTGCTATTTAGACTAACTACTATATTATTATTTATTTTTACTCGAGATAATGCATCTGCATTAGAATTTTGTGACCCTTTTTTATAATAAATCTCAAAGTCATACTCTTCAAGTCTAAGACGCCATCTAGTTAATTTACTATTTGGTTCGTTAAGTGAATATAGCCAGGCCAAAGGTCTATGGTCTGTATATATATAAAACTTTTTACCCCATAAATACGGTCTGAAGTGTTTAACAGCCCAAATGACTGCCAAAAGTTCCTTCTCAATAGTGCTGTATCTTGACTCAGTATCACTTAAAGTTCTACTAGCATAAGCTACTGGCTTATCTGAGCCTATAATGCCCTGAGAAAGTACTGCTCCGATTGCAAAGTTTGATGCTTCCGTAGTCAGTATAAATGATTTCTTAAAATCAGGAAATTGTAATAATGGAGAATTTGTAAGAAGTTTTTTACAAGTTTCAAAACTTTCTATATACTCATTATTTAATTCTATTGTTTTACCTTTCTTTAAGCAAACTGTAAGTGGTCTAGTAATTTTTGCAAAGTCTTTTATAAATTTCCTATAATATCCTATGAGACCAAGAAAACTTTTGATTTCGGTCGTAGTTCTAGGAATAGGATACTTTAACACTGCTTCAATCTTATCATTATTAGGCTTTAATCCTTCACTAGTAATAGTGTGTCCTAAATAGAGTACTTCCTTACGCAAGAACTGAGATTTATCTAACTGTACTTTTAAGTTAGTTTCGCGAAATCGCTCGAAAACTGCTCTAAGTTTCTCGTTATGCTCCTGAATGCTTTTGGCGAATATTATGACGTCATCGAGGTACACGAGGCAATGGATACCTTGTAGACCTCTCAGGACATTGTCCATGGCTCGTTGAAACGTTGCCGGGGCTGTCTTCAAACCAAACGGCATTCTATTAAACTCATAATGTCCAAAAGGAGTACTAAAGCCTGTTTTCGATCTATCCTCTTTTTCCATCTCAATTTGATGGTACCCACTAGCTAGATCTAGCGTAGTAAAGTATATACTCTTACCTAACATGTCAAAAAAGTCATTGATGTTAGGGAGAGGGTATTTATCATCAATCGTGATTTCATTGAGTCGTCTATAATCAACGACCATTCTCCACTTCTTTAAACCAGAATTATCTACCTTTTTTGGTACCAAATGAACCGGTGCACTCCAAGGTGAAAACGATTTTTGTATAACATTATCTTTAAGCATTTTTTCTACCTGATTTCTTATTTCTATCGTTTGTGTAGGTGGTAACCTATGCGCTTTAAGATGTATTGGATCTTCGTTTTTTGTTCTAATTCTATGCTTGACTTCATTTGTGAACGAAAGTGGTACATCCTCACAGTAAAATATATCTTTATATTCTTCACAAATATCAATTACAGATTGTTTTTCTTCTACATTCATATCATCAACTCTTAATTTAGAAAGATTATTTGTTAATAGTTGATCTAAGCTATGACTATCCCTATCAGTAAAATTTAAGCTAGCCCTACTATGCGGCTCTGTATCTTTTACAGCATTTTCTGAGTATGGTTTAACCTTAAATGGACTAGTAACTATTAGCTCCATTTGCTCAGATCTAGAGTTTTGAATAACTGTGGTTGCATATGCGTACGCACAACTAACTAAGGCCGACGGCATCCTTACTCCGTCAGTAAATTCTGTAAAATTAATTATAGCCTCACCACATAACAAATTAACTGGAAGTTTGACCTTTAATTCGCTACGCGGTGGTAATACGTAAATTTCGCGTATTGGTGGACTATAAATAATCGGTATACACGTATCTTTAGTATATAGTTTTTTATTTTTCATGTCAATATTCGCATGAAGTTGCGTTAATAAATCACTACCTATTAATCCATCATATTTACTATCCACACAGTAAATATAAAATTTGTGCCATTCATTACTCATAAATGTACCAGGTAAAGGTATGTAAACTATCTCATTATGCTTACTAGTAGCGTGAGTACTGACTACCTCGAATTTTTCGTTTTTTTTAAAGTCGCAAAAATATTGATTTGCTAACTTAGGGCTTAAAAATGAACGTTGACTGCCGGTGTCCAACATAAAAGTAGCATTGAGTTCTGGTACACGTATGTGTGGCAGATTTAATATACTACAATTTAATTTAATTCGCTCTGGTGTGTAGAGGCCCTTATGCAAAAATTTTCAACCTGTTCGGTTTCATTAGAATTATTAGACAACACAATATTATTCCCATTATCATTACTATCGGTGTAATTAACACGTCTTGCACTGGCCGTTCTCATGGTGACGTCAGTATCGCAACCTGACCCAGGCGTTGGCGTTGACTGTACTTGTTGCTGTGAGCGACGTTGTGCATTTTCAGCGAATTGCGGCTGACCTTGCGACTGCGGGCCCGCTTGTCCCGATGCATTATAATTATATAATGGCGTGTTCTGATAAGAACCATTATTTTGATACCTATTATTCCTAGGCGGGAATGAACTATTCGGCACATTATTGTTTCTAACATTATTTCTATTTTGCGCCGGCAAGTTTTGTGGCGAATTAATATTACGATTAGAAATCGAATCGTTGTTAGATCGTGGCATATTGGGTGCACTAGTACTTGGCCCCGGCGATGCCTGTGAATTAACATTATTTTGGGGAATGTTTCGTCCCTGAACGTTTTGATTAGTTTTAGGGTTCCGCGGCTGTTTCTGGTCGTAAACCTCTTGGAAATATTGTTCTTCCAGAACAGCTTTTAATGCCTCTTCCAAAGTCAAAATATTTTTTAAACGCACCAATCTGACTAAGTATTTAGGTAAATTATACAAGAAAACATTCATAGAAAGATGTGTATAAATATTCTGCTTAGATAACCTTGTGGCTGCATCTTCGACAGTTTCATTAATTTTTGCAATTAATATACTTCTTAATTGCTGTATACGGTGACAAAAATCTAAATAACTTTCGCCTCTATTTATTTTTAAACTTTCTAACTCAAGAACCAAACAATCCTCTGTCCTTGGGTCCCCGAAATGGTCCTGTAAAACTTGTTTTAATTCGATCCAAGACTATTGATTCTCGTTCCCCAATTAAATTTGCAGCTTCTCCGCTTAACCTACTTGTAATGGCATTGAAAAGATACTCATTTTGTATTTCATTGCCCCTATACAAATTAATAATATATTCGGTTTTACGAATAAATAGTGACAAGAGTCTTGGCTCTCCACTGAATAAAGGAATAATTTTTAAGAGTCCCGGAGGAATTACTACAATTCCTTCCATTTTATAATTAAAGTAAAATTAACTTAAAATAAATCTAAACTAGCGTGAAAGTTTATCACTATAATTATCTGCTAAAATGTGCTACGTGCCAGATGGGCGTTTTCTAATCCCTAATAGTACACGACACACATATAAAAATCACCAGGAAAATTAAAGGAAAATTGACTGGATGGTGAAAAGATCTACTCACATGACCCGCAACTTTTCCGCTTTCCTTCTGTGATCGATGAATCTGCTCAGTTGCTCTGCACCGCGGCTTCTCTTGACAAATTTGTTTGTTGGTTCGATGCCTCGTTGAATCGTTGAAACGAACGTTGGAGTGTTCTCGATGCCCGAAAATGCTATTCGCGATGGCACAGAGGACCCAAAAACGACGAGGTCACTTACCGGCTGCGCCAGACAAGAGATTAAACAGCGGTTTTATTAAAAAAAGATTTATTTTCAATAAAACCTAACTACATGTTATTTGTGCAAAGGCCGAAACAGAATTACTTAATAATTAATTATAAGAATAGTGGAAAGCTCGGTAATGCGCAGTCCGCATTATATGCATCAGCATTATTTATTCTAGAGCCTTCCACACGTGTAAGTATATGCTGAGTCATTTCCATTGTTCTCTGTTGCTAAGCCGAACTTTGGCTGACAAAGCATATATCCACAGGGTGGTCACCCTTAACACGTACATACAAACGGCGCGATGTACCTTTGTTCGAAGATAACTTACTATTTATACTATGATAGTACAAAGCGGCACTAGTTTTGTAGCACTTGTAATCCTAGATTATTGGCATTTAAAGTAACGCCGGCAAGTCGGTGGGTCCAAAAGTGGCACATCTTTAGTTAAAAATGCTTTTAAACACAAAGTACACTTTCCTATAATGTAAAAGCTGTATTTTTCAGTGAATTTATTTAGATTGTGACGATTTATTACATAAAATAATAACTTCACGATTCCAATATCTTCTGCTACTTAATAAGGATGTGAATAAAGTGGTCGAATATACGACTCGTATATTATTATGGGGAAACTTTATGGGGACTTAAAGAATTCTATTACAAGCAAAGAGATATATTTGATGATCCAAAGGGTTCTGGAGTGATGTGTGTAATATGGTTTTTGTTTATAGGCAGGTTTAAAAACCGGCCAAGTGTGAGTCGGACTTGCGCACGGAGGGTTCCGTACGATTATCTGTAAAACGGCAAAAAAAAAACATGTATTTTGTATCGGAGCTCCTCTTAAATATTTATTTTATTTTAATTTAATTAATTATTTTTAAAGTAATACATTTTGTGAATATTTCAAGCGTTTACCAGTTACCGTTATCAATATCGAGCTGTAACAAGTCGAAAAACACGTTCGTTGTATTGGAGTCCCCTTCATGAAATATTTATTTTATTTGATTTTTAGTATTTACAGACAACAGTTATACAACCATTTTTAAAATTCCCACTATATAGCTATCACGGTTCATGAGAAAGAAGAGCCGGACAGCGAAGTCTTAGTGATAAGTTTCTGTTTTTAGCCTTTGGGTACGGAACCCTAGATAACAACTTTTATACTAGAAGCTAAAACGTAGAGACCACTTTTGTTATGTAGCGTATTAAAGTGATGGCTTCCAACTCCAGCGAGCAGGATTTTTTATTAAAGTCAGTTGTATTTCTCTTAATAACATGTGGCAATAAAGAAAGAAAGATAGAAATTCAATTTATTTCACGATAACACTGGACAAAAAATAATATAATAACACAAATAAAATAAAGCAAGAATTAAAAACTAAACAATTACAAAAACTATCACGCCTTTATCGCACGATGACGGTTGGCAGGGCCGATAGAACACCTGGTTCTACGATTTGCACATATTTCTTTTGCTCATTCGTCTGTCGCTATACTAAGGTAATAAATTGATTCGCTTCATTCCTGCGACCACCAACGTCAGTGAGTCAGTCTCTTGGTATTGTTTTCGTAAATTGAATCTGTGTCAAGTGACCGCTGCTCAGATTCCTTAGGAATTGAACAAGACCGAGTCATCTCAATGCTATTAAACAGAAAGTGGGGCAGGCACGGACGGCTGTGATGCCAGACCGATGTTCTATTACGAATATTGTTGGTAAATTTCAGATTGGTGAAATTAAGTAATTCGTTGTTGTTTAATTTTATTTTTTGTAGACATTAAGTAACTTTGTTGCAAGCTATGTTTTAAACTAACAACATCTATTTATTTATTTGTTTAAATTAATTTATTAAGATTAATTTAAACGAATAAACAAATGGACGCATTTAGTAATATTAATTACTAAATGCGTAATAACTGTAACTTATGAATAACTTATGTTAATACTCATAATGTTTACAGAAGTTAGTTATGTGCAAAGAAGGTGCAATGTAATGACATCGTTCTTTGTGTACTAATAACAACAATTCTTTGTATATTATTTTACCTATATATAGCCATTATATTTAAACAAAACGAGGCCAACATGTCACTGCCGTAAAAAATATTTCATGAATCCCATTTTCAATACACCCGGAATCTTATACCGACATAACTTAGTCATTGTCGTAGTAGTCGTATAGTGATTCACTTCGAATTTGATGAAAAAGTCGTGGAATGGATGGATGAATGGATGAGATGCGTGCGTGTCTCGGACTGATAGCGCAGGGGAAGGGGGAGGCGGACAGCTTATAGTGTAAGGAGTGGACAAACTTACTCGGTTATATTTTCTTAAAAGGGATATGCGGACAGATATTGTGAATGGTTACGCTAGAATTATTCTACCTTTTGTAAGGGAAGCAATGCTGCTGCTACCTTGAACGAGCTTATTCACAATACTGAAACTATTCATAAATAGCAAATTAAGCATATGATAGCACTAAATTACAACATTGAACTGAAAATACTAATTATTATAATATAATTATAAGATTTATGGAACATAAAGTCTGTAGCACATGTTTTCAGTTAAATAGAACGTTATAAGTAAGTAATAATGACTAAGACTACAGTTTTACTTAGTAGGTTATCATCACTTGAGTATCATTCTCTTTTGGTATTAATAAAACTTTAAAATGTTGGGTAAATGTGTGTAAATGGAGTACGTCAGTTATTCGATTTATGACTAAAATGTTCCGTTGTTCAGTTATTTTATTGTTCAACGCCATCGCCCATTGTGCACTCATAAAATATGAGCTGTCATTGGAGCCGAGAATTAAAACGAACAGCGCCGAAAATTCACTGCGTGCCATGCATTTTATAGCAATTATTTATGTATAATCGGATTAGTTTACGATGACATATATTATATTGCTATTTAATTACACATCACTATTTTATTGTCTAGCTGCTTTTACGTTTAAGTTGTTTATTAATTTGGAATAATTATGGCGTGATCGCGGGATGCGAACCTAATAAGAAAATAATTTTATACAAAAAATACTTTATAAGGTAGCCTGATACGAAAACGTCCATAATTGATATATTACAATACATTTAAGAGAAGTAATGTTATGTTTATACCTGGATTATGCTCATTGCTCATATCGTGTCTGCACATTTTCTTGTGTTCCGTATGTTTCCACAAAAAGGTCACAGAAAGGTTCGGTAAATCAGTACCGGGTCTGCGAGGGCGCGATCGTAACTGCCGCAGATGACCTGGGCCTCCCTGGGCCCCAGACCGTGGGCCCTGAGCCCGCCCAATACCCTCAACGACGGAAAAATGTTGCCCACCTCCCTTTAAGTGTCCCGCACTGATTCGAATAGAATTTCTTCGGATAAAATCCTTTCTTTAGAAAACAAGCACTGGGAATGTTTTTCTTTATTGTTATGGAAGGAATCTTGGTTTTATTGGGCATAAATATATAAATAGCTATAGATAAAATAAATCCCAGGATCAAACACTTTAAAATTTTAACCTCATCACTTCGCCCATTATTATGTTGTGACTAATTAATGTTTCCACCTCATCTTCAGAAAATGTTGACTACAATATTGTCATACGTGTCAAAACTCAATAAGACATTACAAGACATTTATTAAGAAGTAAACAAAACATAGCAATGAATATGGCGGAAGCGTATCACCTTACTCAAACAAATTGACATAACATACAACAATATGTCACCCAATATCTTCTTATTTCTGTAAACATATGCCCCTGGGGTTTGGAAAACAAAAGATATTGTACCTTCAATTCCATTGTGAATATCAGCATATTTTATATTTATAGGCCACGAGTATTATATACTGTATACTTTGTAACCAGTGAGATACTTTTATGAGGCAAGAAAAAATGCACTCCAAATTATCCCTTGCAAACTTAAATATGTACCTATTATAAATTATTAGAATGTAGAACAAGATTTTAAAGATGTCACATTTGTTTAAAACCAATAGTGTAAATAAGCCGCATCTTCGTCTAAAATATGTTATCAATTAAAAGTGTTTCAGGTATGCAGTAAATAAAACCAAGATACTTTGTGTGTGTGTGTGTGTGTGTGTGTGTGTGTGTGTGTGTGTGTGTGTGTGTGTGTGTGTGTGTGTGTGTGTGTGTTGATTGGTTTACTATTCCTTGATATGCCACGAATGGCAAAACCTTTAAATTATTATGTCTTCTAATTATGATTGTGATAACAAAATTAAAACAAAACTTTTCGAATTTTTTCAATAAGGTCTCTGCTGTATTATATTTTCGTAATAAAATAATAATGTGAATTTTTAAATTATTAAAATAATTTCGTCTGGATTCTGGAAAAGTTTTTCTGTAGTTTGCGAAACGTACAGTCAGCACTAATATTGTTAGTACATATTAGGTACCTGCACGTCAACAGATGGTCTACGAAATCTAATATATCGTACTCGCGTGTAGTTTTTTGTTCTTGGTAACAGCAGCGAGACACAAGAATATACTAAATTGTATTATATTTGGGCTAAACTGTATTTATAGTTTTGTATTTGTCTAATAAATAACATAACATGACATCAATCAAGTCTATATTCCCAGAGGTGTATAACACCCACACTTCACCTATCATGTTTAGGTCCCATGTGATAGGAGGTGAACCTATAGACATCCACTGATAAACATATAGACATCCACCGGGCAATTCAAACTTTGTGCAGTAACTCAAATTTACTTAAGGCAAAAACATAAATAACAGTTTAGCCCGACCCGGGCATCGAACCTGATATATGCTAACCATTAGATCATAAAGGCAGTTCTAGTAAATTAAATGTATGATATTTTCCTTCAGATCCGTGACTGGGTGTCGGTGGAGGTGGACATGCTGCGGACGCAGGCGGTCGCCGTGGGCGACGTGGAGGACATCCTGCTGCAGCTCGACAAACAAAAGGTTCGTACTCACAAACTTAAATACACACATACCGTGTTAGCAAAGCCCGTGTCTGTGGTCTTTTCTCAGCATACTCTACTTCAATACACGTTTCGAGCTGACTTCTCAATTTGAATTCATGACAAGTAATATAAACTCCTCAACGTTACAAACATAAGAGTGAGGCTCGACTTGAAAGTGGTAACATTATTATTTGACTTTATATTTTTCACTCTTCATTAGTTCAAGAATGTACTTGAAGACCTTTTCAGAGTCAACTTCTTAGAATAATTTTAATAATGATGCTATAATTTAAGAGGCCATTAGCTTATCTGATTTGTCATTGTGAAACAAACCTTTTAAAATGTAATTAAGAACATTGAGTGAGATAATCTACTTAACGGGTCTATTCATATTTATGTATTAAAAAAACCGTATTATTAACGGTTTGAATGCTGTATAATACAACAAGTATCTTTTTTTTACAAAAGGGGGACCCTGAACCAATTCAAAATATATCTCCCTACAAATAAAAACCGTTTACCTGAGTGATTGTATTCCTTCAATTTCTAAGCGGCTAATTCTTTCCATCCATACAATACACGGCACAGAGCTAACAATACAAAATACAAAAGACGATACGGTTTTTAATCAGAATATGCATTAAGCTTCCTCACAACGGGCCACTCCGTAATTTTAAACATAACGTAGATCATTCTGCGAACATTAGACAAAAGATTAAATTTATTACCTTCCACGAAAATATTCAAACAAATACCAACTCAAGCTACTTAAATATAGAGTTTATGACCGTGTGACGTTATCTCAGTTTAAGTCAGGGACTTATTGAGTTAAGGCTCAGTACTCACGCGCGAGTGATAGGCCCGTTCTGTGTGGCCCGTCTTGTGCGGCCCAGCCCGAGTCAGAGCGACCCGTATTTTAATTTGTGTAGTAACTAATTATGTCTTTGTTGTACTAACCTGAACTGAACGGACAGTATTGTGATTTATTATTTATGGAGACGCGACGGTGGTGTTTTGAACTCGTTTAAGATTACCGTAATGGATATATTTGACGACGTGATTTTCTTAGTAATAGCTTTTGTAAAGGTATAAAACGAAATTTAATTTATTAATGTGGGTTGTGTACTTATTTACTAGGAAACAAAAACATTTTGTGATGTGTAAACTAACTACGGTTCTTTACTTCTAGCTTTTAAACGTGTTTGGACATTTTTGAATGAAAAACTGACTGACAATTTTCAATTCTATATTTCTATAGAATACAACAAAGATACTTTTGAAATTATTCTTTACCTCAGACACTAAATACCTCAATTCCCTTCCAAGAAAACCTTCCATTTCCACACACATACATAATTTCCCCAAAAACTTTCACTAGAATCCCTCACGTTGTTTAGCAGAGGCGTCCGCGCGCGTACGATATCGTTACAATGCTTAGCCTTGAGAGGCGCTGCGGTTAGTATGCCGACCGTGTACACCTCGCCTTAGGTACGGGATTCAATAAAGGTGAGATGAACAGGCAGAATTAAGATGTGGTATAAAAAACGAGTCTTGTCTTGATTTTATTATCAAGTTAAGTTAAATAAAATTGCATTCTATTTTATGAAATCAATTAATGTTTCTAAATATTTTTTTTTAAATGTTGAAACTATGTCTAAATACAAACAAATACAAATAAAAAAATACGCGCTCTCGAAAAGCGGACGTCGTCTTTAATAAAGACATTGGGCTAAATAGACATGTTTAGGCATATTATTCACCTTCAGCTCATCTCAGTTCATCTCTGTTTCAAACCTCTCTCACCCTTACCCTCATTTATACCCAATGCCGTTCACATCCGCATTTTATACCGTACCTCGCTGATCGCGTTATTGGTAATTTGTTCTTCTTGCTATAAGCACATTATTGGGGTATTTTCATCTTACCTTTGGCTCATCTCGGCCCATATCCGTTCCAAGCAGTTCTCACCTTTACCGCGTTTATTCTCCTGGCATTTCATTGTATACCGTGTCCCGCCGATCGCGTTATTGGTATTATTATCAATGTTTCTGTTTTTATGTTTAATCGTTACGAAGCCCTTGAGTTTTAGGCGATTAAAGGCTTTGCTGCAGGGAAACGGATAAATGGAGCGAATAAATAAAATATAAAGTGGGCTTTTGGGTTTTATCAAAAGTATCGGTAACATTTTAAATAGGTATAAATTACTCATTGTGTAGTTACCTACACAAAAAGCCTTTACTATGTGTTCAATTATATAAATATTTGTAAGAGGAAAATGAGTAATCTTTTTTGGTGGCAACGCTCATCAGTAACTACTCGAGGGCGTAAGCACAACCGTCTCACTGTTAACCTGTCGCAAATAGCAGGGCTTGGGCTTTACCTAAGTACAGTCAGCAACAATAGTAGCTGAACACTTTAAAAATTATTAACCTTCTACACATCTCACATTTTTCGCAATACAAATATGTATTGTATAAAGTTATGCACATATTATCGATTACTATACTTTTTTATTCATTCAATCCTGAAATAATTTAAATTTTCAGTATTAGGCGACTTTAAAAAATATTTTTTGTGTAGCTACTTATGTAAGTTGCTGACTGTACTTTCTTACGCTTTAGAAGTACGATCAGGCACTGTCAAAATGCATCTGTAGTTTTTGCTCGAGAGAGTTATAATCATCTTGGCACACTTCCGTTTTAATAATATTGATAACGTTAATATACAAGTAGTATAAGCTTTTTGTACATTTATATGTAAGAACCAAACAAATAATGTACGTTTCTCCACGATCTCGATCCGATCAAACAGAATCTCCCGGTTAATCGGATGATCAAGCTATGTGGACGATAAGTACTTACGCTCATCCGTTACTTATAAGTTGGACAGTCAAGTGGGATCAGCTGATTCAAGGAAGTAGCCAATATTGGAATAGGATTACTCCGGCGGCCACGTTGGTCTAGTGGTTAGCGTAAGCGGCTTCTCACCGCGAGGTGTCATGTTCAATTGCCGGGTCGATCAATCACCAAGCCTATAGACCCATACATCACTTATTATGTTTAGTCCCATTGAATAGGGGGTGACTATATCGCCATCTACCGTGCACACTTTCAATTTCTGCCATAGAAAGTATTCCGTCGGAAAAAAACAAATAATACTTTTGCCCGACCTAGGCATTGAACCCGAGACATCGCTCTAAGAAGCTGCTTACGCAACTATAATACACATAATTTTATAAATATCGAAGGTAGATAATGTGCTTCGTATATAACGTGTTTTTGAATAAAGTATACTAAATTTTCCACGAATTCCGTAGTATTCATTATAATGCTACAAAATATGTAGCATTACAAAATGCAGTATTCCCGATCGCATTGTTATTTAAATATGTTTCCCTCATATAGAACATACCGTCACGCTAATGCCGCCCGGGGGACAGCAGAGTTGTAGGGTGCGCTCAGACATAGGGGGCGTTTGTGCAGATAGCATTCATATCACGTACTGTAATCAACGTCTTATTCTAACAAATCTTTAAAAAATACATTCGAGATGCGTGTTTTAAAAAGCACGTTCTACACGTCGTTATCTCGTTCTGAATCTTTTCATAAATATCTTACAGTAGTATATTAGAAAGCTTTATGGGGGGAGATAGCTTTGATACCTTTAGAAGAAATGGGGTATGATCACCAGAACATATTTGCTGACTAAAGAGAGGGAGGAAAGGTTCTAAATATGCTGCAATAATTAATAAATAAATAAATTTATTAATGTCAATAACATCCTAGAACAGACGACTACTGTAATAAAAGGGATCCCGTTTACTGCAGACATCTATCAACCTTAGTTAACGAAATCTATATGCGGCAAAATGAGAAGGGGAAATCAGCTAGTACTTAATTTATACAGTGTAATGAATTGCTGGTAAGCGACTTCATCACAATGCCATTCACACCCCGTGTTAGTATAACATGCCTACTTTTCAACACCTAACTCCTACTAAACTGTCGAATCATTAGTCTGCGAGAACTCTTAAAGTACTCTTAATACTTCGATTAAAGTAGCTTGTTCAAATCCAGACTATAAGCTACATAAATTTTATCAAAATCTATCAGGCAGTTTTGCTTGATAGAGTAAGAAACATCCACACTGCTTCATAAAGCTCACGTATAAATATGGATTTGTAGGATTTCACATGCGAGAGACTGACAAGATGAATGAATCTATCGCTGTTTACAAGCACGCTACATTATTTCATGAGCGTCACCTGTTTGCTGACGTCACAACTCGCTCTTGCCCTTGATCCTTCACATTACTTATTACTCGTGTTCATCTCTTTTCTTCATGTTGCTCAGTTACATCTTTTACTTGTTTATTATGTACGGTATACTTGAAATTAAATACATGTCGTATAAAGCACTACTTGTTCAATAACAGACATGATTAGCATTACCTTCACGTAATGTTAGCGTCGGTAGTGTGTGACGTCACAGCTCGTTCTTGACTCTTAACCTGGACCTGTCAAATAAACATCGTTTATTTAGTGTTTGTACCCTCACTACTCCTTTTTCTTGCTTTACGACAAATTGTGCAAACGATTTCGACGAGTTGGTTTAAGCGATTCTCGTATCGTGTGTGCTCCCTTATAAAACACTACATTGACTTCTTTTAGATATTTCGTTTGTAAATTTGTTTGCATCAGATACAATTACAACTCATTCTCAAGCTGCAAAGGGAGGAACCCTTTCAAGGACCTCATCTAATCGTATTGCATTGTACTCGGTATTTAGCCTAAGTTTGCATATGCGTTGCTACACCGCAAGATAAGTATTTTTTTCGGGCCTAATAAAAACCGAATACGACAACAGCAAGCTCTACCTTTTGGTTAATGTGTGTCTGAATGATGAATGAGTGAGTGCACGGTTGACGTAGTGGTTTAAGAAGTCACCTCGCCCGACTACACTGCGCTGGTGTTGTGGGTTCGATCCCCACAAGGGACAAATCTTTTACTCGTGGTGTGCGGAATGTATGTTTGTGAACATTACCGCGATACAGGAATTATTCCTAGTGCGAGCGACGTTTGTTTTAAAAAACAGAAAAAGAAATAAAGATTAATAGCTTTCCTTCCTCTCTTTCTTTACTCGGAGCCTCTTCGTCCCAGACTGCCGCGCTCACCGCGTCGTTCGAGGTTATAAAGTCTGGAAATATCCGTAGTACGCATGCGCACAGAACTAGTGATGGGGACGTGTCGATACACAATTATTTCTGTACCTTCACGCTCATTCGACGATAAGGTGCTAACAGAACGATGTGAACGCAAGTTAGCAACCTAACATCTTCTGCTTCCTGTCTACCTAGGTTGTATGGAAATTGTTAAGACATTGTCTCCTAACAGCAGGTTATAAATAAATAATAATAATAATAATCTTTATTTACTAATAAATGCAGATACAAAGCCACTTAACTAAAGTTACATAAAATGTAGTGTTGGTACGTTCGGTCGCTTGTGGTGTTTAAAACGAATCCTTCGCTTCTATGCTAGGACTTAACCTGTGTTACAGGAGCAAAAGAGATGCCACAAGCAGCCACAAGCGAATTATATCATTAGTACATTTCATTTCATGTGAAAAGTATAGTGGGCACATTTAGTTCCTGAAATAGGCAAGCCTGTTTATTCAGAAAACTAGGTAAACAATCTAGAATAAATAGGTTAGGTTTAGGTCTGTCATTCACGACAGCATTAAGTTGACAAATTCGATTCCGCTGGGTCTCGATTTCATGCCAAAATTTGATTTTATATTACAAGGATATTTAATACTTTATGTTATAACTATATCCATATTGAAACATTATTGGTTATTGTCTTTACGGTGCTACCAAATATGGAAATCGGTACAAAAAGGTGTATTTCTTTGTAATGGCACTAAGCTGGCCTAGATTGATAATTTTTCTGGAGGTTAAATGAATAAGGAATGAATGTTATTATTTGTAGCCTGTGATTATCCAATAGCTATTACCCAAGTTTCATTAAAAAAGCCGTAACGTAAAATTATGACATGTTGTCATAGCTATCATGAGACTATAGTCCTACAAATAAGTAATGCTATTAATTCAATCAATATGAGATGGACAAAGAATTAAGAAAGGCTGTCCTTATTAAACATATAATACGTTATTTATCTTGTATTAATAGATAGATTAAATTAAATAAAAGTTGATACTCGATGATAAAAAAATAATAATTAGCTTTTGTGCAGAAGTTTCGAGATTAAGTAATGGAAAATAACGATATCATCCTCTAAAGCTGATGCTTTTTGCGACGCACAAATAAAAAAACCTTTTCATCGATAACAGAAACCATCGACATCTTGCCTATCGATGCACACCCCATCTCTATTCCCATCCCACTCCACCCTCCGCCCTCTCAGGTGTGCCGGGAGGGGCCGTTGCCTGGCAACCGTCAGCCGGCACCGGCACGCCGCACGTGTCCGGGCACGCTGGAGTAGTAGTAGTACGGTAGTCTGGCCACGGCCACCGTGCGAGGTAGACGTGGTGACATATTTTCTTTTTAACTTTAAAGCCTAAATTATGATTAAAATTAAAATATTTATACCTTGGCAGCGAGTATGCTTTACTTATGATGTTTAAGTTATAACTAGTAAAAGGGTTGTAGTTCCAGAAGAGAAACTCCGTATATTTACTGTATCACAATAGTTTATTCACCGTGCACCAATCACAATATTTCACACTTATCAAAATTAGGTTACACTTTTAATATTTTACTTTTCACAATATATTATTATGCGCTTTTGGAAACGCCCGAACAGTTGGTCGGTCAAAAACTTAATGGCGATGCGCTCGATCACGCCACTATTTGCCGGTTGCCCAATACAAATCATAGAGGGCGCACTTCCGTAACATTTGACTTCAGTATTAACAATTAAACTTTATTTCCGGCAGATAGGTGGGTGTTTACGAGTTTTTAATAATTCTTAATTAAATGATGGATAAACAAAGATAATTATCTGCTTATTAAAACTATACCTAAATATAAATATTCTTTAAACAGTATTTAAGAATAAAGATAATGTCCGGTTCCTAGCAACGTGCATTAAGAGTACTTAATTATACAATATTATTAACCTAAATATAAATAGGCTAACACTAGTGACTTTAATTTTGTAGTTGGAGATAGTTTTGGGATAATATCCGGTAGATGGCGTACTTGCACATGCTCATTTTATTTTCAAATTAGGATAGTCAGAAACCAAACCAGACAGAGTATTAGCTTATATTATTATGTATGTCTATGTATTTTGTTTTTTTTTCGTATGGTTTAAGCAAACAGAAAATAAAACTAAGACAGCACGATCTCAAGATACAGATACATGATGTTTTTAGGGTTCCGTACCTCAAAAGGTAAAAACGGAACCCTTATAGGATCACTTTGTTGTCCGTCTGTCTGTCTGTCTGTCTGTCAAGACCTTTTTTCTCAGGAACGCGTGGAGGTATCAAGCTGAAATTCATATCAAATACTCAAGTCTATGGTCTCTTGGAGCTGTGAAAAAATCAAACTTCTAAGTCAACGCGATCAAAAGATACTCCCGTTTATGCCGCAAATTTTCGACACTCGCAAGGGAATCAAAACCTACAGGGTACTTCCCGTGAACTCAGAATCTTGAAATTTGGTACGAAGCAACGTCTTATAACACAGATAAAGGAAAAATTGCGAAAAGCATAAATTTTTAGTTACATCATATAATAAAAATATTTTTAATAATTTTAAACTTATTACCCCTTTACTCATGAACGCGTAGTGGTATTATATTGAAATTCTTAACAAATACTCAAGTCTATAATACACTCGCAAGGGAATCAAAACCTACAGGGTACTTCCCGTGAACTCAGAATCTTGAAATTTGGTACGAAGCAACGTCTTATAACACAGATAAAGGAAAAATTGCGAAAAGCATAAATTTTTAGTTACATCATATAATAAAAATATTTTTAATAATTTTAAACTTATTACCCCTTTACTCATGAACGCGTAGTGGTATTATATTGAAATTCTTAACAAATACTCAAGTCTATAATATCTTTAAGCTGTAACAAAATCAAACTTCTACGTCAACGCAATCAAAAGATACAGCAATTAAAGCCGCATATTTTGAAACTCGCAACTACTCGCAAGGGAATCAAAACCTAAAGGATACTTCCAGACGACCTGGAATCTTGAAATTTGGCATGAAGCAACGTTATAAAGTACACATATAGGAAAAATTCCGAAAATCTTAAATTTTTAGTTACATCACATAGTATATTTTTTTTAATAATCATAAACTTACTAGCTGACCCAGCAAACGTTGTTCAGCGATTAAAAAAAAAAAACAGATGTTGGCCGATTCTCAGACCTACCCGATATGCACACAAAATTTCATGCAAATCGGTTCAGCCGTTTCGGAGGAGTTTGAAAACAAACACCGCAACATGAGAATTTTATATATTAGACTTGCTGACCCAGCAAACGTTGTTATGCGATTAACAAAAAAAAATAAAAAAATAGATTTTGGCCGATTCTCAGACCTACCCGATATGCACACAAAATTTCATGCAAATTGGTTCAGCCATTACGGAGGAGTTTGGAAACAAACACCGCGACACGAGAATTTTGATAATGTTTTCATATATGTATTGTCAAGGTACCGTCAGCTTTCCACATTGTTATGTTATGGATTTCATTTAGCAATAAAAATACCATAACTTTTACTTATATACCTACAGGTTTGTACGGAACCCTCGGTGCGCGAGTCTGACTCGCACTTGGCCGGTTTTTTTAAAGGTTTTTTAGATAATAACCTAAGTACTGTCAATACCCTTTGGCACTGGAGATCTGTCATATTATTACTTACAAAAAGCTATTGACAAATCAAGAGCACGGCCGCCATACCTAAGGTCGTTCGCTCATAGAATCGCTTGCCTTCCAATATTAAATCGTCGAAGAAGCAGTCAAAATACGTACAAATCAAAATATTACGCAACTTTTAGTCAATTACAGGTCGTCACTTATAAGATACAAAATAATTGCAACTTAAATTATATTTACATCGTATTAACTGCTAAAATACTTCAGAATCAGGCATCCCTATTTATTAATGTAATAAATAATTACCTTAATACATTAAAAGAAAAAAAAGTAGGAGAAGTTTCAAGTTTCACTTTAGTTAATAAAATAAGTGCTTAAATCTTAAAAGAAGTTTGTTCGTACAAAGTATAAAGATGGAGGTAGAAAATGAGAATGGGCAATTAAGAGCCTGCTTAATTAATGAATACGATCCAAGTTATGGGACTTTAATGTTTCATATTACCTGAATATTAAACTTGTGCAGAAGATGATTCACTATTCGCACTTTTGGTGAAATGGCTGGAAGGAAAGTGAATTTATATTGATCACTGTGATATAGTGTTAGATTTTTTGACCAAAATCTTCTAGTCGTGTCAATAACTGTAATAAATACTGTTTAATAATTTCTATTGATAATATGATTTTGGAACAATAGTATGTGACTTGGACACCTTTTTGGTTGGCATAGGGCCTTCTAGCGTACAAATGGTACGGCAATGGGCAGAACAACAGATATGCCATATTTCGGGTGTGTGATCCACATTAGCAAATAGTGTTGGATGTGTTTTGTTCTTTTATTTTATAATTTTTGTCATACTCGCAGCACCCATACAACTCCTTTAATATTATTAGCCAAAATCAGACTGACTGGACACAAAATGACGGTTCTTGACGTTGAGTTTTGACGTCATGACATTGAACACCAGTTATATAGCCTTCTTAGCTTATATTTTCAATATTTATTATTTTAAGGGTTCCGTAGTACAAGGATCACTTATAGTTTCGCTATGTCCGTCTGTCTGTCTGGCTGTCCGAGGCATAGCGCCAAAACCGTAAGTGCTAAAAAACTAAAATTTCGCATGAATATGTAAATAAACTATGCCACTAAAGAAGTAAAATAAAGTTATGATTTTTTCCTGGTACCTCTTCTACATGTGAAGTGGGGATAATTTTTTATCTCGTCCACACGTATATTGTTAGATAGGATTTTAAAAACATATAGGAGTTGCATACACTGTTTTTTGTTTTAGAGATCCGTTTGCAATTTTTGTTCGAGTAGGGCGCATTACAGCTACACATCAACTTATACATTTCCAGTATAAAATGGTCTCGCGTTGTATATGCTTCCCGTGCAATGCGAGATCAGCTTATACTAGAAATGTATAGCTTGATGTGTAGCCGTGGGCACACGTGTTACAATCATAAACAAGTGTCAGTAGCACAGTGTTAATCTGTATTGTTACTGTTACGTTCAGTCGCGTGTCGTGTCGTGTCGAGTCGTGTTACAACATAATGAATGTGAATACTTGTGTTACATGACAACTTGATTATTCAGTCACTCATTTAGGCATAAATGTGTTTAACATTCATAACAAAAGGGAACCCTGAAATAAAATATATCAAAATATAAGACTACTGGTTTACGGATTTGTAATGTGTTAACTACATTTACCAAACTATCAAATAAAATCAAACAAACCTCTTTCCTAAACTTAACCATCTATTATAAAAGTAAATAGAATGGACGAGCATTTATATTTCAGTTTAAACAAGGGCTAATTAAACATTAAGAACCCGGTCCATTCTTTCGGACAAGGTTTTTGTTCGCGAACAATTTCCCCAAACAACTCGCCGTAACTCTGTAATAACAGGCTCTTTACATCATCAATAGGATCAACTTAAAAAATGTAAATATTTTCACAAATTATTAAGACGGAAACCTTCCCAGACCGCCCGGCTCTCGATATAAAAATGTTAATATTACCTGCCTTCCGAATCAACCACTATATCTTAACCTATGGACATCTAATACGTATACCCAATATCGTCCTTTTTACTACTTGCGGGGAAGGTGAAGTAGTTCATATTAAGGTGGTTAGTTGTGACGTTGGAGTAAGGGAGGGGATCGATAAGTGGGACGCGCGGGTGGCGGGGGGCGCTGACTCATTCCGCCGGCCGGCACTGAGCGCGACCGACGTATCGCTCTTTGTTTTAAACTTTAATTGAATAGGTATGATCGTAAAATAAATGATCAAGCTCATTTTATTTGATTGTCGTATTTATGTTATTCAATTTATTTATAATGAATTCTGGGAATTTGGGTAATGAGTATAATTGAATTGTTTTCGGGTCATGAATTATTTATTTGGTTATTATGAATTTATCGTACGGAAATGGCAACAATATATACATAAGCGCTCATAATAAAATTATTAAATTATGCTTTAGGACATAATAGTATTACTGAATGAATTTGTTTCGTACCATTTGTCTGTCGGTCTGTTCGTGATTAATCTAAAAACTACTTATCGGATTATCATACAGTTATTATGATTAGATTACGAATTCAATTTATTTCTTAGTTTTCGAGAGACGAGAGCTAGGAATGGTTTTATTGAGTAGTTTTATATGTTGAAATTTAATACCCTGATGGCAACCAAATATCACTTTTGTCTCAATCAAGAATGAAGCCGAAAGCCGTTGGAGCAGCCTCCGCACTCCGCAGATCAATTCATGTCCCCAGTGAATTTACTGTATTTACTGGAATGGCCAATAATTTATTGCAATGCCGATGCAGTAACGCATCGCATTCACAATCTTTTGTACACATCCAAGGGCTGTTTGTCACTTCCATCCGGTTGATTACAAGTTAATTTTCAGGGTATTAATAACGTACCGTGAAATCATGATTATATTGTCCAGAATGGTTCAAACCTGAAAAAGATATAACTGATGAAGTAAAATCATAAACGTGGAGGCAGAGGTTTACAACACCCACACTTCACCTGTTATGTTTAGGTCCCATGGGATAGAGGGTGAGCCTATCGCCATCCGCCGGGCACAATTCCAACATAGTGTTCAGTAGAGCACACATAGACTACGTCGTGGCACTAAGCAATGAGAGTCCTCATTGCTTTGCATTCATTCTTGGCGGCATAAAATTAAAAAATCTTGATCATAGTACACTGTCAGCAGTAACACACGCTAACCACTACCGAAGACTAAAGAGGCAGTTTTTAGCACCCATCTATACTAATATTATAAAGCTGTAGAGTTAGCAAATTAATTAATTTGGTTCATTCATTATTTGTTTGGTTAAACGGCCTAATCTAAGAACTACAGGCCCTAATAAAGCATATTAATTAATTAATATTAATTTTGGGTTTCTTATTTATTGAGGCAGGTTATAAACTTTGTTATTATAACATAACGCTGTAAGCGACAGAAGCGGAACACTAACGATAAGCACGATAAAATCGCGAGGATCAGTTACATGTGAAAATAAAAACTCTACCTATCTACGAGCAAGGCGTGAAGTATTGGAGTGGTTTTAACCCCATCCAATCGAGTTAGCAATCGTCATTAATACTTGTACACAACTAGAAGGCTATATCTACACCGGTAATTAAGGGCAACACCATTAGCGATCTCGTTTCCAATTGCCGGGGTTATCAGGACTTATGATTTAATAATTCTTGATTACATTGATTTATAGTGTAAAATTCATTAGTATAATAATTATAAAAAAACACGTTATAATAAGCTTAATAAAAATCGAAGTTATACATCGTAACTAAACTCGGTTACATAACTTTGTTGTTTTTTATCGGTTGTATTTAGCTCTCACTATAATATGGATAACCTGCCTTTGCTTCATATCCTACTAATATTATACAAGCAGAAGTTTGTTTAGGTTTGTACCTTTTCACGCTCGAATTGATGAACTGATTTTGATCAAATTTGGTATACAGCTTTTAGTCAGGCTTTATCATATCGACAGAGGAAAAAGAAATCGCAGTAATCCTCAAAAAATCAAAGTGCGTTTTTAACACCATTAAAAAAATACTGCTTCAATTAAGTTGGATTTCAATAGGCTTTATAGTTTTTCTGACGTGCCCCACGCACAAAACCGTGCGAGGAATCTACTATTGTTATAATAATTCCGATTTCGTAGAATGTTCTTCGTTGACACTCGCACTTGAATCCTTGAGGTTCTTCTCGTAGACTCCATAGGGGTCTCGGGGTAATCATTCCAGGCATTGGCCTGTCTTGATGGTATCACCGCCGGCTGCTAAGACAGCCGGGTCGCTGGGTGGGGTCCGGGTGGGCCCGCTGGTCAGTCCGGGACATCAAGTCCGGTGGGAGGCGCGGCTAGTTATGACGAGCCCGCGAGCGTAAATCGCTGCGGGCGGCACGCATACTAGCAGCGCATGGGTCATGTCCGGTAGTCCTCCTGTGTATGGCGAGGTCGAGCTCCCCGGGGGCAATGCACCTGAGGAGCGCCCGTCAGCCATCACTGGAGGCGGCGTCACTGTCGGTTGCCACAGAGACAAGGTCACGTGGCAGGGCAAATTTGTCCGGTGGGCGTCGGTGGTAGGGCGCAAGCTCCCGCAAGTGGCGGGCTTGCGACCGATCGGCGCGCACGAACAAATTGGTACTCAGGCGACCCACGAAATCGTCCAAGCTTTCCATGCGCAGGCCCCTGGCGATCGTCCTGTTCCGCACGAAGCGAGGGGCGTTGGCGAGGGTGCGTAGCGCAAGCGACTGCTGTGCACGTAGACGCCGGCGGTTTGACTCTGAGGTGAGTGCGAACCAAGCCGGGGCAGCGTAGGTGATGACTCGCACTTGAATATTTCTCATCCTAAACACCAGTAAGTACACATTGGAGTCGTCTGTCGAGTGTACGTTGTTAAAAGTTGTTCCTTTGTTAATGTACAACTTATTCATATCTCCGAGTTCTGCGATTCGAGACATGCATATATTCTTATGAGTATAACGTGTTAGATAAGTTGTAAGGGTAAAGTACCCTTGTAAAATATATACGTAATTGCATGATAATACTGAATAGAAATTGGGAAATATACTTAAGTAGGTAAATATCATTAATCCTATTATAAACTGTCTTCTGTTGCTTTGTCAGTTAGAAATAAAAAATTGAAATCATATTTTAAAAAATATTCACGACTTCATAACCAAACCAGTCAAACAATTATGAGTATACAATTAATGCTTTCTCAAACTACTACAAAACAGCATGTACATATACATGCATCAGCTTTGCCCATATATTGCTCTTGTACCCAGCTTCTGCAGTAAATCACTCGTCGTGCATAAGTAAAGAGGTGCCTGTAAGATGGTCTCACCTCTATTAAGTGAAGCCTTCCCTTCCTTGAGACCCTGGGTATCGGATCTAACGTAAACCAATTTATTCATTCACTTTGTAAAAAAGAAAAACCTTAGGTTTAAACTCGGCTGGCTTATAATTTGTCGCGTATTGTTCGGAGAAAAGAACTGATTTGTTTGTATATAAACTTTGGTATTATAAGGTAAACAAGAATTGCAGTTTTTTGCCAATTAAAGTCTGGAAAAATATCGTTAAGAAAATCTGCCTCTAAAATGTATTAAGATAAATTCAAATTCAAATCATTTATTTTCATAGGCCCCAGGAGGCGCTTGAACACGTCAAAACATTACAAAAAATGATATAAAAGTAAATAATAAATAATGCTAAATTATACTAATTACAATGATTGAATAACCGGGGCTCAGATTAATTTTAATCAAACTGTTTAGAATCGAATTAAAATCAATCTAAGTACCAGCTCCGATGGGTATTGCATTATGAGAAGAGCTGGTGAGAAACTCATGTGCACCATCTTTTAAAATGAAAAATATAACAATATAAAAGTACATTTTGAAATCACATAAGAAGAGCAATGCATTTCCAAATACTATTATCATTTATGTAGTCTGAAATACTATAGTAAGCTTTTTGACATAATTTAGTTTTAACATATTTTTTAAATTTACCTATTGATAATTCTATTGCGTCTAAAGGAAGTTTATTGTAAAAGCGTATACATTGACCTGGAAACGAGTTAGAGATTTTATGGAGCCTAGTAGTGGGCACAGCGAGTTTGTTTTTGTTCCTTAGATTTAATTTATGGAGATCACTATTTTTCTTAAATTTCGTTTGGTTTTTGTGAACGTACATTAAATTTTCGTAAATGTATTGAGAATGTAACGTCATAATATGTATCTCTTTAAATTTATTTCTTAGTGTCTCCTTGGGACTCATCATATAGATAGCTCGAATTGCTCGTTTCTGGAGCACAAATATTGAATCTATATCCGCGGCACTACCCCAAAGCAATAAACCATATGACATTATACTGTGAAAATAGCTAAAATAAACTAAACGCGCAGTGTCAACATCGGTCAGTTGACGAATTGTTTTTACGGCGTAAGCTGCTGAGCTGAGTCTACCAGACAACGTTTCTATATGTGGGCCCCATTGTAATTTAGAGTCTAATGTTATACCAAGAAAGACAACCTTATTGACCATTTCCAATTCCTCATTGTCCATCACCACACTAGTTTTGACTTGCTTAACATTTTTTGTAAAAAATCTAATATATTTCGTTGTACTACCATTTAAAAGCAAGTTATTAGCACTAAACCAGTTCACTATCTTTGATAAAGCATTGTTTACATCGTCAATTACTGATTGTTGTCTTTTTACCTTAAAAACTAAAGAAGTGTCATCCGCAAACAATACTATCTCATGATTATCCTTAACAAGATGAGGTAAATCATTAATATACAAGAGAAACAGGAAAGGCCCTAAAATAGAGCCTTGTGGCACCCCCATTGCTACAGCTGATCCATGGGAACGCTTTCCATTGACATCTACTCTCTGAATCCTATCGCTTAGAAATGAAGTAAGAAGATCCAGAGCGATGCCTCTTATACCGTAGTGGTGTAACTTCTTGACTAGAGTTTCATGCTGCACACAATCAAAAGCCTTAGATAAGTCACAAAACACCCCATAGGCATCCCGCGACTCTTCCCAAGCCTCAAATATGCATTCCAGTAATTTTACCCCAGCATCACATGTTGACCGTCCGCGAGTGAAACCGAATTGTTTAGTGTGCAACAGATTGTTTTCATTAAAATATTTAAGTAACTGCGCGAGAATTAATTTTTCAAAAATTTTACTAAACGTAGGTAGCACCGATATTGGTCTGAAGTTTGTGGGGTCTAATGTACTACCTGATTGAAACAATGGAACGACTTTACTTAATTTCATTAAGTCAGGAAACACACCACAATCAATACATCTATTAAATATCACGATTAAATCAGGTGCAATAATGTCAATCAACGAATTTATAATATGTACAGAAATGCCCCATAGATCAGCCGTTTTCTTAATATTAATTGATTTAAACGCGGCTTTAAAATCAGACAAATTAACATGGTGAAAATCGAAATTATTGTAAAACTCAGGCACATTATCTTTAAGTAACGACTCGGCAACGGAGGAGGAAGAGCCTAAAGCACTAGTTAGAGAGACAGGAAAAGCAGTAAAAAATCCTTCAAAAGCACTGGCAACTTCTAAATCTGACTTGGTTACTTGACCATTGATACTTAACTTAAAGTCTGAATTTTTTGATCTAACCTTCCCAGTCTCTTCATTAATAACCTTCCATGTGGCTTTAATTTTATCGATAAATATCTTAATCCAAAAATATATAAAAATATTGCTAAGAACTAACCAACAATTATTTGTAGATGATTTATGAGTTGTAACATACTCTTAGGGCCAGTTTCTGAGGCTCCGAATAGATCTTATCCGACTCATAAAATATAACCTGACCGAATTTAATAGTAACACCTGAATAAAGAACACAGCTGTGACTTTCATTTATGTGTGTTACATGCTTGTCCTGCCGATAAGGTTTATCTAACACCTGTGAAATTGGAGCTCATTATTATCTTTACCAAGAGCCGTTAAACGAATTGGCAGTTGATAGAAACATTCGACGACTAGCCGCAAATGATTTGTCTTGTTCACAAGATTCCTATACAAAATGTATTTACTTTTGAAGCAGGAGCTAACAAAGGAGTATCGCCGGCGCGACTTGCAAAGTAAATTTATTTAGTTTGTTTGCTGTTTTAAGTTAAACAGTTTCTGCTGAGTTTTAAAAGCCAATCGCTTTGCAAGTGGCTGCACAACTCGGGATACAAAAAAGCTTTGTTGACTGCGGTTCAATATGCTTGGGACGAGACAACAGGAAAAACCAAATATTTTAGAATACAGTGTATTAAGTCATAACATAACAGATTTTTCTGTGTTAGTTACAATAAAAATAAACATAAATCAACTTGAGGAATACCTTCATAACAGTAAAAAACTATAGTAACAATAGTTAGATACATCATTAGCACCTAGAGTTTACAAATGTTTCGTTTATGAAAGCAAAATATTATATTGCACATCAAACTTCCAACAAATCTATAAACCGATACCTATAATTTGAAATCTCCTCGATGTTATAACCACTGTCCGGGCTTTGTACATCGCATATTCATAGCGCTGCTCCAGTCTAGAATCTAGATCATAAGTTAGTGCTCAAAGCTAACTTCTAGGCAGCTTGAGAGCTTCACGACAGATTACTGACTCGAGTTTGAAGTTTAATATCCTTAGCAACTAGGTACTCAATTTTATTGAAAACGGTGAGTAGGTAGTACCAATATTTTTCATTCATTATTATTAACTGCCGGCGCTTCGCCCACGTGATACGTCGATAAGATGAAGCATGTGTCCTCCCCAAGGCCTTGAATTATCACCATACTAAATTTCATCAAGATCGATTCAAGCCGTGAACGCGTTACAGACGGATAGACAGACATTACTTTCTTTATTAATATAATATTTACACTTTAGGAAGTACCTTTAGCTTTTCCATGTACTAGAAATCATCATTTTGTGTGTCACATGTGTCATCGTTACTCCAAACAAACCATCACATGATCGAAAACGTATGCAAAACCCTTTTCAAATTATGAAATGGATTTTTCGGTTTTTAAGCTTTTCCCACAGACAATTTGTGTTGAAAATTGCAATAAGGTAGCTCTAACGGTGAAGAATTGTTTTAAATCGGTCCATTATTTTTAAGTTAAATTGTAACTATCCAACAAACAAAACATTTAAATTTTTCATTATATTATCCTTCCTCTTTATAATATTAATTTAGATTGATAACTAATTGAACGGTTACTTCGTTTATCGTATTATATGGATCAATGGTAAAACCCTCTCATCTGCTTATACACTATACCCGCTTTGATGTAATTAGTGTAAGATGCCGACGCGTTAATTTGACAAGGTTGCATCACAATGTGACGCTTTGTTGTTAATTGATTGTCAATCGTCGCTACACGGTGCGTTACTTGTTGTGCTGCTTATAATTTACACTCTATTTTAATTACAAAATACGATAAACTAACTTATGAAATAGTAGGTATACTTAATGAAGTGCAAACATACAACTGAAAGATTGCTTTACAATTTATCAAGAACATAACATAACATAACATAACATCATGCCTATACTACCCAGAAGGGCGTGGCAGACGTATACAACACCTACATTTTATCTGTTATGTTTAGGTTCCATGGTATAGGGGGTGAACCTATCGCCATCTGCCGAGCACAATATCAACTCCATGCTTCTATTGTGAATTTCCTGACGGAAAGTTCACTTACATACTTGATAACACTTTACCTGAGCCGGGCAAGAGCTCGCGGTGAGAGGCGCATATGCTAACCACTTGACCATCGAGGCAGTCAGATTCAACAAGAAATGCTTACAAACACCTTATGTGACACAGATATTTTCATCCTAAATTTACATAATTATATGGGTTGCTTATTTTTATTTTACTTAATATCACGCGGGTTAAGCCGCAAGTGTAGTACTAGTTTTATATTTTTTTATACGTCGTATGTAGCGATCGACAGCCCATTGACATAATCAATCCACAAAATCACACTGTAGATGCGTCGCATTCATACGAAACAGGCGATGGACGCTTTGCTTTTACAACTTTCATTTAGCGTTCATCGCTTATTTTGTATGAATGGCGTCGCGTAGCGTACCAATTGTCGCGTTACGCCACTCACGTGGGTTCATGCCTGAGGACTTATGTTCTAATGCTACGTATGCCTCATGTGCTAATGGTCTGACACAAGTTGGTCTATCTTTTTTATAGGTAATTTAAATAACAACTTGACACAATCAAATTGCAACAATTAAATTGCACGTTTGTCTGCTCTCGAATAACAAACGACTTGACTCGACTAACGCCATGGAAGGTACTGATAGATACAAAACACTTCATCGAATAACTCTTTTTGAATAACAAGCTGTCCAAACTAGGCGCTTAATAAAAAGACTTGTGAAAATAAATACGAATAGCGTGCCACGACATCGGAACATCAAAACTACATGAATTTCTGTTACATTACATAATGTGTACATTTATTGACGGAGCTCTCACGCGTGGCATGTTAATGAAAGTGGTGTTAATGCAAATCTGTGCCGAGTGCCGCTACACGCTACATGCTACATGCGCCATGTTGCTAGAGATGTGTCGACACGGCCGCGGCGGGGTTAGGTATTCAACTGATTTAGAAACGAATTAAAAAAAAAGAATTATAATTGAATTAATTGTTAATGGTTAGAGTCTTGTGAATAATATCTATAGGAGGACGTATCTCTGTCTCAACTTTAACGTGACACTAAAGACATAGTAGTGATTTTATTACTGTGTTCCAGTTTGGTGGCTAGATAATGCCCTAAAACTTGTGGTTGTGCCGCAAAAGACACCAAAATGGCAAGTGACGCATATGCAATGGCCTGCACTTGTCACTTATATCCGACACCACACGGTTAGCTGCTAGGATAAAATATAAATAACTTGTAAAGTGTGTATGTAAGTGAGCAACTAGCTAGATGTTCATATATCAATTTGTTCAAATATTGCGTATCCGAATACCATATTTTGCGTACAAAAAAGCGAGTTTCCCTAATGGTACTCGAGTAAAGCACTCGATGCTGGCTGACTCGGCACGTCGCTACACACTCTGCCGTCGCTTCGCGTCGCTGCTCTAATACGTACCGAATTAAATTGCCATTTACCTCCTGTTTACAATGCAGCGAGTGCTACTGAATTGTCTGTAATGAGAACGGTGTACTACTTAGTACTTTGGACAGCTTGTATGGGCCGATCGGAATTATTCTTGGATGCAATTATTTCTTGCAATATCCTGTCAAGTTATTATAAATAATAATAATAAATAAATATTACTACATACAAACAACGCCATCTAGTCCCAAACTAAGCAGAATTCGTACTATGGGTACTAGAATAACTGATACTAATACATATATACTTTTCTTTTTTTAATAAATACTTATTATAAATAGAAACACTCAGAACAAGACAAACCTCCATGTCCACAAAGATTTGTCTTGAGCAATGAACAAATGGCATCGGACCCGCGACTTCGGCGTCGCAGGTTCCGCCAGTCGTCTCTTATATCTCGAATGTGAATGTAATACCTTCGTGATTTCCGTCAATTTGCGTCTCATCTCTTGGAACAAGTTATAAAATAGTTTAGAATGAATTAAAGTAAGTAAAGTAAAGTAAAGTATCAGTAAAAATTATTTATGAGATCACCATCAAAATAAAAATAAAAATCAAAATTAAAACAAATTTAGAAACTTACAAATAAAAATACTTACAGAACAGTTATAAAAAAATAAAAATAAAGTGCTTTTATACACAATTTGCAAATGAGTTGTCTAAAAGGCCACAGCTCAACATATAGTTGCCAGAAAATTAGAGAACGTTGATTTTCAGCTGGAACCTCAGGTGATAAGTGATATATAAAGAAAAATTATATAAAATAACATAAAAAATAAATATTAGGTATATATTGACGTAATCAAAATCAAATCAAAATAAAATAGCTAGTAGACTAAAGAAAAAAATAGGTAGGAAGATGTCAAAATAACCTAAATAATCATATTATTAAGATGGTTATAAATAAAAAATAATAATAATATGACAAATTGAAAATGGCATGGAAAGAAAAAAAAAATAAAATGAAAGGAAAAATATGGGGACAGTTTCAAAAGCCTTTTTTGATTTAAATGTCAATTGAAGATAAATTTAATTCATGTCAGTATTTTCAAATATAATAATAATAAAAAATAATAATAATAATAATAATTCCTCTCTCTGGAGCCCTAACCATCGGTAGTTTGGTCCCTGTATCCGATGCCGGTGGGGTACTATTTTTTATATTTTTAAATATTTTTTAGTACTTATATTTAAAAATGTTGAATTTTATACTTTTATATTTTTAAATGTACTTTACTTTTATAATTTATATTTAAACATATAAAAAATGAGAAAAAGGATTAAATGAGTGAAAAATAATAATAATAATAAAAATAATCATAATATTGTAATAATAAAATACTTTTATAATTTACAATAATTTATGTGTTTTTTACAATAATTATTTTTATCGCATTTGTTAGCGTTCATAGAGAATTTAATCAAGATCCATTTTTACACGCTTTATATTAGCTTCACTTGTATGTTTGTCTGTTTGTTTGTTTGTATGTAACTGACTCATTTGGACGCTATTTTGACCCACTTTAAACGTTCAGATTTCATTCAAATTTTGCACACCTGTCAAAGACCGATGACAATGAAATAATTCGATTTTTTTATTTATTTTTTAAATTGAAATAAAAAACGCTTTCATAAATAAACCAAACTAAAAAGTAGAAAATAAATAATAGTTTAAAAAACTAAAAAACACGCTTTATAAAGAAAAATAAACTAAAAAGAAGAAAATAAATTTTAATGATTTTTAATAATTTTTAGTTAAGAATAGTGTAAAAAATTCTAATGAATATAAATGAATAATAGTGTGAATAAGAAAAAACATTTTTTTTTATAATAAGCGTGGGGTGCATGGGTCAATAGTTATAAATATTTCATTGACAGACGTGAGAAGAAGGATTATCATTTCGATAATATCTTAAAAATCACCCCACGCTTTTTTAAAATAAAATATTTTTTTTCTTATTTACACTATTATTCATTTATATTTATAAGAAATTTTACACTTTTTTTAATTTAAAATTATTAAATTTTTTTTTCGATTTTTTAGTTTGGTTTTCTATATAAAGCGTGTTTTTTAGTTTTTTTAAACTATTATTTTCTATTTGCAATCATAATGGGGCAATTATTAGGTTTTGCCTTATCGCCAATTTAAACTTGTCTTCTAGTATGTTTGCCAGTTTGAATGTACCTCAAAAACCGGTATTATTATGGAAAAATATATTTAATTTATCTATATATGTCCAAGTAAAACGAGCTATTAATTAACAAAACCTTGTCTTGTTGGTTCCAGGGTGTTCTCCGCGAGTTGGAACAGAAGAAACCTCAGTTGGATGAGTTGCTGCACACCGCCGAGAGCCTCAAGGGTACGGAGAACAGGCAGCAACTACACGGCAAAGGTAAGAGTAGCAGTAATCCTATAAAAAAACATAAATGTGAAATGAGAGCCAAGGTCAATATTACGCCTATAATAAAATTGATATCTAAATGATTGCCAAGTTCCCTAACTCCCGTGTACGACTGGTAAGTAATTGAAATCACTCAGAAGTGGATGGTACAGCAAAAAGTTTTAATCTGCAGTGATGGGATGTAGAAAGCTCGAACGAGATAGGAAGTCCGCGTCATTAATTCTTTGTCAAGCACTAATCGATTCCGTCAAGATAAATGGTCCAGAGACTAAACGATCCTGACCTATTTGCATTTTATATACATAGGTACTAGTATTCACCCTTGACTATACCTGTAGGTATTTTAAGTATATGTGTAACAAGGCTATTAGCTGTGTTTATGCTTAATTGCATCAAACTCCTTGCGTTAGTTTGAGAAAAATATTCAAAAATATCTACATTTGTCCTTCAAATTTCGTTTCCATAGATATAGTTTCCATAGAATTAGAGTTTTAGTATAAATAAAAATAAATAAAATAAAATAAGCCTTTATTGCTGATCTTAACCTAGTACACAATGAAATAAACTCTTTTAAAATTAACACTATTATAATATATATTTTTGAAATTATCTCAATCGACAACCGGTTTTAGCACTCAGCTTGCCTTTCGACAAAGGCCTCCTCAAAGAATTTCCACTTTTCTCTATCCTTTGCTACTCGGGTCCATTCTGGACCAACTACTTTCCTAATATCGTCTTCCCAGCGTTTCCTTTGTCTGCCTTTACTCCTCTTTCCATCTCTCGGGTACCATTCAGTTATTATTTTTGTCCACTTGGCTCTATCTTTTTCTCTTAACATGTGTCCTGTCCATCGCCATTTTAGTTGTTTGAATACTGTATGTGCATTTTTGAATTTTGTTTTGTTTTTTATAACCTTCAGTTTTTCTCGATCGCTTCTTTTTACACCAATTACACTTCTTTCGATGCTGTTTTGACATACTTTGATTTTATTTGCAAGTCGGTCAGTTAGTGTCCATGTTTGACAACCATATGTCAAACATGGTAATATGCATGTATTAAAGACTTTCCTTTTTTCTTGAATTGGCATATCTTGATTTTTCATGACCTCACTAAGAGACCAGAATCGTTTCCAGGTGTTGGTCACTCTTCTATCTATTTCTTTGGCCATAGTGTCAACGGGAGATATTAGTTGGCCCAGGTATATGTATTCTAAAACATATTCTATATGCTGGTCGCTTACTTTTATTGCAGTTGTTTGTGGTGAATTAGTCATAACTTTAGTTTTTGTTGTATTCATAGAGAGTCCTGCTTTTGCACTTTCATCCGATAGCTGTTGTAACATTTGCTCTAAGCTTCTTGGGCATTCTGAAAACAAGATTATGTCATCTGCGAAGCGTAGGTGATTTAGTTTCTTCCCGTTGATGTTAAGGCCATTCTCTGTCCAGTCTAGCTTCCTGAAAATCATCTCTAGCACTGCTGAAAATAATTTCGGAGAGATAGGGTCTCCTTGTCGTACACCTCTTTCAATGGGAAATTTCTCTCCTGTAGTCTCTAATTTTACTTGTGCCGTACTATTTGCGTATATATTTTTGAGTATTTTTATGTACTTTTCCTGGACTCCTTGTGTGTTCAATGCCTCCCATATGTATTGATGCTCTATCGAATCGAACGCTTTGTTATAATCTATAAACGCTAGGTAGTAAGTTTTATTGTATTCTTTGTATTTTTGAATTATTTGTCTTAACACATGAATATGGTCAACTGTAGAAAATTTGCTTCTAAAGCCAGCTTGTTCCATAGGCTGGTTTTCATCAAGAGTAATAGCAATACGACTCAATATTATTTTAGAGAATACTTTATAAATATTCGACATAAGGCTTATCGGCCTAAAATTACCAATATCTCCTTTATCTCCTTTCTTATGAATTAACGTTATAGTTGATTGTGTCCAGTCTGTAGGAATATTTTCCGTTACGAGAATTTCGTTAAAAATATCAGTTAGCTTGGGAGCAATTGCTGGCATAGTAGTTTTTAGTAATTCATTTGTTATTTGGTCTGTTCCAGGTGCTTTATCTAGTTTTTGTGTTTTAATGGCTTCCATTGTTTCTTCTTTTAGTATTATTGGTACTGGCTCACTATTTATTTTTGGAGTAGAGTTTGATGTATTTAGTTCTGCGAGTTTGCTATGATATAAGTTTCTATAATAGTCTGTGGCAATTTTTAGTATTTCAGGTCTTTTACTAGTACTAATACCCTGTTTGTTTTTCAAATTAGGCATCCAATCTTTTTTATTGCAGTTTAATTCTCTTAAAGCTTTCTTTACTCCTCCGTTCTTTGTTATGTAATTTTTTAATGTTGTCTGTCTTCTTTCTTTCCTGTCTTTTCTTATGTTTACATTAATATTTTTACTCAGCTCAGCTATCTTAAGTCGATTTTCTTTATTGTTGTTTTCCTTAAAAAGCTTTTTTCTTTCTTGTAAGAGTTGTTGGGTTTTAATGGATATTTGTTTGTTGTAATTCGTGTTATTCTTTTTTGTTTCGACTTTAATTAAGTTTATTAAGTTATCGTATCTTTCCTGTGTCGAAGCACCTCTTTTGTCTTCACTTAGTGATGTTGCGAGGCTGCTTAGCAGCATATCACAATTACCAGTGGACACTAAGGCTGTACATTTGTTCTGAAATCTTCTGCCTTTACTGGTATGCATTTTTGATGAAGACAGTGTTGTTCGAACCATTCGGTGGTCGGTGTTAAAATTCAAATTGTTTAATATGGTAACATTTTTAAAGTATTTTTTGTTGTTTGTCATTATAAAATCGATTTCGTTCTTGTGAAGTCCATTTGGGGATATCCAAGTCCATTTCTTTGTATTTTTCTTTTTATAGAAGCTATTTAAAATACATAGCTTATTTTCTAATGCAAAGTTAATTAGTCGTTCCCCATTTCTACTTCTTTTACCATATCCGTAATTCCCAACAGTGTAATCTTCACCTGGTTTTTGTGCTCCAATCTGTCCATTGAAGTCTCCCATTACCAAGATATTCTTATGGGAGTGTTGTATTGTGGCTTGCAGTTCAGTATAAAACTTTTCTATTCGGGGTATATCTTCTTTTTTCTCTGATTCAGTTGGTGAGTAGACTTGGATAATAGACCAGAGTTCATCTTTGTTTTTCGTTGTAGGTAATTTTATATTGAGAACTGATATCCTTTCTGAAATGCCTCTAATTTCTTCAATATTTTTCGCTAATTCTTTTTTTATAAAAAATCCTACACCGTATAGACCTGGCGTCTCGCCTTTATAATGCAAGATATATTTTCCGTAATCTTTTATACCTTCACCAAATCTTCTCATCTCGCTGATTCCAATTATGTCCCATTTTATTGTTTCAATCGCCATTTCAAATTCTAGGAGTCTTTCTGGTGTTCGTAATGATCTAGTGTTAAATGTAGCTATATGGATATCGCTAGATTTTCTATGAGTGTGGTTAATTATTCTTTGAGGGTCGTGGTAATTTTCCCCCACGAGTACCAATCGGCTTGGGGGAGGGTGCTGTTTAGAGTTTTAGTATAATATACCAAACATTAGGACATACCACATTACAGAGATTGTAGATATCTATTTTCTGTGGCCCACCTGCAGGTATGTGGACAATGGCTCCGTGCTAGATTTATGTCGATACTCGAGAATTACGATATTATACTTCGGGCAAAAGTGTAATTTGGGTTTTTTTTCTAGTGTTGTTTATTAAAAACGTTTTTTTTTTACAATAGTTCTTATAATTATTTTAACATATATATCATAATATATGAAAAAGAAAAGTATTAAAATTTATATAGAAGTTAATTAAAAATAACAAATAACTATTTAGATTGAACATTTAGAGTATTCAATTTGTAAAACGTGATATTTTTTTCAAATGAAAATAAATACCGGTGGAAATAAACACTAACGAGGTCTACAATCTGTGGTTTCAATGAATGTCGCTAAGTCGCATAAACCCTGTATAATTTGGTTCCCAATAACTCTAGTTACTGCTGGAGTCTATTGCTGGGCATAAAGGAGTCTCTTCACAGTAATTCTTCCTCTCATTAAGCAGGAAGTCGCAGATATTTCATAACAGAACAACGCGCTAACACAATTTACTGTCCCCGCTGCCGGGCCGCGCAATCTTCTCAAGTTTGTACGACACCCGGTAATCACTGCTACTGAACGGTACTACCATTGGTTTGTGTTCTTACTACTGTAGTTACGAAAATGTATTCATTATTAAGGTTACATAAATATTTGGAACGAATTAAGCTAATGTTTGCTGTCAAATTAATATCGACTTTGAAAAGGAAAAGTTTATATTCTTTAATATATTGTCCTAGCATTTGATATTATTTCAAATCTCGCAGAACTATTCAGTCAGCAGTTGACACTTAATATTTGTTGGGTTGTGATACAGTATGATACAGTAAGAAATTGAATTCAAAAATTGTAACGTGACAAGCGAATGCCTGCCCATGAATAGCCGGCCCGATGGCACCTTTACAATAACATTTATTTTTGATACTGAATTATGCACTCTTAAAATGTTGTACTACATACAATTACATTACCTTAAATGTCTCACATTTTAAGACAAATAAAGGTAACGCATTGACCTTTGATGTTATTGAATTCATCAACTAACGTAGTTAATTAAATTTTTTCACAAAGTGACATAATTGTACGTTTTGCGTAAATTATAAGCTCGTCCTCTCACCAACAAAGTGCAAATATAAATAAATATTGCATGCAATTTGTATATCTCACAAAACAGAATAAATAACAAACGAATAAGCGTAACAAAGCATCGAAAAGGGTGCTTTCAAAGACCGTACAAAGCAAACCTACTTTTAATCTGGTTTACCCCTCCCCCCGCCCCCCTTCACGCGGTGCAAATGAGGAAGTACTGTGGAATAATCAACTTTATTCATTCTACATCTTCACAGGGTGAAGTGGAAAATCCTGATGTGACGAGATACGATTTATGTGTCAACTCGTTACAAGAATACTATTTGTCTTGAGATATTTATTATTATGCTTTTGACTTAATCAATATTATTCATGATCCGCCTTAACACTATTTGAGTGAAGACATTCCAAAACATCGAAGTCTAGATTCACTGGACGAATGAAATAGTAGTCAGTGCCAAAAACAGACTAACCTTATCGAATCGGGTCATGAATCTCTTAGTCTGATAGTACATAAAACCTCACAGTAAAACTGAAGAGAATCTAAAGAGTCCTCGTATGTGTGCCCCTTTGACCATGAATTTTCGTAATCAGGTCAATTAATGAGCTTAATTCGCAAGGTTCCATTTCCAAGGCTGACAGCGCGGAGTACGCACTCATTTCAAGTGAGGTCGAGTCTATATACAAATCTGAAGGGTACGTTAGCTCCTTTTTTGGGTAAAGGACTGAAGGTTATTGAGAATTTTCGGCTGTGCCAATTTTCATTTCCTTAAATAAAAACATATTTACGATACTAATCAGATGGTGTTACGCGATAAGGGCAAGGCAGTCTTAGCGGGTTGACACGTTATTGCTTAACGCCTTACTATACTAAATTATTATTATTCTATTTAAGTCATAAAGGAAAGCAAAAGCTTCTGATACCCCAACTTGCTGTTTGTTTTGGATACTTATAAATGAGTGTTTAACCAAAGAGAGTAAGAAGTTAGAAATTTTCAAAAGACAGCAAATATATAATGACTCAGCTTTTTCTCAGAACGAAAGTAAATACTGAACGGAAAGTTATATCACCGGCAATTTTTGTTGGACACAATTAATTAAGCGCTGAACAACCGCGGCCCTTACTCGTTAGGGGTGTCTCGGTGATTGCAAAAACTTCTTAGGGATATCACCCCTCATCATCTTTAAGATTTGTGAAATGAAAATAAAAATATAATTCATATTTTGTTAACCTACTCTAGGGTTCTTCTATTCTCATTTCAGGTTCTCAAATATCATGAGGTGAACTGATCCAAGAGCATTTCATTTGCTGCTTTTCAATAGATATTAACAAACTACCGCACCGCACCAAAATTTACAGAAATTGAATGCACTTCTTATTTATTCTACAAATCGTATTACTATCTAAAAAACAACTAAGAACTCATTTTCAATACGTACCAGGTCTAGTCCGTATCGTGCTGGCCTCTCCCCGTCCCGCAGCCGTCCCGGAACACGTGCCTTATAAATCGAACACCACCGCCAACATTATAAACGACGCACCGGATCACATCAAGAATGCAACGCTCGCAATCAATTATTAACCTACGTTATATACATTTAAAATTCAATGTCGAATGACTGCACCGGGGGTTGCTTTCTCAGCAAAATTGGTGTAATCAAAATGAACTTTAAATTTATAAGCGTAAGGTTGGATATTAAGTGGTGGGAATCAACAGCTGAGTGCAAGTGAATCAATTTGGCAAGGAGAGAGAGAATTATGAATCCTGGGGGATTTCGTTAGTAAGATTCATTTTGTTCGGCTCGTTTAAGATTGCTCCGGCAGGTAAGGAATCACCGGGTTTCGCACAGGATTGCCCCGGCAGATGTTATGTTGTCTACCCGTACGGGTACCGTCCACCTCGCTAACAAGTGCCGATTAGCCAGACCTCACATAATATAGTAATAATGTTAAGTATATGGTATGTTGTGTTTGTAAGACTTTTTGTATGTACATTGCAGCGATTAAAGTTTTACCTAACCCATTTACATTCACGTATAAAAATTTAAGTCGCGACAATTTACTGAATTTACTCAAAGGAAGCGAAAAGGCTCAGCGCCGAAAACTTTTATGAAAAAGAAGCAAGTTTTCATGTAAATTTTTTCGTATGTTTTCCCCCGAGTACTCGTACGCTCGTATGAAATTCAAGACGCGACGATACGACGGAGCTGTGCATCTGTCTTCATATGTATCACATTATGTCATAACTTCGAGGGTAAGAGATATACGAGCCTATTTGTATTAATGATTCAATTACTTCATCTCGGTATTAAAGGTATCTTTCTGCTGGTTATAAATTAGTCCGTCGCATAATGAGAGAGATTAAGCCATCATTCACCACTAAGAGTAGGTACATATTGGTATACTGTACGATTCAAAGACAGCCTTAAAATCGCACTTGATTTTTAACATTTGCCAAATATACAAATTAGTTTAATTTAAATACGATCCTTGGGTCTAGTTGTTAGTGAATGCGACTTCTCACAGCGAGGTTTCGGGTTTGATTGTCGGTTCGAACTAAGTGGTATTTGGGAGGTATTCGTCAGGAAATTCTCAATAGCTCTATAATTAATAGTTCTGATGGCGATAGCGATATGCTTACTCTTCGTAATATAGGACCTAACCTATTATACACCCTTCTTAGTTATATAAACGTGATGTTATGTTATGTTATATTAATATAAGTCCAAGTCTTAACTTAATAAGAAAGTGTGATGATCGGTATGAAGCATATCGAGTACTGCCGCAGTCCCTGAATTTGAATGTTTGGCCACCGACAGCCGCGGGCGAAGGCCTCCTCCACCTCCATACGTACAGATGGAACACTGCCATTTACGTTCTTTTTCTTAAAAAAATATAATGATTGACTGGTTTGCCTAGTTTTAGGCCAATAAAAACGGTAACTTACTTTATGGTAAATAGATTATTTTTGTTACCATCAACGGTACGGGCTTTTTCTCTGAGTGAACGTTCTGTTCTATCCCTACTTAATATCTTGAACGACAGCCTCGAGAGGCTCTGTGGTTTCTATTTGGCTTCCTAAAAACCAATTTGAGAGTTGGCTAAATCATTTGATTCTTACATTGTTCAAATACACCATCATTGTAACGTTGGATCTAATTTCACAAAATTTACGACTTTGGAATATTCTCTTACAAATTACGAGGTCTTGTTCTACGGTTACTTATCGTAGAGGGCTCGTAGCGGTGTAGCAGGGGGGTGCTATGCCGCTACGGAGGGTCGTAGAGCTAAACGCCGAGGGTTCTAGACGTGAATGTGAACGGGTTGATTCAGATTAACAACGCGATAATATGCCATGCTAGTTTATGTGGTATAATTAACAGGACAATTAATTTTTCGTAGATTTATTTTAATGACAGTCTAAAATAGAGACAATATTAGTAGTAATTTTGCTCATAATAGTTTACGCCAATGACTGTCAAAAGTAGACTGTTGTATTATTAAAAAAACTTGATAGAAAAATCCTAAATAACACATCCAATCTGGGACTCGAATCCTAGATCTTTCAGTGAAATGGGTGGCGGAGAAGTAAGTAGCATTAACAATAGGTAACATGATTAAATTAAACTATATAGATGCGATTTAGGTGTGAATCATACTTTTTCTCGTCTCGATGTATCTCAGTAGAATAAAATAAATCTTATAATAAATGTGATGTTTAATAAATTGTTTAAGCGATATGTATACCTATGATTTCTGCTATAAACTGATGTGATTTTTGTTTTAAATTTTGTTTACTTTTACGCTAATATTTGTTTTTCTTCAATTACAGGTAAGTTTTAATGGATGACAGTAAAGAATCAAGAACGTTTTATAACATATTATAAATATTGGGTATGTGATTATATAATTTTATAGACTTTAATTCACCGACTGCGACGCTATAAAAATAGCATTGTGAGAAATATTTAATATAAAGTATTATTATCAGTTTATTTAATAAGATTAACAAGCGTCTTATACAAAAAAACTTGCATTATAAGAATCTTAAATTACTTTTCCCCAACAGTGAACAACACTCGAGTCTTGCTTTCGCTGGAAGCAAAGATGAATTTTCCCCGCTGCTCGCATTTTTGAGCGGCTGAGGTAAAAAGTTGTATGTGCGAATCGAGATCAAAGTAATTTACATCTACTTTAGAATCTTTCGCAGATTCGGGACTCAAAATTAGCACTCATAGAAAATACGAACTTTGTTCTCTTTTTGCAAAAATAACTATTGTTGCATATAAAACCGAAGCTGTATAATTTCACGTAATACGCTCCTTACGCTCAAATTAACTTAAATATCATTTAACCCATATAAATATTCAAGTTATAAATGTGACCATATTTTTGCAACGATTTTGTTCGCTAAAAGTTTTCAAGCTGCGCTACAGTTGACATTTACCGTCAGATTTGTTTGCTTGTTTACAACCTTTCAAAAATGTATGCGATTTTAAAAGTGCTCCCATGCCATAAACAAGTCAGAATTGAGTTAGTTCATACATAAACTAGAGCGAAGAATGGCGAGCATCTATATATTCATTATTGGTTTGCATAGCGGCGCTCTTTGAGGCGCGGCGAGCGAGTAAACATCAATAGTAGCATGTGCGGCGCGGCTGCGGCGCGCGTTCGGTGCGGGTGCGTTGCGTGCCCGCTGCGGGGTGACTGTCGCTCCATTAAGTACGTGCGATTTGGTCATGTGTGTATTTTGCGGTTCGTTTGTCGGATGAGTTCATTTTCATGGCGAAATTAATCGTTGGAATGGATTTTGATGAATTAGAATAATGACATAATTGTTAAAATTAAATTAAGACAGAGGTATTGAAAATATAATATATTATATAAAAAAAAATTGTTCGAAGTCAACTTGTAAACAGAAAGCCGCTAATCAGTACAGTTAAAACAAGACTAAGTTGAGACCAATTTCACTTTGATTTTTAGTTCAACCCTATAAATTACTTAGTACCAAAACGATATTCGCCAGATCTCTTAATACCTAATGATTGAATAGCAGACGAAACTCTTCTGACAGACCATTCTAAATAAAAATATTTTACATGTTAGTCGGCAAACAATGAGCCGCATATTACCAATCCAGTGTGGTAGCACCCTTAGTATTTGATTCAGTGTTGTTATTGAGCGGCCGGTGTTTGCGAGTCTCGATATTAAGAGCTTAATACATGCGGTAATTATGCGATACGACACTTTTTGCAAAAAATACTGATTTTATTACGCGACTGGGGACGGAGCTTTATAAAACTTTACACTTAAGCTTAGTACAGTAGGTTAATTTTGTAAAATATCTTGGTTTTGTTAAATTTGATATGACGGTAGAAAAGCCGAGCATTCACAATATTACTTAGATTTAGCAAAGCTTCGGTTTCATAGAAAATCGGTGTGGAATAATGAGGCCGTTATAATGCAGGTTTCCTCACGATGTTTTCCTTCATCGTTAGCGAGCGATTATTTATATGATAAATACACACATATCTTCGAAAAAACGAATCTTAACGATTTATTGATAGAGGTGTGTGCCGTGGGTTCGAACCCGAGACCTTTGACTTCGCAGTCCTACGGTCTCCCCCTCGGCTATAGCTGCTGCCTGCCTGCTTGCCTTCTTATCATAAGAAGAGGACCGAGCCCAGCAGTGGGACATGTATTAGATACAGAGCTGCTATTATTTATTATTAATAATATAATAGCTGAAACACGATATATATAAAATAACCACTACATTTAGTTAACATAGACAATGTTCTAGTGACGTCATTCTTCTGTTAGCATTATATATATTGTATACGACCGCATTATTCCACACCGCTTACCTAGGAAACCCAAGCTTTACATCTAAGCTTCGTGGTTCTGAGCCCATTTGAATGTAGTGAGTACGAGTATAACTGCCTTGTTGGTGTAGTGGTTGTCGAATGCGCATGTAAATTTTATAAAGCTGAACAATTTGTTTGTTTCGATAAACGTGCTTATCTCAGAAGCTACTGGGCCGATTCAAAGATAGTCATCTCAACCAATCGGAGCGATCTTTATTGTCCCATCGTCTGAGCAAGCTTTCATTAATCTTCCTCATTAATAGTTTCACATCGAACTAATTCATTCATAAGTCATTGTTTTTGCCAAACCATTGCGTTACATCTATTTGAATAAAAATATCATCTCTTTCAAACAATAGTTATTTCAGTTGTCGCTATCTCAATGATCGCGTATAACGCTACTAATTAAAGCTGTGACGTCACACGCTCTATGTAGAGTTGTGTAGGGTTACGGTTATTTCACACTGCCGGCCTTATGATAGTTGTGTAACCGGTGAGAGAGTTACTTGACTTATAACATAACATGACGCCTGTTTACCGCGAGGGGTGTGGCAGAAATGTATCACATCCACACTTCATCATTTTATGTTTTGGTCCCACGTGAGAGTGGGTTTTGTGTTGTTCAACACAAAAAATCGCAAACAACACGTGCACGCCTAGGGAACCGAACTCGACACCTCACGACAAGAAGTCGCATATCTACGCCAACAACTACACCAACGAGGCTCTCCTTGACTTATTCTCATTATTATATTAATAAATCATTGCTTGCCGCGTTGGCTTTGAGATATTATTTAACGTCTGCACACTGTGAGGTCTTAGATTCAATCTTGGGTTGCACAAAAAGGTATTTTCAAAGTCCGGTATATACATAAAGATGTCGATAGACTCACATACATCATAAAAATTCAAGAGAACAACAGAAATGTGGGTATATAACACCACTGTCACACCTTCCAAGTTAAGAGAGGCGTAATGTTTTCGTCTATCTCCTGCCTATTACTTATATATAGTTGTACGTTACTTAATGTACGCACGGCTACTCATCACATTATACACTTTCAGTACAAGTTGGTCTCGCATTGCAAGGGAAAGTCTATACAACGCGAGACTATCTTATACTTGCAATGTATAATTTGATGTGTAGCCGTGCGTCGAAGTCTCTCGTGTGTACCCACCTTTACGTTGCGTCTCTACACATTTATATGTAGATGTTTCTGTCGGTCTGTCCGTACACTCTTGTAGAGTGAATTATTTCAGTAATAACGTCTGCCGTTGAATCGCAATTAAGAAAGTGCAATGTGAAAGACTCTACTGACTCTACTTATTGGAAGAGAGAGTTTGGTTACGATTCAATGGAGGGAGTACTGAAGAGGAGGCTTTGGTGGTTTGTTTATACAAAGTTAATGTAAGAGCTCGTGAGACAGCTCGAAAGAGTATCGTCATTAGTGAGAGAGAGAAAATACCATTAATAGCTCAATAGTTTAGTGATGTTTCGTAGTTTTTATAATAAAATAAGAATTACATAAATTCACGACTTTCGAATGTGAAAATAACACCCACTTTTCATCTGTTATGTTATAGGTGCGATGTGATTGGTGACTCCAGTACCTCGTAAGAATTAGAAAAGCAATGTAATATCAGATTTCAACACCCACTTCACCTGTCATGTTTAGTGATCATTGGATTAATGAATCTGAGACCAACGAATCTCAATATAAATAAAATAATACATATTGAACACTGAAATTACTAAAACTTTATATCACCAATTTATCATACAAAGTTGCCAGTACTATCAGACCAATAGATTCACGATCCACCTTAACACTATTTTTTCGAAGACATTTTAAAATATCTAAGTCAAATTCGCTTCACTACTAATTTCAAATTCCATTTCAAATAATTAGTAAGTGTGAAGTTTATACATAGTAACTAATATCTATCTTATCAAAAATAACAATTCAAACAAAACGTTTGCAATATGGGTCATGAATCTATTGCTCCTATAGTACATAAAATCAATTCACAAAACAACCGCAATCTTTGTCCCAATAAATCATCTCTACAGCGCTACCACAACGAATGACAAACTCTATTGACTTGTAAATGTAGAGACTCGACGCAATAAATATTTCCGATGTCGCCTCTATTTGTTTGGCGTTTCCGTTAACAGTTTTCTGAAGGCTCTACGTTTATTCTGTAGAAGGTAGAATTTATATAAATGATAAAGACGTGGGTATAGTTTTGATGTTAGGGATATGCCACACTGTACAAGCGGTGACGCAGCGTTATTAATCGACACACGTCTAAAATATATGTTACCTATATTGATATGATTTGTCAATTAAATGGCTTAATACTGAACTGACTGTCTTAAAACCCATTTTTATTTTACACAATTGTATTCAATTAAACGCCACTGAATGATAAATTAAGTACTCGAGGGTAGATTGAAATAACCTGAGTTGCAGGTCTCACTTACGTTGAAACCAGGCAATGGGGTAGACTTCTATTCGATTTTGTAAACATTGCCTATGTACTGGCACTCTTAAGTTAATAGCTAATATTTTTAAAATGGTTAATGTTCGGTGTAACGTTTTGCGTGGTGTGAAATACCTTTTTTAAAACTGGGAAGTGCCTGACGGATACCATCGACTTGGGTAGACTAGCACGGACTAAAACCAAGTGTTTTCCGTCAACGTGATACGCCGGGGAGCCAAGTATCGCTCGCGCATGGACGCTAGCAATGATGTGAAATACCTTAACATTTCTAATCGAGAAATCATTTAAAGAAATCTAAAGCTCGTATTTATTTTCTCACACCTCGTCCTACTACTAGGGACTTCTAGAGAACTTGAGTAACAAACATACCGGTAGTTAAACTTTAAAAGGCTCAAAGCTTGCCCCTTGAGCCTTTTCTATCGTATGGAGGTTTGATCTATGTAGTTTTTAATTTGATTATTTTACGACAAATGTATTTTACTCCCGAAATTCTCCTGACGATCTTAGTTAATGTACATAATGATATTTATATTGCGACGATGTCGAAGTGAACGTAGATTCACACTAACTACACAGATGAATATTACTATTGTATTTTTTTCTTTAAATTGCAATGTTTTTATATACATAAAAATATAAAATATCAATCATTAATTAAGCTAGTCTAATAACTTAATCCAAACTTAATAAGTCACTGTCAGAAGGCCTCGTGCCCAAAATACTGCCAGCGTTACCTCGTTGTATTGCGATACTAAGTCGCTGGCCGAAATATAAGCCAGCATTTCGAGAACGAGTTGCCTCAGTTAGACGCGCTGACAACTCTTTGTACAGGCTATAAGTGGTACGACCCCAAGGCCCTAAAGTTTCGACCGCTAAAGGCGCAAACATGTTACAGCCATCAAGCGTATAGCAATAGCAATATTGATTTATTTTCGTAAAATTTCACTACTTTAAATTTGTGATACTCATGAGTTGTTTTAAAAAAACGACATTGATTACAGTTTTACCATTTTGATTATTTTGGGCGTTGCTTAGGTCAAATAATTAAGTCATCAATATGCTCTTAAAAGCCTTAATAGGCTTAATATGAGCCAATTATCTATGTCTTATATCATACCCACGTTTTCCCCTCGGGCAGGTACTTTTGTTATAATGTTATTAGTTTAGACTTGTATTCATATGATGTTATTAGTTTAATATTGTAGAGAACGGTCTAGGCGGGTAATAACACTTCATTAACTTTCATAAAAGAGAGGCTGTGAAATAGTTAATACTAGAAAGTTTTGTAATTTTGTGAAATTTGATGCTTTAGTAATAGTTGTGGTCAGCACTGAACCTTAATTAATGAGATTAAATAGAATGGTATAACTATTGATTATCAATTATTTCAATTTTGGTTGGTAGTTTTGTTTAAATGAGTTCCAATGTCTGAATAGAGACTCGTTTTATCTGTTTGTGTTTTATACCATGTAAAATGTAAGCAATCCACGAACACGTATTTAAGTATCAAACTGTACAGTTTGATATTTAAATACGTGTGTGTGTTCGACGTGTGTGAATGCGTGTGTTCTATACATATAATTAAATTGTAAAATAGCCATGTCTGTACATTAAATTTAGGAAAAAAATATACGTGTGGACTTCATAACAGCAGTAGAATCCAGACGGACTATTTTTATTTTGGGACTGTAAGTGTGTATGAGAGGTTTTCTATTTCACAGCAAAATGCATGAGATTCTGCACATAGGTTCGTTAAATGAAATAAATTAATTTCAAGATAGATTTTTGGACGTTCCATTCCCCAAGAAGGTAAATTAGGCTTTGAAAGAAAATAGCTAGATAGTATCATATTCCACGAGGACGAAGTCGCGGGCAAAAATAAGTATTTATTAAAAAATAGCATTTGATTAGCCGCTATCGTAATATACACGGTCGCAGCCCACGTTTTGTTTAATTATTTTTGATAATCATTAAAAATTAAATAATTCATGTTTGCTTTAGAAAAATGCTTTAATTTTGATCTTTTCAAAGAATTTATTAAACAATAGTTATTGAATCACATCGCAACGGACATTGCGTTTATCATTATAATAACAAACTTTTGCCCACAGCTTATGGGTCGGTAGTTATTATATATAATTAATTTTCATATTACAAACGATCCTCGAAATGTAGTAATACGTTGTCTCGAAGCGGTTCAAACATTTCAGCCTTTAAGGATTCGATAATACGATAATATTATGACTAGATGTCTACGTGACACAAATGATTGTATTATGGAGTGACCAGAAACAACTAAAATTTCATGTATGATGTAGCCATTTTAAATAAATATTTGAAATATTAAATAATTTTAATAAATGCCCATGAAAGTAAAAAAAATAAGAAATTGCTTTTTAGTCAACAATAGTAAAAACAAACTAAAAGTGCGATATCAATTTATTATTATTTCTAAATTAACAAAGGAAATTATTAAGAAACCACGCTTCTATGAAGGAGTCATCACTAATTGTTGAAGAATCATATAATATTAATTTTTAACGTGTTTTAAGTAATATAAAATACTGACAATACTAAAAATTACAATATAGATTTGATTGAGTTGTGAAATATTTATTTATTTATTTATTTATTTATAAAAAAATATTTTTATTAATTTACAAAAGCAGATAAAAAGTTATCAAAACCTGCGGTCAGTCTTAACCTTCAATCTTGAATGAAGCGTCGCATTATCGCGCCGTAAGACCCGTGATCGTTAACCCATATCGCAGCGCCGCCCGCCCTCGCCCAGCGCCAGTCGCCGCCCGCCCTCGCGCACTCCCGCACGCGCCCATCGCGACAATGCGCCGGCTGAACCGAGGCCTATACTAAACATATCATCTTATTATGTATTCTATATTGTAGTGATAAGGTGCAATTTACAACGAGTCAGTGAACCGTGGTCTTGTTTTGTGAGCGTCGCGTGATTAAGCCCCTGTTTGGATTCATTTCAATGCGAAAATATCTGTGTTTGTTATTTTTATTCACGTTTTTTTACCTTCTAACGTTTGGGAAATATTGTGATAATTTTAACGCATGTTTTTACGGTTTTAAAGAGATTTTTTTTCGGTAACAGGTTGGGTATGATGAGTGATTGTTACATGCTTTCGACAAGTCTTATTTATATTTGCTTGATTTTTGCACATACATTGAGCAACTTTCTACGTTTGAGAATTAATCTTCTTGGTGACTCAACTGTGCTTTTGTCCTGAACCCAAAGATTACCCTTAGAGTTTGTCAAGATTATTTTATTAAAAAATACATCGGTAAATTTAGATTCAAAGGTCAATTTACTTTAATAATAATGGTAATGGTAAGCCAATGGATTTCTATTGAATAAAATATTTACTTTATAAAATCTGCCTTCCTATAGAAATAAATAAATTACTGCTCATTGAACTCACTTCCAAAGGGTTGAAATAAAAGTTGAAGAAAACCTGGCTTATACATATTTTTAATATATTTTTGCCTAATTCTATTAATCTCAATTTTATATGCCATAGTGAATTGGTGATATAGTTTTAAAAAAATTACATTTCATTAACTCTAACAACAAAGCTCTGTTAAAAATGATGAATAAAAATAAACTATGTTATAGATATAAATCTCAAAATTCCTGAAAAAAAAAACGATACTAGGAGCTCGTAAATCGTACTAATAGGTAAATTAAATACCTATCAATGACCTGAAATAAAGTACCTATTTAATGTACTTAATACTCAGTACATACATAATTAATTAATTGTGAAACTTGTTGCGTTTCTACACAAATTCTCGGCTACTTGTTAACGAATGTCAGTCTCGTTATTAATTACGTTTGCTACAATCTACATGTTCTTGCTACATGCTACACGCTACACGGTAGTAATTGTAGTACTCTGTTAGGGGGTACGTTTTATGGTGTGGTATTAACAATTTGATGAGGAACTTTTCGTCTAGCGTGTAATGTATTTGATATGTATTTTTAAACTTGCCTAATTATTTTATTTTCAATACTAGACAATGCTTAAGATCTTGTTATCGACTCTTCAGCTAGTAAATTAGTTTAGCGCTGTATTTTAAAGCAATTTTCATGGTACATATTTTAATAATAAAGGTAGTAGTAAAAGGTACAAAGGTTAATCTCACTCGGGAATCGGTACTAAGCTCTACGTCTAACTATTAAGGTATTACTGACTATTTAGCTTGCAAAATTAAGAAGAACTTCCCTAGGTCCTTAAAAAGATTGTTCTGAATAGAAGTGAGATTATAGCATCCACTAAGAAAGGATTTCTTCACGCAAATGAAGTCTCGCTTCCAGTAGTGATGGACTTGTACGAATACTCATATTCACTGGATACCAGTACAAGGATCGCATTATGAGATATTTTATAATAAAATAAAATAAAATAAAAAAGCCTTTATTCTACTACTAGTAATATGGTTACAATACTGAACTTTAACTTAAATAAAAACTCAAAACCTAACTCAAATATTACCTACATAAATTAATGCAATAAACTTAAAATCTATAATAACATAAAAACTTATAACTTCACTCTAAACCCATTACACGTAATTCAGGCAAGTAGTTAGGTATTGGTCTCGTAAGTAGTAGTCGCCTCTTCAGCGTAGGCCTCCCCCATTTCCTTCCATAAAGTTCGATCTCTAGCCTTTGTCATCCAGTTTGGTCCGCCTTTTTCTCGGAATATGTCTTCCCATCGTTTCCTTGGTCGACCTTTACTTCGTATGTCAGCTCTAGGCAGCCATTCAGTTGTTATTTTTGTCCATCGACCATTTTCCATCCTGCAGATATGGCCAGCCCAGTTCCACTTCAGGAAACGTATCCTCTTGATAATGTCAACAAGCTTAGTTTTGTCTCTTATTCTTTTGTTAGTTATTCGTTCTTGTAATGTAATGCCCAACATGCTTCGTTCCATTTTTCTTTGACATACCGCGAGTCTGCTTTCGTCTTCCTTCTTAAGTGACCAGGTTTGGCAGCCGTACGTTAGGATGGAAGGATGGTTATTTCGTATAGCTTTTTCTTAACATGTATGTTAACTTGTTTATTTTTCATAATTTCTTTATAACTCCAATATCTCTTCCATGCCATAGAAATGCGTCTTTGAATCTCATTGCTTGTACAGTTATTAAAAGAAACCATTTGCCCCAAGTAACGTATTTACGCCTCCAACCGTGATGTTGGGAACCATTGGTTAATATTTTTGTTTTTGAGGCATTGAGAGACAGGCCCACTCTTTTGCTTTAACATTTGTTCCAAATCAGTAGAGTTCTCTGCAAAAATGACGATATCGTCTGCAAAACGCAAATGGCTGAGGTAGGTTCCGTTTACCTTTAAACCCTTTTAGATATTTTATAGGAGATTTAAAATCCCAAATATTTATGTTGCATTCAAATCTTAGTGTATCTTTACGTAATTTATTACACATATTTTTTTTGTAAAATAATGATTAACCTCCGCGAAAATTTCTCATCTGTTTCATTCTTCAAAAACATTCCGCTTGTTGCCTCTTTCATCATTAGTTATAGTTTAAATTATACTCTGTCCATTCCTTAATTTTCTTTTTGACAGATTACATTTAGGGATGCCTTCACACGTTACTGATTCGATTTGAAATCATAATCGATGTTGTCTCAGAAGAACTTTCAATCGATTAATTACATCGAAATGGTTTTAGTTCATTATTAATTATTTGTTTATCAGTAGTTTTTATTAGATGAAATAAATATACAAAATAATAATATAATAATAATGTCACATACTTAGTCTATGACGGTTTCCTAGTTACCTTTGTTTACATTTTGATATGTCATTCCAAGATTTCGACTTAATTTCTTGCAAATAATTATTCATGGAATCATGATACTATTATTATATTCTTGTTTTTTATAAAAAATACAGACAATACACAAAAAAAAAGTCAAATTATTCTTTTTCATAATGATCGATTTATTTCATTCCACGATTTGATTTATAGTCTGTGGTTGTTTGTTACAAACAGTGAACTTCCCTAAAAAGTGTCGCTTGCCAATAAAGTACATTATTATTGTAGTACATTAATCTGACAGAAAACGGTAATTCATAGGCGTGATCTGTCAAAAAGAAAATAAAGGAATGGTCAAAGTATAGGTTGATAATTCAACAATTTCTTAAATACAGAATACAAAATTTATATAAAGGTATAATATAATTTATTCATATATCCATAAATAATAAGTCCAACAATTGGTATTTGTATATTATTGGTAATAGTACAAAATAGTATTTCGTATTCGATAAAATACTATTAGTACCATCACTAGTCTCAGCTCCAAGTATAAATTCTGTTGGATAATCTAAGTTTAGCGTGAAAAGGTTTGGAGTAGTTACCTAGTTATATTCTCGGACGAAAGGAGAAGGCTCCGGGTTAACGGATAAATATATCTGATTTAAAGTTGTTCTCCTTTTTACCCGACTGCGTCAGAAGGAGGGTTATGTTTTTCGAGCGTATGTATGTATGTATGTCTATTTCTTTGTGCCGCCCTACAGCCCAAACGGCTAGACGGATTTTGACATATGAGGTGTCGTTGAATTCGTCGAAACAGTGATAGTGACATAGGCTATATAAATTTTCAAAATGGCGCCGGCAAATGAAAAAAAAAAGGGGGGGGAGGTATGGATTTTCTTTTCATCATAGTAATATGGGTATCAAATAAAAGGCCATGAAAAGACCATTTCAAAAATATATACTTCTTATCACATTTATATTACTGATTAAACACAATTTATATATCGGCACGCTCGCGCGCCCGAAGTGGGTGGAAGTTAGTTTGTATGTTCGCTCACGCTAATCTTGGAAACTGCCGGTCAAATTTGAATAATTGTTTTTGCATTTGATATTTTAACTCACGATTAAGGCTCATTGATCTCAAAAAGATTTGATTTCTACAAATTAATAGATATAAAAAAACATGTCGGTTAAAAGAACTAAAAAGAGTGAAATAAAAAATAATTATTAAAAAAACAAAAAACCCGACTGCTTAAAAAAAGAACTGAAAAGATAAAAACAAGTATAGCATTATCTACATTAAATTCATTAACAACAAATGAAATATGTCAAACTAAATTCTTTATGATGTTGCAGGCGGTGACGGTTTCAGTTCTTTTTTTTAAGCAGTCGGGTTTTTGTTTTTTTAATAATTATTAACGTTCTATGAACATGGAAACTTTACTCAATTATGTTATGTTTGAAGTTTTGAGATGTTTAAAAGTTTATAAAATAGTGTGATCGTTTTTTTAATCTTATTATTTAATATTTACGTTTAGGTAAGGTAGGATTAGGGTCTTTCGGCTTGCTAATTCTGATAATGAAAATACGGTAAGCTCTATACAGTAGTGCAATCGCTTGTTAACCATATCGAGAAAACTTAAAAAAATAAGCCACTGAACCTGCTTTAGCAGTCTGCACTTAATATTTATTATTGTATAATGAATTAAAATGTTTAAAAATAAGCACACATTAATTTCATAGACCACTTTTCTCGTAAAATAAAGTACTCTTGTAAACAATTCCTTTAGACATTTTCTATACCTATTAATAATATAAATTTCAACCTTTATTGCTACAAGAATTCCCGAAATTGTGACATAAATATCAGTGCACTCATGTTAATACCTACATCTACTTCCAAAATCATGCATATCACTAAGAACAACCAAACATTGGTCCAGAGTATCCAGTGTCTAGAAACTTGATAACACGAGTTGTGCCGCGGCATACTAATCCGGCACGTGGCGTACCCGGCACGGCTCCGACGCGGGCACGTGACGGGAGGTAACAACTATTACATTACAGAGTTTTGAGAGGGGATTATTGGAGGTATCGACGGAGGTTTCTTTGGAGGAGTTTGAGTGTTGATGAAACAAGTGCACGCGAGGGTAAAAATTAGATTAGCGGAAAAGTATAATTATCTTGAGGCTGCTAACTGGACAACTATTGCATTAATTAGTATGCCATAAGATAGGTTGTATGGAACATTAAATTTTACTGTAACCTACATTAATTAACAATAATAGTAGAAATTGCCTGAACATGTTCAACTTTATTTATTTCCTGACAAAAATAAGTTTGAATTGCATTACGTGTTAATTGTGAAATTCATTTTAAAGTTTGACATCTGTGACATCATAAAATAACGATAACCGCGCACATTTGAGCACACGCAAAGTGACACTTTGGAATTAACTATCTATTAAAACTTAAAGCACCAGTTTTGAGTCGGTCGCATTGATTAAACATGATCGCATCACGCCCAGAAGGGTATTGCAGAGATTTATGACCATGGATAAAACACCTTCATTTCACTTTTTTTTATTTAGATCTCATGTGATAATAACCTATTGCTATCTACCGGGCAAAAGTCCAACTCCGTGCTCCTACTTCGAATATTCTGAGGGAAAAGTCGTAAATAACACTTGCGCGACCCGGGACGAACCCTCGCGATTAAAAGCAGCATACACTAACAACTAGACCACCGAAGCTAACATCATTAAGGGAAAAATATCGTTCGTAATTTGCTTTATGTAATTTATCCGATTATAACGAAGCCTTCATTATCTTCCAGGCAGTATTTATAGCGTCGCTCATTAGTCGTTATTGCGCCTGCAATATATCTTATATGCAAATGCCTCGCTAAATGCACTCTCTTAGCATTCTTAATGAGTTGCCACTTTGCGAGTTTGTTGCCACTCGGAAAATCTTTACTAAGAAACACTGCTGACGTTATATTTATAAATAAAGATCTTATTTTTTGTAGTTATTGTCTCTTTGAAGAAGATTCTTGCCGGGGTACTTACTGGCTTAGATTGTCCACATCATCCAAACACATGCTAAAATCTTGTGTTGGCGCAGTAGAAAATAGAAAGTCCAATCATATATTATCGAATTAAATATTTAATTCAATGATCTATTGGTTAGCGTATGCGCGTCTCACCGCGAAGTCTCGAGTTCGATTACAGCTTTCCGGGTCGGGCAAAGTGTTATTTGTTAACTTTCCGTCAGGAAATTCACAATAGCAGCACGGAATAAAATGTTCGCGATAGGCTCGGACGTGATGTTATGATAAATATTTTGATTACAAGTAGTTTAACATATTTCACAATAAAGTGACCTGACTATATATCTTTTCATTTAAGCTTCTGCCTTAGGTTTCGTCTGCATGGTAAGACGATAAGGAATAGCTTGGGTTATTTCTTGGGTCTTAAGCTATATCCACACCAATTTTCATCAAGATCGATTCAGTAGATTTTTAGGTTACTGGGTACAATAAAGAAAAGCATTTCCTTTCGTGAACTGAGTTAAGACTTAAGCTCGAATCGTAGCGGTAGGTTTTATTGTATATAGATAGACGATAGTGCTCACATAAGCTCTAATAGAAATCTAATTGGTTTTAAAGTGCACATGGACGGTTCGATCTTTTGCTGTTTGCTTTTACCATAAAGCTTACTTAGTGCTCGTAGCTACGGACATAGAACCATCCCAGTTATTATATGTAGTACACAGGGCGACCGATCAACCTATTCGTTGCCAGTATAAGCTGGTTTTGCATTGCACGGAAAGCCTATACAACGTGTGACCATCTTATTCTGGGAAGTATAGGTTGATGTGTCTGTACATTCTCATGTTCTCTCCCCTGTTACAATATGTGTGAGTTCCATGGTTCAAGGGGATGTTAAGCGAGTCTAGACACCATAACTCATGGGGGAACCTAATGTGTGCCCCATAGTCTGCGCGCGATGGTATGAGTACCTTTTGTGTACGCAAAGGAACTTGGAATACCTAAACTTAATGGAAAACTGTGATGGTTGGAGTGTTGTTTTGAATTAAAAACTTTGGTTCAGTGTTTGTCATTTTACTTTATTTTAATTTCGATTTATTACAAAGAGTTACCTGACTACCTCGTGGTCTAGAGGTATAGTTTGCATACCGCAAGAATTCCTGGGTCGGGCAAAAGTGTTTGGGATTTTTCCGTCAGGAAATTCTCAATAGTAGCACGGATTTGGAATTGTGCCCAGTGAATGGCAATAAGCTCACCTATCCCATATGACCTTAACATAACAAGTGAAGTGTGGGTGTTGTTCAACTCTGTCACACCTCTCTGGATAATATAAGCGTGATGTTATGTTATGTACATGCGTATGTCAAGCTTGAGAGTGGAAGCACCACAGTCTCCTTTATCCTGTCATTAAATGATATGCATTGCTTGGACTTCGGGTCTGACGTGTACGACATCCTATCGTAGTCCTTTACTGATACGGTTCATGGGCTCCAGGTAGCTTCGATCCGATCATCTACATCGCATAAAAATTAAAAATACATTTCTTTCAAATCAAATCAAATCAAATCATTTATTTCCATGGGCCCCAAGGGGCGCTTGAACACGTCAAAACAAACATCAAAACACAAAAAATATAAAATTAAAATAAAACTTAGCTAACTAAATTATAATACTTATTGTAATAAAATGATTTGACACCGGAGCTTAGATTGACTTTAATTCAACTTAGAGAATTGAATTAAAATCAATCCAAGTACCAGCTCCGATGGGTATTGCATCATGAGAAGAGCTGGTGAGAAACTCATGTGCACCATCTTTTCAAATAATTCATACAATATTTGTTTGTTTTTTGACAATAATTCTATGTGTAAGTTATAGCAACCAAAACAACATTATAGCTAAATATGGTTATAAAGAGAAAATGCAATTAAATTATTATAAATAAATCCATAGTATATAGGGTTGCAATATCTTACACTTCAAGCAGAAAATAAAGGAGTAAAAACAATGTGTGTATACTACTGTATAAGGGTTTCAGAACAAACAAAAAAATATTTATAATACTAATAACAAAAACTATTTATACTACAAAAATATAAAAATTAAAAAATGTACACACAGATTGCCTTTACTTAACAATATTTGAAATAACATGAAATGAGGTTATACAAATCAAATTTAGTGAGTGTGAATTTTCATTAATCATATTAAATAATAAAAAATAATGTATCAATTGATATTCATTATAATGTCAAAAGTTGAAACTTAAGTCAATAATATGATAATATGATGTCAAAAATAAATTATGTCAATCTCAATATAGAATATAATATGTCAAAATAATCATAATCAATCATAATTATAAATAGGATAAAACAATGTCTAACTTGGCAATTCATTTGAAATATAATAACCATAATAATTGTAAATAATAAATACATTACTGTAATAAATACATTAGATAAATAAATATTATTTCCAAGGCGTAGTGTCGGTTAAGAAATCTTTACTTGCTGTTCAGGAACACACTCCTGAAATATTCTAAAATGTTGTTAATAGTTGCTGAATACAATGACTTCTTATTCATATAGAATATAATGTTCATGTTGATCTGCAGACCAATAAACTAAAAATAATCTGTCGGTCTGATTCAATTTGCTAACTTGTTGTGGCATTTTAGTGCCCATAAAACGTATACACAGTAGAATACAGTCATATTTCTGTGTTCAGATGTATTAGGGATTTATTGGATGACTATTTGCTCGGTTATAGTTTGATTGAACGGTTCTATTGTATTGTGGGGTTGAGATAATGTATCAATACAGCTTAGTTCTGTGGAATGAGGCCAAGATATCGCTACATTTTTTTTAAATATTTTAACATCTTAGTCGTGCAAACTGCCTCGTAAGTAAGGCACAATAAGGTATGTACTTCATTTTGGCGATCGAAGGTATAACGTGTAATTACCCCCCAAACCGGATCACAAAAGATCTCTTACCTCATTAATAAAACAGTTGGTTTGATTGATTGACTCTCCGTCCCCGTAGCCTACTTCATTTAATGAAATTATCGAAGACATTCCGCTAAGACTCATCCATCACAGTTCAGGCTGCGTTTGATTGAGCATCGTATACCTAACCAACTATTGTAAATAAAGGTGGGTACTGAAAGGTATAGCTGAAAGGTATAGTCAAATAAGTAGGGTTATAATATCATGCCTCTATTACCTGGCAGAGTAAAGCAAAACACTCACACTTCATCGATTATGTTTAGGTTCTATGTGATAGCAGAGAGTGTATCGCCATCCACCGAGTCTCCATAGTATCAACCCGATTCCGGTAAATAATATCACGTGAACTATAGTAAAGCCAACGAGACGAGATAAAGAATGTAAACAAACGGACCGTTACTGAGTTACATTGCGATAGCGAGGGATTATTATCTCTGTCCTTATCATTCGTACACGCAGTTGACGTCAATTGATCGACAACAGCTGTCGTTGTGTGTTTCGTGGTACAGGAAAGCAGTCAGTACCGCAGTTGTCAACATTTCGCACCTTTGGGAACAAAGGGTCACTTCTGCATGTTTTCCAACTTTACAGGAGGAGCATTTTAAACTTTTTTTTGTTTCTTTTTTTAAATAGCTCTTTATTACTTTTGTGTATTAAGTCGATTCCTAGGATATATATATATAATATTGATTAGGTTTTCACAAATAATCGTGAATAATATAAATACTCTATAGGTAGGGCTTTCTGAGAAACAAGCCATAAACTAAGGGAAGGGTACCAAAAGTGACTTTTTGTTACAAATTGCTAACAGTTATACTGCAGAAGTGACATTATTAAAATATTTATAAACAGAAGTGACGTTATGTTTGCAGCAAAGAAATACAAAATTTGGTAACAAAACGTCAATTTTATCCAGAAGTAACAATAATATTGCAAGAAATATGTAAACATATAAGTTATTACTTACCGTAGTGCCCCTTCGTTTAAAATGCACAAGGTGACACGTCGGCTGTCAACACACTTCTGACCGGTTGAGACGTTACATTTCAAACAATCGTGCTAATCACGCAAAATAAAAGAACGTCACTCCCTCTCTCACAAGGCCGTTTTTCATGCGAATATCACCATTTTTGGTGTGTATATAAAGTCGATTATCGCGGTTTTTTCTGTATATTTAAGTCATTTTTGCAAAAAATTGCAGAAGTGACCCTTTGTTCCCAAAGGTGCGATTTGGTCCGCCATTTTGTGATCAAGTTCATTCCTGTTTGGATTGCGTTGGAAGTGATACATATTTTTTCGTCTCCGTATTTGCTTGGTTTTTTGTAGTTATTATTCCGTTTCTGTTAGTTTTATTTTTGATTTTTGCTGTTATTACTTAGTTTTAATATATTTATGTTATATTTTTTATGTTTTTGACAATATAAGTTCCTTGTCAGTCTTTTAGTTATCTAGTGTTTCTTTAGTTTATTTCCTATTTTCTTAATATAATTTATTTCCTTTTCGCCTGGTTTCTTTACCTCAACCCAATCCACAACAATAATAATTTATTCAAATAAAAATGTTTTGAACCCCTGAACATTTGTTTACATTTTTTATCTCGTCTGGTTGGCCTTACTATAGATCGAGTATTTTTTTATAGATGCAACACTTAATTTTTATAAGTAATTTAAGCAAAAGTGTTAAAAACAAACTCGCATACTTCTAAAGAAGAGTTTGTTAATACAAAAGGCATCGTGACTTATCCATAGATAGTAAAATATAGTTATTTATCAAAATATACGTAAACATAAACCAAATGCACGAATTTTTTATTACATACCTGCTATAAATCTAACTCTTTTTATAATCATTTAAAGTTTCATGGGCGAATCCATTAAAAAAAAATATTTTATCAATAAATTACCGACACAATTTAGAGCTACGCTTTTCAAAAACGCAATATTTCGTATAGCTCTGAAACAAAATTAATTACTTCACACATAAAACACTTAAGCGTGACGTCACGCCATTGTAGCCGTTTGTGGAAACGTTTGGGCGAGTCTATTATTAATGTAAATATAAAATAGTATTATCTCAGGAAGGTTATGTAATATCAATGTACTTCTTTTAATGATGTTTCTAGTTTTGATAGGCGTTTCAATTACATACGAAATTAAAAATTAGTCGTAATGTCTATTTTATGTATTTTATTGGGTTTAATTATTTATGATAGTGTGTTAGAATCTGTCTGTGTGCATGTCACAAAATATTATGTTTATATTATACACAAACATGCTAATGCATGGTGTAAGCTATCATCTGTCTGTCCGTCGTTTATATAGGGGATTATGTTGAAATGTTTGACATATCGATTGACTAGTTGTGAACATGCATTTATTTATTTTTTCGGTATTAAACGGTATATAACGGTATTTCCATCCACAGATCTGAATCAGTGATAAATTTCGCAAGAGTACTTCGTATGCTGGGTTGGTTCAAAGTGCCAACTTTCCTAGTATTAAAATGTTCGCATGATGTCATGATGTTCATTAGTTTGGTTTCCAGACGGACTTTTAACTCTTTCAAAAATGCTTTCTTCTATGCAGTGTCTCTTCTATCTTTTACGAAGCGGCCGTGGAGCAATGGATATGGCATGGGTCTTACGATCGAGAGGTCGTGGGTTCGAATCCTGGCCATAACACCACGGACCTGAACTGCCTTCTACCACAAGCGAATCATGCTTAGCTGGAAGGGGTTAACAAAAATATTCGTAATTAGCATTTGCAAATTTCTAGTGAGGCATAAAAATAAACGACTATTAAGCTCTTTCACAAAAACTGAATCATTTCACAGCATTTATTTGCTGAAACGGCAGAAAGTTCGTTACTGACTTTTCAGTGCAATGTTTCAAAGCTGGTAAACTGTACTCTGTTTAACTGTATACAGTGGAACTGTGTACTGTATAACTGCTTTTGAGACCCAAACTTCTTGCTGTTTAATTAAACAGAAATATTGTGAGTCGCTTTTGAGTTCTCAATACTGTCTTGTTTTATTGTTATTGTAAGTTATCAGTCTGCACTTGGAGAAAAGAGGATTATGACTTATAATTCAGTGCATAACTTCGTGAAAAATGTTGATGTTTTTAATAGTATCTACCTCTATTCTGTGGCGGTGTTTTATTTGCACATTTAATTTAGTATAAATGTAGATAAGCCATTGTGAATGATGTCGAGAAACTGGTTTCTACTGCGTGCGTATTTCATAAATGGAGTCACACGAAATTTAGATTTCTGTCAATCAAATATCGACTTCATTTATGTGACTTTAAGTTTGCACTAAATTTTCATTTTCGAAACCGTCGGTTTCTCATAAAGAATCGCACCACCGATTATTTTAAACTAATCATTTTTCATAATAGATTGTTCGCTAACAAGCTTGCTGCCAATATCTATTCTGTTGTGAATTGCTTATGAATAGCTAAAAAAGATATCGATAATTATATATTTTATAAACGTTTTTTCAATAGCTCTACCACATATAATTCCTATTGAACAATTTGGTTTCTCCCTTAGCATATAATATTTAGATAGAATACTCAGAAATACCCCATAATGTCGTCATAATCTAAGCTCCATTATACGCCAACAATTAACGTAGAATCGAGACGCCCTACAGCGCCATCTAGCCATCGTTAACGTTATCACGTGATACTTAATGCTATTGTGCTAACTGTGCCCACCGTCCGCTGTGCACACACATTAGCGCACTGTAGCATAATCAGTGTTTCTAACTGACCATTCATGATTGACCACATTCACACGTAATATACAGGTCAAATAATACGCACACAATGATTTGGATCAGTAAATACAAAATTAAATTATACTATTACACTTCTGTTGAATACGGTTAGCTGCAATTGTTTTCTTTCTCTTTCCAAGTTGTTGGTGGACTTCGACTGAACTTTATCAAAAGGCAGTGAAACACCACACGATATCACCTACAGGTAGTCATCAATAATAACTAACAAGAAACAAGCTTTGATATTATCAAGCCACCTGGTTCTTGAGAATAAATTATTACTTGAGTTAGAATTACGTGTAGCGTGTAGTTTTAAGACGCAATGGCTGTCGATCTGTCTCTGTACGTAAGGAGTGAGTAGGCGGCCTAAAATGTGCCTTAATTAACGACAGGTGTCGGTATAAGGTATTGCCTGTGTCTTAGGCACGCCGCACACATTTATCACAAGACAAGTGGGCGTGTAATTTTGTAGCATATCATTTGTAGCTGATTGTTAGCAGACCCGAGTGATATTGACATAACCAGATGAACTTTGTTGCGACCGGTCTCAATATAAATATAAACTTGCCGATACATGGTACAAATAACGTGGCACATAATAAAACCTTAAACTTAGAGCCAGTTTCAATATAGCACACACTATTGAAAGCCAGCTGTGTTCTGTTTTTAGGTGTCAATTGGGACACTTTTATATTGCGTCAGGTTAAATATTAGTGAACTAACATTTTATAAAACTGATGAAACTGGCCCTTAAAACAAACATAAAAATCAAGTATGGTGTCCGTGGAGCACGCTGGTATCAGTCGTGTCTTGTGACAGCCAGACGAAGCATGGCTATTCGATATTCCTGTCGCATGACCTATAGTGTTGGGACAATACATGTCTTATGTCGATAAAGGATACCGTTTTTCTCTCATACAACGTTGGTTTCATGAAAGTTACATAATTATATGGGTAGTATTTTATTATTCCATCCCTGGAAACTTTAAGGATATTGGCAATTTGAAAGCAGCCTACACTTAATTAAGCCATGACTTCTACTTTAGCCTTTTTTCGCCTATGTTGCTCATTCTCTATTGCTTGCAACATTTTATTATTTAGGTAATCGATAATGAAAAATCCGTCAAAAAGTGTGTAAATAATTAGTTTGGTGTCGTCACTTAAAAAAAATTACATTTAAAAATAACGTATTACGACTCATATGAGCAAATAAATAATGACATCGCCTAGATTCTTAAAGAGTACAATGTTTTCTCTAGAATTCAAAATGTTAGCTCTTTTTCGACAAGCTATATTCGTATAAAAAAATATTTTTTTACCATGTACATATCTATATCCGAGATTTAATGTTCGTCCGATTGTTTGTTATTGGCCAACATGTTGCACGAATGAACTATAAAGTTATAAAAACCAGGCTGTAACCCATAACAGTTATTTCTGAAACAATTTACAACGGTATAAAACGTGTTATTCACAGGTGAAAATTTGTCTGCGATTTTATTTCTTTTTTCCAACACGCTAATAAAATCAGATAGTCTCGATACTCTATACACTAACAATTACTTGCTGGTAAAATGTTTGGTTCTATTATTTGTGTATTTAATCAAGATTTTACAAACCTATCAGTCGTAAAATTCATTTGGAAATATATCTTGAAATATCCTTGAGGAAAATCATTGACACAAATCCTCATACTATTTGTAAGTGAAAGTTTTAGATTATGTCTGGAGGTTTGATACTATTTCAAGCAAAAACTATTGAATCGTTCTTTGGTTTTTCATACCAAATATTCAAAATATATCGATTTTTAAATTTCCCCGCACTAGTAAGCTATGCGTCTGGCGTTGGATGAAGTCCAGGCGAGTAAGGCCGGGTCAATAAATATGTATGAATCGGACATGTCGCATTCTAAGGGATAATATTCGTATTTTGCTACACCGCTCTGACATGGCGAACGATGTTATACTTGCAAGCTTTTGTGTGACTGCGAACAGAGGATTCTTAACGTTATTTTAAAAGTGGTAAAGTTTTTATGAACAAGAGCCTCGCCTACCGTCTCACCTATAAAATACCACCAAATAGTAGTATAATAATACAAATGTGTCGCTTTAACTGAAGAATTTTTATTGAGAAATAGGTCCCGATTTTACTGGCACACACGCATCTAGAATTTTTAGATCTATGCGTCGTTGTTATCATTTATCAACATGACCAAATGTATTGTTGTCACGAAGCAACCCTTTTCATGACGAGATTGAATAAGCTGTTGAATGTCTGTAACTTATGTTTAAAAAAGGATTCGATGTGTAAACGATATTACGGTATTCTGTCTTTTTACATTTGTAGTTAAAATCAGTTTAATCTTAAACTAAGCTCCTAAACTACCTGAATTAAAGACAAAAAATTGTATCTTGACTGTCGATGATGTTTTGATTTTTTTTATTCCGAAACATTACAGCACCCGTGCGTTATTCTGTAGACTAAGCTCTTAAATAGAAAAAGATATGTATCTCCATCGACATAGAATTACATAGAATCACGCCCACCCCACGGGACTGGTATATTTATCCCTAGATATCTATGGCGTTATCACCACAATAAAATGCAGCAAATGAAAATAAAGTAGCTTCCGAGCGTAAAGTGCAATAGTTATAACTCGCGGGTTTAACAAACGAGCGAGGAGAGTTACGTGCTGCATCTTTATGTAGCTTTCTATAAAACACCAGATTACTGTAAATCTTGCAGCCAATGGTGTAGCAAGTGTTTATTACGATTTAGTTTATTTATTTAAGGTGTTTTATTGGTGAGAAAATCAATCCTTAGATACATTCGTAGATTAAATAAGAGGTAACATTAATAAAATAACCATTATCAATCCAAAAGTCATAGAAACAAAAAAAAAACAAAATGCTTCTGGCTCTATCAGCGTGTAATATTTACCTATTTGTTAATCTAGAATATATGGTAAAGGCTACAACTGTGCTAAATTTAATTAAAATTCGCGATAAGTTTACGAATTCTAAAATTTATCTGTCTACCTTTCAATCAAATTTGAAATTTTTGATGTATTTAAAAACCATATTATACTGAAGTCTATCTGTTGAACTGTTAACAAACATGGCGTTTGCATTAATGATGTCACGGCTCTGTAACGTAAACAATGAAACGTGCTTACTACGACACGCCCACTACTGTAGGACACGCAACACCTAAGGTGAATGTTATTACTTATGTTTTTACAGATTTTATACAAGAAACGGACTAAGGCTTAGACCTATAAAGCGTACGTGTATGAAATTTTGATATAACGTTGTCGCCTAATTTATAAAATGTTATTTTTATCAAGATTTTTCATTTCTCAAACAATATTCATTAATACTTGAATAATGAGCACGAGTTTTGATTAAATATGTAATACTTATTATCTCCGGTCCGTTTAGATTATTTTTAATTATAAATTTAACTTTACTCTCAAAAGAATAATTAATCTATCGTCCTCTCTGCTCAAGGAGAGAAAATGGTCCATCTTCGAAATTTCGGATGGTCACGGTTTATAATTACCGCCAGACTAGCAGCTGCCCGTGACTTTTGCTTGCGTGGCATTTTTATTTTTTATGATGGATAGGCACGCGTTTGACCACGATCTCACCTGATGGTAAGTAATGATGCGGTCTACGGTGGAGCACGCTTACCCATGAGATACCTATTAACTTTTGCTTTGAAGAGATCCTTGTTGTACTCATGCGGAAACACAGACTCGGGCAAGGCGTTCCATTCTTTGGCAGTTCGCATAAGAAATGTAGAGGCGACTAAGCGTTTCGTCTCTACATTTCTTATTGGTGGTGCGTATTGGTGGCATATCTATCGTGAAGCGATGCCTGAGTGCCGTTTGTCTGGTAGTCCGATGGTGAAACGGGGGCGGAGGGATAAGGTTGTGTAGTTCCTCGCACACTCTCCGAAAGGTATCCTATAAAAGACCGATAGGCTGGCAACCTTGCTCCAGACTTTGTATGTCCATAAAAGTTGCCTTTCACCATACTTATATCAATCTTCTTACTAGTTTTAGTCCTGATCGGCGATAACTGCGCAAGTATAATTAAACAGCAGCAACCTATTGTATTAGAAAGGATAAACTCAATTTGGTTCAGGTATTATGTAACGGTGTGTAAATAAGTGCATATAATCTTGGACAATCAAACCAAAAGGACTACGTATTGTCAGGCGTCCTCCGCTGCCGAATTAGAAGAAAACAGATCTTGCACGTCTTATAAAACTAGTTGTCACATCATAGATGCGCATAACGATGTACTTTTATTTCCTTACCAAATTGATTAAGTACTCTTTGATAATAATAGAAACACATCTGACATCTTGATTCCAGTGGTTATACCATAAAAATGTCGCTTACTTGTAAAATAAGCAGCGTATTTTAAAAAAAAACCATTTTTTCTTTGCCAATCTTTGTTACGGTCGTTTTAATCTAATCTTATGAATAAAATTTCTCCAATACTCTTGTTATTGCCATGTCATTGTCACCTCCTATAAAAAGTAATCTTCATTTGTTTTTTTAATGTTACGCCAGATAGCGTATTCTATTCACACAGCGTGTTAAAACGCGCTCGCGATTCGAATACGCGGCGTACTCACCGCGATAATGAACGCTACGCTCGACGTATCGGGCATACAAACGAGATATAAACCACAAACTTATCCCTGGATACTGCGAGGGCGTCACTTGCCATAGAAATGATGTGTAAGTCTTCGAACTTCTGTAAAATTTGGTATAGTGCTAAATTTTGTCGGCCGCAAAGATAGTGTTGTCGGATTTTTGATTCGCTGGGAATGGGCACATTGTCTCGTTTTTAATAATATCATGTCGAAATGTCTTTTCACTCTATTTCCGTGTATCATTTGATGTGACGAGGATTTTAATGAGAGTCCGACTTTTGGGACGAGCTCTCTATTTCCGGCAGAGTCAAATATCGGTCGATGCAGATAGTTGCGAGCAAAATATTATCTTTATCCGTGCACATTCATTGATTTTTTAAATCCTTTGACTATAATGTAACGGCTTATAAATGTTTTACTTACAAAATACACATAGATACAATTAATAAATAAATAAAATAAAATAATAAATTACATTATGCGTCATAAAATTACTCCGCATCGCTGTCCAACCGTGGCCGAGAAGGCTGGCAAAAATTAATATAAAAAATTAATTAATTTCGCTTAATATATTGTGACGGATATTTTACGAATCATAGCATAATAAACCACTGCCGTGCTGTTTAGATTTTACTAAATTATTCGGACCACATAATACATAAATAATGCAATAAACAAATTGAATGTAACTATGACGTTGAAGACAATACGAAAGGCGTTCAGCTGTAAGGAGCTCATTATGAAAAGTATTACTGACTCAGCACTTCAGCCCCTTCACTTAGCTAAGTACATGTCGTTATAAAATTTAACTACACGGCTTAAATATTAAGACATTTGTTGAGGGTAGCTCTTAGAACACAATTATAACCGGCGATACCAAGATAAAAATAGTGTATTGCAAGTTCATACTGGAGAGCCCTTCACAAAGACTAGATTGTTTCGGTTCCATTTTGTCTTTCTTGATGCGAATTGAACATTAGGTTGGTATAGACGATATGGAAAATTTTACTTAGTATAGACAATCTCTCTTTACCATAATGGGCTTTGTTTGTATTAATAGGTGATATGTGAATAATGTATTATTATCATAAAATTCGATGTTATGCAGTCCATAATATTTTAGTTTGTCGAGGCAATTTGATTTGAATTGCGATCAAGGTATTTTTTACGTAAATAAGTTATCTAGTGCTAAATGTACATGATAGTGAGACCAGCGAAAAAATATGTCTGAATAAGTCATAATTATTATCCATACTTTAAATTGAATATTTAACATAAATACATAAAACCACGCCTCTATCTCACGGGGGTAGGCAGAAACGATAGAACGCCATGTGCACCTTAAATACCTTAGTCTTTTATATATGTTGTTTTTCTTAACATTTTTATAAAAACTACGAAATGCATTCACCTTGTTAAATGTGCTAGTTCCATTCTCGTGGCTCGTAATGACAAGTGCTTAGCGTTGACCTAATGCCCGACACTACGATGAAAGTTCTAATTATAGTTACGACCTGAGAATACTAGAACCCAGTTCGTTAATAAAAGCTTTTAGTGTCTTAATATAACACGAAAGATATTCCAGGTTATAATAAAAAAAACATCTGTTTATATTTATGACGCGTAAATATATAACAGACACGAAGAGAATGGTTCCACTCTTTACCTATTGTGATACATAAAATCGAAGTTTTCCGGTAATCATTGACCTACCACCTGCTATCCTCTTGGGCACTGTTTTACAATTAATGATGTTTGCACTTGCTTTGTTACTAAAACACTTAGTGGCGATTTCACCTACATGTTACATTTGATTTTAACGCTAAGCTATAGTTTTATATCTCTCTGTCCCGTACAAACATTGTATGATAAAGAGCAAATACCGGTTTAATAAAACAGCAGATTAAGATGTTAGCTAAAATCGGCCCTTAATGTAACTACCTACTGTGAGGGACTGTATATAGGTAGGTACATTTTATACCACTTAAATGTTATTCAAAATTGATACGTTTTTTTGGAAAGGGTAAGACATGGTACAGAGCCAAGTAGGAGTTAACGTATAGACATATTGATATATTTGAAACTGCATTTTATTAGAAAACATATATATATGTCTTTTATGAGATCACAAGGATATACCTGCCAAATAATTCTGGCAGACAAACATCTCGTAAATTTCTCATAGGCCTGTAACAGATAGGGTATTCCCGAGTTGCGTCACTTCTCAACGCTGAAGCATTATGTTCTATTTGCAGAACTATTCCAAAGCTTTCTCACTGTTTATTGTTGTTGTAACCTGCGATTACTTGTACTGAAGGAATGCAATAGGTATTTTAGACTATTTTAATGTCATTTTAGCACTTATTGTTAATTTTGTTTAATAAGAGCGTATGACAGCAAGGCAATAATTTTATTTTGATCTTCAACTCAATCAACTACCCAACCGTAATCTTCCGCTATAAAAGGTTTCTCTTAATTTGCAGCACCACCCTAGTCATCCACCTTCCGCATCCAGTCTCCTACAGCGACTATCTTAAGGTCGTCAATTCACCTGGCGGAAGAGGAGGGCCGTTCTACCTTACAGTTACCCAGAGGATCTTTAATTATAACTTAAACATTATAACGTTTTAAAATATCTTGTGGCTGTACCAATGAATTCTGCAAACATGAAAATAAACCTAGTATACCCAGTACCCGATTGGCTAGAAATAATCGAGCCAGTTTTACAAGCATCGCGTCACTGCACGGAAATACATCGCCGTAAAACTCATGTGTACCAATACGTGTTTGATCATTTCCTTTATGATGGATTCGCGGCAGACAGATAGTTTGCAGCTGACCATATGTATGTTAGATTAAATATCAGTGGGTCAAGATATTAACTCGCAAAAAGAGCCACAGATAGCGAGGTTCCTTTCTTTCAACAGTTTTATGCTTTACAGCTTTTAAATTACCAAGGATGCAATGCAAAATGATGCTTAAAGGTCGTTTGGCGGTAAACAGTGATCGTAGCATGTAAACGTCTACGGCACTAGGTGTGCAAACTTGCGCGGTATCAACCCTGTATAAACCTATTAAAAACTTTTTACGCAAGAGCCTCAGCCCTAGTCTCTTGGGAAAGCTTTAGCAGGAAGCTCATGCCACAAAAGAGAATCATTAAACTTGAAGTCGGTATAAATCTCTTAATGGTTTCGAAAATGGAAAGTTATCAGCAGATCATTTGATTTATTATTTTCCAATCAATCTTGGAACTATATTTATGTTTCAGTCCATTTATAAATTTATAAAATAGCAATCAGTTCGCCACAAACTATTTGCCTAATCCAAACACAGTGATACACATAAAAGCGTCGGTTTGTTTGTCGAATGAATCAATGCATCGGGCGGCCGCGCGCCCATTTCGGTGGCATATGTACTAAGTGATCGTAAATCTTTTGCGTATTAGTTCGTAAATGCCTGTGTATGACACTCAAACATATTGTATATGAATATCAATTTATTGGTTCTTTAAATGTACGAGAGTATAATAAATAATTCGATTGAGCCAGTTCCTAAGTAGGTACCTACTTAATTTTTTCTGTCAAATAATTGATAACTAAATTCTAGTAACTAATAACTAAAAAAGAATATTCTTTATCATATCACTAATCCACTAGGTCACAGTTTATTAAGCTCGTTATCTTGTATCGCTGAACTTTTCAGCGCGGTAGGTACATGAATAAAAATAAGCCTTTGTGTTTATTTAAATCTTGTCTATAAACCGTCTGTATTTCAATACGTATCGCAATACCTTTGGTAGTTATTACGTAATTGAATAAAAAGATTAAAACATGTTCAAGTAGAATTTTATAATGATGTGTGCGCAATTCGCGAGTTCTCTAAAGCGAATTGGCTAATCCTTTCACCACGATGGCAAGTCAATATTAAATTTGTCTCAGCCATCGACACGACGAAGAAGAATGATGTTTGTGATATATTTTGTTTCTTAAAAAAAACTAGACACCTAAAAGGTTTACTAAAAGACAGCTAAATACTTTCGCAATATTGAAAAAGAGCCCCAAGAGTCGTCGTTTTCGCCCGAAACGAAAATAAAGCCTGAAAAAATCACTTTCCTTGTGAAAACGCCGCGTGAAAGCCTTTGGCATAATTAATTGTGTAATGGCCATCGACACCGTTTCCGAGAGCTTTTCAACCGACGAAAAAAGCAGGTTCTCTATTTGATTGGGTGTTTTTGTGTGGATTCGGTAGTACTTTGGATGTAGATTCAGATGTTTATTTTGTGACGCGCACTAGCTTTCACACATTTTAGCGCATTTTTTTGCAAAGTTAATTAACCCTGTTTGATATAAACGTACCTACGTTTATTCTTTCTTTATTTTTATTCGACTGTCAAAGAAGAGCAAATTTGCAAAATTTTATACAACCTCCGCCCTTTAGGTGGCTAATTAAAAGCGCAAATAATATCGTTTAAGATGCAAACATTTATTTTAAATCATTTCACATTTTTTGTAATAGTAGAGTATTTTTTTTTTATCTTATCTTTCGTAATTTCTCAGATTTTAGCTAAAACATTAATTCAAATATCTTCAAACAGGATGAAAGAGCTGTCTTGGTGTAGGCTTATCATAATAAACGATTTCATTTTAACACAGCTTCGCGCTACTGTAATTTAATTACACCATTTATTTAACTGTCCATATTAATCCCGAAATTAATGCATATAGTTAAAAAAATCGCATCGCGAATTATTCGCGAAGCACGGCTGCATTCAAATGTATGATTAATAGATTAATAATATTATCACAAAATACAGAGCTAGCTTTAATCCCGACATAAATTTAATAAAGAGCTTAACTGAATACATTGTAAATATTTTCACTGCAGGTATGTTATAAAATATTAGGCATGTGGCGTACTATTATCGATAAAGCTATTACACCGCTTGGAATATTTTGTCAATCCTCCGAATCTGCTATGTGAGGCATATAAAGTTTATATGTCTCGTTCGCATGTATTCTGTTCGATGCTTATTCTATAATTTTATAGAATAAGCTTTTTTATAATCTTTGAAAAAGATTATTTAAAAAAAAAATGTTATATTAGAGCATTTATAAACAATTTTGAAAGTGATGACAACTTTGCCCTTCGCCTTATACCTTTAGCCTACTTAAGAAAATACGCTAGTTATTACTCTAGTGAATAAGTGGTCGGTGACTGTAATTCAGGATTTGTCATTTCATCCACGACATAAAACACTTGTTAAGGCCAAAACAAAAATACTCAGCGCACTAATTGATCTTTTTTATATTATCGCTCATATGTGTGGTAGCTAAACGTAAATAAACATATCCCGTAATAAAATATATTGGATTACCGTTAGGTGTCCTGTGCAGTGATCGATGACGTCATAACAGTGACGTATTCGGTATACGCTGGGAATCAATTATGAGGCTATGATTGCAAGTGAGGTTATTGCATATCGAATTGTGAGGAAAATTGAGCGTTAGTAGATCCTATAAATTGTTTTAGATTAGATGTACAGAATGGTGAATCATGTTAGATATTGTTATGTGCTATACCAGCTTACAACTGAAGATCCAGTCGCCTGATCAATAAAAAGCACCTCATAGTGCATTGAATTAATACAGCTCAGATTTTGAAAATTTTTTTATGAACATTGTTTTTTTAAATTTACATATTCAGAAACATTTAAGAGCAGGAAAATCAACGCGCTAAAAAAACTGTACGTTTTTTGTTCAACTAGAAATGTAGCGAATATGTTACCGATTGCACGCATACGTTTTACATTTTGTGGGATTCTATTGCGGGTAGATATACGTGCCTTCATTCGTTTCTATTATGTAACGAGAGCTATTCGTTTTTGAGAAAAAGGATGCACTCAATCGAACAAATAAATCGTACCATTCACTTCATTCACTATTTTTAACGAAACCACTGTTTCTAAACATGGTCAGTTGGCCAAAAAAATATACATTGAGATCATTAAATTCGTTCAAAAGGGGTTTTTATTTTCCTTAAAAAGTCATCTATGGAAAAGACGTCTGAAATCACGTCTGTGTCAGACATCCCTTTTGTAATTTTTGGATCAAATAAGGTATAATAATAAAATAAAACATCGCTATTTAATAAATTTCATTTACTTGTGAAGTTATAGACCAACCCTGTTGTACTTATTACTTTAAACTTAATCACAAAAGCTCTTTAACCACCGAAATTGAACTACCCTAATTACCGCAGACATATCCGACAATTCCTGAATTGCATGGGCGTCAAAATTAGTCGTGAGTGATGGCGGTCCTAATTTAGTAGGCGTAATTATTCCCTAGGGAAAGAAGGGGTTGTCTACCATGGAATAGTCAGTCTTTTAATGGTAATAATAAGTTTAAAAGCGACTATACGAATTGAAAAAGGGATGGAATATTGGATCTATCTGTCGAAGATCGGCTGATAATATGAATGTATCGCTGGTCTTATCTAATAGTAAGCTGCATGCTTGCAGAGGCTGCATATGCCTCTCATTGCGACGTCTTGGTTTAAATGCCCGGGTCGGGCAAAAATGTTATTCCCGTTTATTTCGTTAGGCAATTGAATGGCGATTGGCTCGCTGGATGGCGATAGGCTTACCCTCTTTCACGTGGGACTTAAACAAAATAGGTGAAGTGTGGGTGTTATATACCTCTGACACACCCTCTTGGGTAATATAGGCGTGATGTTATTTATATATTAGTGACACGCTCTCTTAGCTGAGCAGCTTAGATAGCGTGTCACCAATGTATTGCCTGACAATATTTTATTGAAATTTACAAACACATTAGATTTTAGTCTAAAATTCGAAAACACAGAAAGTAAATCCTGTACAACAAGCGTCCTGATTCAGCAACTGGCTTCGAACCCCGTACCTCTGGCTCAGCGCCAGAACGATACGAATGCGACGGAAGTTATAGCCGATATCGCTGACCCACTGCCCGATTGCCGGATTAGAGCTACCGGAAAGAGAATTTATTGGGCTTCTTGGTCAATGCACATAGCAGTGGAGTCTTTGGTAACGATGTCGAAGGAGTAAGCCAAGTTTGCTACTTTTCCTTTATCCCATGAGAGGTGATAGAAACAATGAAACGCTATTTGCTACGCTCCTTACACACCTCTTTCGTTGCCTCAACATTCCTACATGCTCGCCCGTTTCGTGTGCTACGTTCTTGTCCATCCTGAAGGACGCCACTTTAGGTCCCTGTTACTTATCATCTGCTATCAAAATATTGCTGCACACGTACTAGAGTACACTCAAGTACGTGTGCAGCAACAGTTGCTCTATCATAGATTTAAATTGCCGAGTTTCAATTTTTGAATCAAAATGCTTCACCTGGTTTACGTGAACTTGTGATAATGCAAAGGTTATTATAAATCACAAAAAAATCTACTTAGATTGGCACCTGAAATCAAATTAAATCAATTCATTATGATTTACTACCAATTTACCCCATATTAACTTACTGAACAAACTGATAAATAATAGTTTTTAATCACATAAATTACAACGCGTTAGAGAATTCTAAATAATTCTTTGTCAGCAGTCGCTACTAAAGTCATTTGCGTAAGTTTCTAAACACTTGATACCGGCATGTGCGAGTATGATAATACTTTATTATATTCCTCCAAATAAGATATTTGTATAATTGTAGTAACATTTCATGCAAAGTAACAAATAATTAATGAACTGTATCAACTGTACCGCAGGAACATAAGAGCTCCTAAATGACGTCATAACTCTTACGTCACAAATAATTCATATAATAATGAAAGTACTTGTATATATGAGCGAGAAAGTTTCTGTCTCGGGTTGCCAAATATAGTTGCGCGTTAGTTGCGCGATTTATTGTAGTTGTCTATTGTGTACCTGAGGGATGTATTAAGTGGGAAAGAGGGGTGAAAGAGGGATTTAGTTAATGTTTAATTAGATATATGTGTTTACTTTCTCGCTAAATGTACGATCTCATTCGACGTAGTTTCAAGTGTCCATAGGTTTACCATCTGACAGGCCGCGGTCGTACGCTCATTTGCTACCTTAATAGAATAAATTTTAAAACTATTTGAAGTCCTACAGAACTAAAGCATTTGTCATGATAATAACATTTTACACGATATGTAGTCCATTATGTTTAAAATGTCGTTCATAATAAACATTGTAATAAATAAATACATAAAATAAAAACGAAAATGTATCATTTCTGTACATTAAAGATATTTCAAAAGAAATAACACGAGGCGTCTTTATAATAGTAAAAGAAGCAATAATATTTTTTTTAAATTTTGACATTATGTTCATTACGCGCATCACGCTAAAACTACAACAAAATTGCATGCGGTCTTCACTTTTGTTTAGCTTGAGATCTTACAAAAAATCTGGTATTTGTTTAATCTCTATGGGAGTAAATTAGGAAGTAATTTATATGGTAGGTTCAACAATTTGAAATGAAATTGCACATAGGTTCGTTACATGACGTAAATGAACTGTAAGATACAATTTCTGGCAATATTACTCCCTAACAGGTTGAATTAAGGATTGTAAGTTTATATGTTGGTAAATTTTAAAGAAAATTGCTTGAAATTCTGCTAATAGATTTCTTACACAACATCTATATTAACTATTTTTTTTTTTTAAATTTGCCTACCTAGACAGGTAAATTTGGGTTTGAAAGTGTATGAGAGAATATCCTTTTTGTTTGTAGGAAATAGCATTGAATTATCGAATTCCACGTGGACAAAGTCGCGGTAAAAGCTAGTTGTAAATAAATCGACCGCGCGTGGCATCACCATTACAAACATAACTTCATAACAGCAATAACCAAAATTCGTCACTCCATAAAACTTGCAAACAACTCACATAAATATGTTACAGTCAAGTTAAATATCGGCCAAGTTGCCAACTTGCCATCTCTTGACGTTGCCAAGGGCGCTAATTGCGAGTAATGGTGGAACTTGGCGCCACTGCCGTGCGCCCTCCTAAGATAATGAGAGATTGTTCAAGTCTATTTAGCAAAAAAGTATTATTGTGCAAATGGGTGCAATGTTTCTGCCTTTTGTTTTGATGGAGCGGCGGAAATATAAATGTTTTATGTACAGTTGCAGTTTGTAAGAGTGACCAATACACTATCGCATATAAGATAAGACGAGACAATAGTTACCTAATAAAGAGGACAATTAGACCAATTGGTCACTTTTGACAAATAAGTCGAAGGCTGGCGCCAAACAGTCAAAAATTCATATTATTATTTCGGTGCGTGTGTTATTAGAAACACCCTGGTGTAGAAAAACATAACATAACATCACGCCTATACTACCCAGAAGGGTGTGGCAGATGTGTACAACACCCACATTCAACCTGTTATGTTTAGGTCTCATGGGATAGGGGGTAAGCCTATCGCTATCCACCGGGCACAATTCCGTCTCCGAGCTGCTATTGTGAATTTCCTGACGGAAAGTTCACAAATAACACGATGCCCGACCCGGGAATCGAACCCAAGACCATGCACACGTTAACCACTAGACCACCGAGGCAGTAGTAATTAGCACTATTTGAACAGTGCCGACACTTAAAGCACCGTCGGGTACTGTTCTAACGTATCTACCGCAGTCGAATGTAGTCACTCTCGAAAATAGCACTTTTTATTCTGAAGGAACATGCGGCTAGCGACCACATTTTACATCTTTTAAATTTAATTTCAGGTCCAAAAACTTAAAAAAGGATCAGTACACAGAGGCAGATGTGAAATCCAGTTCTCCCCTATATTATTCTTACCTTACAAAAGACAATTATTTTATATAGCGGGCGGTTGAGAGAGATCATTTATTAAGTGTGATCCAAATAGGCCGTAATTGTAGAAATGAGGCTTTCTTATAAGGAAATACGGGGACAAAGCCTTTTTATTGTTATTAGGGATTTCTTAGGATTCGAAAATATACTAATGGGACCGTTATTCTGTATGCGCCTTATCGGATTCCGATAATTACACATATAAAATAATTAACAGGTGTGATTGTGTTAAAACGTATGCCTATTCACTATATCAAATAAATAAAAAGAAAACATGCTTACATATGTTTAATGCCACATTTTACCTTTGCACCCTTCGCCCTTAGGTCCTTACTAGGTGTTTCAACCGTTAAATATATATATTCTGTGATATCCCAAAAGAATATCCAAGATAGTTACAAAACTTAAATTGTCCTACCTCATAGCTACATAAAACGAATGGTCATGGCGTGCAGTTGTTACTTACTGTCGGGTGAACTAGACTCTCGTTTTATACATACGTCATCTTGTATTAAAAAAACCGACCAATTGCGAGTCGGACTCGCGCATGAAGGGTTCCGTACCATTATCTATAACAACGATAAAAAAAACTATGTGAAATGAATATGTAGTATTTATTTTTAAAGTAAATATATAACTAAATATTCTGTAAATCTTTCAAGCGGTTACCTGTTACCGTTATCAATAAAATTAATATCAATAATAATATTAATTAATAATATTAATATTAATATCTTACAACTTACACACAACGCAATCTAGTCCCAAACTAAGCTGAGCTTGTACTATGGGTGCTAGAATAACTGATACTAATACATATACATATACTTTATTTTGTAAATACATACTTATTATACATAGAAACACCTAGACTAAGACAAACCCCCATGTTCATGCACACAAAGATTTGTCTTAAGCGGGAATCGAACCCGCAACCTCGGCGTCGCAGGCAGGTACACTACCTACTCCGCCATCCGGTCGTCAAAAAAATAAATAAAATCCCTAAATATATATTTTATTCTAGTTTTAGTATTTGATGTTATAGAGGCAGCTGATATATATATCATCTGTAAAAATTTTAACTGTTAACTTGCACGGTCAACAGCTACAGCCAGGTGACCAATATATAGCAATGGAAGTCCCCATTAAATATTTATTATATCACGGTTGATGAGATACAGCTTGGTGACAGACAGGCAGCGTTATCGTTATCTTAGTAATAGGGTTCCGTTTTTACCCTTTGGTTATGGAACCCTAAAAACTAGCTGTGACATTTTCAATAAAAATGATTTTTTTGTTCACTGCTGATATTGTCATAGACATTAAATATAATACAAGCACATTTTGAATGTGTACAGCCTTATTCATAGCTTGCCTGGGGCGTATAATTACGTGTATGTATTATTTAGGCGGACGTGAAAGGCTCGCTTTTTCATGTATTCTCTTTTGAAACAACGCCTTTTAATATACTCTGTTTTATACATTCTTTTGATACTTGCGCACTGTGCTAATTTCTGTTTGTATGTTCTGATTCATGTATATATTTGTTTAAAATTGTTTTAAAATGAGGTTCTAGGTTACGTATTAAATTAACTATGAATAATAATTACTTATTTAATTATACGTATGTCAAATCAATGCTGACAGAATTATGTCGATACGGAATTATTAACCTTCCATACTGTGCTGAAATATGCATAACTTATCGTTATAATCTTCTCATGAGAATTAATTCCAAAATCACTCATCATACGTTTGTGGATTTTATTTAAAACTTCTGTTTTTTAATATTAATTAAGTATTTTGTTTCAATCTATTCGTATATAAAATCAGCTCATAATACAAGACCACGTAATGTTATCAAAAGTGTAAGCGAAAATCTCTGAATCGAAAGTTCTAACCAGTTTTATTTTCAAGCTTGTGTATTCGGTTGTGAACGTTTTCCTATAATATAGTAGCACAAATATATAACTGTGACGCCACTTTATATACATATATACTCGTATATAACTTTGTGTATTCACGACTTTTTATATAAGACTATTTGTGTAGCCGTAATCAGTGTTAGTGAATGTGTGTTTTGATGTTTTTATAAATTAAGTAATAAATATACCCAAAAATGTCTCAGCCGCCCCAACAAGGATTTGTGCCGGAAAAAGTACAAGAATTCAATCGTAGAGCTTCACAGGAGATGTCGGAAGCTATAACTCACGTAAAAATGCGGTCTCAGGATACGCCGAAAAAGGAACCCCACCAGAACGGCACGGATAAACTGCCAAATTCTGACAAAATCAAAGATGATAAACCAAAAGTGGAGACTGGTTACACCAGGCAGAATTTAGAGAGTAAGAATCCATTCTCTCCTCACTTTTATCGCAGCAGCAGCCGTCCTCACGGTCACTTCGAGATGGGACCGCGTGGCCTTGACTATTCTCCTCACCGAATGGGTCTTGACTTCTCCAACAGACTTCGGGACTACGGACCTCAACGTTCCACGTCGATCCACGGCCATGAATTAACTGACGCTCCAACGAAGCCGGAGTACCTTGGCCATAGAACGCACTTCGGCAGTCAAATTGTCCCCGGTGGAATGAATCACCCAGACGTGGTGTTCAGACACGACTACTATAGTCAGATGGGGTTCTCCCCTCCGAGGGCGTCGCGGTTCTCTTCGCAGGAGTACCTGAACAACCCAGCCCAGTACGGGAGGTGGCCTGACTATAGGGCTGAGTTGAGAGCTGAGTATCGGCAGCGACGTCGCTCGCAACAAGATCTGCATTCGCTGGGGCAGAGCCCTGAATCAGGTATTTATGATTATTTCTTCATTTTTCATAGAACGATTATTTGACTGTGGCAATTTGATTTCTTTTTCAGCTTATGAATCTTCGTTTATTGTGAATTTTGAAAAATACTATTTAATTTTAAATCTAATATAACAAAAGCTGTTATTACTATGGCAATGATTTTGATTTCTTATCTCGATTAGCTGTAGTCGGGTAAAAACATTCAAGTAGTAAATTAATTGGCTTTTAAAGCTAAATGTGCACGGTAGACCATTTACTATCATTAGCTTTCAGACAATCTCGAACATTTTCACTATTAAAATATCATAATCTGAAACCTTAGCAATTTCAAACGAGGTTTTCTCTCCGAAACTAGCTTTATTTAAACTCCAGATATTAAATTGCGAAACTATTAAAGTTTCATTTCAAAATTGAAATTTAGTGAGCAATTAATTCTTTTTGGTATGAATGTCGGTGGAACAGTTTTTTAATAGATTTATAGTGGATGGCGGCCATTTTATGAATGTATGAATTATTATTGTCACAATGTTGTGACAAAGAGAGCGGATAAATGGGTGCATTGGGCGTCTCTATGACGTTTGTAAAATTGTCCTCGCAATTAGTAAATAACACCATTCACGGGTAGTTTTAGCGCAGGGTTTATTTGAGCTAAAAGTGAAAATTGGTGTGATCGAATACGGAACAATTCACACAGCTATTGGAAACTATTTTAGATATTCTATTTTCATGATAAATTGGCATTGGAGTTTCGGTTTATTTACTAATGGCTGCGGATTTTATTAGAGGAACATGATGCCAGATATGTCTGGGCTAATCACTGACTCGAATATTACAAGTCACATATCATAAATCACACTAAGGTTTTTTAGTAAGTTATTCTTCATTTGGTATTAAATTCATAGGACTGTTTTTTGAATAGTATTCAAAGACACGTGTTAATTTTAAAGCCGTCTTAATACAATGGTCGTAAAATGAAATTAAGCGTTTCAACAAAAAGATGAAATAGATCCTTATCCTTAAAAAACCTGTTTATATACCTCTTGAGTTGGTGTAATTTGTAAATGAAGACCATCAGAAAGGTTTTCATACGTAATACGATCTACACTTAATTAAAAACATTCGACCCTCCATAGGGTGTGTTTGTACGCTCAGAGAATTCTGTTATTCGCACTTTGTTTTGAAGAGATTTTTCTTGAAATTGCTTTGATTATGTGTACGATTGTGATTAAGTTTTTTTTTTTTTAATAGTTATAACTCCTGTGTCGCGGGGTTATTCACAAACATACATATCACACTCACAAAGCACACTCAAGTTGAAATCCTCTCTATTAATTTACTAGAGCGGTTCTCTATCATACACATAATAATAGTAAGGCCGCTTGTCCGAATAGCAGGCACTGGCAATTCTAGGTACAGGTACTATTCAACTGGGACCTGAAATCGGGGACCAAGGTATTAATACTTTCCGGTTAGTGGAAACTCGATGTACTGCCATATAATTTAGAAACTGCTTAATATACGTAAGTAATTTATAACTGCAAAATAATCTTCGATGAGTTTTTAACGGATACACGTGTACATATTAAGCTATTGTCTGTTATACAAATCCAGTATATATTACATACTGACTTTTGACTTGCGTTAAACCTTACTGCTTCGCTCCCGTGGATTTTAGCGTTGTTTTAAATATCAAAATACCTTAATGAAAGGTTAGATTATCAAACAAAAAAAAAATTAAAATCAAATCAATAGTGTCTGAGATGACTGTCACCCGCGGTTTCGTCTGCGTGGTATCAATAAAAATAAATCTATGTTACGCGCATTGTAATCAGTTACCTGCATCTAAAATTTTATCAAAATCGGTCCAGCTGTTTAGAAGATTAGCCGATACAAACAGACAGACAGACAGAAAAACAGACAGATGGACATACAGACATACACACAGACAGCCAGACGGACAGACAAAAAAATAAAAACTATTTGAGGCATAGGTATCGTCCAAATCATTAAATCAACTAAAAAAAACATCGTTATTTTGACATTTAAAACAGACAGACACAAACAAACAAACACAATTGTATTTATTTGTATTGATTAACGACTTCAAAATAACCCTTGCTGTGGTTTTCATAGTACGTTATTATTTCATGCATTCAAAATCTCAAGCACAGTCAGACAGTCCAATCCATTAAAAGCCATATACACAGGTTGATGTCGTTTGAACGATCACGGAATGACCTTAATCGCGGCCGAGTTTAACCGCACGCGCTCTAGCCCGGTCGGGTACTAGTAGTACATGCAACCGGTCGCTCGATCTAGTCTGGTCGAGTAAAACCGGCTCGATCTAGTTTGGTCGAGTATAAACCGGACCGATCGTTAGCGACTCTTGAATAAAGCCTGTGATGAGGCGTTCTCGGAAACTATCGAAAATGATCTCACAATTTGAGTGCATTTGGCTCGAAATTGTGAAGCGGTAATTCTTTGAATCTCTGATTGTTTGGACTGCTGATACTCCATTAATACCTAGTTATGCACTTGTTCAAATTGAGAATTGAGCCACCAAACGGATCATCATGGATAACTTAGTTAGTAAAGCTAGCTTCATCGACAAATCAATTATGGAATTATACTATACCAGTCTGGATGGCGATAGGCTTACCCCTTATCCCATGAGACCTAAAAATAACTGATGAAACGTGGGTGTTGTACACCTCTGCCACACCCTTCTGAGTAATATAGGCGTGATGTTATGTAGTTAGGAATAAGAGTTAGGAATATTGGTTATGTAATTCACAATGTTTTGATGTTTCCGGATCAAAAATATCAATCTATCATAAACTTAATTTCAATTCCATTGCATCTAAACACAGTTTTGTGTAGTGTTTATTGTATATAGGTATTTATGCTAGCCTAAATAGAATGTAAACAGCACTCACCATACCTATCAGACATCTTTGACCGTTGTGAGTGTGGGAGCTGATGTGTTAACCATCTCACTTAAGGGACTTAGGTTAAATTCATACCAAAGTCAAAAGCACTAAAGCCAAAGTCAAATAACTATTGCACAACATGTCATCTCGGGAACGTTCCCGGGTGTATTAGGATATCTTGCTGTCTCCGCCATAGTGTGTACGTGCTCCTATTACTGCGGGGTTATACCAAGGATATATGGAACTATATAGTTTCGGTGTTTACCTTTAACCGACTGCTTAAAAAAGAGGAAATGAATTAGAATATTGCCATGTTTTTCTGTAATTATATGACTGGCGCATCCTGTAGCATAAAAGTATTTAATCTATTAATTATCAGTTATAAATGCTCTCAATTCGTAGGATATTGTCGTTTATTATTTTTAGACTGACTCAAAATTCTAATAAAACGATAATACCATTACACAATGATCAAAATATGCTTTGCATAACCCGGGGCCGACCCCTCTTAACTCAGAATATATCACTACAACCCTTTCTTCCTACAAGTATTAAATTGTTACCTATTAAATATTTGTTGCACCCTACACTCTATTTCATACCCTATTACGTTGCAATAAAGTCTATTTTATGATGTAATAGATAGGACATAGAAAACAGGTGTTGCCAGAAGCAGCGGATATTTTGCATGTTATAGACGGGCGACAGAGCGATGCATGTCTGTAACTGTATTGGATAATGTACTGCGGGTGTTGAAATTCTATGCGAATCTAAAACGGTGTTTTCTGTACGTACGTAGGGAACGTGCTGGAATTTAGAATAGATACGTGGAAGTTTTTATTCGAAACTTTGCAAAAGAAAATGGATTTGTAATGGTGTTTTTTGTTGCATACCATTAGTTGTTAAAAGTAGTAAAAGTACTTCTATAAATAATAACTAATAACCTATTCTCAGACCTGAATATACACGAAAAAAACTGGCCAAGTGCGTGTCGGGCCACGCGCAGTAGGGTTCCGTAGCTAGTCGTAACAACATATTTCGACTTAAAAGGGATTTACTATCTGTATTAAACAAGTAACATCTTCATACAAGTCATTACTTTCAAAGGTTTTTGTAATTTGCACGAATTATACTAAGTAAGTGCATTTTACACTTTGGACCCCAATTACTCTATAACTAATTAAGTTAAAGTAACCGCTATAGTTTTCATGAAAAGTTTATTACATATATTACCACCGTGATTTTTTTCAGATTTTTTAAGCTATCGGTTTAGCTTTTAGAGGGGGGTGGGAATCTGACATTTCGGACCCCTATTCCTCTTGAACTAATGAAGTGAACTTATCCGCTATAGTTTTCTTTTAAAGTTCATTACATGTACTACCGACACAATTTTTTTCAGATTTTAGGATCCAGTAGTTTAGCTTTTAGAGGGGGGGGGGACGCCCTACTCGAACAAAAATTTGCTCTTTAAAGTTAATTATCTCGCAAACGGATCCCTAAATCAAAAAACTGTCTTAGCAACCCCTAAACGTTTTTAAAAGTCCTATCTAACAATACCCCACACTATGGGGTAGGCGAAAAAAAAAAAAAACATCTCTACTTTACATGTAGGGGAGCTACCTAAAAAAAAAAAATTTCCAAATTTTACTCTACGACTTTCTTTGTTTAGTTAACATACATGTTTATGCAAAATTTCAGTTTTCTAGCACCAACGGTTTCGTCGCTATGCCGTGGACAGACGGACAGACGGACATGGCGAAACTATAAGGGTTCCTTGTAGGTACTACGGAACCCTAAAAAAACCTACAAGTTCGATGAGTAAAACATCTTAATATAAGGTTAAATGATTCTAATTGAATAAAAGGATATTGATAAAAAAATACGCATGAAGAAGAAAATAATGGCTGCCGGACTTCGTCTTCATAAGATTGTCTTCTTTTTGTGCTTTGATTAATAGTCATACTACGTTCATATACTTTTAAGGTGATATAAAACTAAATAACTGTTAAAAAATCTTTTATTGTAGAGTATCTTTGTTGCATTATCTTAAAAGCATAAAGAGATCATAAAATTAGTGGTTTTTCAAATTAGTGTGCCAAACAAAAAAAAACTTAATGTTTAGCAATTCAGTTCGCCGGATATTAACTAAGCCGAAAGCCAAATTTAAAACCCTAGAAAACTCCACTTACCGCTTATTTAAATATAAATTAAGATGATATAGAACATAGTATCCAATCAATGACGGATATACGTATTCTAGTCCCTACGCGGCTGCTAGACGGGGAGCTCGAGGCGGCGCTAGTCGGAGCGCTCGCGGCGCCGTGTTTCCATCTCATGATATATTTTCTTTGAATTTCCTTCAGTTTTCAGACCAAATACGTTTGCTTGTCAACTTGATTTTAAAAGGAGGTGATATTTTTAGGAATAAGGCTAGGGAATTGTATTTCTCGGAACAGGTGATTTTGAAAATATGTTACTTGAAATGTTTTTATTATTTCCGTTCTGAAATTTTTAATAATATTTTTGATACTTAGACATTATAATGCCAGTCAGGTAAAAACATACTTGGATAAAAGAAAACAAATAATCAATTTGTTTTTCTATGCCTTTACTGTTAAATTATTAAACCAAAATTCCGATTTTAATTGTCAAGGTCTGAAAGAACTAGTATTTTTTCTTGAATACACCCCTCTAGCGAAGCCGCAAACGGTATGACTAATTTAATTTATATTACCGAATGTTTACCAAAACCAGATTCTTACACTCAACATGTATCACAACTTCCCTCATAAAGTTCCTGTAGAAGGCAGTATTGCATTAACATTGACCCAAAGAGTGGGTCACTGACCCCGCCGTACGCCCGCGCCGTATCGATCCCTTCCGCGTGTACTCGTATGTCGATACGATACACACCTCGGCAGTTCAGGACCTGCCGCTTGTAGCGTTTGCTACTATTCTTTGAAGAATTAAGGCTTGGTGGAAAGGCTAGGCCAAAATATTGTACGTTTGTAATCGTTAGAGGCATAGAGGCACACGTGGACTTTGGTTGTAAACAATTTTTTTTTGTTATTTTAAGCTTTTTGGTGCCACTAGTTTTTGCTTAATATGACTCTTTTTGAAGTGTTTGTTTTGTTATTAAATTTAAATAGTAGCACCAGCTATCTTAATCAGATGGTAATATTCACAACTTTACATATTGAAAAAAATTATATTTATATACAAGCTAAATATAGAAAATAAAATAAAACTAATAATAAAGTAATTTGTATATTATTTTAGGGGCTCATGGAAAACGTAGTTTCTAGTTCAATTTGTATTTGGTCGTGTTTTAGTTGTATAAGAGTCTGAAGTTGGTGACATAGGTGTATCTTGAGTAATGAGTAATTCAGTTAAGCTTATGACCATCTGAAATTTGAAAAATAATAGCAATTTAAATAAAATAATTTTTGGTTTTGCAATATTTTCCTGTGCAAATAGCCTGTAAATATTTACACCTATTTTTCTTTGAGGTTTTTTTTTACAGGAATTTGATTTATTTCCCTCAAACATCTAAAAAAATAAAAATGAAATATTAGATTTTGTTATTTTTAAATTCACGTGTTCCGAGAAATACATTTCCTAGCGTTATTCCTATAGTATTTATTTAACACTAAGTTATATTACCAAATCGACAGGAGACAGCACCCTAAAAAGTGCAATACAAACGTTTCTCGAGCGTATGCAGTCTTTTTTTGTTGAACTTTCAAGTCAACTAAAAACACGTTTGCCATTAAATAACCTCTTTACCTCAACACGTTGTGTATAAAGACTTCAGTTCAGTAGCAAATATAGTAAATCAATTTCCTAATCTTGCTGATGAAGAACAAATTCAGCAAATTGATGACGAGTAGAATCTGGTGGTAGCAGTAATTCGAATTCGATTTTAAGTGTTGACAATTTTTGGGGTGCTATCGGCAAAATGCGAAATAGTAAAGGAGATTTAAAATATCCAAACATTGCAAATTTTGCAAAGGGGCTGCTATGCTTACCAATGTCTAACGCTGCATGTGAAAGAATATTCTCGCAAATAAATTTAATCAAAACAAAAACGCGGAATCGATTCATAAATAAACATGTAGCATCTATCCTGCACGTTAAACAAGGCATTGGTGATTATGGCAGTTGCATTGAATTTAAACCAACCAAAGAGATGTTAAATCGAGTTAATAAATCCATGTACAAAGATGAAGAAAATGAAGAATATGATGCTAATTCTAATATTTGATTTAAATAAAATAAAAATAAAGCATATTTGTGTGTATTTTTACTTTTATTGCTTTATTACAACAATAATTTAAAGTTGGCAATATTTTGGCATTTTTACAACATACTATGGCAGGATTTGGCAGGTTTTTAACCAAAGTAAGGCAGGATCTGTACTTTATAGATGGTCACACTGCTTACAAATTAGTTACCCTCCTGCACAGAAGAGTATGCTGTTAAACATTTGATAATCGTTTTTACCTATGTAAAAGGCACACGCAGGGAATCTTTTAGCTTTTAAAGAAGTCAGTTGTTCGCCCCCCGGACTCTCACTCTATTATGTTTTATTTAATATTATTTAATATTTTATCGTATGGCTACGATGGAGGTAAATTATAGTGTTTTGATGCCAAATAGCAGTGTTTGCACTGCCGTGCTCCGTTTTAATTAGTTCTGTCGTAGCACAGAATGGCACAGGAGACTTAGTTATTTAGTGCTGAGATAATCACAGAGTTTGCGAAGGTTGCGACTTCTATAAATTCTTTTGTTATGTTTATGAGCTGCGTTAGTATCTTCAGGTATATTGCCAACTTGGTTGTTATTTGAAAATATATATCTTGTGTGTGTACGAATGGGTGTCTGGGTGGACATTTGACGTTTAGTAGCAACGGTTTACCCTCGTGGATATATTATGTCTCGTAGTGTAACATCACGCCTATATTACCCAGAAGAGTGTGGCATAACACCCACATTTCACCTGTTATGCCTTAAGCCATCCACCAGGCACGATTGCAAATCTGTGATGCTACTTCCTGATGGATAAATCCCAAATAACACTTTTGAATTCGAGACCTCGCGGTGAGAAGTCGCATATGCTAACCAATAAACCAACGAGCAAATAAATTAATGTGCTTATAACTTTAAAGCCTAATCTCACATCAAATCTAAACCACAATAGTGCAAATACTACATTTTCGCTCTTAATTTACATAAAATGTAACACAGGTGCTTGTTGCTTCGACAAAACCCCAACCATCATAATATATTAGACATGAAACATACCAAAAATAAAAACAAACACTGTTGTAATTATTAGACATAATCAATCAAGCCATGTGGTCGCGGGTTCGAACCAGTAATGACGCGCTCATTACACTAACAATCCCGCCCAACTTCGCTCGTTAGCGATCTTATCGCTTATCAACTAGTGCCGACTCTAATAGTGCAAGGACACTTGGCTAGGGCTATTTTTGGAACCTACTTGGGTCTTTTTTATCATGATTTATCTGCCTAGAACCATTTCCATGGCTAGCTAACTTCTATATGAGAAACAGGCATGCATCGATTAGCGACAGGTTGATTGTGAGACGGTGGTGCTGCTGCCGCCCTCTAACTCGTTCACGAAAGCTCTAACACCTTAAAAAAATGGGCGACTTTTATATAGTATTGCTTGTCTTTTATACTTGACTTGTACATAGTATTAGTCATGAAATTACTGGCATACGAGGTATAACACCGTAAGAAAACGTTATATGAAATCCTGAAGCTGAAAATTCTCTCCCTTGTTTGAATTTAAGAAGATAGTGCAAAAGGAATTTGGCTTAGCTCCAGACAAACTTGATAAAGACAGTTTAAGTTAGTCATGTTTTCTGTTTGCCAAATGAAAGGTTTGATATTCAGGATTCGGTAAGTTCTTGTTAATATCACGTTACTTAATTGTTTGTCTGTTATAATTAAATTATGTCTCCGACAGGTCTCTCAGTCTATAAATTGAAGACTTCAGTTAATGACATGTGTTTGGATACGAACAATTGTCTGAAAGCTTTTATTTCGTATGACAAAACTAATATTATTATTGTATTATGTTTGTGACGCGGAATTGCTTCCCGCTCAAGACAAATCCCTGTGTGCATGAACATGGAGGTCTGGGTGTTTCTATGTATAATAAGTATGTACTTACAAAATATATATAAGAATCATTTAGCTCTGCTTAGTTTGGGACTAGATGACGTTGTGTATTTTTTGTGTGATATTTATTTATTTTGTTATAAACTAGCAGTTCAAATACCATATGTCATTGGAGAGTACAATGCTAAGTGGATCACAATTGCAATCACAGTGTTTGTCGTTTACCTAATTATTCCTGTACACGCGCTAATAGTCTCTTCGGACATGACTATGAGCTTAACCTCGTCTTGCGGGACAGTAATGATCTTAGCCGTAATCTGGCATGATGAACGTGAATTCAAGTCACTCTCGTGCTTTGAGACGACAATATTAGGCTTAGCTTCGTAACCATGGTTATTGGGTATGCCCAATAACCATGGCATTACGCCTATATTACTTAGAAAGTTACTTAGAAAGTTGTGGCACCCATATTTACCTGTTCCGTTAAGGTTCCTTGTGAGTGAAGGTGAGCCCATCGCCATCTACCTGGCAGAGTTCTAGACTTGTGCTATTCTTCAGATATTCTTGACGGAAAGATCTCAAATATCACATTTACCCTACGGGATATTATTATACGGTCTCCTTTTCAGCCTATATTGGTCTGTTTCTCAACTTAAAAAATAAAAATATTCAATCTGTCAACTCAATACTCAAAATGATTATAGAAGTTGCGGGCAAAAAGAATGTATTCGACCACTTCTGGACATAATCTTACACATTCATTGTCCAAATCCATATAAATCCAGAGATTATCCCACAAAGCATGTGGCCACTCCAGCGGCCATCGAGCTCGCAAAGTTGTCGTATCAATTGGACAACTTGGTCGGTGGCCAAGCGCATTTTTGTGTCGCCCCTGGCGTTAGCGGGAACTTGGCCGGCCATTCTTTCTTCCTTTTCTTTTATTTGCAACATTGATTTCGCTTTAGTTGATAAAGTTCTGTTATATAGTTGTAAGTGCCTTTGTGAGTGATTTTATCACCTGTGTCTTTGTTTGGTGATTTGTTTTAGGGGGAACAATTGTTTGTCTGTTTTCCATACAAAAGTAATATGGGTTTAACTTCAATATTATTAAGTTTTTATCTATTTTTATAGACAAATCATATTGAAAACACTGAAATGCATGTTCGTCGGCACCTATTTTAACTTAATAATATTAAAGTAAAACCCTTATTACGTTAGTATGAAAACACGGAGCTCGGGATTCTACCCACCAAGCCACCTCTCGCCATCGACAGCGAGTTCATTCTAAATCAAATATCGTCAATTTTCTCCCACGCACGATAACATTATGAAATGAGCTCGCTGCAACCGTTTGACCAAGAGAATACGGCATGGGGTTCTTAAAAAAAGAAAGCAAATAGATTTTCGGCAACGCACGAGTGATGCTCTTAGTGTTGCAAGTGTCCATAGGCTACGGTAACTGCTTACCATCAGGCGGACCGTAGACTTGTTTGCTAAGCTAAAATGGAAAAAAAGGCTTGATAAAATATTCAATCAAAATAAACTACAAGTACACAGTGTATCGATCGTTTTCATAGTAAAATCATGTTTGCGTATGATTAAATAGCAAATATGTTTATGTTTTTATAAACATCGTCTACTGTTAGTTTTCTCTTTAAGCAAAATAAACAACTGTGTTTGTAGATTTTCTTTGACCTAGCTAGATGAAATTATGTATTTCTATTTGTGTTTACCGAGTTAGGTTGTATAAATGTGTGGTACTGAAAATTTCCACCAGGCTTTTAATATATTAGAATAAATATTCCTAGACTGAATTATTTTACCATCCTGGATGCAATACATCGTTTAGAAATATCAACTACTGAGTCATTGCTTTCTGAAGGGCGAATATTTTAATATGGGCAAAGGATTCAAAGTAATCTAATCTGGCATCTTAAAAGGTAAACCAGCCATTTTACAAGAAGGTAAACCACCAGTTAGAATGAATATGAATGGGCCAGGTACATATTTAAATTTCATAACATTATTAGCACAAAAGTTAATCCTTATATATTTCCAAGCAAACCATTGTAAACATAGTTCAAAAACCGCCGTATTCATGCGCATAAATAAACGCGAGGATTGTACGAGACGGTTGCGCAATCCGACATGTTAATAAATGTGATCTGTAATTTATGTGATGTCCTGAAATTCGTGTTCTTTATAAGGTTAATTTCTTCTTCTTCCTTCTTCTTAGTCGTTGCTGAATGTCTTTTTCAGTTAAAGTATTGTCCTCGACCACCTAATGTTCTAGAATTTTCCATTTGGTCCTGCCTGCAGCGGTCTTGATAGATTTAGGTATTAGCAGACCGGTGAGTTTCTTGACTGCAACTTACCTCGGTGAGTAAGCGTCCGCGCGGTCTTCTGTGGCCCAATGGATAAGGCATCTTATCTATGGTCTTACGATTAATAACGATTACGATTCTTACAAGAGTTCGTGGGTTCGAATACTGGTCAATACACCACGGACGTGAACTTCCTCCTAACACAAGCGAATTAAGCCTTGCTGGAATAAGAATAATAGTTATTTGTATTTTCAAATTACTAGTATGATTTAAAAAAAAAAACAGGTTTGCCAAGGGTTTGTGCTTGAAGTATCGCAGGTTATTTTTCACGATTATTTAATCCTGGAAATAGCTTGGTCCATAAATACACGACGCAATATTTTGTGAAACAATGTGTCTCAAATCTATTGTTACGGCCCCGTTGACGAACTTTATAGGGGTTGCTATAAGTTTCGATATTTATTACTCAGTGTACAGCCCTTAAGGGCCTGCCCATCATTCTGTGGTGAAGCAAACAAGCGCTTGATGGCGATGGTAATGATTATGTACTGTTCTGGCTTGTGGCTTTTATTTACTTGTGGGAGACTTTTTATTAAATAATAAACTGTTGTGCTATTTGTTCTTGTGGTTAACTCATGAGTCTGCACTGCGAGGTCTCCAGTTTTATTCCTGATGGGGGAAAGTGTCATTTGGGATTATTCAGTAAATTCTCTTTAGCCAATTTTGAATTGTGCCTGGTGGATGGCGATATGCTCACTCCTTATTACATTAGACCTTAACATAACAAGTGAAGTGTGAGTGTTATACACATCTGCCACGCCATTATCAGTAATATAGGCGCGATTTTATGCAATGTTAGGAAACGGTGTGACGAAATCCTTTCAAAAAACCTCTACGGCAACATAATTAAAATTTCAATTCAAGAGACCAAACAATTACCTTTCCAGTTTTACATTTCGTTTGTAATAAAATTTAAGTTCAAGAAAACGTACAATTTAGTCTTTGTTTCACCAATTTCATTTTATAACAATGTTCAAAAGCTTTTTCATTTGAAAGCTCAGGAAAGCTAATTTGGACGCAATCTTGTTTATGAAGAATTCCCAGTATTACAGTAAGGTTAGCTTTGCTAAACCAGAGCTCTCCGTGATATTGTTATAGTTTGATAACACTCTACTGTTACTAGCTGAGAAAATTATAATAATACCGTCTCGTGATGAGGCCTATCAGAAACAATAATGTAATAAGCATTTGATAGGTTTACAAATTATGTTCTTCTAATTATGACTTTGTGATAAAGCCGATTACCAGTGATTCGCCACATTATTCTGATATTCCCCTGTATGTAACAGTGTTTTACCTAAATCACTTGTCACACAAATACGACATTGCTTGCGTTTCGTTCTTTACGTGAGCTGTGTTGTGGGTTTTATTGCCATGATTATGGCAAAACTTTTGAATATTTGTTTACAGTCTGGGAGTGTTTGTGTGGGAATGTGTGTATTCGATTTTAATTATTAGATTTTATAATATCTTCAAAAGTTACTTTGGATATATGAAATACAAAATCGAATGTGATTTCTGTATTCTTATATGCGTATGTAACTGTTGTTTAAGATTTTTATATTGACGTGGCCAATTTGTAGGACTTATTTTAATCTTTTTCGTTAGACAAAGTCTTAGTCTCAATGCTAGTCAAATTCGTATCAACGTTGTGTTATTTATCGCGTACAAAAGTAACCTCAACTTGACGATCTCTCACAAAACACACGTTCTAAGTAAGTACTTAGCACAACTACTATATACTTCATTAACGACTAAGGTACTATCTTTGTGAGCTTTATGAGACAATAACTGTTGGATGTGTAGACCTGTGTTTTATACTGTCGGTAGTAATTAAAGTTATTTTACAAAGGATATAGAACTGTCTTCAACAAACTTGAGGCAGTTACACTGTCTTACTTTTACCTGCCGTCAATTAATGGCGTTTTCACTACTGATGTGGTGGAATTTGGTTCTGCAATTACTGGCACATGTGAGATACATAATATCGTAGGATTATATATAATGATAAACTTTAAGTTAAATTGAAGTATATGTAAGCTCCGGTAATTCAAATAATTTTAATGCAATTTATATTGTAATTTAATTAGTTAAGTTTTTTGTATTTTTGTTTGGACGTGTTCAAGCGCCTTTTGGGCTCATGGAAATAAATGTGTGACTTCTTGAACGATGCCACGAGTTATTTTCTTAATTGGTGATGATGTTCACAGGCTATAGTTTATATTCAACACCAAGTGGACGATACCCTGTTGCCTACCAACAAAAAACAAAAATTTAAACTACTGATTTTGGACTACTAGATAGCTCTAAAACACCAATCAGACACAAATTGCTGTGTAGTGTTCACTTTTATATATCTCTTTGCACTTAACTTGTGTACAAAAAAAATAATAATAATAATAATAAATATAATATACAATATATAAGTTTATATATTGTATATTATGCGGATGGTGATGCGGAGGAATTTTATGACGCATAATGTATTTAATTATTTTATTTCATTTTATTAATTAATTTATTGATTGTACCTATGTGTGTGTTTGTGTGTGTTATAATTTGACCGAGTTTGATATTAATATTTTATTTGATGTATTTATAGTTAGGTAGATATTTAGTTTTCACATATTTAATAATATAATGTAATTTTAAAAAGAATAAATAAATAAATATTTCACAGTAAAAAAAAAAGAAAAAGTTTATAATATATTTTAACTATTTTTTAGTGCTTATATTTAAACATGTAAAAAATGAGAAAAAGAAATAAATGAGTGAAATAAAATTTATCAATGTTTCACAAAAATAACGATCATAGTTGTGTAAAAAGTTGCAAGTCTATTGGTTCTCAATTAAGGCTCTATCGGACATAGCTCGCTGCAAAAACATTGACACGTTCAGTTGCAACAGTCTGTTTTGGAGCGGAACTCAATCAATATTAGCTCAGCACTTACAAATTAACGAGCTAACTGAGCATAATTTATTGAGTGCCCGCACACTGCCTATATTATTGTCAATATTAATCCGCTTTGACCAGCAAAAGCACCACAAAAACTAGTGAAAAGTAAAATTGCAAAATATTTACAACTATAGTGTAGGTATATATGTAGGTATATAACTAAGTGTCAAATTTAAACAAACTAACAGCTACATTATCAAAAATGACAATGTCAAACAAAACAATAAAATTGACAAATTGGCCATGAATCTATTTCACTGAGAGTACATAGAACAGAGATAGATAGACGGGGAGAGCAGCGCTTACCGCCATCAGTCAATGAATTGGTGACCATTTATACAGCGGTACATACCGGATGTCCCTTTTATCGCCTGAATTGAGGGCGCTCTAAAAGAGCAGGTAAAAAGTATTTGGAACGGTCGTGAATGATTAATGATGTAGGGGAGCATTTATTGACATACGTAGTAGAGGCAGGTGGCGTTTTGCGATCTCTGCTATACCAATGAAAATGAAATGTCAGCTTATAGTGAACTTATTACCATAATATGTTAAAATATAAAGTGTATTGCGTTAAGTCGGGCAAATATACCACATATGTGCTTTTGCTAGATCGTTTACAAATCAACCCGAATCGCTTTGGTGCGTTTTATGTAGGGCTGAATTTAAAAACTAGCCTAAAAACATTATCTTCTAAAAGCGATGAAGTGGCAATAATACTGGGTTTATACGAAAAGTATGCTTTGTCCCTAGAATAAAAAGAAAAGAAAGCATTTTTATTAACCGAAGATTTCTGTACTTATTTTGTCTAAGTTACAAACAATACAACATTTTCCCTCGTTCTTAAATATTAATCCTTAGTTCTTCCAAGAATTTAATGCGATATTATTCTTGCCTTTGGAGCTCTTCGCATTAAATGAAATTGTACTTTAATCTTTCTTCTGGGAATAAAAATGCAAGCGAATAAAACTCAGTTTTACCTAGAAACTACGGACAAAAGAATAGAAGCTCGATTGTGCTTTTTATCAAAATACCGGGTTTTATTTCGATGGATCTATTTCTTTTATAAAAGTATACTGCACAAAGAAATATTTATTTAAGAAAATATTTAATTTCTCTCGCAGAAAATAACAACGAAGTGACTAATTAAATACCCAAAATCGGCTAAGTGTTTAGTGTTAAAGATAGCAACAAGCTCTTCTAGCTATTATTTTTAACACCAAAGGATTCAAGCCGTGGCATACTTAAATACTTACGAGGATCTCTTAATACTCTAGATACTTAAATACTCAGGAGGAAAATTGGTATATGTTATTGTATATGTTTTTCTGCTGTGGGTAGTTGAAGGATACAGTTGAACTTTAATTTGCTCTACATATTTAATTTGAAATAAAATACTTATTAAGTCTATTAATAATATTTAATGATATTTACATGTAGATAATACATAGTACCTACCAGCAAAGTGTTATCTCCTTATCCAAATTAGTTATTCACAAATTATTTCACATAAACTGATCACTATGGTCACTACACAATCACTACAACAAGTGCAAGATATGTTTATCCAAAAGATGGCAGAGTTTCAGGCAAGACTGCCCATTGATGGAAGCTCGGCGTTGGCTGATGAATTTGCTGCATTCAAGACTTTTGTGCTCCAAATAATGAAAAATTTCCAGCAACAGTTAGAGATAGTGAGTAGTCACAATGACCACCTTGAGATGCGGGGTCGCCGAAAAATGCTTTTGCTCCATGGAGTCCCTGAAGCTGCCAAGGAGGATACTGCAAAAGTTCTGGTTGACATAGTGCGGGGCCAGATTGGTGTGGACAGATTTTCTTCTGATGATATTAGACAGTGTCAGCGGCTTGGTAAACCGAGGAATAGTAATAATCCGAGGCCAATACTTGTCAAGGTTTGTGATTTTGACATGCGCAAGAAAATCTGGTTCTCGAAGACAAAGTTGAAGGGAACTGGATACACTCTGTCTGAATATTTAAACAAAGCTCGTCATGTAGCGTTTCTTGCTGCCAGGGCGAAGTTTACTATCTCCAAATGCTGGACTAATGACGGTTATATATACATCCTCGGACCTGATGGCACTCGTCATCGAATTACGACGCTTGATGAGGTCAACAAAGTCGAGCAATTGCTGCTGAAACCAGCTGCTTCTGCAGCTGCTGCGCCTGTGAAGACATTGGCGGCTCCATCAACAAAGGCGAAGCGAACGGTGGCGAAGAAGTAACTGTTTCAATCGTGTACGGCTCCTAGTATTTACATTTAGGCGACTGGACATCACCTCACAGTTTATTTAGCGTATGTACCCGCTTTTATTGAATAATTACGAATGATAGAATCACTTTTACAATTACACTCAGCGCAATCAAATAACTCATTCAATCTTTGTTTACTTTTCATTCCAAGATTTCAATACTTATATGTCAGCTGTCAATGTGTCATTGACGTAACTTTTTTTTTTTTTTTTTTTTTGTTTGTTTTCTGTTCCATTCCTTTCTATTTAAATTATGTTACTACATGATCAATCTCGACTGATTGCGTTTGTTTCCATAGAATAAAATATTATGATGAGTGATGACTGATTGTCGACTGTTCCATACGCTTACCATGTTTAACCTTTATTTCGCCAACATCATAATTTTAATAACTGTTAAATAACACTTCTGACTGGTGGGTGGACAACAAATATTTAGATTGATTATAGCTTTTAATCTTTAGTTTAATAGGTAATATTACCATCTTTTATAATATATATTTTATTATTTATTTTTATATATAAACATATTTATTTTATTGTTATTTATTATGCTATCTGATTGTAATGACTCTTTTTTTTCAATAACAAGCGATGACGATGACAGTTTTGTTAGTATTCCGTCACTTGCCGATACTCTGTCCACTCATTTTTCCGATGTTAGCAAGAACTTTAATGTAGTTCATATTAATGCACAGAGTATTCCGGCTCACTATACCGATATGCTGGCCAGTTTTCAATGTAAAAATATACACGCTATACTTGTTTCTGAGTCGTGGTTAAAACCTAGCCTTCCTTCGACTTCGTATGTGTTGCCAGGCTTCCATCTCATAAGGAACGACCGAACCGGTGGTATCGGCGGCGGCGGTGTTGCCATTTTCTTACGTGACCATATCCCCTATTCAATTTTAGATGTATCAGCACAGCCGCCCCCGTCTGATGCCGGGGAACACATCCTCATGGAGGTGGAACTCAACCATACAAAAGTCCTCTTAGGTGTTTATTATTGTCCTTCTTTACGCATTAACTTCTTCTCATCTTTCCAAAATCTATTAGAAAAATTTTCTCTTATCTATAATCATACCATTATAATGGGTGATTTTAATACTTGTTTACTTAAGAACGACTCTCGCTGTAACTCTTTTAATAGTATTCTATCATCTTCTAATTTATATGCTCTCCCCTTAAACCCGACTCATCATTTTCCTAATTGTACTCCTTCTCTTCTTGATTTAATTCTCGTTTCTTCGACTGTGCACGCCGTTAAACACGGTCAATGCTCAGCTGACTTTTCCTATCATGACCTTATATTTTTATCTTACAAGATTCGCCCTCCTAAGGCAAAACCTAAATTCTTATTACAACGTAATTTTGGTGGTATGCGTCTTGATGATCTTCGCAAGGATATCATCAGCACTGACTGGAGTAAGCTTCTTGATTCAAAAACGATAAACGAAAAGGTAGATTTATTCAATGCGATACTGACGCGTATTTATGACTCACATGCACCAGTAAGACCCGTCAAAATAAAACATCCGCCAAGCCCATGGCTGACGGATAAAATACAGCAGTTAATCAATAAAAAAGCTAGGGCAAAGGTCAAATTTGAAAGTAACCCCAATGTCGCTAATAGGGAGAAATACGTCAGCGTTCGCAATGTCTGCAAAAAGATGTGTAGGGACGCACAACGCCAAAATATCCATAAGTCGGTTCAAAATGGAGATCCAGCTAAAGTCTGGAAATTTCTTAAATCACTTGGAGTTGGAAAATCACATTGTGATAAAATCCCAAAGGACTTAAATTTAGATTTACTTAACCAACATTTCACAGCGTCTCCTTATTTTAATAGGATCAGTAAGGCAAACACCTTACACAATCTTTCCTCTCTTCCAACTCCTGATTACTCACAATTTGTCTTTACTCAATTCTCTGCTTGTGATGTTAAGAAGAGTATTATGGCAATAACATCTAATGCCATCGGCAGCGACTGTATCAGCCGTAATATGATCCTTCCTATCCTAGATGACATCCTGCCCATCCTCTGCCATATCTTGAACTTTTCCATATCCAGTGACAGTTTTCCTATGGCATGGAAAGATGCCCAAATTATTCCCCTGCCAAAGAAGGCAAATCCCTCGTCCTTTTCAGAATACCGTCCCATTTCAATCCTACCTTTCCTCTCCAAAGTCCTGGAACGCCTTACCCATGATCAACTTAACTCATTTATCTGCAAAAACAATCTCTTAAATCCTTTCCAATCCGGTTTCCGTCCTGGTCACAGTACCACCACTTCCTTGGTAAATATTACGGATGATATCAGGCTGGGTATGGAAAATGGCAACCTAACTGCTCTGTGTCTACTTGACTTTAGCAATGCCTTTAACGCTGTAGATTTTGACATTCTCTTAGGCATACTCAGCTCTCTTAACATATCTCCAACGGTAATTGAGTGGTTTCAAAGTTACCTGTCTGGTCGCCGGCAACGTATTAAAATTGAGGATACCTATTCTTCTTGGTGCAATACTTCTGCTGGTGTACCGCAGGGTGGCGTTTTATCTCCTTTACTTTTCGCTCTGTTTATTAACTCTTTTCCTGTAAGCTTCTTTCATCCTACCATCTTTACGCTGACGATTTACAAATATATGCACAAGCTCCCTACGAAAACTTACTGGACGCCATCAATAAAATTAATCACGACTTGCCACTGGAGTTCAGAAAATGGACTTACGGTGAATCCTATCAAGACGCAAGTCATTATTGTTGGTAGTCCCAGGTTTATATCAAAAATTGATTGGTCACTCCTTCCAGATGTAATCTTTGATGGTATCCGTATTCCTGTAAGTACTAAAGTTAAAAACTTAGGATTAATCATCGATAGAACTTTGTCTTGGGAACCTCAATTACAGGAAGTTAGTCGGAAGCTTTTTGCATCTGCGGGATCTCTGCGAAGATTACGCAACTTTCTACCGATCCCCACCAAAATTGCACTTGTTCATTCTATACTTTTCCCTATCCTAGATTACGCTGATGCCAGCTATCTGGATGTCACTGAAGAACAATTAAACAAACTTGAGCGACTTCAAAACTTCTGCATAAGGTTTATATTTGGCTTACGCAAGTATGACCACGTCTCCGAATTTCGTTCAAAGCTCAAGTGGTTACCAATCCGCCTTCGCCGGAATACTCATATTCTGTCACTGCTATACAATATTTTATTTAATCCCAGAACTCCCACTTATCTCAAAAAACGTTTCCATTTCATTAATGATACACATAACAGGTACTTGAGATCATCGGAAAATTTGAAGTTAAGCACACCAATGCATTCAACCACTTTTTACGACAAGTCGTTTACTGTCCAAGCCGTTCGTTTGTGGAATGCTTTACCTATACAAGTAAGACGTGCCAAATCCCTACCAGCATTCAAAAAATTAGTTAAGGAGCACTACTTGATTACAAAAGTGATTTAGTAAGTTTGACTGGAGCACTACTTGATTACAAAAGTGATTTAGTAAGTTTGACTATAGAGTCGTTATTGCGTCCTTCGTACATTCCTGCTCACTATATATTTATTTATGTATAAGTATATATTATATTATATTTATTTATGTAATGTGTATATAAGTATTTTATAAATATATTATTATATATTATATCATGTATCTATAATTATGTATATTTGTACAATGTAGTACAAGTTAGTAGATTTAAGGAGTAAATATCTATTTTTATTGTTTCTCTTTCGTTCTGTATGGTATGCCATGGCTATAAATTATGTCCTATATTTTTTGTCCATTTAGGTTGTCTGGAAGAAATTGCTATTAGCGATAAGACCGCCGATTGTGCAACATTGTCTTTTGTTATTTTCTTAACTGTATTTTTTTAGTGGTGTACAATAAAGAATATTTATTATTATTATTATTATTATTATTATGTATGTACTTACATAATATCTAATAATATTGTTTTTTTGTTTTGTTTACCGGTTATTACAATATGCATTTATATTTTTGTGGCATTGTATTTATAAAAAATACCTATCGGCTTTGGAAAATATTCAATTGTATTTCGATATTTTATATTACTTTCTCCTCATAAGGAAAAAATAATGTTTAATTTTAAGCTTGGCTTATCTCGCCGCTTTTAAAATAAAGAAGAATCAGAATTGAAATGAAATCTTTTATTATATCTCGTCACAAGCAAAAAGCGTGTCACTGCCCCTGATATAATAAGATTCTAATCTATCAGTTATAAAATAAGATTTCCTGTGAGTACACGGTATTAATGTGCTATTTTTTGTTTCAGGTATGTACAGAATAGTTAAGGTTCACAAGAAATAACGGGCAGGTGAGTAAAATATTTTTAAGCCGATAGTTAATTTTAGGCAGACAACACGTAGCGAGAGATCATGATTGTTACGTGAGCTCGTGCAATACGCGCAACTTGTCTGACCTTTGTTTGCACTGTTGTTTGCATTTATTAACATAATATGTAAAAATATAGGACCTTGTTTACACACTGTAACATGATATTCCAATCGTATTATAAATCAACGTTACATGAACGCAAAAATAAATAGCTTTTACATCATTCTAATTGACACCAGTCATTACAAAGAGAATGAGTTACACGCTCAACTCGCAAAACGCGGTGAATGAAACCATCATTCACCAATTTTCCGTTATCATATGTGTTCCGGTATCGTTACCGGTGTACCGGTATTACCGGTGTTACCGACTATTACCCGGTAATGGATACAGCGCCGGTAAAACAAAGCTGTTATCAAATTATGATTTCCATGGAACGGAGGGTAATTTGGGACGCCATGTTAATTTACTGCGGTATCTTGTATCTGTTTTTACTTTCGCCTCTATGGAATGATCCATTAAAAAAAATACGGCCTAATGCAGTTGCTATTTGATTTTGTTATTACATGGGTTACATGAATAGGTAGATACACTACAATATATTTTTGTACAGTGAATCAGATATAAATAAAGTTCTTATCAATAGTGGATACTCACAAATCGCCCAGAAGAATCCTCATCATAAAATCCATCGCCTGTCTGATTTCTGCCTTCTAAGATGATTGCAGCACTCAACTAAAACGAACAAAATTCACGAGTTCCACTCAACCTTTAAATTTTAGTGTAATTTCTGTTCTTATATCCAACTGTGGCAACACCGATTCAGGCTGTGACACAACTACCACGCGAAATAAGACTCTATCTCTACGCGGTAAGGTTCAATTCCCCTTGATGTGCTTATGTGATTTTAGCCACCGGTATTGGCAATTCTCGAGGATTTTATTTCTAACGTCGCCGTCGCGTCGTTTGAACTTAGATTATTTGTTATTCTTATGTTTACTTAAATCTTTTGTTTAAACACTCGCGTGGATGTTCTTTTGGAAGTTATTTCTTATTTTGCGTGAAGAAAAAAGGGCTCATGAAGAATAATCTTTACGTAAATATGTGCGTAGAATTTATAAATAACGCTTTATGCATAGTCATGATAAAATAATCGTTTTATTTTAAGATTGAATAAATATAATCAGGGCATCCAAAAATGAGGAACGTCATTTTTTTTTATTTTACACGCATTCTTACTCGTAATTACCTACCACAGTATATTTCTACAGTAGGACAATTCTAGACGTCTTCAAGTTAAGTTTACAATGACTACAGAAATAAAAAGCTGACGTGCTGAAACGTCGTAAAGTAGACACATTTCAGTGCGAACTGTGACGAACTACGACGGTGGATTACGACACTGTTGCGTAAGAATAATAATAATAATTGTGGCAATTCAATGACGTTTGACTTTAGTCATAATATATTAGGGATGACACAAAAATAAAGAAAGTTGCCGCTAAAATATTTGAGTGATTAATCTTCGCAGGCCTTATTAAAAAACATGATAAGAATGTCAATAGTGAATTTTGAGCGTTTGACTAAACAAGAAAAAAAACTGGTAAATGTATGAATATTTAGACATTTTTTTAATGTCTCAAATTTGTATTCCTACAATACAAATCTAAATGGGTCGTTGAATAATATTAAACTAAAATTCAAGCATTTATAGTAAAATATTTTTGCCAGTCCTGTAGGCGACACTTCTTTAAAAACAAAACACGTGTCCCTCTTTTGTAGTAGTGCAGAGCTTGCCAACCTTTTAGACGGCTTAATAAATCATTTATTTACATGAAACAAGAGTTGCTCGCCAGCTGCTGACGACCGTAAAACATGCATATAACTGCTTAATAGCATTTTTAGCTTTATGATACTACTGAATTAGATTAACTGGCCGCCCGACAACTGAACAACGGCATAAACATTCGAAATATGCGGTGGGATAATGTCCGACCAAACAATAGACAAACTCATGACAAAGACTGATTTGTCGCAATTTTCGCTTTATATTTCAGCTCATAGTATTTTTTTACAATTCGAGTGTTTCGTACACAATTGGATCTTATTTCACAAATTCGTTACTATACAATCTGACTCGATCAGATAAAGATTTTTTGACGAGAATAGACAATTTAGTTGTTGGTCGGACTTTAGCGCGTGATTTATAAACGGACAAAAATAATCGTTTGTTGAATGAAACGGTACAAAAGAAAGTAAACCAGTACTAACAAAACACGTCTGAGTGTAGGATCAGTGGTCAACAATCGCTACTAGAACATACTTCTTGTTATGATATAACATTCTGTGGGGAAGCAAAGTAATCTTTAGAAGAGCAACGTCTGTGAGTGAATGTTGAAGAATGTGTAAGAGCGACGTATGGTTACAGCTTTGAAAATAATCATACTTTCATTGCGATATATATTTTCAGTTCAAGTTAAAATGTTTGGTGTTTGTTATGTTGTGAATGTTGATGGATGTATTTTTTTTATATTCATCTAATACATTTTCTTTTTCCTTTAGTTTTATACTATTAAGCTGTTTGCATTTATCATTTATTCTAATATGAACATAGATTAATCTACCTATACATTTATACAAATTAAGGCTTTGAATTTAAATGTATAGATTAAGAGAATAATAAGAAGTGTTGACTCCACCTCATTAACGTTTATCCAGGTATACAAACGACTTTTATAGCACTTTTTACCTGAGTTTTCATCCTTTTACGCTAACTTTGCTTCTCATTAAAAATTTTCGGGTCTCCTCGTTTTTGTTGGCAACTACGAGATTCTTTGAAAATATTCAAGATACTTTCAGTTATAACTAGAGCATAAAACTTGAGAATATACGCTTTGGCGTATTATGTTTGGTGTTTGGTACAAAATATTTAAACATAACTAAAAATATTTATAAAAAATAGGACTTTAAATTGATATGCCTGATGCAAATATATAAGATAATTACTAAGATATTTCGTCATAGTTTTAATGGTTCATCATCACCAGTAAATATTTTCGCTCAGAATTGAAATTATTGGTCTACAAAATAATTTCAGTAGTTTTCAAATATAAGTATTAAGTATTTTTACGTTATTTTAAGAAAACATAGCAAATACTTATTTAATATAACTTTAATAATAAGATTCTAACCCTTGGTTCTCGTCGTAACAATAATAACAATTTCTTGGAAGAATATTTTTAGTATCACCGCAGGCAAGAGAAAATTGTTAGGAATATTATCGTGCTTAAAAATACAGCCTTTGTTCTGACAAAGGTTATATACGTCAAAGATATTGAGAGTGACGTCAATACTTTGAATTTTATATGATTTAAATCTGTATTTTCAGATGTTGGCAGGTAAAATATTATAATATATATATTTTTCACGATTTTCCGTTTTAGGGTTCCGTAGTGCCTAAAAGTTATAGCCCCTTATAGTTTCACCATGTCCGTCTGTCTGTCTGTCCGCCTATCCGAGGTATAGCGTCGAAACCGCTAGTGCTAGAAAGCTAAAATTTCACTTTGACTTTGTCAAAAAAGTGGTAGAATAAAATCTTCAAAACAAAAACTTTTGAAAATTATGACTACTAGGGAAAACCCCAACATATTTAGTAAGTCTAAATATGTTGGCAAGACTAGCTACGGAACCTGATAGCGCGTGGCCCGACACGCACTTGGCCAATTTTTGTTTATTTAAATCATTTTGAAATATATTTATGATACGTGTTAACGGGTTAATTAAGTAATTAACGGGCTTCTAATAGTATAATATGCCATTTGCTTAAAAGAAGTAAAACTATTTTGCGTCTCAATTATAAACGAAAATAAAAACTGCCTGTGAAAAAATAAAAAAGTATTTTTCTTTTACCTTCGATATAACAGGCAAAAATAATGACCGTTTTTGTCCAAACTTTTCCTCATAATAGGCTCTTTTAATATTATTTCATCAATCAAAATTGACAAGTCCCTATTAACGGTACTTAGCATCAATATTATTGCTTGTTAGATAAATATAATAATAAAACGTTTGTTTATAAAATTGTTAAGATAAATATTATATTGATGGTTGATGGTTCATATGTATTTGTCGAATTAATGTAAGTATATTATTTATACTGTTCTAGATAGTTTACTATGAGTTATTATAATTTCTGTTATTAAAGTCAATATCATAATGTACATAAAATTAACTGCAGAATATAACTATTGGTAGAAGAAAGTATTGGACAAATAGATATTTAAGACTAAGGCCGCATAAGTGGGCTGCTTGCTTCGAGTTTCGAGCCTAGTGAGTGCCTTACAATGTAAGCTACTAGGCTCCTTCACCCGGCAGTCTTGGTCGGCTTAGCCTTTAAAAACATGTTTTGTTCAATATTAGCCATTGTAAAAATGATATGATTTTATTTTAAGTAGTGTTGATTGTAACATCAACCCTATATTTTCAGACAGACGAGTTATAATATCAAAGTAACAACACGCCTAAATTCTACAGCATTTTAGTGGTAACTTTTAAGCGCGTTTTGTTCCCCCATAAAATTAAAAAATACATAGAATAAATTATCGCGTGGTGGGTTTATCGTTCGTCTAACTATCCCCCCACAGTCTTGATATAGCGCCGCGGTATAAAGAAATGAGTCGGCGGTATAAACTGCTCTATGCTAGTGGTTCTGTGTCACGCAACGCTCGACTTAGCGGTAGGACATAGTATACAATAGTAGTCTCTCTATTGTATAACGTTTGTAATTTAATTGCCACGAGCATCGCTCCACGCTGTGCTTGATCGTCTGTAAAATAAACTTCAGCTTAAATTCAGGAGATATTGTTAAGAGCCAGTGAATTTAGAGTCTCTGGAGTGAAACTTTATTTTAATTAAAATTCATCAATATCATTAAATTTTACCTGTGTACTACTACTATTTTTAACGTAATTAAAGTGAGTGTTATTTTCATTTTATATTTGCTAACATTCTTAAAACATTCTTAGGTACGGTTGTTGAATTGAGATTTGTGAACTAAAAAAGCTTTAAGCCTTGTAAACCCAAGGTCTCCTAATCCTTTTAAAATACATAGATATTAAATACTGTCAATTTGAATTTACAATTCAGAGCTCACCCATTAATCGACGCAAAAACGAGCGCGCTTAATCGTGTGAAGTGCTATTGCAGGAGGTGTGCCTTCTGTGTTATACTGTGGCTAGGTTGTTAAAAGTGCCAAGTTTCAATGAAATGTGACAGTGAAAGGCTGAACTACGGTCTGAAGGATACAGTCATTGGATTAAAGGCAATGTTTTCTAGCATTTTATAGTAAAACGGGTAAAATTCTTTTTGATATTGAATTAAAAATACTCGTCGTTTTTCTTCTTCTTCTTCTTTTCGTTTCAATGGACAAAGTTTTATATAACTCCAGCCCAGTACGTGGCCACGGTAATAGCGTTCTCTGCAGCCTTGTTTAGGTCATCCAACGAGCAGCTATCTGGGCAATTGGGGCACACAAGTAAGTGACTCATTGTTTGCTGAGGTGCACCGCAATCGCAATCGTCGTTTTTAATACTTATAAATGCTCTTTTTTTAAGCAGGTATAGTTGATTGCCCGAAATCTATAAAGTGCAGCTAGTAGTTATTCAAGAAATTCCATGCGGAAGAAGTCGCGGGCAAAATCTAGTTATAAATAAGCTTGAGTGCTCATAAGTTTGAAATATTAAGTCAACTGGATGATTGCTTGAAAAAACTGATAACCGAATCTATCTAATCTACTATCAGAGTAAAGAAAGAAAATAAAAAAATAAAAACATTTTAAATGAGAATTCCATTCGTAATGAAATCCAAAATCGTGTTGTTTGCTACCTAAAATTACAACCAAATTGCTATTTTATTTCAGCCCTGTTTTCATCCCCTAATTTCACAAACATTACCGATTCAAAAACAATCCCAGCCCATTAGCAATCAGCTAATTCTATAGGGTGTGTCCCTACTGGTAGGCAAATAACCTACAGGGTGTTTCCCTAAAATACATTCGTATACCCTTTTTATTTTTGAAAAAGCGACCACTTTTCACCCGCGTTTAAATGTTACGTTTTAATTTTTTTCCGTTTTATATTTTGTACATGGCCGGCATTTTGAGCGTGTGCGTGACGGGTATCAACATTTTTTAAAAACACCCTTCAAATTTGATGTTAATAATTCGTTGTATGTAAATGAAGTGGTGCTCGAGTCAGTTAGTTACTTCTTTTTAAAATCTTCCGGCTTCAATCGCACACACTACGAACCAATTTAATTACAAAACGTCCAAATAACACTTTTTACTCGACCCGGATATCGAACCCGATATTTTGCGGTGAGAGGCCGCTTACGCTAAAACCAACCAACAAGGCAGCTGTCAAAAAGGTTTAAACATAAATTAAATGTCCTTTCCAACCAGCAGACTATCTCGTAAAGTAAAAGCGTCACTTGCGGTCGAGCGTGACAGCAACGACCGCGACTCGCTGACAGCTGTTTACCCCAAGCTGTGTTTAATAGTCTGAAGATAAATGGATATTTTGGAGTGGAATTTAAAGTAGTAGTATCACTGTTTTATAACTTAGGTAGTTCAATACAATCTTGTAAATATTAGTTCAGGGATGTATTCGAACAAGAACTAAGTCTTTTATGTAGACATATTGTATGACTGGTGAAATGTAAGTTTATACCTCAGCCCTTCTGGGTATTACAGGCGTGATGTTTTGTTAAACTTGCTTGAAGCATTTTAATGTTAAAAGAATAAAAGTATTATCTTTTGTCGCGTTTTATAATCCATGAAAAAAATACCTAAAATTTATTTTAGTCTGATATTTTAAGCCGTTAACACGCGTTAAAATTCATTAGTCTTATGTCAGCGTAACAAATCCTTAATCTCATTAATAACACTAGACTAAAATCATAATTCTTTTTTACACATTTGACACAAAACCTTTAAAGCTTGATAAAGCGATTACGGGCGTTTCAACGATTAAGAGAACAGGGTTATTTTTAAAATATTAATCATCTCTTTCTGTTACTGGCCTTAGATGATTCGGATCAACTATTGTTTCTTTCCAAAATTCGTATTTTTTCAATATTTTATTTTTTTGTTTATTTAACTTTTTGCACACCACCTAGTACACTGGCGGACTTAATGCGTAGTGGCATTCTCTAACAGTCAACCTAGGGTGGTGCAGAGAAACAAAGGTAGGCGTTTCGATAGTACTAATAGTTCATAGACACTGATTTGAAAATCAATCGAATACATATTAATATATACATCAATAAAATCACGCCTTTATTCCATAGCTAAGCAGAGACTACGAAGCGTCATTTTCGCCGGTTTTCGTTAGCTACTTGCACAACTTATTCTTTATTTTTTTGGTGTTTTACAATGTACGAATATATATTAAAAGGGGATTACGTACATGGCAATGGAAGTGAAAGATTTACAGTATAATATTTTATGATGAACTTAACCATTTTTTTTTATTTGTTAAGTGTTTTAAAAAGTAGTACAACTTAAATTGCTCCAAATGATGAACAGAAGCTGCTCAAGAAGATTGTAAGTATTATTTAAATTACCCTGCATACGTAATTATTACAACAAACTCACAAAGTGTGCTTTTTCTATGGAAAATAGAATCAGCCAAGAGCGAGGGGATTTAGGGATCCGCACTTAATAATTAATCGCCAACAGAACCCGTCCGCCGTGGGGAAGCAAAGCCTTTATGAATGAAGTCGGAAAAGTTGTGGAAAATTGGTTATTAGGGCGTTTTTGTGATCATGCTAAGGTTCTTGCGGCTTTTCTTACGAATATTAGGGGTGTTGAGTGCGTCTTTGTATAATAAGGTTATTGTGGACAATATTTAAGAAGTACCTATTTATTCTTTATTTCGTTTTTTGTAGGGTACTTTATGAAGAAACTTGTGATCAAAAATGGTATTGAGTTGGTGATTATTTGTAGTGATGGTAGCTAGCATGACCGTATCGTTGAGGCGTTAATGAATAATTTTGTTTATTACATAAAAAAATACTTCAACAGAAAACAAATGTTATTAAACAAAGAGTTTCATGTTAACAGTCCTATTAATTTGAATTAAACAACAATAAAACTGTCATTTATTTGGCACAATGTCCGGCAGCATTTTAATATCCGGACGAACCAAAACCGCTGCACATTGAATGCTAAATACATTTACATTTAAAATATTTACGCCACATTTGAATAAGAATGCCTCAAACGAACCACTGGGCTGTGCCACTGTGCAGTCTGTGCACACTGCACAGTGCGCAGATACTCCAAACAATGACAAATGCACAAAAGAAGAGTTTATACTAAAAGTGAGTTTAGTGGAATAATCCCCATTATTGTTGAAATCCTATTGTCTTCCTTGCGTTTATTTAATTGCGTCGCGAGTCGAGTTTCATCCTGGCGTGCTGTTCTATTTAGGTTCGCAAAAAGCGAGGCTTGCACAGTGGTATTTGTTTCATTCTACGTTGGTCTAGAGGACTCTAACGGTATAATTTGAGTATCATGCACCACGGGGTCTCGGGTTCGATTCCCGGGTCGAACAAAAGTGCTAAGCGCCCGGCAATTCACAATAGCAGCACGGCGTTGAAATTGTGCCCGGTGGATGGTTTTTGAGTTAAATTGTACGTACCAGCAAATAAACAAAAAGTCTAATCTTTCCTTTGTGTAATATAAGAATCAAGATACACGAGGAGGTTTGATGAGCACTACATAAATGATAAAGCCTGTATCAGACTTCACACATCCCAAACAATGGTTGAAAGTTGTTAAAACTCAGTCTGCGTTATTTGCAGAGTCGGTAAGTCTGTTACAAAGTTGGAAACGAATTTAATGTTGGAAATGACGCCGCGGCGCCGCGCCGGTGCGACACGGCAAGTCTGGCACTGGATTTATTTTTTGTTCTGAATTGGGCGTTCATGTGTTAAGTATGCAACACATTGCTTTGTAAGGCTCTAGACAGACGATGTAGAGCCTAACGGTAAGGTCCACAAATGAAAGACGCTGATTTGTACTACATTAAGTATAATGATAGGCAAAAGAAGGCAAGCCTTTAGCCGTTGCAAAAAGATCGTGAATTGAAGTAAATACTTTGGTAAAAACGGGTGCGCTTTAATTCTTATACATTTTTCTTTATCCAATGGCAAGTCCGAATTTATTCATAACATTTCTCTTCATAATGATTATTTTTATTTATAATTAGCGGAAATCTTACTTATCGGAATTCCTAATATTGTTTTTCGTTCACATCGTTTATCGTTATATTGATTTTCATATTTTTTTCCTTATTTCCTGTTATTCCTAATTATTAAAAATCATATTTTTTTATTTTAAGTATTATTTATCCGTTTTATTCAAATTCATAATGTCAATAAACATACATATGTTTTATACTCATAATAATTTTCATATAGTTTCTTATGTAGTATTATTGGTATAATATTCGTAATGGTATTAGTTATTATATTACTTTACGTTGATTTTTGTTTAATTTCGACCTTTTTGAAAAAGATTTATTATGGCCATTGTCTGCATAATATAAATACTACCCAAAATTCAACATTTTAAATTCTTTTGCTGACCTTAAAAAAGCCAAATTCGAATAACGCAAAATCGCCGAAACGGTAAACAACAAGCTAAGCCTTCAAAACATTGAGACTGAGGTACTTCGACAATTTCCGCGAGCGCTCGGCAGTTGTCGGCCAAGTCTGTGCTATTAAAAAGGTTACAGGATATATAGTACGAGAGATAGCAACGTCAGGAAAACAAGCATTTCAGGTAGGCCAATTTTTAGATATGCTATCTCTCTCACTCTCCCGCACGTCATATGGACTATCTGGCTGGTGGTAGTGGTTGCGTTCATCAGTGCGCATCCTACCTGCACAGGTAAAATATCGATTTTTTAAATCATTTTAAGAAGTTTCTTTTTTTTTTCATTATTCTTATTGAACTTTCCACAACGTAAATCTCATATTGCCAGACATTTTTGTTGCTGTTTAAACTGTGCCAGACGCTAATTTCGAATGAAAAAAATTTTTTTTTTCAAAGTAATTCAGTATGGCTGAAATTTTTTTATAATATTATTTAAGTATCTAAAAACTTAAAATTAATTTGCCATACAATTATTCGGTTGTTAACCTTCAGCCAGACCGATTTAAAATTGAAAAGTTATTGGGCATGTTGGAAGAGTACGGCAGAGAACATATGTATGTCAAGAAGAAATATAAAGGCAATTTGACAGTAACACATTTGCAAAATTTTTATTGTCACTGCTATAGTGATGGCCTTCATTGTCGATGTGCCTATCGATATCGAAAGATTGCACTGCATACTATGTCAATATAACATAAGATATTTTAATATTCAGGGAATTCGTCTTCCTAAAGAAGATTGTGAAGACGCTGTTGCATTAAAAAAAACAAGAAATAGATAACATGAAAAACGTTTATTTATTACACAAGAAATTAGAAAATACAATAATACAAATATGATCACTTGTGCATTAACGTAAAATCAAATGGGCCTCGGGTCAGCGCAAGAAATCGTAACCCAAAGCGCTAAAAGACATCCAATTTGGTGCAAACTAAATGGAACATGAAGTATTGTCATAAAATTTTAACTTGTTAGTGACAGTGATTTAAATTTCTATACAGGTTGGCTCATTTATAACGGTCCGTATGGGGAAGTCTGTTATTATAAGAGATGCAAAGATCTGTTCTTAGGGACCATGACATCGATTTTAGTTAAAAAGGAAATACAATGAATATGATCAATCTTAGATATCATGTTTCCTAGTAAAATTTACTGCTTATTACCTACATAATCGATAGCCAAATAAAAATAATGTAATTTTTAACAAACGCCGACAAAAATGTGGCGTATAAAACTCAATCAATCCAAATCGACACATATAGACTTCACCAACAAAAAGGCCAACTATCAACCGGTATATCTAAATAATCTTATAATACCGTATGCGAACTCAGCCAAGTACCTTGGCATGACACTAGACGCAAAACTTCGCTGGAAGGCTCAAGTCAAAAAGAAACGCAGTGAGCTGGAACTTCGCTATAAAAAATGTACTGGTTGCTGGGTAAATATTCCATTGTCAGTGCATAACAAAATAATTATTTATAAACAAGTCCTTATGCCAGTGTGGACTTATGGTGTACAGCTCTGGGGCTGTACCAAACCAAGTAACATCCAAATAATTCAAAGATTCCAGAATAAAGTATTAAGAGCAATCGTGAATGCACCCTGGTATATCAGAAATGAGGACCTCCATCGTGACCTGAAGGTGAACCTTGTCGCCAGTGTAATACAACAGTATGCTGAAGCTCATGAACGACGACTTCTTCAACACGTGAATGTTGCTTTGTTAAATTGCTGAAAGAGACATTTAAGATCTTAGAAAAGTTAATTTGTCATATTTACGGAGATCGTGATTCTTGGTACGTCAATGAAGTTCGGTTCAATCTGTTTTCAAATACTTATCGGTCTAAAAAACCAAATGATAATTTTGAAAAAAAAACTCGTAACTTTGATCCATCAAGCCTACCACCATGCAAAAGTGAATTGTATCAGCATTTACTACGAGTTCGTTATGTTACAAAGTTTTGGAGAAATGCTCATTTAAAACACCCGACATCTCTATCACCTCAAGTTTCCGGCTGGACCATAAATGACCATAAACGGCCATAAGTGCGTGTCGGGCCACGCGCAGTAGGGTTCCATAGAAAAATATTTTTAATTTTACTTTTTAACTAAATGGCGTCCTTCAGAAAGGAAATGTTTGTAGTACACGAAACCAGCTAGCACGTATGACGAGATGTATGAATGTTGAGGAAGCGAAAGAAGTATGTAAGGAGCGAAGCACATGGCGTTCCATCGTCTCTGCCTACCTCCGTGGGATAAAGGCGTGATTTTATATATGTATTATGTATGTTTATTTATGTTTCAAGAATTTTGAACGAAATATTCTGAGTAACTGCATCTGACATTTCGGACCCCTATTCCTCTTGAACTAATGAAGTGAACTTATCCGCTATAGTTTTCCTTTAAAGTTCATTACATGTACTACCGACACAATTTTTTTCAGATTTTAGGATCCAGTAGTTTAGCTTTTAGAGGGGGGGGACGCCCTACTCGAACAAAAATTTGCTCTTTAAAGTTAATTATCTCGCAAACGGATCCCTAAATCAAAAAACTATCTTAGCAACTCCTAAACGTTTTTAAAAGTCCTATCTAACAATACCCCACACTATGGAGTAGGCGACAAAAAAAAACATCCCTACTTTACATGTAGGGGAGCTACCTGAAAAAAAAATATTTTTCCAAATTTTACTCTACGACTTTCTTTGTTTAGTTAACATACATGTTTATGCAAAATTTCAGTTTTCTAGCACCAACGGTTTCGTCGCTATGCCGTGGACAGACAGACGGACATGGCGAAACTATAAGGGTTCCTTGTAGGTACTACGGAACCCTAAAAAAATTAAATACTAATAAATTTCTTTGCCGAAAGATTATTCAATTTTTCATTATTTTACAGATAATAACTTATTAAAAGACGATGACAACCCAAAAGACGACGATGACAATGAAAATGACAGCAGTGATGAAGATGATGATGATGATTATGATTAAGATGCCTCCGTTTTTTGTAATACAATTATCAATTAAAATATATAGTTTTTGTTTATTTTCAAACTTGAGATTGATATTATCTTAATTTTGTTCAACAATTTAATAATTATTTTGATACTACATTAATCCACACATTTATTCATTATTTCTTAATTCTTTCTCTATAATTTATTCGACATCTATTTTTAGACCAAGCTAAATGATACAACATCACTTTCCACTTTTAAATCGGTCTGGCTGAAGGTTAACAACCGAATAATTGTATGGCAAATTAATTTTAAGTTTTTAGATACTTAAATAATATTATAAAAAAATTTCAGCCATACTGAATTACTTTGAAAAAAAAAATTTTTTTCATTCGAAATTAGCGTCTGGCACAGTTTAAACAGCAACAAAAATGTCTGGCAATATTAGATTTACGTTGTGGAAAGTTCAATAAGAATAATGAACAAAAAAAAAAACTTCTTAAAATGATTTAGAAAATCGATATTTTACTTGTGCAGGTAGGATGCGCACTGATGAATGCAACCACTTCCACCAGCCAGATAGTCCATATGACGTGCGGGAGAGTGAGAGAGATAGAATATCTAAAAATTAGCCTACCTGAAGTTCTCTCTCAAAAACGTTGCTACCTCTTAGACTAATAGCGGTGAGTGGATACTATCGAATTAGACGTTACGACTGTTATCGCAAGCTGATAGGGCTGTCAAACACGGTAATTTTATCAAAGGATAATATTCTACATGGTTTTATATTGTAACTTTATTTCTTATAAACTTTAAAATGGAACTTAACAAGTAAATAGCTAAAGTTGAGCCTCTTTGCTATGTTAAAAATAATAATAATAATAAGCAGCCACAATAGACGTTATTAATAATAGACATATCTACCAGCATTAAATCAGCAGTGATGTTAGCATTACTTTTGTTCGCACCAAATTGTTATACCGTTACTAAAAGCGAAAACTTTTAATTGACTTTATGGTTCCTAAACTATTGTTATTTAAGTTTTACTAGCTGTAAGTTTTCCATATGATAAATAAATAAATAAACATTTCTCCTCCCCCACCATTCGATTAAATTTAACCAACTTACAACCCCAACAAACGCACACATTTCAAAACTTAACAATAACACCCCCATTCGCACAATCCATCGCGAAGTAACGCAGAAACATAAACATGAAAAGGGCCAAGTCGCGTCATTACAAATTCACGGAGCCGGCCAAGTTTCGCATTTTAAATATTCATCGCGCTTAAGCCGCGAGCATTTGTGTGTAGTGTTACAGTTTGAAACGCCGACAAGAGAATATTCGCTAATTAATGTAACACTCACCAAGCCAAGTTTCTTCGGCCACCGAATTATTCCTGTACTTTCATAGCTCTGTTTTATCTAGCTGCGGGCGAATAACTTCAGAAAATTTTATAAACTAATTTAGGTCGTCAATAAGAGCGACCTTAATCATAAACGTTAATATAATTAGCACAAGGCGTTGCTTTTCTTTACAATAATTTTTAATAAGACATGTTTTTGACATAAATCTTAAAATGAACTAAATGATTTGTCGTACAAGTTACTTAATGTCTTAATTGAAGGAAACAAACCTAACATACGTAGAATTGAAACCTTTAAACTTGTTCACTTAATTTAACTTGAATAAGTAACGTCTGACAAAGTTTTACGTGCGTACGGAGTAATTATCTAATAAGTGAACTTGTGAAGTTTTAACACGAATTGCTTTATATCTAATACTAGTAGCGACAAAATTAAACGCAAACCAAAGTTAAGCTAGTTTATCAGACATAAAATAACAGTCTTGGCTGGCACTCTTGTATTGTAAGGATTGAAAAAAAGTGTTATAATACATACGTGAACAAATTATTCGTAATCAAAGTTGGACCGATAACTATAGGTCTTGAACTACCATAAGAATGAAAGAGGCGTGCATCATCCTATTGCTTTAGAACAAAGATAAATAGAGTCTTATTTCCGTCTAAATAATGTCGCAATCATGCCGTAAAATGACATAATATCTCTTAATCCACAACGAGCACAAGCTTCTAAAACAACATTTTCTTTCTTGAAAATAAACAACAACATTCAAGAGCACTTTGCGTTTTTAACAAAATCATCCACCATTCAAAATGGCTACATTTGGCGTCCCGTTAGCCCATCCCTATCGCTAGGACAAAAACGGGACACCGGGACATCTGCCAACTCTACGGTACTTTCACTAATTTGATTGCGAACAGTTATTGACGCTACCGTTTGTAATAGTGTTGCCAAATCTCAGGATTTACTCGGGATATCCTGATTTGGAATTGTCTGCAATTTATACCAATTTAGTTATAGGACATGCACAATTGCATTTAAATTCCTAAGCTATCTTAATTATCGTCTCTTCATAATTATGATTAAGCTTACTGAAAAATAATAATTATAAACTGGCGTAACGTGTAACTGGCACTGGGTGAGGTAATGAAAAGATCTTAATTGCAATTCAACGTTCAATTCGTTGATCTTATTTGATATCTATCTATGTATAGTATGTATTCTTTTTTGCATTGTAACAAGTTCTAAGTCAACATTGACCGATATGTACAAATGAATGGCGCCTTTTTACATGTATGTATTTATGAAAAAAAAACTTGTATCCCTAATATCCTATTAAACAGATGGCAACACTACTGCGTTCCCACCTGGTTGTCGCTAAAGCTAAATAGACGTTCGAATCGAGTTTGTTTTACAACTAATCGGGCAAATTGCGAAGCGATTCCACCGTACCTTCTATTTTGTCAAAGAAATTATTTCTACTCCACAGAATTGTTCTACAAAAAGATTTTCAAATTATATTAAACCGTTGTCCCGAGAAAAGCTTATTATTGTTAGAATTGATAACGTTGCGTTTGCGTCGAGTTCGCCGAAGTTAGGAATAATTTGAATATTTTGAGAATGTGAACAGGCATGCCTGTTTGAACTGGTATAACATTGTGTAAGGATAACAGAGTAGAAAGTGTTGTTACTAGGCTTTGTTAGACACTGAAATTATCTGTTGATTTGAAGGGAAGTGGTTTAAATATTATTATTGTAGGTGGAGCATAGCTGAATATCTGGCGTACCTATAGTGTAATGGAGATAGAGGCACTCGATTGAATAGTTATATATTTTGTCACTGGCGATTGATTTGATTTATCGACTATTTGAGTATTGAATATTTCGTGCATCAAGTATTTGACGTGAATGCTGCTGAGGGCCTGTTAAGGAATCCTTAAGTTAACGAGACTCAAGTGATAAAATAAAACACTAACATATTGAAGTGACAGCTGTGTTCGATTTGAAGTACCTTATTTTACTTTCATATTCGGTTAAATTAAAATTTATCTGACGTTTATTTCTTACTTAAACTTTGTAAAACAGATCCATGATATTACTGATTTCACAACAAAGGTATCGTATTTGATTTTTTCGTATAAAGGAAAAGTTAGAAACCGGGATCTCAATTTAGTTAAGATAATTCGACATGACAGTATTTACAATCTCAAAATACAACTCTCTTCCTCCTTCTCTCTCGTCAGGTAAAGGTTATGTTTGCCTTAAAAAGTCACAAATACTTAAACAAGCAATAGATTTACCAAGGGGTAATGGTATTTCCATACAAACGAGTACGTTGGTTCCCGAATATTGGTAGTTATTAGATTGCCTGCGGGGCAACGCTTTTAGGCGTGATTCGTTTTGCAGGGTCCCGGGTTCAGACCCTGTTAATAGTAACTTAATAAGCATAAGTGATGTGGGTTGATACCACGGTTTTTGAAACAGTCACGCGTATGGCTGAAAATTGGAATAAACTTAGTAATACGATAAAATGAGCGCTGTTATTAAAATGCCGTATACAAATTATTTTTTGATTTAATATTAAAATATTAAGTGGAAATGCCTCGTTGGTTTAGCTAGTGGTAGTATGCTACCACTCACTGCGACCGGTTCCCGGGCCAGGCAAAAATGGTATTTGAGATTTTTCAGTCAGGATATTCTCAACAGCAGCACGGAATTGGAGTTGTTAGATGGGACCTATACATAGCTGTTGTATAGTTCTGTACAGGTGAAATGTGGATATTTGGCCACACCCTTCTGGCCTTATGTTATGAATAATTACGTTAAATGTAATTATATGTATATTCAATCTCTTTTTGTACTCAATATAGAACAAAGTCCTCAAAATGCACGCTTCTATTCTATTGATTTCTACTGCTACGTAGCGGTCTTTGAACTAAAATGGCCTAGCTATTCTATTGATTTTCCTTTATCCTAGAATTCTTAGACTAACAAGATTCCTTCCAATAAAATGTAAGAATACCTAGACAATTTACTACTACGAAAATAACTTACATTTCTATGTTATTTCTATTGGTAACAAGATAAGATTATCTACAGACAAACATCGGGACAGGTGAAACTAAATAAAAGCGAAACAAAAATAATTGCCTTCTACTTCTAATGCAAATGTAATCATCGCCATTTATTTTTTCTACCTGATCGGTTTGTATTTGGCAAACACATATTCCGTGGTGGTTGTGCTAAATTTTATTTCCAAAGTAAATATTTTTAGTGCGATCAAAAAGTACCTAACAAAATAAAGTAAAACAAAAGTTAATTAATTACAACCTGAAAAAGAAGCTTATGTGTAAATAGTGAATGCTTATGTTACCCGTCGTTTTGTTTTTACATAACAAATATAATTTATTTGTATTCTAGCAGCATGTTAATTACTATTATTTTATATTTAAATATTAGAACTTTTCGCCAATCAGAGACAATATGTTAGTGTTATGTAAGTTTCGAACTTGGACGTGCAAATATGTGGAAACAGTCAATTGGTTTACGTTATCTTTTTAAAAGTTATACACATTTATTTAGTTATATGACAATTATTTATTTATTTAAACATCCCTAGACATATTGGCATTTTGCAACCGTCAGTGAGCGACAAACTGTTTGCCTGATATGAACAAAGCCTCGGCATTCTTTTCTCTTTTAGTTTTGTTTACATAGAATAGTATTGACCTCGCTCGCGCCACTCAATAGACGTGTAAAAAGCGTTTTTGCTCACTGATATTACACACGCCCGCGCCGCGCCGTCTGGTTCGTAGTTTTCAGTGGTCGGAAAGGTCTAGCATTAGAGTATTCTTGCATTAGATGTATAATAATAGGAATACAAGAATTTGTTGCAGATCACTTTAAAGCATTTTTGTAACTCGTTAAAATGTGATTTGTTTTATTATTTTGTTGTGATATAATGTGTAGAACCTCTTGCAGCTGCCTCGTTGGTCTACTAATGTAGTTTTTAGCGTATGCGTCCTCACGGGGTCTCGGGTTTAATTCCCGGGTCGGGCAAAAGTGTTAAATGAGATTTTTTGTCAGGCAATTCTCAATAACGGAATTACGCTAGTAAACTAAGTTAGAAACCGCCTCCCCAGTTAATTTATCTTTTCGAAAGCCATTTTGATTAGTGGATAAAAGATATGTTTTTTAGAGATAACTGAGTAGCGTTTTGTTCAGTTTTTTTTCGAGTATTTTGGATAAATATGTTTAAAGCGATAGGAGCCTGTAATTAGATGCAGCAGCTGAGTCACTGATTTATATACGAGACATACATTGGCTATGTTTAAGGAGGGTGCAAGATGTCCCGTCGATAGATAGATAGAGATAGATAGAGAAAACTTTATTTGCACATCAAATTTGTAAAAAACATACAAAGAAATAGGTACTTAAAACTATAATGTACAAAGGGCGGCCTTACCGCTTGACGCGATCTCTTCCAGGCAACCTTAGGATGGACATAATAGAATGGATATTTGCGGTAGTTTATTGCATTGGATTTGTTGTTACTTTTTCCTTTTTTATTTATCGATATGCTTTAATTATATGTTTAGGTGTGTTATGGGAGTCACAAGGAATTGCTTAGCATGCTTCATAACCTTATTAGTCATGGTATTATTGGTCGCGCCACCACATGCAGAATATTTTTTATATTTTAAAGCGGCACAAGATATGTAGTACTTCCAATCCTAGATTATTGTTATTTATAGAAAAGACGATCTCTATGTAAATAGCTTGTAATGTGTACGACACTATCATAGAGTATTATGCATTTATTAAATGGCATAATAACATTTTACTACAATTTATGATGTCATAATGTGACTGATAATTTAAACAAAATAACGAAATTATTCTGCTGCGTTGTATAAATTAAAATTTGATGTGATTTTGTATTTGATGTTGTGGAAAACAATGATTTATTCAGAAATAATTTTGAATATTGATACCGGAAAATTTAATCGCCTTGTTATTGGAAACCGAATTACTAGGTATGCAATAATAAATAGGTATGCAGTAATCATAATTATAAATTCTAAATGATTTCTCATCATAAGTTACTTCTGCCTACGGAAAAACTGTGCCAATTTTTGATCAAATTTATTTCAGTTGTTTTAGCGTGAAAGAGTAACATACATCCTCAAAAACTTAATCTAAATTAAATATCAACCTACTGTATTTTATTTTTTACTGCAACAACTAACACTTACACTAACGTAGTAATACTAATATTCCAACAACCTGAAAAACTTTCTCAGCAAAAGTCGTTTAAAGCAAAAGCGTCTATGCTCAGCGCATTTTTCTCCCCTCGAATACACCCCTGAGATGGGGTAATATCCAAGGGTAATATATTCTTGAGCAACCCCATGTGCTCTTCTTCACTTAGTTTTAGCTTAAGTATTATATAACATCACGCCTTATCTAACAGAGGGGAAGTAGAGATGTGTTGGACCACAAATTCAATTAATGTCGGAGAGATAAAATGTATCAACTTGTTAAAATAAAATGGTGTGTAATTTTAAGCAAGGTAGTATGTTTCCATTCCAACTTGCTTAACCAATGAAAGAGAGATAAATAAATGTTTTGACTTAATAGAAATAGCCAAATGCTAGCTGCTAGCTTAGCAAGCTAAAAGAAATAACGGTAACTAAAGTACATATAGTCGGAAGGACAAATGGCTTGGACCACTCTCAAATATCTTAGCGTACTATTTATTTTACTTTAACTTAGCGACTAGATTGTAAATAATGTACCTAACTGTTTATTAATAATGACAAGAAGGATGTGGAGATAAAAACTTGTTGCATCTACACACATAATGCTGTCGAGTTACTTTATAACTCTAAAATATAACAGACTCTCAAACCTAAATTGCCCACACACGAGAATCGATCGGGTCTGAAAATAGACATTGTTAATAAAAATCCAATAGTCTATAGTTATCCGGCTGCAAGTTCAGGGTGGCAGCTATTTCGGAGCAGACGGTAGTGAAGGAATACTTATAGGTAGGGGGTGGGGTGATGAAAATGTCCTATGACTTCAGTACTGGTCAAGGTTGGTAAGGTTAAGTTAAAACATAATATATAGGGTGAATATTTTAAGGTGTGTATCGCGATTGATCGTGGCCGCGTCGGTTGTCACATATTTTTGAAGCCAAGTGACGCTTGCGACTGTCAAATAGAGCAAGCTACGACATGTTTCTCGACCCGGGCGGACCCGTGTGCATTCGTCACCAACCCGGCCTTGTCCGCTGTATGAGCGATGAACCTTTGAAGTATTTTTATTTAAGTATATTATGAACACTTTCAATATATGAATAGAAAAAGAAGAAAAGTCGCCTGGGCCTGGTTTGCAATCTCTACGATCAAAGTATTGAAATGAATAGCGCAGATGACAGACGCCCACGTGACATCTACTACATTAAAGAACTGTAGTGTTTAGCATCGTACTATCAAACTACCGAAAATACTATACCGTGCAATTATTGATGAAATAATGGTTCGTTTCAAATTCTCTAACCATCTTCAAAACCTTATCAATCGCACTTGCCTTGCTTCTCTCCACGATACAAAATAAAGTGCAGGCCGCGAGTATCCACCGCTGCAATTAACTCCAGTGCAATACTTCACACGTTGAATTACTGCCTACCTTTTTATTTATAAGCTGTTTCACTTCCTTTCTCCCTTCCCTCACCTGCTCATCAATAAGGGGGATTGTTACATGTGAGAAATTACCCTGTGTGGCTTATTTTGGGAGGATTGTTTTTATTTCGGGTTGTAAAATGATTTGTATCTTGTGAGATAGGAGGCTTCAAAGTAAAATAACATAACATCAAGCCTATATTACCCAGAAGGGTGAGGTAGAGATAATAAAATCCCACATTCAATCTGCTATTTTTAGGTCCCATGAGATAAGACCACCACCACCATCTACAGCCTACCACCATCCACCGAGCAGAAATCCAACCCCAAATAAATTTTGTAAATTCGAGGATGTTTTAGATATAATTATAGTTATAGACTAGGAGCCCATGGGCGTCCGGCTTACGTCATTTTATGAATCCTGAGTAAAGCTACCCTGTGTGTACCTCTCACATAAGTAAGAACGATCACTAAACATGGAATTTGGATCGTGGTTCTGGGCTTTGTGAAATATAAAAAAAAATTACTCTATAGTAACTTATAAGTGTAACTTTTGGACATTTTATTTATGGTATTACTAAAAATAAACCCTCACCTTTGGCATACTCTTAACAGAAAAACTACAAGTTTATTAATTTCTGAACATTTTAACTCGATTTGATCATTTTGGAAGTAAACTGCACAATAACCGTGTATTAGAAAACAAGCGATAGCATCTTGTTGCTTACAATGCCACTTTCAGTCAAGTCGTAAAGATATTGTGGTCACATTAGACGCTCGTGCTGCATGTAGTAACTTGTATCACGTTAGTTAGCTTGAACTGCTTGTTTAAACGTAATATAGCTATAGAAAATTTTGTGATGGAAAATTCCAAATAAAATTGCCCGAGCACGAAGTCGAACCATACCCTAACCACTGGACCAACGAGGCGTTCAAGGTATCTAAGGTCAATAAAAGTGATGCTGTATACAAAAAGGATTATCTTATAAAATTCTCGTGTCACAATGTTACCTTACTCCTCCGAAACGGCTTTACTGATTTTTACCAAATTGTATATGCATATTCAGTAGGTCTGAGAATCGGCTACTATCTATTTTTCATACCCCTAAGTGATAAGGGTTGCTCCCCCTTAACATTTTGTTTTTTAAATTTTGGAAAAAATTTGTTGTTTTTATTTTTCTGTGATGTGGCATTAAAAATATATACAACCCTAAATTTTCCCCTTTTATCACCAACCCCTATTTTATAATAGCCATTTTAGTAATTTAATTATTTTTCATCCCGCTCGATAACTGATCAATTAACGTCTTTTTTGTAAATGTTTTTCACTCTACATCGATTAAAATTTCCCTGAGCTTAACAATAATGAATGATTAATGTTCCTAATTTTTTAATTTGTATTTTCTAATAAACAAATTAACTTAATAAATTCTAAAATCTGCTTATTAGCCTTTAAGGCGGAACAGAGTTCGCCGGGTCAGCTAGTTTATTATAGTTTTAAAAATTGCAGCATCAACACCGCCATACATACGTACTCGTAAATAATGCACTCTTTGAATATTGCTCGGAGCCGCGGTATCTTGTTAGTTTATAGACCGAGCGCTGCGGAGTGCGGATCGCCGGCATCGCGGGTCGAGCGGGTAACTGCACGCTGGGGACGCACAATTTGTTGTATCGTAACGCGCTTTGTTGTGATCAAGTTTTGAAAGAAAAATTTAAATCATTAGTAATTTTATGATAATGGGGATTTTGCTTCTACACAGCTCGGTGATGGGACAGCGATTTGCCGTTGGTGAGCACAAAACGTATGAAAATGTAAAGACCGTTTTTTCACTACACGTTAAATTAACCATCCCGTGACCGTCGCCGTGCCGTGTAGTTGTACACATGTTTATATGAATGGCTTCTACGCGATGTCCTTTTTTATGATTTTCTTTTCAATAATTTATTATTTCATATTATAAAATATCACGCTAATATTATCCAGAAGGGTCTAGGAAAACATTACTAAATTTTATAACACCTATGTTTCAACAGTTTTTAGTTTAGGGGTTGAGCCTATCGTCATCCACCGGGCTGGTATTGATAATTGTATGTAATGATCAGGGAACACAAATTACACAAATTATATCTCTGCCCTACCTGAATCAAATTCGAGTCCTCGCGCTAAGAGTCGCTCGTGCGCGCCAACTGCTAGACCAACGAAGCAGTCAATGAGCTTATGTTGTGGGAATATCTTAACTAAATAAACTCAACAAAATAAAAAGAAAACAAAATACAATCCGTCTGAAAGTAACATCTACCCTAGAATACTTCTATAAAACTTTAACTAACTTTATAAATAAAACATTGCCATTCTTCTATTCTCTAAAAAACTACTAAATAGAAGTAGTTTTAAAAACACCTTCGCCAATAGTGCTCGCAGACTAATTTAATTCTCAGACTTCACCCCCCTAGGGGTGGGATTTGAGGTGTCTTCCTCCCCTTGTGGAATACGTGTTTATTTTAGACATCTGCTTAAAATAAGTCTTTTTACTTTTATTAAAGTATGAATATGAATAAGGCTCTCGAGTTAAGCTCTTGAAGGAAGATGTTTTAGCGTCACTTATAATTTGCCTGCAAATGGTGAATCTGATTAATGGAACTGATTTAAATTATTGTATGATGCAGTCTTATGTTGTGACAATAAACATTTAGAACAAGATTTTATATGTTCCAACTTTTATTTGCTATGTAAATAAAAAGTTTTCAAAATTTATCTGAATATGGTTTTAAACTTCATAGACAATCGATGAATATTATCCTTATTATAAAAGGTTTCATTACCAGAATGAAAAGATAAGTAAAACACTTTATAACATGGAACATACCATCAGGTAATTTAACCACAAAAAAAAATATATTCTTCACCTGTTTATTCGTCTAAAAGGCGTTCTTTCATTCTATCCATTCTTCGACCGCCCGCGGTGACGCGAGGGTCTATAACGCATAAGTTAGACAAAGTTTGTACGTGTGTTCTATGTCTGTCGGTGCCATCAAAGCGCATTATAATAAGCGCCTGTAACTTTTTTTCCTTTATGAAGAAAAAAAAAGTTATGATTTGGTTTGAATTCTTTTGAAATTCTGAGTAGTGTCTTTTTGTATAAAACACCTATATTTTGATACATTTATTTGCATCGTTTTGCAAACATATTCCTGTGATGCACAATGCACAGGTATGTCTGAAGCTCTTCTTAATCTTAAACAAGACCGACATGTCTTTGCAGACTGTACACAAACGGCTACACATTTCCAGAATAAGCTGGTCTCGTATTGCAAGTGAAGTCTAATCAACGGGAGACTATCTTTTGCTGGCAATGTATAGCTTTATATGTAGCCGTGTGTACATGTTGGTGTACTTAAATTGTTCAACAATGCGAACGCGCTTCACATTTACGAGTTTAAATGTGTAACACAGTAAAACACCAGTCACGCCTCGCCAATAAACCAAAACACTACGGCTTACACTCTACTTTATAGTGGTACTATACTTTACACATAGCCATTCATATGAAGTTATATTCACGCTAAACGTACTTTTCGGGGCTCATGTTTCCTACTGCCGCGTTGGTCTAGTAGTTATCGTGAGCGACTTTTCGCCGCGAGGTCTCGACCTCGATTACCGGGTCGAGCTAAAGTGTAATTTAGGATTTTTCCGTCAGTAAATTCTTATTAGTTGCACAGAGTTAAAATTGTGCCCGGTGAATAGCAATAGGCTCACCCCCTTCTACATGGGACGTAACCGTGACAGGTAGTAATTGTTTGGGAGTCATCAACCTCTGACACACCCTTCTGGGTAATATAGAATCTAGTTCTAGAACGTAGTTCGAAACTAGTCGGCATATCCCGGCTAAAATAACGTGAGTAACGCGTATTCTCATTAATATTGTCTTCACCTCACGTCGGTTTTAATAATATTAAAGTATGATGACTTCACACGAGCGTTGCCCCTAGTGCTAAATTGGCGGTAACGGTTTTGCTTTTTTCACGAAAGCCACTTGGGCCAGTAATTTCAGAGCTTAACCTAAACCTTCCATCAAACTGAAATTTAGCACACGTAGCGATACACACAGTCTCTCCCAGACATATAAACAAAAAGTCATATTAACAAACAGTCAATGAAAACGACCCGTCATCAAATCTATATGAACAGTTATTTTTAGCTACCCCTTCAATCACAGACATACACCCGATTAGCGGTATTTGAACCCCTAAAGGTATGGTTTTGTAGCCGATTGCAGGCAGCAGCAGCAGGTTACTTGGCCTTGTGTCGCGCAAGTCGTTTGTTGCTGCTAGGATTTGTCATATTAAATTTTGAACTGGACTGCCGACAGGAGCAGCAGACAACGTTATTTTTAAATTGATTTCACGATTGGGTCTGTTTCACAATTGTTAAGGAACAGGTCCATAACCACCAGATAAACTTTAACGAAAATAAACATTTTATCAAACACAGCTATTTTAATTTGTTTGTGTTGTATTTGATCCTTTGAATAACATTTACTTGACGATTGTGAAACAGACCGTGAGAGTACCGTAAAATTGCTTAAAAAATAAATAGTTTAGGATTCAGAAAAGAAAGTTTCTGTATGACAAACTACCAAAACTGGATAGCATTTGAGTGGCAATAAGATAGACTCTGTATAGAAAATCTGTGTCGCCGCGACATGTCGCTTGCTGATGTTGCGAGCAGTATAGTCTACGGACGGAATCTCACCTTTAGTTGAAATGCCTTGCGTGATTATCGCTATAAAGCCTAGATTAGCATATCTATCGCTCGCATTGTGCGCCAGCTTAATAGCCCCTCCTATCAAAATGCAATGAAATGCGTCTAAAATATTATTGCAACGTTAAGTATTATTTGCGGAATTGGGTTGATTTATGTATGTGGAAGAGTATGGTGTTTAATTTACATTGTTTTTGTTTGAAGTTTGTATGAAATAACTGATTACAATATTTTAACCAATGGTAAATAATAATATAAATAAATAAATAGCACGCAATATTTACATAACTCCGACTAGTCACATACTAAGCTGAGCTTGAACTATTGGGTAATAGAATAACTGATACATATATTCTTTTCTTTTGTAAATACATAGATACTTATCGTACTAAAAAACACCCAGAAGAAGACAAGATTCTATGTTCATTAACATGACAGGTACAAATACCCTCAGTCTAAAATATTGTAATTATAGATTTATTATTAAATGATGACAAACAACACTTCATTATTGGCGAGCCCAAACTTATAATTAATTGACCGTTCTCAAAACGTAATTCAATGTATAAAATGTCAATTTCAGCGGTTGATTCTCCATTAATTAATATTGATAGACTGTAAACGTCCAGGAAGACTGCACTGTTGTATTATACAGTATATTAAACAGTGTATCTTGTGTATAATAGAGTGTATAGTGTATAATACCGGTGCAGCGACGCTCCAATTTGCTGGCTCGCTGCACAGAGTTAATTAAATTTATTATTTGTGGTTTGCGAAGGAATTAGAAACTTGAGTGTATGTCTTTTTTTCTTTGTAGTTAATAGATTGGGAAAAGTAAGTTTTTCATATGGTTATATAAAAAGTACGAATATTTTATCCCATCCGTAAAGATTCATACTTTACTATTTTTAAGTTTTAACTTTGTGTAAATGTTTAAAAATAAAACTAAAAATCTATATTTTTCTTCTAAATAGTGGCAAATTATGAAATTACTAGTTTGTGCCTGCAGGCCCGTTTGTGTGTTAAATAGATGAAAAGCAGCCTATTTGATCATTCAGGTTGTATAATTAAGCTATATGTGTGCAAAATTCATAAAAATTCACTTGAGTTATATTTAGGTTAACCTTTCTCTAAGTTTGTCAAATCAATCGGAATCTCTATTCTTCTACTTCATGAACCATCAGAAAAGCTCTCCACACCATAAATTAATCTGCTGAACTTAACTCATGTTCGATATAAACCAGGTAGCCTAGCTGCCTAGGAGCCGAAGCAGATCGTCTTCAATATAAAGCAAGTACCAAGGATGCACTGCCTAGATCGTGCCGCATTAATATAGCTCCCGCAGACTTGCTAACGCCAGCCAGAATTAATTGATACGGTGTCTGATCTGATAAATCAGAATACTAGGGCTATAGGTATAGCAAGGCGATTGAAACGCAATAACAACCTTTAATCTGCCGGCAACTTGGTGGTACCTCGCGTGGTAACCAACCACGCGAGGTACGTATGTCTATAAAAAGTAGCCTTTGTCCTACTAAATATGAATGCTGTGTTCACTTTTTTAGGACTTACATGAGGTATAGTGTTATTTAGCGATTCATTGTGAATGGCAAAATGTAATGTCTGGTGTGTGAACCAAAAAAAAAAAAAAAAAAAAAAAAAAAAAAAAAAAAAAAATGTTGGTCTTGAACTATCTTCATACCAACTTTCATCAAATTCGGCTTAGTAGTTTAGCCATGAAAGCATGGCAGACAGAAATACCCTGTCTTATTTACTTAAACTTTATCATAAAAAAAATATCAGTAAGTAATTTTAGTACTACAACTGGTCATTCAAGTTAGTGAGTGAAGAAAGGTCTTAAAAGTAGGATAGAACCCTATGCTATTAACATTCAAACATTTATTTTAAAAGTTACATAACATAACATCTCGCCTACATTACCCAGAAGGGTGTAGCAGAGGTTTATAACACCCATATCTCACCGTACATTTTTAGGTTATTGACTCGTAAATCGCCATCCACCAAGCACTAAAATCTCCTGACGGAAAAATCTCAGATAGCATACTTAATTTTTATTTAAAAGTATAAGAACGCCTTCTGTTGCCTGTTTAGATTCCCAAAATGGCGAATCTCTCATCCATAAATTCCTGATTGAGACCATAAACTTAACCGTGTATAAACTCCAACACAAATCATCTGTAGCCGATTGCTTGCTACATCAGCAGTAATATAGCTTCCATCATCCGGAGCTCCAATTAGTTAGCTGACGGAGAGGAGATTAATGTGAAGTGAATACGGCACTAGTACATGTACGACGTCTTTGAGTACTTGATTGATTGGATATAAGATTAAAATCAAGATAGGAAGGCAAATTGACTACCTCGTTGTGGGCTATTGGTTAGCGCATGCGACCTTCACCCTGAGGTTTCGAGGACGATTCCAGATCGTGCAAATGTATATATTCAGGTCAGGCATATTTTGGATTATTTCGTCGCGAAAAACCTCAATAGCAGCATGGAGTTGATATTTTGCCCGTTGAATGGTGATAGGCTCAGCCCCTGTCTCATGGGCCCTGAATATAATAGGTTTTGTGTTATACAGTTCTGCCTAATTCTTCTGGGTAGTATAGGCGTGATGATTTGTTTTGTTTTGTTTTTTTTTGGAGTATCGCTGTAATAGTTATTTATGCAACTGTTCTATAATGAGGGGTATTAAAACACGAGTGTGGGTTTGTAATTGATAATAGTATCACATGAGTGTTTTAATACCTAATTATAACAGTTGCATACAAGACTTTATCTACACCCATGATATGAATCCTCTATAAATGTTCTGAAACCATAGGGTATTGTACAGTGTTGTAAGAACTCTATGTAAATTCATGGAAAGTTTAATTAGTGAGTATCTAATACAAACAAACTATGTATAGGTAATAATATAATTATTTTTCACCACACCAGCACGAAAAAGATCGATTGCTTGCGAGAATTCAGTGAGTAAAAACGCTTTTTACTCACTAGTGAGGCAAAGTGATTCAAATTTCGAAACACTAAATCCTTTCAATGAAAAGGCGCAAAAAAAAAAAACAATACAGCCACCGTGTAGGTTAGTAATAAACATTGACATAAATTTTATTTAAAAACTACAAACGATACGTTTTAATTATTTTAAATTATATAAGTACACGCTTATTTAGTATTTTCATGGTTTAATATTCGTGATTAACCATTAAATTAATTAAAATCGGGTACTTAATATTAGACTCTATAAATAAATGTTACGGAACGAATTTCAGAACGCACGAATTAAAAAAAAAAAGTGTGTCTGTGTCAGTCATCGCGGGCAACTTTAAATTCTTTTCAGTTTATGTTTAATTGTTTACTGGAACTTTTTAACAAAAAAATAGTGAATCCAGTGATGAAGAACTTTGTGGAACTCCAAAAGAGTTGCGACAACTTGCTTCTAACACAGAAGTTTGCTTTTTTACCAGAAAATTCACGTGAAAAGTATTTGAAAGCGTATGACATATTTAATAAGTGGCGACTTTCAAAAGGCCCTAAAACGCATTATGAATCGGTATTACTGTCGTAATTCATGGAATTATTTCAGGTTAAGCAATCGAGTACGAGTTTATTTAAATCTTAATATTTTCTCACTGGAAGAGGTGAAAAGTTTTGTATTGTAACGCGTGAGAAAAATTTAATTTCCAGTTCGTGACCTCTTAAAATCTTTCGCTTGCGAAGTAGTCTTTATTAGAATCACTCGCTATGCTCGTGATTCAATTTAATACTACTTCGCAAGCTCAAGATTTAAAATTGGCACTCACAACAGAAATATAAACTTTTTCTCACTTGTACCATAAATAACTATTTTCAATACTATTATTGAACAAAATGGCGGGCTACGACGTCAATTCAAAAATTCGAATAAGTTTTTATTTAAATTACGGCGCTGTGGTAGTGAAACGCGCGTGCATGACATGTTCTTTTTTTGAAATTCATAAAGATGCCATGAGAATGTGGCTGTTCGATGAGTAAAAAAGGAGTTGCATAATGAATTTCAGTACAACATTATAACACCCGTTTGGGTGTTATAATGGTTATTATGACACTGGCTGTTTTAATGTTGGCAATTAGCTAACTGTTTCAAGAACGTTTATAGAGGATTTATAGCATGGGTGTAGATAAAAGCCTTTAAAATTTAGTTTTATTTGTTTCATCTTAGTAATCCCTTTAAGCGAGTAGGCACCGTGTTCTACAAAATGGCTAAAGCATTTAGTAAAAGGTTCAGTGATCGTCTTGATCCATTAGTCAGACGCCGGAGGTTAGGAGTTCTTCCACTTACTTCAAGTGCATTGCTTGAGACGGTGCTCAATATGTATACTAGGAATGTAACGAAGCAGATTTAGTCTTTGGTCTTAAATGAGACTACTAGTTTTCGCGCGTGGCTTCACCCGCACAGTGTGTCGATTAAAAGTAGCCATCGCCCTTTGTCAGGTCTTGTTGGAACTATCTCGATACCATTACAACAATATTAATGACGCCTTCACACGTGACCGATTCGATTTGAAATAATAATTGATTTCATTAATAAAGAACTTTATATCGATAAAAATGCTAAGAAATATTTTTAGTTTAATATTATTTATTCGTTTATAAGTTATTTTAAAAAAAAGAGTGATAAAAAAAGAGTGATAAGTCATTGTAATAAATAATAATTTCACTTGTTTTTATTTCAAATTCTAAGATTTCGACTTCATTTCTCGCAAAAAATTAATTATGGAGTCATGATACGATTTTTATATTATTTATTGATTAAATTTACAGATACAGAAATAAAGTTTTTTTATTTTTTCAAAATGGTATAATTGATATAATAATTATAATACCTGATTTATATTATAGTCTTTTGCAATAACACATGGTCTTCACTAAAAGTAATGCCCAGCAATAAAGTACGGCATTACTGTAAAATATGATTACGATAAAAAAACGTGTAAATCATAGGCGTGAGGAATCGAAAAGGTACTCACTTACCATCAGGGGAGATGCAGCCCGTTTGCTACAAGTCAAATAAAAATACCCTACACGCTAAAACGCTATAACATTTTGTTGCAAGCAAAATTGATATATGCAGAATGTTTTCAATTCAATCCCTAACTTTTGATCTCAAACGCAATATTCCCCGAGCTTTCCCACTTCATAAGGCGGTTCAAAATCTAATTTGTCATTACTTTCATGACATCAAACTTTTATTTCCGTCCGTCTGTCCCGTTTACCCTGTTTGTGAGAAAATGCGATGAAAATGAACTTTGACGCAGCTACGGAATTATGAGACCCGCGGGCTATTTCATTATGGCAGAGGGAACAATAAAGATCCAAACATATTTTATATTTATTTAGACAATCCCTTATATTAGACCAACTTACAAACAAAGGAGGTTGTCAATATAATATTTTCGACCCTCTAAATATTTTATGATAAATAAACAAGCTTTTGACGTGACATGGACAAAAGTAAGTGATGATACGGACTACGGTGGAGCATGTTTACCTTCAAGATATTATTTTACTCTTGCTTTAAAGATACCCAAATTGTACTCATGCGGAAACACAGACTTGGACAAGACGTTCCACTCATTGGTAGTTCGCATAAGAAATGTTGGAGTTAATCGCTATGTGCGTATTTGTGGAATATCTACTATAGTACGTAGTATAGTAGTATAAGTGTACAGGAGTGCGGAGTGAGTACAGAGATTGCGCATACGCCGTTCTAATCTATCAAAGTACTCAGACTTATATGATATTTTTCTAGGCTTTATTCCTCAGGCATTGTCAGTCCAGCTGTATTTCAGTGACATACATTTTAAAATATCTTGATCGCAGGTTGATCAACTTTAATGATTGTCTTAATTTAAAAACACTTAGCGAAACGATATAACCAGCTATTTTACTATATATTTTTAACACGAAAAAACGTTTATCCAAAAATAACAGTAGCAAAATATTAATCCATAATAATCCCACCCCTATAAGGGTGCACAATCAGCAGGTCGAGGGGTGAGGGGTGAATGGACACTCCATCACTTGCACAGGAAAACGGCGTATTTCCACGTCCGAACAAAAGGGCTCAATGGGGAATGAGTGAGCGACTTATTTGTGTTATCATGCTTGGTAATTCTAAGGATTTTTGTGTTTTTAGTGGGATTTGGTTAATGTTAAATTTAGGTAAGCGTGCAATGAATGTATGGAAATAATCTGTTCACTTATTCAGAATACTTAAATAAATATCACTAGTACTAAAGTTTATAACTTTTATTAATAAAGTAGCTGCTCCTTGCGGTTTTACCCGTGCTCCTTTGCCGTTGGCCTTCCTCGATAAATGGGTTATTTAACACTAAAATATTTTTTCAATTCGAATGAGGATTTTACTTTGACAATATTTACTTCAATTAATCCGAAGTCCTTACTAATATAATATTATAAATGTATGTCTGTTACGCTTCAAGACCTGAAAAAGGACATAGGCCTACTTTTTATCGACATAACACACGGGCAGAGCATATTTCTTAAATATCTTTATAAACATCATCATAGCATTTTATATTCTACAAATAATAAACACTATACACACCATTTTAACAAAACTCTTCCACTTTTAAAAATCGAAACAGTTTTATTGAGCACCGTCAGCCATTTTAAAACGGATGGCAGTTGATAACAGTCATCGATGCCATTTGTCTGCCATCTTCCGGACTGCCATCAATCCATGACGTCATTAGCCCCTTAAATGGTTATTGCCATGCCTTTTGTCAGTATTTGAAATATTGTTTGTGAGTGGAAAAATGTATTGTTCTTTTAGGAGCATTACCCATTTCATCAAACTTAATCCGCGGTTAACCTTCGATTGGATCTCTCTCTTTTATTTAGTGTTAGAACGGAACAGAGCGATCGGTAAAATGTTTGTTCAGCGTTAAACGTCGGTGTAACGCGTTGGTGAATTTGGGACTTAATTCATTATTAGTAGACTTTCGGTAAACGAGTCTCTCTTTGAACCTGTCGCCTAATAATAGTGCTAGCAAGTTAAAATCCGGTTCTACTCATTTAAGCTATGCCATAAGAATGTGTTTACATAGCAACAGGCGAATAATCTTAATCCATAAGTAAGCGCTTTATTTTCATTGTTGGTGACGACAAAGGAACAAAAATAAAGGTATTTTATCCTCTTGTAAAATAATCCTTTTGACGTGTTTGTCCCGGGAACATATCAGCTGGCCTTATTGTTAGGTAAAACGTGTCTGTCGATACTCAAAGAGTAAAACAATGTATGATATACAATATGAGTGGTTGTATAAATTCAAATCTGCTTCTATAAACAATTTATTTAATTCTATGGCGCCAAAGAGTATCATTGCAAAGTTTTTCTTGGCTGCTTAGATTGGTCCAGAACTACACATGTCAAACTCAGTCACCAGATATCGCTCAAATGATGATCTCAAAATGTATAGAAATGAGCGTGTGACTGTACAGAACAAATATGGCGGGCGGGATGAATAGCGCCTACTTGGGCCTGGCCGTACACTTAAGCTCAGTGAGTGTAATGAGACAATGTTGGTTGAAGATGATGTGTACTAATGAAATGTTAATTAATACCTATGTACATACATGTTCTCCTTAGCACATGAGCACAAAATAAAAAAATAAATCTCTAAAGAAATGTTTAATCGTAATTACACCAATGAGGACAAAGTTTTTTTCTATAATTTCACGTAAGGAAAAAAAAAGAATAACTGTTTAGAAACTACTTTCATGGGTTATTTTGTTGGCAACAGTTGTTCAAATCAGATTTTCACCATAACTTATTTCCGTTATTCGCAATCTTGTAGACAAATGATCTCAATTTTGCTTGTCGTTTAGCATCCATTGCTTAGAAAATGACATCACAATTTTGGAGTTTTGGATGGAAAAATAAGTGAACAAATTCCGTCATCATGTCGTCAACCGCTGAATAATTCATCGTCCGACAATTTGACGGGTACACACGGCTACAGAACAAACTAAAAATTGCCATTTTAAGATGGTCTCGCGTTGTACGGGCTTTTCGTGCAATGCGAGACCATCCTATACGGGTAATGTATAGGCTGAACGGTAACCGTGGGTACAAGGTAATTTGGGGCAAGGACAGTGTGATTTTTGTACGACAGCGGCAGCGGCTAATGTGCACGAGGGTGAATTTAAGTGATGGGACGAGAATCGAGTATTCGAGTACGAGAGACTTGAATTTTTTTACCTGCGCGTAAGCTAGCCTTGAATAAGATAATATAAATAAATAAATATTTCACAACTCACACACAACGCCATCTAGTCCCAAACTAAGCAGAGCTTGTACTATGGGTACTAGAATAACTGATACTAATACATATATACTTTTTCTTTTGTAAATATGTACATACATATTATACATAGAAACACCCAGACTAAGACAAAATATATATTTATAATCTTTGAGCGATAATAAGATTGAATTGATCATCAAACTTTTAAGTATATTTAACTACTAACCTTTACCTCTGTAGTATTCAAATAAATACCCCATACCAACAACTTGCTACAAAATGAGAAAGTTAAAGCATAAAAGTAAATTTTAACCACACAAGCACATAATACATAATTTATAAACTGTCCGCGTAATATCTTGTCAAATCGGAATTGCTAAGTACGACAATTAAATTATGATAATGATGATATTTGAATATGAAATGCTTGACTAATGACAATATCATTTTTGTAATTCGAAATATTATTCAGAATATATATCGATAACATAACATCACGCCGATATTACCCCAAAGTGTGTGGTAGAGATATATAACACCCATACTTCACCTGTTATGTTTAGGTCACATGTGATAAGCTTATCGCCATCTACAGAAACAATTCCTACTTCTTACTGCTATTTAGAAGTAGCGAATACTTCTTATTAGATTTTATTAATGACTTTTGGCGACTTTTGATGTCCCATCACTACTGTATACGTTTTACCGTATACAGGGTAATACGCGCGTATAGTAAAAACAATTTGGGGTCAGTCACAGAGTGTATTTATCATTTTTATTAAACGAGATGCGAGACAGCCGGAGTCTGGGGAGGGAGATAGATTAGGGGTTCGGTTCGTGGGGAAGGAAATCTGGTGAAGAATAAATATATGTTTAGATAAAATATGTTTACTATACTCGTAGCGAGTGGCCGCATATGCTAACCACTAGACCAATGACGCTGCGATACAATTTATAATAAAAATCCCAGATCTATAAAAAATATCGTTGATCCTTCGTCCAAAATTACAATGTCCACAGCAGCCATGAAAATATACAAAATAACACGTCTATGCTAGAGAGGCTATTAAACCTTGTTTATATTGGAGCAGGTCGGAACAGGTCACAGGGGCGCCAAATAAACATTGTGCTTCACCCCGTGTGGACCGAGCAAGGGTCGCACCTAGAAACCTTTTCGGTAGCGTTTGTTTATATGGATTGGCAATACATTGCGAAGTTTGTTACAGTATTGCAGTTGCAAGCAAAGGAAAAAATGCAATGGATGATAATATTTAATAGTAAATATTAGTTGTTGTGCTAGGTTTCACAATAGGTTCGTTTGGATGGTTAAAATTAGTTTATTTCAAAGGTGTTTTAATAAATGTTTACTATAAAATGTTTTGTAGTAAACAACAGTTATTACTATGAAAATGCAAATACATAATGGAATCACTAGATAAAAATATAAAATAAATATAAGCTGCTTTACCAAGTCTGCCGCAATAGGTTAAGTTAAGAGCCTGACTTAGTGATTTAAATTAAACTATCTAGTTCGGCATTCTAATCACCACTTGACTAAAAAAATCATTATCAAAGCTTTGGTGTTACGAAATGGATTTCGTAAAACCAAAGCCTGGACATAATAACATTGTACATCAACAATAACACAAAACTGCCACAAACCCGACTCCAAAGCCAGAATAAAAAGTCTGAAATCTCGTTCCAGCATGTCGCCCCGCGGCGCCGCCTGCCCCGTTGGTGTAACGCTTGTACCCCCTAAGGGGAGAAACGGCCAATTTGGACTGCCATTATACTCGCTCTTTATTGTGTAATTCCTCAAAATAATATTTAAAATATGAGCTTTTTGTGGTCGGAGAGGAAAATGGGTTAATTTTGTGTAGTTACTTTTGCTTGTTTAGGTAAATCTTATCTTTTTATTGAAGAGAATGCTTTTATAAACTCAACATTGTTCTTACATAGACAGTTTTATAATCATGTCCAGTGTTCTGATAACTTAGGTAGATAGTTGTTTCTTTTGTACAGACAAAATTTAATTATATGTTATTTTGATATTAAAAACTAATTATTAAAAATTTTATTTGTATTGAAGAAGTTAGTAAAGAACATAACATCGATCTACCTGCTTGGTCTAGCCAAACTATTTCGATTTATATAAGCCAGTCTTATAAAGCTTTAGTAAATAGTAAAGAGTTAAATAAGTAATTTGCTGTTACAAGAGATAAGAATAAGTTTAAAGTAAATAATTCGTTTACATTTTATATCAGAAGTCAGAAAAAAAGAGAACGTCTGACGAACGAAGTTTGCTCTCGACAGCTGTATTTGATTAGAGTGATAAGAGCTACTCTTACCATTCTCCTACAAATTGCAGTCTAGAGCAAGGACTTCATATCTTTCACGTTGTCTATACAAGCTGAAACGACGACAAAAAGTCTCAGCAATGTGTTTAATTAAAACTTATTCACTTAACATGAGCGATATGAAATTGCATCATTAATTTAAAAAATAAATAAATAAAACTTTCCTAATAGTCATACGTCATAGGGCTGCAATATTAATGCATTTTTGTCGGGACACAGCGGTTTGGCCCACCGGTAATTATTTAAGATAACGCCCTCTAGCGGACAGCGCGGTGATTCATCGCGGAAATGCGCTGCTCTGCCATTTCCGACGCTCGTTTGCTAAAACTGGCTACAATGTATTTTTTATTAAGGATGCTGTATAGTTTAGATAATGTGGAAGTTTGGACAAATGGTTCGGTAGTTAATAAAGTGGTATGGCTCGTGTAGAAATGGTCGACGTTGTAGAGGTTTTATTGCTTCAGGTACATCTCTACAAACATTACATACTCTACTAAAAGTTCTGTTTACTTTGTAAGATACTTCATAGAATTAAGTGAGTTCCTCGTCTACCTAGAAAAAATACTATGTAATATGGAAACTGACTTTAAGTTTAAATCGTAACTTTCTTACTCTATGTAGTTTAGTTCTATGGCACGTAATAAAAGCCGAGTTTCTGTAGAACCTGTTAAAATAGAATGTGACACTTACTGCACACTTAATAAAACAACCAACAAACCGACTTCACAAAGTAATTGCGCTCCTAACCGCCAAACAAAATCCTTACAAAAATCACTACAAAGAAACTTATTTCCTGAATAAAAAAGCACTTCAAAGAGCCAGCCAATTTACTTGACATCAGTACACAATACTGGCGCATTCTTCATCCCGTCGCGCGTCGTGGTGACGTCACGACGTCGTGACGACAATCTCGCGGTGTTTAAAGAGAATTTTTGCTAGTCGTGCGAACAACAGCGGCTCGGCGTTCGTTTGCGCTCACAATGCGTCTTCTCAAAGATGCGTGCACTCTCATTTAGCGTGTGTAGCACGACGGTTACTGTTTGAAAAAGGAATGTTTGCTTTTAAGTGTGTATATTTTGCTTTTGTATGTGTGTGTGTGTATGTGTGATGTGTGTAATTGTGCAATTCAAAAAGTTGTACCTTCTGTGGTTTTAGGACTGACTTTAAGTTCGTTTGATATGAATTTTAGCTGTTTTATTAATATTGTGTGTGGATATTCTGCATTCTTTATGTTATCAAAGTACTGGTATAACTCTCAGCGGTTTATTTCATTAATTTGGCAACAAAACCACAAATTGAAATTTAATTTTATCGAAACAATTGTGATTATGCGATTTCTGCTTTATAAAAAATATATATTACAGTTTATCCAGTTAATATTTGCATAATACAAATTTCAAAAGACTTCGATATACGGGGTGGATGCGACATAGCGACATTTATTGAAACCACAGCTTCTATACTATCAATTTCCACCGGATAAAAATTCTCAGGCGAAATAAAAAAATCACGTTCTCCGAACAATTTGAACATTGCGATCGTGCAATTTGTTCGGAAGACATGGATTTTTTTTTTCGCCAGAGAATTTTTTATCCGGTGGAAATGCATACTGGCCATGTATAGAAGCTGAGGTTTCAATAAATGTCGCTATGTCGCATCCACCCTGTATATGATAATAATTATGGTCTTCTGAAAGATGAACAAAAGGGTTTTAATCTTATTGAGTATAATTGTTAAGTAAAAGTGTCATATTATTGACACAGGACCTTTCACATAACTATAATAATGTAAAAGTAACGCGACTGATCCTGAAACTAAGACTGCATTGCTAAAATACCTTCTAAGGTCTTAGTTTGACCCAAATTTTTACCTTAGAAATGCACGAATACAAATAACTGTCTTACCTTTTCAAGTTTTTGTAATAAGGTCAGTAAGAACAAGTATTGTCCAAAACTGTAGCCCTGGGGTCGTAGTTACGAGGCAGGACAAAGAAACAATATTTCTATTCGTGTCCCTAGGGACGGGATAAAAGCCGGTTTGTGTAGTGATGGGGCTGAAATAGAAAAGTTTTTTTATGATTTACTGCTATTTGAAGTAGTTTGACGCATTTTGTTTGATTTTTTTAATGTTTGGAATGCTTTAGAAAGTTAACTGTATGTTTATAAAATTCCTCTATCTGTATAATTATTGAATTTGAATCAAATATGAACTTTGTATTTAATAACCTTTTTTTGTTACAGGTATGTTTACATTGAAACCAAGGTTATCATAAATCTGTAAGTTAACAATGACATATTAATATGCTTGAGTAAGTATATCACTATTTTTATGAAAATAAAAGAAACATAAAATTTCCTTAACATCTCTTAGGATAGACATATAATTTTATTTCAATGCAAATTTCTATAAATCATTCGTCCAATTGCGGTGCGGCCATTACCGCCATTAGACCGCACGGTTCCGTTCGTTTGACGCGAGAGGGCGCTGTTCACAGATAATAGCTCATGATTGATGGCGCCGTGTCGCCATGGTTGATCAATTACAGTTTTTTGCACAGAGATTGATGGTAAAGGAAATTTAATTATTTTGCAACCCACGCGGTGATATAAAATATTGATTGCTCGGTGATATGAATGAAAGAAAAAGAAATATATGGGCAATTAGATAAATTTATCATCTATTCGGCTCGAATAGGCACGTTTTGGTGCGCGAAAACAGCGCGCCAAAACAGAGTGAAAGTTTTCCATAACTCATTGATTATGCGACCGATTTCGGTGCGGTCAAAAAATGTAATTGCAAAAGTTATATTTTCACCTCAGCAGCTCGTAAATATGTTCTTTGATGTGTGAGCATCACGCTCGAACCAAAGATAAGTTTTGCGCATTGCTTACTTTTTTGAGCTGCTGTGGTGATGTGTAGATTGGACGGCACAAGATTAAAGTTATTTATATCTCGTACTTTTGTGTCCCTCACTACGCCCAAGATTCTAACCAACAATCACGCTATGCTCGTGATTCTACAATATATTATTTCGCTTATTCTGAACTCAAAATTAGTAATTATATATTATAGACACGGGTCTTAATCGCGTAAATATTTTTAAGGTATAAATACCTCCTTGCTCGACTGTTTCAAAATTGGTACTCCAATAAAATATGAACTTTGCTCTCTATTGCACCAATAATTATTTTTTTATTGGTTACAAATGTAATTCTGTAGCAAAGTAATATTGTCTATATTTCAGTATGCTGGTCAATATTCTTCTCAGAATATCCCATATCAAGGAGAGGGCCCTTGATATGGGTAATTCTCACGGGATAGGCAGATATTTCATACGCTTTACTGTTGGCATGGTGAAATACTGAAAACTAATCTGCTAATGTTTGGATTATATTAAAATTATGAGTGTATGTCGATAAAAAGGAGCCTATGTCCTTCCTCAGGGCTTGAACTATCTGCATACCAAATTTCATCAAAATCGATTCCATAATTTTGCTGTTATTTTCAGAAGAAAGTAAAGATTTAGGTTTTTATACAAATTGGACGAAATTATGCATTTCAGACTATAATTTCTATTTTTGTATTTCGCTGCAAAAAACAGTGTCCTTCAATGAGATATTACGGAAAGCCCTGATTATGGATGACTAAATTCAAGTTATTGAAAACATGGTAGAACTATTAAGGTTTGGGCTTGAACGCGATATTATTAACGTCATACAGGGTGGATGCGACATTTTTTTTCGTAACAAAAATGTAAACGGTTGAAATAAATACTCACCAAACAAGTGTGGAAGCTGTAGTTTAATAAATGTCGCTATGTTACATTCACCCTGTACATCTTTTAGACAGCAAGCTGTTTCGCCGTATACAAACTATAATCTTGCAGACTTGTCTCATCTCGCGTTAGTAAACCCTTTTCTCTGGTCTTGTTATAACGTTAATAAATTCCCATGCCTCTCCGGATTATGCAAACTGCCATACCCGTAGACAAGTTCTTGTGGTACAGCTTGAGAGGACATGATCTTCAGTTTTTTTGAACATGCTTATATTTTAAGATAATGTATATGTCAGTATATAATTTCTTTTTTATTTCCTCGCTGCTCTTCTTTAAGCTAGTGTTGTGGGTTCAATCCCCACATGGGATAAATCTTTGTGTAATTCGCAAAGATTTGTTCTGAGACTGGGTGTGCTTGTGTGAGTGAATGTGTGTATTTGGCCTTGTCATTAGGACCATTGGGTAGTGTAATTGCTTCTGGCGTTCTATCTAATTTTAAATGAAAAAAAAAATATATATATGATATTAATAGCAGCAAAGATCTATCTACGCGTGGATGGAGTAGGTCTACCTGTGATCACGGATGTCAAAAATGATCCGGAATCTCGGGAGGAAAGGTCCGAAAACTTTGTGAATATCGTGATAAGATCCAAGACAAATAAGTGTATATCTATGCGTTGTATCATTTCGTATCAGGAAAGATGACGTTTCATGAAAATAGGTAAGTAGTAGATGTACAGTCAGGACGTCAAAATATGCTGCCACCAAAAACATTCCTGTTGACACCAAATAAAGAGGTCACCGCAGTGGTAAATAAGTAAAAACCGGCCAAGTGCGTGTCGGGCCACGCGCAGTAGGCTTCCGTAGCTAGTCGTAACAACATATTTCGACTTAAAAGGGATTTACTATCTGTATTAAACAAGTAACATCTTCATACAAGTCATTACTTTCAAAGGTTTTTGTAATTTGCACGAATTATTCTAAGTAACTGCATTTTACACTTTGGACCCCAATTACTCTAGAACTAATTAAGTTAAAGTAACCAGATAAATAGCGTCCTTCAGATAGGAAATGTTTGTAGTACACGAAACCAGCTAGCACGTATGACGAGATGTATGAATGTTAAGGAAGCGAAAGAAGTATGTAAGGAGCGAAGCACATGGTGTTCCATCGTCTCTGCCTACCCCCGTGGGATAAAGGCGTGATTTTATATATGTATTATGTATGTTTATTTATGTTTCAAGAATTTTGAACGAAATATTCTGAGTAACTGCATCTGACATTTCGGACCCCTATTCCTCTTGAACTAATGAAGTGAACTTATTCGCTATAGTTTTCCTTTAAAGTTCATTACATGTACTACCGACACAATTTTTTTCAGATTTTAGGATCCAGTAGTTTAGCTTTTAGAGGGGGGCGGGACGCCCTACTCGAACAAAAATTTGCTCTTTAAAGTTAATTATCTCGCAAACGGATCCCTAAATCAAAAAACTGTCTTAGCAACCCCTAAACGTTTTTAAAAGTCCTATCTAACAATACCCCACACTATGGGGTAGGCGACAAAAAAAAAACATCCCTACTTTACATGTAGGGGAGCTATCTGAAAAAAAAATATTTTTCCAAATTTTACTCTACGACTTTCTTTGTTTAGTTAACATACATGTTTATGCAAAATTTCAGTTTTCTAGCACCAACGGTTTCGTCGCTATGCCGTGGACAGACAGACGGACATGGCGAAACTATAAGGGTTCCTTGTAGGTACTACGGAACCCTAAAAAGTGGTTAAATCCCAATTAGTACCGCGTTCCGCCGCGGCGTGGCGCCACATGCTGTCCAATTTAAAGTTTACACGCTGTAATAGTGGCGTCGCTGTAACGCGGGCTTTTATCAACACAGGCTATCTGTGTAGTGGTAGGGTTGGCACTAAAACTATTTTTTTAACAATAACATGACAAAACGTCACGTCTATATTAGTTAGAAAGGTGTGGCAGAGGTGTACAAACCCACATTTCATCTTATGTATAGGTCCCGTGGTCCCAAATAATCGTTGAGATAAAAATTTACTGACCACTATGCTTCTAAACAATGCAATCCTTTAATCATATCTTCGCGTTTTTAAAATCATTACGTATTTATGGCAATTCTAACATAAAAAATTCAATAACATGAGGAGAAATAAGGAGTTCGTACAAAAACATAACCGTCACACAAAAGAATGCTAATTTATCTCCAGGCTGTCTCCGTGAAACCCAGATTAGGTTTCAAATGCGAACAAAAAACAGGCTTCTTTTTGTAGAAATCTTGTTAGTGCGTGCGTGCCTCGGGAACCAAGTCACGTCCGACGGGGAAGCAGGGGGTTTCGTTTCGACAATACGCACAATAAATTTATATATATGACGTATGTTGGGAACTAGCTTGTAGTTTATTTACTTGATAATAGTATATGTCGATTGGACAAATAGCTAATTTGTTGATAAGTCCGAGGACTAAGATAATATGCTGCATGTGCCAGTAGTTTTAGCGCCCAATCGCCACACCAAAGTGAATTCAACAGTATAAACAGCTTAAAACTACAACACAAGTTAGAGCCACGTTGTCAAGCCGTCTGACCACCAATACTGACTCATACTGACCAAGAATGCGTGCTGCATCATGCTGCATGCCATGAAATTAGCGCATTTGACAGGTTGCTGGACCTGAAGTTTCACTGTTGCCACCTAGTGGGCGTCCTTCTAAAAAGCCCTCATTGAGGGTGAATACAAAGTAAACGTCCTTTAACTTCGTTCACAAGAGCTCTCCTTTACCAAATTAGGTTTCTACTACAAGATAGGCTTTATTGTCCGAAACGATGTCAACCCGTGCGTGTCTCGAGAAGCAAGTCACGTACACACGGCTACAAATCAAGGTATACATTCCCAGTATAAGACGGCGTCGCATTGTATCGGCTGCCCGTGCAATGTGAGTCCTGCTTATATTTGAACTGTATAGCTTAATGTGTAACCATGAGTACGAGCGCGTCCCGAGAATAAGCGACAAATATTTTAAAGGATTATTCCAAGATCCGCCTTTATTACCGTATTGTATTTACGAATGGTACGTTTTGTGGACTGAATTAAAATTTTCTGAAGCAAATATTATGAATTAGATCTGTTTATCAAGCTTAAGACAAACATACCGCAAGAACATTGACTAATAACGGCGTAATAATTGTATGCGCAAGAATATGAAACTACGCCTAATTTTCTGCTTTACAATTTGCTGTATATTATAGTTATTATACTCCATTTATGTACTTAATCAACTTATATTATCTATTTTAATCTTTTTTATATAAAGGTTACATTAAAAAAAATGCTCTTTAATTTTTACTCCGTCATAACTCTTTTCCTTAAGTAACTGACCAATTACCTCACCAAAACGACATCTATTTTCGTTTAATTTCCCCTCAAAATGAAGGGTGCAAGTGAAAAATAAAGTGGGTTTTAAAATGGCGTATAATTGTGTGACACTTCGAGTACCCCGAGAGCCCCCGAGAGCTGTTTAACCCGAGAATAACCACGGGCTACTCTCGCCGCTCTCGGTACTTGTTCGGTCGCTTTTATGTCTCACCCTCCGTTTTACACCAACTAATTCTTGTTAGACGAATAAATTTCTAGTTTTAAAGGGTTACCACGTGGTTTTTGTTTTGGATTCTGTCCATTTCTGTGCATGTTTAGGGAAAAGAGCTGTGTCTTGAATCTTCGATTAAAGATCTTGAAATAAAGCTCACCGTACTATTAGTCTTAAAAATGCTTGTTTTACTAGACATATCTATGGTGCCGACGAGGACAGTCCACATGCTGATAAATGGCAACTATAGGCCGGTGAACATTCACTATTCACAAAAGCACGGCGACTCTTTTACAATCGCAGAGGTGTCGCACATCACATAATCATTAAGCATTTTAATGATCTCTTGATTTCTTATACTAAGAAACAGTTGAAAAAGATATGGGACTGGCAGGATTTGCACCTGCGACCTACTGCGCACCGGGCAGTCGCTTTAGCCATCCAGCTACGGTCGCCATGACCCTCAATTTCTCAACTGTATGTTACGTCATTTCGTGACGCTCTTGATTTCTTGATTCTCAAAAAGAGAAAATTATTATTTTAGGCAATTATAGGCAAAAAAAAATCTATTAACTACACCAATTGTACACTACTCTCTTAGCTCCTCTATTGATATCTATAAATTCTCGTCGAAACACGCGGCGACAAATTATATAATAATTCAACCTCGTTGGTCTAGTGGTAAGCGTATGCTCTCACCGCGAGGTCTCGGGTTCAATGCCTAGGTCGGGCAAAAGTGTTATTTGTGAATTTTCCGTTAGGAAATTCTCAGTAGTTGCAAGGAGTTGGAATTGTGCCCGGTGGAAAGCGATAGGCTTACCTTCTATCCCATGGGGCTAAGTTTACATAGCAAGAGAAATGTGGGTGTACATCACCCACCTCTGCCATACTCTTCTGGGAATAGACGTGATGTTATGTTATGTTTTGCAAAAAAAATCCTTCATATTTACGAAATTGCCTTGCAGTAAATAAGTATTTCAATACAACCACAGAGCTTACGTATTGTGTCACAGTCGCACAAGCCCAGCTTTCCCATACGCTACCATAAAAAATACAAACGCTCCATCCATGGTCGCCCCACTCGTTTCATTATTCATGCATTTTCATGGTAATTTAGTACATGAAAGATTTCCTTCCGTTTGTTTAAACAAAACTTGATATAAACGTAAAACTGAATAAAGGGATGCCTTTTGAAGTTATAAAAGGTTTTATGATAGTTGTTTTCTAGTTTTCTCTGTTGTGAGTTTTGCTTTAGAAGAAAGAAAATAGAAGTGATGTTGGGGGCAATATTGTGGATTGTTGTTATTATTTTAGCTATTTTGCTGTTTAACGGTGCTACAGCCAGTACAGCTTTTAATAACGAGATCTATGGAAGTGCCTCATCTTTAACTTGAAGTTAGCTCTACTCCTTATTAATATTATAATCAATGTGGAAATAACTCTGTTTGTCTGTCTCCCTATCTATCTGTTTGTATGTTCCGCTTTCACGGCTTAAGTACCTGACCGATCTTGATGGACATTGATAAGGACATAGCTAAAGACCCGAGTAGTCCTTTCTCGGGTAGGCTACTTTTTATCGACATACCTACCGCGCAAGTGAAGTCACACGCAGAAGCTTCTCGCATATAAGGCAGAATATCATTAGTCACCTAGAGATACATCTGTTTTTTTTGTAGATTGTAAATGTAAATACAAGGGCTGTAGTTGCCACTTACCATCTTTTTTCAAAAGCCGTTTGCTACTTACATGCGTTGCAAATAAAATCACTGAAGAAACTATGATTCACGGCAGCTTATTTTATTTCACAAAATGCACGAAAGTTCTTGCATCTCGCTCATCTCAGCTTGTCAAAACCTCTTTAAAACTACACTCATTATCATCTTCAGATTGCGCTTGTAAACTAGGTTTTACTTTTCTCCATCTTTGTAAGACTTTCAAGCAGGAAGGGAAATAGCCTGTCATTTTCAGTGCTAAATAATTTTATAGGAAATTTATAGGATTTAAAAAATCGACTTCAAAATGCATTAGAAGTAAGAATTACTTAAGTCGCCTCATCTGTGTATAACTTGAAAAAATACAGTAAACGTTCTTACGGTGTCTATATTTTAAAAATTATGCTTGTACTCCCTACCGTTAAGAAGTTGTACCTGCCAGTATCAGCTCAGCAACATAAAATGCTGACTTCTAGATGTAAATATCCGAGTAGCTTTAGGTAATACACGAAAAACAATATGAGAATTGCTCTCGATTTTTCTACGATCCAATTTTCAGATTGTAAGTCTCTTTTCCTTGAGTAATCGGGAAAATAACATGAAAAAAAAACATGCAATCGAATTGAAAACCTCGTTTTTTATAAGGCGGTAAATAAAAAAGGCATTGACGAAAAACAATGTTGTCAATAACAGTTGTAAATGTACACATCAATCGAGATTGGCAATTGTACTTCGATTCGCGCTGCACGCGTCGTTCATAGTTTCCCTTCAAATTATGTGTTTGTCACTGCGTGCGTGCACAAACGGGCGTGCAGTCCACTTGATAACACAGACTATCGACATCTCTGGTAGATGTTCTTCTTCTCTCAATTTTCTCTCTTCTTCTCTTCTTCTTTCAATCTAATCTTTTATTTGTTTATTTTTTAACTATTAAACACCACGCCACAAACGACGGGAGTGGAACAGTCTCGTTTAACGGGTAATGAATGTGTACGGTACTACACGTGAACCAATACATTTCTAGTATTAGATGATCACCCATGTTTTGGTTTCCCGTGCAATGCGATACCAGTTTATACTGGCAATTTATATCTTGAATAGGCATGATGAAAGTTTTTTATTTTCGTATGTAATTAAAACACCTCTTGGTTGTAGAAACATCATTTAAATAATCATTTTGATATCACGTCATAAGCTTCAGCATAATATTATTTTAAATTCACATTAATAATAGACTCGCCCAAACGCTCTAAAGAAACGGCTACAATGGCGTGACGTCACGCTTGAGTATTTTGTAATGTGAAGTAATAAATTTCGTTTGATAGCTGTATGAAATATTGCGCTAATGATAATGATTTTATCGTTTAGGCGCAGAATGTCCAATTCGCAAAATGTCAAGCGGTCGCAAAATGTCCAATTCGCAAAATGTCCAATTCGCAAAACGTCCAATTCGCAGAATGTCCAATTCGCAAAATGTCCAATTCGCAGAATGTCCAATATTCATCATAACGTTGTGTGATTCATCATAATTAATGGTGACCATTAATTGGTGGAGGTTTTTAAGTATGAATAAATCAATATAAGTAGCCAAGTCGCTATAAAGACTAGATGTCGCTGTACATGAAATACGCAATGTGAAATAAGTTTTTGTTAATCCCAACAGTAAATTGATGGGTATGATTTACAAATTTTACAATCACTAGACCACAGTATTTTTTATATTTATTCTATAATTTACGTTAAATTAAAATAAATGTGATTTCCTAGTAACTTGGCTACTTTTTTTTTTTTTTTTTTATACTAAGCCCACAGCAAACGAACATGTAATCCACCTGATGGTAAGTGGAGTACAGCCCATGGACATCAACAATCCACAAAAGCAGATTGCAGATGCGTCGCTGCAGCTGAGGACTACGGTGTTATGCCTCATGTGCCAGTAATTTCACTAATAATAATTTAACTTATTGATTTATTCATACTTAAAAACCTCCACCAATTAATGGTCACCATTAATTATGATGAATCACACAACGTTATGATGAATATTGGACATTCTGCGAATTGGACATTTTGCGAATTGGACATTCTGCGAATTGGACATTCTGCGAATTGGACGTTTTGCGAATTGGACATTTTGCGAATTGGACATTTTGCGACCGCTTGACATTTTGCGAATTGGACATTCTGCGCCTAAACGGATTTTATAACATAAGTTGCTATAAATTGTGTGAGTAATATTGATAAAATACATTTTTAATAATTTCGTAGGAAATTAAAGTGATTATAAAATAAGTTAGATTTATAGTATACCATTCCTGCATTTGGTTTAAGTATATTTTGATAAAATATCCTATATTTTAGTATGTATGGATCAGTCACCATGCCCATTGTAGCCGTGTGTATGTACATAATGGTTTTATATCTGTATAGTCAAGAAGTGAGCTGCAAGTTTCTCTCGAGTGGTTATTGAACGTCGTCAACTTTTAATGAATAATTATAATGGTTTTGTGTTTGGCTGAGGTTTCTATAACAGGAAAATGTTGTGTTTTGACGATGATTACGCTTGAAGGGAACCATTGTGAGCCATGCTCTCCACAAGGCGTAACATTTTTGATCGGACAATTTGCACTTTCCGACAGTAAATACAAAAAAAAAATTCATTGGGAAATTCCTTAGTTGAGCGGAAAATTGCCAAATATGTGATTGAATAGGCTAGAGTAACGTTGCTATTCCAGAATTAATTGCAAAAATTACGGTTAAAAATAATGTGTCGCGGCAAATTCCTGACTTGTAAAAACTCACTAGACTCAGTATCGCAGAATCATAATAGTTAATCACTTGCTTTGTCGACGATGTCATTTATTTATTTATAAATCAAAATAGTACAGGACCAATTACATTGATTTTAAACATGCATCAACATAAACAATTTACAATATACACACACATACAAGTCAAACACTCTTATATACTTTCCATTAGTCTCGAGACTCCACTATTCTTCAGAATCTCATAACAATAACACTACCACCAAATAGTTTGATAATTCCGTTCATCACCGGGTATGCAGATATTACAAGATATTGGTCATATTTCCTCAGCCCCGTCTTCTAAAACTACTTATGTTAGACCGCCATTATGTGCCAACATAAATCTGACATCCCTTTTGTGCGAGGGGTGCAGAGGGGCGGGGGTGTGTCTAAAGAGGAAGAGCGATGGATAGTGTAACAATGTGTTGTACGTTGTTGTTTTTTATTTTATTTTAATTTATTTTTTATTTAATAAGGAAACTTACAGCTAACTTAAGACTAGAAAAACATTAATAACATTATAAAGGCCATTTACAAGTTTCCGCAAATAAACATATCTTATAGCAAAATCAAAAACAACAAATAGCATAATAAAAGATGAATTAAAAACGAACAGAAAAAGAACAAAAATAAAAAAATAAATGAAAAACTGAATGAAAACAATGAGATACACAAAAAAAGACAAATATCACAATTTATGCAAAAATAATCAAAACTTACGTCTCGCCAAAAAATGCATAGCACATAATTTTTTTAAGAGCATTTGTAGAATTGAGGAAAATATCTTAAATATTTAAGTTAATTATGTAACTGTTATATACCCGTTGGGTTAGTCATTAGCTTATGTGGCTTCGGGTTTGATTGCCGGATCGGCATACAGTGTTATTTTAGATTATTTGCTAACTGAATAGGAGCCCGGAATTGCAATTGTGCCTAGTGGATGGCGATAGGCTCACTTCCAATCACCTGACACCTCTAAACATAACAAGTGATATATGGGTATTGTACACCTTTGCCAATCCTTTCTGAGTAATATAGGCATGATGTTTTTTTAATATTATTGGTCGTATACTCTTAAATATTGTCTCTAGAATGTTTGGATTGGATACTATTCAATAAACAAATCAAATAAACATCACACAAAATACACACAATGCTGCAAACTAACCAGAGCTTGTATTATGGGTACTAGAATAACTGATACTAATACATATATATACTTTTTATGTAAATACACATTTACTTTATACATAGTAACACCCAGACATTGAAGTGGCAATTTGTTTTGCAAACTCTTTTACCAGATAGATTACGCAGTTTACTGCAGTATAGAAGACAGAGATTTGTTAGGTATACCCTTCCTGATAATTTGGCCTGTTGTTATATTATGTATGGGACAACACAATATCTACATGAAAATTATACCTCTAAAGTTAAATTTTAGAAATTCATAATAAAAATACAAAGTACATAAAATATAATTACGTTAAAATCACAAAATGTTATAAACTTCTGTCTAAGCGCTTAGTCATTACTTTAAATAAAATATATTCAGCTTTTAGCCGAATCTTGAGAAATAAAAGTTTTCACTTTTTACGTCTGTGTTTCTTTTTTGTGAAGCAGATAATTTTGTAGGACCCTGGTGTTCCTTAGCTGTCATTATTAGGCTGTAAACGTGCTCTAAGTGGTGTGTTAAATTTATAGCTAGCCAAGTTGAAAAGTTAAAGTTTTATTTGCTATATATTTAAAAACCTTTGGGCTTTCGCCTCTGATTTTTGTCTGTGCCAAATAGATTTACGGCTTTATGTTGTTAGATAACCCTATATCAAAGTTAAAAACAGTGGTCATATTTTTTGTTGTGACAGCCCTAATGCGAGGGTATCCATTTATTTTGTTCAAATTTTTGCGTATTTTATTTCATGATTTGTTGAATGTTGCCCTTTGTTTTGTAAATGTGGTTTTTGCTGTGTGCTTATATTCAGGAATAGCAGCTCCTTGCGATTTACTCGCGTCAAAGGTAACCGCTCCCGTGGGTTGTATCGTGACGTTATATAGCCAAAAGTTTTCCTTAGAAACAGAGCTAACCAATATTAAAATATTATTTCAATTTGAACCTGTAGTTCTTGAGATAATCGCGTTCAACCAAACACGCTGTGCAGCTTTATAATATTAATAGGTAGTTATAGAATAAAATATCGTATTGTACGAACAAATATGTATCTATATTATCTAAACATACTCTGGTTAAGTGCAGCCATAGTATGTTTGGATAATAAATAAGGATATAAGTTAAATATATATTAACTAATATCCTTCGGTAAGGGCAAATATTACCAAATATCTTCGAAAAGAAAACAAATATGTGTCCTCATAACGATAACAAACACGTGTTCTTCTAAGCTGCCGATTCCCCTCCCCTTTTCCCGTTATACCCTCCCTTTTCCCTGTTATTTCAAACAGAAGGACATATCAACTAACACAATAGTCCGGGCAAACCCCGCATTAGTGCAGAAAAGAGAGTTCTAAAAGAGTGTCCGAAGCGATACGCGCGCTTCATTGCACACGGGGGACTGATTGCACGGATTACTAGCCGTACAGATAGCTTAACTCATGCGGCGTATACGGCGTAAACCCTTAACAATACTGAAACATTAAAAAAATACTTTTAGGTGACGTCGAAGAAAGTAAAAAACATATATATTTACTAACCACTTTATCAAAGTGTAAGTTAAAATTATACATTTTACAAGAGAACAATAAAATTTGGCGGTGTACATAAGCAGTTAGTATTGTTAAAACTACCCTACCATTGGCTAAATAAATCTATTGTTGTATTAGTTACAAGCAGTTATTTAATGAAGAAAACTAAGATTAATAAAGTTTTTAGCTAGACGAAATAGCTAAATGCACAGAAAGGGGTATGACCAATTGACTATGGGATTGTTTATCGCCGCTGTGTTAATAATTCCGTGGCTATGTCAAGATAAAATTGCTAATGCTAATGCTGTATTATATGAAGAATAATATAAAAGTTTAATTGTAAGCCGTATAGTGTAATAATGAAATTTCATGAAAAAGTTAGTGATCAAATGTAAAAAACGTGATTAATCAATATAAATAAAATATGAATCCTGCTTATTTTTTGTCTATTATTATATATACTATATTCGATTTACTATCTTATATTCAGGATACAAGGTTGGTGGCGATACATCTTATAGTGTGCCTATCTGTATTTTCTATTGTGTTTAACATCGTGAGCCATCTACTCTCGTAGTGATTCGTGCTTAGAATGAACGGACAAAACCAACTTGACCGCTCCCTTTTACTTTGTTATTTTGAAAGAGAAGTGCTCAGGTTGAGAAGTTTTGTTGGGTTTGTACGATAATATAATAAAGGGCCCCTAGATGTTGACCGAATATAACAAATATATTATTTTGAATTATGAATAATATTTTTTTCAATTTATCACATTCATCAAAACAGATACACTTCTATGATATTTGTTATACTAAATAAAATGAAATAACACGTTAGTTTTTTGTTCAAACTTTATGTGAGCAATTTCTAAAAGATTGTAACTTCAGCAATACTCGCGCTTCATTGAGCACAGGCTGACGACCGGACAACTTTTTTTGTAACTGCGGCGGTTGTATCTTTTTGGCAATTTAATGAAACTACTCTTACGTCTTATATTTTTAGTCTAGTTTTTTTATACAATATTTTTTTTATTTTTTTACTACGAAATAGATTTACTACTATTTACCTGTCTAATAATAAGGGTATGAGATGTATGAATGAATGTATGAATATAAATTTTCGATAAAGCCGTTCATCAAACATGAGCTATTAATTTATTATTGGTTCTTTTTGTTAAAGGTTACTTATTAACTTCCTCAGCTAAGCTTTATTCGCTTGTGTGAGGAGGAAGTTCACGACCGTGGTGTAATGGCCAGGAAACCCACGACATTGGTATCTTTTTTAAAGTGAGCAATAGTAGTCACTTTCCCTTACGAACTCAATCATGAAATCTCTGCTACATTAACGATCACTACCACCACTATCAAACATATTTCATTAATTGACTCGGCCTCTATTTTCGGTTTAGAAATCCCTCACCACACCAAAGAATACAGAGGAGACCACACTTACCTACTTCGTTGTATAGTTCGCAGTGTGACGGATAGAGGGCGCCACTGTCCCGGCAGAGTGAGTTATTACAAACGAGGAGAAAGATTCTAATCAGTGGTCGGCTTGTCGCTCGAGTAGCGGGTATTAGGCTGATTCTGATATGTAATTTTTATTTTACAGTTTATAGTTACTTTGGACACTAAATACTTAAGTTTTAAAAGCACAGAAAAGAATTGCCATTTTACGTACAGTAAAATTGTTTTTAGAATAACGTTTTCAAAAAATAGACAAAAACGACCTCTTAACTATTTTCTACAAAAATCATGAAAAATTCCCTGTCAAGTAGGTACTTTTCAATATTAATTTGTGGAGTCTGGCTTTCGTTTAGACTGGTTAGTTTCATTCAGAGTTTATGAATTATAAAACGAGAATACTGAGCTAAAACGGGGGAGAAATTATAGTATCAAAACTTGTTCGGAATTTGTTACTTATAATGGAATATTTTTAACAAAAACTGTTTTCAATGATATTAAACTTGTTTTTGGTTTGTTTAATACTTATTACTATTAATGAGTATTATTAGTTTTTATTTAGAAGCAGATGGGCAGTGGTATTATAATAATGGATTACCAAATAATTAGTTTCGTAGAAGAGGAGATAACAGGTACCTATATTTTGTTTGGAAATCTATAATATTTTTTATGTTACAGTAAATATCCTAATTATATTTACTCATAAGCGCATTGTGGTTCATAATCAGCTTTGGTGCAACCAATTATTAATGAATATAAGCTTACCAACCAAACGTTATTACAAAGCGCACAATAATATCATACATAATACGGAAAACTAATAACCCATTGAAAATATAACTATATTTTTAAACACAAGCCGCCATTTGCAACCTAACATAAAAAGTAGCGTCGGCAAAAAAAAACTTCACAGCAGAAGGAAAACTAATTAAAAACTTTGAAGAAAGAAACAAAACGAACGTCTAAAAGTACTAATCTAAATGATAAGTGCGGAGTAGCAACCCTGTTCTAATTAAAACCGGTTTGTTCCACTTGTAACTAGTTCAGACCAGTTTTATTATTGTTTGAGATTAGAATTTGTTGAGGGCTGCCTCGTTAATTATGTGTACATGGTCTTGAATTTACATAGGCAGAAAATATACCGTTGTTGGAATATAAAGGATTGTCTAGACTAGACAACTCTTCACTGTCTATCTTATTTATGAATGGAAAAGAATTCTTGCATTTGGATTTAAGTGAGTTAATTTTTACAGAGACTGTGGTAACCTAAAATATTAGAAGATTTAATCACTATTGACTACGATTTCGGGTGCTTTATATAGTCTTAAATTTAAAACTTACTGTTGGATTGTACTGTGTACCATCAAATTATAAATGTGTTGTAGTATTGTAGACCAATGAATACGTCCCATTATATCACCCTAAAACCATCCATCAAAAATATAGTTGCTATTCGGAGTCCCCACTAAAAAGTGAGCTACTCTATGTCAGTGAATAGGTCACTGACATAGAGTAGTTGATACCCTCGAGTAGTTCGCGTTCATTTTGACGTCATCGGCTATTCCGATATTCAACGTTCGCACTTTTCACCCCTCCTGATGGCTGTTTTTACCCGACTGCGTCAGAAGGAGGGTTATGTTTTTCGAGCGTATGTATGTATGTATGTATGTCTATTTCTTTGTACCGCCCTACAGCCCAAACGGCTAGACGGATTTTGACATATGAGGTGTCGTTGAATTTGTCGAAACAGTGATAGTGACATAGGCTATATAAATTTTTTAAAATGGCGCCAGCAAATGAAAAAAAAGGGGGGGAGGTATGGATTTTCTTTTCATCATAGTAATATGGGTATCAAATAAAAGGCCATGAAAAGACCATTTCAAAAATATATACTTCTTATCACATTTATATTAAACACAATTTACCAATTTATATATCGGCACGCTCGCGCGCCCTAAGTGGGTGGAAGTTAGTTTGTATGTTCGCTCACGCTAATCTTGGAAACTGCCGGTCGAATTTGAATAATTGTTTTTGCATTTGATAGTTTAACTCACGATTAAGGCTCATCAATCTCAAAGAGATTTGATTTCTACAAATTAATAGATATAAAAAAAACATGTCGGTTAAAAGAACTAAAAAGAATGAAATAAAAATAATTATTAAAAAAACAAAAAACCCGACTGCTTAAAAAAAGAACTGAAAAGAAAAAAACAAGTATAGCATTATCTACATTAAATTCATTAACAACAAATGAAATATGTCAAACTAAATTCTTTATGATGTTGCAGGCGGGGACAAACAATACTTTGTTACTACTATATAACTTCGTTTGTCACCGCCTGCAACATCATAAAGAATTTAGTTTGACATATTTCATTTGTTGTTAATGAATTTAATGTAGATAATGCTATACTTGTTTTTATCTTTTCAGTTCTTTTTTTAAGCAGTCGGGTTTTCTGTTTTTTTAATAATTATTTTTTATCAACTGTTGAATGAATCTAAGTGTTGATGTTGCTTACAAATTATTAATGTCTTTCTAGTTAAGGTAGAGGTTCCCGAAACCATGACATGTATTTTTTAAACATTTTATTCATAAAATCACGTGGTAATTGTGCACAAATCTGAGATTCATGTGTTTTATATATAAATTCACATTTTGAATTATTCTGATTGTTAATGAAAAGACATAATAATGATGCTAAACATGAATACTGTGCAGCACAAGCACAATTAAATATTGTTCTATCCTCAATTTTGAAAAGAAAGCACTTAGCTAAAGTGTATAATTTTCCGGGAAATCCTAATGAATTCAAAAATATCCGATTGAAGAATGAAAGTTTAAATTTACAACAAAAAATATGAGGAAGGCAAATAACAATCCTTTGTGCTGTACTATTATAACCAACATTAATTCTAAATAAGCACTAAAAGGTTTCCTACGAAAAAACCTAAATAAACAGTTTGACCATCACCTACATATACGTATAGAGTGAAAAGTACCGCTTTCATACACATACTGGTACGTCTAAAGAGGGGATAGTACCGCCTTTAATTCAGCACACATTCATAGCCTCCTTAAGTAGTAGCATTAAGTTTCTAAGTCAAAGTGGATCATTTACTACGCAGAGATAAAAGCCTTTGCTAAAGCCGCCCACAGACGCTCCAATTTGCTTGCCAACTTGTGTTGTGTGAACAAACATATTAGTACATTCAGCTGTATAAAATCTAGTGATGTATGTCATACATTCTTAAAACGTAATATCGCTTCTATATTGCCCAGAAGGCTTTACACATATTTACCCGTATTTTACTTATTTATCTACAATCTTACCATCTTTTAAAATGCATCACACACTGTACACAATTTCTTTTCACTTACTGCTTCAAATGTGTAGTATTATGTACCATGACGTGTGTTCCAATTTATAAAGTGTAATTGTAAGCTTAATGTGCCGTTGAAATCTTTAGCTACAGCAAAACAAGTCATTATTCCCAAGGGTGTGAACCTATCACTATCGCCAAGCGGTAAACCCATCGCCAACCACTGGACACTATTCCAACTCTGGGGTACTATTGAGAATTTCCTGACGAAAATAACCTAAATAACACTTTTGACTGACCCGAGAATCGAACTCTAGACCTTACGGTGTGAGACCATTCTCGATTCTTCATTCCATTGAATGCTTCATTCTACCTTACAAAATCAATACGAAATTCCTATAAATTTGAAGCGAGATCGCGTCACGTCGAGCAAACCTGTTATTTCTACTCATTACCGACATTTCTCGTCTCAAGTTGTAGAGTTACGAAGCTGTTATGTCACGAGAAGATAACGAGTTGATTTATGGAGATTTGTATTTCATAAAGAAGGAGCTCTACACGTACATGAAATTCTCTTGTTTTTGTAATAATAAATAGCTGGCACACAAAGCATAACCGAAGTCCTCAGATGAAGGGACGCATCAACAATCTGCTTTTGTGGATCGTTGGTGTCCATGGGCTGTAGGTTCCACTTACCGTCAAGTGGACTACATGTCCGTCCGCTACATACGTCATAAATTGAATTGTTAAATCAATAAAAAAAATAGAGTAAAATAACTGGAAACCCGCCGGGCCAGTAAAAGGAACGCGAGATAGGTTTTGTCGCGTTTTTGTCATGTTTCGTTCATATAAAAATATGACAGGGAAGTGCCAAAAACCTATCTCACGTCCGTGCTGCACTCCCAAGATGATTTAATGGTAGTATTGCGACCGCTCGCCGACCGGTCCTGAGTTTGATACCCGGGATAGGCAAAAGTGTTACTTGAGATTTTTTAAATTTCTTCTTTAGGAATTCTTAACAGAATCATGGCGTCTACAACTATACACTGTAAATGCGGATAGGCTCTTTGTGTATGATATGGGACCTAAAAACAGATGTTATGAGGATAAGAAATAATTTATACACAAACAACAAATACATTTCTGACCAAATAAATACCCAACTATTGTATTGATACCAAACAATTCTCGTCAGTAAAATGTTTTCTTCAAACAATATACAGAATACAAATACCTATTCAGTAATAAATATCATCTATCTGATGTTTACCCAGACTACCAAATTACTGTCTATTGGGAGTACGGTACTTATATAGACCCAATTTCTGATAGTAATGGGCGACATCACTTCTATTCAAGACATTCACGTGGGGTGTTCTGCTCTTAATTATATTAGAAACATAACTACACGCCTATGTTACCCGAAATGATGTGCGCCAGAGGTGTAAAGCACCCACGTTTTATGGGGCTCCGGGCACAATTCTCTGGCAGAAAGCTTTTATCCGACCTGAGAATAGAACCAGAGACCTCGCGGTCACATACGCTAACCACTAGTATTCCAACAACCAACAAATTCAACATTTGACGTAAAAAATCCACAAAATGCCGTGCTACTGATTCATTAAGTCCATTTTACAGTATAATCACAGCTTCCGTCCCTTTATCAATTACAATAACCTGGAAATAACCAACTCACTCATATTTACGACCTGCAATTTCGTCTCTTTCCACAAACTGTCCTAGCTCCTGATCAAAAGAAAAAGTAAAAAAGGTAACAATATCTTTTCGCTTACGGCAAATAAAAATACTATGAATTCGTAAACGACACAGAAATTATATTTTATTTACAAAGAAAAATACAATGGGCGAAAAACGGGATAAAAATAATCCTTAAGAAAGTCTTGTGAATAATGAAACGTTTCCGTGACGTCACCGGACTGTGTTGCCGGCCTCAATGCGACGAAAGTGCCGACGCGTTGCATAAATGTGAGCGTTTCTGTGTATGTGTGTATCGTGTGAGGACTCATGTTTGTTTGATGTGGACTACAAATGGTTGAGTTGTGTTTCCCTTTGATAGTAGTTTTCTTGAAGTAATCTTGCTATGATTACTGAATGTGTATGTATTTCCATTAGGGTGTGTAAATTTATATTCGTTTATAATATTATGTACCTCTAGCTTTTGACCGCGACTTCGTCCGCATGGAATTTGTTGTATTAAGTTATAGCTGCCTCCGCGCTTTGACTCGCGTTAAAACTTATTTCTTCGCTCCCGTGGAGTTTAACGTAATGTGACGTGTTAGTGTTACGTACAGTCGAAAGCAGTTCCGCATGCCCACCTTTAAGACGGTAATCGCATAGCACCGCTCACGGCGTGTATACTCGATGCTCACGTTCTGACCAATGGGGAGCGCGAACGATATTCGAGTTGTATGCGTATAAATATCTATATGTATAATTGTTACACTCACACTAAGCGAGTGTGCGCTCGGTTAATTGTAGATGATTTTTAAATAAATGTAAATCCCATTCGCGTGAGCTCCTTGTTATGAATAGTGTTATTGCCAGCGAGAAACAATTTTGAACTTATTACTATCTTATGTTTAGCTAAAAAAAATATATTGGTATTGCCAAATATATTCAAATGATTATTTGAACTTTCTGAAACAAATTTTATTTTTGATAAGAATTAATTTATTCAACAATTTATTTTAGTTTTATCTTTCTTTATTTATTAAAAATTTCTTAGTGACTAGATTATGTTAAAAGAAATAAATTGATAACTATCCTTGGGTTATTTTTGGGCTTCAATTGAAATAATATATTTTAACAGAGGCTGCTCAAGTCTTCGAACAAGTGTTAAGTTAATCTGTGAAGAAATCTTAAATGGAATGTATAAATAAATCTCTGATAAAACTGATTCCAACGGCGCGGGCGCATTGAATATCGTAATATCATCATTGTGTTAAAAGATGAATGGACTGATATGCAAGTATTTGTAAATAGGATTTTTATATTGATGCGTTTAATGGGGGTGAAATAACTGTCTTGATTGCTTATTATTTGTTAAATAAATTAAATGTGTTAAATTATATACTAGTAAATTCATTTTAAGTTAGGTAAAAGTAGATTTTATCACTGGATATTGTCGGCGATTTTGCCAATATTAAAAACCGAGTTAACTATTGTTTTAAATCGTAAGAAGTTCAATAAAACATGCCGACAAGCATTGTTAAGGTGCAATATTGTTTAACATTTTTTAACCATCATTTATCGGCTTCTAACACAAAAAAAAAATAGCTATTGTTTAAGTTCTGAGAAATTTGACTAAACAATGCACTTACAAAACGTTGCACATTTCGGCTATTGTTTATATTTTGCCCACTGCACTCACACAAATACAATTGTCTCAAAGGGGGTGGGGCAAGGAAGTGTGGCTATTGAGCTTGCACTCACACAAATAGAAAAATGCCTCTGATTCGTTGGTTCAATGTGTGCGTTACTACCTGCGCTGTCGCAGGAATATTTTCTAAAGTGGGCATGCTTATCTGCAGCCGATAGTACGTGTAACGTATTTTGAAACTTTTTCAAAAATTAAACTATCATCAACAAGAATTATTATCAAAATCAGACCAGTAGTTCCCGAGATATTAAGCATACTTTGTCTGCGTGTTAGGCACAAGGATAACAAATAGCCTTTGTAGTGTGTGTTTGTCGCGCCTTGTAGTAGCCGTTTAGAAGATTAGTCGAAATTCGTAGAGCGGACAGATATACAAAAAATTAAAAAAAATTGTATTTAGGCATAGGTATCGTGCAAATAACTATAACAGCTTATAAAAACATTACCATTATGACAATACAAACAGATACTTCAATTATATTTATTTGTATTGATGATGATAACTAAATTGAACTATTTCTTCTCCAAAAACGAGCGTTAGTTCATTTGAAGGTGTAGCCATACGTAACTGACGTAAAACATTAATTGATTTTAAATATAAAAAAATACACTAGAGATAAAGATTATTCAACTAGCGCCACGGATTCTTGACGGAGGGTTCCTCCAGAGAATATAGCGTCAGAGTTTGCAATTTCATTACTTTTTGCTTCAGTACCAATCAAGAAGCAAAAAGTTAGACTTCTTATACGTTCGAGAAACTTCTAATAAATTTCCATTTAATCTCGAGGACGGCGACGCGCCTCTATTAAAAAGAAACGACGCACGTCCTGATTTTATTAACGTTAAAATTAAATTCAATATTCATACTTTACACTTGAAAACGTAATCCATTTTGCCACTATTTATTATTGCGCATATAGTAAATTCGGTAACATTGAGTGTACAATACCCCAGAATATGGGTGCGTCCCGCGACACTACCTTGCAACCTTTCGTCCATATTTTATTTTCCAATACATTCCATTTCCAATATACTCTCGAGTTTCGGCCTTTATAGCTGCCGAGGCGGGAACGTTACGGTGACGACTTTTTATACTAATATGGCACTAGTGTGATTACTTTGTCCTTTGTTAGATATATGGGTATATTTTTGTATATGTTGTTAACTGAACAAAATCGATGCAGCGAGCTCTTTTCTGGTAAGATAAGACCATGTTCAGACTCTAAAATAACAGCTAAAGAGACATAATACTATGTTTTTATCTGATATAATGACATTATAAAAATCAAAATACCCCTTATTAAAAAAACAAAGTGGGTCACAAAAGGTATCAAACTTTGTTGCAAACGGAAGCGAAGTATGCTATGGCAACTAAGACAAAATAACAGCACTGAAAACAAACTAAAGTTTAAAACATATACTAAACGGCTAAAAAAGATAATACAACTAACACAGAAAGCACAAAATATCTCATTCATTAATAAAGCTGAAAATAAAACTAAAGCAACTTGGAAACTAATCAATAGATCTAAAACAAACTCAATTCGTGAAAGTATTTCAAAAATATATTTTGACAAAAAAATTATCACCAATCCACAAGAAATTGCTGACCATTTCAACAATTATTTTATAGAACAAATTAAACCTTTGGAAAAAGCTAATAACAAATTGTCGACATCTCTTACAAATAATAGTTTACAATCAATATTTATGCCACCGACGACACCGAATGCCATAAGTAAAGTTATTTGCTCACTAAGGAACACAAACAGTGCAGGGTACGATGGCATAACTACTTACGTTATTAAAAGTGTCGTTGCTGCAATTTCTCCAATTTTTAGTTACATAACGAATTTATGCATCGAACATGGTACTTTTCCGAGTAAATTAAAAGTATCAGTAATAAAACCTTTGCATAAAAGCCTAGAGAAACATGACCCTAAGAACTATCGTCCGATTGCGTTAGTTCCAATATTTTCTAAGGTGTTAGAGAAAGTTATTTATAATAATCTTTATGGCTTTCTTGAAAAGAACAACATATTAGCTCACGAACAATATGGTTTTAGGAAGTGTAAGAATATTAATGTTGCCATATTTTCGATGATTAAAACTGCTATAACGAACATGGACGCTAGAATTCCGGTAACGGCGCTATTTATGGACTTAAGCAAGGCTTTTGATCATGCGGATTTTAATATATTATTAAACAAGTTGGAAAGATGTGGCATAAGAGGAAACATCCTGAATCTTATTAAAAGCTACCTAATAGACAGAACACAAATTACGAGCATTACTAATATAAACCCACAAACTTTAATAGAGCAAACATACTTGTCCAAGCCAACGGAAACTATGTGTGGAGTGCCGCAGGGAAGTGTTTTGGGCCCACTACTATTCCTGGTCTATATTAATGACATGCCTAAAGTGATACAATATCCAATGACACTTTTCGCCGATGACAGCACAGTGGTATTTTCTGAAGGCAATAAAACATCTCTTGAAACAAGTATAAATCAAAGTCTTGCAAAATTAATAGAATGGTTAAAGGTAAACAATTTAAAAATAAACCTTGATAAAACCTGTATAATGACTTTTAAGCAGAGAACTAGAGAAATCAACATTAATGTTCAATATCTTAACAATGCCATAGCTGAAACGAACCAAACCAAATTTCTAGGACTTTGGATAGACCATAATATGACATGGCGAACGCACACTGACCATATTGTAAAAAAACTAAGCCAATATCATTATGCATTACATAATCTAAGCAAGATCACGAACCAAGCCACTGCGCTTACCGCTTATCATGCATATGTGTCAGCTACACTTCGTTATGGTGTCATTTTTTGGGGGAATGCATCAGAAAGGGAATTGGTTTTTAAAGCTCAAAAGAAGTGTTTGAGAGCAGTATTGCAATTACAAACTACTAACAGTTGCCAGCCATATTTTATCTCGCTTAAAGTATTGACCTTCCCATGTATTTATATTTTTGAAGTAGCTGTCTTTGTATTCAAAAATTCAGAGTTATTTGAAAGAATTAACAGCAAACGCCACAGTAAAAGGTTACATGTAAAAGCTCACAAGACAGCTTTATACGCAAAAAGCTTCCTAGGAATGGCTCCAAAAATTTTTAACAATCTACCTGGGTATATTAAAGACGCAAATAATATCAATTTATTTAAAAGAATGCTCAAAGAATATTTAGTAAAAAATGCATACTATTCCATCAATTTATTTCTCAGTGGCAGGAATGATAATAATTGATAATTCTTGTATTAGATCCGATTAGTTTATCTTAGCCATACTGACATGGTACCTTAATAATTGGTTATGATTGTTAATTATAATGACATTTACTTAGTTTATTTATTGACATAATTTAATACTAATAATTACTATACCTAACTTATCAATTGACATTTTTATTATCTACCTGTTAAATTAAAACTAACAAAAACTTTTGTATTTGTAAAATTTGTATGTCTACAGAGGCAAAACATAGTGAAACAATGTTTACCTGTCTAAAATACCACCATGTTATACATATTACCTATGTTATACAAATAAATTAATTTGAATTTGAATTTGAATTTATCTGCATGTTTGTTTTTATTTATAAACGACGCCCGCAGTAGTAGAATATCTTCTGTTTCGCGGGATGTTCACAAACATACATACATTTCATACACACAAAGCACACCCAGAGTCCGAACAATGTTTTGCGGATCACACAAATATTTGTCTCGTGTGGAGATTGAACCCACAACACCAGGTTAATTGAAAGCAGCTAGGCGACCGCTGAAACCACTACGCCAATCGTGCATTAACACAGTACCTGAAACACTTAGGTACGATAATGGTTTGACCTGCATGTCAGCTTGGTGCATACGTATACTACTAAACTACATACTATACGCGCGCGAGCTACAAGAAATCAGCGGTGGAATTGACCATTGTTCACCTGTTCTAAAGCCGTCAACTCCTGCGAGCATGCACGCTGATAGCATAATTAAGGTAAATTTTAAAAGTCGTAGTTGTCTAGTCACCGTATCGCGTGCTATAAAAGCCTCCATCTTTGCCCTTAATCACCGAAGCGCTCCAAAATTGTTCAATCACATTTCACACCGTCATTCGGGATATTTAATTATTTCGTAATTTAATTATAATTACGTCGGACGGTCAGCGTAAAGCGTAAATATTCGGAATATTGGCATGTCTATAAACAGTGTGGAGCTTTCCAAAAGTAAATATTAATATTGGTCCTTATTGGAGCGGAATATATTTATTTGAGCGGATTTTATCTTTAAAGTTGGTTGAGGATTTAAATACTAATTAATCAGTGGAAATAATGAATTGCATAGTTATTTGTGATACTTATAAATTCTTATTATTTTGTAGAAAAAATCTATTGTAGTAAAAAAAAGAATATTTTTTTTTTACTAAAAGCTATCACCAAACTCGTTCGCTGGGGATGTTGGACACTAAAATAACGCCTGGAATAGGCATTTTAATATGTTATCTTTCATGTGGTGACGCTAGCAGTTTATTACGCTTGCTTATAAAAATCAAATAAAGTATAGGAGAAAGAGACAACGTTTGAAAACTTCTTCGTGTTAAACAGGGGATGGGGCACCCAGTATATGGTATCTATTATGGTATATTATTATAAATCATTTTGTTCCTAACGATTTCTACCGTAAGCTGCAATAAAGATCTTCATTTAAAAACTCACTTTCAAAAATGGCTCGTTAAAATAAACATGGCTGATATCCTGAGTTATAAAATATTCAAAGGCTTTTAAAAACGGCTTCCATATTTAAAATATATTTCTTCCGAAGAGTGCTATTTGCAACAATATTATAATTGGGGTGCTAAAAGACACTGTTTTCGTTTAAATTGTGAGTTTTATAATATACTTGTAATAATAATATGGTAAAAAGATAACGTAAGACTCCGAAATAATAAAACATCACTCTGTATTTCACTCGTGACTTATAAAATAGCTCCCAAAATGATCGCTTTAATTAACAAAACAAACGGAATTACCCTCATTTACCGGATCAGTAAATCTGGCACCGCGGCAATGCCAGACGGATCGGCAATTGCTATCGATTGCCAGACGATTGCCATACCCATGGCTGTTCAATGTGCATCGGAATAAGGCTGTATGACATCGTGCTATCTCAGTCGAATCGTTCGCGGCTGCAAACACCACATGTTAATGACCAGGCTCTATTAAAACTGAGCGAGGCTGCGGAGCGCAGTTACGGCAAAATACCAGTGGTATGTAGGCAAGTAAGTTAACTTTATAGAAATGGGTCCTCTGCCGGTCTAAATGTGTGCGCGCGCTCCGGGCGCCTCGTACGTACGCACTTACACATGTAATCTCAGGGTTGGCCGCACGCTTTAAGTAAGCTGGTTCGCATTATATCTTTAACCAACTGCAAAAAAGGAGGAGGTTCTCAATTCGTCTGTATTTTTTTTTGTTTGTTACCTCATAACTTTCGATTGGGCGAAGCGATTTTAAAGATTATTTTTATTTGAAAGCTGGTGCTTTTCTTGTGGCCCCATTTCAGTTTGGTCCAGTTCTGACAATGGCACCCATGAGAAAACCATAATTATAAGTCTAAAATTGTTGTTATTAAGAACTTTTTTTTTTTGAAAATTTTGTTTGCATTTATTGTAAAGTGACAACCTAACGCATCAACTAGAGTAGGCAATTGACTTGCCGCGCGACCTTATATAACCTTCTATTGTTTACTAGAAGATTACTAATCGATTAGCTTGCATCAGTGGAGCGGAGTGGTGATTTTATGGAATCCTATAGGCAAGTATTGCTCCGTTTCTTCGCTGCGCAGGCTCGCTCTGCTTTGATGGTATCTTATAATCATAATCATATCATTTCTAACCTTAATGATTGACAGTTTGTATTTGATAGTGTTACTATCACTAATCTGTCTGTGTCACTAGTCTGTGGCTCCGCGTCGGTAATGTAGGCGAGAACTATAAAACGAAGTAAATAATTCTTCTCTGGGTACTAAATTGTAAAAGTGATTATTTTCGCATAAATACTATTTAAACAAATAATATTCTAGATGTATATATATACACGTGCGTCGTTGTATCTATGTAATGAAGTTTGCTAACGCTACTGAGGCCATCTCAATTAGTCTATCAAACAACATTAATTACAAAGCTAATCTAAACCGCCAAATTTTGCACAAATCTATCAAACCGTACTATTATGAGAGAAGCGGCAGTTAAGACATGTACTCCCAAGAAGCGTAAACGTGCTAAATATATAACTGGCTGGAACAAACATGTCAGAGCTGAGCATAGGGAAGCACGTCTTAGTTTTCAATTATGGCTACTTCAGGGCAAACCTACGGTGGGTGAAGTCTACAATAGGATGCGAGAATCTAGAAAGCTTTTTAAGTCTAAGCTTAAATGGTGTCAGGACAATGAAAATATAATAAAAATGGACATACTGGCTACGCACCATAAAGCTAAAGATTTTGGAGCTTTCTGGAAGCATACTAAGCGTTTGGACGCTAAGCCGTGTGTACCCACCAGTATTGATGGCCAGTGTCAGCCTTCAGAAATTGCTGAGATGTTTAGGGAGCATTTTAGAGTGGAGAGTCCATTGGGACCGCAGCCTCAGGTGTTCTCTACTGACAGACCATGTGGGCCTCTGCTTAGATTTTCGGCAAAAAACGTTGCAAATGTAATACGTAATATGAAACGGGGGAAATCACCAGGCCATGATGACCTCAGTATTGAGCACCTGAGGTACGCGGGCGTGCACCTCCCTAGAGTTTTAGCCATGTTTTTTAATCTGTGCATTGTACATTCGTACTTGCCTCGGGAATTAATGAAAACGGTCGTAGTTCCAATTGTTAAAAACAAAACTGGAGATATTTCAAATAAAACCAACTATAGACCGATTTCGTTGGCCACGGTAGTAGCAAAGGTGCTGGATGGATTGCTTGATCTTGAGTTGAGTAAGCATATAGCTTTAAATGAGGCACAACATGGTTTCAGACCAGGGCTCTCAACAGAAACCGCTATTCTAAGGCTTAAGCATACTATCCAGTACTACATTACAAGAAAAACTCCCGTCTATGCTTGTTTTTTAGACTTATCCAAAGCTTTCGACTTAGTGTCGTATGATGTACTGTGGAGTAAGCTCTTTAAGGATACCAGCGCGCCTAAAGAGGTTGTTGAAATATTAAAATACTGGTATAATCACCAAATTAATTATGTCAAATGGGCGGGTACTTTTTCTGCGAAATACAGGCTACAGTGTGGTGTGAGACAGGGGGGCTTGAGCTCACCCCGTCTCTTTAACTTGTATATAAATAAATTGATCGATGAGCTCAGCAGCACCAATATCGGATGCTCAGTTGACGGAAAGATGGCAAACAACATAAGCTATTGTGATGATATGGTGGTGCTGACCCCATCGGTCAAGGCTCTGGAAAAATTGTTAGGGATATGTGAGAGGTACGCGGTGGCGCATGGACTCAGGTATAACGTGCAAAAGACTGAACTACTTGTGTTTAAGGCAAAAAGTAAAAGTACATCCTATTCCGGCCCAGCCGTAAAGTTCCAAGGTGTTCCTTTAAATAAAGTCACCAAATTTAAATACCTGGGTCATTGGGTCACCGAGAATCTCTCGGATGACCTAGACATAGAGCGAGAGCGCAGGGCGTTAGCAGTGAGATGCAACATGTTGGCTCGTAGGTTTGCGTGTTGTACGCCGGCGGTAAAGATTACGTTGTTTAGAGCTTACTGCCAAAGTTTCTATACGTGCAACCTATGGGTTAACTATACTCGTAGATCGCTTAACGCCCTGCGCGTCCAATATAACAATTGTTTCCGGATGATGTTGGGACTGCCCCGTTATTGTAGCGCATCAGGTATGTTCGCTAAGGCCAATGTTGATTGCTTCCAAGCGATATTAAGAAAGCGAGTTGCCTCCCTGATGCGTCGCGTGCGGGATAGTCCCAACAGCCTCCTAAACTCCATACTGGAGAGGGTAGACTGTCCAGTTGTGCGTCACTGGAACAGCGTTCATGTTAACGATAAAATAATATTATTCAATGTTAAATAAAAATGGAAATAATTACATAATATATTAAAATGAAAATAATTACTAACATAGATCATAATATAATTTTTACTAACAAGCTCTGGATGTAAATCTGAAATAAAACTATAAATAAAAAAAAAATTAATCCTTAATCTGCTGGTAGAAATTAAACGTTCACTTTATGTATATGAAATGCATGACGAATTTGTCAGATAGCCGGCCGATAAATGACACCGCGTGGAAATCGAACTGCCACTCGGTTACCTGTCATTTAAATAACTCTTTTACATATCTATCAGATCGCCGGGAATGGATTTATTTTTTAGGTTGTTATTATCTTATCTAGTGATAAATGTGTGTGTTGTACAGTTGTACACCTTTGCCATACCCTTCTGGGCAATAAAGGCGTGATGTTATGTGATGATATGTTTTATAAATGTGATTAATATTGATTTAACGGAATATATTTATACTTTCTTCGGTTACAATATTAATTTTAGAAATTTGAGCATCATATTTTCTGGGATGGAATTAATATTCTATATCCCGGGGAAAAAACGTGGTTTAATAACCTAATTAACGGTCCAAAAACCGTGTATTACTAAACCGTAATATCTAGAATTGCTTATACTCCACAATAACTGCCCGTTTAAAATTTAAACCAGCATTTTCCTTACAAAAATTACAAAGGATTACCTCATAGAAGATAAAAGCCAAAGAAATTACCATTACAATTTACTGAAACTCCCATCTTTTCGTATCTTTTTAAAAAAGCAATTAACATTCAGCGAAGTACTTTAATTCTTTATTCTTTTTCGCACTGTAGCCGAAACACTCGGTATTCGGCATTAGGTATTCGTCGTCCGTTTGCCGAATTTTTATGTTGTTGCATCTTTGCAACCCCTTGTAATTAACTTGTTCGCTTGTCATTTCAACACCTACCCCTTTTTCTTTTTAATTAAATTACAAAGTCTTTGTTTGAAGCTGGAGTAGTGTTTCTCAGGTTTTGTTTTTGAACATCGAACGTAAAATAATAAATTTCGTTCTATTGTTCTACTATATATTTTGCGCTACGTAGCATTTTTATTAGGAATGATTACAAACTTCTAACAACGTGTAACAACCCGTAATATTGTTAGAGATATGTATTCATTCTCAATAAATATGCCATATAACGCAAAAAATATTACTTCTAATATGCTATCATTATATTATTATAACATTTGAAACCACAACACATTAATATCCAAACGGTTCTTCAAAACAATCGTGTGTGTCAATGTTTCAATTACGTAACCGTTAAAAATGATAGCCAAAATGGCGTTTGTTTGCCAAACAAGCCAATACAAACAATATGTAAATGTTACCCTTCATAGGCCTAATTAAAGGGATGGTATCGCTAATTGTAATTTGCTAATTAAAACATGGCGTTTGTTTTTACAAGCCGAGAGCTTTCGGTTTTCGGCGACGGCTCGGAAAACCAATACCTACGTAGTTTAGGGTTAAGTTTCGGTATTTTAAGTGCCGAAACTTCACGGTTGAGGTATAACAGCGCCTGAAGTCGTGCGATGGAACCTTTTCGTTGTAAATTTCACTATCAGACAAAATATTTGCAACAAGGTTCCATTCGATTAGCGATTCGCCGGGACTAAAAGTTTATATTTTGCTAACCTAGTTTCATACAAATTAGGAGCGTGGAACTTGCTTTACCTAAAATCGCGCGCGTACATTACAGTTACCTAGATACATTTAATTTTAAATAAGATCTTTTTTTTACCTATTTAGTATCCGTAGTACTATTATTATTTATTTATTATTAATATAACGGTTTAGCTTTTAACTAAATATGTTCTGGTGTATATCAAAATACAAGTGTACTAATAATGCTGTATGTTTTCCTTAAAGTAAATAAATAAAATAAATAAATAAAAATAAAAAGTCATAAATTTCTTTTACTTTAATTTTCCCCGAAACGAATTATAACTTACTGTAGAGTTTTGATGTCTGTGCATATTTTAAGGCCAATAGCGTCAGACTATTATTCAATAAGCCGTATTTTACCATAGAATTTCATCCAAACAGTAAAACCTATCAAAACCAAAAATATTATAATCTTCGTAGATCCTTCATAATGGACTTCGCAACTACGCCAGAATTTATTTCTTTTTTAATTAGACAAATTATCTCGAAGGGAGGAGGGAGGAGGGCCCTTTCTTTTGCTGTCACTCCGAGGTACAATTTTTTCTTTGTAATTGGTTTAATAACGAAATTCCACTTTGTCAAGTTACTTTTAGGGCATCATAATTGACAAAGAAATTGTTGGAGAATAAACTGTTGTTGAATGTGTGAAAAGACGTTGGTAATTGAGTGAATGTTATTTCCATGAGATTTATTTTATAAGTAAGTGATGAACTTATAAAATAAATAAATTAGCAGTGCAAATTAGTATCGCCCACGGATAGTGAAATGTACAGTCAAATAAATATATCTTTTATTGTATTTTACAATGAAAGATATATTTATTTAACTATAACATAAATTAGCATTAGCGATACTATAACATAAATTAACATTTGGTAGTGCTGTAACTGCTAAAATCGGCCACTTCCGGTAGGTAGTTACCATAACCAATATTTTTACTTGTCAAACTAACCGCTAGTCATGATGGAACACTGCATTTAATTTTCATTTTCGTTTGAAATAATTCATATTTTTAGGCGAAAGGATTTGGGTCATACATGACGTGGTACAAAATAGTTTGTTAGTAGTAAATACATGTAAATTGGACAATAATCCTAATTTGCATAAAATACTAATATTTACCCGTTGTCCTATTTAAATAGCAAATGTTAAGAGGGGTTTAAAGCTGGCTCTACACACTCGCCGACTTAGGAGAATGCTATTCCTCGTGTTTTAGCCACACGATGCGCGATTCATACAGACTCGATAAAGACTGTAGGAGCATGATCCCTTTGTTAATATATTACCCTTTAGCATACTGTTTACTATTATTATATTGTTAATATCTGCACTGATATTATAGAAAGTACTTTATCTACCAGAAGACTTATGTCAAACTTCTTTACGTACCACATGCTAATGTACACCCTCCCTGTCAGTAAATTCAAGACAAAATTCGATATAAATTTGTTGATCGTATTTGATTACATACATATTGAACTAAATATACGTACATAAACACAAATATTGTAGCTGCTACATTTTGTGTTCTCATTATTAAAGTAAAAGTTTTAAACAGCCGTGACATTTATAAACAATGTTCGAAAAGACATCGAGTAAAGAAAACATGCGTCAACGTGACGAATTGCGCCGGATAGTGTTCGCGAGAGTGTAGAGCCGCCTTAACATAACCCTTTAGAAACCGGTCATCAATATCCGGTCAGTATGGGATTTGTTTATGGTGTGGGTTAACGGTTAACTGGTGTAGGATACTGGTTAACCCTTGGATAACCGCTAATGGCCCCCGGTGACGGCTCAATTAGCCCTTGTTAAAAGATTTTAGGATTAATGGCTCGAGTGATTGAGCATTATACAATTTGTAAGTATTCTGTACAAAATAACTCGAAGGGGTGGAGTTTTCTTTTCTCTCTGAACAATCCTACCGTAACACAATATACCAAACTTCTGAAATTGAAATAAACTTTTTTTTGTATTTGTAATGTATAAAAATGAAATAACATCACGCCTTTACTATCCAAAAGGGTGTTGAAGAGGTGTATAACACACACACTTCACATGTTCTGTTTAGGTCCCATGTGTGATAAGGGCTTTAGCCTTATCACTCAATCCTATCGCTATCCAATGGGCACAATTCTAATTCCGTGACAAAACAACAACAACAAAAAAGACATTATTTTTAGGCATCGTTCAAAACAACGTTTATTTACTTAAAACGGCACATCATAGCAATTGTTTAAAACACATTGCCTTACAAAACCATTCAATGGTTTCATGATTTTATTTTATAAGATGGATTTTGTCATCATACTTAGTAGAGATACCGGCGGTTTTCCAATGCATCAATATTTAATTCTAAATCTTTATGGACTGCAGTTATTACCTTCAGTTGAACCGAAAATCCTTGTCCATTCACAAACGCACTATTGTATGGTACGAAGAGCAGCAGTAAATCACACAAACAAAGCAAAGCCAGGTGCCAACAATAACTATTGTGTGCTCATATCAGCTACAGTCCACCAGACGCGGCATGTCATGTAGCTAACATTCAATTGTATTTGATGATAGCTGTTTGCCCAATACTTTGATAAACGCTCCGTACGCTTGGTAGGTCTATAAAAGTATATAGCATTATATATCATCACGCCTATATTACGCAGAAGGGTGTGGCAGAAGATCTACAACACCCACGTTGCACCTGTTATGTTTAGGCCCCATGAGATAGGGAGTGAGCCAATCGCTTTCCACCGGTCACAATTCCAACTCCGTGCTGCTATTGAGAAAATAAGTAAGCCGAGTCCTCGCGTTGAGAGGCGCATACGCTAACCACTAGGCCAACGAGGCAGTTATTTTATATAAAAGTATATTTTATGTTAAATTGGACTATAAGCTACATGTGTCAAATTTCGTCAAATTAGGATTGGTAAATGATTTTGTAGTTCATCTGTTGAAATTTAAAACTTTGTGTGTGTAAAATGTATGTTTGTGAATACCCCAGGAATACACAGGAGTTATTCCTAGTGCGAGCATGGTTTTATTATATGACTATTTCTAATATTAAGTCTAAATACACCTTATCTAAGGACTACGATATTAGGCTTCTTCCGCCAGAGATTTTAGGGCCGTATCTCATCACCAAATCAAAACACAGCGGTGCATTATTTGACAGCAGATTCAAGATGAGATGGTGCTGCTAGTTTCCTATATTTCGTTCACAAAAACTCTGCTACCAGTTTTATTTTTTATTTTTACTTTTTACCCATGGGCATGACAATTCTCTTCAACTTAAAACCTACGTACAAGGACTTTAACTATAATATATTAATTATAATTAAGTTAACATAACTTAACTAACAAGCATTCTTGCTGCATCCGATGTTGCATCAGCAAGAATACTTTGAACTATTCCAACATTCAATATCCTAAAGTGAAACTGTCTCATTAAAGCTAACCTCTGTTCTTCTTTCCGGTCAAAATCCATCAACAAGTGGTACATATCTTCAATAACACCACAAGTGTCCCTACCAGATAAGCACAACAATACACTCTTTGATTTATGGTTTCTATATCACACAGTCCATTGTGCTCACAGAAAAGATCCGGATTAAGAAGTTACAAACAACCGTTTTTAATAGGCTTACGTTGCGTTATAAATATATTAAAATTATTATAATGATGATATTTATATTTTTTTCGTCTATAATAATATGTTGTGTGCCACTAATGGGCTAAACGTATCCTTGCCTTAAACGCCCTTGATTTAAACGTTTATATTATAAATCTAAGCACCGGTAATTCTAATAATTTTAATGCAATAAGTATTATAATTTAATTAGTTAAGTTTTATTTTAATTTATATTATTATATTTTTTATTTTTATGTTTGTTTTGACGTGTTCAAGCGCCCTTTGGGGCCCATGGAAATAAATGATGAATGGTATAATAAAAGTGGTATTTAACATGACCGTTAAAACATTTTATTACTGAAATCATGGCAATTCACATTAAATATCAAGCTTAATTTTACTATTAAATATAAATATAATATGTATTGTATGTATAGCATGAATATATTTCTATTTCAGCGGACATAACCGGTTTCCCGGTGTCAAAAACTAGCGCCCCCCTGTTACACTTGCGGTCTCTGTTGAAAGGTTCGGCACCGTTTTATAACCGTTATGAATAACGATAATAACCGCTTTCAATAACGTAACGTTTTTGTACATATTACTGTAACTATTTAACATAATTAAATTTTGGTTGTTGTGTGTACATAAATATATTAAAATCGTTTTAAAAGTGTTTTCGTGAATAAACATTAAAATAGTTTATACATCAATTAATTTGACTGACTGATTGTATACTGGATGTAAATGACATCATTGTGATGAAGCCGCGTGTTAGTGACTCAGTACATATTTCTAAGATCGGGTGCATACATTTTTGACCCGAAAATTCACGATTTCCAGAGGAAAAATAGTTTTTCGCGATTTTTTCGACTGATTATGGAAGAGTAACGTTCGCCATCCCAATATATTTGTGATTGCCCAGTCGACTTTGATGTTTTACAATCAAAAATGTTCCTACCTAAAGCTTCAAAATCCTGTTTTTAATCACTAAAATTGTTCTAGCGAACTTATTTTCATACATTTGCGATTTTCTAACCACGTATAATTCTTTTCCTTGACTAATTCCACGATGTGTGAAAATTTCCTATGAAGAATCTGCATCCACGACGGCTTCGTCACGATGTCATTTACACCCTGTACAATATTTTGTAAATATTTTAATTCATACATATCCAACAAAAAATAATAAGCCCTCAGTTTCAAAAATCTCCCTATTTCGACAACCTTTCTTGGTTTTTAATCATACAATACACATAATTTAATTTATTACCTAACTCATCTTTAGGTGCCAATTAATAAAAAAAATACAATAACATGCACAGTGGTCTAAACTTTGTACAAAATATATTCTTCAAAGTTACAAGAACCGTAATGAAATCACTAATTCTGTTTCTGAAACATGCTGGGTTAGTTTATTCACTCTCGCCAGTCAAAGTTTACAACTTGCTGACTTAGCATAAACCGCTCTGACCAATGTTCGTAAATGTTATTAGATTATTTGAACTTTGTTACTTTGACATTCAAAACAGACACTTCAATTTTATTTATTTGTATTGATGATGATGATAGTCTCAACACCCATACGCAGCTTTAAAATTTATTACGTAGTACCTACAACTGTTATATCTTAGATACAAATTTTACGTTTCGTTATGTACAATAGAAAAATGTTATAATAAAGCGATTCGAACTCGAAACGCGCATATTAATTTAAAATTATAATAAGTCAAGTTTTCAAATATGTTTTTTTAGGTTTAATTTATTTATTTAACGTAGGTATACACATCATATTTCTTTGTTAAATAGTAGATTTATTACTAAATTACCCACTATAATACAATAATATACAATAACTTATAATATGATATTTACAAAACTTTAAAGAGCACCAAAAAACTCCTCCGCATCGATGTCAAAGGCGACATCGTGCCCAGAAGGCTGGCAGCATTGCCACGTTGTATGCTTATTATTTGAGCCATTTTTTATCCTTTATTATTCTTCGTTTTTTTTTAATTATACATATACATTCTTATTAACATATCAATTTGTGAAAACTAAATAAATATTTAACTATATATATATCTATAGTTTTTCGTTTATATATATCAAAAAAAGGAATAATACAAACTTATTAAATAAAATTTTCAATTGTTTTTCCGGCCACATTTTAGGTTCATTTTAGCACAGGAACTTTCATCTATAAAATACTTTATCGAAGCTACATAACCACATAAATTACATTTCAGCAAAACACAAATGTTGCAAAACACCAACTAAGCATTTCAAACTATCTTCTCCTTTCATCAACAAAATTACGTTAGTGTAAATTCCCCTTAATCAACTATAAGGAGAGGTACTCGTTCGCACAGTGGTCCGAACCCGACAAATGCCAGACAAAGTTACTCGTTAACTAAAATTGAGCGTAGTGCGTGTAATTCATTTTGTTTCACGTTTAATAACTCGGTTTTAGCCAGGTAATTCGGAAGTTAAGCCCAGTGTGAGGATTTTGCGTTTAAATTTAAATTTCCCTAACTATTTTCAGTTGTACGGTTATAATGTGAAAATAGAGCTTTGACTCGTTGAATATTTTGGTGTCGTCACTTTGAAATTGGTTTTATGCAATGTAAAACTTGATTTGAATAGTATCGTTTTTTCTTTGCATCTAAAATATTTTAACCTCTAACTTTACTCACTAGTAAGGCACAGTGTTTAAATTTTGAGACGCAAAGTATTGATTTATTTATTTATCATAAGGTTTTATTCAACAACTTTTTTTTAATTTATAAGTAATAAATAAAAGATCTATATTTAGATCCAAATATTTTTTTATTTTTCTTATAACTTTATAACAGTATTAAAATATACTAATAAATTATTAAACGCATTTGAATCATGTCAAATCCTTACTATAAAATAAGAATCAATAAAATAAGTCTATTAAGTCTATTAAAGTTATTAAAATTATGAAATACGGGTGTTACTCACGTAATGTTGGTCTATACGTCGCGCCTGAGTCGCAGCCAGTCTTGCAAGACTGGCTGCGACTCAGGCGCGACGTATCGCACTCTCTTGATAATGCCTAGACATATAGGCGAAACCGCGGTCGACTAAATAGACCAACATTACGTGAGTAACACCCGTATTTCATAATTTTAATAATGTTACAAACTCACGTCAGTTTTAATAAAAATCTACTAAAGTTACGATGTTTTATATAATATACCTTAGCTAGACGAACCTTAATTGGTATTAGCGCCACCTATGCGATGAGTGACAAGTTACTTACTCACACAAAATATTACAATTTGTAGAATGGTTGTAATGGGGTACCCGAAGTTTTACAGCGCCATAACTTTAACAAGTAACTCCGGCCCGTAAATATGTATGATTGTTATTTTATGTTTATTCTATTATTTCAACGGGGAAAGGATAATGTTATCTTTTATTTGGTTTTGGAACGGAGAATGGAAAAGTGTTGTTCAATTTGGCAATAGGTCAAATAAATATTTCGTTATGTCATAACTTGATAATGTTCAGTATTTTCTATTTTTATTTGCTTAGTCTACAAAATGTAAAACTATCGGTACATGTTTAACTTAAAATAATATGTTTGAATGTGTTGGCCTATTGAAAATATACTTGTATCAGGTATGTACAGCAAGTAGGTAGCTTTTAAATTTCTTTACTAAATCCTTCAAAAAAATTGTCATTATTATTTTCATAAATTTTGTGAGTTCTTTAAGCAGCTTATTTCGTGACTAAAAGTAATTAAATAGTCATACTAAAATAGAAATAGTTTGTCTAGATTATCCGTCGCGAACCACTGTGCTAGCTTTTAAAATGTGTCAACCAGTTAAACGCGCGGCGACACTTACGTCATCACGAGGAGCTTTTCACATTTCTGACATGTCTGGCACTTTATATATGTACTCGTATCTGGTCGTATATAGGGAGTACTAATCGAAGACTTTTTTTTTACTTCGGAATTTTTCGTTCGGCAATTCTCAGTACCAGCAGGCAGGGAATTGTACAAAAGGGACCTAAATATAACTGGTGAAATGCTGGTAGTATACTCGGCCACACCCTTTTGGTAAGATACACTTCGCTTTGGTGAAGCGTCGTGCCATTGAGCTGCCCTTAAATAAGAGCTTGCTCCGGCTTGGTGGCAACAATTGGGACAAATATTACTTACACATGAAAAATGTCGAAGTATGCAATCTCTGTGGATTCTAGATGTTCCTGGGCTGTAATTTACACTTACCATCACGATGACTACTCGTTAAATCACCACAAACGTTAACTGTATGAAAATGATTCAACAAAATTGAAATATCAAACAACACTGCGCACCTTTGGGAACAAAGGGTCACTTCTGCAATTTTTTGCAAAAATGACATATATATACAGAAAAAACCGCGATAATCGACTTTATATACACACCAAAAATGGTGATATTCGCATGAAAAACGGCCTTGTGAGAGAGGGAGTGACGTTCTTTTATTTTGCGTGATTAGCACGATTGTTTGAAATGTAACGTCTCAACCGGTCAGAAGTGTGTTGACAGCCGACGTGTCACTTCGTGCATTTTAAACGAAGGGGCACTACGGTAAGTAATAACTTATATTTCTTGCAATATTAATGTTACTTCTGGATAAAATTGACGTTTTGTTACCAAATTTTGTATTTCTTTGCTGCAAACATAACGTCACTTCTGTTTATAAATCTCACTTTAGCATAAGATATTTATTTTTAATGGAACCAAAACGTCACTTTTGGTACCCTTCCCTTAGTTTATGGCTTGTTTCTCAGAAAGCCCTACCTATAGAGTATTTATATTATTCACGATTATTTGTGAAAACCTAATCAATATTATATCCTAGGAATCGACTTAATACACAAAAGTAATGAAGAGCTATTTAAAAAAAGAAACAAAAAAAAGTTTAAAATGCTCCTCCTGTAAAGTTGGAAAACATGCAGAAGTGACCCTTTGTTCCCAAAGGTGCGACTGATTCTCTGATTGCGCGATATATAATTTAAGAAGTCAGAAACTGGCGGGGGATTAGATCAAATGTTTGTGCAGCAATATTTGTAAAGCAAATATTTTGTTTGCATCGCAATTGTTTGTTCAAACCGTGGGTGAAATTACCGGGAATGTAAGAAAATACTCGCTCAGTACCTGAACAACAAACAAAATCTTGGTTAATTTTATTTATTCATTAAATAATCGTTGCTTAACTTTAGTGTACATATTTGGATGGCTTTTTATTTGAAGTGGATTGTTGAGTCATATTATAATCGAAATAAAAGATAGAAATAAAGAATATACTTGAGAATTCATTTGTAGGTTATGTTTTATTTAATATTTGTTTCGCAGAGGTATCGGCCTCAGTACATGGGTCGAACAAAAACATCATTTCAACATCATTCAACGCCTAATCCGAATATACTTGGTAGGTACATAAATTATGTAACACTTCGGCTCCGACGTCGGTACCCGCAAAACAGACCTGTAATAGATGTCTATTAGGTTCAGTATGAAAGATTCTTTGTTTCTTCAACGTCTAGTTTCTAGGTAAACAGTCGTATTTTTGCAAAATTCGATATTCTGCTTATAGGGTATTATTTTGCATGAAACATGTTTCTTTTAAACCGACTTCAAAAAAAGGAGGAGGTTCTCAATCCGGTTGTATGTTTTTTTTTTTTTTTTTTTTTTTTTTTATGTTTGTTCGCCGATTACTCGAAGACGCCTGGACCGATTTGAGAAATTCTTTTTTTGTTTGAAAGGATATACTTGTCATGTGGTCCCATTTTTTTCAAGTCACGTTCTGATGATGGGATCTTAGAGAAATCGAAGGCAACCCTCAAATTTAAAAGGCTTCTATATTGTTTTTTAAATATTATCTAAAGCTACTCGGATATTTGCATCTAGTAGTCAGCATTTTATGTTGCTGAGTTGATGCTGGAAGGTACAACTCCTCAACGGTTAGGAGTACGGGGATAATTCTTTAAATATAGGCTCCTTGAGGCCGTTTACTGTATTCTTTCAAGTTATACACAGATGAGGTGAGACGTTGAATATTACTTATGTATATTCATAATATGAGGTCATGATTTGATGATGGGATCCTAGAGAAATCATGGGTAAGCTTCAAATTTCAATATAAATACATTATTCTGTATTGTTTTTCGTATATTACCTAAAACTACTTGGATATTTGCATTTTAAGTTGCTAAGCTGATGCTGGAAGGTACAACTCCTCAACGGTTAGGAGTACGGGGATTATTATTAATAAGTTTTCCGTCTCAAGTAACCGTCGTCTCCTCATTCGAGAAACATTCTTGCTCAGTCTACCCATCACTTAAAATCGTAAAATAAAATAATTTTTAACAAAAAAAAAAAAACCGACTTCAAAAAGTAGGTAAACTAAAAAGCAAAAAATAAATTTACTTCGCACAAAATAATACGTTTTTTCATTTGGTAAAATAGAAATTAATAAATAATTATTTTATAATTCTGAAGTCGGTGCCAAGTAAACAATAACTCTGTATAGACTAATCTTTCTAACAACTATTTTCTGACTGAATATTAGTTCTTAATTATCCGATTTACTTGGCACCGACTTCAGAATTATAAAATAATTATTTATTAATTTCTATTTTACCAAATGAAAAAACGTATTATTTTGTGCGAAGTAAATTTATTTTTTGCTTTTTAGTTTACCTACTTTTTGAAGTCGGTTTTTTTTTTTTTTATTTTATATATTTATATTATACCCTTTTCACCTCATTGATATATACAAATAAGTATAATTAGCTGCGTAATTAGTGGTTTTGGACACGATTTCAGTTTTGGGTCAGAAAGTGGAGTATTTTTGTGACCGATTTTTTTTTTTATTTTAATAGTTAACAATGTATATAAAACACATGTTTTTATTTTAATAAGCAATGAAAACTTTGTATTTACTTTTTCTTTGTCTTCATCTTAACTCGCCAAATACTATAATATATATCTTCATTAGACATAAATAGAATTATTATTTCACCCACAAAGGATAGAAAATACGTTACTAAATTATCCAAAAACCGTCTACATGTTAGGTTTCTTCTCTTACCTTATATGTTTTTAATCTTTCGCGATTTAAATACGTATTTTAATAAATTATACAATGGGTCTACGTAGGTACGTACGGGTAATCGTTGGGTAAATAGGTGTAACTTTTTTCCTGAGCTATTTGATTTCAATGAAAAGATGACTAGATATTGTACACATTATTAATTATTTATACATATATTATTATAATACATAGTTAGGTCCACAATGGTAATACTTATACTAATTCAGCAATGTTCACCAATTTTCTCTAAATTTCAGTCTTATGATGATACAGATATTATTTCGTATTCGAATGTCTGAAAGGCATTAGCACGCATGGTTTACTTTGACAAACCGTTCACTCGGGATTTCTGAGGGATCTTATGTACATGTACATTTACATTTCGGTACATGTATAATTCTGTTTACATTAGGCAATTAAAGCTGGATTATTTTGTCCTCTCATTGTGTCGTTATGATCGTGTTAGGGATAATCAGGGTAAACAATAAAATTATAACGTGGAATGTTTTTGAGATGTTAGGAAAATAATTACGCAAGTAATATTATTGTTTGTGTTAACAAATACATTTTCGGCCTTCACAAAGGATGAATACATTTTTTATTGCTTATTCACCCTCTGGGTGTTGAATTCTACTGAAAACCGAGGTTATTGTAAATATTATAACACAACTTTCACACAACATCATCTAGTCCCAAACTAAGCAGAGTTTGTACTGTGGGTACTAAAATAACTGATACTAATACATATATACTTTTTCTTTTGTAAATACATACTTATTATAATATTAACACTCAGACCAATACAAACCTCCATGTTCATGCATACAAAGATTTGTCTTGAGCGGGAATCGAACTCGTGACCTCTGCGTAGCAGGCGGTTTCACTACCGACTATCCGGTCGTCAAAACCCTATAACATTTTTTTTTAATAATAAGCTAATAGCCATATTGTTTCTGTCCAATTTAGCTACTGTAATATCTATACATAACTACCCAATGGCAATCAAATTGCAATAGTATTAAGTCCAATTAGTGTTTGGCTTAGCGTGCGAATAATTAATACTACAGAGGTGACGTCTTATCATTGTTTAATGATTGAGTGTACTCTATTCTACTATATATACTTTGGTTTAAGCGAAAAAAACTGTCAACCAAGGTGACATGAACAAATTCTAGTAATTTGTTCGCACGTAATAAAACATCTTCTGTTTTCCTAGTCTCAGCTAAGGCTCAGAGGGTTTAAGTCTCTCATAACCTCGGGACCCTGGATCAGTTTTTGCTTTTAACTACTCTTTTACATCAATCGATCGATGCATCGATCTATTTCTGTGTGGGTTACACGGTAATTTTTCTTTTCTAAACATGTTTCTAAATGTATTTTCTCTTTATCAACAGTCACAGCCCTCCGCGAGCACTGGGATGAAGCGAACGCGCGTGTGCTGCAGCGCAAGGCCCAGCTCGATGCCATGCTCGGCGACTCGCAGCGGTACGAGGCGAGGCGGCGCGATGCTGATGCCTGGCTGTCGAGGATGGAGGCGCGCCTGGCTGCCATGCAACCACCGGCCAATACTGCCGATGTACTGGAGATGCAGCTGCGAGAACAAAAGGTAAGAAGGTCCAATTGATTTATACGAGTATATAGCATTTAGCGACACTTAGCAATCTAATACTAATAAACATTCGTGGATAGTAGGGCTTGGATGGCCGAGTGGTGAAAAGATAGGCAGGAATCCTACAGTCGCGGATTCAAATACCGCTTCAAGTCCAAAATTGTTTTCCACTGTTTCTTAGTATAAGAAAAGATTGTTTGATAGTGCAAATTTAGTGGCTGAAGTGAGATTAACGGAGACAAAAGGAGATGACAGAGGTCACTTCACCTGTTATGTTTACGTCCCGAGTGATAGCGGTTGAACCTATCGCCATCCACCGGGCACAACTCCATGCTGCTATTGCAAATTTCCCGACGGCTAAAGCCAGAATCTAACCTCGCCGTGAGAGGTCGCATACGTTAACCACTAGACCAACAAGACGATGTATTTATTTTATTCTTTACTTTACTCTAAATTCGATTCATTCTCATTGCCATTTCCGAAATAGATACGTATCCAATATCCTACAAATATATCAACCATACATACAAACATATACAAGTAAATACAGAAGGGTACACATCGAGCAATACATTTCAGTACAAGATGGTCTCTCGTTGTAAAGACTTCCCATGCTATGCGAGACCAGCTTATACTGGATATGTTTATTTTGATCAGTTGCCATGTATACAGCCTCCAAATTCACGAGCACCGATCGGAGGCTTTGAATTGCTCTCATTAACCGACTGTATCGAACTGTAGGGATGCTCTTGATATAGTGGCTATCGAAATATCGATGGTTTGAATAGGAATATATCGATCAACAAGGAGGCTTTAATTGGGCCTAGTTTATTTATGGTAGGTTATGTTATGTTAGTTTTTTAGCCAACAGTTTTGTTAAAAATTACTAGTTTTGTTAAAAATGAAAAGAAAAGTACAATATTCTTGTCGGTTTTTGTATTCGATAGGTATGCTATTCTATTTCATCTATAAATTAATACGTTGCCTGTATGGTAAAATCAAACTCACTTAAAATAAGGTTGTGGCGCATCAAACCCAGTATTAAAAATAAGGTTGCTGATATATTGTGCTGTACGTTTATTTGTGGATGATTGCTACTCTTTTACGCCAACAAATTGAATGGATTTCAATAAAAGTTATAACATAGATGGAAACCTAGGGTGAAGGATCAATACTATAAGGTTAAGCCATGGGCGGATGCTCAGATAGTATCGATACATATGGCGAATCATCGATATATTTACCTTATTACGTTATCTAAAACCCGATCACGACTCGCATCTCTACCGGATGACTGTACGGGTAATTTTCCTTGTGTAGTTATTACTGTCGATGGTAGGATGGAAAGATAGCAGAGTGGTAAAGGCGTGGAGTGGGAAGGGTTGCGCTGATTAATACATTGATGTAAGGGATTTTTCATGGGATATGTTGGACACTTACCTATTTTCAAGAAAGAGTTTTTTTTTTATTAGTTTCGGCGATATTTTTGTGAACATAGCTACATGTATTCATTTAGGTAACTCAGAGTGGCAATTTGTTTAGATAAACCAACTTTGTCCCGCGACTTCGTCTGCGTGGAATTCGCAGTATTTCGCTGCTCCCGCGCATTGACCCGCGTTTAACCTTGCTGTCCCGCTCCCGTGCAGTGTAGCGTAATGAATGAATAAAGACATTGTTATTTTGACATTAAGAACAGACATTAAAGTTTTTTTTATTTGTATTGATATACACACAACAATTATATTGCATATTGTGTTTCTTTTTGTAAACAACTCAATATCTTTGATCATGTTTCTTTTGCCACAAACAGGAATAGATCTCGAGACTTAATACCCGTATATTCCAGAGATCTAGCCACATGTTATTATACCTCTTCAATGAACAACAGTTCTATCAACATGTATGAGCCTAAATTTATGTATAAGTTCAGACATTCATACATACGAAGCTTTCAATTCCCTGTCTGTTTCTTGGCGTTTTTCTTTATTGACTACTGAAGCGAAATGGTATACTTATTTGTCTAAGATATGTTTTGGTTTTTGTACCTTAACAGCCTCGTTGGTATAATTAGTGTATCGCTCACCGCGAGGTCTCGGGTTCGTTTCCTGGCCGGGTAAACGTGTTATTTACGCACGGAGTTTGAACTGAGCCCGGTGATGGCGATAGGCTCACCCCCCTATCTCATGGAACCTAAACAAAACAATGCAATATGCGTGTTGTACACCTCTGCCACACCCTTCTGGATAATACAGATAAAATGTGATATAACATCAACAACATCACACTGGCAAATAGCCTTCTTTATACGACGAATGTGCACAAACGCAGATTATAGATGGGTACGCTTCATTTGAAGGCTAGTGTCATTAGATACATGAAACCGTAACAAGTAGAGCTTGCACTACTATTTGGCGGCAGATTAAAGGTTAGACGTTGGAGCTGCCGCTCTGGAGCTCGCTCACAATAGCTTGACTTACTGAATAAACTGAATTACTGAATATTCATCGTTTATTTCATCTTGGTTAAATTTTTTAAACACAACTTGAAAATTTTTTGAAAAAGTAAAAAAGTAGCTTTTATAGTTTTTAAAGTCTATGCTGATCATTTTCTTGTCTATATAATGAACTAACTAACTGCTGTAATACAAAAAAAAAAAACTATTTTAATACACTACATTTGAAACGTATCATCATGCATAAAATCGTACGTGGTTGAATATTTATAAATAGCTGAAACTTTATCGTTTGTTATAATAACCAACATCCCTGCAATTCCTCATAAAAACCTTTAATATGCCATTACGTAGCCTCTCAACAGCTTACAAGAAATTGCAATGAAATTTTCTAGTGCAATCGGCAAAAATCGCGCAGCAATGGCCGACAAAGTTGTTACATTCACATAATTACCCAGACTGTCTCATACTACGCTAGCTGTGCCCTTTGACTTCGTCTGCTCGTCTACCAGACTTGAGAAATCTTTTGTCGGCACAAATTAGCCTTTAGATGCAGCCAAGCGGCCAGCAATATCGATTTGGTTTTAGGGAACGTTCTTTTAGATTCAGGAGATGTAATAGAGACTATTTGTCTGTTTATCGGTCTGTGTATTGCAGTTCTCGTCTACTTTCGATGGAATTTTGTTCGTATTTTATATTTGCCATCGCAATAGGCATTTAAGCGGCCGTGGCGTAATGGATAAGGCATCGGTCTTACGATCGAGAGGTCGTGGGTTCAAATTCTAGCAATTACACAACGGACGTGAACTTCCTTCTAACACAACGAATTAAGCTTAGCTGGTGGGGCTTAAGAAGAATACTAGTCATTTGTCTTGTAAATTAATAGCTAGTTTTTTTAAAAAAAACGTAGTACACAAAAACGGCGCGAAAGTATGAGGAGATAGTATGACTGTTGAGGAAGCGAAAGAACAATGTAACGGCATGATTTTAGTTACGTAAGTATTTAGAAAAAATGTATAGTCTAGTAGTAATCTAAATAACTAAAGCATGTCTGATCACATTTTATCATTAGTCTTATTACACGTGTTTCATGTTTAGAGGTGATAGTGTAAGTACAATCATAAGAATTCACAATAACTCTACCTCCCTTAGAAAGTACTCAAATAGAATATTTGCGTGACACGTGTCAAAAAGAAAGAAAGAAAGAAAAACATTTATTCTGGCATAATTGCAAAACCTCTAAAACTAAAAAAAAAAAAATATTATTTAAAATGCCGAAAATAGCACGCATCTCAGCACAATACTGCAGCGCTAAAAGCACCGCAGCGCTGATAATTCTGATGCGCCCAGTTAGTGAGTAAGGATCAGTGTGACAACAGAAAAGAAAATACATATTATAATATTTTAATAAGTAAATTTTACATATTAAAATGGACAGAGTATTGTCAGTGATATATTACATGCCACGTCGATGACATAATTCGTCATACCACATCTTCCTGGTGGGCTCCAAGCATAAAAGCAATAACCAAATGCAGAGATAATAGATGTCAAGATGAAACATGAAGAAAATTAACGGTTATACTTTTGCAACAAATCCAAATGGGTAAGCTATGACGTGATTTCTATCTGGAACGCACGGCTCTGCTTGCGCAGTGGGAATAATGTCATTTAAACTTATAGTTGTCTCTATTTAAATGCATTCTCTCTAGTTGATTTAACCCATCCATCACAGCTATACCACCAAGACATGGCCTGACTACTAATTCTAAACCCAAATTGAAAGCTCGCAAAGTTCTAAGTAATCCTTTCAAGAGTCATATTCGTTGTCGTCGCCGATATTACTTAGATAAGTTAGTCTAAGTTAGGGGCCCGTATGAGCTATAAATCTAAGTTAATTGGGGACCAGGCCCTTTCACGTTCCGCAATGCGTTCCTGCGAACTTGGCGGTGTCTCACGTGCGCGTTCTTATCTTGTTATTTTGTCGATCTTGGCGGGGTTTGACATTCTTGATTTTGGCTTATTATTTTGATTGGTCCCGCGTGCGGCTCCACACTCGTATCACTTCGATAAAAGAGGTAGTGGTAGTAAGGGTACCAAATTTCACCAAACTAGGTCCATATTTTCCAGCGTGAAGACGTACTGAACAAACATACAGAAAAACTCACAATCTTTTGCCTTATAATATTAGTCTTTTTGACTGGTTAGTATTGTAAACCTTAGTTAGTAAGGCTTATTTGTTTGGTTTATTCATAAAATGCTATGTGGTGAGGAAGCACCTGTAAATAAACGGTGTTGTACTTAAACTTCTCAAAACAAAGCAAAATAAAGTGCGAATTTCAGAAGTACAATCCATTCGTGTTAAAATACATTACAACGGCTATAAATTATTAGAGGCCATTAAAACTCCTGGGGGAGCGCCTTATCAGGTAAAAGGGTTAAATACAGTTCCTTGAAAATACATTACATGGCTGTAATAGCGGGAAATTACAAAAACTAGACTAAAATGGAGGAACGATTTAATTATACCCATCATTCTGTGTAATTAATTTCATTTTATCAAAATGTTCAATCTTTATAATTTTGTAAAACAAAGATGGTTGTTTTTGCCATCTAGCGGCAAAGTTAGCAACTAAAGTTAAGATCAAAGTTCTAAAAGTATTGGCTAGGTGGCGCTTTATTCAATAAGTGAACTGAACCAATAAAGCGTTTGCTTTCTTGTTAAGTTTTTTATCTTGAAATTTATTATCATTTATTTTGTTTATTATTAAATAAAATTTAATTTATTGCAGTCGTTCCACGCAGAAGTACATCAATACAAACACCAAATCGAGCTGTTCGGGCAGTTGACACAGCGACTGATCGCCGTGTACCGCAATGATGATACCACTCGTATCAAGCGATCCACGGAGGCTATCAACCATAGATATAATGAGCTCAATAACAGGTAAGAAACTAAATGTATTCATAATGTGGTAAACATAAGTCCGTTTAATTAGGTTTAATACTAAGCTACAGCATTCGATCTTTCCCTGGCAAACATTGGATGAGGGAGATCCAAATACAGGTTTAATTAAACCATGGATTAAGTTGTTCGGTGAAATCGGCTCTAAATTATTAACTCTGATAAAAATTACTTCGTTGTGTCATCGATAAGAAGGCCAAAGTTATTCAATGCAAAAGTAGCATCAATTTAATATGAGGAGTTTAGGACTATTTTCAATATTTTAATATAGTAAAATGTTATAAAGTTAAACAGGGTGATTCATTTAATACGTTTCAAAATACATATGTATTTTATTCTTCGACACAGCGCCATCTATTAAAATATACTGAAACCACTGTTAACTCTAGGCCAGTAGTTCCCAGCTTGAGGATAGTTTGAATAACTTAAATGTAAAGTTTTGTTTGCGCTGTGTTACCACAGGATTTAAATTAATCAAATGTTTTAATATTCAACAGAGCTTCGTATAAACTTGTAAATATTCACCTTAGGGATAACAATCATGAATAATTTATAAGGAAACTGTCTAATAAAATAACAATGTTAATTAAAATAACTTTGGCGTGAAGGATGAGATTTTATATATTATTGAAGGCATATTAAATTAAGAAATCATTTATTAAAATCCTATATTATCTTAATTGTGAAGTCTTGAAATCAAATGAGGTACGGTAGTGTGTTATAAATGTTATAATATAATATAAAAAACATTTTTTCATGTTTATGTTGCGTGATATATTTATTTATTATTCATCATATGACACGCAGTTTTTCAAATGTGTCAATTCAATACTTAAAACATTTTAACAAATTATTGTATTACGATTAGGTTGTAAATTTATTTAAACCGTTTTGGAATATGATGAGCGACTTTCGTCACAGACAATACAAACATACAGCGAATATTCGTATTAACATAACATTACGCCAATATTACCCAAAAGGGTGTTACGGAGGTGTATTTAAAATGTATAACCAACTTTATTGTTATTTACTTAATAATAACCAACTGTTTTTGTTCACCAGTATTATAGCCCGCGGCAAAGCGCTGCACTCAGCGGTATCATCGCTGCAGAACTTTGACCGCTCGCTGGAGAAGTTCGTGGCTTGGCTGAGCGAGGCGGAGTCGTTGCTGGACGCTGCTGAGAGGGAGCCACATCTGTTAAAGGTAAGATAAAACTCTATAAATAAAGAAAGAGAATGCATTAAAATATTCAGGAACGCTCACAACCCATTTATAATAATTTCAACAAAAAACTGAAATAACGTTGAGTTATATTTTGGTATGGTTTAACCACTTCGCAACATTCGTTTACTTTTCTTTGTTTAACACAAATTAAATTATGATTGCATAAGTAAATTATTATAATACAATGTAATGCTATAATAAACTCTTCGTAAATTAAACAAAAAAACAATTCTCACCCCAAATTGCTTATATGAGTAAGCGACATCTGACAATTTTGTTTTGTACCACGGAGTATGAAGACGGTAGTAAACAGCTTAACAGTATGTAGTTTCAGTATCAACCCCTAGGTGGCTTTGTCGAGAAGTTACGTTATGTTTGAAAAAGATGTCGCTACCGTCGCTTAAACAGCGCCATCTGTACAAGGGTAGTAGAACTACGTAACTAAGGCACCTCTGGAACTTTCAAGGAGTATGTTTAGTTCATTTTATTTATCACAAGATGCTGTTGTAATTAAATGTAATCCTGGGATTTTGTTAAATAAAAGTGCATTTATTCGTATTATACACTTCTTAAAATTTATTTTGGCGGCGCAATTTCGATAAAAAATTGTTTACTACGATAATGTAATGAAAAGCTAATGAGTTTAACCGCTATAAAAGCCAATGCTGAAATATTTTACAACAACAATTTAATTTATAATAAAGTTTAAGAAGAATATTACTTTAATACGAATTTCCTAATTTTCTGAATGACAATCTAATCTGAGACACAAAAGCCAAAGAACGTAGGTAATATTAATTAAATTGTGAAACACTCAAGTTTGCCCTTTGCTTAAAATCATCAACAAATAATTTTGCTAACAACATTTTGAGTTACGTGAACAAATTAAGAGGATTATAAACATTTATGACAGAAGTATTACTTGACTTTGCAATTCGATTTTTATTTTGATTACCTGCCTATTGCCAAAAAGGACCGAAATACAATATTAAGTGCTTAGTTAATATATAAAACATTTTAAGTTATTAATTAATTTGCAAATGCAACTACGCCTTCCTACATTTTCATTATGAGTAGTTTGTTGTAAAGGTACTTTTAAAACAATAGTAAATTATGATGACATCAAAAGTTAACACAAAAATATATACCTGCCTACATTTGGCTACAAGCAATTGCATAAGTCTACAATGAGTTAAATAGCCAATCGTGTCTTTAATCTGTATATTTCCCATCGTTTCATGGATAATAATGCGTGACATTAGAAATGGAATGTCATTGACATTCCATTTCTACACTATATTATAAAGAGGAAAGATTATTTTGTTTGTTTGTTTATTTGTACCCAATAAACTCAGAATCGAATGGACGGATCTTGATAAAAATTGATGTGAAGATGGTGCATGACCCCAAGAATAATATAGGCTAACTTTTTATTGAAGATCCACGCGGGCGGAGCCGTGCTCAGAAACTAGATACAGAATATACTCGTATAAGTATTACATTTCATGCACAATACAATAAGTATCTTAATTGGACATGCAATGCTCTCACTCAGGGGAGACATCTCACAAAAATTTATTAAACCAACTAATAGTCTAATAATCTTGAAACTTTTAACAGTCTGTGGCATTCTAGGTACTCCAGGGAATGACAGATTTTAATAGAAGTTTTATTAGAGAGTTATACTTATAACATTTTTTATACCTTTCATATAACCTTTCATGCTTTGCTTGATCATAAAATAAAACACTGCTAAATTGGTCGTACTGGATGTCGTTATTATGACTTCAAACTCTTCACGTTTTACATTTTTGTGAAAATCATAATCGTATTAAGGCGCAAAGCCGACGCATTTGGCAACTGTTGCCAATTGCAGATTCTACAAATTGATCTCTTAAATACAATAATGGAACTTCTGTACATCATCTGTCGAATGACAACAATCCTCGGAATGCGTCGCGAAGATGTTGCGAACTGCTTCGATGCGGGAACTCATCCCGGATCCCGGGATCGTGTGTTTAATGCCCGGGATGGCACCGCACCTGTTTTAATTTGCGCCAACTGTTTCTCTGTACATTACTGAGTTTTGTTTGATTATGGGAATGCTATGGGGTAGTTCGTGCATGTTTTGGGAAATTGTTTGTGTTTGGTGACGGAACAATGATGCTTACAAAACACAATACTGCTCCTATTATCTACATCTCTGCTTCACCTAAAGGTAAATAAAAAGAGAAGGGAAAAGGGAATACTTTAGTATTAAATCCGCCTTTGTAAATTTTAGTGCATAGGGTTTAAATAAATAAATAAACAATGATGCTTTAGATTACGGGTTATACATTATGTATAGCCATGTATCAGATACTAGCTCCTGTCCGTAGCGCCGCTCTTGTGGTTCGTCTATATGTAAAAAGTAGCCTATATGTATGTAAAGTCATAAACTACATGTGGTATGAGGTAATATTTGGCTCCACAATTCATCCAGTAGGTAGTTTGTGCGTAAAAGAATAACTAACATCCACACATTCTTACACGGGTAAAACGATTTAATTTTGAAAATGTTAAAGCTTTTATAACGTAATAAAAGGAACCACTACTACAATACCTAGCCCTGATTTTACCAGTTCCTGGTAATGTTTCAGATAGTTAACTGCCTGATAACAAATTCCAAATTTGACATTAGACATCGCCGTCAAAAAAAATCTAAATAGGTATATCAAGGACTTATTTGGGAACCTGTGAAACTGGCCATAAAAATGTCAATTTTGAAATCTGCTGTAATAATATATTTATAACGAAAAGAACTTTGTCAGGAATAATCTTTAGTATAAAAAGACAGTGATAACTACAATATTGATTTTTTTGGAATGTTATGTAAATGCATCACATTTTTTAAGCATCGACAGATTCGTAGCACTCGTAGCAAAGGGAGCATAGATTAGTTTCCCTTTGAGATTCGTAGCATTTCGTAGCAGCTACGAGATTTATTTGTATTCATTTTGAAGGCTCGACTCATCATAGCTGTGAATGAAAGTTCGCATTAATTCAGGCTCGCTGAATAATCCTTGAAAATTTTAATAAGCTTCATGCGAATGTGAAAAATTTTCATCTTATTTATGAAATACATATAACGCCTGAGCTTTTCAGTGTGAATGAGTTTTTTTTGGTCATGTTTGTTTTAAAATTTAATTAATAAATTATAATTCAGTTTATGGCGGTTGACTTTTATAATTTGCTCTAGTCATTAGTATGCCTTAAAAGTATTTATTAAGTATTCATCATGATGTTTTTTTTGCAGGTAAGTCTAAACACTGTTGTCTTACTGATTGGTAAGTCCACTTCTAATGCCTCATTATTATGTTAAAACTGATAACTAAACTAATATTCATCAACTTATTGATCGTACTTTTTGTATTAAATAATCATAATTAAGTAAAATATATACAATTCCTTAAAGTAGAATAACTTACGTTACATTAACTCCAATACCATCAAACAAACGTTATAACATATTCGCATGCCCACGAATCGCACTATCAGCTACGAATACCGCTACGAATACGAATCGTAGCTCGCTACGCTGTAGACGTTTATACATCCATCACTCTACGCCGCTACGAATCTTTACCAAGATCAAGAATAACTATAGATATTTTTTGAGCAAGTCTTTTTCGCAACATCGATGCTTCAGAATAAATTGAAGTACTCTCTGCCATAATTAATGTATGCGTGGGGTACGCATATATTAATTAACAGAGTATGGCAGAGACGTGAAACACCCAAATTTTACTTGTTATGCTTAGGTCCCATGTGCTAGGAGACGAGCCTATTGCCATTTACCGGAAATAATTGGAGTCTTCCTAATCCAATGGAAAATCCTAACGTAAAAATCCCAAATAACATATTTGCCCAACCCGAGAGCCGAATCAAACCGAGAGCTTTCTTACAAAATGACGATATCAAATCTATACGGAGCCAACATAACTATGCGATGTTATAATGATACATAGCTCAGTATACAAGTACATACATACATATATTATAACCAAAGGCTGTCTGCTCTCTGAACTGTATCTTAATCACTGTCATGTGAGACGGCAATTTGACGGGAGTAGAGAGAACTGGCGCAAAACTAAGGCTTCATACATTATTAACATAAATTCAGGCCTATATTACCCATTAGAGTGAGTCAAGGATGTAAATATAACACCCACTTTTATTAAGGTGAGGTTTTAAAATAACACTTTTACCTGGCCCGGGCATCAAACCCGACACTGCGGTAAGAGGTCTTATACACTAACCACTAGACAAACGAGGCAGTTAATTAAATAAATTAATGAATCATCTTACAAAAAAACCCCAATTGAAATTTAACGAGCCGCAACTCATCGTTCACATTCACATTCAACAAAAAACAACTGTGTTACTCCCATACAACTGCGGCATTCTCATAGCACTGCGTCACTCACTCATTTATATGTAAAAACTTTAAACAGTGCATTAACTCACTCGCGTTACTTTTGTTGCGAGTTGGCCCTGCCCCACCAGAATTAAAACAGACAGTACAAGATAAATATTTATAAGTTTTTGCACAAAGTTGTTGCTGACGTGGGGATCAGAGAAAATAGTTTGTTTTCATACTTTTACATTATACATGTATGTGCAAATAGGCTTTAAAGGATCAGCAACACTCGAGTCTTCCTTTGTGGAAAGTGTCCAAAGGTTACGGTAACTGCTCACTACCAGACGGGCTGTATGTGTTTTTGGTTACCTCTAAAAAGTTCACAACTAACAAAAATAACAGTTTTTTTTCAAGGTGTACCAACTTAGACTAACCATTATGGACAGGTAATGTACACAAATAAATAAATAAATTTGGATTTTTTACATTAGATAGAACGCCAGAAGCTACTATCCAATGGTCCCATTGACAAGGCCAAATACAAACATTCACTCACACAAGTCTCAGAACAAATCATTGCGAATCACACAAAGATTTGTGGGGATCGAACCCACAACACCAGTGCAGTGGAAAGCGGCGAGGCGACCGCTTAAACCACTACACCACACGTGCAGACAAAATAACAATAACTATGCAAATAAGTCTGCTAAAACTCTTTCTTTGCCGATATGAGCCTTCATATTTGTAAACATAAAGGCGCAGACACAATACAAAACGCAATATGTCCCGTCAATATGCAACGCAGGTGGCGAGATTTAATCCGTGGCTGCCGCTAATGTGCGCATTATGCATGAGTCCGGCGTTTGACGCACGCACGACCCGCCCGCGCCGTGCGTGAACTCCGCACGTAATGCGAACGCACACATGTTTTATGTATATTATAAGGGTGGTTACGAAACGTGTGGATTATTGATAAGAAAAATAAAACAGATTTTTGGAACGAAATAGATCACGCAGAAATATTTCATACCTAAACATGAAAAATACGTTTTGTTACATATATTAGGTATGTTATTAATTCTGAGATAATATTTTTATGTCTTTGTACCTATTGTGGTTAAAACGGATCACCATTGCGACAGTACTGTTTTAGTGGCAAGGAATAGGTAAACCGGAAAGCTCTCAAGCTAATTATCGAGGAAATAACTCACTTTTATCTTATTTGACTAACTTAAAAATGGTACCATTTTCAAGTTAGTCAGACCTTTCGTCAAAAGCCCTGTGGGTGCAAGTTCGTTTTAGTTACACTTATAACATAACATCACGCCTAAATTACCCAGAAGGGTGTGGCAGAGGTGTACAAAACCCACACTTCACCTGTTTTCCCGACCCGGAAATCGAACCCTAGACCTCGCGGTGAGAGGAGCATACGCTAACCACTAGACCATCAAGGCAGTTTATACATCGTCGGTCAAATTATCAGAATACGTATAGGTGTAAGTCCGTTTTGACGCATACGCCCTTTATACAATGCTTGTATCATAAAAAAATCTTATTTATTTTTACTTGTATTAAAACTTGCTTAAAACCGGAACGCATTATCTATCATGTCGTACCTCAGACAAAGATCGGCATAAAATATCCTTCTGCAGATTATTCCAAAACAAACTTAAGTTAAAATACAAAGCAAATTCTACTAGAAAATATACCTCAATAAATTCTAGACTTAATTAGTTAGGAGTTTGTTCTCCAAGTGCTAAACCTATAGGAGTTGGGTATCACCCGATTTAGCAGGACGGTAAATAGCTTCAGAGCTACACCACCATCTTAGCCGGCTAACTGACTGCCTAATTTTCAATACCAACTCGCTATATTTCGGTTTCAGACTGTCGTTATTTGTATATCTTATTCTATGTTTGAATATACGTTTCATTGCGTTTAATAACAAAATGTTTTAATAAACCATTTTATCAGCCAGTATACAGGAGTCTAGTTTATTTTGTACAGTATTTATTACACAGTATTGCTTATACTTAAGTCTATATGCTAAAGTTAGATTATATCACTCGAAGCCTCAAACCTGGATACCCTGTCTCATTGGGTTTAGTCTCTTTCTAGTTTTACAATAACATTGTATTTATGACAGCCAGTGATTTGAGTAATTTGTCTATGCGTTTAATAATAATTTAATTCAAATCTTTTATTTTAAATAAGTTAAATTTAATGATGGCGTCAGGTCAATTACTTATGGACATAGAGATGATATGCCAGTTGATGTTGTTTGCTCTGCTATTTTCTTAGGAGTAATAGTAGAAAAATAAACTTTTAAATCTTGCCCATCATCATCATCATTTTCAGCCGAGGGACGTCCACTGCAGGACATAGGCCTCACCAATTGAATTCCACATCGTGCGGTTCTTAGCCGTCTGATACCAACGACTCCCCGCGATCTTGACAAGATCGTCCGTCCATCTAGCGGGAGGCCGTCCCACGCTGCGTTTGCCAGTTCGTGGCCGCCACTCTAGGACTTCTTAGGAATTAAATCTTGCCCACAGATTCCAAATTTTCAGCAAAACAAAATCCTTAAATCGACATTTCACTAATACAAACTAAAAATCACTTAGTTGGACTTGAGGCGTATTCAAAGTTGGAATTTGTTAGGAGTTAGCATCCGATGGAGCCGGAAGTTAATGCAAGTCGTTGGATAATAACAGGGCCCATCGCCTCGAATTGCCGCTCGCGCTTTGCCACAATTAACGAGCCTTGGATTCAACCTTTTAATTTTATGATCGTGAGGCTTAAGATGTTTGGGAGTTTCACCCAGTTTTGTAATTATTGGATACATTTTCATGAACGGAAAAGACATAAAAATGTTTAAGTGGATGCCAAAAGTGTTTATGTTTTGTGAGTTCGATTTATATAGACAAGTTAATGTTAGATTCGTCGTAAAACCTCTGTGGTCTCGGGTTTGATTTCCGGGCCGGGCAAAAGTGTTATTAGGATTTATTTCCGTCCGAAAATTCTCAATAGTAGCATGGAGTTGTTATTGTGCCCGCTGGTTGGTGATAGGCTCACTCCCTATCCCATGTAACCTAAATATAACAGGTTAAATTTGAGTATTATATACTTCTGCTTTCTGGGTAATATTAGCGCGATGTTATGTTATGTTAAACAGAAGTTAAGTTACCAAATCTAACAAGATTGAAAGAAATGTTCAAGACGATAGAATTGAAAGGAGGTCACACACAGCCTTTCGCGTGGCGTAGGACGGAGCCGAACGAGCGTTGTTTGTGAACAAGTTCCGCAAATACATGGATCTAAACTTGTGGTGGCAAGTGTTGGGTTGCTTTAAAAACATTTACTTTTCAACGTGCTTAAAAAACGCTAACTGATCTTGGTATAACGGCAGTGATCGTTTACTGAGGTTTCCGATTTGATCCAAGGATCGGGCAAAAGAGTTATCTAGTGTTTTTCTCAGGAAACCGTCTGTAACAGGCATTTTCCTAGATAGAATTACTACTAATTAATTAATTATGAAGTGTGGGTGTTATAGACCTTTGTCGCACCATTTAGTACTACAGGCATGGTGCTATGTTGTTATTGAAAACTTTTAAAAGGGGTGTAGTTGTAACCCGAGTATTTATAGAATCTTACATTCATAGATTCAAGTGACAACTAAGCTACCACTAAGTTAATTGAAGAGTAAAGTAAAAACACAACACCATAAAAAGGCCTATTAAAAGCTTGTTAGTAAATGCACTATTGTTCTGAAGGCTTTGTTCTGTCGCCATGGCAACGGACTCTACACCTCCGACTCTATTTATGGCGATACTAATGGCTTACTATTTGCATTATTGTCCAACTTGTATTGTGGAGATTGTTTTGTAGAGTGAGATTTGTCGCTTTTGTAGAGAGAAGGTAAATCGGGAAGACGTTGATAATTATGTTATTGAGTGTTTTCAATATTGAGATTTGACAAGTGCCCAGTAGATAGCAAAAGGCTCCCATTCCAAACGTAACAGGTAAATTGTGGGTTTAATACACGTTGGCTATACCATTTTGGGTAGTATAAATAGGCGTAATATAATTTTTCCTCATCAAATCAATCATCTACACAACACTCAATACATTTATGTGCCCCAATAATAGTTGATCACATCCTAACATAAGGCCGTGTAACAAAACGATCGTGTTTCGAGATTAATTGCTCACAGATAAACGCACAAGTTGATCTATCTCGGCGTCTGTCGGCAATTACCGACTGTTCGTAAGGAGGCGCACACAACCGCGCGGCGGTGCGAAAAGGCGGCTTTTTGCTGATTATACTTTGATTATTGTAAAAAAAAAGACTTGTTATGGTTTGATGGTGAGACTCGGAAAACACTAGCTCAAAGAAGCAGATGCACACATAATTATGAATCTTTGTGAAAAAAAAAAACAATATTAATGAACTACTATTTTCTATTGAATGAAGATTATCATATCGACATTCACATGCATTTTCTTGAAAATAATTACATTTTTGACAAGCATAATTTTCTGATGCTGATGCGAACTTTGAAATAATCTAAATAAATACAGCTGTTTTATTACAGTTTCCAGCTAGTTTACCACCTCTCACAGTACCTAAATTACTTCTGTACTATATCAAACGCCCCCTTTTTCCTTGTGTTACAATATTTCTTTACCCACGTTCATTGTAAATAAACAAGTTGGCTTGGCGAATCACCTTTATTATTCAACACCAAAACCCTAGAGCCACACATCTCTTCTGGTTTGTGCAAAGTCAGTTTTGCTTTTGTTTCGCATTCGAATTCGCACAAATCTTCTGTGATTTCGGCTATTTTCGCAGGTGTGTACCCCGCTTAATGTTGTACCAATCTGTCGGAGCTTGTACGCCGAAGTTTTTAGCCGCCCTAGTTCGGAAAGATATTGTTTTTGGATGTCGATTTGTTCTTGTATTGATGATTTCGTGTTTCGTAAATGGAGAAATCAAATTGCTAGGATTAAGACTTTTGTTGTTTTGATATTTCGCGAAATAGAGGTGTTTTTGTGAAGAATCGACTTACAGATGAATTTAGAAAATACAAGGATATTTTCTGTTATAGCCGGGCTTATAACTTTTTACAAAGTTAGAAGAGCTAGAAGCCAAAAAATAAATGTAATGAAAATAAGATGAGATTTTTTATGAATAAGCCGTGAGGATTGGTAGTATTTTTGTATGACAGATAAGTACTAGATTTTAGCCGGGTCAGCTAAAAATACGGATATCGTTTTAAAAGAAAACTAGGTCAAAACTCCAAGATCGCTTGAATTTCATTGAGAGACTGAAAAATTCAAGCTATTCATATGAATTCTAACAGAAATGCATGTTATTCTTGAATTAAATCTGGTCTGAAATGTATTAAAAAATGTAAGATAGTCTTTGTTTTAGTTCAGTGAATCCTTAGATTGAAATATAATAGTACTGGTGGCAAATGTAGCGGAGGTTTTGTCCTACAGGCAGTATGATTGGTGATATAACTTGTGTATTCTGGTACCTGCCAAACAGTCGCGCACAATTTTGTTAATAAAACTATATTCTTAAAACTCCGTGTTACAAAAAAACTATTTGTACCTGACTCGGACATTCTAAAACCACTTGTATAATGTCTAACCTTATTCTAAAAATAAATATTTAAAAATAATAATGCTTTTTTGTCGGTCAGTATTATCTTAAACCTTCTTGGATATTAAATAATTAGCAAAGTTATTCTATTTTCGTTTTGATGACATTGTGTGGTTGTTTTTATTTTTGAAAATGCAAGTTTTGAACCTGCTTACCTTAAACAGTTAGAACAGAGTATTATTGTGTGGTTTTGTTTTATTGCCGTAATTTTGATAACAGTTTGCCTCAATCAGAAGTTCTGACAATACTATTAATCGAATTTTGACGGTAAAATATATTGTTTTTCATCACGAAAATCGTCGTATATTAACTATCGCCGAACCATTTATAAAATTAGTCCGATGACAGGTTCTGCGAAGGTACTGTAAATAAGTCCGTGATAAATGATGCGACGCCGCGAAGAAATATTATTTTTAATATCAAATGACGGCTACCTGTCTGTTAAGATGTCCCGGAATTTTACGGTTTTTTCTTTTTTGCGTCTGGTGTTTTTTGACGGCGATTAACTTAGTTGACATTGGTTATTAATTATGAGTGACATTTTTGTTAAAAATATTGAGATGATATAATTTATTGGGTCCTTTTCGAGAAGTGCAGCGTTGATATTATTAAATTACTAGCTTGTTAAATAAATACCAAATCATCATTCGCCGAGCCTTTTCTCAATAACATTGGGGTAGGCTTCTAGTAACGTATTGAGCTGTCTAACGTATATCAGTATTTTGCTGAGACTCCTGCCATTGCACAACTCAGTAATTAGACAAGTTATATTTTTTTGAACTTTTTGTTGACGTATGCGCCTCTCATTTTGAGGACTCTAGTTCGATCCTCAGGTGGGATAAGAGTGTTATTTGGGATTATTCCGATAGGATATCCTTAAAAACAGCACGAAGTTGGAATTGTGTCCGGTGGAGGGTGGTAGGCTCACTCTCTATCACATGGTCCCATGTGATTAAAACCCACGTGATGGTGGTGAAGACCAGGTGAGCCTAGCGCCATATAACAGATAAAATGTGGGTATTATACACCTCTGCCACACCCTTTTGGGAAATACATGCGTGAAGTTATGTTTCTCAGTACAATGCCAAACAATGTCAGTATTAGTTGTTCTCGAGTCGACGTGGCGCGTCGTAGCAATTACTTGTCTGGGTTAGATTGATTACGAGTGCCACGCTCATATGCTCATGGTGAATCGACGGTATTTCTAGTAGGAGGAAAAGTGGTACATAGCTTAAAATGTTTTATTATCAACAACGTGAGTGGCGAACAGGCGAGTAGTTCTTCTAATAGGAATCGGGTAACTGTGAAATAATTCTAAGACATCATTTCTGTAAATACCATATTCCAGATGAAATTTGATTTAACATTTTAAACTTTTAGGTAGGGAAGGGAAGCCCTACTCGAGCAATAATTTGCTCTTTTAAGTTAATTATCTCGCAAATGGATCTCTAAATCAAAAAACCGTCCTGGCAACCTCTCAATGTTTTTAAAAGACGCTACACTACACTGTACCTCGGCAAGACGGACAGACAGACATACGGACATTGAACTCTAAAAAGGCTACAATTAACCAAGTTAGTAAAAAAAGGCTTTTAACCCCGTTCACAATGCTCTACTACCTCTGAAAACTAAGTATATTAAATTAAGCGAGTCTCGAACTCTCAGCTCTTAATAGAGTCGAGTAGTAAGAGCAAACGGTGGAAGGGTAAGGCATTATGGTATTAAATCATAATTTGTGCTGTTTGTCGAGTACAGTCAGCACATAAGTCAATTAACACTTCAATATTATTAAAGTTTTTTTTTACGATATGATGACAATCATGATACTATGTTGTTGTTTTATATTTGGAGAATGTTTGATGTAAACAATGTGAGTTGTGTGGTAGTTTACGAGTTATAAAGTGATCAATGTCTTATGTTGCTGACTGTACTTCTCGCTGTGAATTATAACATGAAGGGTTATTTATTACTGCTACTTAGGATGCTTCGCGAAGAATTGAAATTACTAATGAATTCTTGGAATGTTGATTGGCTAAAAAGGACATGTGTTACTTCTGGATGACATTGCTATGCCTCTGCTTAACTTGTCTCGGATATACAGGCGTGATGTTTAGTAATAAAGTCACGAGATACAAATTAAAAACGTTGGGCTTTTTTGTAGAATACAATATTTTGAAGAAAGTATCCGTAGGCTCATTCCATTGAGTTGCTAGTGGGAGTTTCAAGGTACGAGGCACAAAAAGGGTAAATTTTTGACATTGTAGAGATGTCCCGCCTATTCGGCCACTGTTGAGATCACCGGCTAGTCGGCGTATTACGCTTATTTCTTATAAGTAGGCTTTACTATAAATAACAATAATCTAGTGTATAAAGTGCTACATAACGTATTCCGCTTTGAAATATACTGTATGTGGTGGTGTGACAAACAATACAAAATATTATATAACTTGTCAAGATAAAATAAATTAATAAATAATTAAAATACTAAATAGTAAATGAAATATTGGGTGCATAGGCACATTATATAACGGATTTAAATGCATTTAAATTTTACCGAACCTTATGTTTGGCATCGCCGACTAGTCGGCCAAACCCATAGTCGGCACATCTCACGTCTCTTCAGATTAAATGCTCCATTAAATTACCTACTTAAGAATACTTTATTCTATATGGCTTTATATGGACTTGGTAAGTGGCATCCTTTAGAAAAATCAAATACGAGATGTATTAATGTTCTAGAAGAAAAAGAGGTATCTTTCGTAGCATAACATGGCGTTCCATCATCTCTCTCTCTGAATAAAGTGTGTATGTGTGTAGAAGATAATATTCATTGTGCTAAATAATTATGTACGATGAAAGGAAAATAAAATATAATATTTTTTTAACTCCAATCTTCTGAACTAGATTTGATGTTTGTTCTCTACATCTCTGTTTAAACAACTTGTCCAACCCTGACAATATTCAAATTCTAAATTACATATCTCACACAACAATACGTGTTCAATATAATATTAGTATAATAGTGCTGAAATACAATCGTGTACATACCACGCATACTCGCTAACAGTTGACATCAATGTGTTTGCGGGATTAGAGATGGGACACGGGACCTTTAACACAACATAATATATTTCAATAATATACTAATATAGTTAAACGAATGAAAAAGAAAAAATAACCTCAGCAACTGGAAAACAGTGACCAAAACTAGATTTTACCTTGAGTTTTGCTCTCTCGAACTTGTTTTTTTTATTTTTATGTCCCACATCTTTCACACCACGTCATTTAGTCCAAAACTAAGCAGAACTTGTTCTAAGGGTACCTACAATTTTGAGCTGCTGAGGTGAAAAGTGGAATGTGCGACACGCGATCAAAGTTATTTTCATTTCGTGCTTTTGAGTCCCTCACTACGCTCAAGATTCTAACCTAGAATCACTTGCTGCCTTGTAATTCTACTCTATATCGCTTATTCGGGCTTTAAAATTACCACTCGAAGAAAATACGAACTTTGCTCTCTTGTTGCACTTGTTTGTTTGTTTATAACCCAATTAACCCAAACCGAACTTGATGAACATTGGTGTTGAGATAGTTAAAGATAGTTAGAAAATAGTTATTACAATTGTAGTGAAATCGCACCACCAATACATGAATTGACATTTTTTTCTTCTTGTTTTTATTATAATTATGTAGAGATATGTGATTATTTATAAACCTCCAGGGCTATTTTTCTATATTTTGAATACGATTAAAAGGGCTGGTAAGGTCACTTAGGAATGAATTCCTTCGCCTTCGTGTAGCTGTTGTACTGTCTACCGTCCATTTGTTGATACTGACAGTTAGAGTATTAATCAGTGCACTGGTTTGCTTTCTTAGAATATGACAAGGCAGATCGTAATGAATTAAAACAAATATTTTTATTTTTTATCTGTTGTTGTAAGAACCTAAAATGTTGGTTTCAGCAACAATGAATCACCAGAAAAAGATGGAAATATTTTTATTAACTTTGTCAATAATATAACAAAAGTGTTAAAAATACAATAGACTTCGTCGACGTAGTTTTCCTTTACCAAGAATTCATTACGAAACTGTTTTTTTCCCTAAAAGAGGTGTATTGTTCAATCTATGAATTGTTTCAACAATGAGGATTTAGGACTTTATTAAAATTAATCTCATAATAATTCTCAAAGTAATAATTACGTAAAACTGAAAATAGTCTTATAAAATTCACGTGTTATCATAAACCGTATATTTACTTTGTAGTAAAAGTTTAATTCAAAAGTTAATTAAAACAAAACTTGAAATGTTCTGAAACGTTTTATGAAACCCGTACTTTACAATCTGAAGTTTGCATATTATCTAAAAACACAAGTCGCACTAACACCGCTAAGGAGCTAACTCTGAAGACTATAGCTTCGGATTCCACTCACTTTTACGAGCAATTCAATTTTAATTTCCAACTCCAGCCGTTAAACTTTCAAACTGAAAATATATTAAATAGCGTATAACTTATGTCATTTATAAAGCTTAAACAAAAAACAGCAAACGATTCGCGAACGCAATTATCCTACTTTGAAAACATTCCGGGAAAGTTGTGATATTAAAAATTTCTGGCCTCAAAAGTATCGATAAATAAATGAAGTTTCCCGTTGTTTCCCCTCCCTCTAAACAGGAATTCTGCTCAGTGGGCCGATTATCCCTTTTCTCAACGCTAAATTGATTTATAGTTTATATGAAAATAGCGTCTCACGAATTCCTAATATCGTATTAAGGAATTACGTATCCGGAACCCGCTCGTTTCTGGCGGCGTCCTTTGATCTCTGGAATCCCTTTTTCTCTTGATTTTGTTTATGGCAGGATTAAAAAGGGATTTTCTTTGATACTTTTTTACTTAGGACGTGGTAAGGGATATGGATGTTGTGTTTATCCGCCATCCGCCAAGATGTTTAATAAAATATATGAAAATATAGAGCTTAGGCTCGAATAGGCTTTTAGCGCGAAAGGACGAAAAGGTCTGACTGAAATTCATGTCTTGGATTATCATAAAATAAGTATCTACTGTATTTTGATCAAAATGTGTAAAAGGAACGTGCAAATGTTGTAAAATTAGCTTTAAAATGGATTTGAATAAGTCCCACGTAGAACTAAGATAATTAAAACTATTCTGATATTCATTTACTATACATGCTTTAAGCAAATCAACACCACCACATTACTATAATGGTGCTCCCACATTGCCGTTAGAAAATGTTTAGTAACGTTAGTAAACCTTTGTTAGCAAACATTTAATTACAAATGTTAAAAAATGTTTTCATGTTAGAAAATGTTTAGTAACGTTAAGTTAACAAATTATAACAAAATAAAACATGTGTTACCTTTTAGCGTTTGGCGCATCCAATTTTTTTCTTCTTTTATAAACAAATAATAAAAGCTATTCTAATGAGCAAATCCTCTTCCATTTTCGTGTAGACGCTCTCAGAACGCAAACCAAACTCGAGCCAATACCAGATTTAAATGTCATCAAATGTTAGTAAACATTAGTAATCATTTTCTTTTAGTGTAGGAGCACTTATAACATCTAACAGTTTCTAACAAAATGTAACAATTGACAACATTTGTGAGTAAATGTTTTTATGTTAGAAAATGTTTACAAACATTTTCTAACGGCAGTGTGGGAGCACCATAATACCTCTCCTACCCATAACCCGCCATGTAATACCATTACCGTCATAGCTACCATTGGCAGCTCATAACGGCCGTCCGCGGTAATGGCAATACTTCGATATTACTATAGTAATGTCGAATGACTGGTGTAACCGATTCCGTGTTAGTAGGTGGTAATATTCTCTTATGATCAATAGTCATATACGGTTTATTCGATTTACTACAAGATGTGTAAAACTTAACGTGTAGACCGCGAGACTAGATGGAAAACAAATGAAAATTCTTTTGCACTGAATGTGTGGACGATCTCGACCAATCTCGACGGTTTACTGGATCGCGTATAACCTCATATGAGTACGGAGATTCACTAGTTGAATGAAGTTCTTTTATTCGGCTTACAGGAAATTGTCTGACAGAAATAACGTAACATCACGCCTATATAACCTAGAGGGGTGTGACAGAGGTAAATTACACCCACATTTCACCGTTTTTGTTTAGTTTCCTTATAGCCTATAACCATCTAGTACAGTAGGTACAGTACAGACAAAAACCCCAAAATAACACTTATTTGTCTAACCTTACTGTGAGCGCTCGTAAACTATACCGCTCGAACAGGAAGCAGATTATTATTTTTTTAATTACAAATTTTTATTACTGTTTAAATACAAAGTTAGTAAAAAGGATATCTAAATAAATCTCAAAGATTGAAGTATAACTCATAAACGTCAAAGGGTAGATTATTTCTTTTATAGCCCTTTTACAGTCATAGGCAATTATCCAAAAAGTTTTCATAGTACTCCGCGAGAGGGCGCTGCAACGGTGTTAATAAGATCAAAGGCTCGGCTCAAAAACATCAAGTCATAAAAACAAAACTTTGTGCGATGTTTGAAGAAAAGTTATTTACATAAATTACTGAAATGAATTCATTATTCACTTTATTTGGAACATTTCTTTAATTTAATGAGATTATTAGAGAAAAAAATGAAATTTTGAATGTTATGTATAACTAATAAATCTATAAGTAATTATTATCATATAACAAAATGAGCAACAGGTGCATTTTAGGCTATAAGAATAATACAATTATTATTTAATTGCAATCTTTACGCCACGTTGTTAATTTATCCGGAAAAAAAATAAACAAATTAGTTAATGATTTTGTACACGTTTTTCACAAAATGCAAGTTTGTGAAGATGACTTTGTAAATCTTTCACGCAAAAACTACTTGTTCAATTTTGATGAAATTTGGTAAACATATAGTTTAAAGTCTGACCAAACTTATAGGCTACTTTTATTGATAAACCACGGAGGTGAGTAAGGGAGCTAGATATACATCTTGAATTCTGAGTAACCCTTCCAGCTTAAAAGATCCATCAAGTCCAGATCACATTTGTATGCGTCTTGATGATAAATAGCAGTGCATAACCTAAAGTGGATGCAACGACCTTTAACTCTTAGTAATGGCTTCAAGTGCTGCTATTCCTGGTCGAGTGCTGCACCGATCCCGATACGGGGGTTATTTGAGTCGAGAGCCTCTTTTAATAGCACCGGTATTGAAAGGGTTATTTTGAAAATTAATCGGTTTTAGTTAGTTGTTGAGTATGGTTATGGATTGATGGAGTTTAGTTAAACGAAATAATTAACTAATTGTTTAGTATTTCATGTAAAATTTGTAACAACGCGGTTAGATTCCGAATGCATTTGAAGAAACAATCCCTATGTCTATGATCGCCTGGTAGCTTGAAATCTTTTGAATACATAGTTAATAAAGAATATTGTTGGTATATAGTTAGTAGTTTGGTAAGTCCATACTATTAGAAAACTTTAATTTTATAGAATTTAACAAAAGCAATAACATTATAAATAAATATCTCACAACATATACATACAACGCCATCTAGTCCCAAACTAAGCAAAGCTTGTGCTATGGGTCCTAGAATAACTGATACTAATATGTTTATACTTTTTTTTTGTTAATACATACTTATTATACATAGAACCACCCAGACTAAGACAAAATCCCATGTTCATGCTCACAAAAATTTATCTTAAGCGGGAATCGAACCCGCGACCTCGGCGTCGCAGGCGAAACAGTACCCACTCCGCCATCCGGTCGTCATTAAGTAATCATTCTGAATTTCACGCCATAAACATAGCCCATTTTACCCTTAATACAAAATTTCTACAATACTACACATTGAAATAGTTTAAGCCGTTTCAAAGTTATAGCGTAATAAAAAAAACATACACACAATAAACACCTAAACATAAACCACACCTCTTCGTATTTTACTATGTTTATTTTAATAAATTTGAATCAATAACACTCCAACAATAGTAACTATTTCCGTCGGCATAATTAAACTGGAAGTATCGTAGCGCCTGTTTCTTGTGAAGTACCAATAAAACTACATCAGGCAGTTGTTTTAGGTATGAGCGTTTTTTATAAGCAGTGTAAGATTCGAACGCCGTGTTTCAAACTAACGTAATATGGAATTTACTTTAATATTATTAAGGTTTTATCCATTTTTATAGACAAATCATATCTAATGCATATTAATTCGTGGTCATTTTGTCAAAATTGTTTAAATTATTACTTCATATAAAATGAAAAAAAAAAAAAAATAGGCGCCAACAAACATGCATTTAAATATTTTAGATATGATTTGATTGATATTCGATTCTTTTGCATTTGATAATCTAATTTTTGGAAAAGGCTCTAAGATATTTAACATCACGCATCAAAATATGGAATTTGATCGGCAATAATAACCGTGAGTAGAACCGTAGGCAGTCTCTAGTAAGTACTAGTTTTGAGAGCGTTCGATACAAGCGCCGGTATTTCGGTATTGAGGGTGTCATAGCACGCTGCCGTGACAGGCCAAGATAGCGCGTTCGTGAATGGTGGCAAAGGATAGAGGAATCTAATTGCGGATATTTGCTTGTGTTGAAAATATTGTACAATATTTTTGACATGATATTTTTTTAATGTGTTCTAAAATTGTTTAATCACAGTATTGAAAATATTGTACAATAATTTTGACATGATATTTTTTTAATGTGTTCTAAAATTGTTTAATCACAGTAACAGTGTGTTTGTAATGCAATTGGAAGGAAATAATTAAATAAGTACTTATCTACTTTGTTAAAATAATTTATTTTAACAAAGATAGCTGCAGCTGAAGCAAGATATCACTGAACAAAATAAAGCATCAAGTCAATTTAATCTCATTGTTTACCTTATGAACTTTACTTTACAAACGCCGGAAGCTTGTTTACAAAATATAAACGAGAAGAAAAATTCAAACGCGCTCGAGTTCACAACTTTTTGCATGCTGATTTCCGTTTAATCAACGACTTAACAAAACAATAAATTACGTATCGAATGGAATCGCAAACAGCGTCACATCGCGTAACTCACGCACGTCCCCAAACAACGTGAAAAATGTGTGCGAACCAAAACAGTGCGTCGATGCAGAGCGAGCGATGCAGCGTCGCGACGGCGGCGACGGCAGTCGACCGGCGGACGCCGCGCGCGACGGGCGCCGCGCCATGTGACGCGCTGCCGGCCAAAGCCATGACCGAGGGGGCGGCCAGGCCCCGGCCGCCGCCGCCCCGCAAGCCCGACTCGCTGGCGCTCGCGTGGCCGCGCTGGGACGATCCTCCACCGCCCGCGCCCGCACCCGACTCCCGCCAGCTCAGCCAGCCGCAGCAGCTCAAGGACTTCGATGGCTTCAGCCCCTATACTCCTCCGAACCCGATCCACGGCGAGCGCCGACCCCGCCGGCCCGCCAGTGCCATCGCCGTGTCTCCGCGGCCCCAAGTCAACCAGCTCGCACGCCGCCCGCACTCCATCGGCTCCGTGGACGATGAGTGGGGCCCTGTGCCACTGCTGGCTCCGGTGCCGCGCCGTCCGCGCCCCGGGGCCCCGCCGCCCGCCATGTCCACGCTGCCGCGAGCCACCATGCTGCCGTCCTCCAGAAGTGATTACCAGTTGCAAAGACCAGCCATTATGACGAACGGTTACGGGGCCGTGCCGCCGTCGACGTCGCGCCGGTTGTCCTTACCGGGTGGTGTGAATAACCCGCCGAAAACTTCCGCGACCTTTCATGGCCTATCAGGCCTGGTGGGGCCTTACCCCACGCTGGGAACCCCCGGCACCCCTAGCACGCCCGCGGCCGTGCGGGAAGCGGTGCGACATCTGCTTATGCAGCCTCGAAATGGCTTTCCTATTATGGATCAAAAGTTGTCCCTTTTCATCGAGATCCTGGATGCCCAGGAGCGCTTCTCACAGGTATGCCAGGCAAGTGTTGTTGACAGTTCTTATTAAAGCGGATGGATGAAACAACATTACACAGAACATATCTCACGTCACACATTTCATATTTGTGCGTAGCAATAAAAAATATTAAACGTGCGGCGACCGAACGCTGGAAAATTCGTGAGATGAAATATTGTGTAAATGTGAGTGTTAAATGGAACGGCGTAGGGAGGCTGCGATAGTGTTTCTGTTTACAACAATGAATCGCGAGTAATTAGTGAGGTCGCGATGAGTCGCGCAAAAACGTATTGTTCGTCAAATGATTATTCAAAATGTGGCATCGGTTGTTGTCGGAGATAATGCAAATTCGTCTAGTGTTAGCGGAGTATTCGGAGTTAAGTTGTTAGGTGTCTGGGGAAGTTTGCGCCTGTCTCAATCACGCGGCCGCCTGCTCGACAATTTATAATGTTTACAAGGTTTTATTAAATAATCCAATGCGTGGAGATCGCGCGAGTGGAGCGAAGTCGCAGCACCGAGTCGACGCTTAAAACTTTTAAAAGCATCTTTGAAATTATTAAAGAAAATTTATTGTTGTACTTTATCCTCATGCGATATACACAGGCGAATGATAAGTTTAAATTGTAATGGGTGGGCATGACAGTCCTAAAATGTTAAGGGAATCTGTTATAAGATGGGGAGGCAAACCACATAAATTCATCGATAGTTTATAGACGCAATGGAATTCAATAATCAAACTTGAAAAGATACACTCAGAGCTTTTCATAATGAACGAAATATTTTTAATAAATAAAAATGTGAATCTTTCTTTCAAACAAAGTTTTATAGGTTTTGTTCGGCAAAGTTTATACGAGTCGAGTATTGCTAAACAAGAAAGGTCTTTTGGTAGTAATATAGGATCACCTACTGTTACACTGTTAGTCTGTAAGTATAATCCTACCGACTGTTTTCCTAAGGTACGTGTACGAGCAAACCCGTACAACGCAATAGTTTTAGTTTTATGCTGACATCAACACGCAGCGAAGTGAACAAAATACATACATTCGACACAATAGTCAGTAGTTGCAATCAATCGGTTCGGGCAACAGCCACCGTTCCTTTCGCCGCGTGTTTATCAATTAGCATTAGTTTTAAGTGTTTTTCTATCTGACTTTAAATACATTTCTTTTAACTTTTATCTTTGACTTATCATTTTGATGTACCTTCCCCGTACATCTATTGGTCCTTCGAGCCGGATGAAGGTCGATGATTCTGCCCATTCTCTGCCCAGTCACATAACTCCAAAGGAACACACTATTTCCAAAACCTATGCCTCTCAGCTTAGTTCCCATTTTTAACTAATTAAATACCTAATTAAGTACCTAGTGTTTCCCAAAAGAGTTAGACAGAGGTATAACGCTCACCCTTTTCGTGTTACATTAAGTGATAGAGCGTGAGCCTACTTTTGTTTATCTATGCCTAATAAACATAACATAACATCACGTCAATATTTTTCAGAAGACATACACACACCACATTTTGCCTGTCCCATGGGATAGGGGGTGAGTCTATCGCCATCCACCGGGCACAAATCCAACTTCTTGCTGTTCTTAAAAAAATTCTGACGGAAAGTCACAAATAACACTTTGCCCGACCCGGGAATCGAACCTGAGACCTTGCGGTAAGCGGCGCTAACCAGTATGCCATTGAGTCACTTTGCCTAATTTGTAGTTATTATCTGACAAAACATAGTATTTTTATCTGAATACAGTAACTGAATATACCTACATCTATGTATCTGAATATTAGTGCTACCCTTACCCCGACGTTCAGTTTTAAACTGATCGTTCAAAAGTTAGCAGTAGTTAGTTTGTATTGTCCCTATTATTTGTTCTTTCGCCAAAATCTTTACTGTTACAAGATTTATCTTAACTTTGAAACAAGTTTATTTAAACGTTCTGTTATTCTTTATCTTTTCATAAATGCTTCAATAACTGAGCCTACCTATATATATCACAATCCGAAATCCATCCTACCCTTACTTCTCCGAAGCTCTGCTGATCGCTTCAATACATCGATATTGCACATAACTGTAGCAAAGGCATTCTGTTTGTAACGTGGTACAGCCTTCCGCAGCCTCTATACATTGTGGAACGTAATAGCGCCTAAAATATTGAGAGCTATTTTAGCAAAGTGCTTTTTATTTATTTTGGGGGAATTTTCGTTACTCTTCTGAATTAAAAGAGCAAATATTTTGAAAGCTTCGATAAATAGGCTTTTATTTGGCTTTTCAGTTATAAATGGGTTTTGAAATGACGTGGATTTTAGTGTTTGATGTGATGAACTCGAAACGGATTGCATGTACTGAGTGCTTTACTACGAAAACGGGTTAAACTATCATTAATGTGTCGTTGCTGTGAATTTCTGACCATTTGCACTCGGCTAAATGTAATGAAACCTTGGATCAATCTAGGATTTTTTTGTGTTTAATTAGTAATACCAGGCGGGCGGTTTAACTTTATTTTATTTTTAAAAAAATTAACATAGAAATAAATTGAAGAAATCTTTAGTACACGATATTAAATATTATAAGAGAGATTTACGACCCAAAATCGTTTGTTAATTTGCTTTGCTATACTGAAGAATTCATCCATGGTGTCTCCGGCGCCTCAATTACATGATTTTAATCTTCATGGATCCCTCACACAGCGACAAATTTATTGGCAAATGAACAGTAAAACCGCATTCACAAATACATTTATTTACTACCACGACTGTATATTCACTTGACCTTTTGTTCGTTGATTTCCCTTATATAAACATCAATGATTGTATTATTCTGGCAACCATTCAAGCGAAACCTGCACACAATACCTTTCATATATAATAACCGAACACCGGTGGTAGAGCCCATTATATCGAGAACCCATTTTCACGTGAGGTCCACAAAGAAAATTTCCTCTTTATAACATTATAGAGGTCATTCGCCGAAGGTGTGAATAAAACTCGATGGATAGCCTCTTTAATCATTATTTATGGGATACCAGCTTGGAGTTTTAAATTTTATTTGGATTTCACTCATACAGTCACTACGACAAAACATCACGCCGATAGTACCAGAGAGTTAGTGACTGATGTGTATAACGTCCACATTAATATGAGTAATCTGTTATGTATTGAACACTTGAATTTATTAATTGTTACTAAATTTGGGCACTTTAAATTTTAATTATAAAAATACATGAGGACACTATAATATACAATTCTTTCAAAACTAACCTACAGACATTATTTGACACAATTTGCGTACATTTTACATCCCAGTAATGAACCACAGAACCAAAGATGTAAATCTTTTCAGCGGTTTTTCAGTACTGTAATATTTCATCGAAACAAAAGGCACTTAAAAAGCAGGTCGAGAGCTGAATTTCAACGACAATACAGCCTCCAGGCTCTTGTCTCAAATCATACTTTTTTAATTGAATTCGGCGTCATACGGGCTCTTTCAAACTGGTACGTTTCAATTTAAATAGATTTCAATGTAGTATATATGAGGTGGGTTTTTTTTGTAAAGTATAGTGTTTTTACCCTTATTTTTAACACGTAACATTACGTCTATATTACTCAGAAGGGTGTGGTAGAGCTGTTTGTCACATACATTTTGCCTGTAATGTTTAGTTTTCTTTTAATAGGGGTGAGCCTATTGCTAACCACCAGCCACAACATCAACTACGTGCTGTGTTAGTAAATTGCCTGAAGGAAAAAGACCGAATAACACCATTAGATTAACCAGAAATTATTTCATTTTAGGGTTCAGTAACCGAATGGCAAAAAACGGAACCCTTATGGATTCGTCATGTCTGTCCGTCTGTCCGTCCGTATATCACAGCCACTTTTTTTCGTAACTATAAGAGCTATACTGTGGAAACTTGGTAAGTAGATGTATAACCAGTCTGCTTTCGAAAATGGCCAGTGTAACCTGTTAGCTGAAACGTAAAGCTTAAAAGGTAAATAATTGCATGATCGCGTTAATTCCCGTTATATTTTATATAATCATGCAACGCGTAAGTTTAAAAGTTAATCTAGATGTATTTGGTGAACCCCATTAAGATTTTCATACAAAAATAGAAAAAAAACAATAAATTTTTACTTACAACTCAAATTCAATTTTTTTTCATCAAACCCCATACGTGTGGGATCTATGAATAGGTCTTGAAAAATGATATTGAAGTTTTTGTGAATAGTTTGCGCGAGAGACGCTTCCAAAGTGGAAAAATGTGTGTCCCCCCACCCGTAACTTCTAAAATAAGGGAATGATAAATGTAAAAATAATATATGATGTACATTACCATGCAAACTTCCACCGAAAATTGGTTTGAACGAGATCTAATAATTAGTTTTCTTTTAATACGTTATAAATCGTAAACCGCATTTTACCTTTCATTCAATCAACTCCAATATAATAAAGAATAAAGATCTATAGTGTTACGGAACCCTACGTGCGCGAGTCCAACTCGCACTTGGCCGGTTTTTTTTATATCATTTGCAAAGATACAAATTCTAAATTTATTAGTTTTGTCGCACAAAATGAAAGGTTAAAAAGTATCTTATTAAATTCAGATTAATTAAAGTCGTGCTTTGTTCAAAACATTACCATTAATAACTTTCGTACTAAAACTTTCGTAGAAAAACTGAATAGTTAGTCTAAAGACAAATCTACGAAGTTATTAAGTACGAACTCAACTTACTTCCAAGTTATCTCATAAAGCGATGGATTTGATGCGAAATAGTACATTCATAATTTTAATATACCTAGCTACGGAGCGAAGCGGAGCCGAGCGGTAAATCGTAGCAACCGTAGATGTTGCTACGCCGTAGACGTGTAGCAAGTGCTACGAATAGGCTATAACTATTTTACTCGGGTTTAATGTATTTCGAATTCCGTAGGTTTGTGAATTAAATGGAATATTTATTACTTTCCTGTTAGTGAATAAAGTTACAATGTACAAGTTTTATTCAGTTTACAGTTTAAGTGAAAAGTTTAGAGTTCCTGAATGTATCGTATTTTGGCTAAATGTATGTTAAAGTTATTTAAGAAGAAAAAAAAAAAAGAAAAATATTTATATACTATTATTATATGTGTAGTAAATACTTGTGCCGGGGATCGGTTTAAATGAAATCCTGGGTGCTGATATAACTTAATCACTTTATTTTTCATTGGCTCGATACAGCGTGCTTCCTATGTCGTCCTAAGTCTGATTACTCTGATTCTTCCATGCTTCGTCTGTCCCACTCATTCATTCCTTCACACTCACTCATCATTCAATCACGTTTCATTCTACTCAACTTACATTCCTACATTCGGCCGTCCTGCACTCATGTCTGTCCTCAGACATATACCAAAATCTTAAATTCTATGACATCCTTATAATAACCAAAAGTAAGTTATGACTAACTGGTACACAATAGGTAACATTGTTACTAAACTTATACAAAAAGTTATAAAAATTAACACTTATCAGTAAATAGCTGATAACCTCCTTTCATCAGTAAAGTGGTTATTATACAGAACTACATCAGGTAATAACAAAATAAGAAGTACAAATACATCTAAATATTTGAACTTATGAATTAGTTTAAGGTTTAAGTTTAGCATACAACATCTCTACATAATATAAAACTAAGTCCTGGCGAACAATAGATAAAAGTTTAAATAACCGACACACAACTATTATGTTGTTTAGGTACAGATAGCCCTAAACCATGGCACCGTGATAATGAACAAAGATAGACAAAAAAGAAAACAACATATTAATGAAGTGTAATTGATACATACTAGTATGAACACTTCTAGTCATCCAGCATCTCTGGGTTACTAGACTCTGGCCACTTCTTCATCTGGTCAGCTGAACTAGATGAGCGATTTGGACCCTCAACAGAACTGTCAAGCTTCTCCACATCATAGCGATCATTGCGCTTGCACTTCACCACTCTATAGGGGCCTAGGTATTTGGGTTTGAGTTTCAAACCTGGACCAAACTGAGTCCTCTTGATAGCCACCAAATCACCCTCCCTGTACTCTGAACTCCCTTTTCTTTTTCTATCAAATTGTTTCTTATTTTCTTCTTGAACTTTTAAGATCTGTTCCTTTGCCTGCTGTCTAAGTTTCTCTCTATTTTCATCATATTGTAGTGTATTTTCTTCCTGCAACAGTTGAAGAATTTCTAGATCTTCCTTACTTTTCATTTTTACTCCCATCAGTAATTCAAAGGGTGTGGTGTTAATACTTCTCTGGAAAGTAGCATTTAGTGCTCTCTGCACACTGCTTACATGCTTGTACCAAACTGCAGGATTCTCCAAACACAATTTTGTCAAAACTGGGATGAGAATACGATGTACTCTCTCCACCTGTCCATTTCCACGCGGCATCCCTGTAGTAATCTTCACATGACATATTTTTTCTTCTTCACAATAACTCTTAAACTCATTACTTGTAAATGCCGTTCCCCTATCTGTGATAAATCTTCGGGGGTTTCCAAATATTTGTTGGTGAATTTTGATCTTGCTTAACATCTCTGATGATGAAGTAGATTTCGTCGGAAACAGCCATACAAATTTTGTGAAACCATCTATCACAGTAAGAATATAGTTGTATTGTTTTTTAGTCTCCGTAAGTGGACCAATGTGGTCTAAATGCAATGTATCAAAGGGAACCCCCTCTTTCTCTATGGGATTCAAAAATCCTTCTTGTTTTCCCTCTTTCCTTGTTGCTAGCAAACAGGGAATACAACTTAAAAGAAACTCATGAATCTTCTTATCCATATCCTTAAAGTAGTATTCCTTATTCAGTAAATCTTTCATCTTAGACTTGCCGAAGTGGCCCTTACTGTGTACTCTATTAATGATTTCTTTCTCCAGACTTCTTGGCACTACCAACAGCTTATTCTCACTCTTGAATAACACTCCATTCTCTAGCCAATAATCTTCATAAGGACTTCCTCCTCTCAAAATCTCCTTAATAGCTTTTACCCCTTCATCCTGGTCCTGTGATTGGCGTAGACTCTCCTGGAGAGTGGTAACTACTGCCACTGTTGGTATGCGACTCAGAGCATCAGCATGCTGCATCCTAGAACCAGCTCTGTGTTCCACTTCGAAATCATATTCACTGAGCATAAGAACCCACCGGGCTACCTTTGCTGACAAGTCTTTCTTCTTAAGTGTTAATTCAAAAGCCTTACAGTCCGTGACAATCTTGAATGGAATACCATATAGGTAATGTCTAAATTTCTTTATACCTTCAATAATAGCTAATGCTTCCAACTCATAGCTTGAGTACCGGCTCTGAATGTCAGTAGTCTTTCTGCTCATGTAATGCACTGGGTGTAAGCCTGACCCTGGATGGTGTTGCATGAGTATAGCAGCCAATGCTATGCCTGAAGCATCGGTATGCAATTCAGTTTTTAAGTTTGAATTAAAAATTTTCAGAACAGGTCCACTAGCTAATTTATTCTTCAAAGTTTCAAAAGCTATTCTTTCCTTATCTTCGAATACAAATTCTGTGTTCTTCTTTAACAAATCGGTCAATGGCTTTGCAACAGCAGCATAATTTTCAATATACTTTCTAAAATAGCTTGTCAATCCAACAAAGCTATGCAAGTGCTTGAGACTTCTGGGCTCAGGGTATCTTATGACTGCGTCCATCTTATCTGTACTTGGTTGAACTTCCCCGTCCTTCACTCTATGTCCCAAGTACTCAATTTCACGCTGAAGTAGGTTTGCTTTCTTCCAGTTTATTTCCAAGCCGTAATCTGCTGCAACTTTTAGCACTTGCTTCAGTCTCGCTACAGCTTCAACTTCATTTAACGCTGGAATTATGATGTCATCGATAAATATCATTAAAATTCCTCGTGATATCAGATCTCTGAATATTATGCTTACAAATCGCATGAAAGTTTTGGGGCAGATGGACAAACCAAATGGGGCACGTAAAAATTCAAACTGCCCATGATGAGTAACAAATGATGTGTACTTAATAGATTCCTCGCTCACCTTCAAATGAAAGAAGCCATTTTTCAAATCAAGTACACTGTACACTTTAGCTGCCTGCAATTTATCAATTAAATCATCAATTACCGGAAGTGGAAATTCATCCTTAATAATTTTCTTGTTGATCTGCCTATAATCAACACATACCCTAGTTAAACCATCCTTTTTCTTTACAAGTACTAAGGGACTGCAATAATCTGAAAAACTCACCCTAATGATGCCTTTGTCCAGCCATTCCTCTATTTGATCCTCGACTACCTGTTGCTCCATAAGTGACAGCCTTCTGGGACGTTGTGGCACTGGAATGTCATCCTTTAACACAATTTGAAGTTGTATTGGGGCTTCCTCCCGATACAATGGCTTATATTCCTCTACACATTGTACTACTTCATCCTTGACCATGGAGTCCTGAATGTGGTCAACATTGACTGCTACACATCCTGAAAAACATTCAATTTGACCTACCCATTCACAAAAACCAATAGGAAAGAACTTAGTATCGCCTTCGTTCATTATCACAGTGACACGACCCAGAAACTCCTGACCTATTATTACATCGTAAGGCATCACCTCTGGTGACACAAAATGAAAAACTACATTACTAAAACACTGGTTATCAATCACGAGTTCAGCAGAGATACTGCCTCGCGACTGTATCTTACTACGGCCTAAGCCAGACAAAGTTAATGTTTCATTAACTATTTCCGCGTTTAAAATTGGCAAAAACGACAAAGATAACAAATTCACATCACTACCTGAGTCTACAAGAGCTTGAAAAACTTTATTATTAATTTTAATGTCTTTAACCGGTTTACGAACACATTTGTTTACTTTCGGATTGTTCAAACTTCGGTCCTCGTAACTTATCGCTGTCACTCTGACAGTGTTGACATCTGACATTGAAGTTTCGTTCACTATGTTCCCGCCGACAGCGCCACATTCGTTTTCTTCGTTCACCGTTCCAAACATGGCCGCCGGTCGCTTGGGTCCGCCTTTTCCGGTTCCGTCGTGCGTTCTCGGCTCGCTTCGACGACCGCTCGCGGCGCTCGCGCCACTGCCTGGCGCCATCTTGGAGTTTGAATGATTTGATGCCGCGGCCGTAGTTTTCACTGGATTCACAGGGCACTGATTGCGAATATGTCCGAACTGATTACAACCGAAACACTTTAATCCGTTTTTACACATACCAGCCTCATGCCCAATATCACCACAGCTAAAACAACGCCTCGGCGCCGATCCAGACGCATGCGCCGCCGAAGTTGTCTCCGCCGATTTTGAATGACCTCTTGACCTCTCACTTTTCCCGCGCTCGCCGGTTTTGGACTTCATTTTTTCGTAGATAGCTAGCTTTTCCTTGAACGCTGGAAACGTCGTCACGCCGTACAATACTGCCTTGTTACTTTCGTAATCCTCGATGCCATCAACGATATATTGAATGGCAATATAGTCAGGAAATTTCGCGCGCCGCGCGAGCTCCTTCATGTGCAACATATATTGGTAAAATGTTTCGCCCTTGGTTCTCTTACGCCGAGACATCAGTTCATGCATATCTTTGATGTTTGCAGAGTCCGGAAATTCTTTAGTCAGCGCGGTTTTCAGTTCTTCGTACGTTTTGTAGGTTTTCTCGGACCTTAACCATAGCTCCGCCGTGCCCGTGAGTGAACGGCGAGCCACAATCAATGTCTGCTGCGGCGTCCACTTGAATATCTCCGCGTTGTCTTCGATATCTTGTGCCCACTTGCTCGACGAGTAGGCTTTATCGTCACCGCTGAACTTCTCGACGAGCCCTTCTGTGAGCCCAAACACCGACGCTGGTGCGCCGGTGCACGTTGGCGTCGCCGGTGGCGCCGGCGCCGCCGCAGGCACCGCTGCAGACGCCTTATTCGTTCTTGAGTCCATCGTACGTCGTTACTTCGGATTTTCGTCGGAAAAATGGCCGCTCCTCGTGGCGTCCTCTGCGGCCCGTGCGTCGTAAAAAAATTCTTCGTATCACTTCGTTTGACCGATCCCGGACGAGCCCCCAAATTTGTAGTAAATACTTGTGCCGGGGATCGGTTTAAATGAAATCCTGGGTGCTGATATAACTTAATCACTTTATTTTTCATTGGCTCGATACAGCGTGCTTCCTATGTCGTCCTAAGTCTGATTACTCTGATTCTTCCATGCTTCGTCTGTCCCACTCATTCATTCCTTCACACTCACTCATCATTCAATCACGTTTCATTCTACTCAACTTACATTCCTACATATGTATAGATGATAAATTTGTAAGAAGGTACTACACATGCTTCATCATACTTTTTAAAACATTTTAATTACTGTTATGGAAAACTAGGTGCATAGTAACGTTTTTGTCATCAGAATAGTCAACAAACTGCCTCGGTGGTCTAGTGGGTAGCGTATGCGCCTCTCACCGCTAGCTCTTGGGTTCGATTCCCGGGTCGAGCAAAGTGTTATTTGTGAAATTCTCAATACTCGCACGGAGTTGGAATTGTGCCTGGTGGATGGCGATACGCTCACCCTTTATCGCATATGACCTAAACATAACAGATGAAATGTGGGTGTTCAACATCTCTGCAACACCCTTCTGGCTAATATAGGCGTAATGTTATGTATGTATGTTATGTTAATAGTAAACATAATAATCAAAATCTTTTTCACTAAAACCTATTCAAATGTCGAGCACCTCTACGCTACGAACAAACTTAATCGCTAAGTAGAGTTCGTACATACAATTAAACATACACAGTCATACATTCGCACTGTTGTCTCAGTTTCAGAACATTTCAGAACAATAGTCTGAAATTATTACAGTGACCTATTTTCAGTGATGAGTTAAGTTTTCCGTTTGACTTGCTTTGGTTATTGCGTCTATTTTATAAGCTGGGGTTGCACTTGAGGGTTTTGCGTAAAAGTCCAATATATACCAAAACTTTTCTTCAAATATATATGTGACTGTTGGATATCGATAGTGGTAGATTTGGAAGTCAGTTGAGGGGAGACAGTAGTCTTCACCTAGTAAGGTGAGATACTATTATTTGAATTGTATTTGGTTGAGCGATAGATGTACTTTTACGTGTTTCCATATAACTATGACAGATATTTTTATCGCGAACTAGTTTTTAATCAATCATTAGTATATTTGTTTAAATACTCTACATAAGTTTGTCGTCAGGTTTTGCCAAATACTGGCGTGCAAATATTAACATAAATATGGTTTAAAGATTCGATCGTTGCATTAAATGACATAGTTTGAAAAAAGCTATAGTCATTTTAGGATATTTTTTGGGCCAACGTACTATTTGTTTAACATTTTACTATTTATTACGCATTGCAAGAGAAACCTTCGTGTGTACTTAGCCTTACAATACCACCGTCAATTCCTTCTGTGCGTAATGATATCTCAAAAGAAAAGATTCTTTAATGAAAGAATACAACCGACTCAGCTTTGTGTGATATTGGTCCATGAGATGTCGCCACTCGCGCCGCCATGTTGTTTTATTTGATGAGGAAGGAAATGAAAATGTCAAGTGATTTGTGAAGATTCCGTCATTGTGTGGGGTTTATGACCTGTCGTTTTATTGGAGAAGCTGACAAGTAAATTCTGTGCATTTTGAAAAAGAAATCGTTTTTAATATCTCAGCAATGATGAGTGTTTGACTTATGTGGCAGTAACAAAACGCTTGTTTCCTTTAATTTAGCTTCGATGGTTGCATGTTTTGACTACGAGGTGTTAGGGGTCTTTGTGAACCTTTTTTGATTGCCTAAAAATAAATTCATTAGATTATGTAACATAAATCGAAAAAAAATCAGTCATTCTTTCACATTTCTATAAAAAGTAACAAAAATGTTTTGACGCTACTTGATATTGTGAATTTAATCATAGTTTTGGCATTCTTGCTTCTAAAGCTAAAGCTTAAAATGTCTATCAGCTGATCTAGAGATACGAATCAAATAGCGAAAATCTTTTGAAATCTAAAATTGCATTTATTTAATCTAATCTTGCTTTTTTGAGGTTTTTTTTTCTATACATATAAAATACCCAAAATTTAAAATAAAGTAAAATGCAACTTAAAAATCACTTTTCCTATTTGATGTGAACGATTTACTAAGCTTTCACGGGTCCACCCGCGTAATACGTCATCATAAACTAGTTTTTATTGGAAAGCTACAAATCAGCAAGATTTTAACAAAATCGACTTAGTAGTTGTTGAGTGCAACAGTAACGAACATCCACATATCTTCACAAACTTTCGCATTTATAATTTAAGATTTTATGGATCAATTTACCCGTTGTGAATAAATGTTTAACCATTTTACAGTAGTACTGAGAATAAATATTTGAAATAAAACCACCTGCAAAGGCTGTACGTCCTGAATATAATATTTGCTCTGCAGAGGCTCTATTTCTACGTCTCTATCGGGACCCAATTTGTAGAGTTTATCTAGTTTCACGTACTGTAGTAATAAAATTGTTTTTATGTTGGTTTGGTTGTAAAACCTATCGTAATGAGGGAACGAGTTATTTTGTACAAGTTTATGTACCAGTAAAGTTTAATATTTTGTTGTACTGAGTCAATTATTATGAAAATACATTTTTATAGATTCAGGTCCAGTTTCACGAGCTTCAGATTACCCTTAATGGTAGGATAAACATATTGCCGGCATAAAATGAGAGTGACAGCTGTGGTCGATTATAATTGTAAATTGTGTCAGTTTATATTTGCTCAGGTTTACTGGTGAAATAAGCCCTTAGTTATTTTACGATGTTATCAATAACATGTTTAGTAGGTGCTATTAAAGAAGTAACATTTTTGAGTTGACTTGACAATTTTGAAATTATTTCGTTTAGAGCATTACTCTATTAGTCTTTATGGAGCTATGTGGCTATTATCTCAAAACCTTAAGAGTGAATGTTTCAAGCTTATTCACAAACAATTTTAAAACCTCTAGTCATAGTATTACTTCGGTCACCGTTTATTCTAGAAGTCTTAGTTAAATTATTCATAACTAAACTTCTTGGTCAGCTATTGAACCAATGAAAACAGCCTCCAGCAGCCATTTCTGTGAACTTAACCTAACCTACTCACTTTACTTACGCTATTACTCATTCTATATAGATATCGTCCGGCTATACATCCTAATTATACTATGCTTCTTTTTTATATTAAGTACGAAGGGAACGAGCGTGTTGTACACCAGATTAATTTGTGTATATGAAGTTACTTAATCCACAAACGTTTGCAAACGCTTCGCTACATCTAAGGTCTACGGTGTTTTGCATCATACGCCAGTAGTTTCAGGGCCCATCATCAAACCTCTACATCTTGAAGGTAGACTCCAGATCGCTGTGTTTTCATACTAACTATATATGGATTTAACTTAAATCTTATTAAGTCTTTATCTATTTTTGTAGACAAATCAATGTTCCTCTTAAGCAGATGAAATAATCAGCCACTTTCAGGTAGCTTCTATAATGGCTCACAGTATTCAAGATACTACTCAGCGGTAGACTAAAGATGAGAAAGCAATACTTACCTCAAGATCGTTCACAAAAACTCGTTCTTCCATTAATACATAACGTCACGCCTTCACCCCACGGGGGTAGGCAGAGGCTTCGATTGATCTAAAACTGAAACCTTTGGCATTTTTTAATCATTTGTCTATGATTTTCAGTTAATTTTAGAACTTAGTGTTTGTTTGAGTGCAAAGATTTTTCTGTGAATTGTATTTTATTTATATTTTGCTTTTGTTATGAGTAAATATTTTATTATTTTATCTGGAACAGATAAAAGCCGATTCACCAACAGATTAAGTGTTTTGCAATGTTAAATTCTGAAAAAAAAAAAAATATTTTCATGAATGATTTTTCGTTAGTATCATACATCTTATTTAACATAACATAATCATAGCATCACGCCTATATATATGATACGGGTCTATTAATGGTGTATATAAGTGTACTAAACCGACATAAAAAGTTTCACGTCAGAATTATATTCTATATCTAAGATTCTATATTAACGTTCATAACCATCAGAATGTATTAAATTTATCACCTTTCTAACGAAATACCTTATTTATCTATGAAATAAAATACATTGTAATCCATAGCTAGTCAATATCGTCTCAGCTAAGCAAGCGAACAACCACCCACCTGTGCGGGTAGTTCTAAAAAAACAATATTATGTTAGGGGCGGTCTGTTTGTCCGTCGGTAAGAAAGAAAACAACGCCAGTGTCCCGTCCACTGCAATTAACGGCAGAAATGTCCTTTATACGCCACGGGACGAGGACATAAAACTGTTATAGTGTGCATACATTACATCACGTTAATATCACGCAGAAGGGTGTTGCACAGGTATATCACCCACACTTCACCTGTTATATTTAGGTCCCGTATGATGGGGGGTGAGCTTATCGCCATCCACCGGGAACAATTCCAACTCCGTGCTGAATTATCAGAATTTCCTCACGAAAAAAAACAAAAAGCACTTTTGAACGATAGAGCTTCGAACCCGAGACTTTGCGGTGAGAGGCTGCATGCTAACCACTAGACCAACGAGGTCGTAATTTATTATAGTGTAGAGTTTCAAAGATGAACGGAAAGTTTTGTACAAAGTAATAGTTTCCTGTCTTTGAGAATATTCTGGTTGGGCGGTTTCTGGGGTAATGCAGGTCTTGTTTTATTCATGCTTTAAGTTAAATTGTCTTTGCATTTTCTTTTACCTATGTAAAGATTAAATGGGAACGAAGCGATCTATTGACTTAAATAGGTATTTAAAAGGGGAAATTTAGCAACAATATATTGTTATTATGTTTTGCGTGAAGGGGAGTTTTTATATTCTCTCTCTGCAGATGGTCCCTTATAGCTGAGGATTGTTGTAATCAGTGGACGTGGATGGTTTACGCCTGGTTTGAATAATCAGCTTCCACCGACGTCTCTTCGTCGCGTCTTCAACGACCGAGCTAAACTTGGTTGTTGATGGGCCGCTCACTTGGTCGCTCCATCTAGTTGAGAATCGTCCCCGTTCTAGTTTACCCTAGTGTACTGAGAAAGAGCCGTCAAAGTTATTCTTATATTCACGTCTACAGCTATATCTTACTGGAATATTTGATCAGTGTAATTGTGAATGTAAACAAAGTATCAAAACGCATCTTTATCTGAACTTCAAACAAACGCAATTACCACAAAAATAAAAATAGGTAAAGCCCCAAAACACCTGTCTCGAAAATTATTCTAATTTAAAGCGAAAGCCGCACGCGTTATGCACGGCTCCAAATAACTCAAAACACAAACTTTATGAATAAACAACGAGGACAATGCACCGGAATATTTTAGGGAAAACGCGATAGAAAACGTCCGGATAAAACCAGAATATCGGAGGATCCATTCTACTTTCAAAATGGAATTTGGACGGTATTTTGAAAATGGAAGACTGAAGTATCGTTCCCGTATCGGGGTCGTCCCGTCAACTATAAAAGCCAGCTCTCACGCTAAAAGCAAGTCGCACTTTTTCTATTTTGTTTCGTTTCGAGTTAAAATTAGTGAGAGCGTGCGTTTTAGCGCGGCCACACATGCTACCGAATTGTATAGAACTGCTGGCTTTTAACAGTATCTGTTAAATGTTGGTGTAGCGTTTTTAGTCACCGTTTCAAAGTGTTTTCGGTGAGTTCAATTCTGCAGTTTGGATTTGATGTTTTGTTGAACGAGAGCGAAACGTGTAATTAATTACCGGTTTGGTTTGTAATCGATTTGGTTTTCGACCATCACTGCTTAATACTACACAAATTGGAGATGGAATTTACAAATCTATTGAGTTAATGCGCTTTTTGCTGAGATTACCGACTGCCTCGATGGTCTAGTGGTTAGCATACGCTTCTCCGCGCATCTCACCGCCAGGTCTCGATTTCGATTCCCGGGTCGGGCAAAGTGCTATTTGTAAAGTTTCTGTCAGGAAATTCTCAATAGCAGCACGGAGTTAGAATTGTGCGCGGTGGATGGCAATAAGCTCATCCTCTATCTCATGGGACCTAAACATATAATCACACCTCTGCTACACCCTTCTTCTTCATAACATGTATTTCTTCTATTAGAATGCTAATAGATTTGCTTATCAATTTCAGTAACCTTTTACCATTATGCTCATTTGACAACTTAGTTATGTAAAAAATACTAGGTAAATCAACTTTTTATGCTTGTTAATAAATTACATCCTAGCTAGGTCTGGAAATTATTCAGATTCATTGTTTCTAAATCACAATCGCAATCTCCTTTCCATGAATCTAGATATTAAAATGCAATTACGCTGCTACTCTGACGTAAATCTAGATAGCAGATTCAGTGATTACAAACATAATTTACTACGTTACTATAGAACAAATTTATTCATGTACCTACTTATTTAATTTGATGATAAAGATGATAGCAACCCCGTATCTAATACATGTCCCACTGCTGGGCTTGGGCCTCTTCTTATGATGAGAAGGGTTAGGCCATAGTCCAGCACGCTGGCCTAGTGCGGTTTGTCAGACTTAGACTATTTAATTTATTGAAACGAAATAATAGAGATGTAATTTGCAAGAGTAGAGCACAGTATGTCATTTGTGCATGTAATTGCAACTTTACTAATTAGTTAATAAAGACTTATAGCGTTTTAAGCAATTAAAAATATTACTGAGCATCCATTTTGCTTTGCTGGTTAAGCTTTGACACTTATTTTCATTACCGTGCTGGCAAAATCTCTGTACAATCTCTTAGCGAAGTAAACTCACATTATAGCATGACTTAGCACGTTGTGTTACGTCCACTATTATTACAGAATAAAGAACCCAGGTCCTTTATTACATTTTCTTATTTGGACGTTTCTTTTAGTTTTCAGTTAACCCGTTTAAAGTTCGCTGAGGATAAAATTAAAAATTATTCATTCACTGAATTTTATCTCAGTGAAGCGAGTCGCAAAAAGCAATAAAAGTATCTTCTTGCTCGTGTGCTGGAGGGTGAGCAGAGGTATTTAATCGAGTATGGTTGCCCTTTGATGTCATATTTTTCAGTGTTATGGCATGTAGGCATTTTTATATAAGATATTGTATGTGTAAAATATGTAAAAAACTGAATAAACACTTTTTCATTTTCATTTTTTTTTTTTTTTATTGATATTGTGGGATGCAAACTTTACGTATTGATGGCTGGGGTTCTTATATGGAGGTATTCTTTTTATTATTTAAAAATTGCAGTCTTAAAGTATGGTAGCAACCTGTGGAAGGTATATTTTGCATAAGGCTATTATAGCTTCCAAAGTATTTTTTTTTTAACATATACGACGTATGTAACGAGCTGACGTATAGACCACCTAACCGTAAGTGGTAACAGCCAAATCGCCATAAAGCAGATTGTAGATTCATCTGAGGACTTCGGTGTTATGCCTCATGTGTCAGTTATAATATATTGTTGTTATCACTTTTCGTACAAGATAGGTAAAAACAAAATGCGGGTAAATTCTTATAGTCGGCCTTACCCTTTCAGATGCCATGTGATATCACATTGTATTTAACGACCTATTTAACCAAGCAGGGCGGTACACACGGAAACGCACTCGCACAGATGGTCTCGCATTGTAAAGGCACCCCGTGCGATGCGGGACCAGATTATACTGGAAATGTATAGCTTGATGTGTAGCCGTGCGTACATCCAAAGCAATCTTGACTTAAATAAGAAGCAAGTGACGATTGCATAATGTCACATTTATCTGACAGGTAATCGCTGCAGGAAGATATGACAGCTAAGGGGAAGCTTAAGGAAGAACCATTGCTCGTCTGTTTTCTATACAAAAGTAATAGGTTTAACTTTAATATTATTCAGTTTTATCTATTGTTATAGAAACATTATACCTTATACACTTAAGTGCATGTTTGTTGGCGCCCAATTTTTAAAAAACATTTATTTACTATTTTATTTTGAATGTAACTCAATTATTAATTAAAATAATTTTGACGTAATGGCCAAGACCAAACATGTATTTAAGTGTTTATGATATGATTTGTCCATAATAATTGATGAAAATTTAATAATATTAAAGTCAAACCCATATTACGTTAGTATGAAAACATGGCGCTGAGGAGTCTACCCTTAAGTATAGTGTGTTCTTTGTTGAAAGAGCGTCAGTCGGAAGTAGTGTAGTCTAATTTATTTGTGAATAAGTAGTTTCAGCTAAAAAGTAACAAAACATACAAACTTGTCGTAAATCAGTCCGAACACTGTTTGGCAACAGAATGATCCCATCAAATGGCGCGTGCCATCAAATCACCGTGTTTGTTTGTCATCAACCCACGCTTTTTGCCATCAACCCGGTTCGATCAATGCTGCTGGCAGATAGCCACAGGCCGCTGCCAAAATACATGGTGTATGTATGTTCATGGCTTACTGTGTATGGCGATAGATTTCACCATAGGTTATGTTTTAGGACAAAAATAACGTAAGTAAAACATTTTTTGTGTGTTTTGTCAGTTTATGACAAATGTCCTAACTATTAATATGCTATTTTTATTCATATCAGTCTAGTTGTGTAGTCATAAAAGTGTAACCAACGAACAGCGTGATTTTTGCATTATGATAAAATCAGAATATCTATTTTGTTTTTTTGGTAATTTTAAAAGAATATTCTGAAATTTTCGACTTGTCCAAAAAGTAAACAACGATAATAATATTAGCTTTCACTGATATATAGTTATAGTCGCTGTAAGAAAATATTGATTACAGCTAAATCCGTTAGACTACATTATTACGGATTCAGCTGAATGTAAACGAGCCAGTGCGCGGTGCTACGGTACTCTTTGTTAGACTCATTAGTATTACAGAATAATTTTCATATAAAATCCGTTCCATCTGAAACCATTGATCACTGTTAGAATTATTAATTTGACCGCCAAACCACTTATTTACCAATAATTTGATACCGCCGACCGCATAGTTAAATTTATTGTCTAATGTAATTAGTCCAATCATTGAAATCGTAATATTAGCTGTATTTAGTTTATATGTAAATAAATTAATATGTAAAATGTTGTAATTTGTACGTGAAAAACCGTAAACAAATAAATTTAGATACTAAGTATAGTAACATTTTACCTTTAGAAAACCTTACTTTTCGTTCATTCAAGCATTCATTTAACAAAAAATAAGCTTCAGGCCAAAGTTAGAAACACGTAATTGCAAGTGAAAACAAACATTTACATGTTAAGTAAAGTTCCTTTGTTTTGTTTACTTTTTATTTATTTTAGCTTCTTCCCTTTTCTTTTGTTGGAACAATATTAAGTCTATTGTTAGTTTATTTTCATTGAATGATTTGTGATACCTACTGTATATTCTCTTCTTGGCTAATTTAGGAGCTCAGTCCTACTTGGTTTTATTGTTGTTTGTGTAAAAACAATCTGATATTGAGCCGTTACTGTTAAGATTAATTCAAGGTTAGATTCGATGTCCAAATTAGCTTACTTTAAAGTTTTCAATGACCCAATTAATAAATTAGGATAGCTTCACCAGTTCCTGAAATCTTTATTAAGTCCTTAAAATAATGTGATGGGAAACATGTTTGACAGATATAATGTTTGATTTTAATACAGTTATCAGGTCCACAGGCAAACATTTTTTTTTAATATTTTTACAAATTGGGTACATAAAATGTCAGTAGGTTATCTTTTATGAACAAAATCTAACTTCAATTCTAATAACAGACAAATATTATTATTTGTCGACCCTTGGTCACGTTTCGATACAGCTCACTTGTCGCCATTTTATTGTTTATATAAACGCATCCCCATCCAGCGCTAGTAATAATATTACGTGCGTCTTGACGTGCTGACTTACGCCTGGCCGTTTTGACAATGCTATGTCGTTTATTGTTGTATTTGTTTGTTTTTGTTTTAACGGCAATTTATGTGGGCAGTATGTTTTTGATGGTATTATTTTATAGTTCTGATATTCACAAGTGAAATCTTTCTAAACCAATCCTATTATAGATAAATGTATTAGATACGTTTTTATGTCGAGATAAAAATAATTTTATTTACAGAAAAATACATTTATTTTGTTAGATATGAAATCATACAATCTGAATCTAAATTATAAATCAAAACTAAATCCAAACTTAATAAGTTATAGGTTTCCGTCACATTAAAGTTAAAATTGAGTTTATGTGTAGATATAGAATAATATAATAATAATAGAATAATATTCCCTAAAAATTGTTACTGATATTGTGTCCGCTGCGTGTAGGTACAATACTTTTTCTTCTGTAAGAAAAGCCAAAACGGTCCAAACTGTTTCATAAAATTACTATAGTTCAAATTCTGCCCTTATTTCCACTGCACAGTGATCTGACAGACTAGACTACTTTTCAAAACAGAAACTAGTGTACAGTACTATGCAGTGGTTAGAACCAGCTCTATGTTGACCTGGTTCATTCCAGGCATGATCCGAGCTAGAATTTTTGTCAAAAAATCCCAATTAAGATTCACCGGCAGATTGGAATTGGTCGCATTGCAACACACTGCCTGTACAGTAATGTTTTGGAGTAGAGCTCTTGTGAGAGCTAAGGCCAATATTTTGTTCGCAAAATTTGGCTAAATTGTGTAAAGATGTAAAGGTGTACAGATATATGTTATTCTATTAAAAAAAATCTACACGAAAATTTGCAGACATCTGAGTTATAAGTACTCGATCAAAATTTTATAGTAGGCTGCTTTTTATTGACGTACGACGTGAGGGGAACTGGGCGCAGAAGTTAGTTTTACTAAGGCCACATTCGAACACCGCAGTACAAGCATTTGTATATTACCATCACAGCGAGACCGCAGTTCCTCCCTACCAACACAGCGACAAAACAACGACAAAATGAAGTTTATAAACAATACCTACTCAAAACGACGCGGTGTCATGACAAATTGCCCCATTGGAGCTCTTGTACCATGAATAAACAAATGCTAAAAGCAATTTCTATAATTTAGTAGCTATACTTCTTATCTCTTTTGCCGTATATCTGAACGATACAATCTGTATACTTAATATAAAGTTTTTAATTCAGAAACAAGCGTAGGCGCTTTAATAACGATTACAGAACAAAACCCAATGTGTTTTCGTTTCAAATTGTACAAAGAGGGACTTCAAAGAGCGCATTCCGGCCATACGTCTGTATTTACAAAGTTTATAACTTATCTATCCAACTAAAAAGCAACCATAACGTTTAGTCTTAAGGTCTATTTTTCGGTAAAGTAGTTGTGTCTCTGGTATTGTAAAGAGGTTGTTACACTTGACGATTGCAAGCACCCAATCTGCAGAGCGCTAAGTTGGGTACATTGATTGTGATATATGAACGCGTTATTTTGGGATTTAGATTACATTTGGTCTCGTATAAAGTCATTTTGGTTTGCACATTTAACTATACTTTATTTTATCTGCACTGCATTTTGTATGTCTTCTTGCGGGCCTTTTCCGGGGTCGGTTCCAAGTCTAACGGATTTAGCTGAATATATCAGACCTCCACAATCCAGTACGAGGTAATACGATATTGTTTGTTATATTAGTTGTCAGACTTTATGGCCTCTGACTACTCGTTACGACTGCCATAGATGTTCAAATGGCAACTGGAACCAAGGGCTCGTTATGTTTAACATGGTCACCTATCCAGGGCCGACCGCGGTTAGCATTGCTTAACCTGCAAGAACGATCGGTCCGCGGTATTCGACTTTTTATACTGTATGTGTTCCACATAAAGAAGAGAATAGGAGAGAAGTAAATAGGAGTCACATTTTGGCAATAATTATATATACTTACCCATTTTAAATACCTAGACATCATATTAAACAGTTTTATTCGTACTTATACTCAAGCTTAATCTTTCATGATAATAATATCATATCCCACAGATAAAACTTGTAACAGACAGTGCAATGTAAACATCTCTCAAGTCCCAAAGTAAATTCCACAAAAATGATCCACAATTAAGGTTGTCTCACATCTTGTTAATTCCTTTGTGGACTGGAATTAAAAAATAATAGGTAGATACGACCCTTGAATCGTTTGATTAAGTGAGGGACATCTATTGGATCCGATATCGGAGGTGATAATGACATCTGTTTTACAAGTGGGGAGTGGGGGCCATTGTTTGAGAGAAGTTTTATTGATTTAAAGATTTGGAGGATAATTGTGCGATTCGGATCGTGATTAAAAGAATATGAGGGTGTAGCTAACAAGACCTTCCTTATTTTTGAGAATTATTATTCTTTTTAATTTAACTAGCTATTGCTCACGTCTCCGCTTGTTTGGTATATCGACTTTAATTAATTACTCATGAATTACTCCGTTTAATTGATGAATACCGTATGATTACTCGTTTAGTAGTTTTTAGACTTTGTTTTACATTATTTAGTGGATAAACTTGCATATGAAATAGTTATAGAAAACAAGTTTCTTAGTTCGCTATCTTACTTATATTATTGCAGTCTATAGATAAGTACTCGTAATCACTGCAATGAATAATTACACGGTGTAAACTTGTTTCCTAATTTGAATGTAGCTTAAAGCCTAGCTTAAAACCTGATTTTTATTAATGAGGGTAGAAACATGATTGGTTATTCAAACATATATTTGAATTAACAATCAGGTTTCGTTAATTCCACATCTCTTGTCTGCTTAGCGAATACGATGAGACATACACGTACAGGGTGGATTTGACATAGCGAAACTTATTGAAACCACAGCCTCTAGACATGGTCCGTATTCATTTTGAACGGTTTATGTATTTTTCACGCCTTTTTTCCTTATTTTCATACAAATTGAACAATGCGATCATTAAATTTGTTCGGAAAACGTGTTTCTATTGTCGTGAAATTTTTTCACCGTTGAAAATGAATTCTGACCATGTATGGAAGCTGTGGTTTTATTGCTATTTCAAACATGTATGTGTATGTTTTGTTAAAATTTTATCCAGTAAAATTCATAATCTATAGAATCATTTTGTATAGTAGATAGTACCGCAGAAAAGTTAGTACAAAAAGCTAAAAAGAAATTTCCCAAACGACTTTTCTATACCATCTACAAAAAAATAATCTTCCTTCGTACAAACAAAAACCCGTGTTTTTTACCGCGACGCTAAACGATACAAATTCGAGATAATTTGGAGGCGCCAAAACATTTTTTAGCTGAAAAACTGAATAAGTAACATGTACAGGAACGTAATGATCCGTCCTACGATTCTGCTAACTCATCTTTTAAGACCAAGTTTTAAAGAGCTCCCTTTCCGCCCTCAGTAACTTATATCCGGGCCAAATAGGGGATGTTACCGTTAGGCCAGAGGTCATCTATGTTGGTTTCAAGCTCATTGCGTAAATAAGTTTAGTGGGTACGTCAAATAAGACTGATGAACTTTTAACTTGGATCCGATAGGTTTAATATTTTAATAGGTTGATGATGAGTAAAAAAATGAGGTTTTCACGAAAATCAATCAAATTGATGGGTAAATTAATGTGTTTCTTAGAGATGAAAACATGCTTTTTAAAAATTTGACCTTGCTTAGTCATCTGGATCTTCAACATTTCCCCTGATATATTTAACTTAAAAAGTACTGGTGCACTTCATTATTCATCATAATACAAATACACGTTGTGTGGAAGTATGGATGTGTGAGTGTTATTTTTGTATGACGAAATGTTAATGTAAAATTTTCTATTTCAGGTAAGTGTGAGCTGTAAATATTTATGGCGTTTTGGAGCTGCGATCCCAAATACAGTAATATAGTATGTCTATAGTTTACGTTACTAGCTTCTCCCTTGCCGAAAGAATGCGTTTGTGACAAATTGCTTGCTCTTTAAGTAATAAAAAATAGATGCAGCAAAGACTCCAGCTGGCAGGCGTTTTGAAAGCTGACTAATAAGATAAGGCTTTATTTCAATTGTTACATACTTTTGGTTATAATTGTTAACAACTTACAGACGTGACAAACGCAATCTTTCTGCATCCGACTTAAAATTATTTCACTCTTGTAAGTGAAGTCGTTGTCATATTGAGCATTTAATTGAAGGTCAAAAGGAAAACTATTATTTATAATGATTTAAATATACGTAATAGTTATTAGTTAAATAATAACGAAAGTTGTAACAGCTATGACTGAATATATTTAAATACAAAGCTACTTAGCTTACATTTAAAACGACAAATTTTTGTACCAACATCTAAAATAAATTTCAGCATCTCAGCACAGCGTATAACAATCAAATACATAATATACGGAGCACTTAAAGCACTAAGTGGCAAGCTCGGGGGAGCTTACAGCGACCTTTTTGACAAATTATCATACGGATATGTACATGTGTCAGTGAATAATGGTTGAACAGACATTTTTGCGACTTGATGTTATGTTACTTACTTCATGTATGTACTTATGAAGATAGAGAGAAGGTTTTATGATGAGTTGTGTAAGATAGGAAAGCTTTTGGGAAAGAAACGTGACAAAAAGTACTGTTTTGTTTTCAGTAATGTAAATGAGTGCGTGTGATCGTGAAGTCTTAGTTTCAATTCTCAGATTGAGCCAGTTTCATGTTCCTTCCGTTTGGTCATTTTTAGTTACAGGATGGAATCTGTTGCGTTTGGTAGATGGCGATCGGTTCACCCTTAAGATGAATATAAAAATAATTAGTGAAATGTGGATGTTATTCACATAAAGTGTTATATATAAGTAATATTTATCTTAAACTTTTATAAGAAATAAGTAACGATTTACCTACATCATTGCTAGCTTGTTTGCTGCTTTTATAACAATTACCTAGCCAAAAGAAAATTTTCGCGCTCTCTTCCCTAGAACGGTGGCCATGAGTATTTAATCAAATATTAATATCGCTTCCCGTGTCTATGACAGTTTTCTCGTTTTTGCCATTACCTGAAAACTAAAGCCATCCTCAACTAAAGTTGTCATTTTAATAAAAAAATCGGTCATTCTGCCTGGTGCACACTTGCAACTTTGCGAAAAAAGGTCGCTGCGATTTTTCAACGGCCCTCGTTTCCGGTGCGATTTGACGCAATTGACCTAATTATGTCGTCGCAGCGAAATTGTTAAAAAATTACATTTTTCAGTTCCAGCGGTGGTTCAAGCGAATATTATTTAATTTTATGCTACCGCTTTGTGGCGTTTGAATTGAAATATTAGATTTTGTGGAATTACTACTGAGGTTTTTAATCTAATAAAGAGTTTTTAGATCGAAATTAAAGTAGTGCAATTAACTTTTAGAAAGTTTTAATGATCATATTTATGTTTATTTTAATATATAATTTATTTTTATTTAAAATTATGTCAAATCGTAAGGTTCATCTCGTTTAGAAACTAATCTATACAAATGAACAATTTACAAAGAAATTATATAATAATTTTCTCAATAAAAAGCTGTTTCTCTTTGTAAATGCAATCTCTTTACTTAATTACATGAAATAAATCTTATATCATATTTGGCCCGTCTTTTAATACCTTGTACAAAGTTAGTAAAAAGGCTTAACCCTTAACTAACTGTCCCTTTCACTACATTTGCTACGTTTGCATCCCCACTATTTGTTTGCCTCATATTTGATTAAGGGTTACAAAACCTTCGTCACTTATTCACGGCGGGGACTTTAATTTGCTTAGGGCCTTTCATTAGACGGAGTACTAAGGGCCCTCGATTTGATGAATGGTTAGAATGAATAAATTCAATGTAATGTTACTAGAATGTTTTGTTCCTTTCGAATGGGATCGTGAATTTGAATCTTGATCCAATGGGATTGTATTTTGAAAATGGATTTGTACAATTATTTGTTCTTTTACGTATGGGCCAATGAGTTTGAAGACCTGACTGGTTGTAACGTCCATAAACCATCTTTTATATACCCTAGATATATTTTCACTTTGTAAAGATGTCGTGTGGTAGTAGTATCACTATCATACTGTTATATATGATGATTATTATTATTATGTATTATCATACAAATAAGGATTTTCCAACTCTTAGCTCGCTAAAAACACCCTCCGACATATGTTTGCTCGCAATTTATATGAAAAGTCAATTGAATAATCAAACAACTATGAAATGTCTTTCATTCATCATTTAAACCTTGTTAAAATGAATTCGACTCAATCGAAATTATTCCTTCATTCTTATATCTCATACATACATACATACCTTATTCCGTATTAACATAATAGCTTATTTTATTGAATGCCTAACTGAATCCCAAGGCAGGCTTTACATTACAATACTAAATTCTAAGTATTCAAATTAGGACCTTAAGAATATTTTTTTTAATTCAATTTGTATAATTTTGGAGCTTCTCAGAGCGGGACTATTCATACCGTTGATAATTTAGCTTTATCTAATGATACTACAAAAATGCACGTTTTAAAAAATACAAAGGATTAAAAATATATAAAATCTTTATATTCTTTATATGCGAGGGGGATGTACTCTCATTACATTTTAACATTTCGTCCTTATTTATTATACTCTTGTAGTTTGAGCGTGCGTCTATCGTTTGATACCTTTGTTACTTGATTACTTTTAATTATAAAAGTTTAATATATTTCAGCCTAAAAATAGAAGGTACGAGATTCAAAAAGTGAAGAAAATACAAAATGTATTTTTACGTCGTAAAAATAGACTGAAAAATATATTCATGCAATACAAACATAATTTTTTGTCCTCTTATGAAACTTTTAAAGTTAAATCTAATATATAAATAGCCTAATGCAGAACTTGGCACAAGTTTTGCTACAAAGTGGCTGTACAATGTGTACAGTATAAACAAGTTGTATAACAATCGAGTTTGGACATCTAATCACGTTTCAAAGTTATCATTCTCAGAGGGAACATACGGATACTGAATTAAAGCAGCATTTTAACAGAATAACTAGTTTTTACTCGTGACCCTCGCTCATGTTGTATTTCAGTAAAAAGCTATGAATTTGCTTTTAAAAATTATGTATAATCTCTTTTTCATTGTATTTCCATGAAGATCGGTTCAGTGTTTTCACTGGAATAGACAAATAGAACACATTAACATTGCTACAAGTTTACGAGTTTAAAACAATTGAAGTGTTTGCTTCTTTTTTTATCACACAATCTTGTTAAAATATACAAGCTACCAAGGTAAAATACCCAATTTTCTTTATGCCTGACATACAAACCCACTGCAAAACACATCTGTACAGTTTTATATTTAGTGCACATCACGGGTCAACACGAATTTTGAGTCTGCGTTCTGTACCTCTGATTTTGATTACTTATGCCTAACTAATTAAAGAAAAATATTTTTATGATTTTAAACTATCACGATTTGTACACATAATTATAATATATTAAAGACACGGGTCTTAATCGCGTAAATATTTTTAAGGTATAAATACCTCCTTGCTCGACTGTTTCGATCGAGTCACACCGATCGTGGTCACGAGCTAACTGGTGAAGGCTCAGCGTCGTCTCCGTGAAGCGAGGGTTTTGTTCACTACCCTCACTTGGTCGTCACAATTTTTATTTTTGTCCACATTGTCGGTATTTCTGCACACAACACTGACGACGTCTTTAGACTGATGCGTATCATTACGGCAACGATTGCATTTGGCGATGACAGGGTTCCAGGCTGTGGAGAGTCGGTATCCATCTTCGCGGTTGAAATTTTTGTATTTTTTGATTTCAACCGCTTCACGTACTATTCTGGAGTAATAGTGACGCTCAGTAGATAGAACCTGTGGTTTATGTAGTTCGATCCAGTGGTTGGTCCCTGACTCCAACAAGTGTTCCGCAATAGCCGACTTGTGGATCTGACGGTTTTTAACAGCCGTGATATGCTCCTTGACCCGTTCTGCGATTGTTCTTTTGGTCTGTCCGATATAGGAGCTACCACAACTGCAATCCACTTTATACACACCGGGTGTCTGTAGAGGAATGACATCTTTCGGGGTTCGCAGGTGATTCGCTACTTTGGAGAGCGGACTATATACAGTCTTGATGGAGTACCTGTTAAGTACTGTTCCAATTTTGTCCGTCACTCCTTTTAGGTATGGCATGAAAGCTGGCGCTCTGTTAAGGGCGCTCTGGCAAGGAGGTATTTATACCTTAAAAATATTTACGCGATTAAGACCCGTGTCTTTAATATATAATTAAAAATATTTTTATCTATTAAAGTTTGCTTTTGTAGTTACTACAACGAAATTTATTTTTTATGAAAGAGCTCTATTTTTAATTTCAATTATTACATGTAAAAGGAAAACAGTTTTGAATTCGAATTTTTTTATTGACTTTAATTATACAAGACGGCATATATACCCCCACAAATACAAAAAATAATACAAATAAGACTTTAAAAATGAACAGACTTGGTATTTCTTCTGTGTAAGTTGGAACTTTTTCGTATGAGCCCCCAAATGTAGTCACCCATCATGTTTTCATTATATTGTCCTTGATAACGCTTTTCAAAGTTCATTACATCTTGGTGGAAACGTTCCCTTGCTCTTCCGAATATGCACCTAAGTTGTCTTTAAAGTTATCCAAATGAGCATGTATCATGTGGACTTTCAATGACATTCTGCAACCCATAACTTTGAAGTTGTGAAGCATATCAGTAATTTTTTTCTCTTTATTTTTTCTCCACGGTACCAGGCTGAAAAAAAATTGACATTATTTAATAACGAATGACACATTCAATGTGTGTCAGAATAGGTATAGTTATATATATAAATTTTAATGAAAAGTATGATGTATTTTCTTACCCTCTAAAGTATTTTTGCAGTTACTACATGAGAAATAAGGTGCCCATACTTTATCTTGACTTCGCACGGGTAAATTAAAATAAGCTTCATAGGCTTCACAAAGTCTTGTATTTGACGACAAACAAATTTTTTTGGCTCTCACTTTAATGAATTCGCCGCAAATATAACAAAAAGAGTCCACGGGATTTTTGCACTTTTTGGAAGACATTTTAGGCCTCCCGACAGATAAAATACGTTATTCCTTTGCAAAGCGCACGCGCACACTGCCGTTGACAGTTTGTCACTCCCGCTACACACCTACAGCCCCCCCTGCCCCTCTCCTGTATCTTCTATGCAACGGCTTCTAAAAAAACTGCTAAAACACTATAATATTCGTTTTACATTGTGTAAAGGTACAAAAGCAAACTTTATTTATTATAAATAGAGTTTCTGCTTCTTTTTCGATGTATACAATCAGAAAATATTCACTAAATAACAGACTCAAAGAAAAATATTTTTTTTGTTGACTTGTGAATCATTATACAAACGTGTAGGTAACGAGTTATTTTGACGTCAAAAATTGTGTTTAGTTCATGCCAACTAGAACTTAGAACTTAAAACTGCCTGGGCTGATGATTATTAGATCACCTACATTACTATTACCTACTTGATTACAAAAACTGTACCTTTTTTATTAACCGACTTCAAAAAAAAAAAGAGGTTCTGTATTCGATCCGTATGTATGTATGTATGTATGTATGTATGTATGTATGTATGTATGTCACCTTTTTATGTTCGCGATTTTCTCGGAAACTACTGATCCGATTTGAATGCAGTTTTCGGTATTTTAATCCTTGTGTTTCAAGGAAGGTTTTAGTATATAATTTATCAGAATCTGATGAAGATCTTTGGAGACAGGCAACGGAACTCTTCAAAAACGAATAGCTAATGAACCACGTTTTGTGCAATCGTGTATCTGTGTATTGTTTTCACCACTACATAACATAACATCATGCCTGTGTATGCTTTGAAGGGTAAGCAGAGACACCCTACTTACCTACCCTTAAAGTACCGAAAGCTCTTAGGTTTGGACGGGGCTTACGTTTCAGCATATTTGTTATTATCGTAGTGATAACTTATGATCATGAAGATCTCAGAAAGATTTTTTTGATAATATATAAGGATTTGATAATAAAAAAAAAAATAAAAAAAACTAATAAAAAAAAAAGAATATTCTTAACTCGAGCGTATTCTAAATATTATAATATGTACTATTTTTTTTCAAAGAAAAAGGAACCGCCTTCAATAACTCAAAAGTAAAAAAACTAAGACACTAAAAAGCTTGAAATAAAAAAATAAAATAAAAAAAAGACTAATTAAAAAAACTAATAAAAAAAAAGAATATTCTTAACTCGAGCGTATTCTAAATATTATAATATTTTATGTACTAATTTTTTTCAAAGAAAAAGGAACCGCCTTCAAAAACTCAAAAGTAAAAAATAAAATATTCGCTAAACTTTGCTTACCTTTATATTAATTTGTTTAAAACAATAAACCCAAATAATTATGTTATACCAATAATTTTTTTTTTGAAGTCGGCGCCAAATTACAAAATCAAATACCAATTAAAACCGTATTTACCGAAATAATTGTTAAAAAAATCACAAAATCAAATACCAATTAAAACCGTATCAGCAAGTGATTTGGCGCCGACTTCAAAAAAATATAAATAATTGGTATAACATAATTATTTGGGTTTATTGTTTTAAACAAATTAATATAAAGGTAAGCAAAGTTTAGCGAATATTTTATTTTTTACTTTTGAGTTTTTGAAGGCGGTTCCTTTTTTTAAATATCAAATAATATCAATAAAAGCCCATATCCACTTCACAGCCAATAAAAATTAAAACCCATCTCAACCGCAGACAAAACAGAGCAATAAGTACTGACACAGTTATTCTCATCCCCTGGGGGGTGAATGCGAGAGGGGGGGGAGGGAGAGTGCTGTCTTTTGCACGCGCAGATGTACTGGATATACTTTTTGTAGTGTCATAATAGCGGTGCAATCAGCGCATCGGTCACTGACAATGTATTTGCGCTTTTAGTTCCGTTTTATTGGTTTTATGTGACGCTATGATAGTATTTTTATTATTTCAATATCTTTAACATACAATGTATTTGTGTAACAATATAATAAACAACATCGCAAACACAAATTTTATTAAAAAATGAGAAATTCTGAAACTTCTTTACTGGTGGTAGAGCTCTTGTGAATGAGCTCGAGGGCGGCAGCACCACCGTCTTACCTTTAATCTGCCGCCAAATAGTAGTGCTTCCATTACTGTGTTCTAGTTTGGTGGTGAGATCAGGCCCTGAAATTACTGGCACATGAGGCATACCACCGTAGTCCCCAGCTGCAGCGACGCATCTATAATCTGCTTTTGTGGATTGTTGATGTCCATGGGCTGTACTGCACTTACCATCAGGTGGACTACACGTTCGTTCGCTGTGGGCGTAGTATAAAAAAAAAAAACTTCATTGTAGATCGCGCTTAAATTCTAACCAGAAGTAAGCAGATATAAGTAATACCACTAATTAATTTTATCAGAAGTATAGTATGTTTTTAAGTAGTCGAGTTTCATTTCCTACGATTAGCTAGCTTTTCTAACTTATTAAATGCTTCTTAATGTCCCAGCTAGAACTCTCAAAGAATTTTATTATAAAATCAAAACAGAAACTAGAGCAAAACGACCTCTACGATTCATTTATTACTCAATTTACGAAAACTGTCTGCATTTTCATAAAAGCCTTTCCAAATGCCCCAGTTCCTACTCCAATAACCCAACTAATTGATAGAGGAACAGTCTTCATACACCCATACACATACACCCATACACATATACACTCATACACTTATACACAACGCCAGTGTACTTTGTTTTTAATATCCGTCGTCCGGAACCAGAGCAATACAATCCGTCCATTGTCGGAAAATAAACGTTATTTTTTAATATCGGATTTTAATTTGATGTCGATGTTAGGAATGTTTGATAGTGTTCATAAACTTGTTGTTAACGATAAAAGTCAATATTGGCAGTATCTTTTTTATAGAGATGGATTTTGATTTCTGATTTGATTAAACTCATAAACTCATAAACTTATTATTGGTAATAATAATTACACGTCATTACAGTAAGTAGCATAAGAAAAATTAAAATAATTAAATTACAAAAGAATAATAATAATAAGACAGAATTAAAAAATAAAATATCAAAAAGTGCATAAAGTCATTGTTATAAAAAAGAACAAATCAAATAAATGTCAAGTCAAAATTGTGACTTAAACATGACAGGTGATGTGTGTGTGTTATATACCATTGTCACACCCTTCTGGGAGATATGGGTGTGATGTTATGTTATTGGGACGGATTTTTGCCTAGCTAGATGCAGCTGAATAGAGTAATGTGATATTCTGGGTCATATCGTTAGACATTTTGGGCTGTTTTCTACCTATAATACTTCTTTCTCTAGACTTCGGGATTATACTTTATTTAGTTAAAAAATAAAAAGTCAAATTGCTGATTTTTGGATATAAAGTTATCATTATATAATATAAACACACGAAGTTCGTATTTTAGAGTCAGTGCCGAAACTTGGATAGAATTTCAGTTTATTTACCCAACCTTACGGGATAAGTCGGTGCGGTGTGTTACCCCTTATGTAAACTTCCTATACCAATAAGAACCAGGTGTGTCCTTAAGAAAATTACCCACGAAATTTGAAGGTGTTTCATTGAATAAAGTGTGGGTTTTCTTACAAATATTATCGTACAGCTCGGAGCGGCCATTGAGGTGCCAACATGACGAATGCGGGCGAAAGCCTTTGTGAAGATTATAAAGAAATTTCCTCTTTTCTCTCCTGTTATTGAGTGTTATGTTGTGTTATTGAAATCTGTAGGCGTTTGCTTATATTGATATTGGGTTTGTTGATTTATGCGATAGAATTTTGATGTGTAATTATCATTATTTTATTTATTTTAAGGTTGGAGTTTATTTACTTTCATCTTGGATCAGTTGCTTGCTCAAATGTTTATTTGCTTCACACAAGATAGAAGCGCAGTCGATGACTGTTCATGTATTATACGATCTTAACCCGTCCAAATGATGTTTATTGATATCACAAATATTTAAATACTCAGAATGCTCACACAACATGCACTTGATAAGTATTTTTTTTCTTTTACGACACATTTAGATGCAATCATTTAAGATAACTCGGTTTAACTTACCCATCAATACATTTTCTTTTAAAACTGATTATGATAATATTATGTTACCAAACGGATATCAAACTAGTTTATGTTTTAAGCATTTGATATTCAAAATTCATACTATGTGTCACTAACAGTTTTACTAAGGTGTCGATGCTAACTGCAAAAGTTAAAAACGGGGGCGGTTAATTGTTCATTGTTTGAGAGAACTGTAAGATAGGAACATTATTTTATACTTTACCAACGGTACATTTATTGTTCGCAAAATTATAAAGTCTGTAAGGAACCGTCTGTACGATTGGTATTTTGTGACGGAAGTCTGTCGTGTATTATGATAACCTAATGAGGCATATCATCCTGTAAGTTGTTCTTGAAGATACATGTCATTAACCTTGTCATTGAAAGAATTCAACCCATAATGACATAAAATACTGTAGGTACCTATAGTGTGTTAATATAATAGCAGTCCTGTATCTAATACGTGTGCCACTGCTGGGCTTGGTCCTCTCCTCATGTTGAGAAGGCTTAGATCATGGACCACCACGCTGGCCAACAGCGGATTGGTTGGTAGACTTCACACAACCTCGAGTAATTTTTAGTTACTCCTTGGCATGAAGGTTTTCTCATGATGTTTTTCTTCACCGTTTTTGAGCAATAATTTATATGATTAATACACACCTTCAAAAAGACGAATCTTTATTTATTGACAGAGATGTGTGCCGTGGGTTCGAACCCGAAACCTTTGACTTCGCCTATCACTTAATGTATTGTGTTTCGACTAATCCTACTCTTTTTTAAGTAATATAATCTATACTTATATAGTAAAGCTGAAAAGTTCGTTTCTTTGAACGCGCTAATATAAGGAAATAAAGGTCAGTTTATTGGAGATATAATTAAAATAATATCACGCTATAAGCGACGACGGTCCGTCCAGATCAGCTAGTCCTTGAAGAAATCTCTCTAGGGACCTCCAACGATCCTAAATATGCTTGTATAATACATCAATTTACGTCATTAGCGAAATAGAGGTAAATCAAAACTAGTTAAATAATAAATTCAAAACTAGATCCCTTCTTCTACGACAGCTATCTTAGTTTTAAAAGACAAAATCTTTTAATAACTTTCCTACATTTTATATAAAAATAAGGTAAATCCTCACTTGTTGCGGTTTTCATATAGCGCTGTTAAAAACCGGGCAGCGAAGTGAAGTATAGTAAGGCTGCGGTCCCATTGAGAGCTTTTAACTATGAAAAGTAACATCAACAATAATTAACGTCTAACTTATAACTGCCAAATACACACTAGTGCTTACTTACCTACTACGGTAAAAATTGATATTTAGTAGTAATCTTGACTTTTTTACGGATTTTTAGATCAAAATATTGCAGTTTCTAATATTCTAGATAATTTTATTGACAAAATAAAATAAATCTGACCAAATATAAAAGCTGTCACTTTAATTTTGTTTATGCTTAATATTTAACCTGTGTACTGCCTCGATCGTCTAGTGGGTTCGATTCCCGGCCAAAGTGTTATTTGTGAACTTTCTGTCAGGAAATTCACAATAGCAGCACGGAGTTGGAATTCTGCGCGGTGGATGGTGATAAACTCACGCCGCATGGGAAAGCCCATGGGACCTAAACATAACAGGTGAAATGTGGATGTTGTAAACCTCTGCCACACCCTTCTGGGAAATAGACGTGATGTTATGTTACGCTGTAAAACTGGTGAAACAGGGCATTCACTCTCAAAATATAGCTACTGTTTTAAAACTGTCAATGGCACCCCGCCCTAAACCATGATATATGGCTGTTAATGCTTTAGCTGTCTTATATCTAGTGTTATTTGAAGTGAAAAATAGACATAAGAGAATAAAGGATTATCTGTTTTGATACGGGGGATTTTTATTGAATAAATTCTGCAAAAGTATTATTAAGATCAGTTTTTGAATAGACATTAATCAAATTAACTTAAACGTGAAGTAAGTGTTTCAAGTGGTGTAGTGCTACTTTAAACAAGAACTAAGTATCATTTTCTATAATAGAAACAATTAGATAGGTGTTAGTGAACTCAATCTTAGCATAATTAATTAATAATAATAATAATAATAATAATCTTTATTGTACACCACTAGAACAATCAAATTGGACACGTACATAAAATATGTTGCACAATCGGCGGTCTTATCGCTTAAGCAATCTCTTCCAGACAACCTGGATGGACAAAAAACATAGGAGATAATTTATAGCCATGGTATACATAAAAATTGAGAGAAGAAAAGAAATTACATAATAGTTTACTTACATCTAATTACTTGTACTGCGTTGTACAAATATGAATATATACACATACTTATATTATAATATTAGAATACATATAACTACATATATATTATTTTATACCTAAAAACCTACATATACTATAAATATTATAATACATATACATAAATACTTATATGATAAGTAGGATAGTACAAAGACTGTAACAATAAAGATAAATTAGTGAGCTTGCGATAGATAGTGCTCTTTTACCATTTTTTTAAAAGTGGGCAGTGTTTTAGATTGTCTCACTTGTATTGGCAATGCATTCCATAAACGAACTGCTTGGACAGTGAACGACTTGTCATAGAATGTGGAGGAATGCATAGGCGTACTTAGCTTGTAATTTTCCGATGATCTCAGGAACCTGTTATGTGTGTCATTGACGAACTGAAATCGTTTTTTTAGATAGTTAGGAGTTCTGGGATTGAATAGAACATTGTATAGCAGAGTTAGAAAATGAGTATTCCGGCGAAAGCGGATCGGCAACCACTTGAGCTTAGTGCGAAATTCGGAAACGTGGTCATACTTGCGTAAACCAAATATAAACCTTATACAGAAGTTTTGAAGTCGCTCAAGTTTGTTTAATTGTTCCTCGGTGACATCCAGATAGCTGGCATCAGCGTAATCGAGAATAGGAAATAGAAGAGAGTGAACAAGCGCAGTTTTGGTGGAGATTGGTAGAAAATTGCGTAACCTTCGCAGTGATCCTGCAGCTGCAAACAGCTTTCGACTGACTTCCTGTAACTGCGCTTCCCAAGATAAAGTTTTGTCGATGATCACTCCAAGGTTTTTGACTTTATTGCTTATTGATATGCGGGTACCGTCAAAGATTACATCAGGTAGTAGTGACCATTCAATTTTTGAAATTAGTTTAGGGCTACCTACAACTATAGCTTGGGTCTTGATGGGGTTGACCGTTAGTCCGTATTCTGAACTCCAGTGACATATTTTTACTAGATCATCATTGATTTTGTTGATTGCGTTTGGGAAGTCATTTAATGAAGCTTGGGCATAAATTTGTAATTAAGTACCTTAGGTCAAAGTCAAACTACTCATTAGTCTTTAATTTAATATCTACACTAGATTGTAATATTTATGAAGTATCTAATTGCTTTGAGAAACATCATAAAAAAACTTTAAACTAGTTAAAAATACCTTTTTGCAGAATCATTTGCAAATAGAAAAAGATAAATTTGATCAATTAATTTCATTCATCGATTTTTTTTAAATAACGTTACCGTGGCCACTCGCAACGCCAGAGGCATCACTCGTGCGTTACCGAACCTTTAAAAACCTATTTGCATTATTTTCAACATTCAAATTTCCATTCGTTCGTAGCTAAGCTAAGCTTAGCTAAGCTTTAGCAACCAAATCGTACATAGTACTTCTTTAATAATACTATCTAAGAGAATATAAAATATAAATTGTATTTGTACATGAAAGTTGATAAACAACAACACCTAACACCTCCTTTCCCAGGCTCAGTGGACTGTCAAATCTCTTAAAACATTGCTGCAATAACATCTAGGATTTATATTGCTATCGTGTATATAAAAATCTTTATCCACCACAATATTGTCAACAAAAACTCAACTTTATGTTTCAATAATAGAGTTTATATTTCTATGAATAAGGGTCTATAGTTTTATTGAACAAGGTGTAGTGAAAAGGTCCGATACAGTGTGCAAGAATCGGACATGATCCATCAAAGCAGAATACAGGGTGTTCGTAATATTAGATTTATAGATAAACTCAGTGGGAACCGGAAAACAAGGGTGATAGCATAAAGAGTTTGATATTTATGTTTGAGTATATTGTACGCGCAAATTAGATACTTGGATTTTTTTTGTTTAGAACGTATTAATTTAATTGCTTTATATGCAGAAAAACAAAACAGTAGGTATTCTTAGATAATATTAAAATTCGGCTAAATAAGAAATTAATTAATTAAAGTTAAATTTATTGCATCTTTTGTATTTTATGCCTTAGATTCAATAACCTAGTTAGGAGAACAGAACCACACCCACTAGTGTTAGTCATGATTACTTAAAACGTTATATTTAAACGACTAACCATTTATCAATAAATCTAAATAAAGCTGCAGGTAAAATAAAATATAATATATTAATATTATAATTCAAATTATATAATAATTCAAAACTTCGAGCTGAAAAAGTGTAGAAGTTTGTTCACACAGCTACCGATCAACCTTTACATTTCCAGTTTAATCTGGTCTCGCATTGCACAGGAAGTATATACAACGCGAAACCATCTTATACTGGGAATGTACAGCTTGGTCGGTAGCCGTGTGCACCATCGAATACAAAACAGTCTGCCAATGAACTAGAGATGAAAAAGGAAACATTCATTCATTCACCGAATCATTCAGTTGAGCTATTTCTGTCTGAAATTGAAATATTTTAGCGAGTTAATGAGATTTGCAATATATTTAGCTTTTGCTTATGTCTGTGTGTTTCTTCTTAAGTTATATTTAAAAAGTTGGATTAAATACAGCAAATGATCTTTTCGTGTTTACGATTCGATAGTAGTTACAAGTTGCAGTTACTTTTGTTTCTAAAAAATATCTCGCTCGTCCGGTATCTAAAAACGAAGAACGACGAAATTAAAGAAGAGTCTATAATGAGGCTACAATCACAATAGACTCTCGGAGGTCGATGTGAACACCCAAAGCCTTGTCCCAACAATAATAATAATAATAATAATAATATAAAAATGAAAAAAATAAAATAAAGTAAAAATAATATAAAATAGTTCTCTTAATTCTCGTACTTCAACTAATTAACTTAATGTTTTGTTTGTGATTATCTTTACCATAAATCATTCTCGTTCAAGACTAGTTGTTCAGCAGTTACAAAGACGGGTACAAAAAATAAACAACTTATCCTCTGTAGATTAACCTTTTAACCGCCAACGTCGGATTAATCCGACAAATATTTTCGGGCCCATTTCGCCAGAGTCGTATATTTACGGCCAAAATATCACTGCTCGTTTAATCAGCTTTTTTATTTAATTACGCTGTATTCTATCAAAAATATGTTTATATTAGGTAAATAGTTAACTAAGTAATCATTTACAGTTTAATACACTTTAGTCTATTAATTAGAAGTCTTAAAAATAATGTCCAAAGTTAGATGAATTACTAACATTATTTTTAGAAAATTGTATTGATGTGCAACGCCCATGACGCCAAAATCCGACATGAGGGACGGGACATATGCCAAGATTTACCGATACAAAAATAAACATAAATCAAAATATTTCTCGTTATACTGACTAATTAACTTTAAAACAAATACAGCAATTGTTAATAAAACATTTTTTTACAAATATTTGTGAGTATTTCATTTAATTCCTTTAAAATTAAGTTAATTTAAATAAGAAATGTCAGCGATTGAATTGATGGTTCCCATCCCTAGCCTACATGTTCCGAAACTTACTTTGTTAGTACGCCCTGCGCCACGGTCGGATAAAGACGACCGCTTCTTACATCATAAACGAGTGCCGACTTCTGGAATTTTCCATCAGTGTTGTGCTTGTGCATGAAGTTTTACGTTCGTATGTCGATAAATGTACATGATAGAAATGTATTATGACGACTACTGAAGAGTTAATACGAATTCTAGAAGGCGATGAAAAACTGAAACTCTTCTCTGGACTGATTTTATTGCGAATAGTTTTAGTAATAATTAATAAATCGTTCAAATTTTTAAACACTTTTTGTTTTACTGGCTTGCGAAAAATGTCGAATAATTTCGTAAGGTACCTAAGTAGTATTCAAGTAGGTAGGTACCTATATCTCCACCAAGCTAAGTTTACACCTCGCTGGAATGCGGCGTGTACCCGTGTACCTACGTATAATATAATGTTAAAAACAACAAATGCAAAGTAAAATCTAACAAACATTTGTTTACTTTTTTAAAGTCATAGCGAATCCTTTTTTACAGCCCGTACCTAAGCCTCGTAAACGACGCGAGGTGCAAACTTAGCTTGGTGAGATGTAGTCGCAAATGCAAATGTCGTTATTAAAACGAAATATCGACATCGCAAAGTTAAGTATTGCACATCCCTCTTTCTTTTAGGTATTTAATTTTCGATTCACTGTGCCTGGCGCTAGGGACACGCCAACTGTTCTGAAGTCGGGCGGTTAAAAGGTTAAAACTGGAAATTAAAACTATAAGGTAATAAACTAATATGAAAACATTTCTTGGTAATAAAATAATTCTTATATTGCTATAAAAAACCATAACAGAAATGGAACAATGATAACTTCATATTAACATTGGTTGCAAATAAGCGACGCTTTGAATCGTGGCTGTTATTTAAATATAAACTTTATAGTAATTTAGTTAAGGTCAATCTTTTCTTTTCTTTTTTTATCATTATGGAGGAGATAAGAGAACAACTATTAATATGATTTTTGGTAGTTGTTCTCTTTCTTGCAATGTGTACCTTCTAATGACGTATATGTACTACAACTATCCCATTTAAGTTAGATTACCCTATTGTATAAGGATCGTTATGTACAACTAAAAATTGTTATGTATTTTTAAGACAAATAAACGTAGTCTTATTCTTATTTCTTTTAGCAGATACTACTTAATACAAAAAATTCCCTCACAGGCGAAGTTTCGGGCAAAAGCTATATATCAAGGAATAAAATACCAAAAAATTGCATTCAAATCGAATTAATGATTTCTGATATAGGTAATCGCGAACATACAAAGTTACAAACATACATAAAGGTCAAATACAGAACCTACTTTTTTTGAAGTCGATTTAAAAGTAGCCATTGTTCTTCGGTCTTGGACCATCTCTGCACCAATTTTCATCAAGATCCAAGATACCAACACAATTTTATTACAATATTATTTTTATAAACACTTTTCTTTGCTGTACAAAATATCTACATACGGATAATTGACGCTAACCAACTAGCAATTATCATGTGAACATAACATTCTCAGATATACTAAGTATTTTAAATGCTTAACAAAACAAATCCCACTGCGCGCTAACAATTAATAACGCTGTAATTCACAACAAGACCGGAGTAACCAAATCTAGAATAAAGCAAAAACAGCGTAAGTTGGACTAAGCTAATAAATTATATATTCCGAGTCTCGCCGATGCAGCGCTGCAGCGCTGTTAAAACAATCCGAATAAGCGAGTATTTTACTTCCTAAACTAGTTATATTAACAAATTGTGGGAATGTGTCTACTTTATCATAATATATTTTACTACTGAATAAAATGAAAATAAACATTGTATCGCTGATGCCGGGTTGGTCTGGTGGTAACCGTATGCGCCTCTTACCGCGAGGTCTCGGGTTCAATTCCCGGGCCAGGCAAAGTGTGAACTTTCTGTCAGGAAATTCACAATAGTAGTACGGAGTTGGAATTGTGCCCAGTGGATGGCGATAGGCGCTCCCATGGGACCTATACATAACAGGTGTAATGTGGGTGTTGACCTTTGCCTTCTGAATATTTTTATTTTTTTATTCTCGCTATTTTATGTTTTGTCATGTAATCTCGCTTCTCTACATCTATCTATTCCCTTACATATCTCTTATATATGCTGGTCCCAACTTGATAAATCATAGAAAATACTTAAGGGTAACTTAATTTTGTTTTAACAGAATATTGAAATTATTATTTTTTTCATTTGTTTTGGGTATATTTTATTTGAACACTGTTGTAAGCATGATGGTCACGCAAAACTTTATCTAAATATCCTGCTAGTAGTACAATAATGATAGTAATAGTGACTAGGTTAACTTTAACACTTATAAAATGCCTAAATCATTTTAGTAATGTGGGTCTTGGGAATGGCTATCAAATCATCAGGAAGTATAAATTTATAAGATTTGAGATTAAACATTGTAATTTTCTTACGAAATATATAGATATCACAGGGTATTTACCATGTATTTTGTTGTGGCGAGTGTAAAATTTGTTTATTTTTTCTTCAGAGGTTAGCTGAACAGTCTGTAAGTAAATAAAGGCAGGTACACACATACCATACACCTCCCATACATCCCCCATGCACCTGTGTCAACAACTTATGCGTTAGTTTGTTTGTGTTGCTGTGACAATAGCAAATAATAACATGTTCCTGTATGCCACCGCCTGAGGACACACACTATTTGTGTAAGAACATAGCATAACATCACGCTATGCCAGATACACGGATATGACAGAGGTGTACAACCCCACTTCTCACTTGTTAAGTGGGAGAACAAATTACAAAATTAAAACAAACACTTGCTAGAGACTGGTGACTGATGAGTTCACAAATAAATATACCTATCTGAAATAGAGTTAAATTTTGGAAAGTAATCACTATTCTAATGCTAATGCATCTATTCTAATGCATTTATTATAAAATTAAAAGCTGTTGGCTATCGAACTACTTCGAAATGGCTCGATCGTTTCCCGTAATTATTTTCGACAGGTTTGACAATAGGAGCTTTTTTATCCCGTTAGGTCAACATGACACACGATTGGAGCCACGGGCAACAGTTAGTCATCTACTAATAATAACAAAAGTCACAAAAAACACCAGAATACATCCAAAAGTACTTTTTAAGCGACAAATAAAAGTCTTTGGACATAACAATCGGAGTTGAAACTTGCGGACGTTTTGGTATGTTTCCAAAATACTTGTCGCTGTAAGCTCAGCTTGAGGCCGGAATACGAATACAACAAGAATTTTATATTCGAAACTTCCATTGAATTTGTTGTACTACAAGCTTTTGAATTAAATTGTGAGATTTATTTAGAGTTTGTGTTTAAAGTTGACTTTTGCATTTGAAATAACAAAAGGAGGTATTCCAATTTTAACCCATTATATCTATCCATTTAAAATCCTTTGAAATTTAAATCTAAGTAGGACTTACATAAATAGAGATTCTTTGAGACCAAAGCGACTGGTAACTTTTGCTTTTATCTCATCAAAATTACATTCAAAGCAACGTAACTCAATATCGTTCATGTAATAACTCCATAAATCAGAACAATCGCCCAATCCCGCCACTTTACAACCGCCTCTAATCAAACACTTTTATATTTTTAATTTCCTTCAAAGAATCAGGACGAGTTTCCTCGTAATTACTTACTCATTCGTCCCTTTGAATTTTTGGGACGATTCGGGAACTGCGAAAACTTGAACCGCGTTTTATTTTCTTGTTTTAATTTTTGTGAAATATATTTCGGTACGAAATTGCTTTGATATTTGATGAGTGCGCCGAATCCGTGAAGTGGTGAAGTTTAATCAAGATTTAAGGCAGGGAGTGTCTATAATGTTGATAATTTATGTTTTCTGAGATGAAACGAGAAACAACTTTTTTGGTTAAGTATTGTTGAAAGTGAGAATAATCAAACTTTTCTTATTACAAGGGTTGGAGCAATTTTACCACATATTTTTAAGAGACAAATATTTTTGAAAAATGACCCTTAGATGTTTACTTTTGTATCAAATATAATAATCAAGCTTCTGTGCCACCAGATATATATATTTTACAACTAGCTAAAGAGGAACCTAAGATTCTAAGGCTTTGCCGAACTATCAAACCGCATGCATGTTGCTACGTATTTAGAAGTTAAGCTGTGGCTTAGCTTCGAATATGTTCACAAGCTCCTTAAAGCCACATATTATTAGTATTTAAACGTACTCATATTAATATCACACATTACAGTACAGCGTTAACCCCGCTCTCACCGCACGACCCGCGCATCGACGTAACGGGCCGCACCGACCGCGGCCTAATGAAGCCGATGCGGCCCTGCGGCCCGTAATCACGCCGCATTCGAGCCATACGCGGCGATTAACGAACAAATCCAGGAGTAGTTGTATGAAAAAATGAAAGGAAGTGTTGCGAACGTGGACGGTTTTAAATGAGGTCCCGATTTATCTTCTGCGTTATTGCCTATGGTGGTGTTTTTAAACTACTGACATTGTTTTTTCTCTTTTTAGATAAAATATCGTCACGCAAAAAATGCATGTCCTTTGCTTAATTTATAGATATTAAAATGAAGATGTTCTTTAATAATCTGAACTTTTAATGATAAAATTTGCCACAATGTGTAGTTACCACTTGAGGGCTACAGTTCATCACAATATTGATTTAACTAAAATTACAGTATCTAGAAGATAAAAATAGTATTTAAAACAATATAAAAGTAGAAAAGCGGCAGAATAGTTTACAAACAGTTTCAACGTCTTCGTCGACTTAAGACGTAATCCACAGAGTAAAACTGTCTCTGTAAGATAAATTTATATGTCACTTATCTGACTTAATTACTTTTAGGTATTATTCCAACCAAACTATGAATTGCTTTTAACAAATAATGTGATAAAATTATCTTGCCTAGTGGTTACTAGTGTACAACAAAACCATGACAAGAAATCTTGAAAACAAATTATCTATAAAACAGCTCTGTAGATTGTCAAGCAGCAACAGAATATAACTCAAATATTCCATAAAAGTGTCCGCCATCTCAACTTAAATTGTCAAAGACTTTAAATCGTTCATGCGGACACTTCTATTTAATATAAAAATATGTCCCTGCTTTCGAATTCACAGTTCAGCGTTTCTGGATAAAGGGCCTTGCGCCTTGTTCTGTGAATATAATCTTCAGCTCGGTGCATTGGAATCGCTTGGCATCACGTCGCAAGACAATAATTTTCGTTTTGGATTGCGCTGCTGGTTCCTTCTGAGTATTAATAAAGCGGATTAGCTTTATAGTGCTGTAGATGGTTGAAGTGGTATTTTCAAAATGAAAATGGTAGTGAGATAAGATGGATTTGAAAGCTACTCGGTCTCTTTTATTAATTTAGGGTTAAGATGCATTTATAGAATAATAACGTGCAAAATTTGCAGTTAAATAAAGAACTTATAAATATTCTTGTAGTAAATCTGAATTTCCACTTTACCGAGTATGCTACATAATATCGAGGATAAACTCGCAAGCGCAAAAGTAGCCCGTAAATTGGAATGCATGATGTCACAAAGCCGAAATATATAGAGTATACTCCCGAAATTCCGCTCATGATCCCGGCTACACCACAAACTATCAGGTCTTTTAAGCCCCGGAATTCTAGTGTAGCGTCAACCCTCCGCTGCGGGCCGGGCGGGCCGCAGCGCACAACCGCGTATTCGCGTTCGCTAATTAACCACAAACAAAAGGTCCCCATTACTCACAGCCGCATCTCTCGTTGATTTTATTCAACTTTTATAATAAAACACGCCATTTTATTTCGCGGGTACATTTTATTGTTTGCGTCATTGTGAATTGGGCTGAGATTGGTATTGTTTTAAAGCCAAGAAAGCTCGAGGTTAAAGTGATAATCACGTTTACGGCGCCTTGACTAAATGCCTAAATGCTGATTATATCTTGGTTTGTTGAAGCATCTAAAAGCTTTTGTTTCTATTTAAAGAACTGTAAAAACATAAAATCTATGTACATTTTAAAAATGAAATTGATTTTGAACTGTATTTCTTTAAAGTTTAATTTACAAAAATCAATAGATTATCTTCATTAGGTATTTAATACTCCTTTTTATCGGTGTCACTAAAATCAACTTCCTAATAAGCTACCACCAAGTATCAAATTTATAAAAACATTCAAGCTTCATAAAATATTCCTCATCTTAAATAGCACAGCTTTTCTACATTGTAGAGTCTGTACGTGACCAGCATAATTATGACATTGCCTTTCAAATACGCAGCTATACGATATGGAAAATATTTTAAATCTATAGAAAATATGAAGAAAGCTATCGTAATACGTAACTAATTGAATCCAAAATATGCCGGTACCCGGAGCGCTAAATTGCGAACCGTGCAAGAAAGGTATCCATAAACACATTGATACAGTACGGTCATCAGCCTCAATCATTCACAAGATTACAGTCCCATACAGTCCCATACAAACTGACCGTCCCTTTATGATCCATTCACGAGGGTCCGACTTCATATTATCGATCCTGCAACAGATGTGACCGTCCAATATCGCTTCAGGTATCACCTGCCAGAATTATACAAATCTGCTATGAGCCGAGATACCTTTTGTCATATTTCAATAAGAATAGACTCTAAAATATATTCCGTTTCATATACTTGTACTTTAAAAGGGAAAAGAGATATTTTTAATGTAGAAAAATAACAATAATGTAGATAAATAAAGTAACTTGGCTGTGATCCAGTAATTCATCATCTTTGCATTGAAATGAATATGAATAGATCTAGGAAATGCCGTTAAAGATGTATGAGCTACATTTCATTCTAAACGAATGAATTTCACACCAGCGAGATACAATTATATTGCGGTTGAAGCCACCTAGTTGAATATAAATTAATCACAGTATAGATCTAATTATATAGAGCTGGAATTAAATTGTGGAACAATCGCATGATTTTAATTATGTCGCCCCTCGCTAAATTATAATTCATAGCGGTGTGTAAGTGGGAGAATTTAAATGAGTATTGTACGGCTGCCCCGACGACTGTTGGATGTTTTTGTTACAATAACAGTCTAGAAAATGGAGTGTAAAGTTAACTAGGAGAGAATACTAAATAATATGGCTGTATTTTTTTAAAGAAGAATAACAAACGTCAGTCTCGAGAGGGAATTCATTCTACTAATGGAGGACTAAGTAAATCTAAATGTAGCTATTATTTGTGGAACTTAATTGGATTCATTAAAATAGAAACTTCATAAATGCAATATCTGTTTTGATTTAATTTCATTACGGATTCATTACACTATATTAATTGTTTCGCCATTCAAATAAAATTATTATAATGGCTTTATTAAATTGTATGTATGTTTTTTGAAATAAATACAGGATTGATTTGATATGAAATTAATGCGTCATTTAAAATTGTATTGAGTAAAATACAATAATTATAATAAAAAAAGAATCATTAAGTAATTACATCGATATTGTTATCAAAGTAAAACAATTACGATACTGAAATAAACCAAAACGTATTCCTCCAAACCTAAAATTATCGTTACACAAAAGCAGTACATATCTAACAGTATCCAGCAGTACTATCTAGCAAAACGTGTTGCATATAAAGTGGTCGCATTATACCGACCAATGGATGATTTTATTCATACCGCCCGCTGCATTTAATTCATTTTAATTTTCTGTGCGGCGTTGTGCGGCCTGACAATTTTAATTATTAACTTTATATTTAGCGTTATTGATTTAGGGTTACGTGGCCTTTGTTAGATTATCTTTGTGTATTCTTTTTTAGGGGCTGTTAAGGCATTCCAGGTGTTTTAAGTTAAGTAAGAGCTTGCTTTTATTGTGGTTTCGAGTTTAAGATTAAACAATTTTAAATAAATCTAGACGCAATTAGTAAACTTTTTCAATTCAGAGAACTGTTGTGTTTTCGTGTATGGGTAAAATCATAAAATTAAGAAAATAACTTTAGCAACAAAAATCTCAGCTAAAAAAAACATTGCTATTATAATAGAATAGCACGAAAGCATATTTATTATCTAACAATAATTTGAGGCAGTACGTGTTGCATATAAAGTGGTGGCATTTGCCGACCAATAGATGATTTCATTCATAACGCCCGCTATTCATTTAAATTTTCCGTGTGGAGTTGTGCGGCCTGACAATTTTAATTATTAACTTTATTTCTAGCGTTACCGTTTTAGGGTAACATGGCCTTTGTCAGATTACCTTTGTGTAGTTTTTAGGGTAGGTTTGTTGTTAAGGAATTCGGGGCGGTTTGTGTTTAAACCTTTGTTGTATTGTGGTTGGATAAAACAATTGTAATTAAATCTAGACTAAGTTATGCTTTTGTGTATGAATTTGAGTGAGAGCTAGCATCTCACTTTTAAATTACGTTAAGTAGTTATTATAATTCACGAAATTATATTTTGATAGGAATATAGAGTTAGTTTGTTGATAAGATTTTTAACTCTAATTTATTTATTTAAGCTTTCAAGTTTATTATAAATACTGTGAAAAAAGTAATATTTAAAATACGAAAATTTAAAATTTTCTATGTCTATACCACTAGTGTTTTATAAGACAAATTCCTATTTGCGTAATATTATCTAACTTAAAATAATAAATATTTACCTGAAATAATATACTAGATTAATAATATAAAGTCTAAATTCTATGCACACCGCTATCTATAATTTCAATCTCAAACAATATCAGTATTTCTGAACCGAATGAAAGCCAGCAACAGCTGCCCGGCATCGATATTACTCCCAAATATTACATGAATACACTTGTTATATTATTATTTGACTAAGAAATTACAAGAAGCGCACCTTTTCAAGTTATTTTCAGATTCGAATATATCACTGGAGCGAAAGGTGAATCGAGCATTACAGAGCGCTAACTGTGGTACAAATCAAAATGTAAAAAAAAAATTAGGAGTTATTAACGTAATGTTTATAATCGAATCTGCAAGTTACATTACACGTGAATGCTCGCCGGTCTGGGAGCACCTTTACATTTGTCACTTTATTATTTGTTGCACATTTAATCGCGCGGCTGCATCGTCAAAGTCTGCCGTTGTCATAATTTGAATATTAGAATTAAAGACAATATTATCTGCATTTATGGAAAAAGCTTTCATTGCTGTGAAATCGGGCCAGTATGGGTAAGACTTGCACTGATTGTTTTTATATTGAGTAAAGTCACTTTGAGTTTGACGTATTTTATTTTGTATTTTGAAATATTTAGTATGCAAATAAATATATCTAAATACATCTTCTAACAATCAATCAAATAAAATCGTGTATAACTTTACACATAATTTTAAGTCTTTTCACATAACAAGTTTGTTCAAGTTATCAGACATCTAATAGAACACACATTAAAGTTTATTATAGAAATAATAATGGTCAAAACCGTAGAGACAGACCCGGCGCCGTTTAGTCAAAAGCTAATAATACGTAATAAACATTACCCTAATCTATTGTTATCGTAATACATTCAAAAACCTCAACCCGCTAGTTCCATACAAGTCTCGCAAAAAGCGGGTGTGTACGTGACCCAGTGCGCGTAATTAACCGACAATTGGCCCGTTTGGTCCATTTGCGGACCCTTTTAGGCCCGGTTCGGATATTACGTGTTGGTCGCCGATTACCGATGTAACCGCAATGTTTAGGGCCTAAGTGACCGTGTTTATCGCGTTCGGTCATGCCGCGGTGGACGGTTATGTGGTATTGTCATGGAGATAATGTCGGCAATTGTTTGTTAGGTTCATAATAGTTTATGGGTAAAATATATCAACAAAAGGGTTAGATTTCTAACCAATTATTTTTATAATACTCTAACCAAGTCATATTACTCAGCTGATGTTTTTAAATATTTATTTATTTATTTTAAAAACACTAAAGAAATATTATAATCTTACATTAAAGATTAGGCAAATAAATTGAAAATATATACATAGGTAAAATAAAAAGGCAAATATTTACATTAAGTTAGGCGTCATAGTATTCCTCCGCATCGATCTCGGTTGCGGGGACCGTGTTCAGAAAGAAGGCTGACAGCATTGCCACGTTGTAGGCAATGCTAATTCTTTGTGCTAAGTAAAAGCCAGCCTTCTGGTCACGGCAAGCGTCGATTATACGTTTGAAAAGATCATTGTTTTTAAATTAAATATAGATTCATCAGGTATAATAATTGACAGTCTTGTGGTCCAGCGGTTATTATTTGCAGCCACTCACCCCGAATTCTTGGGTTTAACCCCAGGCTTATTATTAGAGATTTTTTCGTTAGGAAATTCTCAGAAATAATACGAATTATACCCGATAGATGATGTTAGACTTACCCTCTGTCATATCATAAAGGGCCAACATAAAAATACAATATTCTTGGTAAGACGTATTATGTGCATGTCAGAATATAACTTAATAAAATAATACAAGCCTAATGAAATACAATGATTTTCACTACACAATAATTACCAGTTATCTCACAGCACAAGTATATTTGACTGAATCCAGAACAATAAAAGCTTTTTCCATAAATGCAGATGTATTAATCTCTTTAATTACGATATTAAAATAATTTTAACGGCAGTTTTCGACGATGCACCTGTGCGATAAAATAGGTATGACAAATAATAATATGACTAATTTATGTAATTGGTGTGCTACGTGGAAAGGTGTTCCCAGACTGCGAGCTTTCGGTTGTAATGTAATGTAATGTTGCAGATTCGAATATAACTCCATTGGCGGATTCGATATAATAAAATTTTACATTACAAGCGGCGAATGCTTGTCAGTCACGTAGGTAGATTGTAACGATGCTCAAAGTCTGGTGGTAGAGCTCTTGTGAACGAGCTCGATGGTGCAGCACCACCACCTTACCCTTAACCTGCCGCCAAATGGTAGTGCTTGCATTACTGTGTTCCGGTTTGGTGGTGAGATCAGGCCCTGAAATGACTGGCATATCATAACACCGTAGTCCTCAGCTGCAACGAAGCATCTACAATCTGCTTGCGGGGATTGTTGATGCCTATGGGCTATACTCCACTTACCATCAGGTGGACTACACGGTCGTTCGCTGCAGGAGTAGTATAAACAAAAAGTCATATCTGCAACGGTATATTAATGGTTAATGCTCTCCTGTCTGCAAGAACCTTTATTACGTAAAACAAATATTAGGTGTATTCGAGTAATATTTGGGAGTAATATCGATTCTGGGCAGCTGTTGCTGCTTGCTTGCATTCGGTTCAGAAATACTGGTATTGTTTGGGATATAAATTGTAGATAGCGGTGAGATAAGATTTTTGAATTTATAAAATAAATATATTTTTAGTTAATATTGTGAATACAACGGTCTGTTAAAAAGGCTTGCGACACTGAATTACTAAAAGATAATAATATTAGTTTTCAAAAAGCGCTCAAAAATAGGGAAAAAATATGTTATAATTTTTTTACTTATTATTAGCAATCTTGTATTGTTTTAAATCAACCGGCCAAGTACAAGTGCCGTATAGGCAAAAAAATCATGTCTGTTGTATGGGAACCCCCCTTAATTTCTAAAGTAATATTTAGTATATTTATATTATATATTATCCTGTTTTAAATATAACTATTAGAGTAAACATTAATTAGGATTGTAAATTTATAGATTGTACTTTTTTTCACTTCTATGGTTGCCTGGCAGAGAATGCCTTGGGCCGCCATTGTACTTGTGATGTGCATAAAGTTATAAAATAAAAATTAAGTAAATATAATACTAAATATATTGTGAATATTTAAAACGTTATCGATGTCAAGCTGAATTAAAATCAATCCAAGTACCAGCTCCGATGGGTATTGCATCATGAGAAGATTTGAAGTATTTGTTGTTATATCGGCGACAGTTGTACATCGTCTGTAAAAATTTCAACTCTATCACGGTCATGAGTTACAGGTGGCCATATAGAGCAAAACGATTTTGTATGGGAGCCAATATTTTTTTTAGTTTGTTTTGTAGTATTTGTTGTTATAGCAGGGTCATACATCATCTGTTAAAATGTCAACGTGTAGCTATAACGGTTCATAAGAAACTATCTAGTGACAGACGGAGAGACAGACTGACACCAAAGTAATAGAGTCCCGTTTTTTCTCTTTAGATTTGGAACCCTAAAATTAACAAAAGCAGAACGCAAAACTAGACAAATAGTCATCTTTCATAGCAAGCAGAATTGTATTTATAGCTATTTATTTACTATGCTAGACAAGTATTGACGAGCACTTATCATATCATTATGATGCAATTAACATAAAATACCCCTTTGAGGACATTCAAAACTTGTTGCACTACGAATTTTATTTCGTATAGGTAAGCTAGTATTCAAATCATCGTTTTATCTAAAAATCGTATTCATTACCTTTATCACAATCGACTACGTCGAATTCCGACGAATAAAGAGTAAAGGCCGGCATATCCGCAAATATCCGCGTTTAGTCAATTCGGTTATGGTCCAATGGGCTCGCTGTTTGTTACTGAAATAGTTAGTGACGCGAGTGAAAGGGTTTGCTTGTACGGGATCGGCGATTTTTGATAAACGGTTTGGTGTTGAAAAATATTTTTATTTTGTTACTGCCTCGATGTAGCGTAACTGCCTCTCTCCACGAGGTCTCGGGTTCGATTCTCGGAGAAGGCGATGTGTTATTTGTAAACTTTCTGTCAGGCAATTTGTGTTGTTAAGGTATGTTTTATTTTGTTTTGATCTAGTGGTAGTAGGAAAAGTGTTCTTTGGCTGAAGAGCAGCACGGAATCGGAATTGTGCCCCGTGAATGGCGATAGGCTTACTCCATATCAAATGGGACTAAAACATAACAGGTGAGATGTGGGTGTTGTACACCTCTGCCGCACCTTTCTGAGTAATATAGGCGTTATTTATGTTATTTTGTGTAGTCAATTTTATCAAAACTGATTTGGTGCTTTTGCGTGAATGATTAACCAACATCCATACACATGCCATCCACCCATATTCACTTACATTCACATTTATAATATTAAGATTGTGCTAGATTAGACTTCCCCAATATAATTAAATCAAAAGATCAGCGAATTATATTATTTGACTAATTTTATCAAATGACTTGTTTTTTTTTATCTTTGAGTATTTTAAACGTCCAATCGTTACCTATTTCCTGCCTGCAGTGAGCTCTTTATCAATGACTAGCTGTCTCGCGCGGCTTTGCCCGCGTGCTACAGTCCAATTCATTAATATGTTGACAGATTTTAACCTTATTAGAGAGAAAATAAGATTTGAAAAATTGATTAATGATTTAAAAGGTTTCCGTTCCATTTATAAAAACGGAAAGAAACCATGTATGACGTATAGGAGCTGTCCCTTATATATTTATTTTATTTTGTTTCAATTATTTATTTTCAAACTGGTCATTTGAAGATCTATGGCAGCCGAATAGTCAGTGTCCAGAATATATAGTATATAGAGAATATATAGTTCTCATATAAAATGATTTGTCAAATCATAGATTTTTTTGCATAGATATTTGTGTTCATGTCGTGTCCATATAGGTTTTTTAGTCTACGAATAAATCACATCAAACAAACAAAAAATCAAAATATTATGTAGATAATAGAATTGACAAACAATCAACATTATCATATAGATAAGGAGTAACTTGCAGTGATTCAAGACATAATATTTATTCGTTGGATAATATAATCAGTTAGTAAATATGCGTCGCGTTGTAAACTGGATTTCAACATGCTGCAATATAAATAGAATAACTGGTATTGTCAGCAATATTGGGACAATTTAAAAACTTTAGTTTTAAAGTGCTTTTAATAAGTGGTCTGTATTTCTGTGGTGTGTTTTTTGTGAAAATGGAGTATAAAGTGTTTGAGTATTATTTAAATAATAATAATAACTATAATGTGAATGGCAAGCTGTCTATGAATGTCTTTGGATCTAATTACCAGGTAGGTCATTTAATTCTTTCAGAATTAAGGCCAAAGATACAAAAAAAAAAAAATTGTACTTGTAATATAATAGCACATTTTAGCTTTGCTTATTCACTTTGGTCATGTCCAGTGGAATATAATTTTGTGTAAATTAAAGTGGATAAGGCGCTGGGTACGTAGAAACCAGAGGTAAACCGTAATATTGTATTAATCTTTTCTAAAATCAATCCAACAAAATGAAAATTTAAATACTAACACTGGCCTAGATTAACCCAAACTTTACGTCGTAGGCATATTATAATGTAATAGCACCTTCAAACAAATAATACAATAATATATTCTCACAAATACAGAGGTACCTATAACATAACCGAATTTATTCGATCAGGGCGCAAAGGCAATTTAAAGAAAACTAGCATATTGGTACTTCAATAATCAACTCAGTCTCTAAATGTCTTTCCTATTACCCTATGGTTGCAAAAAAACCTTTGGTGATGCTCTGTGATTTCGCAAATCCACGAATCTATTGAGTGGATAATGCATGTCTTTCCGGATGTTTCGTGTCATCTATTGTACCGACATATTAGTAGGTTGCTCCCTACGTACATATGTAGTACATATTACAATAGAAAATGAGTAAAAAAAATTGTTCGACTGTTTCTGAGTATAAAAAATCCTGTTTTCTATGGAACGGTGAGTCCTGTATCGTCCGTAGTACGTGGCGGCGCAAGGCTTTTGTAGAATTAGCTGCCGTTGCCAGATTAACTGCTCGTTGTACACAGGCTCTTGCAACGGTTTTCGGGTTATTTGTACCTAGTGTTATTAAGATTATGGTGATTTGATTACACTTATTGGTAGTTGGTTACACCAAATGTTCTGAAAACACGTAGTGAAACTAAAACAGTCTGACAGATTTTAGGTATATAGGCGTAAGCGCTTATTTACCACACTTCGTCCAAAATAAGAAAATAAAAGTATTTTACATAATTTATTAATTAAAAGTCAAAAAATAACATAACATCACGCCTATATTACCCTGAAGGGTGTGGCAGAGGTATATAACACTCACACTTCCCCTGTTATGTTATCGCCAATCACCGGGCACAATTCCCACTCCGTGTTGCGTTCGTGAATTTCCTGAAGGAAAGTTCACAAATAACACTTTGCCCGACCCGTGAATTGAACCCAAGACCACGCGATGAAAGGTGCATACGCTAACCACTAGACCATCGAGACAGTCGAATTGTATTGCAATAGAAAGTAATCTTATTATTATCAAGTTATTATTACTAAATCAATCATTATAATTTTTTTCTCATATTGGACTAAGAAAAGCATTGAATCACATAATATTATGTGAAATATTTTTTAATTAAATCTTTCTTCTTATTACAGGTAAGTCGTGATTTCGTAAAACGGAGTTGGCATTACGGCGGTATGTTTATTTAACCACGTCAAACACTTCATAAAACAAGTAAGCTACCACCTTAAACGCATTTTTAGTTTTCTTATATCGTGATCGGATTATTTTTAAATTCCTATTTATTACAATTACTTACTAATATAGTTTGTGTTTAATGGATGAAAATTAACGCCATGTCATTGTATTGCCTTAATTGCATTTAATAAAATTTATATTGAATAAATAAGTGTAGGAAATATTAAACGCATAATTAATTATATTACTTGTTAAATAGCTTTATTTTGAATCTATTTTTTGGTTTAAACTGAGAATCTCATTTAATTATTATAAGCGAAAACAAACAAAATATTATAAAAACTAAACTTAATTAATGATTATTTCAAGAGATAATTTAACTTTATGTGATATGTTATTCAGCCAGAATAAAATTTATGTTTTTAAACTTAACACAAAGGGTCTAAATTGCGTAATTATTATAAAGTTAAATAAACACCTATGCTCGACGTTAGCATAGGTATTTAATAACCTTTATAATAATTACGCGATTCAGACCCGTTGTCGATTTTTTTAAAAAATGAATAAAATTTAATAAGGATTTTTATCAAGATACTTAAATTTCCCAATTAATATATTTTCAAAAGATTTATTCCTGACCTGATCAAATATTCTCACAATAGGATTCAGTAAAGAAAATCTGAAAAAATATCGAGTTTATGGGCATACCTCTTCCATAACCATAGTAACTAAAGAACTCTTCTATAACTATAGTAACTAAAGAAATATGACTTTATTTCCTCAAGTCACTTCCATAACCCGGGATAAGTAGATAACAAATACACCTTTTCCCCTTTTCACTACTTTGTAAAGAAAGATAATCTTTTTCAAAAATAGAATAGAAAAGCGGTTGTTACCGGTTGTTACTGCAACAAACTGGATATATCCGGCATTGGAGGACCAATTACCGGGCCAGTGGCGGTTTTATCTGGATAAGTGGCAATGTTGTTTTATAATGTTTTTCATAAGTTAGACGAGGTTTTTGTTAGTTACGATATGTACTCTATTTACTACTGTTTTAAAGTTTATATATATTTCAAAAAGTTTCTACAATTTCTTTGAATTCTACGATACGTGATTTAATTTTCACAGAAATATCACACGTTTAAAATTTTTAATCTTTTTGTTTTATTTTTTGACTGAATTATCTATCTTTATTTCTCATTTATATGTCAACGATCATTAACAACTGTTGGTAACTAAAAACATATTCAGAAACTACTCCATTAATTCGGGCACCCAGTTAACTTGAAAACAAAAAACGACACACACTCAAAATTCAACTTTAACTTGTCAATATTAGACTCAATTTCGCTCGCATCAAAAATGCAGGGGTACTCAACCTGCGCCGAGCCCAAACCCATAGGTAGGTGTAAATTTTTAAAAAGATTATTTGAGTGGTCACAGAGTAATGGAGTGGTGTTGCCAGCAGTAATTACTGTCTGCAACCAGCTGGAACTGTGTCACCGGTGCCAAGTTTATGTGGCAACACTTCGCGTGTATTTTTCGAGGTATATTGTTGGCTCGCAAGTAAATGTTGTAGTTAAAAGTGTTACATAAAAGTGAGGTATATGGAGCGGGGTATTTATATCTTTAGTGCATTATATGTTTTATATTGTGTAAGCTATTGGGATATTTGTGATATAACACAAACAGGGCTTGTAGTCCACCTGATGGTAAGTGGTATGTTACGATGGTATACAAAGACAAGTTACAAAGTACAAGTCAAAAAAGGCTTCGACGAAATATTGATTTGCTTCACATTTTAATTAAGACTCCCATGGTTATTTATTAAAACTATCCATGAAGATTATCTAGATAGGTAATTATTAACAAATTAAAAATAAAACCAACTTTAACTGTTATCAATCAAAATTTTATCTTTATTTTTTATAAAATATTCCAAGCACAAAATTGAGTCTAAAATAAAATCCCATTTTGGCGCCAATTCAAGTAATATTATTGTGAGAAATAAAAGAGATAAACCCAATAACGTTCTAGGTTTGAGATTGTAAAATTAAAGATAACAACGTGCAGGAATTTTATTTCTGTATAAGATTTTATAAACAATGCTATCATTGTCGTAACAATACATTACAGGCAGAGCCTACACGCCCCCATTACGCAGAAGACATGTGGCAGATGTGTATAATATCCACATTTCACCGGTTATGTTTAGGTCCCATGACTCCCATATGATACGGAGTAAGCCTACCGCTATCCACCGAGCAAAATTACAAACTCGGTGCTGCGACTGAAAAAAATCCCAACAGAAAAATTCTAAATAACACTGCCGATTGGGAATGCCAAGGATCGAACCCGAGTCCTTACGGTGAGCGGTCGCTAATTTTACCCTTGACTACGAGACAGTTGTTTCCGTTTTTTTAATAAAACACCTTTTTTACTTGTCAGTTATTTTGCTACATACAAAATTATAAGCACGTGTATAATATATTATGTAGGTTCATTAATAACCATCGTATACCACGATTATACAGAGTGCGGCAAAATTAACTCATTTTCAGCAAGTACGTCTCGTAATTTTGTTTATAAACCAATTTACGCTCTCTAACGATATTCCATTATAATAATGACTATTCCTTCGAAGGAGGAGGTTAAAACAACAATTTCATTAACCCAGAAATACTGAAAGTATTTTTTCATTACATTAAGACTTGAAGACACTAAACAAAAAAATAGACTCTGAACAACTGATTTTATTTTCCTCATTTATTTTGTAGTGGAAAAAGAAATCTTAACAATGCGGCTTTAGGTTTATTTTTATTTGATTGCGAAGTTAGGTCAGGTAGGGGTCGTATAAAGGTCTTCGCACACAGTCACCTGTTGCGATTCCTCCCAGTTATGGGTCAATAAAAACGTACAGCTCTCTGTAATGACGCTCAGTGTGTCCTCTCATGAATTTGAAAGCAGTGTCATAGTATTTCGTATGTGTTTTAGTAGTTGTAATTTGCCGCTGATTTTATGATCTAACCCCAGGAGTGGCGATAAAAAATTGTGGGGGCTTTATGGTCACTAAAAGAAGACGTCTGGTAGTTTTGCTTTTTCTAGGGTACTACTTGAGATTGTGCATGACCAATTATTTTTGTTGTGCTGTATAATATCAAGGTAAACTTTGCAAGTTAGTAATATGAAATATATGCACCTACCTTTGTTCTTTCTGCATCACCTTAAGGTTGACTGGTAGAAAATGCCTAAGGCATTAAGTCCGCCGTTGTACTATATTTTAAGTGCAAGAAGTTTTAAAATAAATAAAAATAAAAAAATAAATATATTATGTACCTGAAAGGTTTTTTATTTTCTAGGTTTGTGGTGATAGTTTTTTTGTTAAAGAACTCGTGGAAGCATTGTAATTATTTAATCTAACGCTATAAATAACGTAATCAGTTTATTTATTTTTTTATAAAAGTTTGTCTCCGGCTTTATTAACAGGTCATATAGTCTAGTAAATGTATATGGGGTTGGTTTTACATCTACCAACTACTTTAAAATGAACCGCAAGCTCATTTACTTTATCAGTTGTGTAGAAAAGTGTTCCTTTTCTTTTCTCTAAGAAGTAACGTGTTGTTTGTCGAACGTGAGTAGATTTTCTCCTGCATGAGCACCCATACATATGGATTGGATACATTGTTTAAGGAAACGTACTGTAAGTAGATAATTCTTGTGGATTAAATTGAGTTGGCTAAAATGCTAATAAAATAATGCTGTAATTAGGGACGTGGTTGTTATGATAAAATATTTAATATCATTACAAACAGAATGACAATATAACTTTAACAAAAGCCGCAATCTCAAAAACATCTTAATATTTAAACGCGTTATAAATAACCAGCCGAATGAAGGGTGAAATGCAACACCTTCTTATTAGAATATCACATAATTTCTTAAAACGGCTTTGAAGTTAGTCGGAGCTTTTGGTGATTAGGGATGCTAGCAATATATTTTTCTGTCCGGTTTCGGTTTTTCTGTAAGTTTTTAACATTAATTAATTTATTTTGAATATTTATTATTGTAGAGAGAGCTTACCTATAAACTATCGCATGTTATGAATGTGGCTTAGTTATTTTTGACAGATAGTTAAACTTACAGGCACTCTCAAGGGTATTTAATAACCTTATTGATAGCACAACAATCTTAAAATCGCATGTGAGCAATACATTATTTCCTAGTCTCTTCTCTTATTTATTTTACAAAACTTTATTTCTATAATATCAATGTTTTTCTCAAGTTAGCAGCCCTAGCAACCCCAATATTGTGCGTACATTACGTGACAATTATTGTCTCGATCGTCCAGCGGCTTAATGCCGGTCTTACTGCAGCCCTTTTTATGCCCCGGCTAAATTACGACGACATTAGGCTATCCGATTTGTTTGTGTGCGCCGGCCCTTTGTGGGCTATTCTGCGATAAAGATTATTAAATAATGGGATAAGGTTTTTTGATTGTTGTAATGGAGTGGTGTTAATGTTATTACGGATGTTATAACAGATTTGGAGACATTTTTATATTTGTAAGTGTGGCTTGATCGGGTTATTTTAATTATTAACTGAATTTATAAATGTATTTCTTTATATATGTAGGCTTTTAAACATGCAGGATGTTTACGTGTGTGTGTGTTAGGGCATTTCTACAAAGACAAACACTACTTATCAGTTTATTTAAGTGATTTTTGGATGGTTACAGTGCAGTTTAAGTTATTTAGTATACCTACTATCGAACAAACGCTGCTTTTAAAGTAACGTAGTTAGTCTATGCAGGAAGTCGTACTATAAGGCTTATGGCGCTTGACAGCTGCCTAATAGGACAAGGCATATTTGGTCTATTGTCTAATGGGGGGCAAGCATACAAGCGCGAAATAGATTTAGTCACGTTTTTGCCATATTTTGCGCTCGTATGCTTGCTCGGATGGTCATGACTAATTATTTCCGGCGCCCGTACGTTATGTATTGTGTGTGTTAATTATCCTTATAAATGAATGTCACTTTCCCAATGAGTGTTGTTTCTTAGTTATTTGGATGAAGTTCCGACGTTTACGGACCATTTAATAAATGTTTTCTAAATAAATACGCGGAGTCTGAAAATGCTTGGTCACTGATTTTTTCCGTTCGGACTTATAGACGAGCTTCTTTTTCTCCGATGAGTAAGATACATTAAATTGTAGACTATTGGGTTAAACAGGATTTTATTTAAGGAAATTTTAATATTTACCTGACTTCAAGACTCTATTAAGCGTAATTTTTGCCTTTACCAAAATTATTATCTACTAATAGGTAGTAACACAATTTATGTATTTATTTATTTATTTAATAGGTCCATCAACAATATACATACAATAATATTACTATAACACGTGCTTGAAATTGTTTGGGTCTTGTATGCATATCTTTTATAAATGTACACAACACTCTTTGTAATTTAAAGACACGTTATTAAAATAATGAAAAAGAAAGAAAGAATACAGGATGCAAAAACTTAAATCTAAAGATAACAAAAATGTAACAACTAAATGGTTAGGGTTATGTGAGATCAATTTTAAACTTTAAACACAATTCAGAGCACTTTACTAAAATATATTTAAAAGACAGCAATCTTCTTTTAAATATGTCCACAAAGAAACTCGTCCCTTTAAACAACTTGTTGCAACAACATCTCCTTTTCGGCAGCAAAAAGCGGCTGGTCTATAGCCAGTTATTCTGTCTCGGACAAGGCTTCAACACGACGAAGTAATTTGGCACTTTTTCGCAAATCATGTACAGCTAGGGCGAACCCAACCGTGGCGCCCCCTACAGAATTGCTAATGAAACTTGTTTACCCGTCGCGCCCCCAGCGACACCTGTCGGTTTCCAAACGAACTAATTAAGGCGACCTGCGTAACTTAAGTGCTATAAAAAGTTGTATTTTTTTCATTTTTATGAGCTTCGCCGGCGAAAAAATAAGCTGATATTTTAAGGAAGTTGACTCAAGATTAATCTTTGTATTTTTAACTGGCTCTTTGTAGCTTCGGTTAAAGGATTACATTTTTGAGATGCAAAAATATCTTTTTCTGTATTGCAATTTATCTGCTACTAAACTGCTGTTCGTTGGTATAGTAGTTAGCAACTGCGCCTCGCGTTGCATTCCCGGGTCGGGCAAGTGTTATTTGAGATTTTTTTGTGAGGAATTGCTTAATAGCGGCACGGAGTTGGATTTTTTCCTGGTGGATAACGATAGGCTCACTATTTGGGACCTAAAGCATAACTGGTGAAATGTGGGTATTATACACCTCTGCCATACCCTTCTGGGCAATATAGGCGTGATGTTTTGTTGTTAATTTAGCTATTTGAAATTTTCTGTTTGCATTTCACTACTTACATTGATAATATATAGATAGAAAAAAAACTATCATAAAGTCATATTTTTACAAATTTTAATACGATACTTAGTAAAAAATTGACGAAAAACAGAGTTTTCCGATGCATGGTTAAATATTAAACTTGAAAACCGTTTTATTACTTGGTGTACATTTTTCTTTAGATTGGTTCGTTCCAAGTTAGGTCATTAATTATACTTCTCAGAGTAATTTAGTTATTTGCGGGCCAAACTCTTTTAGGCCTGGACTTCACCAAAGCGGACACGTGACGAGCGGAGCGTTGTTCTGAAAAACCGTTTGACTTTCGTTAATACATTGTTTCCACTCATCTTAATTGGATCCCACTTTTATTTTTTTTATTTTATAAAAAGCATATTAGTAATTTGCAAATACAATTGACTAGTATTCTTGTTAACCCCCTCCAGCTAAGCTTTATTTGCTTGTGTTAGGTAAGTTCACATCCGTGGTGTAATGGCCAGGATTCGACTTACGACCTTTCAATCGTAAGACTGATGCTTCATCCATTGCACCACGGCCGCCACTAAGTGGTACATAATATCAAATTTGTATGGTGCAATGAAAGCGAAGTTATCAGCTATTCCTCGCTGAAATTGAGCTGGGTGGCAGTAAAAGCTGTCGTCGCAATATAAGTATTGAGTACCTATATGAGTAGATGTGTACCAGTACTCATCTCCACTCTGACCAACAGACATCTTCGCTTAAGCCTAGCCAGTACGCATCTCCACATTTTCAGTGGTTACACAATAACATCTCTTTTCATCTCCTCTTCGGGCGTCACTCATCTCCGCTCTGGTGGGGCCCAGGCCTTAGGAGCAAATTTCTTGGAAACTGAGGTCTTTATTAAATTTAAATAAGAGTCGGTATAGATTAATGTGATTTTGATGGATCTCCGTTATTTTGTAATTAAGACTAATTTAATAAAAACTTTACTTGAGGTTTGATTAAGAAGGTTCAAGTTTGTGGGCAATCAAAGTATTTTATAAAATGCCTGAAAATTTTCAAGATGAATGTAATAACTGCCTCTAGTGGTAAGCGTATGTGCGCGACATCTTGTATTAAACGTAACTGCTCCACTCCCATAGACTTAACCGTAATATTTAATATATTTGAACCTTTCTTAAAACTTAGACTATCAAATACAAAAATAATTATTTAAATCTGACCAGTAGTTCCTGAGAATCAATACAATCAATCATACAAACCAACTTTCGCCCGCGGTTTTGTCTACATGGTAGGTGCATCAATAGACAATAGACAAATATTTATTTTCTCACCACAATAATAATTTGAGTACAACAGTCCTTAAATTCAATTATTCATATATATCATTATTAAAAATATCATAGTGGGAAACTGGTGCCTAAGCTAGGCGAAGCCTGTATTTCAGGTCACCAGTTCACCCGCCCGGTTTACTATTGATACAATTTGATACATATAGCGAATGATGTTGCGTAATAAAAACGTTCTTATAGTAATAAAAGTAGCCTTTGTTACGCGCCTTGTAGTCAATTTTCTGCTTCTCAATTTTCATCTTAACCTATGCAAACAGACAAATAGCCAGACAGACATTTTTTTCAAATTTATCGTCCAAATAACTATCTCAGCTCAAACATTGTTGTTGACATTAAAAACAGGCACTTTAATGTTATTTATTTGTATTGATGACTGACGTAACCTTTACTTTTTGACCTGATATGGAATGGAATGGAATGGAAAGTGGACTCATTTTTCCGCACTTAGACTCTCATTTGGTCCATTGTGCGTGGAGAGTCCTGGCTAACATAGCCAGCCTAACTCCGCCCAGAAGCACAGAAGTTTCCTGGGGACTTCACAGGCTTCGCGGAGTGACCTCATTGTTCCGAGGATTTGTTCCCGTTGAGAAGCAACGGCCCTACATTCCAGGACTACGTGGGAGACCGTTTCTTCGGCGTCAAGACATCCTCGACAGAGAGGACTGTCAGTGATTTTTATGGTGTATAGGTGTTTGTTCAAGGGACAGTGACCCGTTATTGACCCTATCATTATTTTTAGATTTGTTCTGTTTAGTTTTAGGAGGTTTTTAGTGAGTCGATGATTCGCTTGCGGTATTGCAAGTTTGGCTTGCCGACACTCAGCGATCTCTGACCATCGTTGGTTTTGGGTCTCTATCGATCTTTGGCGGATCCAGGTCCGGTATTGCGTGAAGGGGATTGGAAGAAGAGGTTGCGGGCCTTGTACTGTCGTATCTGATCCCCTTCTCGCTAGTTCGTCTGCAATGTCGTTACCAAGAGATCCACTGTGCCCTTTGATCCATTGCAGGGTGACCTGATTCCTGGAGCAAATTTTTTCTAAGGCATCGTGACATTCTATGATTAGTTTGTTGTTGGTTTTACTGTTAAGAAGAGCTTTGAGAACTGCTGCGCTATCAGAAATGAGTCTGATGCCTATTCCCTCTACTTGCCGTTTGTGAATGGCTTTTGCAGCGAGTGTTAGTGCAACACATTCACATTGAAATATTGAGCTGTGATTACCCAGCGGAATGTGGATGTTTATATTGAGGTCAAAGGAGTGTACGCCAGCACCTGAACCACTATCCGTTTTGGAACCATCTGTGTATACGCGTACTTCGTTGGCTCCTGATTGATCCTTTGCCTCCTCAATTAATTCTATGTTGTAGTTTTTGTTGAAGTTGTATACAGGAAGAGTCCTATCACATGGAGCAGCAATGAGTGGTTGTATCTCGATTGCCTGGTTCAGGATGTTCGTGTGTGGACTCGTGTGGTTTTTTCCCCATAGACCTAGGTGCATGAGCCGAACAGCAGCTATTGCTGCTTCTTGCTGTATGTAGAGGTCTAGGGGTAATATTTGTAGGGCCATCTCGATCGCTGTCGTTGGGGTTGTTTTCATACAGCCGCAGATGGATGCACATGCTAGCCTTTGGAAGCTTCTTAGTTTTGATATAGTGGTTGCTAGGATTGTCCTAGGCCACCATACTATAGCACCGTAGTGTGACCTGATAATAATGTTCAATAGGACTTTCGCATCATTACCAACTTTAAACCTACAAAAGAGAAAAAAAAGCTTCATTATTAATTCATACACAAAACCCCCATTCCAATACAAAAAACATACAGATATAAATTCCGTTACATGCATTCATCCAATTATTTACTTGTTATTTCCCTTTGAATAGAAAAGATATTACGTGCCCACCCATTCGAAATGAAGAATTTTCTGACGACCGGATAAGGGTATGTTTCTGTCAAGGGTTTTGCGTATTTTTCATTTAAAATATGCCTTATCATGGCTTAAGTGTTACTTTTTTACAAGAATTCAATATAATATGTGTAAAGACTACTAGTTTCCGTCCACGTTGCCGCCTGCGTGAAAGCTTATATAAAGTAGTCTATATGTTTTTAATGTGAATTATTAAGATGCTTGGCACTAAAAGATAAAGCTTTTTTGTTCGATTATTTACTTATACGACACAAGTAAACAATGTACAATTTGTTTTTATTAGACCTAGGGTCATATAGATCTTATCCGACCCATAAAACATAACCTGGCTGAATTTAAAAGTGACACAAGTTACACTTAAAATATGTGTACAAGAACACTGTTGTCACTTTCATTTATGTGCGTTACAAGTATATGCTTATGCTGCCAATAAGATTTATCTATCACCTGTGAAATTGGGACTAAAGTCTATATTATCATGTTTTGTTATGTCGTTTCCATATGAATTTTGTAATTTTTACTGAAAATAAACTAATTTGATATTTGAAGTAAGATTTTTAACCATGTCCACGCCAATTTTATCAATATCAAACTAATAAAAAAATACACTAAAACTATTTATTACTACAAACAACAGTATGTATTTTATACATAACAAGTGTACGTATTGCGTGAATGTATACATAGCTTTAAACCGCCCCACATCTGATATTTTAGCGCACGATTTAAATCACTCCGCCATTCTTCCAAATTGGTATTTCCATACATTAATATATTCAGCTTTTATTGCTATTGATTCACATAAAAACCGTCGACGTATGCCTTTTCGATGTATGCCTTTTTGGGGTACGGGCCTTTTTATGTACAGGATGGAGTTAAACGCATATAATTTCTTTCAAAATTTTTGCGGACAAAATTATTTTTTTTTTGGGACGTGAAAGTTTTATTTCATGAACTGTAGCAATTTTATATTACTGAAAATGTACCTACGTTTGATTTTACATGCTTGTATTTGTTGAAGTTACGTACTCTTCCACAAATACAAGTATGTCAATCAAGGCTTCTTGTCTGTCTGCCTTATTTCGTTACGACTTTTTCCCAACCAATGGGACCAAACCGATAGCAGAATGAACTTAATTGATATACTTAATTAATTTGGAATGATAAACAATCGTAAACAAGACCGTAGTATAATCACTGCTTTATAAAGTTTAATTATAACAACATAATTTTGCAATTTTCTACAAGTCAAAATCCAATCGTAAATGTATCGGATTACTCAAACTTCACCCTGTGTATGCCTGTTCGCGATGTTTTTACAAGATATATGGTTTCAGCAAATAGAGTACGAAATTACCCTTAAAGAAGAAACGACTTTCAGTACATTTTCAGGCCATTTCAGTCCATTAGCGTAGAATTTGCTTATTGAAATCCGCAAATCGATCTTCTACTTTTATTGCGCGTTTTGTACAAATGCTACTCATCAACCTATACATTATACTAAGAAATAGTTAAAAAAGAAATGCGACCGGCAGGATTTGAACCTGTGACCTTCTGCACAGCGGACAGTCGCTTTGACCAACCAGTCACGGTCGCCTCTTCTTCGTTTCTTAGTATAATTTGCTAAACATAGCTAAATGCTACAAAAGTAATCAATAAGAACCTGTACATTTCCAGTATAGGTCTCGCGTTGTAAAGACTTCTAGTAAAATGCGAGACTAGAATGTAAAGGTTGATCAGTAACCGTGTGCACATTGATACCTATGTAGACTAAATATCGGTCGGGCAAAGTGTTATTTGTGTAATTTCCGTCTGGAAAATCTCAATAGCAGCACGTCAAGGAGTTGACATTGTGCCCGGCGGATAGGCTCACCTCTGCCACACCCTTGTGGGTAATATAGGCGTGATGTTATGTTATGTTATATTTTAGTTAAATGATTTCTTTAAAGATTGCTTTACTGTTTTATCTGTTCTTTTTTTCTCGCTTAATTTACTTTTACTACTAGGGTCCCACGTTAAACGTTGATTTTCTTGAATTTTAAAATACTATACTCTTGATGGAAACCATTAGAAGTTATAAAAAAAGTAAGCATTTTTTATTTCAACAAAATATCTTTAATATTTAACTGCAGCTGGAACTACAAACCCTTTAAATATTGTATTCGTGATATTAACTACCATTTTGTTCATGTCTATTCCAATAAGTCACTAATTAACTAAGATAGGACAGAGAACAAATTTATTTTACTACTTTTTCTACAAATACCGTCTTCGTAGGTATTAGATACCGGAGCCGGGCCGCTCCCGTGTCGGCCCCGTCGCGTCTAACGAGCTGTCAAAGATACGGATCGGAACCGAACCGACTTGAATTATTGTTCTAACTTCGCCCGATTTCAGATATATGAGTATCATTGTAGATTTATGTATTTCTGTATGGAAATGTATGTTACTCTGTGTTACTTAAATTTCCTGCGGGTTTAGTGGGGGATGTTATCATAAGATTACGAAAACGAGGTGTTGCAGATTTCCATACAGAAAAAGTAGAACATTTTTTAAAAATCATACAACGGGTCTAAATCGTGTAATTAAAGGTATTTATTTATTATTGGTATTTCCTTTTTAATAAAAAGAAAAAGGAGAGTTTTTTTTATATTTTATTTATTTTTCTTTAGAAAGTATGTAATTGGTTTACTTCATCCGATGACCGAATGGCGGAGTGGGTAGTGGACCTGCCTGCGACGCCGAGGTCGCGGGTTCGATTCCCGCTTAAGACAAATCTTTGTGTGCATGAACATGGGGATTTGTCTTAGTCTGGGTGTTTCTATGTATTATAAGTATGTATTTACAAAAGAAAAGTATATATGTAATTAGTATCAGTTATTCTAGTACCCATAGTACAAGCTCTGCTTAGTTTGGGACTAGATGGCGTTGTGTGTGAGTTGTGAAATATTTATTTATTTATTTATTTTTCTGGGTAAAACATCGAGTAAATATAGTGTTGTGCGAAGTTACTCGATTGATATTTTGAAAAAATAGAATAATTTGACTTTATTTGTATATAGTATCTGTAAATTAAATTTCTCTTTATAATAAATTTAAGTTCTTCTTTAATGAAATCGATTATCATTTCAATTCGAATAGGTAACGTGTAAAGGCATCACTGATGTTGAAATGTCAAAAGAAAATAAACGGTTTCACAAGGTATAGCAATATAATCATTTTAACACTAATATTGACGGTAAAATTAAACAATAGAAAAAGGAGAAGACTGTGCTGGGCAAAATCAATCTCAGCAGCATTTCCATGAACCCAACCAATTCAGCCACCCAAAAGGCAAACGCTTATACTCCCAAAGTCCACAGAACATGAGTATAATATTGTTTGTGGAACCCTTCCACAGTAAGCAGCTTACTCTCCATGCTGAGTCAGCGATATTATAATAATAAGATTTTACTGCCCGGACTCGAATGCTGAACGCGGCTTACTTGTAGGAAGGAATTTCAGATATTATAGTGTGTTTTGAATTTTAAATAAACATATTTTTGGTGCTTTATTCCCTTTTAAGATAAACACATCGCCACATGTAATGTATAATTCAATAAAATTTCATAATTAATTGTAAAACAATCAGTATCGAATTGTTAAATTATATGTTTTTAATTTGGCTCTTGTAACGTAACGATCTATATAATTCTGCCTTTCTACAAATGCGATCGCATTTTACAAACGCCCCTAAAAAGAAAAATTACCACCTGTCACATCTACAGCGTGTAGAAAAAAATACATTCGCTAAAACGCACAATGTCGCGTGTAATCGCGCAAAAACGCGGCGCGTATCGAAGCGAAACGGAGTGAGAGGAGGGGGGATGTCGTCTGTTAGACAAATGGCGTGCTTACTTAGCCATCCAGGTTTTTTCACTTGTCGAGTAAGGACAGACGTTTGTCGACGGTGCGATTGTTACGCTTCATCGAAAAGGGTTGATAGTTTTTATTCGGTTGATTCACAAGTTCGATTTGATGAAGTTTTTTTTTCAATGTTTTGAAATGAAATCAATATTGTTCTTTTTCAGGCGGCTATTTTTGACTGTTTATAAAAGTTTAGACAATATTTCATTTTTGTATTCAAGTACGCCACGTATTTGTAATGCAAATAATATTCCTTTATAAGCGAGTACTATCGGCGGTCTTATATCCAGTATCCTAAATGTTTGCAAATACACTTAAAGCTTTATTGCGTGAAAAATTATTAAGATTACCCAACAGTACAATAAACCGGAAAGTAACTAATGTTAATAAAGCACCTTCTAAAATGTAATAAATTTTCACGACATCACAAAAAATGTAAAAACAAATGTCTTTCTCGTTTGACTCAACATGAAAAAATAAATTTGACTAACCTTTCAACAGGTCTCCTGGTACTTCAGAAACACCGTATTGAAAACTTACTCCATTATTAAGAATCAACCTGTATATTTAACACATCACGTGACAATTCCTCTTAAAAATATGTAACGTAAAGTTGAAAATGCCTTGCGCAACACTAAGCGGTTTACGTCTTTCGGGAATCAAGACAAACTTTAGCCATTTTGAGGTAAGAAGAGAGTATTAGTTCGACAAGTTTAGGAGGTTTTCAAGTTATCTGAAACGTTTATTTCTTGTTAAAGTAAAATGGACTGTTTTATAGGGTGCTAGAGCTCAGTTTGGGTTGGTTGAAGTTGGTTTGACAAACAAAATTTGCACGCAGTCGAGTGCTGACACATCGAATGTGCTTTTGTGTTTATTTTAATTGGTAATTGTTTTCGCTAGGTGGCGCTCGTTTATCGAGCTCTCCAGCAAAATGTAACTCGATTTGAAGTCTATACTCGCGAGGCAATGTTTAAGCTCATTTATTTAGTGTGCAAATGTAATTCGGAGTATTATTTTCATGTTTCGTAAATAGACATTGTTGTGTTAAACTATGTAGGCTTTGTGGACTCGATTTAAATTCGGAAGCTTTGGATGTTTTGTGTTACTGTGCCGACAATGGCAAGTAGTAAAAATAAGTCGAATGGAAACGGAGTGTTATGACGTGGTGCTACCCGTTTTACTGGTTTGAGATTCCGGAAAAGGAAAGCTAAGCTTTTATTGATGTCATTTACAAGTTAATACTAAAGATAAAGACTATATAATTAGTATTTTTATCACTACATAGTATAAAACAAAGTCGCCTTTTCTGTCCCTATGTGCGCTTAAATCTTTAAAACTACGCAACGGATTTTGATGCGGTTTTTTCCAATAGATAGAGTGATTCAAGAGGAAGGTTTTTATGTATAATACATGCATAGAAAGGGGGAATTGTTTTACTCCAAATTTAACGCGTGCGGGCCACGGGCAGTAATGAATAAATCAAACTACTGGATCGATTTTAATCATTTTTTCAGTGAGTGACATAGGCTATATATTATATACCCGTGCGAATCCGGAGCGGGCCGCTGTGTTTTTATATACAACGTTCACAGTTTTTCTGTAGTGTATTTAGTATCAGCATTGTACCCGTGCGAAGCCGGGGCGTGTCGCTAGTTTTATATAATTTAGCTTGAGTATAAGTCTTTAAATAGTCGGAACATAATGTGCAACAAAATAATAAAATAATCTATGTTTGCGTCGAAATTCACCCAGGTAGTTACCCGTCATTCAGATAATGTGGACCCACATCCACGTAGTCTCCCGCACAGTACAAAGGGTTCACCTACATTTCACTTACATTCTACCCCTTAATGTCAGCCCGCACAATGTCCTGAATCAGAGACGTGAATGCGCACAGAATGCCGCAGTAATGGGCACGGGCGCATCGTCGTTCATTAACATTCCTCGGGCTTTAAACCTGCCGCTTATTTTTGTATAGAATATCTTACTAATATTATAAATGCGGAAGTTTGTGACGATGTCACAATGTTACTTGCTCTTTCACGCAAAAAAATGCATGCATGTAGTGTAGCTTATAGTTTAGCTTAACATAGATAGTTTTTATAGATGCGATGTACCACGTGAGCACGTGAGTAATGGGTTGAGTGCTTCAGCCCCTCCTGTACGAGCGTTTTAAAGACATCCAAACATAATAATAATCATGCTTAGTTGTTGATTCATCTATTGAAACTGCGTTCCTCAACTGATCTTTCAATATTAATTTTGCTGTATGCATATATCTGTTATGTCACGACCCATATCTGAAATGTATAATATCTACTTTTAATGTAACCATGATTGTAATGTGTTTTAACGCCTAATAAAAAAAAATCTTTGGTACTTTACAATCTTGATGAAGATGTTGGTATATAGGGTGTTGCTTAATACACAGAAATACTTGTCCTTATTTTGGTATCATTTTGACAGTTATAATTATTGTAGAGAAATAATTTGAGATTTCTTTCTTCTTAATGGTGTCATTTACATTTTATTGTAATTCCTCTTTGGAGCATTAAATCGACTTCAATACAAAGATAAAATAAATCTTGGAATTTTCATTAAATGTTCAGCGCATAATTACCACGAATATCGGAACAATAATTCATCAGGTCTTATCGACACATAAATTATAGTTAAATCCTTTTATTGTGAAGTAGGTATTACATACAGAACAAGGATGGTTGCAGTTTCACTCGTAGGTATATTTTGTAGTAGGTGTCATGAAATTTTCAAATCTTCTTCGTATGAGACCATGGTATAACTATCTTTAGCCGATGTATACCACTTACTGTACTGTACTCAATAAATAGTAAAGATGTGCCGACAAACCGGCGCTACTATAAATGCCAATATTCTAGGATAAGAAGTGCAACATAACTTGTGCCGCTTTGTAATATATTGTATGTGTTGGATCAACAGTCTATACGAAATATAACTAGGTTTTCAATGCCTTTTCAATTTAACCGATTCTAGTCCGCGGCGTCGTTGACTTGTAGTGTAGTTGTAAAAGTGTATAAACAAACAAACTAATATTAACATTTGAATGATGATAGAAGTTACTCTACATAATTATTATGTAATTTTTTGACAACGTAAAAAAAATGTTTTCACTTGGTACCTACTACATGTACAGTAGGTACATAAGACTTTAGCTCTTTTTTATCCCTTGTAACCTCAATTGGCTCACAAACGTAGGTTTCGCTAACCGAGTCTTACTCCGCAAAGGACTAAATAATACGATTGGCGACTTTGCAATGCGACTCCACAGGAATTAACAGTTGCTCGGTAGAAACGTATTCGCTGTGGCTGGTCGACACATTTTTTAAATACTTATGAATTTTAGGTATCTTAAACCTGGTTATTAACAAGGTTTATACTTCTTGTTAAATATCTTACAGAAGAGCTTTTTTGAGCTGGTTCGTGGGGCAAGAACTATATTAGGGCTTATAGGCGTATTAACAAATAGTAATACAAAATTTTGTGTATGTAAGAATGTGTGTGTCTTTAAATTTTGTAACAAATAATTGGATTGTCAATATTATCTTTCGTTGGCTTACATCTAGTTTTAAAATAAAAGTTAAGAAATGTGCGTTCAGAGGTGTACTCTGCCACATCCTTCTAGGTAATATTGGCATGATGTTACTATGTTGATGATGATGATCTAATGTTATGCACGAATCATCAAAATCAGTTTAGTAGCTGTTTTTCAGATATGGATTAAACTCTTAAACGAAGTCGGTTAATATTTTAGTTTGAGTAACTTTTGTTGGATTTCCTAGTTTTAATTCTGTGTAACCGCAATCAACTCAATATCTTTGTCCGGAAACATTTCACTAAACCGAGTTTTCTCCACAAAGGACGGAATAATGCGATTTGCGACTTTGCGATGCGACTCCACAAGAATTAACAGTTGCTCGGTGAGACATAAAGTCGCTGTCTCTACTCGACACATTTTTCATTCATTTAATTCTTTTAAGAATGATGGATTTTCCACTCTCCATTTTTCTTTGATCTTAGAGTGGTGGACAGAATTGTGTACGCGTTCTTACGATCGAAATTTGATAAGAAACTGGAAATTGCAAACATCGTAATGACTTAAAAGTTCTGTGCTGAGTTGGTTATAGACAAATAATTAATCAATTATTAAAATAGTATCTAGTTTTTGATTTTGTACATTGTTCATCAGAGGCTATTTTAACTGATAAACATAATTACATGACAAATAAAATGACAGCACATGCTGCGTCGTTAGGTCAAGCGAAAGTTTCGATTAAAATGTTAGCACGTTTGTAATGCGCGAAGAGTAGTTGACTTACTGAAATTAGCAATTAACCGCATATTAACAGCCTATACGTACACTTTATCATTCTGTTTCTATCGCCAAGCTGAACTATTTTTGAGACGATCATAGTCACACTTTTAAGCAGAAAAAGCTTTGAAATTAAATAAAAGAAGCTTAATGTTTCCAAGAAGTAATCTCGCTAAACATGAAAAATGTATCCACTTGACTAAAGAACAATTTTCCTCAGCGCCTGATTATTTTCTTATAGCAACGAGTGTCGGTTACGACATTGCTCTGTAATAATTTTCAGGCGTTAATTTGGTATTGGCCGTTGAATTAGGGATAAGGTACTGTGAAATTAATAAATGCTTACTGAATCCGCTATATGCCGTAATATTTTCAATTTATAACTTAGTAGTCTTTTAAAATACTAGTTGTAAATCATTTTATCGTATATCATATCTCACAATATAAGAGCACTTTTCTCATAACCTTTGAACTGCTTAAACTTTGAAAACTCTTCTTAATGTATAGTAGCAAAATTGGTATAATTTTATAATTTAATAAAACACTAATTATAACTAGGTATCGATCGATCGTCAGAAATCACTAAGAAAGCAACATATTGCACATACTTTTTAGCCTTCATTATTAAAACTTGCGCGAAAAGTACATCTAAAAGTACAAAAATATTAACATCAAGCTACGGAACCAATCCAATATTCTCAATAATCTCTTCGTCTGCCTGTGCCCTAAAACAATAAGGAACAGAATTTAATATCAAATGCTAAGACAGTTCAACATCTAAAATATTGATTCGAACAGAAAGTGTGCACCGAAACGAATAAACAGCGGAATGGTCGGACAGCGCCCTCATCCCATTCGGTTTAATAATTACTCCGCCGCGTTAAATTTTCATTGGCCGCTCCGTAATAATATGAATATTAAAGCAAAGGTCAGAACTAGTGATGTGAAACCCGTCCTGTCACGCGCGGGCTTTTCCCCGGACTTTACATAATCCTGACGATAATCTGTCACAATTTTTCCTTGATCATATTAAATGTTCCCTTTTGATCCGTTGATATTAAATAGCTTTGTTCCTTGCTAATCTGGTTTTATTCAGACAAAGTTATTGTGAGGCAGAAGTTTTAGGTCACGATAAAATCTATTTCGGACGGCAAAGGTTAGAGACCGAGGTGTTACGTGTTACCTGTGCAAAAATATCGCTTGTTCCAGTTTGGTTCTAAGGAAAAGATATAATAATGTTATCGAAAACTTTGAAATTCTTATTTTAGCGTAGAAAACTGCTTTACTTTGAGTTGGTTTCTCTATGTGGTACTTTTTGACTTTAAAAATACTAACTGCTGCACAAGGCTCCGCCCGCGTGGTTTTTTATACATCAATAAATACTCTTTATGTGAATAGGATCAAATTTCAAGCTTTATACAAATATATAAATACATAGCATGCCTTTATATGTAATTTTTCTTTAATTAATTTATACAACACGATTAGTGGTCGAACATAGCGCATTATATAACATATATTATAAGACCTTTGTAAATTGCCTATGTTTCACAAATAAAGAATTATGAATTATGAATAAAGCAGTTTTTAATCTACACCTATAGACGCATTGCCTGTGAAATTCATGACAAAATGCGTGTAATAATATAGGCCAGGCATTTTTGAATACATGACACATGTTACGTTACGATTAATTAGAGTTGGTTCGCATCAAAAGTTTAAATCTTTTTATCCTTAAATCCCGTTAAAGCTCGTACACGCACAACACTAGTAGGCACTTATTATAATATTAATTGAATAACATTTTAGTGCCTAGTTATACATTTCGTACTTTTGTTCTACTTAACGCTGAATAACGCGGTTTTTCGCGTTTGTTTAAACATTTTATTGGTTAAACAACCATCTAATTAAAAGTTAACTTATTGGTAAAACATTTAAACGTTTACTTATTAATTAATTTAAGTGATTGTTATGTATAATAACTGTGAAATACGTTCAGTTAAAACTAGCCAGAGAATTATTTTTATAGAATAAGTCCATAATAATGAGTCCAGTCAAAAGTTCGAACTGTTAGTCAGATGTGTATATTATAAAACGTTCTCAAAATTAGATCCTGACGTAGGTACATAAATTGTTGTATTTACGTAGGAATTTCTAGTTTTAATAGTCACGTGGATGTTATTTAATATTTTAGATATCCATTATAGAAAACTGATGTCTGGTGTTAATTTTGACTAAACAAAGAAATATTATGACAGCTTTAACACAACCATATTTTAAGCTTTAACTACTAGGCTTTTGTTGCTGGCACTGTTTCTTGTAATAACATTTTAATATCAAAAGAAGTATTTTAGTTTAACATTTTTTACCAAAGTTATAAAAACGGCAGAAGCGCCTGAACGTTGCAACATAGCAACAAGCATCTCATCGTAAAACAACTACAGCATGATAAAAGCAACAGGCGCTTCCTTTGTGAAATGAGCAGTCTAAAATTAATATTATAATAAATTTATTCAACTTTTCAAGCGTAAATTTGTGTAGGATATATTCATGAGATACTGTGTAGGGAGACGCCCCAGAGTACAAAAAGCTACTAAGTTATTTAAGAGAATGGACAAGGAAACCTGCTTAAATTGTACCTATTTACAGACTCTGCTTTGGATCGATTTGATCTTACTCAAGACTCAAATGACATAATTACATCAGTAACAACAATGGTATTTTGGTTATGCACATAACATAAAGAAACAAGTTATTGTCAATAAGCTTTTTTTCTGAATGGTAATTTTAATATCAGTTTGTATTTATTTTTAATTTGTTGCCATGGGTCTATATTAGCAATGACCTCATTAATGTAATTCTTGGTTTCCCTATTTGTACAACCCTTAAATACTACCTTCACCTGATCGCCTGTTTATCTCAAAGCCAAACAGACGTATTCCTAATTACGTCCCCTTAAACCGCATAACACGTTTAAAACACAAAACAAACGCGAACGAAACGCGTAATCTCACACAACAATAGCCGATAGGGTTGCCCCTCCGGCTATTTATTTATCTCCTAATCCCCTTGCTGGTCACCCGGACCAATTTAAAGAGTACAACCCTAGCTGTCCTTTGTAATGATACTACTTTGAGTTTCGACCCTTTTTGGGATGTATTTTTGCATACGTATGGAGTATTGTGGATTTTCTTGTTGATGTATGTAGCGCGGTTGGCTGCCTGACAAGTCAGTTTTGAGTATTAGTCTCCTTTTAATAATAAGGATCCTGTCAGTAAATAAATTAGAAAATTGCCTTCAGTAAATGTTTGCTGATGTTATCGTAATTAGTTGCTTCGTTGTTTAAGTGTCAGGTAATAATGGTTGATTCTATTGCCATCTATTAGGCACAGCTCGAGATTCCGTGCTGCAAGAAAAAGCCGGACAACAGAGAGTCTTAACAAAGAGTATCGTGTCGCCCTGTCGTAGGCTATAGAGATCTGATGGCAGTTGCTCCGCTTAATATTCTGATATGCAGCTGAATCTATTAGACTAAAGGCAACCCCTAATTTCAAAAGAAAAAAAAGCTCGATTTAGTTTTTAAGTTATAAAATATAAGGTAGTTTTAGGTATTTTTTTATAGTTTCTGTATCTTTTGGTAGATTTTGTTGTTTTTGGTATATCACTATCACTCGGGAGTAAGTTCGATTTCTTTCGGGTATTGTAAAGGCCCTCAGCTTCGCTTGGGGCTTCATCCACTCTCTATGAAATCGACTACTTTCATACATTGGTGTACTTTCATACTTTTGCGAACTTCCGGTGTTCCAGTGAACTTTAAAATATGCCCTTTTTAACCGACTTCTAAAAAAGGAGGAGGTTCTCAATTCGATTCGTATATATGTTGCTTTTTTTTTTATGTTTGTTCACGGATATCTCCGTCGTTTATGAACTGATTTTGATGATTCTTTTTTTGTTGGACAGGAGATGATTCCAAAGGGGTACCATAGTCAGCATGTCGTGATCTGATGATGGAATCTCAGAGAAATCGAGGGCAACCCTCGAATTTTATAGGCACATGTAATGTTTTTAGTGTGTTTTTCAAAGCTACACCAGTATTTACATATTTTTATGTGGATGAGCTGATGATGGAAGGTCAACTCCTCAATGGTTAGGAGTTAAAGGATAATTCTTTTACTACTGTACACATATTCAGACTGCTAGTTATGATTTCAAGTGAGCTGTTGGAACGGAGATATTTCAAAGGTGGTCCCATTGTCAGCATGTCATGATCTGATGATGGGACCCCAGAGAAATCGGGGGCAACCCTCATATTTTATTAATCGAGGCCAGGATTTACGCTTGGTCACAATAATTTTATGTGGTTGAGCTGATGATGGAAGGTCAACTCCTCAATAGTTAGGAATTAAAGGATAATTCTTTCACTACTGTACGCATATTCCTACTGCTAGTTATTGTGTAAAATGAGCTGATGATGGAAGGTCGTGACCCTCAATAGTCAGGAGAAAGGATTTAATTCTTGTTTATTATTAATAAGTTTTCCGTCTCAAGTAACCATCGTCTCCTCATTCGAGAAACATTCTTGCTCGGTGTATCCATCACTTAAAATCGTAAAATAAAATAATTTTTAACAAAAAAAAAACCGACTTAAAAAAGTAGGTAAACTAAAAAGCAAAAAATAAATTTACTTCGCACAAAATAATACGTTTTTTCATATAATTAAATAGAAATTATTAAATAATTATTTTATAATTCTGAAGTCGGTGCCAAGTAAACAATTAATAACTCTGTATAGATAATATCAATCGTTCTAACAACATTTTACTAACTGAATATTAGTTATATTTCTGTGGTAATTACCAATACTGGGCGACCGCGCACTAGAACAACTACGCCTCCCTTTTTGTGTGAACTGTAATTTGATATTGTAGAAAGGTTGTTTTTACTTGGCACCGACTTCAGAATTATAAAATAATTATTTAATAATTTCTATTTAATTATATGAAAAAACGTATTATTTTGTGCGAAGTAAATTTATTTTTTGCTTTTTAGTTTACCTACGTTTTGAAGTCGGTTTTTTTATTAGTTGATTTTTATGGCAGTTCGCATGATGATTATAAGGTTCGAAATAACCGGCGTTAACCGAAGTTAGCGGAAATCCCCGAAGCTAATTCTCTGGGTGATAGTCAAAAGGTTTTGTTCTGATTGTGGCTTTTAATTAAAACTTTTTGTTTATGTGTTTCGGTAAATGGGATTTTATTGGGCTGTTTCGTTTCCCGTGTCATAATTAGTATGAATATACCTGGTCCTTTGTGGGATAGGTGTTATTATAACAACGTATAATAAATAGTAATATAATTAGACACCTAACTGGGAATCCTAATTAAATTCATACTTTCTAAATCCTTACCGCCGCGACGCACACTGGTTCAATTTGCCGATTTTTCGGTCTATATTATTTGAGTAGCTACCGCTCGAGCACCTTACTCGGCTGGTACCCTGACCTTGACAAATTGTGCATTTAATCCTTCCTTATGAACTACTCTCTTTATTAGTCAAAACCGCATATTAATCTGTTAGGTCGTTTTTGAGATTTTCGCGAAAAACAAACAAAAAGAAAATAACTAAAAGTATATTGCTTTAGTTTACTGAAAAAAGTATATAAAAATAAAAATTACAAAAAAAAGTATATAATTATGTATTAATAGCAGTTATTTTAGTACTCATAGTACAAGCTCTGCTAAGTATGGGACTAGATAACGTTGAATGAAAGTTGTGTGATATTCTGTATTGTGTGACTTTATATTATTATGATCATCTGGAATCCTGTCTCCATTGTGTCTCTTTACGCCCCTCTGTTTTTTCCCCTCTGGATATTGGAACCCGTGGTATTACGAAATTACCTAGCTCTTAATAAAAAATGCCCCATTTTTTCTGTCCCAGGTAGGTCAAAGGCTGCACATGTCGAAACCCAAACATCTTGAATCTCATAAACAATTCCTGAGATCATACAAAAATGTCTGACCAATCCCACCCTACTTTTGCATTGAGTGACCGTCACCACACCACTACTAGCATTGACCTAATCACCTCTAAATCTTACCACCACGGAAATAAGGTTCAAAATCGTAAAGCAAAGTCTTTCTGCAGTGGTATAAAAAGTGGTCCAGCATGAATGGCACTTGGTACAAAGGGCGCCTCTCATGTTTCAGGGGTACTTTTTAAATGGCGACCTTGACTTGCTTAGAAAGTTAGAAATGAAGACTTTTCATTCGCAGTACACAAGCGACGTTTTTAATGGTTCACTTTGAAAGAATAGATTGGGAGATTGTTTCAGTCATTTCAAGGGTGAGATGGTATCGTCGTGAAATAAATCGGGTTGAAATCTTCTCGATGTAGTTTCTTGAGGATGGAAGGATGCACATAGTGATGTTCTTTATATAATTTGAGTGATTAGAATAAACTATATTTTAATTAATTAGTGATAGGACAAAATTCCACCGGGTTGACTTTATAATAATTATTCATAGTCATAGTCATTTATTCATAAAAAAATTTAATTGTGTTTAAAAACATTACATACTTAAGATATTAGCAATGAAATAAAAATATAAATAAAAATATAATTAACCAATAAATTCATAAAAATACATACAAACAAAATAAGTGATAATAATACATAGTAGTAGTAGTAGTAATAAAACAATAGTAATAGTAGTCAACTTACTTTCTCTGCGGTTGCAGAAAACTATGTTTATCAAACGATGCAATCAAAAATTATCTCAAAAAAAACAAACCTTAATTCACAATAAATTGAGTATACCACGAAGATATTCGTTGATCTGTAAGTTTTAGGCTATATTATAGGCAGATCTTTTAGCTTTTCCAGCCACACTTAGACACGTCTTGCACTAAGTTTTGTGTGAGTAAGCTAAGAAATATGTGTCTAGGACTTGACAAGATGGAGAGCCTCTCGGAAGGAGACGGATCGCGAGGAGTTACAATCACACCTGGATGGAATCTTTAGTAGAATTTTATTAAGGGCTCGCTTACAGAGAAAATATGCTATTATAATGTTAGCAAACAATAAGGCAATGTTTGTGGCTATAATCGTTACTATTAATAGTAATCTTCAGGACACCAGCAAGGACGTGTTTCATATTTCTATGGCAAAGTGCCCTTTTTATTCATTGATGCGAAACTAGCCGGCACCCTAGATTAAAGCGTTATTTACCAAGCATGGCCTTATACAGGGTGGATGCGACATTTATCGCAAATACATATTATCTGTGCTGCGTCATAGCGGCATTTATTGAAACCACTGCTGCCAACATGAAATTTTTCGTATTAAAAATTGAACAGGTGAAAATGTATACTTTTGCGTCCTTTAGCTCATTAAGTACCCAAACAAAACAGTGAACAATGCAACCCTAAATTTTGGGTGTTGGTCATTTAAACCAATCCTGGAAAATTACTCCACAAATCTTTACTTAGCGCATTAACACTTATACTATGTATAGGGTAGCAAGCCATCGCTTTGATCATCCACTGTGCAAAAGCCTTACCCTGTTTGAAGACGAATTCAGTGACAAAGCGACAAAGACAAAGGCGGCGACAAGTCGCGAACGTTCCTGTGTCGCCTTGTCGCCTTGCTGCCCTGTCGCCTTCTCGCCTTGTGCCTCTGTCGCTATCGACAGCCGACGTGTGATCTGTTTTATTGAGTTTCGGATAAAAATATTGTTTTCCTGACGTGAGGATTTGGAAAAACGTCAGCGCATTTTTGAGATTTCTATTATCGTCGTTAAAGATGTAGACTGTCTCGTTGCTTCAGTGGTTAGCTTAGCGCCTTTCACCGCGAGGTATTATGTTCGATTCCTGGGTTGGGCAAAAGTGTTATTTGGGATTGCAATAGCAGTACGGAATTGAAATTGTGCCCGGTAGATGGCAATAGGCTTATACCCTAGCACATGGGATCTAAACACAAAACGTGAAACGTGGGTGTTAAACACCTCTGCCACACCCTTCTGGGTAATATAGGCGTGATTTTATGTTATATTTAGAATTGATACACTAAAAAGACAACAAATAAAAGTTATACGATAGTCATATCGACCACATTGATATTCAACAATCGAAGAAATAGGCCGAACTCTACAAACATAAAATAAGTACTTGTTCAAATCTGATCTAAAATAAATAGCTTGTTTCTACCCATGACTACAGGCTAGACTTATACGAAAATGTTATCTCTCTAATCTTCATTATTAAATGTATTATATGAATGAAGTGTATATGTATTATACGAGTATAATAAACTAGCATCAACTGCGGCTCCGACTGTGTGGTATGTCAACAAAAAGTAACCTATTAATTAATTCATTTAAATTTTATTAAAATACGTTATGAAGTTTTTCTTAAATAAGTAACTAATACTCATCCATACATACATTCTCATATTTTTACGTAACAGGTTAGATATCAACCTAAGCTTTCATAAATCAGAATCACGCAACATTAAATAAACAATCCCATCAAACATTAAAACCACACTCCCTAACCACAACAGAAAGAAATATATCTTAAGAAATCAACACATACCATTTGAGCGACAATATTCATCTATGCAAATACGGGAATACGGGCTTACCCCGTCCCGGGGGACCGGGATTCGCGGGATCGGGAAACGTCAAATGATGCGATGCCTTTGCCATCGGGATTTCAAAGATTATTCTACATTTTTAAGCTGAAATGTGTTTGCCATGTTTTTTGGGAGCTTATGGCATTTTGTGTGTCGTTTTTCATGTGGTCGATGGAATTGTAATTTAATATTTCCCATAAGCTTGTATTATGGTGTTGGTTTATGGATATAATTTATGATGAAAATGAATTTTTGGTACAGGGAGTGCAAGATAATTGGAATGTAGTAACTACTTTCGACGAAAAACTAATTAGGTGATTTTATAAAAGCACTTTTGACATTGAATTGAATGTGTTTGACTATAATTAGTGCTGCTCAGGGTACTACCTAATGTCAAAGCATGTTTGTGAGTAAACTTTATCTAATTTGTGAGGTAAATTCCTGTAAATTTAGCCAGGATCACCAGTACTGTACTTCAATAAAGCAAATTGCAGAGCTCATATTGACATAGCAGAGTCACCTGAAATACGGTTTTCATTAAGCGATATCTTTATAGAGAATTGTTTTCTCATGTAAGTAGCTGTTAGTTTTGATAATCGAAATAGTTAGCAACGTTTATCACAACATAAACGCCAGAGAGCAAACATTAAGTTCAGTAAAAGATATAATCTGAAGGTATAGCTCATTACCATCCGCTATGCAATAACATTGAAGAGAAAAAGGCTCATAACTTTCAATATACTTTCTAAAAGCCTTATAAAGAAAGGTGGAAGCGTTGAACGCCGGGATTCCAGGCGCGTTTCATCCATCGCAAATTGCCGATGCGATGAACAGAGATTGTCTTACGAGCCTCACGCTTTACAGGCAAATTCTCAGCTAGTTCGAGTAAAACTTAATGGATATGTGCAAAATCGATTTGTCCAAGAGAATTTTGTATAAGAAGAATTTAAAGAAATGTCGTATAGTTATTTGGAGACTTGACATTTGCTTTAAGGGTGGACTGCCGAGTGCCGCGTATTCTTACTAACTTAATATGGTTTTTCTATACGTGGCTCGTGACCACGAATGATGCAAGTCATATCGAAACATCGAGCATAGGTATTTATTTACCTTTATTATTATATAAATTACGCGATTTAGACCCGTTGCCTAATTTTAATAAACCTTATATGGGTTTAATATTATTAAGTTTTTATCAATTTTTATACACAAATTATATCTTAATCACTAAAATAAATGTAAGTTCGTGGGCATTCTGTTAAAAGTTTTAATTTTTTAATTGACTTAAATTCTAACCGAAAAATTTAAATCATAATTTTGAAAAGTGGGTGCCAACAAACATGCACTTTACCATTTTAGATATGATTTGTCTATAATAATAGATGAAAACCTACCCCTTATTTCTTTTGTATGGAAAACAGTCAAGCAATTGTTGCCTTTTAACGAATATTATTATTATTATTTTAATAAAATAAAAATACAATTAAAACATTTAAGTAGCAGACCAAAAACATAGTGGTTTGTCCGGACTGTACATATTGATTATAAATAACAAACACATTATACATTACAAACACATTATACACAGATAAACAAAAAAGTAGGCAAAAACAGAAATATTAGGTGTACCTTTCGAGGTAGACCTAATAATATCCGTTGTATGTTGTATCTTGTACTATTAAATACTTGACCTTCGGGTCAAGTTTTTATTAGTAGAAGTTCTGATCGCCAATAGAGCAAAACTCTTCGGTATTGAGATATTTTATTTATTGTTTGAAGCGTCTCTGGTATCCGATATTCGGTAATTCCTAACTTCAATAAATCACTGCATTTAACAAACTAAACAGACCCGCTTATTGTGATGGAAAACAAATCTGAATGCGGGTAACTGATACTATTTATGTTGGTAGACATAGATGTCATCTTACGTTATGCGTTGTACACACGCCTACCCATCAACTATGACATTGCCCGTATAAGATGGTTCTCGTGCTCACGAATATGACGACGTCGCGTCGCCTCGCGTAAATGAGGAGACCACATGACGCGGCACAGACACTTTTATTAAAATTTAAAGCTATGTATGAGGGTTATTATGTAAGCTAATGCTGCTATATATAACTCTGGCGTATAAACAACGTTTGTAGAAAATATGGTATAATACTGACGTATTTTTGTTAACTGCTTCGTTGGTATCCAGGTGATGCATACGCTGAACTATAGAGGTTAGCGTATACATTATCTTACTTCGAGGTCTCGAGTTCGATTTCTGGGTCGGTCAAAAGTGTTATTTGAGATGTTTCCGTCAGGAAATCTTCAATCTTAACAGCACGATATTGTGCCCGGTAGATGGCATTCCATCGGACCTAGTTTATAAGAGGTGAAGTGTGGGTGTTGTTAACCTCTAACAAACTCTTCTGGGTAATATTATTATACGTTGGCTTTGTTATGTTTATGGTTTGTTTTAGTTTAATTCAAGTTAAAGATATTGGCCTGTCCTAAAACGCTCTGTCTTAGTCATTCGTGTAGGGCTCACGCTTTACGTACATTTCGCTTTCCCTCTCGCAAGCCGCCAAGAAGTTTGACATTGGTATACAATCTCTCACCGTATTACTGTGTTTAGAATGTTTTCAAAGTTATCTGCACATAGTAATATTACAAAGCCACGCATAATTTTTCATAACCGGCATAAAGCGCATTTTTCACCACATTTCACCTAAGCAGATGTTTTTAATATTGGCAATGATTAAGGCAGCGGGGCGCGGGGGTGAAGCGCGGGGGCAGAGGGTATTTATTAAAAAATAACTCAGATGTAAAAGTGTTTTAAACGCGTAAACGTGTAGCGGTTGGAGGTGTGAGTCATAGGCGGTAGCGGAAACACTTTATGGTGAGAATACAATTTACTATTTAACATTTTTATGATGACAGGCATCTTTTGGATTGAATTTTCAGTAAAAGTACTTAATTATATTCGAATATTTTACTTAACATAATTCAACATTCCCCTTAATTTTCGACATAAGAAATTACATAAATAAGGTATATTACAAAAGGATTTTACTAAAAGTCTTGTTTTTATTAAACCACAAGCGTTTTAACTTATATTTGAACCGTCGCACGAATTCTCGCAAAGATGTCCATCAAAATTTGGTTGAAACCGCGATTAACTACATGGAACTATAATTCATGAGTAGTCGTTATATACAGCTCTGCTAAGATAAACACAACTTAGCAGGTAATAAGAAAATTCAATATAATTATAATTCTATTAATAATATTGTTAATTTTATTATAATTCTTGTCGCCACTCTCTCATTACTTGCTCCGCAACATTATGAAAACCCCAGCTATGCGCTGTCAAAGCAGAGGCTTTTACATATTGAACATTTTTGTTGCGCTGATTTACATAAAGCAGATATCCAGATAACTTCTTCATCTTTTGATGTATGTATGTTATCATGTTATAATACATAATAATATCTATATAATCATCCCATTTAGGGTAGTACGAAGGATCCTTTTTCATTTCTCGGTTATCGGTAATCTTAAATATATAAAACAATAATGCAATATAAATAGCCAAAAATATATTATTTATGTTATTCATTTGTTACATTAATTAAACATATTGTGTTCTCTGTCATTACAATGTATTTTAATGATAGATATTAAATGCACCTGATTTCATTTTTTATTTACCGTTTCTGGAAAAATGGGTACGGTAGTTCGAGATCTTTCTTGGAGTGGTTGAGAACCACTGCGCGAGATCAACACGGCAAACTTACCAGTATAGAAAACTACTATTTTATAATAGTCATAATACCTATCTCTTATAACCTATCTTCACGTGGCTTCTATCTTGGTCAAAGGATCATGCTATCCACCGAGGCAATGCCGCCAGCCTTCTGGTCACGTTACCCGCGGCTGACATAGGCGGAGGTATTTTGTGACGCCTAAATTATAATAAGTATTTTTTATATTTTCTTTTCTTTTTATACATAGTTGGGTATTTCTGTAATTTAGTTTAAGAAATTTTATTTTACTTTATTTAATTATTTGTAAAAATAATAATAAAGGTCTTTCTAATAGAGTGGGTCGATGTTAATAATCTGTGGCGGCCATTTTATTTTGGCGGCATCTGTCAAATCTGTCTTTTCTTATTCAATCACTGATGCCAAAGCATAGGCAAATGATAAAACTTATTATCAAAATGAGTGTTCGTTAGTGCAAAACGTAAAAGTGTTAGTGCAAAAAAATAATCTTAAGCGACAAGGCCTATTTTTGAATGAATGGTTTTGTTAATAAGCAAAATTGCCATATACGGGATGACCACAACCCACATGAGGTTCACCAGGTGGCAATGCATCCACAAAAAAATACTGTTTGGTGCGGATGTTGGTCTGGCGGCGTCATTGGTCCTTCTTCGAAAAGAACCTAGGCGAGGCCATCACCGACAACGGGGAGCGCTACAGATCAATAATAAACAATTTTTTTTGGCTTGTATTGAACAATATAGACGTGAACGACATGTGGTTCCAGCAATATGGCGCTACTTGCCACGCAGCGAACGACACAATGGACTTTCTGCATGAACGGTTTGAGGGTAGGGTTATCTCTCGCAGAGGTGACGTGAATCGGCCACGAAGATCGTGTGATTTGACTCCGCTAGACTTTTTCTTGAGGGGTTTTCTGAAGTCGCAGGTCTATGTCAATAAACCACAATCGACCGTTACCCTGAAAGCCAACATAACGCAGACTTTGCTCAGATTCAGCCGAATATATGCAGCAGAGTCATTAAAAATTAAACCTCTTGGATTTCGTGCCACCATACGAAGCCGCGGCGGACATTTGAAAGATGTCATATTCCATCCATAATGGCATAAATGGGCCTTTCAAATAAAAAATAAATTTCGTTAATATCTCACTCACCTCTTGTTGTTGTATAATAAATTTTAACATCGACCCGTCCTTGTTGAAAGACCCTTTATATAAAAACTTATTAACATTAAAGTAAGTTAGTTTTGTATGAAAAGCCCAAGCAATTGTTCCACCTATCTCTATCAATTCAAATACTGCTCCCCTACGTAGCCACTTGACTTGATAAAAGCACTCAAACGTAAATAAAGTGCGAACAAATCGTATTTGGTTCGTGACACCGTTTTTATTCGATTTGCCCAACGTCTCATCTATCTGTAAATAAGCCCACTAGTGCTCAAACTCAATTTTATGCCACCTAGTGGGGTGTTGTGGAGTATTACCATAATAAGAAAGTGTGAAGTGCATTTTTATTGACGGAATATTCGATTCATAAGTTTAAATTCTAACACTGGTATTTAGTATATCGGTGAAATTACAACTGTTCGTTGATTATAATTAAGATTAATAAGTTGATTGTCCTAAAATTAGTTTATAAACCATCAGTTGATTATTTTAGAGTTGATTACGATGTAAAATTAATGTTAAAGATTGTAATTTAGCCGTTGTTCCTGACAATCCTAATTATAAATGTTATGTACGCCGGAATTGTTATTTACATCGGAAATTGTGTCTCTAAGTTTAATTTGTATGGTGATGTTTGATGTATGTGATGTGGCTGTACTTTATAAATAAATAAATAAGTAATTTCAATTCTGACTGGCAACACTACAAACCAGAAAGTGAAGTGACGCTCTTGGCTCACCACAGCAGATAGCAATACGTCCACCACCACCTATCGCATAGGACCTAAACATAACAGGTGAAATGGTAATGTTATGCACCTCTGCCACGGCTTACTGGGATAAACGTGATGTCAAAGTAAATGTCCAGAGACAGCAGTTATCACACCCCGCTTTCAAGCCACGTTTGTTTTCTATTTAGCATAAAAATACAAGCGGCCACAAGCAGACGGTCAATAAAAAGTTTATTCAATAAGTACACAGAGTTGCTACAGTTTGCTCCAGTTGTAGCATCGTCCAACTTGCTGCATTCATGGGTTTTATTTGACATGTGTTTGAGTTAAAGTTTTCAGTGTTTGGAGTTGTTTTTGGTTGGAAAGTTGATGATAAATTTTTCACATTAAAAATATTGTATTTTGAATAATATAGGTTAAGCTTTATCATAATCTAGATGCATTCTTAAGGCAAAGGCACCTAATACCACAGTATTTTCACCAAAACTAAAAATTGCTTTTTCAGTATATTCACTCGTACGAGAAGATACCCGTAACAAATTAGCAATTATATTTCGTTATTCGAAAAGTTATTTCCTTTTTTTTAAATAGTCTGGCAATAAATGTTTATTAAATGTTCAATTATTATCCAACAACAGCATTGCTCACATAACATTCCATATTATTATACTTATCTTATACTCCTCAAATGTAACTATAAAACCGCCTATCACACCGAAGCGCGCATAAAATCATGCTGTTGTCCGTCACTCCGTATCCGTAACCTATTTAGTGGAACTACTCCGTGCCTCTAACGTCTAATATTTATGAGAGAGCTCAAGGTTCCGTACAGAATGCGATGTTTTACCTGGATACTGGATATGTTGGACGGTAATTATGATTTGGGTATGTTTGTATGGTTAACGGATTTACAGACTTAGCGTTTAAGTGGTAGATTCGTTATTAAGCTAGAAAGGGCAATATAATAATATTTTATTTATAAATTGCGCGTCGTTCGTTAGTTGTCTAACTCCACCAAATGTTCGACTGATATTTAATTAAACACTTTTTATTGTACACAATTTTAACAGAAAATATCACACAACATACACACAATGCCATCTTGTCCCAAAATAAGCAGGGCTTGTACTATGAATACTGATATTTATATTTTTTTATGTATATTCGGTAGACCTGAAATTAGGAGCTAAGCTATTTTTTATATCGTTAGGTATTCATCATTACACACCGGTGGAGCCGCAGGCAGATAGTATGTAATTGTATAAATCTGACTTCGAAAAGCCGTTACTCTTGCTGATGGGCTAAGTTAATAAAGGGAACTGATTTTAATGTATTATAAAAATTTTATATTTTTACCGCGACCTGCGAATCGATGCCAAAACTTAATAAACTGGAAATGATAACCACAATAAAGTTGTCAGACATTCAATTTGTATTTAAATAATAATTTCATCATTATGCTGATTCACAACCTCCAAAAACATTCGTATACCAACAACAGGCAATAAATAACGTTTTAACGTGTTATAATAATGTTATTAGCGTACCGTTGTGCACACTACAGTCTGTCCGTTCGTCTATCATGAATGTCATGACTGTGTCCGCAATCTATTACACGCAAAAACTGCCCGCGTGGATCGCATACCGTATTTATGAGATATCCTGCTGGCCAGGCTGGACTGTGGTGTAAGTAATGAGCTGTAGCGAGCGATTTAAATAAAGTCGTGGTTATAAAACACTACATCATGGGTATCATCTCAGAAAGTTGAGCCCAGGCCTATAATTAGCCACACTTTACCTGTAACATTTAAGTTCTATTTGATAGGGGTGACAATTCCAACTCCGTGCTGCTATAGAGAATTTCCTGTAAGAAAAATCCCAAATAACACATTTACCGGACCCGGCCATCGAATCCGCGACCTCGCGCTGAAAGGCGCATATACTAACCACAACGAGGCAGTAATTGCCAGTTATCTATGCATAATTTAATTCGAACCGCCATCTTTCCTCAATTACACCGTGCCGTATCTAAAGTACTCTAAGATTAAAGTTGGTCGTCCGTTCATCCCGGGCATGACTTACAAGTATGAACTTCAATGAACGCTTTACAACGCCTACACTTTTTTTAACTTGAGGCTGTACTTCGTAAAATACAGCATTCATTAAATATTCAAACAGTAATGAGATTGATAGTCTTGTTTCGAGGATAAGTTTTTTAGGGATTCACTTCGTCATTCAGTATTTTTAAAAGATTCGTGGATCTCAGAATATTTATTTAAAAGCAGCCGTAGAATTTTTGTAAAGATTGTACTCGTAGCACACACCACCTAAAGCATCAGTGATCGTTGATTTAGCGACTGTTTCGATCGAAACGGTTCCGTCGCGGCATCGAAATCACGCGTGTTAGTGACTAAGAATATCGTGTATGCCAGGGCCCTTAATGAGCTCAAAGGGCTACCGGTACTAAATAAAGATTGTAGTGTTGGTTTGTTAAGTTAGATGATGAAACTTAGCTCTTAATTACTGCCAATATCTTAGTCATCAGAGTTACGCATTTTGTTGGTATTCATGAGCTGTATAATGTTGTATCTATACATGTTAAATTATGAAACAAAGTCCTCAAAAGATGTCTGTCATTATGCAATCGATTTTCTTAAAATCTACTGAACGGATTTTTGTACTGTTTTACTTAAATACAGTGCAATTCTTGAAGATAACATACCACTGGTATGCTGGAAAGCTGGTATCGTAAAAAACAATAGTAAACATGTAAAAACTCAATTACGAGTTAATTTACTTTAGATATTTTATAAAATGAACATTTTAATGGCGAAAGAAGTAAATGTGTTGAATTTAACTTTTACCGTGTTAATTAAACATAATACAAAAAGTACGGACTTCCCTGCTCCCTTTTTCCTTATTAATAAAAAAAACTTGAGACAAAAAACTCGACCGAAAAAAAACACGAATGTAACACTTAATAACGTTTGTTTACACACCTTCACGCTTTGAGATATGAGGGTGCGCAGACAAAAAATTAACAAAATGGCCCTTTGTATAACGGAAGGGTCCAACACCGTATTAATATAATGGACCCCGGCTGACTGTCACACCAAAGTTAGTTACAGCTGTTTTTACAAGATGCGTATTGTTCGTATTCTACTGATTGTTGTGTCTAGTGGTAAAAAATACAGTTTGATACTTTCATACCCCAATAAAAATCTTGTTAAATTCAAACCATTCATCGTGTCGTGTACTTTAATTTCATAACAAAAGCTTTTGTATTTCAAATTAGGATTTGATTTGCCCGTTAAATAACTTAAATTAACGTTAATTTGTTTGTTAAGTAGTGATTTTGACATACATTAGATGATCTGAAATAGTATCATCTGCAATGCAAGCGTAGTGCAATTAAAACCTTCCTTCCACACATTCGAATCACATCGATCACATCGCGTGCCAAAATATCCATTGCCGACATTAACAGTGTTCTCAATTGCGCTTCGGTGTGACCGCCGCCATGTATCGTGTGTATACGTCCCCGTATTTTACGTCCAGATGTCCCTGTTATGGCAACACTACTGCCTGGATGGTGTCGATAAAAAATAACTGCTTGCTACATTTTCATACATGCTTGTTTTTATGCGATTATTTACGCAACGTGTAGAAAATTAAGGCGGTGATAATGTCGAAGGTTTTATATTTGTAATACGTGTTTGGTTACGATATGGTAAATAGGGCAGTTATGTTTTTACGAACAATTTGTTTTTTATTTTATGGTTTATCTACCCTTGGGTGAATAACAAATAGTCTATCTATGTATAATGTACTAAAAGTGTTCTAAAAGCTATTTACTCGAGAGGAAGTTACAAGTTTTTGGTTGACACACCAGTTTAAGTCAGATATTTGAAAGGATGCCTTATTCTTTTTTTTTATAATACATGGACATCAACAATCCACAGAAGCAGATTAAAGATGCGTCGCTGCAGCTGAGGACGGTGTTATGCCTCAAGTGCCAGTAATTTCAGGGCCTGATCTCACCACCAAACTGGAACACAGTAATGGAAGCACTACTATTTGGCGGCAGGTTAAAGGTGGTGCTGCCACCCTCGAGCTCATTCACAAGAGCTCTACCACCAGTAAAAAACTACACAAATTTACCTTAAGTATACATTCCTTTGTTTATTAATACTAAAATGTATTATTTTGTTACAGGTAAGCATCCTACTTTATGTCTAACCCACGAACACATCTTATTTTTGGGTGAGTACGTTTTTTTATTAAAAATATTCTTATCTTAAACATACCGTTTAATTTAGGGTTCAATTCTGCAATTCTGTTATTTAAAAGGTTTAAAAATACTTCTAATAGATTTTTAACTAACTAGCGGCAAAACATTTTTTTTATAGCAAGCTGATTTTCAGAAACAAAAATTGGAACGTTTTACTTTTAATTATCAAAAAACGAGCTATACCACATTTCCAAGCTATACATTAGATAAAATTTTAGTAAATTGAAGTAAAGTGCTAAAACCTTGAGCATTTTACTTCAATTTACTAGTGACCAAAACGTCCAATATAAACGACAAAAAACATACCAAAAACAACTGAAAAGGCATAATTAAACTGGAATTCGGTGCAGGAATTCTGAAATAACCATTCGCTTGATGCGTTTGTGGAGAATCGAAATTGCTGCAATATGTGACTTTTAATGATGTATCGATGCTGCAATGTAGCATCAATTAATATCTGATGACAACTCTTCGTAGAATTCAGTAATTAATTAAATTCTGACACGATATTGGGATTTTATTGAACCAGATCCAAATATATATATATCTCGTATAAAGTAAAGCCTTAAGGGATTATTATAATTATTATGGACAGTGCCTGATACCGAGTAGTGGGCATGTTCTGCCGAAAACTTGTCGTTTTGAAAGTATAGTAAGTTTTGTAATTTACCAACAGATTCTATTCATAATTTTTGATTAATATGTAAAAGATTAACACAATATCACAAATTCCTGAAAGGTTTAGGATATGCTGTTCAATTTTTTTTTTACACTTATACTTATTATACACATTTGATATTTAATCGGTCAAAAATGTTCCTACTCTATTCAGGACTTAATCGGAAATGGCCCTTTATCATTGTTACCTTCAGTTCCTAACTTCTGCGTTAGTAAAATATCAAGTGTCCTAAAATACTTAGATTGCTATTTAATAATTTAATTCAATCCATAATTCCTTCTTCCCAGCCTGATATTTCGCCTTGTCTGCCATATGGCATCTCATATGAGTGTACACACAGCTTGACATCAAGCTATACATTTTCAGTATAAGCTGGTCTTACATTGTATAGACTTACGTTGTAATCCGAGACCAGCTTATACTAGAAATGTATAGCTTGATGTCAAGCTGTGTGTAAATATTTCATTACTATCGTCCAATAGTGTCCTGTAGTCATCACGATGACACGAGGTCATTACTCTAGCTGACGATGCGAGTGTTCATTGTAGTGAGTGTAGTGACTGGTGACGAAACAGCAGTAATAAATAACAGAACCTCACGCCTATATTAACCTGAAGGACATCGCAGAGGTGTATAAGGCACTCCTATGACAGCGATCTCACCTGTTGGTAAGTAGTGATGCGGATTGCGGTCTACAGTGGAGCACGTTTACCTTTGGGGTACCTATTCACTCTTGCCATGAAGAGACCCAGATTGTACTCATGCGGAAACACTGACTGTTTATTATGTTTAGGTCCCAATTGCATGTAATGGGGGGTTGGTCCTATCGCCATCCCTGGGAACAATTTTAAACTGTCTTTTTGGTCTATTGGTTATGCGACCACCCACGAAGTTTCGATTTCGATGCTCAGGTCGAGTAAAAGTGCTATTCGGGATGTTTGTTGCCGGCTGAATTTTTTTATTAGCAGCACAGAGTTGGACACGTGTATCGTTGTCGCTAAATATAATTTTAAATGCTAGCACACAAACATCATACTGTCAGACTTATACAACGAGTACCTAATGCTTTGTTAAGATATTCGTGCTTCACCTTGCCGTCTGCTACCACACTACGTCACTATCCACAAAATGGACTGCAAACTCTGCCATACGAGGTTAAAAAACCTCCCTTATCAAATTTCCTAACATGTCCCCTGCCACCGAAACCCACGCAGTTATTAACTCAATACAAATATACAGAGTGTAGATATACGGGTTCGTTCCCGGCGCTTGTCGCCTGGGACCGCTGATTGAGCGCTGACGCTGCGTCGACGTCACACGCGGTCACTGACGTTGACGTTAAATTCTATGGGTTATTGTAAATTTGCCACATTGTCGATTCGTCACACTTTTAAAATTCCATACATTCATAGTTAATTCGTCACATTTCTTTGTTTTACGTTGTTTTTCAAGAAAGTACTGTTTGCAAGCAAGGTTTTAGTATCTGAATAATTTGCTGATTTCTCAATTTATACCGCCTCCTTGGTCTAGCTAGTGGTTAGGCTATGCGCCTGCGAGGTCTCGTGTTCGATTTCCAGGTCAGACATAGCGTTATTAGTGCACTTGCCGTCAATTAAATAGCAGTACGGAATTGGCATAGTGTCCGGTGGATGGTGATAGGCTCAATCCCTATCCCATGGAACTTAAACATAACAGGTTAAATCTGGGTATACACCTCTACGTAATGTTATGTATTAATTTCATTGTGTTTTAGGGATAGTTTAAATATGTTTTTAAAACGGTACTGCGATTTCATGAAGTAAAGGGGTTGATTTTACTATGTTTACTGGACGGTTTCACAATGGTTTAATTATATTTATGTGGTGATTTTACCATGTTGAGGGGGTGATTTAACCATATTTTAGATATAATGTTATCATGTTTGGCGGTGATTTAACCAACCATTTCGGGGCAATATCTCTGTCTCACAATACACATAAAATCATTATATGACTATTGTATATAAACAGATATATTAATTAGCCAATTTATAATCCTCAAAAGTTGAAGGAATATATATAATATTAAAAAATATATAAATGTCAAGATAAATATAACCGGCCAAGTGCGTGTTGGGCCACGCGCAATAGGGTTCCATAGTTAGCCGTCACAGCATAATTATGGACTCGTTACAGGTTTAATATCTATATCGGTAATAATAATTTCATACAAGTCAATACTTTCAAAGGTTTTTGTGTTTTGTACGAAATATTTTAAGTTGTTTTGTAGGGATGGACTGGTGGTAGAGCTCTTGTGAATGAGCTCGAAGGCGGCAGCACCACCGTCTCACCTTTACCCGCCGCCAAATAGTAGTTGTGGACGCCTCAACGTGACCACGATCGCTCTGCCAAGAGCGAAACGACAGAGAAGAAGAAATAGTAGTGCTTCCATTACTGTGTTCCGGTTTGGTGGTGAGATCAGGCCCTAAAATTACTGGCACATGAGGCATAACACCGAAGTCCTCAGCTGCAACGACGCATCTATAATCTGCTTTTGTGGATTGTTGATGTCTATGGGCTGTAATCCACTTACCATCAGGTGGACTACACGTTCGTTCGCTGTGGGCGTAGTAAAAAAAAAAAAGGGATAAATAACGTAAAAGATAATATCTCACAAACGGATCTCTAAATCAAAAAACTGTAATAGTCATCCCTACATGATTTTAAAATACCTTCGAATAATCCAAAGCCCACACTATGGGCTACGCAACAGAAAATAATATAATTCACTACACAACATTTGCTACCTGACAAAAAATTTTTTTTTATTATTTTGTGCCCCCACTTTTTTAGCATAGTTAACATACATATTCATGCAAAATTTCAACAATCTAGCACTAACAGTCTCGACGCCATGCCTCAGACAGACATGGTTTTTTTTTTTTTTTTTAAAAAAAGCATACTAGCAATTTGCAAATACAAATTACTAGTACTCTTGTTAACCCCCTCCAGCTAAGCTTAATTTGCTTGTGTTAGGAGGAAGTTCACGTTCGTGGTGTAATGGCCAGGATTTGAACCCACGACCTCTGGATCGTAAGACCAATGCCTTATCCATTGCGCCACGGCCGCTTCTAGTGAAACTGCAAGGGTTACTTGTAAGTACTACGGAACCCTAAAAGTTATCCTGAACTTCGAATACTGGTCCTAAAGATATAAGTGAATCCTCCCCAGATATAGTCATTAAAAAGTCTTACAAATTTATTAATATGTTAACGAGCGCGAGGGTACTACCACAGATAATATAATACTAGTACAGATACCCAATCTCATACAAAAAATTGACGCCACCTTAAAAAAATTATTTCTGTGAGCTACTTTAATTCACTTTTTATGCCAATAGATGGCCGTACTTGTGAGTAGTCTCAACCGCGCTACCCTAACGCCATCTAGCTATTGCAAAAGGTAACATAGGTACATGTCGTCCTTGTGTGCGTAAGAATGTGTCTGTGTGCGTGCCAAAGCTGGTCAATGTTTTAGAATATTATTATCTGCATTTGTGCGTGTCCGTGTCAGTATGTACCTACATTACCATGACGTTTGACCTTCTACAGCGCTATAACACTGCTTCATTCAAAATATCAAACGATTTTTTAATGTTTTGCGATTTAAAATGTAATGTAATAAAATAATGATTACTTTCTATTGCAATTGATTTTGATTTAGACTTATGTTAGTTGTTTCATTTTAAAGGTTATACAATACAATATCATTCACCCAAGAATAAATTCATTTTAATATGATAGAGCCTTTGTTAGCACGCTTGAATGATGCACGTAGCCGTACTATGCGCTAAACTGGTTCTCAGTTCCTGTCAAACTTGGTAGGTATACCACTAACAAATTGGAGCCTACCTATGCCAAGGATGTTTCAAATCATAGGTTAGGTATAAATAGCCGGGGCTACTCCCGCGAAGCAGTACTGCATTGGGCTGGCGCTTAAGCGGTTACGGCGCGGCGGAGCGCGGCGACGGCGCGGCGGCTCGGCGCGGCGGAGCGCTGCGGTCTTCCAACCCCTAGCCATAACAGATCGCCGCGCTTAGAACATTCACAGTTCGCGCGCTGTAATAAGTTTCAATTTTGCGTGCAAGACTAGTATTATAATATTATCTGTGGTGCAAGTGGGTACCTCAGGCGAGGTGTAGGTATAATTTTTACATAAACTTGACTCTCGTTAGGGAGTGAATCTTCTGTTGTTCCCAAGGACGATATAATATCTACTAACGTTGTTACTTATTTTGCCTATAGGTACCTACTTCAAATAATAATTTCAAGTATTTCAACATTAATGTAAAGACAATTTAAACGTCTTAAGTCAATAAAAGAGTTGCTAAAGAAAGTAATCTTTATTTATTTCTGGTAAAGTTTGATCGAAAAATCTAAAATCTGTTTATAAAAACGTGCAATCATGTTTGCTTAGCATTGTTCCTACAACTGTCTTCGTTCGCAAAAACGTATTTTTGTAGCAATCTTACTATCGAAATTCTTATCTAGACTAAGATTGCTTTGAAGGAAGAAGACAAGGGAGGTTTTAGTCATATCACTCAGTACAAAAAACATGACAATGTATGTAAAATACCCACTAGTGTATCTAGGGGTGCGCTTTGTTTTTCATAAAAAAATTTCTTCATAAAATTGCAATTATTTTCCGAATTTGTTATTAATAACATTTTTCTTTATACTCATTGGCATTCATAATATTGTTTTTCATTCACATCTTTATCCTATTATTTTCTTATATTATAGTTTTTCTTAATGATACCGATCATTCTTTTCAACTCCTAATTATTTTTATTCATACATTTGTTTGTTCTTTTTAATTAATTAATTTATTAATTTTGAGTGTTACGTTATTTACTCTATTGATATCCATAATTTCAATATAAATATATTAATTATTTATTTATTTAATTGTAAAAAGATCTAAAAAACATCTCACATAAAATATCCACAAGAGCACACAAACAATCCGAAAACTTCTACCGAAGTGAAGGACACACGCGCGGCCCGTTTATTTGTAAATAAACATTGCAGAAAAACGTTTTGTTTCTGTTCGAAGTACATCACATGACAATTGATATCTATATTATTTTAGATTATAAAAAAATAAAATACATATATATGATTACTTACATTATTAGAAAAACATGTATTTAATATATAATTTAAAAAGTTCGATGATGATTTTATATCTAACTACTATTGGAAGGCAATCGTAGACTCAGAAACTAAACGCGTCATCGTAAGTGAATGTCCAATAATTTAGCATGCTGAGTGACAAAAGCGTCGAACTCCAATTTGTTTATAACTCAATATACACTCACACACTCATACAATGTTAAAATAAAATTGAAATAAGCGCCATCTATTAGCCACAAATAACCTAACCGCATGAAATTTTTACATTTTGTGCCGTATCCAAGACGGCGACTTAGGAGTTAAAAGACATAGATTTCTTTTTTCTCTCAAATCACTTTGAAATAATTGAAGAATGCTTTTAACGTTTTATATATACGTGCTTTATTTTTTAAAAATCATATTTTGGTCAAAAGTTGAACAATAGCGTTTATAACAATTTATTATTTTTGCATTGCTATACATAACGCCATCTATGGAAATTTTCAAGAAGTAAAAATCTAATGTTCCTAATGATACCCCATGGTACTACACAACCTTTTAAGGCTGAACCCATACTAGGCGAGGGCGTTCCTCGGGCGTGTGAGTAGCGAGCGCGCTGCGTGAGCATTGCGTTTTGCTGCCCTGCGGTATGTGTGGAGCGTGAACGCGCACGCCTTATGTGGGGGACACTACTGTATAAGTTAAGATCAGGCCCTCAAATTATGGTACCCGTAATTTGAGGCATATCGCTTTTCGTAACATACTACTACTACGTCATACATGACAAAGCATTACGCAAATATTACCCAATAGGTACCTATGTCTGAGGTGTATGACAGCCACCCTTCACCAAATATATTTTTGTTTAGGTCCTATGTGATAGGTGAGCCAATCGCCATCCCCGGGCACAAATCCAACTCCGTACGGAAAATCACAAAAAACACTGCCCGACCCGGGAATCGAACCCGTGACCTCTTGGTGAAAGGCGCATATGTTAACCACTAGATAATCGAAGCTGCTCTACTACCACGTATAGAGAAAAATATACTTATATAAGTGGAGTCGTAAGTAATTTATGATTTCTCTGCTGTCCCTACATAAAAAGTAGGTGTGACGAATTTACACATACTTTTTTGTGTGACGAATCGACAATGTGGCAAATTTACAATAACCCTATTGAAACTTCCACCCAACGTCACTAAATAGAATTGGGTTATTGTAAATTTGCCACATTGTCGATTCGTCACACAAAAAAGTATGTGTAAATTCGTCACACCTACTTTTTATGTAGGGACAGCAGAGAAATCATAAATTACTTACGACTCCACTTATATAAGTATATTTTTCTCTATACGTGGTAGTAGAGCAGCTTCGATTATCTAGTGGTTAACATATGCGCCTTTCACCAAGAGGTCACGGGTTCGATTCCCGGGTCGGGCAGTGTTTTTTGTGATTTTCCGTACGGAGTTGGATTTGTGCCCGGGGATGGCGATTGGCTCACCTATCACATAGGACCTAAACAAAAATATATTTGGTGAAGGGTGGCTGTCATACACCTCAGACATAGGTACCTATTGGGTAATATTTGCGTAATGCTTTGTCATGTATGACGTAGTAGTAGTATGTTACGAAAAGCGATATGCCTCAAATTACGGGTACCATAATTTGAGGGCCTGATCTTAACTTATACAGTAGTGTCCCCCACATAAGGCGTGCGCGTTCACGCTCCACACATACCGCAGGGCAGCAAAACGCAATGCTCACGCAGCGCGCTCGCTACTCACACGCCCGAGGAACGCCCTCGCCTAGTATGGGTTCAGCCTTAAAAGGTTGTGTAGTACCATGGGGTATCATTAGGAACATTAGATTTTTACTTCTTGAAAATTTCCATAGATGGCGTTATGTATAGCAATGCAAAAATAATAAATTGTTATAAACGCTATTGTTCAACTTTTGACCAAAATATGATTTTTAAAAAATAAAGCACGTATATATAAAACGTTAAAAGCATTCTTCAATTATTTCAAAGTGATTTGAGAGAAAAAAGAAATCTATGTCTTTAACTCCTAAGTCGCCGTCTTGGATACGGCACAAAATGTAAAAATTTCATGCGGTTAGGTTATTTGTGGCTAATAGATGGCGCTTATTTCAATTTTATTTTAACATTGTATGAGTGTGTGAGTGTATATTGAGTTATAAACAAATTGGAGTTCGACGCTTTTGTCACTCAGCATGCTAAATTATTGGACATTCACTTACGATGACGCGTTTAGTTTCTGAGTCTACGATTGCCTTCCAATAGTAGTTAGATATAAAATCATCATCGAACTTTTTAAATTATATATTAAATACATGTTTTTCTAATAATGTAAGTAATCATATATATGTATTTTATTTTTTTATAATCTAAAATAATATAGATATCAATTGTCATGTGATGTACTTCGAACAGAAACAAAACGTTTTTCTGCAATGTTTATTTACAAATAAACGGGCCGCGCGTGTGTCCTTCACTTCGGTAGAAGTTTTCGGATTGTTTGTGTGCTCTTGTGGATATTTTATGTGAGATGTTTTTTAGATCTTTTTACAATTAAATAAATAAATAATTAATATATTTATATTGACATTATGGATATCAATAGAGTAAATAACGTAACACTCAAAATTAAGAAATTAATTAATTAAAAAGAACAAACAAATGTATGAATAAAAATAATTAGGAGTTGAAAAGAATGATCGGTATCATTAAGAAAAACTATAATATAAGAAAATAATAGGATAAAGATGTGAATGAAAAACAATATTATGAATGCCAATGAGTATAAAGAAAAATGTTATTAATAACAAATTCGGAAAATAATTGCAATTTTATGAAGAAATTTTTTTATGAAAAACAAAGCGCACCCCTAGATACACTAGTGGGTATTTTACATACATTGTCATGTTTTTTGTACTGAGTGATATGACTAAAACCTCCCTTGTCTTCTTCCTTCAAAGCAATCTTAGTCTAGATAAGAATTTCGATAGTAAGATTGCTACAAAAATACGTTTTTGCGAACGAAGACAGTTGTAGGAACAATGCTAAGCAAACATGATTGCACGTTTTTATAAACAGATTTTAGATTTTTCGATCAAACTTTACCAGAAATAAATAAAGATTACTTTCTTTAGCAACTCTTTTATTGACTTAAGACGTTTAAATTGTCTTTACATTAATGTTGAAATACTTGAAATTATTATTTGAAGTAGGTACCTATAGGCAAAATAAGTAACAACGTTAGTAGATATTATATCGTCCTTGGGAACAACAGAAGATTCACTCCCTAACGAGAGTCAAGTTTATGTAAAAATTATACCTACACCTCGCCTGAGGTACCCACTTGCACCACAGATAATATTATAATACTAGTCTTGCACGCAAAATTGAAACTTATTACAGCGCGCGAACTGTGAATGTTCTAAGCGCGGCGATCTGTTATGGCTAGGGGTTGGAAGACCGCAGCGCTCCGCCGCGCCGAGCCGCCGCGCCGTCGCCGCGCTCCGCCGCGCCGTAACCGCTTAAGCGCCAGCCCAATGCAGTACTGCTTCGCGGGAGTAGCCCCGGCTATTTATACCTAACCTATGATTTGAAACATCCTTGGCATAGGTAGGCTCCAATTTGTTAGTGGTATACCTACCAAGTTTGACAGGAACTGAGAACCAGTTTAGCGCATAGTACGGCTACGTGCATCATTCAAGCGTGCTAACAAAGGCTCTATCATATTAAAATGAATTTATTCTTGGGTGAATGATATTGTATTGTATAACCTTTAAAATGAAACAACTAACATAAGTCTAAATCAAAATCAATTGCAATAGAAAGTAATCATTATTTTATTACATTACATTTTAAATCGCAAAACATTAAAAAATCGTTTGATATTTTGAATGAAGCAGTGTTATAGCGCTGTAGAAGGTCAAACGTCATGGTAATGTAGGTACATACTGACACGGACACGCACAAATGCAGATAATAATATTCTAAAACATTGACCAGCTTTGGCACGCACACAGACACATTCTTACGCACACAAGGACGACATGTACCTATGTTACCTTTTGCAATAGCTAGATGGCGTTAGGGTAGCGCGGTTGAGACTACTCACAAGTACGGCCATCTATTGGCATAAAAAGTGAATTAAAGTAGCTCACAGAAATAATTTTTTTAAGGTGGCGTCAATTTTTTGTATGAGATTGGGTATCTGTACTAGTATTATATTATCTGTGGTAGTACCCTCGCGCTCGTTAACATATTAATAAATTTGTAAGACTTTTTAATGACTATATCTGGGGAGGATTCACTTATATCTTTAGGACCAGTATTCGAAGTTCAGGATAACTTTTAGGGTTCCGTAGTACTTACAAGTAACCCTTGCAGTTTCACTAGAAGCGGCCGTGGCGCAATGGATAAGGCATTGGTCTTACGATCCAGAGGTCGTGGGTTCAAATCCTGGCCATTACACCACGAACGTGAACTTCCTCCTAACACAAGCAAATTAAGCTTAGCTGGAGGGGGTTAACAAGAGTACTAGTAATTTGTATTTGCAAATTGCTAGTATGCTTTTTTTAAAAAAAAAAAAAAAAAACCAATGTCTGTCTGAGGCATGGCGTCGAGACTGTTAGTGCTAGATTGTTGAAATTTTGCATGAATATGTATGTTAACTATGCTAAAAAAGTGGGGGCACAAAATAATAAAAAAAAATTTTTTGTCAGGTAGCAAATGTTGTGTAGTGAATTATATTATTTTCTGTTGCGTAGCCCATAGTGTGGGCTTTGGATTATTCGAAGGTATTTTAAAATCATGTAGGGATGACTATTACAGTTTTTTGATTTAGAGATCCGTTTGTGAGATATTATCTTTTACGTTATTTATCCCTTTTTTTTTTTTACTACGCCCACAGCGAACGAACGTGTAGTCCACCTGATGGTAAGTGGATTACAGCCCATGGACATCAACAATCCACAAAAGCAGATTATAGATGCGTCGTTGCAGCTGAGGACTTCGGTGTTATGCCTCATGTGCCAGTAATTTTAGGGCCTGATCTCACCACCAAACCGGAACACAGTAATGGAAGCACTACTATTTCTTCTTCTCTGTCGTTTCGCTCTTGGCAGAGCGATCGTGGTCACGTTGAGGCGTCCACAACTACTATTTGGCGGCGGGTAAAGGTGAGACGGTGGTGCTGCCGCCTTCGAGCTCATTCACAAGAGCTCTACCACCAGTCCATCCCTACAAAACAACTTAAAATATTTCGTACAAAACACAAAAACCTTTGAAAGTATTGACTTGTATGAAATTATTATTACCGATATAGATATTAAACCTGTAACGAGTCCATAATTATGCTGTGACGGCTAACTATGGAACCCTATTGCGCGTGGCCCAACACGCACTTGGCCGGTTATATTTATCTTGACATTTATATATTTTTTAATATTATATATATTCCTTCAACTTTTGAGGATTATAAATTGGCTAATTAATATATCTGTTTATATACAATAGTCATATAATGATTTTATGTGTATTGTGAGACAGAGATATTGCCCCGAAATGGTTGGTTAAATCACCGCCAAACATGATAACATTATATCTAAAATATGGTTAAATCACCCCCTCAACATGGTAAAATCACCACATAAATATAATTAAACCATTGTGAAACCGTCCAGTAAACATAGTAAAATCAACCCCTTTACTTCATGAAATCGCAGTACCGTTTTAAAAACATATTTAAACTATCCCTAAAACACAATGAAATTAATACATAACATTACGTAGAGGTGTATACCCAGATTTAACCTGTTATGTTTAAGTTCCATGGGATAGGGATTGAGCCTATCACCATCCACCGGACACTATGCCAATTCCGTACTGCTATTTAATTGACGGCAAGTGCACTAATAACGCTATGTCTGACCTGGAAATCGAACACGAGACCTCGCAGGCGCATAGCCTAACCACTAGCTAGACCAAGGAGGCGGTATAAATTGAGAAATCAGCAAATTATTCAGATACTAAAACCTTGCTTGCAAACAGTACTTTCTTGAAAAACAACGTAAAACAAAGAAATGTGACGAATTAACTATGAATGTATGGAATTTTAAAAGTGTGACGAATCGACAATGTGGCAAATTTACAATAACCCTTTCAATATGTATTTATCTTTCTAACTTGTATCCAGCTTATTTGATTCGCTAAAGTTTGTCTGAATTAACCAAGTGTATGATTAGATAAAATGCTTTCCCTGGTATTGCAGATGGAAAGTCGCTTTTCTTCACTATTGTAGCACATAAATGCTCTTCATAATTGTGCCATTACTTTGATGAGTCTTTAATTGATTTATTACATCGTCTTTCTTGCAGTCGTTATTTCAATAAATTTTGTAAAGAATAAACAACCATTTATTACACAAAAAAAGTATTAACAATTTCGAATTGGTCGAGTAATCGTGTAATAAACCATAAACGACCAGACGAATTATAAACCGTCTTTTTAGAAGTCGGTAAAAAAGTAGACAAATAAAAACTTTTCTCATGCTAATTAAAATAAAACTGTTTGCTAATCGCTAACAACAAAATGTAAAATTATAAAAAAAACAAATGTTTGTTAAATGTTACCTAAACTATGAAATATGACAGAAAAACATTACACCACATTATTCTTACTTATCATTGCTTAATATATGCACGAATTCTTTTCCAGGTGATTTATTTTAGTCATACAAAAAACGCTTCTATTAACAAGATATGAAGGTGCATTTAATGTTTTTTTTTCGGGTACGTATATTTTTTTGTAGACCCTACTCTGGGGCGGGCCACAAATGAGAGTTGTCACCTGTGATACATAAAAAAAATAAATACGGAGCGACAGCAGAACAGTTTGTACGTTTTTTGTTACATTATTTTGTATTACTTGAGTAATCGCGTAATTTTGTAGTAGGGAAACGTTTTGTGGAGAATAAAGCCAAGAAAGGCACAATATGTTTAAATACAAAGCTCGCAATGTTTCAGGCTTAAACAGTCTACTTTTCAATAAAAGACCATTTAACTGTCATTTAGTTCTATATAGTAGTTATATGCTTTGTGATTTTAGGCGATATTTAAATATGGTAATGAAATTTTAATAGAAAATTCGTCGGTGCTTCCAGATACATACTCGTTTGTTGGGTAAACCACGATCTTTGCCAGTGATGCTAATCGGTAAAAATTGCAATTTCTTCAAGAATAATTTTCATTTTTCTTTTCACGTACGTTACCGGCATTCGTTATACATTACAAGGGAATTGCTGATTACATTTTAACACCTTTTTTCTGTCGGTACTGTTATTTTTGCGAACCCTCCTTTTACAAGCGGTACATTTATGTAAATAGTCGATTACCCGCAATGAGCGCCACATTTATGAGTACAACTTTGATGCTAAGGTGAGGAACAGATGCTGGAGACTGATTTGGGGAGCCATCTTGATTTGGGGACTTGCTGCCTATTTACACAAGGTAAAAAAAACAAATAACTCATTATTCCATTATGATCGAAACATATTTTTAAAAAAAGATACTGGTATCCGATGGTAGGTTTCTTGGCCAAAGCCACCATCAGGTTATAATAAAAAAAAAATCAGCAGACTCTGTTATATAGTAAACATTTAGACGAAAAAAACAAAGTCAATGCAAAAACGATGACGTAACACACCAGCTGCTCCATTACAAATGCATTTGCACCTTTTTGGAAACAAACAACATCATTGAAAAAACGTCGTAACTCAAGTGATTAAAGTCCTATGCAACTGCAAAATTATCCTTGTTTCTCGCTTTGTCTACAAAGTTACTTTTACACTTAGTTTGCGCAAGTATAAGCTCTATTTAATGGGTGTTAAGGTTGGTGTCGTGTGTGTAGTTCATAGCAATAGTGTCTCATCACACACTTACTTGTCTGTCTGTCTGTTTGACAAATTGCTCAGCGCGGGCGATTAATGGATATATGACGGAGTGTGGATTTATGATGTTCCCTAAGATAATAGATCTTGATTTATGTACTGGTATGATGAATTTTTCGTGTACGCAATATGTCTCAGACACGCTTGACAAACTACTCTCGAATACAAATGAATGTCTGGATATGAGTAATTTCAGAACTGTACTATCAAATCGAGACTGTAATAGAAAATTTAAGGGCAATTTTCATTAAGTCTATTTATCTCGGATAAAAAAACAAAACGACTTTTATATCTGTTTATTTATATTCCACGATCACAAAGTAAGAAGTGTCAATTGTATATTTGTCTATTTTAGTCCAGGCGCTTTTTAAAGTCATTTAAAAATAATGCGTACCAATTATGTAAATAATTTTAACTTAACTTAAACTTAGCAGATTCTGGGTGTGGTCAAAAAAATTGCACCAGACTTACTGACGACACCCAAAACTTTAGGCTTTCATCAAAAACTCAAAACCATTTCGCTTCCCGTGGTATATTGGCGATTATGATGGCATTTCTGTCTCCATGTTTGTCCGTATCCCAAGATTCGGTAGAAGAAGACTCGATGGACGACGATGAAGAGGAGGAAGTCTTTCCCTTCTTACTCTTGGAAGATGATTCACCACTCAGCTTCACCTTGTAGTCGTAGAAGAAATGCTCGCCGTGAGGGGATAGCCTGGATGCGTTTTGGCAACGGTGATCTGCTATCTTGGTGAACACTGTAAAGTTAAAAATCGTATAAATCTTTAAAATTAAAGCTGTCCAGTTAATACCACATTAGTGAGTGAAAATATATTATTTCCTGAAAAAACTAGGTTTTGGACGCGACAGCAGCCGGATAGGGCTATAAAAAACCATAGATTGTTACAATTATTTGGGAAGCACAATATTGCCTTCTTTTTTTATGAAACGGTCATATCTCTTGGACCTACTGGAAATAATTTAATAATAATTCCTTATTTGCTCTTGTTTATGAGTATGACTAACAACACTAACAACAAATAAAAAACCACTGACTGGTTCCATCCTGGCAGTTCCTGAAGTGCATCATGCAGAGACTTTTGAAGGACCGCCTGGCGCTTTGGTATCCTCCACAAATCCACTTGATGGTATAGTCCTTCCATTTCTTTTTCATCTCATCCGGACAGGGAGTGCACTTGCGGTGCCATTTCCTCCTAAAATGCAATTTAATTCAGAATCTCTTCATAGTCATCATATCAATATGCTGATGTATAAAACAAGAAAATTTGCGGCAATCAGCATTGACAAGTTGATTTTGACTTGCAATAAATGCTGCAAGCCTGAACCTAAACCTGAAAAATGGATTTAACGTCGATGGCAAGTATCCTACCATAGAGCTTCCTCCTGCAAATTTTGTTGATCGTAGACACTAAACAAATAGCAATAGAAAAGTTGTAAATATAAGCAAAAGTAAATATTGCTGTCCCACATTGGCCATTTTAAGTATATGATACCCTAAATCGCTAATGTGAGTCAATCATATATATTTCTTTATTTTAACCATCCTCTTCTTTCTTTGCTGGACTTTGGCCAGTATTTCTTCCTGTCGCCGCTCTTATGTTTTTTCTTTGTATTACCATCGGAAGAACTGGTTGAATCGGACGATTCCGAAAGTCGAAGTGTAGCCGATGAGCTGCTATCATGGTCTACATAAAAAAAATCATATGCTTAGAAAATCGTTAAGTAATTTTAAAAATGTTAGTGATCAGACGGGACTTAACCCGCAATCTTTTTGCTCGATACGATTAAATTAAGTGTTAAGATGCGTGATTTGACTCTTAAAATATCACTCAAGATTTATTTGAAAACATAGAGTTGAAAGTGTCGGGTAATCGCTCTATGATTCTTTATCAATATATTTTATTATGAATACAATTTTGTCATTATGCATTACCGTATCTATCTCACGACAGATACGGTAATGAGGGCTTTCGCGTATGTATTCGCCGCTTGGGTTGCTTGTGTATCGTGAGGTCTCCGAAATGTCAAATGTCACTATTTGCGGGTTGGTCATTGAGTTTGTAGATGTCTATAGAAACACAGTTCTTTAGAGCGTTCTGAAGACAAACTTTCACGCGCAACAGAGAACGCACTTGTGTCTAAGGCATTTAAGAGAGACGGACGTATTAATGTCTAACTTGAAATTGGAACAATAAATCTGTACCTACCTTTTATAATTTTTGTTTGTCTTCAAAAGGCCCTAAAAACCTGTGCCTCTATGAAAACTCAATGGTTGGGATAAATACATATCTGTCAACAAACTTGACAGACCTTACTCTACAGTTCGCAACCTGGTGAGACCAAAACTGTTTCCCCTCATTCCGCAAGACTACCTTGACTGCATCAGCATAACCTGTACCTTTAGTGACGCGTACCTTTCTTATCTTTATCTTTATCTGATGCCTTTTCTCTGGACGATGATGAAGTGGACCGATGCTTTTTCCTCCTTGTGTTAAGTGGATTCAACGGGCTTAGTTCATTGTCTAATTCGTCCAAAAACGAACCATTGAATACGGCTGCTCTTGTTAAATCCACTGAAAATATATTGTTGGCATAATGAATGTTCAACTTGTTTATCATATTATAGGACTGATCGCGTAGGGCATAATATCATCTACGAGTATCTGACAATGTATTTTAAATTACCATTAGAAAATACTCGTTACAAAATTTAACTTAATTTCTAATAACAATGAATTTGTTATTAATTTGTTTATGGAAGACCACAAAACTCGCTAAATATGGTTCGTTGCTGTTTAAAATCTGCGTTTTTTAGGCTTCAATGTTAATTGCATATGGATAGAAAATTAGTGATGATGATGATAGAGTTCAGTTTATGATAATATGTATTTTAAACTTACATAAAATACAGGCCAGCACAATCCGCAACACATCCATGATTGTACAAACATTTATTTCCTAACCAATAGCTAAATTTTATAGCGATTCCATTTTATTTTTACGATATCGCGTTGTGATCGATTTTGTTATATTTATTTTCATCGTTACGCCACGAGAGGAGAATGTTCTATTTCTCCTTCTAAGTAGTTACAAGTTTGATTACAGTACAAACTCAGATTTCTCAATATCGCATTATTTTTCTTTATTATTTTTTTTTGGTTTTTGTGCTTCTTACTTACAGGGTACACACATTTAGGGGTAGATATAGACGATGAAACGTCAAATGCTAAGCTTTTTACACACCTCTTTTGCAACCTCAACATTCATACATCTCATCTTACATGTATACTTGGTTTTGTGTACTACTTAGTTGTCCTTTCAGAAGGTTGACTCTTATCTAGTCTTGTGAGGTATTGTATTCTTTAAACATCAATTAATTTTAAATCCCACAAGAAATACCTCGTCCAACAGGAAATATAATAAAACTCAGTGTTTATTAAAGTATTTTTAATATTACACCCTATAGTCATAAAACCAGTGTTTCCCATGATATGCTAGAGTAGCATTGCCGACGTTCCCGCACCTCGTGTCGCTCAGCTTTACAAACACTGAAATAAATTAAAAATAGTTAAAAGTAGAGTATACCTTTGCGTATGTTAAGATTTTGTTGATCAAAATTTTACTAAGCCCAGTATGCACCAAACTTCTTAATCTATAATAATAAACAATAATACAATAATAAATTAATAAATAAATATCATCGAAACTTTACATAACGTCATCTAGTCCCAAACTAAGCAGAGCTTGGTTACACTATGGGTACTAGAATAATTTCTATGTATTTATTGATTATAAGATTGTTTCTATGTAACACCCAGACCAAGACAAAACTCCATGTTCATGCACACAAAGATTTATCTTGAGCGGGAATCGAACCCGCGACCTCTGCTAGGCGTTTGGTTTGGTTGCATTACCGACTGCTATCCGGTCATCAAATCGTCAAATCTATGGTTTTATTAAGTCCGTATTTCCTACCCTCTCTCTCATTCAATGTTTGAACGGGACAGAGATATTGAAAACCTTATCTTAGCGTTAAACAACGGTTTAACTCGTTTGTGAAATTGACAATTAGTGTTTTTAACTTAACTTTTTGGGCATGGTTAATGCCAAGATACATAAGAGATCTACAATTTTATAGTACTAAGTGTCCAAATATGCCAGTTTTATTATGATGTTTGTACCAAATATGTGATCCCGGGCAAAAGTGAGCTATGGTAAGATTGAAAAAGCTGGTCTTTAGTGTAATTTTGCAAAAGACAGAAAAAAGGACCTATTGCCAATATCTTTGGATGTGACACATTTTGACTTCGCTGGTAGGGCAGATTGTTTAGAGAAACACAACCCTACCTTGGCAGTCGGGTAAAAAGAGGTCCATCACTTACTGGTCCCATCCTGACAGTTCCTGAACCGCATCATGCACTCACTCTTGAAGGACCGCCTCGCTCTCTGGTACCCCCCACAGATCCACTTAATGCCGATGTTCTTGAAGTTCTTCATCATCTCGTGAGGACATGGCGTGCAGGCGCGCCGCATCTGAGTTCTGTGGAAAGATATTTATGTATAGGAGGAAGCATCAGCAAGTCACGTTCGACCTACCAGCAAATATTAACAATAAAATAAAATAAATTATAATAACAATATCCAATGGTCTCAATTTAACCGCCAAATACGAAAATGCATTCACCCAAACACATTTATCAAAAATTAGACATTGGGTCTGAATCGCGTAATTATTATAAAGGTAAATAAACCAGTTGTCTAATTTTTGAAAAATGTTCTTAAATCGCTAAAGTTTAAAAACATAATATGTTTTTGACTAAAGACTAAATGTGTTTGCAATATATTATATTGCAAACACATTTAGTCTCGTAACAAATCTTTGCACATTATATTGCAAAAATTTACCCCATGCGAGGACCCACAAAACCAGTGCAGTAGAGAGCGATGCGGCGACCGCTTTAGTGTAGTCCACACATGTCACTGCAATCTAGCAGTGTGTATTGTGGATGTTGATAGGTTTGAGTTACCTGAGACTTCCAGGTTGAATACACGTAATTTCAAGCTAATAAATAAGGTAAAGTTGTGAAAATTAAATTCTTACGCTCTCCTCCTTTCCTTAGTATCTTTGGATGACGCATCACTCGAAGTGCCGGTCCTGCTCCACTCTTTTGAGTCTGTGACGTCACTAAAAATGAGTTTGAATAGTAACATTTTATGAAAATATACCCTTTATTAATATGCTACATAGTATATTATCACGCGTGGGTATAAAAATATTTCTGTATAATGCATAGCATCTATTCATGTGATGGAACTAAAAAAATATATAAAGAGCACGCTTACTCTCATAATTCACTGACCGGTTTTAGCATTAAATGTCAATCAGCCTCAACTTTTCATTTACCTCAATAGATTACAAGGATTAATCAAATAGTATTACGTAAACGAAGCTGATATATGATATGATTGCTTTATCTATCTAATAAAACCGGCCAAGTGCGTGTCGGGCTACGCGCAGTATGGTTCCGTAGCTAGTCGTAACAACATATTTCGACTTAAAAGGGATTTACTATCTGTATTAAACAAGTAACATCTTCATACAAGTCATTACTTTCAAAGGTTTTTGTAATTTACACGAATTATTCTAAGTAACTGCATTTTACACTTTGGACCCCAATTACTCTAGAACTAAATTTGCTCTTTAAAGTTAATTATCTCGCAAACGGATCTCTAAATCAAAAAACTGTCTTAGCAACCCCTGAACGTTTTTAAAAGTCCTATCTAACAATACCCCACACTATGGGGTACGCGACAAAAAAAAAAACATCCCTACTTTACATGTAGGGGAGCTACCCGAAAAAAAAATATTTTTCCAAATTTTATTCTAAAACTTTCTTTGTATAGTTAACATACATGTTTATGCAAAATTTCAGTTTTCTAGCACCAACGGTTTCGTCGCTATGCCTTGGACAGACGGACGGACAGACGGACATGGCGAAACTATAAGGGTTCCTTGTAGGTACTACGGAACCCTAAAAAGGCAATTTGGGTGGTACAAACTGTACCTCATAGAACTAATCCCGCTCTCCAGATCACTAGCAGATTCTTTTGACCTGGCCGAGTAGTCGTACCACGCAGGTCCTCGATGCTCTGCATCTTTGAAGGCGGCCACGTTCTGGAGGTCGTTGATGTGCACCAGGTACGGGGTAATCACCTCATCGTCCTGGCGTGACACTTAAATTTGTCTCATTATTATATGCATACGTACATAAAATTCACGCCTACATAACTCCGATGGGTGTGGCAGAGTTATATAACACCTACCTTTCACTTGATATGATAAGGTTCCATGTTTTAGGGGGTTAGCCTATCGCCATTCTTCGGGCATAAAACCAATTTGGTGCTGCTATTGAGAATTCCTGACGGCAAAATCCCATACTACACCTCTGCCCAGCCGTAATCGAACCTCGCGGTGAAAGGCACATACGCTAACCACTACGCTGACCCCCGAGGCAGTGAAAAGCTTCAGTTGAAAATATAGATATAGATATAAATATAAATATATACAATAAACACACGAAAAACAATATATAACTTTTACGACTTTTATAGTCGTAAAAGTGAAAGACTAAAAGAGAAAGAATCTAATAACGTAAAGAAATGTATAATAGAATTATGATTTTTCTGATCGTTTTTATTAAAAATCTTTTTCGGTGTTAACTAGTACTTATTGAAGTTCTTTAGTACTTCAGTACAAGTTACTTCAATAAGTACTATTAATAACCGAAAACTATCTTAGTTCATTAGTAAGTTTTTGCAAAGCAAAAGTAATATCAATATACCTAACAACTATCTTTTAATACTTACTTACTAATCTCGTCAGCTCAGACTTAAAGATTTAGTTCACGGAATAAACATTATTGCTAAATTTATTTAAATAGGGATCATAGATTCATTTAGGTGTTGCCAGGTTCATATAAATTCATTAGGCGCAAGAATGCAGGCATCAAAATGCGCATGCCATTAACCTGGCACTGTGATGCTGCAGAATTATCATTTGTATGGATCTTTGGTAATACCTATGTGTGGAAGGTATTGTTGGAAGTGATGTTAATCTAAAAGTAAGAATATTGCAGTTTCAATAACTGAGGCAATATGTTTTTCACGTCTTATTTCTTGTCTGTAACTAATTTGCTTTTGTTCATTTCAGGTAAGTCATCAAATACTATAATACTGATTATGATCGAGTAAGTCTTAAGGTAAGTCACTACAATGGATAGAAATTTGAATTGTGTAGCCGAGAATTTAGAATTTTCAAGCCATTTAGCCAACATTTTTTCAAAAGTGGCTATTTATAGCTATTTATTCATTTGAAAATTGTTGGTTTTTACTAAAAGCTCTTTTTCCTTATTCTTATCAACAAAAATTGCAAAATACGATGACTAAAACGGCGTAAATATAATACAAAATCATAAGATGAAAATTGCATGAAACCCATGATCGCCAAAATCATCAAGAGAGACTGACGTATATATATCTTGAGATTATTTCCTCTGAGATCTTGAGTATTTAATTTTACTAGCGCCGGTTAAACAATACTAAAGTAGCAAGATACGTAGAATTATCATATTAAAATGGAAATTTTCATTAAAGCCCAAGTCGAGATGCACTTAGTAGTTTTTACTCCGCTATCAAGTTTCAAATTATGTTCCCGAGATGTTATGAAAAGTGTTCTAGCCGTTGCAGATAGTGCCTGCAACTTAATACGTTATACAAAATCTATTATTTTGGACGCTGAGGAACTTTGAAATTTAAATTTTCAACTGGCTTCAAAAAGTGAAGTTCTACGTCCATTTATTATATCTGTTATGTTACTCTATTTAACCCAATTTTTCAATCACAGGTGTTAGATAAACCTTATTGGCAGGATAAGCATATAACACAAATAAATGAATCAGTGTGTTCTTTATTCAAATGCAACTTGTGTCACTTTTATATTAATTTCAGTTAAATTGTATGGGTCGGATAAGAACTATCCGGAACCTCAGAAACTGGCCCTTACTGTTACTTTATCTCTAATAATAGGCCAAATTAGCATAACATTCACACCTGTACAAGCTTTATATAAAATATAATTTATCTTTAAAATAACTTCTTAAAGTAACATTTCGCATCGTAAATTCGCATCGTCGTTTTATTTCATGAATTGAAGGCAAAATAATTGTATACTTACAACTTATAAGAAACAAGATACATAATGCTTGTAACATTTTTTCAATCACATTAGTCCAAATATTTTCTTATTTTGATAGAACATTAGGTATAAAATAATACGAGAGAATCTGAAGTATATTTATTCTATTTATGACATCGTTTTATGCTTTACTGCTTATTACATTGCTAAACTTTATTATTTAAACAGTTTTATTACATTCATAGCATAAAACTTAAATGTATATTACATTTAGGTGCGATCAATATTTAGAAAGGTTTTGATCGTTTATACTACCATTGTGTAATGTGAAAAGGTTTAATTATTGTTAATTGGTTGATATTTATTTTAATTTTGTCACTCAATCTTATATATCTTATATATCGATGGAAAATATTAATCATTGTAAATTTCATCAATATTTAGAGCATTGATTTTTGGTATCTCTCAAGGAGCTGTCTTAGAGCCCTATCGTTTAGTAAAAATGATTAGTGAGAATCTGATCAGTATTTTATCAGACAAAAATACGAAAGATATTATTATCGTTAAATAAAACAAATAGGTAACGATGCTTTACATTTATTAATATATTGATTTAAAACATCTTTTGCTAAGCACTCATTCAAATAATATGTATAATGTATTCCGTTGTCCAAGTTCAAGCCGTGTCGTTAGTTGCCGGTCATATTTAGAAATAATATCCTGAAATATTCAACGATTATGAATTGAATCTCTATTGTTTCGCATACCTTATTTGGCATAATGATAGTTATGTATAATATTCATTTACTATAATTTTGCCACTTATTTTTTTAAACATAAATACTTTACGCATTATAATTTTTAGGCAAAATTGTCTTCTGGCATACTATTTTAATAAAATCCTAATTCAACAAAATACTTTTCACATGTGAAATAAACAAGTGGTGGCAAGGGTCACCTCCACCGCACTTAACCTATTCACACTATCATACCTATTTTAAATTTATTTAGACCTATATTAGGTGGAAAACCATTATGCATAATAAGTATTAGGTATACGAAAAAACATTAAGCTATGCTAAATTATTATTTTTTTAAATTATAGTTATGCCAAGTGAAGTAGTATGCCCAAAGACAATTCAAAAATATGCGAAAAAAAAAGGGATCCCATATAAATGAATTTAACTATTAATAGAAGTTCCTCCAACAATCAATAAGAAGTTTAACCTACGCAGCTACGCAGAATGTATTATAAGTTGATTCCAAGTTCCATAAGCTTACACTTTGTTAGCGCTAAGTTACTCCAAGCCATCTGAATCTTCTGGTAAACCTGAAACATTAATGTAAACCTTAACTTTTGGGTCCCAAACTTCCACAACAACTAACCCAAATTAAAAACTAGCAAGTCCAAACATCTAAGAAAGTAAGAGAAATTCAATAAGTAGGTAGTGAGGGTTCAAAGTTAGATTAAATATAATTTGCATGGCGCCACGCCATCTGTCTGCCTAATATATTTTTAATTTATGTCCAAAAAGTTGAGGGATACGGACGGGATTACGGGGCTTTGCTTGTTAAAAATTATACCGAAGTTCCGAGTTTCCTTGGTAAACAATTGCGGGGTCTGCGCTAATAGAACTGTATCATCTGTTTTAAAACAATATTCTTGAAAGCATAAAATAATTTAATCAATTTTTTAAAACTAAATCCGCTTGCCCTTTGGCCCCAATGATTTGTCGAATAATAGGCTTTATATCCTGCTCCAGGCATTCGACTACCTTGAAACAAATTTTCACCAATATCGCTTTAGCAGTTAACCATTTTACTAAGGTTAAAATATGTTGATCCATACCTTCGCCTGATTTTGTCTGGGATGGGACTGCCAGCTCTTTTTGTTCAGCTTAAAATAAATAAATTGTCTTTAATTTGAATACCTTTATAAAATTGATTTATTTGAGCTGTATATCTATTGTATATCCATCTAAAACTGTGAGCTGCTTTTAGACTATAGGTATCCACAAACCGACACATTTTTTAAAATCATAATATAGGTACGTTTAATAAAATATATTAAAACTTACGTTCGCCCGATTTGGTCTGCATTGGAAGTAAAAGCCCTTGTCCACCTAAAAAATAAATATAAGTAAAAAAAAAGAAACAATATAATCTAGACGAAACGGTAAAATAACTTACTTGAGCTACCACTTTGCCCCGAATGGAATAAAGTTTTCATCCCATATTTGTGTAAACTTGGAAACAGCGAAGAATATAAATTTGAGGCCAACATCCCTTGCCCGAAGCCTGAACTATGAATATTATTTGGATTGTAGATACTCATAGTGTCAGGTTTTCCATTCAATTCATAGTTGCCCCCATATCCTACTTGGGTTAGTCCATGCTGGTGTTGATTCTCAGGGTATACTGAACGCGGTTTTATTAAACCAGTATTATATCCACCTAAATATTGATATCCAGGAGATTGGAGGTAATTGGTGAGTAAACTCCCTCGAAGTGGTACCGTCTGGGCGTATGCTTGCATTATGTCATTTCCAAGTGTTAGATCATGTTTGAAAGCATTTCCTCTATATGAGTCAGGAAGATTATAATCATTGTAGTATGGAAGAGCTGGTTTATCATATAGATCCTTGTTTGTAGACTTTTCCTTACCGTACACAGGATTTTGATAAATATCTGACCCAAATATAGATGGAGATTTGGATTTGGTTAGACCATCAGGTGGTTTTGGAGTAATATTTAGAAAGCCATTGTATGCATCAGCATAATTAATGCTTTGAAGGTTTTTTTGATTGTATAGTGAGTAAAGTGACGGTGGTTTAATAGTTGGAACAGATTTTAGTCCTAGTTGATTTATCTCAGAATAAGCTTGACTTTGAGATATTGGATTGTATGGAGAATAAGGAGCTGCAGGTTTGTATTTAGTGGATATTGGAGCAAGCTGTTGATGAGCTGGTAAACTGCCACTAGTGACTTCTTTTTGTGAAATATCTGAAATGTATGGGTTAAAAGAAGTCGAAAAGTTGTTGATACCAATCAATAGTTTGTTGTTGCTTATTCCATCAATTAGGGCGTTAGTCTTGAAGTCAGAATAGGCTTGATTTTGGAGACTACCTTTGTGCAAGCTGTGTGATCCAAGGAGACTGTTCAGATAATTATGTTGAGTTTGAATCGGCGTATTGTATCCTAAATTTGTTGTAGATGGTAGTTGAGGGACAAGATTTTCGTTAAAATTCTGCGTGTGGCCATTAATTCCATATAGTGGCTGTATTTGAGGTAATTCAGGACTGTATACTGGCGGTTTGATGGTACTATGCTGAGGTCCGTTGATGAAATCAACTGCGGCATCTTTATTAGCTTGACCCAAGATGGTTTCTATTAAAAAAATAAAACATATCAGTACACTACGACTAAGAACTTAACGAACATATTCATACACATTTCACACCATTCACACACACACACACTTACGCACATTGGCAGGCATACCTACTTGAGTTTTTTTTTATGTGTAAACATGTTTTGATCTAAAACATAAAATAAATGTAATAGTGTCAGCTGTACGGGGAAGACGCTAATTTCTGCAACACAGTTGTTACTAGTGCAGCAGTTAAAGGGTTCACAAGTTAATGGTGTGTATTTATGACAATTTTTTATTTTTATTTATGTATATGATAAGCTTTCTGATGTAGAATCCAACCCTTCAGTTACAGCCTCCCTCTGATAAATAAATAACAAGTCCATAAAGCTGTCACACGAAATTGAAACGGTAACGGAGCATATTTAAATGTTCACAGTGGTCGGCAAAAAAACATCAACAATAAAAGTTTTACGTGAGTCAATAAAATTGTGAAAACTGAAGCACCTGAGTGTAAAAGACAATTGGATGGTATTATTACTTAACGAATCAAGTATCAAAACAAACAATATTTATGCAGGTCTATTCTGCGTCACTTGAAGATGTTGAAAAATGATTTTATAAAAAAATACCATCGGTTTACTTTTTTCAAAAATTAGACAACGGGTCTGAATCGCGTAATTATTATATAATTATAGGTATTTATTTACCTTTATAATAATTACGCGATTCAGACCCGTTGTCTAATTTTTGAAAAATGTTCTCAAATCGCGAAAGTTTAAAAACATACATCGGTTTACTGAAAAAAAAGTGTTAAACCAAGCGTGATACCCTAGAATGTTAGTAATTTTTCAACTAAGGAGTCAATTGACTCATTTATTTTTATTCGTATTTCTATAACTTCTTCCAATTACACTTGCTATCATATTTAAGGATGAGTGCTTCCAATGAATGGACAAAGAGGTGTCAATACTTCTGAGGGCCAATCTAAAGTATTTGCTTGATTGGTGCTCATCGCTATTATTGCGTTTACTAAACGGTTTGCGGTATTGGTTTTCCCTGTTGGCCTCTAAATGAATGACCACTATTTCATTCACTAGGTAATGTTTGGCTTATTTGTTGATTCGTTTATTTATGTTTTGTGCTACGCATTATATTAAAGGTTAAAGATGCCGACTAACTGAGAGCCTCCTCTTTTTGGGTGTGAATGAAAGAAAAAAAAGAGAAACTGTCCAAAATATTTGAATCGATCATCCCTGTTGTATTGATGTTGTATGGTTATATAAAATAAACATAGGTCCAAAATACCTTATCAACAATCCCATCACGTCGATTCAATCTAAACGACCGATTCTATAGCTGAACGTAAAAACAATTTTACATCTAAAGTTTGAACCGTTTCGCACACGAGTCCACTTCATCGTTTTTTACGTCACCTGTATCTGCAATTTTGACGGCGTGTCGCTGCCGGCCGTAAATTTTTACTTTATTTGTTTGGTTTTAATGTTCCAGTTGATACGGGTTTTTTTATCACTCTGTTCCCCGCTTCCCCTCCTCGATTCTCACATCGGGTGTAAATGACCGGCCGCTGACCGGGGATATCAAATCGTTGGCTATCAAGGCATTTGCCAACTTTGCAACTGTCTCAGAGTCTTGGAGTTATCTGAAATAAGATAATTTTCGCTTAGGTTGGAATAATTTTGTAATTTCCAATTTTATGGATGATGGAGTTTTACTCACCGGAAATTCAATTACCTGGTTTAACTGTAACGAATGAATTTTTAAGTTAATAAGGTACCTAATCAAATCTGTCAATTGCGGAAACGTTCATAACTTTGCTAATTTTAATCTAACTCACCTGATATCAAATCTTCCGGAGGTTCTATACCTAAAACCGTTAAATAAATTAGTATGACTTAATAATCAAAATCTTTTTAATATATTACCAGTTTAACTTACAGCAGGATTTTTTGGTGTAGCAATTGACTTCCACGTTGATGACGCTTATGGTTTTGATTTCTGAACATTGACAGACTTTGCATTCATCCCAGGGGTGCTGGAATGGTTGATTGGCAGGAAATGGCCGGCAGGATTCATCTGGCAGATATTATTATATAAAATAATGAAGTTTGTCTGAAGACTAGTATTATCTGCAAGTCATAGATGTTATTATAGAACTTACGCGGCGGTGGGCCCGGCAATGGTCCTCTCGGAGGTGCAGGTGTAGATACAGGAGGCCATGAAACTGAAAAACAATATTATTCTTTTACATTAAGCACAGTTAGTTGCTTGCAGAAGGCGACGAAAAAGAACAAAATATAGAAATATCATAATAACGATGTAATGAAAGATGAATAAAAAAGTACAAAAAGGTACGTTTCTCTATTATACACGTATCGCAAAAGAAACATGATTAAAATGATGTCCGCTCTCCACTGCACCGGTGTTGTGGGTTCGATCCACACATGGGACAAATCTTTGTGTGATTCGCAAAGATTTGTTTTGAGACTGGGCGTGCTTGAATGAGTGAATGTGTGCATTTGGCCTTGTCATTGGGACCTTTGGATAGTGTAATTGCTTCTGGCGTTCTATCTAATGTAAAAAAAAAACAAAAATAATTATAAAATAATCTTACGTGGTTTCTCAGTCATTTCAAGGGGAGCAACCGGAGGTAGTATTGTAGAAGAATAGAACTGAGGTATCGGTTTGACTATTGGTTTCGAGACCGGCGCGGAGTTAAACTGTACTGGTATTGGGATAGGTGGGGCTGGTGGCGTTATTGTACTAGGTGTAGCCGAAACTATCAGTGATACTGGGCGGGGTGTAGATCCTATAACTGCAAAAAACAATTGAAACGTAGTTATAGTGTGATCATGGATTACTCTGGTAATTTAGAGGGAATATGGTAAATACTTACTACAGTGAGTATCGACATTACAGGTAATCCTTTGCTCAGGAATCCCATTGTGAGACAGTTCTGTTGAACACACGCACTCTTTGCATCTCTCAATCGGGTGCGGAAACTTCACATGCGGTGGAAACTTCTTGCAAAGTGGCACTGAATAAAACAAGTAGCGATAAAATGAGAACTTATGCTTTAATTATTCATAATACTAAACTTTCTGATGAGCAAGCCGAGTTTCTATATTGAGTGAGTGTGTCTGCAGTGTTAGACACACTCATTCAATATAGAAACGGTTAAAATTCGAATATATTGATGCATATTCTATTTATCTGCGGAGGCTTTTCAAAAGCAATCTTTTCTTAAATTTATGTATGGTAATATTCACATTTTGTTATTAGAATGTAAGCCTTCCTAAAAAAGAATATTATATTGATGCATACTGTTTGCCATATTGATGATCACTTGCAATGCCTTTGATACGGTTAGAAAGAATAATCTTGGAATTAGAACACACATAATCAAAAGACTTTAATAAAACCTTAAGAAACAATTCGACAGGCAGATAAATATACTAAGGATTTGCACATTTTTTTTTGGTATGTTTTAATTTTTGCATTCTTTTATTTGGCATAATAATGGTTGCGCATTATAGTCATTTAGCATTATATTTTTTGGCATAAATACTTTTGACATATTCATTGTTAGGCATAATGGTAATTTGGCATAACTGTCCTTTGGCATAATCGTCTTCTGGTATTTCATTAGGTTTAGCATACTATTCTCATTTAATAAAATAATTTTCTTATGTAAAATAAACTTGTTGGTTGCCCAAGGGCCACCCCCGCCGAACCCTAACCTATATTAACATTTTGGTTTTAAAGTTTCCTTTTGATCTTTTATAAGCGAAAAGACATTATGCTCAATGGCTATGCCTATAAGTTTTACGCGAAATTAAGGGACTCCTTATTATGATGATGAGTGTAGTAATAATATAAACAAAACATACATGGTACCGGAACTGGAACATCTGGTAATGGAGCTTAAAATACAAAGGAAAAATTATACAAGTGCTTATTAATTAAGAACGCAGGTTAACAAATATTTAAACTTACGTAAAGTTGTCACATCTGATGGCAACACTGCAAGCAAAACAAAATTAAACTTGTTAAACAAAGTATGGTGCAGTAAAACACATGAGAAAAAAATCGAGACAGACTGAGAGTTAATCGTCCTATAGAATAGTTTGCAACAATAGTAAGAACCAACAATTAATTTAATAACAATATTCATGGAAGATATGAATACTAGTAAACATACTCATCATGGATCTCCTGGTACCGCTGAACTTACCACAATGTGGACTGTCATGACATTCGATTCGAACGTCTATTTTACCAAACGTTTTGATCTCCCTGCATATGCATATCTGGCAAGGGTGCAGCGGGTTCGTGAACGGTTGCCCACTTGGCAACGGCCGGCAAGACGCTGAAACTGAGATATGACATTATTGTCAGCGATTTTCGGAAATTATGACGCTTTTAAAAGTTAGCTGTTCGTTCGGTCGGCAGTTAAAATTTTCTTGCTTGGATAGTGTGAGAATAGTTTAGAAGGAAACTTATTGCCTAACTTGTAAGTTTTAAATATTTTCCAAAATTGACCGTTTGCCATTAAAGTAGCCCAAAAATTACATGCTAGCGTTCATCGAAATTAGTTTTTAGTGAACCCGTGAAAAGTTGTAACGATTGAAATCATTCTGGGATAAATAAAAGATCGTAACTAATAAACAAATACGCAAGGTACATAAATCAAGGCTCGCCAATATGAGCAAAGGCCAATTTCATCGTCTGAGTTTACTTGTTTACGGTTTTGGATCTCTTTATCCCATTGAAACATTAAATGAGATATTTTTTTTTTTTTTTACGTTGAAAATATATATATATTTATATATATATATATATATATATATGAATAATAACATAAATGATCGAAAACAGGGTTCAACGTTAACTGCGGCTAAAGAAGTTTGGTAAAATTGGGATTTAATTGAACAAATTCGTGATTTCAGTCAAAAACTCGTATTTCTTCCGAGATATTAATCAAACCGACGGACTAGACAGCAGTTTAAGACGGATCGTTAATCTTTCTCTGTAAAATATTATTTCTAGAATCTGATAATATTCCCTTGAGACATACCTTTTTAAAAGTGAATCTGCACCATTTCACCAATATCAAGTTTTAATACGAAAAACTGTCAATGAGTTTGCGCCGATTCCCATTTATTTCTCTTTGTATAATGTTACATATTTTTGAAAAATCTGTTATTCTGTAATAAATGGACTGTACCTTTTCTCATTGGTGACACCGTTGAGGGTTGTAAATCATCAGGTCCCTGAACAAGTGCAATACCTGCCACTGAGGGTTCAATATTTGGCAAAGGGACATAAGGAACATTAGGAACTGGTAATGGAATCTCTGGAATATATGCATATGGTTTCGGGCTAGGGGCTGGTGGTTTTTCAAAGTACCCAGGATTTACAGGAGCAGTTTTCAGGCAACCAGAACAACTAGCACAGACTGGCTCCAAAATGCCGTCGTTGTTGAGACAAATGCAAACAAGGCAGTTGATGTTTGACCAGAAGTGATGGAATTCGTTTTCTTTTGAACATTGTATTTTATCTCCTCCTAAAAGTAAAATTGTTATAAGTAATTGTTACTTGCCACAAGTTTTAATTATGTAAAAGGATGAAATTGGATGGAATAAAAACCATAATATTTGTAAAATAAGGTGAAGGGATCTTATCTTAACACTGATTGCTTGCTTTACAGCAGATGACTTTAATGTCTTACATGTAGGTTTCTACGTCTATGTTTAGATATGTTTTGAATGTGTTTCAAAACATAAATATCTAAACATAGCACATACACCTTACACCTACACATATACCTTACACTTCAAACAATATTGCCCAATCAATCGTTCAAATGCCTTTTAAGTGGCGCTATCATTTCATATTACTACTATCATCCAGTAGGATTTAGTTTTTGAAGCAGAAATAAATAAAAGTTACTCAAATACCTGGTAATTTATGAGGGAAAATATACTCATGCGGCCAAATGACTCTCGATTTTACATCTGAAACCATCAATTGTGATTATACGCTTTTATTCGGCATCTGGATGTCGTTAATAATTATTACAAATGAAAATATTACCCTCGATTTCGATCTGCGAACTTTGTGAGCCTGAAATACGGAATATTTCATTAAACAAATGAAAACTTTCGTAATGCCAAATTATTAATTGAGTTATGTATTTTGCGTTTGTTGGTGTTACAAAGTGAGTAAGTTAAGTAATTTATGGATTATAAATTTAAATTAAATTAATAGCTAAATAGCTCTAATGATTGAAGAAAAAGAAATTGATTATTTAAAAACCATTGAGCAGATGTTGATTCGATATTTATAATACTTACTATGTAGATGGGCAGGAGACCATTGAGCCAGTGAGTTGATTCTTGGTGCATTACCAGGAATTGACACCGGTGCAGCATGAGAACTCAAAGAGTATGCATTGAGTGTAGACGGAGCATTATTATATACATTTATGTACGATGGATCACCACTACGCATTTCATCAGTTTCGTTATGATCAGATCCGTTTTCGATCGGACTATACGCATAAGCGTTGTCTGTATCTTTAAATTCTGCTTTATTTTTTTGATCATTGTTCGTCAATTGTCGTCTTTCACCTTTTTCAATATTATAGTTGGGCTGGAAATTAGGTAAAAACACGTTGTATTCATTGAATGAATCACGAGTATCCTCTCTGTCATTTTGTGCTTGAGTATCGTCATATCCAGATCTTGATAAAGAGCTATCAGGTGACGAAAACAGTGGACTGAAATGTGATTCCTGGTTGGTTTCCTTATTGGCCGATGCAGCTTCAGCCGTAAGATGTGCTGCATACAAAGGCGGATAAAGATCTAATCCTTCAATAAATACATTTTCACCATTTGTCGTTGCCGATGGTTCTTTGGGTATAGTAGGTAGTTCTGATTTTGAATTAGAATTTAAACCAACAGTTTCTTGATTAAATGTTGGAATTAATTTTACTGTCTTGTCAGAATCCTGAATGGATGGAAAATAATTTTGGACTTGGCGGAGAGAAACATTATCGACATCTTGACTCAATTCAGCTGTATTATCATTTGTGCTTAAAGTTTGAGAATGACGTGGTATCGATGCCGTTTCTAAGTTATCATTATTTTGGATTTTAGGTGAATCGTGGTGTTGGTCTTCAGGGAAAAGAAATGTATGAGTATTTAATTCAACCGCACGTTCAGTTGGTCTTGTTAAATAATTATAGTGTTTGAGTAATGCCTGTTGAGGAGCTAATAACGATCCTGTCGTTATAGATTTTGCCTCTGTAGATAACTCGCTGTTAGATCTTTCTGCTGATGAGTGCAAATCTTAAATAAGAAAAATTATGTAATGCTGTAAAAGGTTATTCAATTATCGCTTGAAATTGTATGTACACACTTGATAGACATACCTTCAAAATAGCTAGCTTCTTTGCTAGACTTTAATTCTGTATCTTCTAAATGAGTAGCATTTTGTTGCTTTATTGTACTTACGTCTAATTCTGAAATAAATTATTCATCTAATTTGTTTATTTTTTTTAATCTAGTGGTTAAATTGCATTTATTTTATGTTAGGAAAACTCGAATTAAGGCATTAAATGGCCTTTAAAATTATTCGTAGTAGTAAACGTATAATAATAGTAATAAAGAGGAAAACATTTTTTTTAACATAATAATATTGTTTTTAAAATAATATTGATACTTACTGCTTTTGAGATCATCGGGCAGTTTATTAGTATTATTTAATTCGTTATTGAACCGTCGAGATTCATATTCCTCTAAATCAGGCTCTGTGTCTGATAATTTCAGGAGTTTATCAGATTCCTCTAATTGAGTTATTTCATCAGAATATTCAGATTTTCCAAGAGATAGTTGGAAGGCTAGGAGACACAATACTCCAAGAACGCCTCCCTTCATCTCGAATTATTTATTAACTCGTTCCAACATTACTCCACAGAATGAAATTACTGAAACTTTACACATATTTATAAGGAAATTTCTATAATTTTGTAACACCCGTATAGAATTTTGAGTTTAATGTGATTCATGTGCAATTAGTGCATGTTTATGTGTATAATGTGATTCGTTCTACGATAATTTATGGCATTGTTGTGACGAATTCATATTGTGTTATTAATTATGTTTATTGCTAAGTACTTTGTTTACATCACTACAAAGTTACTGCCCTCTGTTTGTCTGTCTGGATGTTCCTATGTATGCTTATATCTTTAAAACTACGCAGCGGATTATAAATAATGTAGATTATTGAATTATATTGAACTTGGTCGCTAAGAAACCGTTAAAAAACTGCACTCGCGGTCTGCCAGTGAAAAGTGTAGCTAGATTGTATAGGGAACTATAAAAGACGATAAACTACGGCTATACAGCAACTAAACTGATGTCGAATTGGGCTGGACACGTATGTCGAAAATACTTTGGGCTAAAATAATAACAAAGTGGGTCCCAACGTGGTGTACAAGACGTAACTCTTATCAACGTTTAAATAGAACTATCAAAATAAATGAAGATAAAATAAATAATAAAGAAGTCTAATGATTGAGCCGGCGGGTGGTCACTTGTCACTCTTATTTGTAAGAGTTCATTAAATTGATCTCGATGAGGGCTTTGATACGAGATGGTATATAGAATCAGCTGATGTAGCCAGAATATTGACACTTGCCATAACCTGTAATAAGTGATAGCTAGTAAAATAAAAATAAAAATTAATAATACTCTTTTAATTATGAAAGTTTGTCGCGAGATTAAATACCTATGCCTCAAAAGGTCATTACTTTTAACTACGTAAATGCTGTCTTAACGTGCCAATAATGTTTGCGCACGTTCACTTATAAGTCACTTAGGGCACACGACATGGCTAACCACACAGCCCACTAACAAATAGAACGCAGTCAGAGTAGCCGAAATCAGCATGGGAATTATACATACCAGTTACACTTTTCTTTGTAAAAGCTACCAACCTTTGTTACCAACCCCTTTATGTTTTTAAAAGACATATCTAACGATGCCCCACACTATAGGGTAAGTGAAATCATCTCTACTTTATATGTAGAAACTATAAGGGTTCCTTGTAGGTACTACGGAACCCCAAAAATAGTTAGGAATGAACGCTGCGTAGCAGAATAGCTTATTTACGAAGTGATTTTAGGCAATACATCAGTAATCCTTACCTAATTAAATACTTTAAATACATTGTGTATTTAATATAGTTCAATATGATCTTTACAGTAGGTATATATGTAATTTGAATAAATATTTTCGAAGATATTACATATTAAAAATGCTGGTACATAGCGGTTGCGGCGTGCAAACGCGGTGCAAATCATTGCACCCGTGCGAAGCCGGGGCGGGTCGCTAGTGCATTTATAAATAGCTTTTATAATCTATACAAATTATCGATATTACAAATACCTACATCGACAAGTTCTCTTCTTGCTGTTTGTTGTACTGAGCTTGAATATAGCAATTTTTACTTTGTATAATTATGACGCCATAATATCAATGACAAACGATAATAATAATATATAATAATACTCGTGATATGTGAGTCAATAAAATTAAAGACAACATTAATCCCACTAAATGTTTTAATAAATACTATATAATGTGTGTAGTTCGCTCGTCATTTTGCATGCATTCACTATAACTAAGGCTAATCGTGTCCAAATTCTTGCATTGTTTGTCGGGAGATCAGTTGTATTCTGAAATAAAATAGTTGCATTAACGATTGTATTGACAACACCATGATATTTAATTTCATTCACCAGTTGATACTCAACTACCCGTACTTAAATTTTCTTTAATGTACCTGTGTAAGACGTTTATGCTAAAGTTACTGCCCAATTTTTTCTACTTAGAGTCTATTCATTCTAAGACTGAAAAATAGTTAGACAAAAATCATCGTTAATAGTACCGTCGATTTTGCACTATATAGAAATTATTAGTAAAAAAGTGGTGTTAAAATATATACTTGACTTACATAAGTATTTCTTACGCTCTTGCTCTATGAACCGCGTTGCGTTTTCTTCTTGAGTCTGCTGAATCATCAGAGCTTGCTTCTTCTGCTTCAGCACTACGAACTCTGCCATATGTGGCGAGACCATAGTTATTAGCTGCTTGGGCTGCTGCATGTGCTGCTGCTTCAGCGCTTGATAAACCGCCGTAGATGTTGCCTGCTGCATTAGCTGCGGCATTTGCTGTTGCATCAGTGCTAGAATAACCACCTCCGTAGCCTTGGGGTCCACCGTAACTATTGGTTACTGCATTTGATATTGCGTCGGCTATAGAGATTCCATCTTTGTAGCCAGAGATACCACCATACGCGTTGGCTGCTGCGTTTGCAGCTGCGTTTGCGGCGCCGTTTCCTGCTGAGTTTGCTAAAGCATTTGCTACTGCATCGGCGCTAGAGAGACCTCCTCCGTAGCCAGAGAGACCACCGTAAGCGTTTGCAGCTGCGTCTGCAGCTGCATTTGCTGCACCGTTTCCTGCTGAGTTTGCCAATGCATTTGCTACTGCATCGGCGTTAGAGTAACCACCACCGTAGCCAGAAAGACCACCATAGGTATTTGCTGCTGCGTTCGCAGCTGCGTTTGCCGCGCCGTTCCCTGCTGAGTTTGCTAAAGCATTCGCTACTGCATCGGCGCTAGAGAGACCACCTCCGTAGCCAGACAGACCGCCATAGGCGTTTGCTGCTGCGTTCGCAGCTGCGTTGGCTGCACCATTCCCTGCTGAGTTTGCCAAAGCATTCGCTACTGCATCTGCGCTAGAGAGACCATCTCCGTAGCCAGACAGACCACCATAGGCGTTTGCTGCTGCGTTCGCAGCTGCGTTTGCTGCGCCGTTGCCAGCTGAGTTTGCCAAAGCATTTGCTACTGCGTCTGCGCTAGAGATACCACCTCCGTAGCCAGACAGACCACCATAGGCGTTTGCTGCTGCGTTCGCAGCTGCGTTTGCTGCGCCGTTGCCAGCTGAGTTTGCCAAAGCATTTGCTACTGCGTCTGCGCTAGAGATACCACCTCCGTAGCCAGACAGACCACCATAGGCGTTTGCTGCTGCGTTCGCAGCTGCATTTGCTGCGCCGTTTCCTGCAGAGTTTGCCAAAGCATTTGCTACTGCGTCTGCGCTAGAGAGACCACCTCCGTAGCCAGAAATACCACCATAGGCGTTTGCTGCTGCGTTTGCAGCTGCGTTTGCTGCACCGTTTCCTACACCGTGTCCTGCTGAGTTTGTGAAAGTATTTGTAATTACATCGGATATAGAGATTCCACCTTTGTAACCAGACAGACCACCGTAGGCGTTTGCTGCTGCGTTCGCAGCCGCGTTTGCTGCCCCGTTTCCTACTGCGTTCGCCAGTGCATTTGCTACTGCATCAGCGCTGGAGTAACCGCCATTATAGCCGCCTCCAGATGCTGCGTTTGCTAAAGCATTTGCTACTGCATCGGACATAGAGATTCCACCTTTGTAGCCAGAAACACCACCATAGGCGTTTGCTGCTGCGTTTGCAGCTGCGTTTGCCGCACTGTTTCCTGCTGCGTTCGCTAGTGCATTGGCTACTGCGTCGGCGTTAGAGTAACCTCCTCCGTAACCAGACAGACCACCATAAGCGTTTGCCGCTGCGTTCGCAGCTGCGTTTGCTGCACTGTTTCCTGCTGCGTTCGCGAGTGCATTTGCCACTGCGTCGGTGCTAGAGAGACCACCTCCGTAGCCAGATAGACCACCATAGGCGTTTGCAGCTGCATTCGCAGCTGAGTTTGCTGCACCGTTTCCTGCTGAGTTTGCTAAAGCATTTGCTACTGCATCAGTTATAGAGATTCCACCTTTGTGGCCAGAAACACCACCATAGGCGTTTGCTGCTGCGTTCGCAGCTGCGTTTGCTGCACCGTTTCCTGCTGCGTTTGCTAGTGCATTTGCTACTGCGTCGGCGCTAGAGTAACCTCCTCCGTAACCAGACAGACCACCATAGGCATTTGCTGCTGCGTTTGCAGCTGCGTTTGCGGCGCCATTCCCTGCTGAGTTTGCTAAAGCATTTGCTACTGCATCGGCGCTGGAAAAACCTCCTCCGTAGCCAGACAGACCACCATAGGCGTTTGCTGCGGCGTTCGCAGCTGCATTTGCTGCGCCGTTGCTAGCTGCGTTTGCCAATGCATTTGCTACTGCATCGGCGCTAGAGTAACCACCTCCGTAGCCAGATATACCACCATAGGCGTTTGCGGCTGCATTTGCAGCTGCGTTTGCGGCGCCGTTACCTGCTGTGTTTGCCAAAGCATTTGCTATTGCGTTGGCGCTGGAGTAACCGCCATCATAGCCGCCGCCAGATGCTGCGTTTGCTAAAGCGTTGGCAACAGCATTTGACACACCTCCAATACTGTTTGCATTAGCTATTGCATTGGCATCAGCATTAGACCAACCTGGCCGTGGAGCTGAAAGTAATAACAAAATGAGAAATAAAACTACTGAAATCTTTATCGAAAAAGACATCGCTAAATCAAACAAAAATATACTGGTGGAATGACAAATTCATGACTTACACAATGGTTTCCTTTCAAAAAGTTTTTGTTGTAGATTTGTTTGATAATGAAGTCAAATTTACCTGATTCACATTCTGGATCATGGATGGAGTCAATGTAGACGTAGTTGTATTTAACTCTGCAGGTATAGATCCGGCATGGTCTTTCAGGCCGCTGGAAGGGCACTAGTGGTTGGCGGTATCTGCATTCAGGATCTGAAAAATCACATTATAAATATATAATAATTTCATAACATACAAAAAAAATGTAAAATAAAAGGTTTTGGAAAGAATAAGCAATATAAAAGAACATTACAAGCTGCAATTGCATTGCGTTCCTACTGGGTGTTATATTTATATTAAATAGATAATTAAAAAAATACTCTAAAACTTTGATACTCACTAACGTAGTACACGACTGGCACAGGGTATAACTTGTTGCCTGCAAAAAAAAAATACATTATTTACCAATATCACATAAGAAATTAAGGTTATCTGAAATGACGCTCACTACGCTAACACTCAAGACAGATCTTTTGAATTTTCATTTGACGTTTCAATATATACGCAGGGCGCAGCAAAAGCTCTTTACCTAACTGCAACTTGTTGAGTAAATTTTTACAAAAACCCTAAGAGCTAAATTTAGAACTTACGTATGACTGGTACTGGCACTGGGACAGGTACGCGCACAATCCTATCTTTGCCAGGCACCGGTATGTAGGTTGGAATACGCACCGGTGGAGACGGTACTGGTACAGGTACAGGCCTAAAAATCAGCATATTGTAAGTGAACAAAGAATCTACTAATTAGACATGTATAAGTTACATGTTCAAATAAAGTATATATAATTTTTTGTTGTTAAAATATTATACACATAGAAAATATATAGAAACAATAGCCAAGCGCCTTTATTTCTAAAAGAATATTTTTTGCGCTAAGTAAACGGAAATAGGCCTCACATCAAATTCATATTCCTTACAGGCAATAAGCATTATCGACTATGACAACAATAGACATACGAGGCAAAAAGCATTTGGTGACTGTAATTCTTACTTTTCTACTGGATACGGTACTGGCACATTCTTTGGCACTGGTACTGGGTAAGGCACAGCAGGTCCTCTGATGTAGATCTTTTCAGGAGGTGATGGAACTGGCACTGGTATGCGGACTACAATGGGTTTGCTTGGTACGGGTACCGGTACTGGATATGGGCGCGGAGGGCCCGGAATGATTATTGGTGGTGGACCTGAAAATGGCAATAACAATGCAAGAATAAAAAGCCAGCTTTACCTATTCCGAATAAAACCCCTTAAATTTAAAAACCTCCATTAAGATATAGGCTATAAAATTTCTTTTTGGAAAAGATTAATAAAAATCTCACATATAGGCGTAGGAATTGGCTCTGGTGCTGGTGCTGGTGCTGGTGGTAGCGGTCGAGGCATGGGATACGGCACTGGCACAGGTATAGGGGCTGTAAATAATAATACAACAAAATATAAAATTACTGAAATCAAAAACTGAAGCTAATAGAAACAAATCAAAATTAACGAGTATTCACAAACTGATCAATGGATATTAAGCTTAAAATGATCCTGATTAATCTTAAAATTATAATAATATTAAATAATTATAACCTGGCATTGGTATATCAAATGGTTCTGAAAAGGAAAAAGATAGTATTAAAGTCTATTTATTCCAAATACAAAAGATTTTAAAAAGCAAATAGCATCGCAATTATAGTAGATATATTATTTATAAGATTTAAAAAATAAAGTAACAGTAGCGGAACATAAAAACTCCAATATTAATTGGCCATTGAAATAGATACCAAAGCAAATAATTTAAAAGCAAGGCAAGATAAGAACAATAAACGTGGTGTAATAAAACATTTTATCGAAAGACCTGTCTGAAACGTTGGTTCTGAAATAATTGGTATTCTGCTGTTAAAATTATGTAATTCAAATTAAAACTTGATACTTATTAATTTCATTTCCAACGATGAAGATAGGCTTAATCTTAATTAAATTATGTACGTATTATAATTTATTTCATAGTGTACATTTAAAGTCATGTGTGTGTTGTGTCATTAAAAAAATATCTATACCAAATATTATTTTTTGTTTGTATGTATGTTTGTATGCTTGTTTATTATTATTAGTTTGTATGTCTATGCTTATCTTAAAACAATACTGAGGCTGGCATTGGCTTTAGGTAAAAAGTTAATTATTTCTACTTTTAAGTAATTGATCAAATTAATTTGAAGTCGGTAATTTTTTTTTGTTATTTTTCGATTAACGAATAGAGTATGGCTTTGGTTTACCGTAGTCTTTTCCTACAAATAGTAGCTTAAATATTAGGACAGAAAGTACTATATGATTTATATTAACTTACCTGGTATTGGTATCGGTATTGGTGCTGTGAAAAATAGTTTTAATTACAAAAAATAATAATAAAAATCAAATAATTAATACATGTTAGTTATGATCAATATTTACCTGGGATGGGATATGGAATCGGTGGTGGATCTAAAAAAAACATAACACATTATTTTCTCGTTATTCGGCAGTAATGCGTTCAAATAAACGTGTTCCATACAAACTACTATTCGGTTACTTTCTTTTTTATACATAATATCGAATCTAAAAAAAATATTATTTGTTTTTGTCTCTTTTTTTTTCTTATTTATATGGTTAATAAACATAAAACTTAACGAATTTGGACGGCACGAACTTGCATTTTAGTATTTTAGAGCGCAATACATAAAATATTCACTTAAATAACAAGTTCTTACTTGAGCAAGTGCAGGGGGCGCACTTGGCGATGGGTCCCAGACCGAAGGGGTTTCCGAAGCAACCACAGACCCAACAGCCAGAGTCCCTGGTCTCATAGTACATGTCACCTTGGCCCTTGCATTTGTTGATTAAGGCTAATGATGTTTGAGCTGTTAAAACAATTTGATAAAAAATCTCTTATTTAAAAGATATTAAAACATAAAACATATTTTAAACATATTAAGGATAATAGTCCCACCGACATTGGGTGCTGGACCAAGCTGCCAATGATTGAGTTTCCAGAGAGAGAACATCCGCACCCAACGTGCCGTTTATAAAACAACGGCTTGATTTTATTATTATTTTCAAATTTCAAACAAAACGCTAGGACCCAAGTCTGACAAATATCTTGGATAGTGTCGTTTATTAAAGGGTTGGCAGTGACCTTGTTCATTTTAAGATATAATTTTGGTGTACAAAATATATATTGACTTGATTAGAATCACACTCCAAAATTGGGTTAAATAATAGATTTCTAAATAAATAAATAAACTCCTTTATTTATCAGGTTACGGTACCTTGGTCATCTTGGTCAGGTGCTGGTAGAATGATTGGGGGAATGAACATACGAGCATCATCTGAACTTGCATCAACGTCATCAGCCGAATCTCTGGCGTCTGCAACAAGAAAAAAAATGAAAAAGTAGCAACTAGTGCAAACATTTCAAGTAGTTTTATAGATTACCTGGGACATCATCTGTCCGATCTTGTGCTGGTTTCTCGACAAGAGACTCAGCACTAGGTAAAGATTCTCTTGATTCATCGTTTAAGTCTGATTCTGGATGTGAGCTACCTTCTGCTCCTGACTCTCCTTGGTGTTCCGCACTTTTTGCTAGTGGTTCGTAATCACCTTGAACATCTGCTTCAGCAGGAGAGTCGGCACTAGGCGAAGCTACTCTTGGATTATCGCTTAAGTCTAAAGCTGGTTGTGAACTTGCTTCCGCGCTTGATTCTCTCTGGTGTTCATCTCTTCTTGGTAATGGTTGATTATCAACATCTTCTCCCACAAGAAAGTCGGCACTAGGCGCAGCTTCTCTTGTATCATCGCAGCAGTCTAATTCTGCATTGGATTCACCTTCCATAATTGGTTCTATTTGGTGTTCGACACTTCTTACTAATGGTTGGTGATTATCAGGACCGCTGTCCTTGTGCTCTTGTGCTTGTTCTTCGACAATAGACTCACTGGGTGAAACTTCTCTTGAATCATCGCTTAGGTCTGATTCTGTCTGCGATTTACCTTCAGCACTTGACAATGATTCTCTTGGTTTATTACCTATGTCAGATACTGAAGGTGATATGCTTTCTGCACTTGATTCTTCTACATCTTCAATACTTTTTGCAATTGATTGGTATTCCGCTTCTGGCTCGGCCCGAACCTCTGAACTGCTTTCGTCAAGTAGCTCAGCTATTTTTAAACAAGGTTATAAGACAAGAATAGTTTAAAAAGTAGATCATAGTGTAAAATTTCTTACCGGATTCGGGACGAGCCCATGTCCCGACTGCCAGTAAGCTGAGCAGCCAAAGGACCTTCTGGATCTTCATCATTATGTTTGGATCCCGAGTGTTGGACCTAGCAGTGAGCAGCCCGCTACCCACCGAAGATGCCGTTTCCATCCCAAACGCTTGTATTTAAACCTATTTACCTTTACGCGTTAAAAAGTGTGATAAATCAATTAAGTTATTAAATTCATTGATATTATTGATAAAATTTAATGTAATATATTATAACGAGCCGTGGCTGTGAAAATCGATTTAGATAATTATGCTTTTTTAATATTTTAATCATCGTTTGTGCGTTAACACCACCTTATCTTTACATACCTAATAATTGTTTTTTTTTTTAACTATTAATATTTTTATTAGCTAAGATGTTAATTTTTTAGGCAACTGCCTTCCTTTGTACATTTCATGCACTCTGTATTTTATTTAAAGGTTTATTTGGTAAATAAAGAAATTTGAAATTTGAATTATTCATATTTCTTTCTACAAAATGGCATATTTTATGATCGTAAAGATGCTCAGAAAGCTACGTTTGAAATATTGTTATTAAATCTTTACCACCGGGCAATAAGCAGTAGGTAACATCTTTACTACCTTACCCTCCGGGGTAACACAAGTGTGGTGTTCTGTTAAATAGCATAATTTAAAAAAAAAACTTCCATTTCCATTGCAGTGTCGTGTAAAAGCTCAATATCTCCACGTATAATATCACAATATTATGAAATTACATTTAAAACGTCATAAAAACAAGGGGCACCAAACGGGGCGCACTGCCACAATGGGGCCCGGGCCGGAAGCTGCGCGGGGCCCACCGGAACCGGAAGTGCGGTCCACTAATGACGCCGTGGCGCCATCTACCGCGAACCGAGCGTTACGGTAGCATTGTTGTTTGAATTTAATTCTACTAATGTTGTGCTTTACAACGTAAATTATATTTATGAATACGTATACGTATGTGTATGAAACGGTTTCGTGAGTTCTCTGTTGTGATTACAGTTGGTTTTCTTGCGGTGCAGTTATAGTAGCGAACTTGTAATAAATAAATATCTCACAACTCACACATCAAGTCCCAAACAAAGCAGAGCTTGTACTATGGGTACTAGAATAACTGATACTAATACATATTTATTTTTTGTAAATACATACTTATTATACATAGAAACACCCAGAAAAAGACAAAACCCCATGTTCATGCACACAAAGATTTGTCTTAGGCGGGAATCGTATTCGCGCACTCGGAGTCGCAGGCAGGTACACTAGCCACTCCGCCATCCGGTCGTTTATAATTGATGTTTGTGTGATTCGCAATGATTTGTTTTGAGACGAGTGTGCTTGTGTGAGTAAATGTCTGTATTTGGCACCATTGGATAGTGTAATTGCTTCTAGCGTTCTATTTTTTTTTTTTACATATTCATATATATATTATTTTTTTTATTTATTCAACAATGCGTCAGCGACCTATTCTCTTCTGCCTGTATTATACAAGGAATCAGCAAGAGTGGTATAACATATCACTCTTGCTTATTATGAATCATACATATTATGAATCAGCAAGAGTGATATAACATATCACTCTTGCTGATTCATAATATGTATGATGAGGCAGTAGTTGACTTATTGAAGCGCCCCCTGGGGTCAATGAAAAAAAAAAGATTTGAGTTTTAGCTTCAGTAAGGTTTTTGTAGAGTTCGTTCATAAAAAGATTTCTGTAAAATAATACAATGATTTATGCAAAATCGTTTAACATAACTAGCATATTTAGCATAACTCCCTGATTTAACTAAAGTATTAAGAACATTATGAGATTTTCCAATGAAGGTGGAAAAATTATCTAAAATCTCATTTCTGCTTGCCCACCTTTCAATAACTCAATAGTAAAAGAAAATCCTTTTAAAAACGAATCAGTCGCATTTGCTGTGTGATTGATTAAACAAAATGGTCGCCAATGATATTGACAGCCGACGTCAAATTGTATGATTGCGAGTATTTGTACAAATAATATTACTTTATTGGTTTTTCAGTGCTATTGTGTTATTTTTGGTTCGTAAAACTAAGTTATTGAAGAATTGTCTAGAAATAGAGTTTGGTATTTGAAAATAAGAAGAGCTTTTTTGAACGAGCTCGAGTGGAAGCTCTACCGTTTTAAATAACTTGCCGCCATTATTAATGCTTGCACTACTCCCGGTTTGGTAGTGTTTTTTTAACGTTACATGAGGTCTTATGAATAGATGTATTTACAATCTGCTTTTGTAGATTGTTGATATTTATAAAAAAATCAGATTCATCAAATCAATCGGTCTTAATTATTTACACACACTTTAAAAAAATAATCCACTATGCCTGGCCTGGGGTCGAACTGAATACCTCACGGTAGGCGGACTCATACGCTGTCACGAAGTATCCCAAAACAGAAAAAAAATATTTTTCGTTTTCTATTATTTCTTTCACGTCTCATTTTTCTGTTGTTTTCTTTAAATTTAATGACGAAACATTTTTGTTCGTAATTCTACGCAAAAGATACGTAAGTCGTATCATTACCGAAGTTATTTGAATTAATGAATATAAGGCAGCCGAGGGAGTTTACTTTGGCCAAGTTTTTATAACTACTCTTTAACTACCTACATTTCGTATGTATAAAGGAACTCAGAAATTTTCGACGTTTTTCATAGATTTTTCAAAGCTACTGAGAGAAGCTTTAAGCTTTGAGTTACCAGGACTTATGTACGATTTTATATTGGTATGTTTTTAAAAGGCATTTGTATTTATTACTGCCTAGATAGCGTATGTGCGTCTCATCGCGAGGTTTCGGGTTCGATTCCCGGGTCGTGCAAAGTGTTATTTCTGAACTTTCTGTCAGGAAATTCACAATAGCAGCACGGAGCTAGAATTGTGCCCGGTGCATGAGGATATGCTCATTCTCTGACCCATGGGACTGGTGCTGTACACCTCTGGCAAACCGTTCTGGGTAATACTAGCGTGATTTTATGTATGTTTATGATGTATTTAAAGTAGTTTTCAGATCAAAATTTAATTGTTTTTTTTTTGTTGCAGGTATGTAATTTGCCGCCTTTTTTGCTGACGAAATACTAATGAAAAGGTAATGGACGCGTTTTCTGTATTACCATTATAAATCATACTCTCATTTATTTCAACAAAATAGGAAACAAAGTCAATATTTTTATGCACAAACTAGCCGTTGCGCGTTGCCCGCGATTTGGTCCGCGCCTGGTCGCGGTGGTCTAGTGGTTAGAGTATGCGCCACTCATGGCGAGGTCTCGGTCGCGATTACTGCCTCTACTGCCACACCCGTAACATTGTAAGTAACTTGCTACTTAATTTAACTTAAGTTATGGTTGTTCTTTATACTCGATAAATGTTTTTTTATTATTGATTTACCACCGATAACCACGCGATAAATGGAGTACTAGTTTCTAGGGGCACAATGGTGCCACAGCAAGCGCGTACTGATTTTGTCCGTGGTTAACTGTCACCACGAGTGGTCGAACACATCAAAACGCCTCATTTGTGGTAAAAGGTTGCACTAACTACCAAAGGACACACAACAAATAACACATTTGATATTTAATATCACCGCTAAATCCACGGTTCTTTTTAAGATGACGAATTTGTAACTCAAATTGTTCGCACGGGCCTATCTTTATATGTAAATAAAGAGTGGTAATACTATTCAGTTCTGAAACAAATCAGCACTTAGCATTGAAACAAACAACTACTATTGCATAAAGTTTAAATTGCACACACAACTGCTTTGATCTAACTATTCCCTGAAGATGGGAGAACTGCGAAGTCCAGATTAACGAGGGGTTGGGGACAATGGTTGTATTTAAGTAGTTTTAATTACTATTCATCTCATTCAATCATTAATTTGAAGGTTTAAACTAGTTGTTGCATGTTTAACAGTTCTGCTCAAAAATAGTAACTTATACTTCTGCAAATAATTTTACATTGTTTATTCAGATGAAGCCTTACAATATTGCATCCAAAATATACGCTATAAAGAGCTACAAAGTTTGAACGTGGAACTATCAGCAATAACAGATAAGTTTTCACTTTATAATACTGAGCTGTATATCAATGGCGCCATCTGCTGACTGTTATAAAATGCATTAACGTTTATCTACTTTAAAGATTTGATGGTGTTTTAAAAAATATATTGGGGTTAGTTTATTCGGCGTTTCATTATTACATTTGTAAAAAGGAGACTTTATACCATTTGGTAAGAATTAAAATGGTTGAAATCGCGATGACGTATCTCAATTGTTGGGTGAATGCTGTAAAACTTCTCATGAGTCTACCAAAAATACTTAAAACGTTATATAGTATAGCCAACGAGACGAGATAAAGAATGTAAACAAACGGACCGTTACTGAGTTACATTGCGATAGCGAGGGATTATTATCTCTGTCCTTATCATTCGTACGCGCAGTTGACGTCAATTGATCGACAACAGCTGTCGTTGTGTGTTTCGTGGTACAAGAAAGCAGTCAGTACCGCAGTTGTCAACATTTGGTCTGCCATTTTGTGATCAAGTTCATTCCTGTTTGGATTGCGTTGGAAGTGATACATATTTTTTCGTCTCCGTATTTGCTTGGTTTTTTGTTGTTATTATTCCGTTTCTGTTAGTTTTATTTTTGATTTTTGCTGTTATTACTTAGTTTTAATATATTTATGTTATATTTTTTATGTTTTTGACAATATAAGTTCCTTGTCAGTCTTTTAGTTATCTAGTGTTTCTTTAGTTTATTTCCTATTTTCTTAATATAATTTATTTCCTTTTCGCCTGGTTTCTTTACCTCAACCCAATCCACAACAATAATAATTTATTCAAATAAAAATGTTTTGAACCCCTGAACATTTGTTTACATTTTTTATCTCGTCTGGTTGGCCTTACTATAGTATCCAAAATATTCACTTCAAAAAGCAACCAATAGTTTCAACGTCGAACTATCAGCCATAACAGAGAAGTTTTCACTTTGAAATACTGCTATACATCAGTGGCGCCATATGCTGACTATAATAAAATGCATTTACGTTTATTTACTTTTCAGCTTGAATTTCATTTTGATAAGTATTTTGGTGACGTTAAGGACTAGATATAAAGATTAAGTTTAGGTTTAGAAGGTAATAAAAAAAACTTGAATTGAGTTTCTATGGTTCAGTATCAACACCTCTAAAATAATATTATATCATACAACAGTCGATTCTAACTTTTGAGGTTATCGGCGTCACTGTGTATACAGTACTTGGAATTGCGATCCATTTTTGGACATAGTTCTGTCAGTTGACTCTTTGTTAATCCTCAAAAATAAAGTTTTCAATATAGCACCCAAAATATTCACTTCTAAAAGTCACGAAAATTGAACGTTCAACTATCAGCCATAACAGAGAAGTTTTCACTCTAAAATACTGAGCCATACATCAGTGGCGCCATCTGCGGACCATAATGGAAGCTGTCAGAGTTACGCCACTACATGACAGGGATTCCTTTTATTTACTTTTCGGGGTGAATTTGTTTTTAAAAATGTTATGGTGGTTTGGACAAGACATCGAGTGAGTACGCGAGGTTTTATTGTAGGTATAAAAAAATTAGTAGCAAAAACTTCCCATTTTTTTTTGTCGGTCTTAGACTCAAATGAAATGATTAGTTCTTAAACTCACAGTCTACCTATAATGGACTGTTGGTTGTTATTTTTGGATCATAGCTACATATTGAGTTATATAATTTATAGTTTTTACCTCTAGTGACGAAAACTAAATATAGGCTATCTCAAAACATACATGGCATAACATCACGCCTATAGTACCCAGAAATGTGTGGCAGAGATGTATAACACCCACATTGCACTTTATGTTCAGATTTAATTTCCATGCTGTTATTGAATACACTGATGGAAAAAAACTAAATGTAACTTTTGCAGGACCCGGGTATCGAAACCGAGATCTCACAGTGAAGGGTCGCATACACGAACCTCTGGACTATCGAGGCAGTCATCATATTAATCTTTATTAGTCAGCATGTAGATTACAAATCAATTTAGTTAATTTAATTACCATGTTTCAATTGCCTAACACATGTTAGGCGTAACTACTGTCCCCATAGGAGCGACCGGGGCTAATTTATAGTCAGGAATCAGTGGTTAATTTGCCCTTATTAATATTCATAGTACATGACCGTTACATCTACGGAGCCCGGTAGGATTTGTGAGGTTGTTTTACAAATTGACGCAGACGGAGGTGGCCTTTAAGGATAAGATGGGGCCAGGAGTACCCATGGGTAGCACGGGCTTCAAATGTTAAGTACGGAAGGGTAGGAATCAAAGCCAATATTAGATAGATAGATATAGAGAATTATTTATTGTACACAAAGAAAAAGTACATAATTGTGATACAGAGTCTAATTTAAACATGCACAGTCTTTATCACTATAAAGTGAGGCAACCTTGTTCGAGATTTATACAAAAGTGTACTATCAGATCAATTGATTGAATCGTGATCCATTTGACAAAAAAATGTTTGTAGCTGATAAGGTTACTATCAGTTTAATAAATAATAAAATTATCACTATTTACAATGTATTTTCGGCATTATGCCATGCGAAATTAGACTTTGATGTATCGAACTGTAAGAATAGTATTAAGGTGCTCCCAGACGCGAGCATCCGTTTGTAATGCATAATATTATTTGTTCTGTTTATATAATGTTTTACTATTGTATATGTGTACTTGTAGTTAGTTTCTTATTTATGTAATTTAGTTGTTTCTTTTGTTACATGTAATATTTTTTTTTCTGTTGTCACACTGCTACTTACTCGCTCACTGGGCGCATCTGAATTATCAGCGCTGCGCTGCGGTGCTAGGGCTGCAGTATTATTGTGCTGAGATGCGTACCATTTCTGGCATTATGAATGGTATTTTTAATTATTTGGTTTTACACACTTTATCATGTATTTTCTTATGCCAGAATAAATGATTTTTCTTTCTTTATTTCTTTCTAATGTTAAGTTACAAACTGCTTCCAAGACTGGCGAGCTTTCTCCTAAAATGTTACATATTCTAGAATATTTCTGAAATTCATATATTACAGAGCACAGCCGTAACAGAGTTATGTTGTGATAAACATACATCTTCGCATCAAAGGTGTATAAAGTTGTATGAAATATACAAAATATTCATGTTGCTTGAGATCCCGTCGTGTCGCGAGGATGCGGCGCGTCATTTGTTGCTACGTCGCTTGGAACATGCGGGTCATAGGGCTGCCTCATACTTCTTTTTTTTTTTTGGTGTATGTATAGAAATATTTGTAGGTCACTACATGCTCCTGAAAATTCATAAGGAATACATGCATAGTTACATGACAATTCAGATGTTTAGGGTTTAATCTCACCAACGAATTGGAACATAGAGGTTGCTTTATGTCTAAAGTGAGACAGTGATTTCTTACATAAACCAACTACCACGGGAGTGAAACCGTGGATGCAAACACTTTTAAAGTACACATACGTGAACCAAATAGATTTTCTAAATTTTACAGCATTTTAATAAACCCGTGGCTATTTTCGAGAATATTTTTTATCTACACGTCGCAAAACTATGCTTAGACATAAAATAATACAAAACCCCTTATTTCGTTACTGCCAACCCTACAGCATATCATTCCAACTTTGTAGGTGTGCGTCTTACTTACCGCCGGAATTCTGTCGCCCCGTACTAACTACACTACCTAAGCATACTACCTACTTTGAGTAGTACCTGCTTTCACCGCCTTTGAGATGCCGGAAATGCCTTAATGAGGAATTGTTATTATACAGGGTGGGAGCTCGCTTAAATAATGACCCAGTTGCTTAGATAGGGCTGTGCTGAATTGTTTTATTTAAGAATTGCACGTGTGTAGAAAGCTAAACGTTATGACGTCAACATTTTGACGGTTGCATGAGACGTTAAATTGTGGTACTATATATATATAGTACATGATTGAATGCATATACCGTTGATAACATTACTAATTTAATCAATGGTATAAATATACAGCACGACAAATATACAGCTTTAAGTTTCTTTTTTTCTCTGTTTAAACGACGCCATCTATAGAAATTGTATTGCGGGGGTGTTCACAATCTTACATTCACACACACAAAGCACACCCACACGAAGATTTGTCCCATGTGGGGATCGAACCCACAACACCAACGCAGTGAAGAGCGGCTAGGCGACCGCGTAAACCACTACGCCACCCGTGGAGACTAAATGCTCATTTACATGATGACATGACATTTGACACATGACACTACAAGCATGATGCAAGTCGAGGCAAATTATCCCTAAGTTTCAGGCTTTAATCTCATCATGAAAACGGAACATTATATTGAAAAGTCAATCAATATAATGATCAATATTATTTGGCATAAGATGGTGGTATTTTCTTCCTTAATATTGATCACTAAAATTCAAACATATTGCCTTACCATTTCTTTAACACCAATAACTATCCCAACCAACCGTCGATCTTAAACAAGAAAACACCATCTTAACCTGTCAGCTGTTAGATGGTACAAACATGACACTCAAGAGACTAGTTAATCACTGGAAGGCTTTAGTCTGCCACCGGATGGCAGATGGCAACTTCCATTACTGTACAACAATAGGGCTTACGTTTGAACACCGTCTTTAGATATATTTTAATTAGTTGTCAAAGAGATTTCTGGTTTTTGGCAAATTGTTCGTCGTGCGATATAAGCCACGTCGAACGGTTGTTATATAACATAACATCACACCTATATAACCCAGAAGATCGTGGCAGAGGTGTGTAACACCCACACTTCACCTATTTCGTTCCCATGTGATAGAGGATGAGTCTACCATTCACCGGACACAATTCAAACTTCGTTTGCTATTGAGAATTGCCTGACGGAAAAATCGAGACCTCACGGTGAGCCTATAGCCATCCACCACGAACAATTACAACTCCGTGCTGCTATTGAGAAATTCCTAATAGAAAAATCCCAAATAGCACTTTCGCACACGGTGAGCTAGACCACGGTTGTAACGTGATGTTTCTTGACTGTACTTTTAATTCAGTTATTTATATCCACTTGTTATGTTGAAAGAAAAGTCTTCGCAAAATAATTTATTACTAGCTACAATACCTTCTCTCTCAACAAAGTCGTTGTACGTTAGTTATGCATGATAATAGAAGTGCACCTTCCATTTTCCTTTCACCCTGTATAAAACAGTTGTCTGATGTATTTTTCAAATCCATTATCCGGTGAGCTCTCAAGAGCTAAACAATCAAAGACTTGGCTCTATTTTTACAAAACTACCTTTGAGAGGTATTATCTTATTATATAAAGTTGAAACGAAAACGACTTGAAACTTTTCTTATTCTTACTATGTTCTATTATTTTAAAAGAAACGTTTAACATACATAAGACCTCGCCTGTATGACCCAGCAGGGAGTGGCAGAAATCACCCACACTTCATCTGTTATGTTATGTCCCATTTCGCACCTTTTGTATTATAAAGAGTACCTACTCTTTAATATATTAATATCTTGCATGCGTCAGTACGTATACACATGTTATTGCAAATAAAGAATGATCTTATCTTATCTTTTAGGTAATATAGGCGTGATGTTATGCTATGTAACCAATACTTGAATAGGAAATCCCTTACACAAACTTACAGAAATATCTCTTTTATTCCCTATAAATGTGATTAACTAGCACCACACAGGGTTCGAAGGTGGAACCCTCATTAGGAACACCGGAAGGAAAGGTCCAGTTGATTTGGTGCCCTTTGCATCGTGTTTGAATATTCTATTATGAGCTTTATGCGATTGTTGGGTACCCGTGACCCGGTAGACGAATCCAAATTTATTATATCCAATAATATCTGGAGTATTTTTCATGTTATTTAATTTTGATAGATGGGATGTTAAGTAATCAGATAATGAACCTGTTAGTCGATTTAAGTGTGGTCCTGAAAGAACATGCTACAGGGAGCAAACAACAATCTTGTGTTTTACCCGACTACGGCGAAGCCAAAAGGAAGGGTAATGATTTTGGCAGTCTATGTATGCATGTTTGTATGTTCTCGTAGGTCCTAAACTACTGAACGAATTTAAACGATTGAGGCTTTCGGCTTTGGTGTCAACGAGGCCTAAATCTCTGATGCATCTTTATAGGATGTTCATTGCCTGCTGTTTCCATTAATATAGCCTAAAGCGTCATATAGTAAAAAAAGTATGCCGACCAGTCCTGTAAGTGTTTCTAAGTGGCAACTACAGCTCATGACCATCCACAACGACTACCTTTTGTCTTATGTGTAATGAGACGCGGGAATGTGTTGTCTCACGACTATTTATTCAGAGAGAATCACGACAAAAGTATGATAAAAGGTGTCATGACATAATGTCTTTACTCATATTTCTTAACATTATGAGCTATTTTCGGTTTTAGAATACATTTTGAGTGAAAATTTCGAGTACCTTCTAGACCATAAAATCTCCATAAAATAGTTATCACGTGTTTTCAGATCTACCCAATAAACTAACACAAAAAATACATAAAATCGGTTAAGCCGTGTTGGTTCGATAACTATATACGTTCCATTTGGCAGTTCGTATAAGAAATGTAGAGGCGAAACGCTTTATAAACTTTTGATAAACTCTCAAATGCTCTCCGTAGTGTCCTATTAGTGTGAAAATATGCTTACTAAAAATAAAAAGTTAAATTTATCAAAGCTAAAGCCAACAATCAAATCTTTTGTTAATGAGCGCGATTCTCAAAGACCTCAACAATACTTTTAATTGTAGAAAAGAAATTAAAAGTGCACCAGAGCTATACCGTGCAGTGTCGTGCAGTGGGCAGAATTAGTGAAACTTTCACAAGTTTTAATAAGGCAAAGACGGTGGAAGTTGCAGGCATAGGTTTGAGTGCGAACGATTAGCGATTCCTGATTTAATTGATGGTCATCAATTTAAATTGCGACTTTAGAATTTTGGGCAAAATAATGCTTCACACGTATCGCAATGAAATCAATTTGTTATTAAAACACAATAAGTAAACTGCAAAAGTTATTCCATCAAAATTAATCCAGACAATGTATATTTTTGGAGACGAAAGACGGTATTATATAGAAGTCAGTTTGATTATCACCCTTTAATGCTAAAGCGGATATCTGATTATATAATATAAAATTGTAGGCAAATAATAATATCTAATGACAATTTGTATAGAAAAACGCATAGTCCTCTCTGTACACACTAAAAACGCATCTACGGTGATACAGATTTGCACCTCTGGCACCACACTAAAAATTATATGACCAATTTCCTATCAAGCGATCCTTTGTGGAATGATTAAGGGAGTTGCATAACGATTTTTAGCTACAGTTCCGTTGGCGGGACGAGCAGCCGACAGTGATACACAAAACCAGTAAGTTCCTCTTGAATAAAAACTAGTTTAAACTAGTATACACTGTACGGAAGGCATTGGCTGCTGGCAGTGTCGGCAGTAATCGCTTTTCGGCATCTCGCTATCAGTAACACCACAGCCCAACTCCAGGAAGTTTCTGTTGCTTCCTTCCTGAGTCTGTGAAATATTTCAGGACTTTCTTCCAGCTCTCAGTGCTTTCATTTTTTCATTGTTTTATTAGTTAGATGTTGTTTACCGCCGATAATAACGGACTCTCAGGATATTAATTTTTGAATCAAAGTTGTATGTTTTTATGACAAATTATGATTTTCATTTTTTTAAGTAGTTTGTTGATGTAAATATGAGTGAAAAATAATGTTATTGGCCTACTCGTCTTTGGTATTAGGTATGCTACATACTTTTTATAAATTTTGATTAAAATTAAAACGTTTAAAAAAAACTAAAGTAAAAGTGTTTTAAGCCGCGATTTGGGCATTTTTTTTTTGATAAATTTATTTTGCATTGGTACCTAATAATCTATAGCGTTACTTTTATCATTTATGAGAAAGTAGCTGTCAATCTATTGATTTTGACGAAAACTGTTTATGGAAATAGTTTAAAACCGAGCGGTAAAAGATAAATGAAAAACAGTAATAACTCTTCACTAATTATTTGTATGAGTGCTCGAAACACCCTCTCACACAAGACAATGCAAACTTTCCGTGGCTGTCGTCACGGAGTCGTCTCGTCCTCGTCCCCCGGTCGCCATGTCTTCACAGGTGTCGCACTAAGTTCGCAACAATTCGCACTGTTTGTGACTAAATTAAATTTAAACTAAATAGGATAGGATTATTTTTGAAAAAGAGCTTATTTGTGAAGCTTTATGTATTGAATTATTATATTTGATAGTGGTATTATTATTGTTGGGACGAGGCTTTGGGTGTCCACGTCGACTTCCATGGGACTATTGTGATTGTAGCCTCATTATAATAATATACAGAGAGTATTATATATATTTAGAGTTAGGCCAATAACCTCCATAAATTGGAGCAGTCGGCCGATCGGGAGTAACTTGACATCATCCGGATCCAAGATATGGTTGATGGTCGTAGGGTTTTCTGCTGTTATATGTATATCGTACATACATGATAAATCAAACTGTTTTGTCTGTCAAACCAAATTGATGAACCAATAAAATCAAAGGCATCTCGACAAACGAGCCCTACATGCACCAATAAATAACCACATAGTTAGAAGCCAATATTAAGAGTTAGGAGTTTCCCATCACACTCGTATACCAATCTGCTAAGTGGCCGTATATTAAAGGATTTATCCGGGTTCGATTCCAAGGTACAAAACGATGCGGCGAACATTTTGTCCTCGTTAGATCGCGCTCAGGAATTTTTATTAACTTTGTCTCGTAAAATCGTTGCTTTTTAACACGCTTTTATTAGCTTCACCTGTATGTTTGTTTGTTTGTTTGTTTGTTTGTTTGTTTGTTTGTTTGTTTGTATGTAACCGACTCCTTTGGACTCGATTTTGACCCACTTTAAACGGACAGATTTAATTCAAACTTTCTACACTTGTAAAGAATCAGCGACAATATAATAATTTCATAAATTTATCTCATTATCCTGATTAGGATCGCCAGGATTAAAAAAAAACTAAAAAACACGCTTTTAAATAACATCAAACTAAAAAGTGAAAAATAAATATAGTTTAAAAAAACTAAAAAAAGCGTGGGTCGCTCGATAGACGAAAAATATGGCACAGAGCGCCCCACGCTTTTTTTCACAATAGTACTAGTATTTTTCGTTTATTATTATTTTCAGGTTATAATAAGAATTATTTTTCACTTTTTAGTTTGATGTGCTTTAAAAGCGTGTTTTTTTAGTTTTTTTAAACTATATTTTTATATCGTACGTTGTATGATTCAAGTATTTAATTTAAAATAGATTGCTGTGAAACTTTTTAATATCGAAAGTATAGGAACATGTAGCAATTATTATTATGATAAAATAAGACGTGTTTACATTTTACTGTGGGTAAAGCTTTATTAGTTTTGTTGTTAGTTATTAACAATAGAAATTAGGTTGGACACTTTTTCTTTGATATATTTGGTTACTTTCTAAGTTAATTGTTGGAGCATTTAGCACACAAATTTCAATCAACAAGTATGTAATTGTTAAGTGTGTCCAAGCGATTATTCTGTAACTATGAGAGATATCAAATCTGGTATCAAACGTACAAAACGTAATGAGTAAATTTGCATTTTTTTTAATAAATCGAGAAGTAGCCAAAATTTTAAGTTTAATCACTTCTTAACATTTAATCGTTAATTTTGTTTCGCTATGTAGAGTTCGATTTTGTAAGTTACTTGTTTTATTTTTATAACGTAACTAGTTGCAATTTTACTCCGTCGTTAAAATACTTATTATTTAAAATGTTTTTGATAGTTTCGGCAATATCACTGGAACAAACTTAACTAGTAAAATTAAATGTATGGGAGTGATAAAAGTTAAAATTTAGGCTGTTTCTCGTTTTATTTTGAAAAAGTTATATAAGCAGTCTTATTCACTAAGCAAAATACTTGTGATATGTGTTTAAAGTTACGTAATAAGTCTCATAGTTACGGAATAATCGCCTGGAAACACTTAATAGTAACATCCTGTATAGTCACTCCAGCCTATGAAAATTACGTACCACAAGTATTTAAAAATGCTGTTACATCAAATATTTTTACTATAATGGCTAAAATAATAATAATAATTATTCCTAAACAGTCAAGACTAGATATAAACATTTATTTTACTTACTTTTAGTCATGTTTAAACTGCCATAAAATGTAATCAACTGCGCTTTTCCACAATATTACTGCAACAAAACTGAACTCTACAAAATGCGGCAACAATTTCAGTCTATGCTCTTATCCGGTAGTCTCTACTTTCATAGTAACTAGTAGAGTCCGGCGATTGTTCTACAACTTGAATTGCAAATGTCGTTCAAGATACTGCTCTACGCTCTACGTAGAGTCTGCAAAGGAGGGTTTAACCATTGTACCTGGTGTTAAATACATTTACGTGGTTAAATAGAGTTGTAATGTTGTGGTCATTTTAACATTGGTAGAGCTCTTGTGAACGTGTTTGATAGACAAAGTACTGCTAATTACCCTTCCGTCAAATAGTAATAGTTTAACGACTGCATGTCAGTTAAATAGTAAGATTAGACACTGAAATGACTACCACGATTACAGGTGACGTCAGAGTTAAAATAAAATCTTCAATTACACATCCAGAATTAAGCACACATTATGTATGAATTTTACTTACCTCATTTAACATAAATGTTTAAAAATTACCTTAAAACTCTTTGTTAAAAATAGCAGTAATTTTGTCATATAAATAAATAGATAGTTTGAGGTCTTAATATTTAGTCACAATACCGCGACTGTAAGGCGTCGGAGCCCAAAAAGTTGCAACCAAAAGACGACGCCAGTGTCGTGCACGGAGCCAATACTAGTTATATAAGTATATTTATAATTATGATAGAAGAATAGATAGACATACCGCTAGTTAAACAAATGAATATATCATATGTTTCTAAAGTATTATTCCGCACTATCAAAGCACAATTCTACGGCTATCCGTTCCCGTGAACTTAGCATTCTAACTTCCATGCATTAATAAAATTCTCGAAGGTAGAAAAAAAAGTAAAACAAGTGTTATAATTTATCCACAATAGTTTTCTGATATCTTACTTACCATAGACAAGGCACCACTCGCTCCGTTCTGTTACTTACAAACAATAAAATAAAAAGTAACGTCATCAAAAAGTTCATGATATTATCTGTTTTTAGATTAATATTCTATAATCTAAGGGGCTCTAGTTGCCGCCTATGATCAGGTGGACTACACAGTCGTTCGCTACACGTGATTTTTATCCACATTATCATAAGTTATAAAAGTCTTTACAATCTACTGACGCCTACAGACGCATGTACTGTAGTAGACCTGCGACTTGCTAACAGTTTAATAGTCGGCGCTTTTTCTTCACATTTGCTCATCTTTTAAATTTTGAAACTACTTTTTATGGTCATTTTCGTTTCAAATATTATAAACAAGGATATTTACCATGTATGTTTTACTATAGTATTGATATTGATGTATCTTGATTATAAAAAATATATAATTAATTTACAAGATGGAAAGTACAAAAAACCCTTATTTTGTCATTTATATCTAGAAAAAATGTACAAAAAAGTTATTTCCAATACATTTCGCACCGTAACTTAAGATTCAATATCGAAGATAAGAGAGTACTGTCATAACTTCCAAGGATCTACCCGTCAGATATTGTCTGATACAAAAAACTCTCCCTGAAAGGTTTCCTTATTTATTGACGGCCTGATAAAAACAAGTCTAAATATAACCAAAGTGAGAGGCTGAGAGGGTTCCGTATCAATTTCATTTTGTATTTAAATAAGCGATGGGGAGGAAATCATTCTTTACTTCAATTTATCTGGAAACCCTTTTTGAAATGTAAAGTAGGTAATGTTATTGAAAAGTGCTTCAAGGCTTTTGCCCTATTTATATGATATCCTGAATTACAAATCATCTCCTGTCCTTGTGCATACCATACCAACTAGAACAGTAGGTCAGTTTTATGCTGGTCTTGAGAACAATCTATTGTTGTCAAAATTTATTTTTAAAAATGTATTTAATCAAACCAAAGATCTCAGATTATACCCTCTAGATTCAAGACCGTCAAATTAATATAAGCCACACTTTTTATATTTTGTTGGCCCATATATGTTACTTATTGACAATTTTAATACGGAACCCAACCTTCTCCTTCTACTCCCTCAGTACTTGTCCTGCGTGACATTTAAATCGTTGTTACCGGAACCCTCTCGAAAATATTCGGTAAATTTTTTTTTTTTATTTATTGTTTGAAAATGTGAAGATAACGCTATATTTATATTTGTGTTTGTATTTGTGGCCCGTCTTTATAACTTTGTATTTATTTGTTTTGTCTGTTTGTCCTATTGGAGTAAAGGTAACTTAAATATATTATTACGTTTGAGCTTGAAAAGCTGGGAAATGAATATAACATAGATTTCATTTTAACTCTTTTGTACGGTCCTCAACTCGCATTAAAAACCGAAAGGTCATACTTTTTAAGTAATTTAAGCGCCAACCCCACTGCCTGCCCAGTAGCAGTAGTCAGAATTGGCGAGAATTTTACATAAAATTCTAAAATATTCATATTAGAACAATATTCTCTAATATATTTCAGAAAGTTTTGCATTCAGCATCCGTTTAGAAAAACGTTTATTGTATAGTGTCTTTGTAATCTCATAGCATTGAAATGAATCTCTAGCAGAGGTTAGCACATAATATTATGTTGTGCGCAGACCGAGGAGGAGGCTCTAAGTGTGCTTCAGATAGTAGGGGATGTAGATATTACGGTTTGGTAGGATTAGTCCTGATCGTTGCTGATAGAGGGGAATCGATCTCATAGCAAATGGCAAGTTGAAAGCATAGAAATCTACTTATTATTGTTGGGGCTAACGCTGTTTGAGTTCTTTTAACCGAATAAATTGTTTCATTACATTTAAAAAGTCTTTACATTGTGGAATGAGGATTACCACGTATGAATTCGCCGCTGGCGTTGTTTGAGTAACGTGAGGTCTACAAAATGTAAAATATCCCTATTTGCGGGATGGCTATGCGGTCATTGAGTTTTTAAGTTTTTATAGAGGCACAGTTCTCTAGGGCGTTCTGAGGACAAACTCTTTAGTAGCGACAGAAAACGCACTTGTCCATATGACACGTATGAGAGCAATAAGGAGAGGACGTATCAATGTCTCCACTTGAAATTGAAACAAAAAATCGTACTTCTTAATATATTTTGTTCCAAAATGTTTGTCTTCAAATCAATGTCTATCAACCAATTTTGACAGTACTTACTCTACAGTGGCGCTATTTATTGAAACAAAAAAGAATAGCCCTTTTTGTCCACATTTTCCACGGTATCATAGTTACCCTATTGTAACCCCATGCCACCATTATGGGAGAAAATGCGACACTTGACTGGAAAGTGTATCGATAGTGCTACACTAGTACAGTGCCCTGGTTTTACTCGCCTTTTCTTTCCGTCTAAAATATTATAAAAACTTTTTGATTTCGACTTCATTGCTGATGCTCAGAAAAGGGAATCCGATACCGGGATCGAATTGTTTAATTGGGCTTTACCAAAATATTTGTTCGTTTTAATCGTTATTGAACTTATTTGTACGAAAATTTAATTGTAAAGAAGTAAAAGCTTTGATTTATATCTTTATAATTAAGTATTTTGCATGTTTAGTCACTAAATATAACTCTATCTACTATACTCAACAAAGATATTTCTACACTGTAAATGGTAGAATAATTTGCGTCCCTAATATTAAGACTAACGGACTTTATCTATCATGATATTCTTAGAAATAAATAAATATTCTATTCTATTATAGCTTATATTTTAAAATAATATCATACTAGCCTATAAACCACAGTAATATTTAAAATCACTCATACAACCTCGCGACCATAGCCCAAAGCTATGTAAATACACTTATCTGCATATACTCGTAATTAATACGCGCGTATGTGTAATAACCACATTACTAGCATACCAGTAATGGAGTAAGGCTGCGTACCCACCAAAGCTAAGCTCGGCGAAGACCGATAGCGCGGATAGTTATAGCTTGCTGTGAAATAATTGATTGTTTCCAGTTAATTTCCTTTTTTTTTCTTTAAACGACGCGTGACGCATGCGCTTCACAAACATATATTTCACACACACAGAGCAAACCCAGAGTTAGAACAAATTTTGCGGACCACACAAAGATTTGTCCCATGTGGGGAACGAACCCACACCGCCAGTTGAAGGTGTCGAGGCGACAGCTGTAACCACTACGCTACGCTAGGAAACTACGCGCAGCTATGCTCTGCGATGATGACATCATCGCAGAGCATAGCTGAACTGACTATACATTGTATAGTCAGTTTCTTTGTTGTTGTTTTACTTCGTAGAGAACCATAGCTGTTCAGCTAAGCCGTTTTCCCCGGAGTTGTGCTGTGCCGTGATGAAAAGGGTTAATTCATAGTTCACCACGCTTGCTAAGTGCGTATTGGTAGACTACTCACACCCTCGAGCACTTTTTAGGCACTCAGATATGCAGGTTTCTTCACGATGTTTTTGTTCACCGTGAGCGAGCGTTAATTTATATCATAAAAATAAACATATTTTCGAAAAGACGAATATTAACGATTTATCGATAGAGGTGTGTCTCCCATTAGACAATCGCTACTTCTATCGCTAATGCTATTAGAATTTAACAAATTTATCCCTAGCAGCGTTGCCTAGCGCATCTTCGGTGGATACAGAGCCTTACTGGCGTGCCAGTAATAGAGCCAGTTACTCTCCCAATTGATTCATGACGTGACAAGTTTCGTCATTCAGTTTGATTGATGATAGTAATGTGTTGAAAGTGTTAACGTGCTCTTAATATGCGGTTTGTGGTTTATTTAATAACCATTTTTAAAGGCTGATTGAATTATAGTTTTACTAAAGAGATTTGAGATTATATTCGTAAGATTTCAATCTTCTCAACGATATTATTATGATGCATTATTTTCTCGTACATCGAACAAATTATGTGTTACTATTTTGAAATACTTGCACTTGAAAGTTATAATCACAACGATAATATTATATATAATTGTTTTATAATATTATACGCAGTATATTACCCAAAAATGGCAGAGGTGTATTACATTCACCTGTTATGTTTAGGACCATGAGATAGGAGCTGAGCTTATCGCCACCGTAAACAAATCGAACGCCGTGCTGCTATTACACAAAAATTGACGAATAGCCCAAAAAACACTATTACCTGACCTGGAAATGGAACCCGAGACCTCGCGGTGTGAGGCGCATACGCTAACCACTAGAACAACGAGGCAGTTATCAATTTCGTCGCAATATCTCATTTACTTTGCAAAATATTTAATAATGTAAATTCTAAAGCGTGTACCAAAAATATACACCATCATATTTAATAAAGAATTTTATAGGAAGGCGCGGTTCGGTAATTATTTTCTTAAGCCTCTAGCATAGTTAATACATGGTATGGTTTTAACTGAACCGATGAAAGTTAAGATAAACTATGATTGTATTTAAAGGCTATTAATGTGTGAGATGTTTTGATACCTATAATTTTATACAAGGTAATACTTAAACATTATTATTAGGCCTGCATTGCGTGTAAAGACTGAGCAGAGGTGTGAATTCCAATCACGCCTCTTTCGCTTCGTTCCATGCATGATCGATGAACATTTAAAAACACTTCTCTTCTTCTTCTCATTTTTTTTCTATAGGTATGTGTATAAAATTTTGTGTTGCTATTGCCACAACATTTTATAATAAAAGAAAGAAAAGTGTTTTTATTTCGCATTCAGATACATACATACATATTATATCAAGCATAACAACAATAAAAAAGAATCTTAAAAAAAAATACAATTAATTAATGTTAGTATCAGCAAGGAAACAATGGTGACCACGCGGCTTCAATGCAGTGGTACCAACATGGCTGATAGCAACCAACAGCGAAGATTTTCAGTGGCCGCTAATAAAGAGTGGTGGCACTTAGTGCTGTAATTCGATCTTGTACGGCAATTATAGAAGCATTGTTAGTTCTCCTCTCTATATTTACTGCAGCCTATGTTAGCTACTAACTAGAAAGGCGGTTATGATTCTAGTTAAAAATAACCCCGAATTAAAAATTGAGATTATTTTCCAGGGTTCTCAGTCTCACTGATATATAATAATGACACCATAATAGTAAATTTTGACAGTTGTTTCGCCGTTGATTTAGCAGATCACTAAAGCTGGCAAAATAAACAATAATTTGATGGGGTCAATGGTCGATCATCCTAACACGATTGAAATTGCTCTATACTCTGTACATTGGTCTATACTCTGTACATTGTTTGAAATTTTGAAGCTTGATTTTTGTCTCTCTGCTTTTGGTACAGAGTATAGTTATTTATTTCCTTGAATTAACACAAAAGAGATTTTAAATCACCTTTCATCGGCTGACAACATTTCGTAAAGTACATAAGAATTGATTAGTTTTATCAAGAGCAGCTCCCACGTTATGTTTTATTACCATCTTACACAAGACGCTGTACTACTGGATTTTTGGTTTAGTAAATACCAGCTACGTCTGTGACTCCACCAGTTTGACATGTAAAAAAAAGTACGCTAAGTATTAATTTAGGCCCTAAATTAACATGTAGGTATGTAGGGTAGCCTAAATTTTTAGAAACATTCATACTTGTTTACAAAACGCCCGCCCGCGTGATAGAAAAAATGTTAACATAAACTTTAATTAACGCTTACCTCAACTTCATTTTACTTAATTATTAGTTTAATTAAAGTGTCAGAAAAGCCGTGCCCATCTCGACAGCAACTCATGTTGAAAGACTTTTCTTAGTACGGGCCCACCCATCCTCACCGAAGCCTCGCCACGTGGGCGTTCCCGTTATCTCAAACTAGTTCGGATTGAACGAATAGAACCTGTTGGATGTGCGCACGAATTTCGGAGATTTCCCCATTGATAAAATATTAATAACTAGCTGTAGATCGTGGCTTTGCCCGCCCTATGTCGAAATCCAGGCAATGAGCTACATGTGTACAAAAATTTATAAAAATGGTTTCGGTGGTTTTTGCAAGAAATAGTAACAAACATCCACACACATTCTAACAAACTTTTATATTTTATAATATAAGTTGGCTTTTGATACACTCTAGATAGAAACAGTTAGCTGTACGCAAGATTGCCGGAGATTTCCCCATTGATAAAATATAATAATTTAGTATTTTAAATGGTAGGTCAAATGTGGGCGTTTCGTATTGGCGCCTTTGATATTGTAGACGAAACACGTTATAAAATAAATGTTATTTAAATTAAGATTTGTTTTTTTAACTTTAAGAGACTATTATTTTATACTCTGCTCGTGGCTAAGTCGAAGTCGCGCTGCACGATCGATCTTGCAGGTTAAGCAATGTTAACCGCAGTCGGTCGTGGATGGGTGACCATCTTTAACATAACGAGCTTACCTCCGTGCCTCGGAGCGCACGTTTAGCCGTCGGTCCGGTAGTCATTTGAACATCTATGGCAGTCGTTACGGTTTGTGAGAGGCCAGAAAGTCTGATAACTAGTCTAACATAGGGTATCGTGTTACCTTGTGGAGGTTTGATAGCAGTCGTTTCACGTAAAATACTGATATTCAGCTAAATTTACCATGAACTGACATACAAAGCTCTATTTCGCGATAAGCATGGAATCTTCATAACATGTGAAATATGGTTGTATACTCATCTGCCATGCTTCACCAGCGTGACCATAAGGCGTGATATTTATTTCATTGTTAATCTCTTAATCTGTAATTATGAGCAACAAGAAACTTTATCCATAGTCAAAACATTGTCACAAGTTTACTTGTATAAAAGAGCACAGTCCTCAATTCCTCATACACAACTTAATAAATGATTACCAATAACATAATCTTCAGTTAAGTCCATCTGATAATCCCAGAGATAAATTCAAATATGTCCACAAATGGTCAAGAAACTTGATACCCATAATTGGTGTCTACCATTACGTGGGATGACCAAAACATAGACATACATAGGAAATGTTTGAAGTACATCCACCCACACAAGTTAGAGGTGTGTCGAAAGAACTAAATAACCTGCTGTGGTAGCGAAACTTTACCGCCAGGGGTACTTGACTTTGAAATGTGTTTGGACTTCTTATACAAACAGTTTTGGATTCTATCGGTGAGCGATAATGCGTTCTTAACTTTCAATCAGCAGTAAACAAATATTTGTATTGAAGTATTGGTGGAACTTATGCACTACCGCTTTCATTTATTTATTTAAACTTCACACATACACTGGGTATATACGCGGATTTAATGCCTGAGGCTTTGTCTACCAGTCTACCTTAGGGTGATGCAGAGAAGATCTGAAGTAGTACATCTACTTTAATTATTTTTATTAGCTGCCGCACAGTTAATAAAAATAAGTAAAGTAGATGTTTATTTAAGTTTATATACTATTATAACTATTATTTACTTAAAGTACTTTCTGCCATTTCGGTAAATATCAAAATTACTGCCAAAGATAACGATGTTACAACACCTCGAAATACATTTATTCTAAGACGTGTTTGCCAATTATCAACAGACAAATTGCTAACTAAAACCTCATCCATTAATTTTCTAAAATTATCGTATTGTAAAAAACTAAATTAGCTACTTTATTCAGGCTACATTTCAAAAGGATGACAGTTACGTCTACCTATCTTAGCTGTCAATTACTGCCAATACGCAAGTTCTGCTACAGCATACCAAAAACGTCACAGCCAGGCCTCAAACCTGTATACCTCCGTGGCTGTATACCGAATAAGGCAGGAATTATCTACGCTTTCAAATTTTCGCTTCGGTTGACAAAGGTAATCGTGATTTATAGTTTAATTTGTTTCTTTTTCAATCTGTTCGTTGTCTTGTAAAGATACAACATTTAGTTTAAAAACTATATATAACCCGACTATTTATTATTATGCGTTTTATTTATTGTTTAATAAATATATTATACATATTTGTATTACTATCATAATATAATATATAGTACTTAATGTTGGTTTGTTACACAGAAAGGGCCGTGAAAACTGTATGACCACATTGAAGCTATATAGATGGTAACTTAAGCAATATAATAAGTATACATTATTTTTAATGTGCTTGCCAAGACCATTCATTCATCAACCTATCAGGTCATGATTATGTAATTTCTTTATTTTTTGATGTTAGAATCTGATGTTTAAATGCCTATCACCCTATTAATCTAATGAAACCTCATCCGTTGAGTAGTTTAGGCGCTACGCTGGAACATACAAACAAACATACATAGTAACATAGACTCCCAAAATGATTACCCTTCCTATTGGTTTTGCCCTTTTCGGGTAATAAATCTCTTAATGTATCAAAGGGTCAAGGTCCTGATATGCTACCTGTATTCTTTCTTAGAAGTACCGCTAAAAATCTTTGTTTACCCTTACAAATTATATTTAATCAATCAATCTCACAAGGAGTTTTCCCTGAATCATGGAAATTAGCAAATTTAACACCAGTTTATAAAACAGGCTCGAAGAAGGATGTCGAAAATTATCGTCCAATTTCCATATTATCAGCTCTACCAAAGCTTTTTGAGAGACTCGTTCATGACAAGTTATACCCCTTGCTACACGGCGCTATTATTGAACAACAACACGGTTTTGTCAAAAAAAGATCAACAGTAACAAACCTAGTCACTTATTCAGACTATTTGTTTAATAGTATGGACAGTGGCACTCAGGTGGACGCTGTCTATACGAACTTTCGTAAGGCCTTTGACAAGGTTGACCATGAGTTGTTACTGAGCAAAATTGCATACAATGGTATACGCGGGGATCTTCTGCGATGGTTTTCTTCGTATATTTCTAACAGAACACAGAGAGTAGTGGTGAATGGCTTTCATTCTTCTACTATTACTGTTACATCCGGTGTCCCTCAGGGATCGATCTTAGGACCTCTTTTGTTCTTAATTTATATCAATGACATCAGTGAATGTTTTCGAAATTCAAAATTTTTACTTTATGCAGATGATTTAAAAATATTTAGGCCAATCAAAAATATAAGTGACTGCCACGCATTGCAAGAGGACCTCGATCGATTAACGGAATATTGCATTTGTAATAAATTACAGCTTAGTATCGCTAAATGCTTTTGCATTAGTTTTACCAAAAATAGAATTAATTTTAGTACCCCTTACTCTTTAAATAACACACCTTTAAACCGGGTTACTACCGTGCGAGATCTTGGTGTTCTGTTTGACGATAAACTCCACCTTGACAAACACATAGATGCTATTGTAGGCAATGCGTGGCGCATGTATGGCTTCGTTATGAGATCGACCACCGAATTCAGACGCCCAAATACTTATTTACACCTATTCAAGTCATTAATAAGATCCCAATTAGAATATGCAGTTGCGGTTTGGAGCCCTTACTACGATAAATACTCATTGGAATTAGAAAAAATTCAAAGAAAATTTTTGAAAGCTATGCACTATCGTTGTTTTCACGCCTCTTTACATTATGTGGACCTGCTTAAACGATACAATTTGACGTGCCTCGAGAACCGGCGAATATTTCTTGATAATATGCTTTTGTATGACATGTGTAATAATGGTTACGATTGCTCGGCTATTTGTAATAGAATATGTTACTTGGTTCCTAGAACAGTACTAAGACGCGAAGTGCGTACTCAGCCCTTATTTGCTGTTACTTCATGTCGTACTAATGCCGGCTTCCGAGCCCCGCTTCGTCGTCTCATGAATAATTATAATAAGTACTTTCTTGGATTAGATATTTTCTCTTTGTCTCCTGGACAATTTCGCAAACTTGCTTTACAAACAACAAGGGAGTTAGTTGTTTCCTCCTAGGCTTAAAATCTTTATGTACAGAGAAATATACATATAGTGTCTTAAATTAAATTAGACTCATAACTAAAATATATTTTGGACTTTTGTATGTACAAAAGTATTCCTAATAATAATAATAATTTTTAGTGTTATTAATATAGTCGTGTTACTATAATAGCACGTACGACTACTTACATATATTTTTCAATGTATTTTGTGAATAACGTTGTGGATTGCACAGTTGTCATTCTTTTTAAGTACTCTATATGTGTATCATTTATTGTGTAATTGTTTGTTGTTCCTAATAAATAAAAATAAAATAAAAATAATAAGGTTGTAAAAATGTTGATGGACCGTCAGCAACCACACAAACAATTTTCAAAGTTGCTTAATTCTGAACATAGTAATTATTTCGAGCTTAATCAAACCAAACAAATGAAAAATCAAATCTTTTCTCTTAGAAATATTCTAATTAGAAATATTCTTAGAGATAAGCTTAGAGTTAAGATTAGAATTGTTGACTAAATAATTATATGAGGCGAATATAATAAAAGAGATGAGATTATGCTCATATAAGTCCACTGAGTCAGAAGCCTGTACAAGTAGAATTCTTATGAATGAGTTTTGAACTCAATGATGCGTGAAAACTGGTTTATGCGCAAACTTGTACTGAACACACTACAATAATATACATACAAAATCTAGATATCTACGGTAGGGTTGCCAGATGGTCGATATTGCCGACTCTGTCCAGGAATTATACATCTGGTCCCGTGTCTCATAATATACTTGAGAACGCAGCGATAGGACAGTGGAAGACTGTAAGACTGCGACGTCACGGGTTCAAACCCACGGCTCACACCTCTGTCAATAAATCGTTTAGATTTGTCTTTTCAAAGATATGTGTCTTTTCAACGATATAAATTATCGCTGAAACCTGCATGCCTAAGAGAATATAAAAAAGTGTGTTCATCAATCCGCACTTGGCCAACAAGGTGGACTATGGCCTAACACTTCTCATCATGTGAACAGGCCCTCGCAGGGACATGTGTTAGATACATCATTAATTAATTCATCCCGAACTCCAAGTATAGGTAGCTTTTAAAAAAAACATACTAACTATCGACTAATGGACGACAGCTGGCCCCACGGCTTCGTTTCTGCTCTTCATCCCACCTTCAGTGACTTATTCGCCATTCCCTAGAATTGCATCCTTGTATTGGGGCCGGCAAAGCTGTATTTGTCCCGGAATTATTAAAATCTGGCAACCTTAATTAGTTACACCTTAGTTAGGAAGCTCATATAAGAATTACTAAAATACGAGTATATTCAAAGGCGGTAAGACGATGTACTCGTATTTATTTAAGTAGGTTTAGAGTGTTTAGATATAAGTGGTAAGTATGATAAGTCAATTTTAATCGTGGGAATTTGGACAAAGTTGAGTCATTCTAATTAAGAATCTATCCTTTATTTTAGTTGAACAAAGTATGATTCTAGTGACCTTGTTGTTTACCTGATGGTGCCGGATTAAAAACTACCTAGATTTTTTGGTGCACTCGTATTTTAGCTACCTTAAATTAATTCTAGCAAAGTAGCAACACTACTATATTTATTGTAAGCTAGCCGATATAAGGGTGTGCCAGAGGAGTATAAGACCCAGAGACTCTGTCCGACCCGGGAATCGAACCCGAAACCTCAAGTTCACTGAGGCAGTTTTTGTTAGCTTCAAAAAACAGTTTTACCTTCTACTAACATTTCAATTTCGAAAACATTATCATTACAATGGCTCGGCCATGGTGCTCGAACTTGAACATCTATCGAAAAGTAAAAGTTGGCTCCAAATCGGTCAAGCACGTTGAACCTGTATTAGCACCCACTCGTGCGCCGGGCATTCGAGAGCTTCTTATCTTTGAGAGTTTTGGAGATAAGCTATACAAGCTTTTGAGTGTGACTTCGTCTGATTCCTATTTATTTTATAGTTATTATTTTCGGTTCACTTGAGATCTTTTCTATGCTAATGTAATGAAGATTTTTTGTTTGTTTGGTTGTACCCAATTAGTTCCGAAACTACTGCATCGATCTTGATGAAAATTGGTGTAGCGATAGTTCAAGACTCCTTGAAAAATTCTAATTGATTATTTTTATAGTATTGCAGCATGCTTAGCTAATTATACTTGAACTTGCGTCCTTCTGCACTTCTTCTTCTTCTTTGCGACCGTAGCTGGTTGTTAAAGCGACTTCTCGGTGTGCATAAGGTTGCAAGTTCAAATACTACCGGTCCCGTAATTATTTTCCAGAAAAAACATTGGGTACTTTTTATTGCTGTACAATGGGCCAAGCAATTAGGTATTCAGGGCAAAAACTTCTACGTTAATGAAGACTGACTACATAAGATGCATAAAATGTGTGAGTTAAAACATTAAGAAGGCTTATATAAACCTACTATTTAGTTATGTAACTCACAAACACAAACTGATGTAGCAGGTATTCATTATGATTACTTATTCTACGTATATACATTATTTTACATTTAATATTTCTTTGCATCAAACTCGATTGAATAAAAAGAGCAATTTATTTATCACAAGCAAATACAATCGGGCACAAAATATTTTGTTACAAATCAATATTTGCATAATGAAATAGGTATTTAATATTTTGTTCATACCATTTTATCAATAAACGTCAAACGTAAACACAATATTATTATTTGTTTTATTTTTATAAAATAATATAAAACATGAAAAAGGTAATATATTACGAAATTAACCAATTCTCATTATCTTTATCATTTATCTGTATTATCTTTACAAGCTAGTTCTTTTAAGAGGCAATGCCACATGCTCCGTATCACAAGGGGCTCCGGGGCCCCGCATCGACACCTCAGTGTCGAGTGCTCCATCGATCGCTCTTGACACTGTTCCACGTGAAAGCCTCGCACAACTCGTTTTGTTTGTAACGTGCTAAGCCTGGCGTGGCTTTTTGAGGTGTGAAGACTATGATGTTACTAGTTTTGATATTAAAGTTATACAGGGTGGACGACTTAACGAAATTTATTGAAATCACAAATATAGAGGTGTTCATGTTCAACGATTTTTTTTCGTAGTTTTTATATGGTTATTTTAAACACTGATCACGTCTTGAATCTGTTTTTTTAATGTAAAAAAATTTTTATAACATTACAGACATCGCTAAAACAATAAGACTAGAAATTAATGTCTTCCAAAGGCTGAGAACAGATTAAAAAAAACAATGATGATGGCAAATCCATCAATGAATTTAAAAAATAATTCTTCACATTCTCGCAAAAAGTTTTATTTTCATCCCTTTATGGATCAGGCCTTTCTTTACTCAAAATGATAAGCGCTGGCTAAACTCATTCTCGACATACTTTATTTAACAAATAGTAAGCTGTTATGTAAGAATATTCCCAAAGCATTTTACGTATAAAGAATGCAGTATGAGTCAGAAACTTTAAATTCCGCAAAAGATTGAATCTACGGCTTTGCGGAAGTTGGCGGAGCTATTTTTGCTCTTATGATATTGCAGTATTGTGGGAGTGAGACAAACAATGCTTTTTCACATCGTGAGAATGTTTGTTTTATCTATTTTTCGTTATTTATGTATTTTGTGCTTGTTTCAGGTATGTCCTCGAAATCACGACTTTACTACGTGTTTAGTAAGTAATTTTGAAACAACGTTATAAATTAATATTTATTGTTATTATCGATCATTATAACAAATAACAATGAAAACAGATGCATGCTATATTAAGCTCAAAATGATATTTCATTGACATACAAATCTATGACATAGAATAGTGCGAGGCAGTACACAAAAGCCAGTATAAAATTGGGCAGTAGATAACATTAGGCCTACGTCAAGGTCATACAACATGTCAGTGTTGCCAACTTTAGCTTACGTATCTACTCACTAACAAAAGTCGTCAGTATATACATTAGCTTTTTATGTCTCAATCAACTTGTTCTCTCAAGTAAACTCCTTCTCGGTTTAGAGTAACTAAAATTAATACTGTTACTATTTTCTTCGTCAGTCTTATAATTTGGCTAAATTTAAAATAAAACTACGGCCTTTCCTTCAATAATATAAACTGCCAAAGATTCAATTTTGGTAGTTTTGGTGTTCCCAAAAACGCTAGAAAAATGATATACCATTTCCTTGCGAAAAAAATCGCGAAATTGGCAACACTGGCACATGCCGTTGGCCAAAACCATGACCTTTGGTGTCAAGGCATCGCTCGGCCTTCGGCGAGGCATTCTAGTTTAGTTTATTAGATCACACTTTACATACATATCGCGCCGATAAATTTCGGTTTGGCATTCGACTTTGTTTACCACATATTAAAAAACTTATGTGAGAGAAGGAGGTTTTATTAGTGATGCATCGAATACTATTACAGCGACAACCAGTTCTAATACGAATCAATACGACATATTAAGTACATAATATTATATTGAAATGATAAAAATGCGTATTTTTTCGATTTATCACGTGTTGTGCACAAAGTTTAAGTTAAGTTTAAACAATAAAACTCTGTCTGAAGTTTAAAAAGAATTAAAGTTGGATTTTAATATTTTTGCGAATGATAAATAGATTTAGTGTTGCAAGATGCGACATTTGTGAGTCTCAAAAAGATAATTTAAACCAACTTCATGCGAGTTTAATTGTCTATTTAAAATACACTTGCCTGGTACTTTGCGGTCAAATCTAATGATTACAAAATCATAACATATAACATCACTCTTATATTATTATTACTCAAAATGGTGTAGCAGAGGTGTACAACACCCATAATTTATATGTTACGTTTAGGTCCCATGGTTGAGCCTATCGTCTATCACCAATTCCAACTCCGTGCTGCTATTGAGAATTGCCTGGAATTGGAATGTTCACAAATAAAACATTACCCAGCCCCAATTGCACCCGATTTAAAAAAATAAATGTAATTATAGGGAAACTAATTAAATTCTGCTATCCGCCGAATCCAAATATTGAAATGTTTTTGTATCACCAGTTTTTATTCAATAAGTATATGGTAGTAAAACTGCGTACGTTAAAAGGTTTAACCAGGAATTCCATCCCGTTTAGTGCACTCAGATTCAGGTTCTGATTTTCCAGAAGGGACGTGCGGAGGTTTATAATGTATGTTTTTATTGCAATGGAATTCCGCCATCTTGCTCAGAAATAACATTTCGAGTTGTCGGCGGCATTGAAATTGCACTGATTTAAATTGCTAGAGTTATGTTGTGTGTTTCATTAATATTAATATTTTGTATCTTGAATCAATATTCTATTAATTCTATTACTAAAGGTCGTAACTATGATGTCTATTAACACTCGTATTCTACCCAATTTAGAAAAAAAAATAGATCCAGTTTTAAATTGCGTTTGAGTAGCAAGATGATGATACTACCAATTTTTTTGTTTGTTATTAATTTCATATGAGTAAAAAATAAATAAACGCAAAAGCTACAAATATTTGTGAAAGAGAAAAAGGTAGCTTACTATTATCTTACAAAAGTTTTATAAGATAATTATCATTTTCACTAGACTAAATAATATGGATAATAAAACGTGGTCAAGTGTAGACGAAATAACATGGTACAATAAAACATAATTAATCCAATCTTTAACAGTGCATCGCACCGTATAATTAGATGAATTTAACCAATAAAAAGTTAATTTATGGCTGGGCATAGACACTATAATAGAAGCCGCGACACCTACATGCTACATGCCGATAGTTCGTTTTGTCTTTGAATTTATTTAAGTTTATAGCTCCATTTTACACGCCTGCCAAAAGGGTGTGGCAGAGATTATAACACCTACAGCCTAATTGGCGTCTATCTTTGTGCTGCTAATAAAAATTTCCTGACGGAAAAGTTCCTAACAACACTTTGGCCAGATCTAGGAATCGTAGCCAACAAATACCTCGCGGTACGAGATTGCATAACCTAGATCCACAAGGCAGTCTAAGGCTTTGATTTATTCAAGTTTAATTATCAAGATTATATATACAATTGTGTTTTTAGTTATTACAATGCGAGTAGACGTCAGATAAGACTAAAAAAAACTAAGTCGAAAACAGTCATTTTGCAATTTAAAATAAATCATGAATAAATTATAGGGTAGGTTTAAAATAAAATAAAATTTAAATATAATTAATGAATATTCTATTTCAATTCTTCAAATTGGTTCTAAATACATAAGTTTTAGTTCTAATATACATTCGTTTTAATAAATACACTACTAATTTGGTTTTTAAGTGTTGAAACGAACAAAAGATTAAAAATAATTGCTAATCTATTTCAGAGTTCAACGGTCTTTTCAAATTAGTTTGTTTGATTGCTCGTAAATAAGTAACAGTACAGAAATATAAAACGCAAATACACATTCAGTTCAGAAATAGACAAAAATCCAGACTATTTATAAACAATTCACATAGTTTGAAATTCAGATCAGTATAGCTCCGGTATTTTTCAACAGCTCTTGTTCTCGATGCAGACCAGATATTCAAATTCTCGTGTTGAATGTTTTAGTTTTAAAGAGATACTCAATAATTATATTTTATTCAAGACAGTATAACTGCTTGCTTGGCAGTTGGCTTTTAAAACTTTAGTTAAAAAGTACTGAAAAGTATCATCATCAGTCTAAGGACTCAGGATTGTGTTTGTTTTTATTTCTTAAATTAACCTATTTTAACCACTTAGCATCGGATACGATACGAAGACCTTGCTGCTTTATATCTAAATCAATTTATCACTTATTGTTTAAACCAAAACCACTGTCCATTAAGCCGGTCTATTCAAACAGATTCAATAGCCCACCTAATCCCACCTCATTTATAGAGGCATAGAGGCGTACAGTACACAAAAATGTACTTACTCCATGCCCCGTTAGTTACGCAACCGTGGCGCGGCACGGACGGACGAACGGACGGGCCGTTAGTCAGTCATAGTAGCCGCACGACGCACGGCGAACACCGCGTTAAAACGCACAATAAAATAAACCAAATCACTTTTTGACGCGACTGTACTGCGCTTGACAGTTGTCAAAAAAATAAAATAAAATCGTGGATTTGAATTTCGAATTCAATGTGTTCATGTATGTGTAAGTTTTGCATGTGTGCATTAATCTGAGGATGTGTTTGTGATTTATTGGTGAATTTGTGATTTTGTGAGTGTGTGTGAGTTACGGGTGCAGTGTTTTACGTCATTACGTGTGCATAGAGCGTCATTCATAGATGTGTCAATGGTTGCGTATGCGCATGCCCATTCAACCGCGCTGTTAGTTGTTAGGTATGTATACAATGATTTTTTCAGCTGTTTTTTTGTTGTTACACGGAAGTTTATTAGACAATGACGGATTTTGAGTCATTGATGATTTGAGATGTGATATCATCATTATGTACAATTTAGGAAGGTCGTTACTGATTATAAGCATCATTAAATCGCCATATTCAGGTGGAAGACGGAAAATTGATTTTAATTTGGCTATTTCATAATGGTACACAGTAAAAATTGATCTTACCGTGGAATCATTTGACCGGTTTTTAATATCTAAATATTAAGGTTAACTTGCATATTGCAGCCAAATCAAAAAGAATCTTACGGAAATGTGAACAGTGTGTATTATTCTATGAAGACCTGTGACTTCAAGTTTATTTGCTAGTTACTACAATAAATGAGCCATGTTTTTGCGAAGAGTACCACTCTTCATTTTCTGGATATGATTCTTTCAGATTAGTTTCATGAAACTAAAGTCTATGGCCTAATTTACATTACGGAACTAATTGCATGAATAGTGAAGTAGATGTTTGCATGGTAAAATTGTTAACAAAATTAGATATGAAATTGAAATAATGAAATTCATTTCAACTAAAATTTCGTATATATGTTATTCAGATACTTCAATTGGAACTCTTACTTATAAATTAGTTCTAATAAATAAAAGTTTTTATTGGGACCACTATTGTATGAAAGCGAAACATTCTCCTTTTTGTTTTCTTTGTTTACCATAATATTATGTATTTCTCGGGAAATAAAGTGGGCCAATTAAATTCGTTGCTATTATGTATGTGAGTCAGTTTGTCTAAAACAAGTATCGGAACGCGTGGGTTCACGCTAAGGTCACATTCTACGATTCTGTACGCCATATCCGCTTGTTTGTTCATCTGTAACTACGGAACTACTCAACCGATTTGGATGGAATTTGATATTGGGTTTATTAGCAATTATTTTTGACCAGCAATTTGGAATATATGATAAGTATATTAATAGAAGCCTCATACGGAATTTAGTATTGATTAATGACTTGTAATTTGATTAACGCCAATTTTTTTTTATGACATATGCAAAAAAATCAAATCTAGTTATTCATTAGCTTTTATAAAAACTGTATTTCGTTCTATTGCTTTAGAAACAACAACTCCGTGCTGCTATTGAGAATTTTCTAAGGAAAGATCCTAAATAACCCGACCCGGGAATCAAACCCGATGCCTCACGGTTAACTAACCAACGAGGCAGTTGATGTCAATCGATGTTTTTTTTCCCATGATACACTTAATGCTAGATAAAGTAGTTGAAAACGTGAGAATACTACGAGTAGATAGTAAACACGTGTGTGACCTCGGAGACACAATGATATCTGTCAGTTTTGTCACGGTCGAGCGTTTTGGTGACAAATTGAGTGCATTCACTTGTTGCAGTTAAAGAAAAAAAGATTAATTATTAACTTTCTTTATGATGTTGATGGACTGGGTATACTAAATAATACCATGTCACCACCGCCAATGTTGGACATAGTCGGAAATTGAGATTTATTAAGTTTATCGTCTGAATTCCGGCGTGGTGTTGAAATATGTGTATAGAAATGCGAGTGTGCCAGCAGATTTTATCAAATTGATTTGAAAATTCTTAATTTGAAAAATTTTTGGCGAATGATAATTTTAATGCAATTCTGTGCTCCCGGATTAAAAAAAATGAATTAAGAATTTGAATTGGATGTGTATCCTTGGAGAAAACTGCTAAGAGAACAAAAGCGGAACTTTAAATTGGAATTTTAATGTAATTGGATTTTTTTTCTTTTATTTTTTTAGTCTTCTGGGTTTGTATAACAATTACATTCTTTATATTTATTTAATTAGAGTTAATACAGCCTGCCTAATGTTACGATTTTATATTTCGGTTGAAGGCCTAATGCATCATATTTTGGCGAAGATGGCTCTCCTTATGTCGCTATAATCGCTATCAAAATATCATGTAGGTAGTATTAACAAAGAAGGATTAGGATATTTTTTTATATTTTTTTATTACCTTCACCATTATGAGGATTTGACTTTTCATAAATATTTCAGTAATTCAAATTTGTTATTTTTACCTCAGTAATTGTAAAAAAATGCTACAAAAACTAAAAACTCTATTCAATGTCATTCATTCTAGTTTTGTGCAAAATTGCCGAATCTTCACGGATATCATTTATATGACGCAAACTATGTTTTTTTAGACAGTGTATGAATTGACATCAAAGTGCGAATCCCACGACATTTCAAAAGGCCTCTTTACAGACTGCAATATAAAAACGACAAACAAAAAAAATAACATATCTATGTTGATAGAGTCCACATAGTCCAGGATGTCCTGGGCAATTTTGGCGGTACTAATAAATCTGTCTCAAAATAATGAGGACAACCTAGACTGTTTTGACTCTTACTACGTCATCGTCAAAATTAAATGTCAAGAGTGGCAGGCCGTGCTAAAGAGTCTGAGCAAAGGCTCTTTTCTCAGAGCAGTCAGGCAGAAAATTAAATAAAAATATACTTTTGTGACGCCGTTAGATGCCACATAACAACCTTTGCCCTTCGCCTTGGCACTCGTACGGCCTCACGACCTCCTATTTACGTAATAATGTAATTTACTTCTTCTTAACCCATTAGTACTGACATCTTGATGGTAGAGCTCTTGTTAACGAGCTCGAGACGAATCACGACCTCATCACCAATTCGTCACCAAGTTGTAGTATTTGTTTATTCAGTGTCAGTCATGGGGTTGGAACCAAGTTAAGTGTCTGCCAATTGTGGAAGATGATTTCCACCATCACCAGGTCAACATAGCCAACAATACCGATTTATGTTACGACGCAACTTCTTTTCAAATCTCCCAAAGCCACCACGTTCCAAATTCCATATTTTGCGATTGTATTAACCTTTATTTGGGTCGATATCTGTCGTATCTCTCCGAGTATATTTATTAAAATGAGACAACGAAAAATAAAAAAGTCGGGCGGCCACTGGCTCATAGACTATACTGACACAAGAGGCATAGTATGGTAGTCTTCAGAACTTCATGGATTTTAGTATCCACTTACTATAGTCAACTTCAAGTTGTATAAGTCATAATAATATGAAAGGCATACAGCTTTATATTACGATAACTGCCAATCATGCAAGTAATAATGAAGTAATTATCTAATAACTACGAAACATATCGTGTAATGTAACTTAATAACACTCGGCTACATATCAACCTATACATATCCAGTATATTCTGGTCTCGCATTGCTCGGGAACTCTATAACAACGTGAGACCATCTTACACTGGACATGTATAGGTTGATCGGTAGCCGTGTGTACATTACAAGCCATGTAAGACAGTCTCAAAACACTTTTTCTTTGCCTCCAGCTGTTTAATATTCATGAGATTAATAGCGAATATGGCGATTGTTAGAAAAACACGAGGAAACATGTATTATTCAATGAATTGTAACCGCTCATTGTTTCTGCTCGATGAACTGGAAATCACGCGTGTACGAATGTTCGGTGGTACGATAAGATGATATTGAGAAGTTTAATCTGTGGAACGTTTTATAAGATTTGGCATTATAATCTAGTCAGAAGCAAGTAAAAACTTTCTTGTTGGTCATCTAATGCTAAGTTTCGATCAAATATACATAGTATAGCATTACGCCCTAAAAGGGTGAGGCAGAGGTGTATAACACCCACATTTCACCTGCTATGTTTGGGTGCTATGCCACCGGGCACAACTCTAACTCCGTGCTATCGAGAATTTCCTTAAGCCAAAATCCCAAATAACACTTTTTCCGACCCGGCAATCGAACCTGAGATACGCTATCTACTAGTTACTAGACCAACGACCCAGTTAGTAATTATAGTCGACAAAATATTACAGATGCGTCACTACAACCCAGGAATAGGATTTTATACCTTTTGCGTGCGTCATTTCTAGACATTATGTCAGTTATGTCCTATTGATATGGGGGCAAGTGACGACACATTTTGTCACCTTTAACCCTATCCCCTGAAGCTTGTTCGTACAATCTCTACAACAAATAACTATAATTGTTTATTCTACATAATATAATGTCAAAACACTTGAATATGATGACCTTCAAATAAAAGTAGGTTAATAAAAGATTTAGTACTTACCTTTTAAAATTAAATTGAAGAGAATCGTCTCGGCCAGACAAGTCGAAAGCACTCACTTCTGACTTATTTATTTATTTTACACTCAACTGCTCACTGTGCTTACAGTTGCCTAATGCGCACAGTGAGCCACACAAGTAGATGAAAAATTAAACACAGATAAGGTACATAGATTATAGGTTATCTCTTAAAAATAAAAAACATAAACATACAAATTGGCTAAATTTGGTACAGAACAAGTCTACTTCTGAATCATGACTTGTCAACAATGTTATTTGGTTCAGAAGATGGTACTCGTAACTATAATAATATTATGACAAGGTCTTATTAACTGCTTATTTTAAGAAATTTTCAAATGAGAATGCAAAATAAAATTAAAATATATTTCGTATTAGGTATACAACCTTATAATTACTTTTCTAGAAACCTGAAAACTGTTCTTCAGAATTGGTAACTAAATTCAATCCATTTTAATTAAATGTCTTCCCATAAAATGTCAACATTCCAAATAGGCAAAATGTATAATCCTTTTTTTTATAAAAGTATCATCTTTATTAACAGGAAAAAAAAACATGTTGGATCTTAAATTAATCTAGTTTAATAAGTTAATAGTTTAGTAAATTAATAAGGCACTGTCTGAAGGCTTCGTACCCAAAATGCTGACAGCATAACCGCGTTGTATTGCGATACTAAGCTTGGTTTTTTCGTAAATACTAGTGGAATGTATATATTTGGTTAATATTTTTTCATCATTGGATTTAAGGTTGCTAGTAAAGTAAAAATAAAATTGTAGAATGATAGTAAAATAATATATTCTCAAGGTTAACAAAAGTATAATCTAGTAACATATCAACAGAGCAATTTAATTAGATGATTATTTTATAATATCTAATTTCTCGGCTGCGTAATTATATGGCTACTTATAAAACTACACATGTCGCTATTACATTTTAATTTGCATAAACAAGCGTAAAAACTGTGTATCATTAAATAATTCTACAAGTTATGATCGTGTTATTATTTGTTATTTTTGTTTGATCTTCTCAAAACTTGCTTAAGGCTAAGTTTTATTGGATAATCACCTACTGTATTTGAGAATTACAAACGTTATTAAGCCTGTATATTGCTAGAAAGTTAATGATACTATCAAACTGCTACTACAATAGTTATTAGTGCAGCAAAAGAGCAAAGTTCGTATTTTCTTCGAGTGCTCATTTTGGGTCCTTAACAAGCGAATGACTATATAGTAGAATCACGAATCTTGATCGTAGTGATGGGCTCAAAAGCACGAGATATATAACTATACTTATAAATAAATATAATTAACTTGGAATCTCGTGTCGCTCATACAATTAGAAGCTTGAAAGGCTAAAACAATAAGTAAAACTTGATTTTTCTTCGAGCCTGAGAAAACTCACTGTTTTCACACAACAAAGAACGCTTTTTCAACCTAGTGCTAAGGTGAAAATAGTATTACACCCAATAAGTTTTAGACACCGATACAACTAAATAATTATGATGTGTGACATGGTATGCATTTGACCCAAAAAACAAAGGTAATGCCGGAAAAGGCACATTATTTGTCAATTGTAATTACCACGTTGAAAGTTAAAAAAAGCAACCGGTCATTAAACTCTAATCGTGTATTCAAAAGATAGAAAGTAACGTGTTTTAGACTAGCTTTGGCTCGCGACTTCGTCTTCGTGAAATTCAATATTTCCTCATACACTTGCAACCCCTAATTTGCACCTGTTGGGAGTTAAATTGCCAAAAAATCAATGGTATAGTTAATTTACGTGATGTAAGGTACATATGTGCAAAATGTATATTTCAAGCAATTTCCTTCAAAATTGACGAACTTTTAATAAAAACTTACAACCCTTTAAAAAGTTTCATATAAAACTTTTTAAGTTAGACCTCTAGCTACACAATTGTAAAAACCGCATTCGATTTTATGCAGTAGTTTTTGCGTGATGCACGTACGAACATACAGACAGACAGACAGACAGAAATACATTTTTATTTAGTATGTCTATCTGCCTGATTTTTTTGGTTTATTTGTTTTTAAGTCCATTCGTATTATTTTTCTTATATATCATCACGCCTATACCCTGAAGGGTGTGGCAAAGGTGTACAACACACTTCACCCGTTATGATTAAGTCCCATGGGATACGGGTGAAGCTACCGCCATCCACCGGGTACAATTCCAATTGTATTCAACGGTAACAATTCCGTGCTGCTATTATAAATTTCACAAATAACTCTGCTTGACCTGGAAATCGAACCCGAGACCTCGCGGTAAGAGGCGCATACACAAACCACTAGACCATCGAGTTTTATTAGCACATTGAAAGAATAGTATAGGCGTCATTGACACAAACTAAATTTCTTTATCCCGTAATAAATGTATTGCAAATAATTGAACTGCATGCATTATGTCGGCCATGTTTCATTTCTATTCTGCAGTGCGATGCGGCGCGGCAGGAAGTCCTTGCTCGAGGAAAGGAAGAGTTTTGATCGTTTTCACGGAGGAAGGAACAGTTTTGATCGTTGTGGCACCAAGCCAACTATCGGCAGTCGATACCTTCGAGAGGGGAACTTTGTCAATGATATTGACTTTACCTCCTGTTCCTTTTTGAAGAGATATCTGATGTTAAATTATTGTGATTGATGTAGAAAAAATTAGGTTAGGTACAATGCGATAGTTTTAATAAATAAATAAATATTTAACAACATTCACACAACTTCATCTAGTCTGAAACTAAGCAGAGCTTGTACTATGGGTACTAAATGTCTGATACTAATACATATCTTTTGCAAATACATACTTATTACACAATGAAACACCCAGACCAATACCTACCTCCTTGTTCATGTACACAGAGATAGATTAATATTTGGTCGTTCTTTTACGTAAAAATTACTGGATGGGTTTGGATGAAATTTGGTACACATGTAGATTCAAAAAAAGGCTACCTTATACTAAGAAACAGTTAAAAAAATATTGGCTCAGCAGGACTTGAACCTGTGACACCGGAATAGTCTCAAGTTACCAGGACTCCTAATTTTTTAACTTAATGCTACCACGTGACGTCACGTTCTTCAATTTGTACCTATCTTAGATTCTTAGTATAACTTGCTAAGCATAGCTAAATGCAATAAAAATAATCAATCAGAAGTCCTTTTGCTGACGTACCACGAGCTGGTGCCGGGGGCGAAAGCTAGTTGCCTAGTTGTTTATTAACTGTCAAAATAAAACACCCTCTCCCGATAGGCATTTTCATAAATTAAGATAACCAACTGTTCCAAAACATTACCATGTACCATCCAATTATGACACAACCTACCCCAACATTTATTGAATAAATCAAGAAATTAATGACAACTTTGACGTGGCCATCTTGGGTCCAATAGTTTTGCCACACGCGAGGCGATGGGGCCAAAATGACCACAGCAATTAAACGCTTATGGTCACCATGTGGGCCATGACGTATTTATGAAGATATAATTGTTGACATGGGGTCCTAATGGCTTTATGATAGTTTAATTATTAAGTGAAGATAAGCTTCGTTAAATTTTTGGGGCCAATAAATTGTTTTTGAGAGTCCACGGTTAAAGGAAGTAGGCACTTAAGTTACTGTCAGTATATTTAAATTAATATGAAAGGATAAATACATTTTAATAAATTAAATGTGTTTAAACTTTTGAGTATCGAACTTTCTTTTAAGAAATCTTGTCTTTTGCTTGTTCAAATGAATCGAGAGATTTATTATACACCCTTTCAACAAGGTTTGTATGGCGTGTACCTACAATGTTCATAATTATGATATTATAGGTATGTGGGCCTTTTGTCTTCTCTCGGCTACCTTCAAGCTTCAGCTCCTCTGAGAGGAACTGGATTTTACGTGTGTTATGAACGCAATTATATTTTCTACTAAGTTTATACAATACAATAAAAAGAACAAAACGAAATCATATAGCCTTTAATTAGATACGCCTAGTAGTTTTATAACTACGGGTGCATATAAACCTGCAGCATACTGGTAAGTGGCAATTGCATGTAATTTAAAAATAATTATACAAACAACGCTACTATGTGCCAACCGTCTAGCGGTAGTGAATGCTCACTGTGACGTATTAGGTTTGAATCCGAGGTCTGGCAAAAATGCTATTTAGCTAGTACACCATTCTTTGAGAGAAAAATAAAGAACATTTTAATAAGAATATTTACAAAAAAAGCAAAACCGGTAGGTCAAAAGATGAGCTGTTTCTAACAAACAAACTCTTTAGCTTTATTTCATTAACTAGTACAGATTTTTTATTGAATTACAGAAACTTGGCTTAAAATTTCCTTAGTTGAAATAATTCAGAAAAATAAACTTCTTGTGAGAGTTTTTGGGACGTTACAGCCATCAGACGATGGAGGGTTTAATGCTTCAATTCACTTATAACTTGTCTTAGCCAAAGTATTTCCTGTAATATATTTAAAAGGCGACAGTCTATAAAAGGAGTGAAAGAGTGGAAGAAATGGAAATAATGTTACTCTTTGAATGTTTCTTGTTTATCAGATAAAGAATCACATGATTAAATTCTAGATCCTGTTTAACAAAATGTGTTTATATTCAGCTACATCTAGTTTGGCTATAACCGACATTAATTTGTCGAGATAGAAACGTCAAGTACATTACATTACGTTTTATTACTTTCTGCTTCAAAACTAAACAATTAATAAATATGAATAGAGGAGTTGTTTAACCGCAAGTTATGCATTTTATGCAAGCAATATAAAATTTGCAAAAACAATATTTCTTAGTATGCAGTATGCAATAAAACGTGGTGCTCTTATTTCTAACGGGAACGTGTATAAAATACCGAGATAAGAAATTCTTTAAAAAGTAACATTGTTTGAACTAGCTAATACGCTGCAGGCGTTTTTATAACAATATTTTGTTTAGAGCAGCTCATTTTGTTATAATATTGTGCATATATACATATAATAAAATTATAAATTTGCCATGTCTGAATGTTGAAGTTATTTAAGAAAAAATATACGAGGGACTTTATATCAGCTGTAGAAGTCAAAACGTATTTTTTTAGAATTTGTGTCTGTCTGTCAGTCTGTCTGTCTGTCTGTATGTTCGTACGCGCTAAACGCAAAATCGACTGCATGGAAATGGATGCGGGTTTCGCACTTGTGGAGGTGTAACTTAAAAACTTATCTCTAAGGGGGTAAAAGGATATAAGTTTATATGGAAGGTTTGTCAATTTGATAGGGTAATGCATGAAATTCTGCACACAGCATAGTTGTTTTTCACGCTTTTACACAAAGCCGCGGGTGAACACAAATTCGAGAGAATTCTATAAAAAGATCAAATACTTTTCTTAGTATAATTTAATTCCTAGAAGGGTTTGGCAGAGGTGTTTATTACCCTCACTTCACCTGTTGTGTTTAAGTTCGATGTGATAGGGCGTGAGCCTATTGCCATCCGGCTCGATTCCTACTCAGTGCTGCTATAATTTTGTGACGGCAAACATTTCCGCCAGACCTGGGAATCGAACCTTGCAATGACAGGTCGCATTCACTAACCACTAGATCAACGAGATAAAAGATAACCAATATAATTTTCATGGAGTCTATACAATGTGCGGTCGGTTAAGCGTCCTAAGTTGTCCCTTTGTCCGTCAAGTTCACGTCTTAGATACAATCACGGTAAGGTCAATGGTGACCAGCAGAGCCTGCAGACTACGAGATGTCTGATAACAATGATAACGCTTATCAAAGGGCTGAATTAACTTGTTGAGACAGTTGAGAGATGGAGGAATGGGCAAAGGTAGATTTGAATACAACATTTCGTAAATTTTGAGGGAGCAAAAAGCCAGTATGTATTACATATTATAAAATTGTGTCTGTAAAAAAGGGTCTTTATAACAGCTGTCGAGGTGAAAAGACATTTTTTTTTAATTTTTGTATGTCTCTCTGTATGTTTGTACGCGAATCACGCAAAAATAACATGGAATCAATGAAAAAATTGAAATGGATGAAATTGCCACAGTTGTGTAGTTGATTGGATTGTTAGACCTCTAACTAAAACTCAGGTAAATATTTTACCGTTGTATTTTATTCCTAAACGGATAAATAAGGGGTCGTTAGTTCATAAAGGACATTTTTGTCAATGTGTAAGGAAAATACATGAAATTATGCACATAGGTTCCTAACATGACCTAAATTAAGAATAATATGAGGGAAAAGCACCAATTATAAAGGTAATGTCGAATAAAGGTAATATGAAAACATCGAATCCACGCAGACGTAGTCGCGGGCAAAAGCTAGTTACGATATCAAACTGTTATTAATTACTTACCTGTAGGTACCTTTATAAGTACTCCCATAGTCTCGAGGTCAAATTTTCATAGATAGAGACAAACATATTTTTGCACACAGCTAGTCGGCACGATACTTTGTTATGAAACCTATGTCCTCATTTTACTTCAACGTGTCTAAATAATATGAAACATCATGAAACTGGACACGACACTAAAGCCAGTTCCCAATACCTACAACTATATAAACTTATTTCTCAACACAAAGTTGCAAGGACAACTTTTTGCGTAGAGCCAAGTTCGCAACAAGTTTTCTGTCACCCTCTGGTTGTGATTAAAATTCTCAGGTTCAATGCGAAGATCTAAATGACAGTCGCTAACCAATGCGGCGGTATTATGAGCATTTTGGTCAGGACAGGGTTGACAAAAGAGGTTTAAATGAACGTTCATCACTGAGATTTACTAAACAGATTTGTACTGAGAAGAGTTTTAATTTATTATCATAATGTTAAATACAATATATTATTTCAGTGCCAAAAATAGGGTTTCTAGTTTATGAGATAAATTAAGACCACCATGATTGAAACTTTAATAACGCAGTGTTATAAAAAATATCAGATCTTGTTTTAAAGCTCAAGTAACAAAAAAAATTACGATACATTGGCTTATAATAATTTTATTCATAACACCAGAACGTAAAAAAAACATTATTTTGATTACCCTACGATCGTTTAACACTACACCAATAACAAAATCATTTTTTTTACTCAATTATGTCTACAAGAAAGATTTATTGCTAAATCAAAACATTTTTTCTTCGCCAGCACGGTAAGGTACCGCCACAAAAAAAAATATCTAAGAAACTTAGTAACAGTTTTTTTGCTATGACCAGTTAAGAAGTAACCTTTAGTTTTTTATCGAGAATGAATTGAGAGGCGTGTTCAACTTTTTTTGGCCTCGTTGACATGACTTGGACCTTTTTGTCCAAGTTTCTTTCTTTTCCTTATCTTTGATTTGTGGTGTATTAATCGTAGTGATGGTAGATAAAAAGGTTTAATTACTGGTTTGTTTAAGAGTGGTAAATTGATCTTTTGATTTCTTTAATACCACATCAAGTAATTGTCCTTTCATAAATAAGCAAGTTATTGTTTTTCTGAAGTAATGCATAATCTGTATGAATAAATATATTTCTGTACACTAATGAAATGAATGAATAAATAAATATAAGTTAGATACGTTGTCCCACGCGTTTATATTATAAAAACCATTGATAAAATTACCGTCGCTTGAATAATAAATTGTACCTACGCCCGAGCCCAAAAGTTGGAACGCTATCGGCTCACTTCCATTTTTTTCAACGATAACTTTATAAAATAAATAAAACACTTTTAATACTTTCTGCTTCAACCCTATTTATTGTTTACACCGATTAGAGTTAGTTTGTAAAACAAGACTCAGCTTGGACGTGTTAATAACAATAATAACTAAAATAAACCTGACTATTTTATCGGAATTAGTTCAAGGCAGTTCTTTGAGTTAATAAATAAATAATAGCTTTTCTTTATTGAATTCGTTTGTAATGATTATGTCTCAATCTTACCTAATATACTGCCTCAATGGGCTAGTGATTGCTTGTTATGATTGAATTCGAAACCTATTCACCGATTTAAAAAACAAAATGATGTCTATAACAAGGAATATAGACTATATATTATGTTTAGGTATTACGTAGGGAAGCTTGCTTTATAACGAGCACATTGTACCGTGGTTACTATCCTGAATTTCTAGACTAAGTACACAAAACAGAGCAACCGTGCTCACAAAAAAAACATCAAGAATTATGTTTAGGTAAAATCGCGTTGAATGAACTGACAAAATTCGCTAACTCAGTCACTCACAGTACATAAATCGATTAAGAGCGACTGAGACAGCTCATTTTCGCAGTTCATTCAATGCGCCTAGAAACTTGTAAGTTCGGTCACAAAAGTACTATCACAAAATATACCGTATTCTGTGGTTTTATCACTCTTGTCTTAACTATCGTCATCATCATCATCAGCCCAGAGACGTCCACTGCAGCACATGTAAGTTAAGTCACAAACCGTCCGTCCATCTAGCGGGAGGCCGTCCCACGCCACGCTGCGTTTGCCAGCGTTTTCGTAACTATAGTAACAAACAATCTATTATCTTGTTATTTATCTTTCTGCCTACTTAACAGTCGAACAAGCGTGATGTTTACACAAGTTTGTACATAAGACTACATATCAACCTATAGTTTACCAGTGTAAGATGATCCCGCGTTGTATAGGCTTGCCTTGCAATGTAATATCAGCGTATACTGGTAATGTATAGGTTGATTGGTAGCCGTCGGCAAATACGTCAGTCTTTGTGTATTTAACGAAATACCAATAGCAATGTGCTTGACATTTGCTTAAATAACGGTGAAGTCTCTATATCTATGGAAACTTTAAGTATTTGCATTAAAATCTTTAGTACATAAAATATAAAAAAAATAATAATATAATCGAAAATGTATCGTATTTTTATATCTTAAGAATTTAAAACCGTTTTCAATATAATCACTGTCTCGAAGGTCTAGTGGTAAGCGTATGCGCCTCTCACCGCGAAGTCTCGGGTTTGATTCCCGGTCGTGCAAGGTATTATTTGTGAACTTTCTGTTAGGAAATTCACAATAGCAGCACTGGGGTGGAACTGTACCCGGTGGATAAACTAAACATAACAGGTGAAATGTGGGTGTTGTACAACTCTGCCACACCCTTCTGGGTAATATAGGCGTGATGTTATGTTATGTTCAGTACAATCTCAATTAATCTAAACAACCCTTTAAAATAGTACAAATAATTATGTTATTAAATCATTTCGGACAGCCCTATTGTTTCTGTTACGACTGTCTTGCGCAAAAAGTAACCCAAAGGTCATTGTGCTCGAAAAACAATAGTTTTAAACGATTCTCTTACGGAAACCTCTTCAGTGTTATTTGCAATTAACTTAACAAGTAAACATTAGTGGAACAAGTAAATAACCGTCATTACTAACGATTCAGAAACTAGGTAATGATTTAAATAGTAGGTACTTATTATTACCTACAAACTTGGGCAGCGTAGTGGCTATGGCCTTACCCTTCTCAGCAGTGGGACATGTATTAGATACAGGACTGCTATTATATCATATTATTATACCTACTTATAATTTTTTGTATCATTGAATGTGAGGCCTTATTAGGACCTTCGGAAAATCGTTCATTATTTGTTGTGGGGGCTTAGCTACACTAAGAATTGGGAACCTAAGTATTATGAAGCAAATATGCGCCAATTTCAGATGTTCCAAGTAGCTCTTATGTGTCCCATAAAATATATCCAGACTGAATATAAAAGTAACACAAGTTACTCTTGAAAAAAGAACACAGCTGTCACTTTCATGTATGTCATTGTGTGGTATAAACTTATTCTGTCAATAAGGTCTAACACTTGTGCATTCGGGGGGGTTAAAGGTGTTTAAAATCGAAAATTGAAATATTATATATTTTTGGCCATTTAGGCACCGCCACTGTAAAAGAAGTAGATATTGTGTGATTTTATTTATTTTTTTATTTAAAAACTTTTTTATTTAATTACTTAATTATATAATGAACTATAATAATATACATACTATATATATATATATATATATACATACACATAAATACATAAATATAAAGCCTTTTGAAATATATAAAATTTGGCAAAACAAAATTGCCCCAAAAACTAGCACTGACATATACGGGTTATCGACCAATGTATTAAAAACCGTCAGTGGGCCCCTGGCCTTTGCAATGAGCGAGCTGTGCAACGCGTGCGTACGGCAGAGCACATATCCTGCAGCGCTGAAAAAAGTGAAAATTTGCCCATTATACAAGGGAAAAGGTAAAAAAAGCGAGATGCAATCATACAGGCCCATTTCATTGGTACCTGCCATTAGCAAGACTCTGGAAGTAGGTCTTAATACGCGGCTGCTCTCTTTTAGTCATGCAAAGAACATTTCAAAGAACTGAAAATACTAACTTTGCCCTGCGAATTAATCTACGAAGTCGCAACCTTCACATACACACACCTTGAAGTCTTTCGACGAAGGGGCGTAAACACATCGCGCGCGCTCCGTAGTAACAAATACCACCATCGTCTTATCACTCCACCGCACAAATTGACAAAATCTGAGAGGTCCGTATACATTATGGGCCCGTCCATTTTTAACAGACTGCCAGTCAATATTAGAGATGCACCCTCTACAGCTGTATTTAAAAGACGCCTGAAAACATGGTTGCTTGAGGTAACTTTCTACAGCCTACCGGAATTCCTCAAGTTACCGGAAGTGTGACAGTTGTTGTATTTATACCTATTAAATCTATAATACTTAATAATTTATGTTGTAATTTAATGTATTATGTAATGTAATAATTTTAACCTAATAATTTTATTTTTATTCACTATAATTTTATGACAATTTTAATGTAATGGAACTACCGATTTATGAATAGATAGTAACTGTAATGTGACTACTTAAAATAACAAATGACCTGTAACTGAGGAGTTATCAATAAAGATTTGTATTTGTATTTGTATTTGTACATATAATAATACATAGATTGATTTTATAGCATGTTGTCATGTAAATAATTATTATTATGCTTTAAAAGCTTCTGCGTGGGGTCTCACCTGCGTCGTAGGTAGGTATGTGAATAAATAGCCTATTCATTTATCTTGAACTATCTCCCTGCCAATCTTCATCAAGATCGATTTTGGAGTTTAGCCGTAAAAGCGTAACATACAGACCAATTTGTAATATTATTATATAGAAGGATTATAATTATATAAAAAATAAACACAAGAGAAATTATTAAAATCACATATTAAATACACCTTTTAAGTATAATTAAACAGATTATATCACAAAAACGCACCGATTAAAACATATCCATAAGTACCCCCTTGATGTCCCACTCTTACCCACTTTCTCGTAATTAAAAGAAATGGTTGTTTTATTACTAATCGTAATGGTTGTTTCACAAAAACACTACTTGTTGTTTTTTACACTGGAGTGGACGTTTAACTGAAACGGTCTGAATTACAACGGACGATGCCCTCGCCTTTTTGTGATAAGTCTGGCTCGAATACAACAGGGTTGTGTTATTATTTGTTTTGTGTTTTTTTATAGTTTTTGATGATAACTTCGTATCTAAATCACAAATCTGTTGATATTATTAATAGTCGCTTTACTGAATAAAATATGCATTTGCATTTTTGCTACAACTACTTTTTTTCTTTGCTGATAAATTTAGTTTATCTAATCATCAGGCATAATGTTTTTAGTCTTTTAATGTAATTTGATGACAAGGGTAAATTTCAACAATTCTTGAAAACTTTTTAAAATTTTTAAATAATTTAAATTTTTAAATACAAATTACTAGTATTATTGTTAACCTCTTCAGCCAAGGTTAAGGAGTGTTAGGAGGAATTTCACGTTTGTGGAGTAATGGCCAGGATCCGATTTTTTGGCTTTCTTTTTTGTTTCATCGATGTGAATGTTATTGTGGTGTATTAGTTATATAGATATGTTTTTAAATAGCTATTTATATTATGTACAGCCAAATTGTTTTGCTGATTTTTGGAGTCTTACATAGATTTGAACAGATCGTGACCGCAGATAGTTCTGTTCTCGTTTTATTTATGAGTGCTTATTAGGTGGCTTTACAACAGCCAGCTTATAATACAGGACTTGTACAAGAAAAGAATACATAAAACACTTTCCGATCAATTCAATTTTTCAAAACAAAAGGTATAAATAACCGACAATCAAGAATACCTACATGATCTACCACACGAGTAATGCACAGCTTCCGCTGTTACCATTTACCATCACAACCATTCTGCTACTCATTACGTATGGTAATACTGGGGTGGCCATTACCTATGATAAATACAGGATATCCCAACTTTAGCTCTTCAAATAAACAAATCAATCGGATCTTTCAACTCTGTTTTGGTTTGTCGATCATCACTGTTCGTATTTTAAAGGTTACGTTTCGAAAAGCAAGGTTTTATAACATTTTGTTTTTTTTTCAATAAGGCGTGTTATATTTTTGTAATTTATTGTTCTAAATAATAAAATAAATACCAATTTCAAATTTGGATTGTTTAAACAATTTAGATTCCGCGTAATTATAATGCCAATATATTGGAATTCATTTAGTTTGTTATTTGACCCACATAGAGTTTTACAATCATTTTCTAAAAAAAACTAGTTGCGAAACGAGACTTCTCTCTCTACGTGTCCTATCGCTTGGTCTTCTTACCTGTCCGTTTGCCCATCCTGCCCATCTGAGGGCAAAATCAGACCAATTATGAACCGCAGCCAATTATGTGATTAAGTGAATGCCCGGAGAATTAATCGCAGAATTAAGTGAAATTAAGCAAGTATTGTGCACCAATATGTCGGTCACGATTTCTGACCATAAATGCCCACGGGAAGCATGGTGAGTTTTCTCGGGATTTTGATCCCGTTTGGTAAGCATTTACTAGTAATAAATTAATTAGCATTAGAAAAGCGATTTATAAATTAAACGAATGGTTAACACATTTACCTAGTCAATACAGTTGTATGTGAACCGCATAGCCGATTTAATAACACAAAATAACTTATGTTTATTCGAATAAAAAATGTTGCAATTTTTGATAAGATCTTTAGCTATTAATGCCTATAGGTTTTATCATAATTATATCGTACAATGACTGTTTGTTTTTAAATTTATAAAATAAAAAACATAAGCCAGTCTCTAATAATAATCTATGAAGTCTAAATTTTACATTCTTGAGCATAAAATACAAAATTGTAGATAAATTATCCGATAGAAATTAACGCAGGTAGTAAGATAATTATCGAGTTAGCGGCTAACTCGATTACAAGGCCGATATGATCTAATATGCACGGCTTGGAACAGATAATTCACGGCGTATCGACGGATTATAAGTAATTAGAGGGAGGCCTTTTCAAAACAAGCTCGAGGGTTTTGATATTTCATAAAAGAAATAAAGATCTGAAATTTTTGGTAAAAAATATTCATAAAAATGCGTATCTCGATCCAAAATATTTAACAAAAAATGCATTACGATATCAAACGCGAAAAACTTTGAATACATTCACTGGAAAATTCCGGATATAGCCGGATGAAAGCGGTTCCGGATCAAAGGTAAAAGCTGAACTAATAAGCGTAGGCGTTTCATCACGGAAAACGTTTGAAAAACCTTTTAAAATTATAATACTCATACACGTTTTGAACCTTATTGTCATCTACATAAAAGTCAATAAACTGACCAGTAAAATGCAACGTACCAAAATGCCTTTGACCAAACTGTTTGAAATTGACCATTCAAAATTGATTCTAAATTAAACTCTATCGCCAACATCCAAAGTCTAAAATTCCTCGCAACTGTCACAGGACGGCGTTATTCAAAACGTTGCTAGTCCTGTGCAAATAAGATAATAGAATTTTGAAAATTTATAGCTGAATGAAATTGTACTCTATTGTGTCAAAGATAAGGCCGAATTCAATTTGTGCGGCATTTTAGTAAAATTGGGACTTGGCTACAGACAGAATATTTGATTTATTATATTTTTGTGCAATATATGATGAAAGTGGCTTATTAATTATTTCGTTAAATTACGGTTAAATATGGGTTGGTTAATTAAATTATATTTTGGAGCGTAAAGTAGCATTACCGTTCAGTTAAATGATTTTAACGAAAACACATAAATCTGGCTCTGACTGCTGGGCACAAACTAAACAGTTATGGCTCCTTGCTATTCTTTTTAAAATTTATACATAAAATTAAACAGATACAAATGAACGAAGCCTGGTGTGAGTTTGGGATAGATGCAATAATGGTGTAAATTTTACTATAGGTACTGTTGCCATATGACTGGGTGTATCTTGATCAAAGTTAATCTAGGTCGTTAGACGTCTGTCTGGTAATATTCTAGTCCGAGATTTAACTATCCTTTCTATTCGGCATTACTCTTCAGTATTCGGCAATGCTATCAAACATCATATAACATTTTATCTAAATAATTAAGGGTATCCTCTAAATATACAGTAAATGTCGTCTCTACTTATACTCTGTCCATTCCTTTATTTTCTTTTTGACAGATCACGCCTATGAATTACCGTTTTTTTTTTGTCAGATTAATGTACTACAATAATAATGTACTTTATATTGACAAGCGACACTTTTTAGGGAAGTTAACTGTTTGTAACAAACAACCACAGACTATAAAATCCTTATATATAAAATCCTGAAATGAAATAAATCGATCATTATGAAAAAGAATAATTTGACCTTTTATGTCTGTATTTTTTATAAAAATAAGAATATAATAATAGTATCATGATCCCATGAATAATTATTTGCAAGAAATTAAGTCGAAATCTTGGAATGACATATCAAAATGTAAACAAAGGTAACTAGGAAACCGTCATAGACTAAGTATGTGACATTATTATTATATTATTATTTTGTATATTTATTTCATCTAATAAAAACTACTAATAAACGAATAATTAATAATGAACTAAAACCATTTCGATGTAATTAATCGATTGAAAGTTCTTCTTAGACAACATCGATTATGATTTCAAATCGAATCAGTAACGTGTGAAGGCATCCCTAAATGTAATCTGTCAAAAAGAAAATAAAGGAATGGACGTAGTATAGTTTATAATTTGTACAGTCAGCGAGGTATATTTTAACTAGACGGGCAAATGTATTAAACTCTGGTATTGATTGAAAAGTTAAACTACATAACATAAAACCACGCCTATATTACTCAGAAGGGTAGATATGAGCCTATCGCCATCCACTGGGTACAATTCCAACTTCTTGCTACTATTGTGAATATCCTACGAAAAGTTCACAAATAACACTTTGCCCGACCCCGAAATCGAACCCGAGACCTCGCGATGAAAGGTGCATACGCTAACCACTAAACCATCGAGGCAGAACCTAATCTTTATAAATATTTCCTTCCTCATCCCACCAAAAATCCCGATACAGTTCTCATACAATAAATCAATCCCCCTGTATCACAGGATATTGCACTTGAAACAATACAGGATGTTGACATTACGCTGACAGATGACGGGACAATTGGGACTGCTCTGCTGTCCCACGATCTGATTGACGGGGTGATGGATAGTATTGGGGCAAAATAGACTTATTTCATAAGTGAATGTAAGATTATAGTGGTGTGTTACATATTAAGTGATGGGGTGGGAATTTATGTAAATAGACATTAATAAAATATATAGCTACCTATCGGGCGAGAATTAGATAGATTTTGTCGCGGTCCTTTTTTCATGTTTCCGCAAGTAAAATGTGAAAAAAAAACCCACAAAATTTTAATCGTGCCTCTAATTGCAGGTACTTACGTACGTTTTGCGTATCCTTTTGTTCTCAACTCTACCTAAATTTGAATCGGTAAAAAATACTTCAGCATGGGGGCAAAAAATTTGAATATTTTTTTATAAATCATTATAATCGTATTGTCTAGGAACTTATTAGAATTAAAATCTGAAATTTACGCCATATAGTCAAGCTAAGCGCATTAGGCATGCTAGTTGAACTTTCAAAGTAGTAGAAATTCAGCTCTAATTAAACACTAAATCTACATAAACCAACAAAACACTTTCAAACATTAAAATAAAAATAAAAAAGAGGTTAATTAAAAATAAAATTAATTATATTTCAACTACTTTCACAAAAAATAATAACCAACGGAACACTGTCGGTGGAACAAAAGACATCAATAGTGGTGTAGACATTGTAGACAATGGGACAAAGGGAGATGACTGACATCTAACGACGCCCACTGGTGACCAGAGCCTACGCACTGTGTTGTAGCCCGTTTACACTCGCGCACGAGCCACGAGGCGCAAATGTAAATAGAAGCTTGAATAATGTAAACGCACCATTATAATACTTGAGGTTGAATTTATTGATTTTTTTTATTTGAAATACTATTTATGCTTTCTATATACTGCCTCGATAGTCTAATGTTTGACGTATGTGCCTCACACCGCGAGGTTTCAGGCTCGATTCCTGGGTCGGGCAAAGCGTTATGTGTGAACTTTTTGTCAGGAAATTCACAAAAGCAACATTGAGTTGGCATTATGATCGGTGGATGGCGATAGGCTCACCCTCTATACCATGAGACCTAAACATAACAGGTGAAATGTTGGTGTACACATCTGTCATACCCTTCTGGGTAATACAGGCGTGATGTTATGTTATGTTATATCTATACTAATAATATATTAAAGCTGAAGAGTTGACGTGAACGTGTGTGTGAATGTGTGTGTGAATAAAAGACACGTGATAGAGAAGAAACATCTAAAGTACTTAGTACCGCAGGGTTATAAATAAATCTTTCTATAGAAAAAAACGTTTGCTAGTTACGATATTTTTTCAATCAATTGGTTTTAGATTGCGCTATATTAAAACAAAAGACATCAATAATCGTGTACATAACAGGACAAAGGGTATGACTGACATCTAACGACGCCCACTAGAGACCAGTGGCGCCTACGCGCTTTGTTACAAGTTAGAATGTACTTGAACTTGAATTCATTGTATTTCTGTGTAATTTAGGTTATCAATAAAAGTACATTGTGGTTTTAAGCATCGATAGCCGAATGGGAGACCGTAGGACTGCGAAGTCAAAGGTCTCAGGATCAAACCCACGGTCCACAATGGCCCACCTCTGTCAATAAATCTTTACAATTCGTCTTTTCAAAGATATGTGTATTTTTCATATAAATTATCGCTCGCGAACGGTAAAAGAAAACATCGTGAAAACCTACATGCCTTAGAGTGCCTAAAAAGTGCTCGATGTGTGAAGTCTATTAATCCGCACTTGGCCAGCGTGTTGGACTATAACCTAACCATTCTCATTAAGAGGCCCGAGCCCAGCAGTGGGATATGTATTATTGAGAAGTTCGTGACGGAAAAATCCTAGTAACATTTGTCGATCCGGCAATCAAACCCGACATCTTGCGGTAAGAGACTGTCTATGCAAACCACTAGACCAACGAGGCGTAACAGTCTTAACACGTATACTGTCTAAACGTAGGCTTCGATCAAAATAGCTGCTATCAATAACAGGTTCCCGCAGTATAAAATTAAGTGATTAGCTACCAGTACCAATAGCTCAGTAATACTAGTCCTTAATTGAATAATGACTGGGTGTGTTGTGTTGGTATACCGGACTGCTATGACCTTGATACAGTTTGCTATCAAGAAAATTTAATTCAATGTTGAGATGTTATTGTGTTAGATTGCCATATCAGGTGAAATGTGGTTGTTATACTGCGTCTTAGCTCTTTTGGGCTATAAAGATGTGATTATGTTATTAATCAATCATTGCAATTCAATAAGTATTGAATTACTTGATTTCTTTTAACCGCGTGCCTCTGCGTTTAATCAGCAATAACTCAAAAGTCAATCACATTGTCTATTTCCTGATCGCCATACCACCCAAAGAAGCCGGAAGGCCAAAGCATCATCGAATTACAATTTAATTTGTTTTTTTGGTCTGTTAGTTATGGTACCATAGAATCACCATAACGAATAGACATGATAGAGTGAATCACATTTTTTTCATGTAATCTGGCTTGTATCTTGAAAAGTAAAACATTGGACTGTTACTATGAATCATTATTATTCTGTTTAATTAATGATCGAGATTGTAATCTTAATATCGTTATGTAAATTATTTTATAGGGAAAAACTCTTTGTTATGTAAAAAATAAAAAATCTTCCAAGAATCGATTGAATCATTTCAATGTTTTAAATGACTCAATGGTTTAAAATATTGGATTTTATATTTAATTTAGAAAACAGTTTATAACATAATTTGTTGCCATAATTGATTTAACTGTAAGTTTTTTGAGCATAACACATATATTATTCACATAGTGGCAGAGGTTTAATCACTTCATCTGTCGGTACTTTCACATGTTTAGGTTCTGTTCGATAGATGGTAAGCCTATTGCCATCCACCGGGTACAATTCCAACTCCGAGCTGCTATTGATTTCCTGATCAATAAAAATGAAAGAAAATCCTTTTAAATCATGGTTTAAAATTATATTCACGTGTTATTCGTACATCAAACTTGTATTCAACAATTCAGTAGTGTTTTCCAACACTAAGATGAAATCAATACTTTATAGCCTGCGATTCTAAAGTAATAGAAATAAGATAAACATCAGATAAGTGAAGGAATCTATAATTTAATATAATGTATTTATGAACGATAACTATAATTTAATATAATGTATTTATAAACGATAGCTATAAATTGTAGTGGACAAATTGTCCGCGGTTTATCTCAATTACGAACACTTTGAATATCGTGGAGAGTATTAGCATTTTACTCAGGTTGAAGGAAATCTCGCCGTATTTGGATAAAACCTTTAAAGGTTTTGGTAAGTTATTGGTGTAGGAGACACCTTTGAACTGGAGTCACGTAAACTTAGAATATTTTTGTTCGTAAGAGCCACAACATAACAAAATAGATCTTAAAAAATAAGTTTATCGATATAATTGAATTGAGAAACCTCATCCTTTTTTTTAGTTAGTTAATAAAAGGTTAGGAAAAATTTATGTTTGTTGAACTTTCACGGAAAAGCTGTTAAATGAATTTAGTTACAATTTGGCATATATTTAGGTACTAGTATTATGAGAACGAAGAGTTTGTTTGTTTGTTACTCTGACTAGTCGCGCTTATATCAGATTCTGCTGCTCCGAATTGAAAAAAATAAAGTGTTAGATAGCCTTTTCATTTAGGAATGCTATTTGCTAAAATCAAACGTAAGTGCCAATAAGAGCCGCAGAAGCGGGAATACCGCGAGTATAACACATGGTCAATATTACGAATTTCACGCGGACGAAGTAGCTAGTTTGGTAATACATATTTGACGGCAGGTTTATAGGCAGTATGTCATTTCGTGGGCTGTACGAGCGAAAGCTCTATCACTACACCTACATAACATAAAGAAATTTCAAAAAGATTTCCACCTGTTACGCAAATTCTGTGACCTTAGATCAAAGACACCGTGTCTTTACCATAAGCAGATGTTTGCACGTCAACTTATGCATTGCCTGTATAAGATGATCTGGCTTTGTATAGGCTTCCCGTGCAATGCAAGACCAGCTTAGACTGGAAATGTATAGCTTCATCGGTAGCCAAGTGGACATAAAAGATGCGGCGGTATCTGTTCTGCCTACACAATTTCCTATAAGACCGCCATAAAATCGCCTCCAATGGCCCCATAACACCGTAGATCAAGGGCCCATGGTGTAATATTTAATGGCTTTTATCATATTTCGGTTGATTTTATGCGTGATCGATGGACTGATAATGTTTGTAGGTTATGACAATGTTCGTGGTGTATTGAAAAAATAAGTTAATGGGGTCTGAGGAGATGTTAATGGCTTGATTTGTGTCACAATTTAGCTCTTTAGAGCGTTTATTACTGTTAATTTTGGGTTATTAAAATCAGAATTTAACCTAACATTATTTTTAACATTTTACCATTACGTTTATATTACTCAGAAGTGTATGACAGAGGTACCAATGCCATACTACAGCTAGCATCTACCTATCGCCACCCACCAGGTACAATAGTAACCCCGGGCTAGGTACTATTGAAAATTTTGTGACGCAATATCATTACCTGCCCCAAGAAGTTGTCAAATTCATTACACTTTCTTTTGGCTGAGCTTTAGTCGGGTAAAAAGAAGGAAAATATAAAATACTACTTCTCACTTAACTGTATTGTAGATGAAATGGATACGAAGTTGAACTCCGATTATAGCTGATGCTGTCTTGTGGTTTAAGCTAACTCCATACCAAATTTTATTAAAATTGGTTAAGTAATTTAGCTGTTAAAGTGTTACAGACAGACAGATTTATTTTCACATTGGAGAGTGTGAATTTCTTAACAAATAACTATAAATAATTCCAGAATATAACAAGCAAATAAATAAGCAGTTACCGTGAGCGTATCGATAAATGATTCTAACTACGTGTCAATTATAATAGTTAACATAAAACAGAGATATTGCTGTATATAAATAATACATAATAGGTACGTTATAAAATAACACATTATTAGAATTTAAATGTTTTATTCATTTATGTGCAGTAGTTAAGAGGTAAGTGGTAACACAGTGGGATACCTGGTGGAGGTTTTCTAGTAAAAATGATTAATGTATTGATTTCAGAAATAAGATGATAGAATTTTGGGTACGAGGACAGTGACTTATTAAGTTTAGATTAAGTTACAAGATTAGTTATATGACAGATCCATAATATATTTTTTCTCATATTAGTAAGCTTAAGGCATAGTAAAAATAGATAAGTATGTTATCTTCGAACAAAGGTACATCGCGCCGTTTGTATGTTTGTATGTACGCGTAGCGCTTGCCACGCCCCGGGTTCATGTACGTACGCACGCACACTACGCCGCTCGGTCACTCACTCGGTCACCGGTAGTGCGGGCCGTGTCATTACTGTGAGTGGTCGGTGTTTGTTTAAAAAAATAGGTACGGTTACGCGTTGCACTGCAAAATGTCAAAATGTCTTCGCGAGTCAAAAAATATTATTGTGAAGTTTATGGTCGTTCAAACGACACTATTTCAAACCCAGAATTAACGTTCTTTAAGGTTTTAACGTTATTTTGGTTGCTATAACTTACTCATAACAAATATTGTCAATAAACAAACAAAATTGTATGAATTATTTGAAAAGATGGTGAACATGAGTTTCTCACCAGCTCTTCTCATGATGCAATACCCATCGGAGCTGGTACTTGGATTGATTTTAATTCAAACCTCAAAGTGGAATTGAAATCAATGTAAGCTCCGGTGATTCAAATCATTTTGTTGCAATTAATATTATAATTTAATTAGCTTAAGTTTTATTTTAATTTGTTGTTTAACGTGTTCAAGCGCCCTTTGGGGCCCAAGGAAATAAATGATTTGACTTTGACTTGACATAAATAAATGCTTTGTTTTGTAAAAAAAACGTTTTTTTATAATTAAAAAAATAATTTCAGTACAGGTAATTTAAAATATCAATCTAACAAGTGACAACCCTGCGCCTCGAGCAAGTTTAGGTATCGTGCGCTCCTAAACGCCGGGAGTTGGCCTACTTATCTATTTTTACTATGCTTAAGGGTATGTTTGTTTGAACGCTCTCATCTCAGCAACTAACTATTGATCCGAATTGAATAATTATTTTGAAGTTGGATATCCTATTTATTGAGGATTGCTATAAGCTATTTAAAATCATGCTACAACTAATAGGAGCTCCGCAGTAATGACATATGTTTCGAATACGGTACAAATTTATACGCGAGAAATATAAGGAGTTCTACGCGGGTGAACTCGCGGGCAAGAGCTAGTAATAGCTTTTATTTCTTAACCAATTAATCTGATCTAATCTTATCAGCACACCATAAACACTGTTGTAAATACTGCTAATTGGTAGTAGATTGGAGAGATCTCTACTATCTTGATTGAGTGCCTGTAACTTTTATTTACGTGTAATTTTATGTTAAATTATACGGTTACGCTAAATTACGCTAATTAACTCCTCGTTGATATATAGGTAGTGGTTAAAATTGTGTATGCGGCCTCTTATCTTGAAGGCTCGGGTTCAATTTCAGGCAAAAAAGTTACTTGGGATTTTTCGTAGTACATTATCAATGGCAGCACGAAGACAGAATTGTGCCTGGTGGTTGGCGATAAAGGTGATAGGACCTACACATAACGGATGAAGTGTGGGTGTTACACACGTCTGCTTTACCCTTTAGAGTAATATAGGCGTGAGATTATGTTTTTTTCTTAGAGTTACCATGAACGATATCGCTCATCGCTCCATAAACCGCTCTGCTATCAGCAACGTTATTCTAAAATAGCAGTCTAATAGCAGTCGTTACTTGTAGCAGAGTTGAGCCATAACTCAGTTTGTAAGTGCCAGCCAATTAGCGACGAGGAATGCTCGCTGGTTTAAAGCATTTGAGCATTTGCTGTTTGTTGCTTAATTCTGAGACAGTTTGCTGAATGCGCGTTGTTTATTCAATGGTTGATGAGGACGCTCGCAACTATTGAGAAATGGTTTAAATTAGTTGTGAATAGGAGGCAGGTAATCGTTGAGGGCTTTAAGTATATTAAATTTTTGTTGTAGTCACTAGAAATAATGAAATAAACATGACATCACGCTTGAATTATTCAAAAGAATGGAGTCTACATAGGGGGCGGTATTTTTTTAAACTTTATTATTGGTTTAGCATACTTGTTAATAGTTGCTCTTTTATGTCATCATTACACAAAAGAAAAATCAGTTAACTCATGCTATGTTTAGAGATTTACTGCCTCATGAAACTTTGATAAAAATTCAACGGCCTTGGCACATATAAGAAGGCCTAATTTTAATACAAAAAAAAAAATAAGTTTAATAAACTTAAAAAAAAAGAAAAAAATCTAGTAAGTTGTCCCAGCGCAGTAAAATATTAAATATTTAACTGCGCGGGATGAAATATTTAGCTACACCTCAAAACATTAAGCCAAGTGGGTGAAATTTTGTACGTTTGTTTGATATAGAGCAAATTTAAAAAATCGGCCTACCGTAGTGTCTAAACTGCGCTATATTTAAATCTTATACGATTAGAAGTGAGCGTATCGTCTTCTACCAGACACAATCCCAGACAGAAAAACGCTAAAGAATATGGGGATTCATTAAAAAACGTAAGTAGATCAGTTTTTTGTATATAAAACCGTATAGTATTGTGTCCTTGCTTATATGAAACTGACACCAAGCCACGATGTTTTTAAGGTCACTGTCAAAGTGTTGTACCATGTACTGTAAGCCATTTAGAGGTCTTGGTACTTTTAACAATAAGCTCAAGGGAATATTATCCGTCTTACCTAAACAAAGCATGATTTCTGTTTTTTAAATATTCTGCCATAATATATGTATATTATAGTTTGCATCGTATTTTATTTATTTATTTATTGGTACATCAACAATATACATATGAAAATTTTACTGTACATGCATTATGAAATCAAGTTCTTATATATATATCTATTACAGACGTACACATCGTTGTCTATATTTGAAGGACGGATAATTACTGACTTAAAACTAACACAATATACTTATAATGTAGTATATACAATATAATTACTAAGTTGAGCCAAAATTATAATACTACAATAATACAATTTTACAATAAAAGATTATTTAAATTTACTTAAATCTAATGTAAGCTTAACTATACTATGAAATAAATGTATATATTAATTTATTAATTTACATACTTATTTAAACATATATTATTAGGGTGTGGAAGGAGCTTTCGTTTAAACTGTAAGTAGGAATCGTGGAAGATGTGTGAATCGTGGTATTTTACGTTAGACGAGAAAAACAGATATGAACACAGGCAAAAATTTAATGTTGTATCGTATTCATTAGTTACACATACACATAGTTACACAATTTTAGTATTTATTAGTACTATTTATTGAGTTATTGATATTTCAGTTTTCAGTTTTGCCATGAGTTTTGTTATTTTGACAAACATGATAAACTAACATATTATCTGTTATGAAAATTACGTGACCATCTAGTAAATTATAGAATTACAGTATCACAGTTTGAATTACCTCCATTGTTAACATACCTTTATCACCGTAAGACAAACCCATAAACGCCATAACACAAACAATGATCATTATCATTGAATCATTACCATTGATATCAATCGTCATTCACGGCTAATGTTTATCAATCAACACGGGGTTTATTACCCGTGAGTGATAGATTTTATTGCTATTGAGTGTTATTGCTGTTATAACGAGTGCTATAATTATTGATAACGCATTGGTAGTCGTAGATTGATTAGTGATCGCGATTGCCTTTTATATAAAAAATCTTCCGTCCGCGAAATTTGATCCTTCATACCTAATTTCATTAAGATTGTTTCAATGGTTTAGCCTCGAAAACAGATGGACAGACAGAGTTACGTTTATAATATTAGTGTGAGCGATGAATGATTTTATTGTTATGGCGTGAATGATTTACTGCTTTTATAATAGGTGCTGTTGATAACTGTTATTGAAGTCACTGTTTGATTAGTGTGCTAATGTTTAGTCAGGCTGCCCTTTTATGTAGGAATCATTGTGTTTGTATTCACAGCACCAAGGCTAATCAAAGATAAAGTACTAGGTAAAGAGATTTAAACATTGAATATTATAGCTTTTTTACTGCGTTATAAATGTATGCACGTTCAATTATAATAGGTATGAATTTTATTATAATAGTATTATTACTGGTAATTAGGGTATCAATTAAAATAAAATATACTGGTAAAATGTTGTAATTGTAAACAAGTATTTTAAAATTGTAGGAGTACTTTCTAATCGATTCTGATTAAATTTTTAGATAGTTTCATACATTTTCTTGATGTATAGTCAACATCTGTTATAAAGACATCGAAAGGACTATTCTTATTAAGTCGAAAAAACCGGTAGTCATAACATAATAAATCTTTTATAAGCGACATTTTAAAAATTACACGAAATTAAATACTGTTCTTAACTCTACAATATTTGGGGCATGTTGTGTACAGGCAAGTAACAGATAGAAGAAGCGGGATTTGACTCTACACTGCATGCACGTGTTTTGTTTCTAAGAATTACAAAAGATCCTACTTTTGACACGTTTTTGTTCACTTTTGCGTTTTTAATAGCCCCTGATCATTGTTCAATGCCAGATGTGCATACCTACTCAAATTGCTGCAAGATTTAAATTTAAAATAGGCATATTTTTATTTTACTTATTTTTTTTAATTAAACTAAACTGTTTTCATACTGGCTGGTTATATCAACAAACCTCTTTCTAACACCACAATACATTTTCTAAAATAAAACGTCTAACTCAGCCAAATATTATATTCACCTTCCATCCAGCAAATAAATAATAAGTAATCACCAGCAAACAGCATCAGAGATCGCAAACAGCTTACTAAACTGCTGTTGCTACATGCTATACGTTATAACGAGTTATAGCAGCATTAGCTGGCGCGCGGCCAACGTTAATCGTTAACAGCTACTGTTTTAATGGCCACACCACTAATGCGTTTTTGAAACGTTTTTCAAATGTTGTGGGTAAAGCAGGTGAGAAAAATGGGGGGAACAATGGAAGTATTTTGGTTAAGTAGAGCATTCATATGTCGAATAAACTCATCCCGAGTTTTAATTTAACACACAGCTCGACGGCGGCAGCTCCACCGTCTCATCTTTAACCTACCGCCAATTAGTAGTGCTTGCATTGCTGTGTTCCGGTTTGGTGGTGAGCACGGTTTACAAACAGAACGGAAACTGCCTACAAACGTGCGAAACGGCACGCACACATAAACATGCACACCGACGAGACCCCTAAGCGGCACTCGCTACTGAGAGCACCGCGACAACCGCTTAGGGGTCTCGTCGGTGTGCATGTTTATGTGTGCGTGCCGTTTCGCACGTTTGTAGGCAGTTTCCGTACTGTTTGTACATATTTATACTGTGGCTTTACTCCACTTAACATCAGGTGGACTTCACGTTTGTTCGCTGCAGGCGTAGTATATAAAAAAACTATATTTCGTAATGTTTATATAAGTAAAGCATTCGATTCTTTACTAATAGATTACGTTTAAGCAAGATGAGTAAGATTGGCATTCATAACGAGTCATGTCTAAATATCAATGTGTAAATAACTCTTACTACCTTACTTACTAGAAATCTCAACACATCGATACTTATAAAGATCCACGTCCCTTTATTAGCCGTTCTAAAGAAGGTACACACGGGTACCGATTAACCTAAACATTTCCAATAATAAGATAGTCTTGCATTGCTTAAGCTTCCAGTACAAAATAATAGTATTTGGAAATGAACTGCTCTTTTTATGTGACTTTCAATATGTATGATAATTGTTATATTTTATTCATTTCATTTGAAAAGATGGTGCACATGAGTTTCTCACCAGCTCTTCTCATAATGCATCGGAGCTGGTACTTAGTTTGATTTTAATCTGATTCTAAACAGTTGGCTTAAAATTAATCTAAGCCCCGGTTATTCAAATCATTATAATAATAATAATAAATAATAAATAAACTTTATTGTACACCAGATAAAATATAAATGTAAAACTTAAAAACTAAATACCTAAAACTACGCTGTACAATCGGCGGTCTTATCGCTATCCGCGATCTCTTCCAGACAACCTGGATGGACAAGAAGTATATGGAGACCAAACTAGTGACGGTAGTAGGTGCACGAATAAAAAATTAAATTTATTGTAATTAGTTTAATTTAGTTTTACATATAATTTATTATTATATCATTTGTTTGTAATATTTTGACGTGTTCAAGCGCCTCCTGGGGCCTATGAAAATAAATGATTTGAATTTGAAAAAAAAATAATTTGAGACGAACGTAAACTGGAAATGTATAAGTTGGTCGGAGCCGTGAGTACTACAAAGACAAACTATCATAGTACTGAAGGCATGCGTCCTTGTGCTCCTACAAACGTAAACATTGCGCATACGCATCTGAGTTACAAACGAAAGGTGATGTCATCGTAGTACGATAAGATGTTAGTAATGGATGACTCAAGTGATGAAAAGTGGTAGATGCTGATGGTGATGGATGGTTGTTGTGAAATTATGTGAGTGTTTGATGGTAGGGTACAAAGGAACATTCTATTTGATAATATAATTGATTGATTTATGAAGCGTTAAAAATACCGACAGACTGATAATAGTGATCACTTTCCTACTGACTGAATATCACGCAATATAACATCACGCCTATATTACCCAGAAGGGTGTGGCAGAGGTGTACAACACCCACATTTAGGTCCCATGGGTTAGAATCCCTATCGCCATCCACCGGGCACAATTACAACTCCGTGCTGCTATTGTGATTTTCCTGACGGAAAGTTCACAATTAACACTTTGCCCGATCCGGGAATCGAACCTGAGACCTCGCGGTGAGAGGCGCATACACTAACCACTAGGCCATCGAGGCAGTAATAATATAGTGTATTCAAAAGTTCAGGTTTTCTTTGTTTAATGTTGGAAGACAAATTATTTTCATTTTTATTAATTTCTGCACTTATTAACTTACCGGAACGTTTCACTTGGTGCACTAATAAGGTTTTAATTACCTTAGCAAAGAAGTTTATAAATGGCAAGTGATTTTTCTTCTATTATTTATAATGTTTGCATGAAATCTTACAGTTACAGTATATTATTCTTTCTTTTTAAAATTCTGCATAATTATTTTATTAATTTAGCATTTTTCTTTCTCGGTAACTTAAGCTTTCAGTTGCATAAGCTAACATAATAATATTTTCATAGAAATAAAATGCGCGTGCCGATGTGACGAATGCGTGGGCATCTTATTTTTATGAAAATATGTGCAAGCTTTAAACAACTTCTGGTCTATTTTGATCTATTGGGCTTTTGAATTGGCATATTTGAAAACCTGCCCGCAAAAAATGTCTTTGGTAGACATTCATTTACAATATCTCTTTTCTCAAATGAAACTGACCAAACTATAAAACTACAATACTTAACACACTCATTAAACTAAACACCATCTATCTGCCGACATTGCAAACCAATTCCGCAACATCTTATCACTTAGGCCCAGGTTCACCAAAATTTTAAACCGCGATTTCCTTAAACCCATATTTTGATCTCACTCTCTCATTCAATGTCTGAACGGGACAGAGAAATCGAAAACCAGTGTAAAACGTCGGTTTAGCACTGTGATAAAATTGGGACTTAGATGCCATAAAGTTAAGTTTTAAAAGTGTCGTAAAACCATTATATGGGGTTTTTATCGCTTTCTCAAACACTATAAGGTTTATACGACACACCAGCACAGAGTAAACAGACAAAGCTTAATACAACTCTGCTCAAATAATTTTACTCACACAAGTATAAGTAAGGCGTCAGAGCGCGTGAGCACTGCGAAACCGGTTTCTACCGGCTCGGCAAGTGCCCCAGCGAAGGGCTCGCAGTCGGCTCGAGGCGCGTACCGCACGTGCATACACACGTATTCTCACGAGTCCTCGATCGTGAGGACGCGTCCTGTTAGTTTAGTTTTAAAAAAGTATTCACTAACATTCCTTGCCTATAAAAATAATTTACTTATAAATATAATACTAGTAGGTACAGGTACGACGACCGGATAGCGGAGTAACTAACTGCTAAAATAAATTAAAGAGGTATCTATTTATAAAAGCAAGTCGCTACATACGCAGTGGAATTTTTTTTATCATTTCAAGGATTAAAAAAGTATTCACTACCATTCCTTGAATGAAATGATAAAAAAAATAACTTCTACACACTAATGTGTAGAAGTTATTTTTTTTATCATTACAAGGATTCCACTGCGTATGTAGCGACTTGCTTTTATAAATAGATACCTCTTTAATTTATTTTAGCAGTTAGTTACTCCGCTATCCGGTCGTCCGTCGTACCTGTACCTACTAGTATGGTATTTATAAGTAAATTATTTTTATAGGCAAGGAATAAATCGCTGCATACACTCGCTTTACTTTTTTGCGTGCGACTGAGACAACGCATCAATCACAAAAGTGCCAAGTGCCAACCCTAACAAAATAGGTATAAATGTTGCTCGTTCTTCAGAAGCTTTGCCTCTGTTCTACTCTGTGACACCACCATGGGTACTACTGTAAACATTTGATTGGACGTTAAATTTAACCGTAAAGCGGTAACGTTTAAGTTTTGACGGTTATTTCAAAAGTATGGCGGTTTATCGGAAATATGGATGCTTTGGTCCACTTTAGTTTTATCCTTTTTCAGTTTTATTGACTGAGTATTATTTAATTTCTAATTGATTTTTATATACCACTTAGCTATTTTTAGAAATCTAAGAAAAGTTTTGGACAAGAAGCGGGATTTGAACCCGCTGACATCGGATACCAGCCTATCGCTTAACCACTTGTCCATCTAAACCCCGCGCCAAATCCACGAATTCTTTGACTTTATGCATCATCTTTCCGAACGCCTCACGTCATCTAGTGTACATACATAATAGTTGGTTGCAACAACATTACTGATGTTGCAATCAATACAGATAGTTGTAGCGATAAAAACTATCGCTCTTTCAATTTCTTATTGATTTCTATATTCATTTAGCACCCCATGCTGCTAAATATGAAAGAGACGCCTTACAAAACTAGTAGTCAAATCCTATGATTTGATACTAGCGCTGTACTTCTAACTCCCGTTCCCTCAAAATTTGGCATGCATTATTTGCATAGATACCTAGTTGCGTTTATTTTGTGTTAATATTGGTTTTATTAGTCAAAGTATCTCGCAAACGTATCTCTAAAATAAAAAAACGTTATTGTACCTACAAAGTTTTTAAAATACCCTACCTACTATTAAAGGTTTACAAGTAAAAGTAACATTATTCAGTAGTTTCTAAACGTTTAATACGAAACATTGTGCGCCATCTATCGAAGCAGAACTAATTCTATGATGGCAGACTCAGGTGTCCTAAATTACACTCATTAGGTGCCTGCAGAGTGACCTGCAGCTAAAATTACCAGGTATTTGTACCAAATTACATAGTATCGATTTTGGCCTGACCGACCTCAGATCAATTTGGGAGAGATCATTTTCGTCATGAATGAACTGCTTGGTTATTGCAATTAAGAGACTAGGCACAGTTGAGATAATTAATACTTTGGCAGTTTTGAACCATGTTCAAAAACAATAAGAGCCAAAACTGTTAATCGATGTAGTCGACAGTATTGGCAATATAAACCACATAATGGTAATGGGAGAGTATTAAAAGAAAAAATGAAAAAAAATTATGGTGACTGCTTTACAAAGTGTGTAGGTGTACTGTAGGATGGTGCAAAATTAAATAAAAGTTGAAAAATTTACACCTACACATAAATTGTTGCGCCGCTCCAAAGAGTTCAATATTTTTTTACCGTGAAAACTTCAAATTATTTTATCGATCCCAACATTACAATAAGCCTCTTGCTACAAAAAAGAATCATTCTGGGCAATTTTTTTTTTATAAAATTCGAATATTCCATCAACAATCAGGTCACTCAACATAAACAGTACAAAGAAAGATTGAGTAAGTACAGCTTGTACTTAATATAAATACAATTTCAGATAAGGAAGTATTATAAAAACGATACAAAAGGTAAATAGGCCACACGTGTGGTCCACTACCCATATTTGGCCAACAACTTTTGGACCCTTTTCATTAAAACGACCAATCAAATATATACCCTATATTAACGGACTAAGTTTCATTTTGCTTTGTTGGTGTGTGAAGGGAAGTAATTTTGTTAAGTACCCTATTGTTCTGCGCCAATGGGAAATGGACACCATCACTCAGCAAGCTTTTATGGGATGTATCAGCAATGCTTTCTCCTTGATGATTGTTATTTTCATGGCGGTAAAATTAATATAGCGTCTTAAGATTCATTTCTAAGATTGTGAATGGTGTGGGGTTTTACAGTCGATTTAAATAATTTTGAAATAGACTTTATGATAGTAGAGCTTTTGAGAACTGTTCTATTGAGCATGATTCATTAGGATATTGCGTGAATTAGGATATTAGAATAAGGTCGTGATCTTACAGGTATATTGAATTGAAATATGGATTAAACGCAGTTAGGTAAAATTATGACTTTGTATCTCTTTTCATCGCAATGCCTTCCATCCAATCACAGCCATTCTCTCTCATGTAATATTAATGGCAATACATCAGCGTATTCCCATAAAACGTATGGCGGAACAAATATACGAGAACAATAATATTGCTTTATTTATTTATACCCCGTTGTGTGGTCATAAAATGGATTTTATTGCCTAGTGTGTGTAATTGGGTTTATTAAATGACAGTGGTCGTTTTAACTATATTTTTTTTTTTGTGTCGTATTAATATTTTATAGCACTTATCTACTATGCTGTTTCGACTATGTTCCGACTTAAAATAGAATATCTTATCATTATACACAGGAGCGCAGTTCATAAAAAATATGTTACTTTACCATTATTATCAGACTACTCTTTTTTTATAAAAAAAGGTTGAGGCTATAACAAAATAAAGCCCCAATTTCATAGGTGTTATATTGGCAGGATAAGCATATAATACACATAATTGAAAGTGACAGTTGTGTTCTTTTTTCAAATGTATCTTGTGTCCCTTTTAAATTCGGTCAGGTTATATTTTATGGATCGGATAAGATCTAAACCTCATAAACTGGCCCTAAGTCTCTTAATTTTAACTTATAGAAAATTGAATGCGGTGGTGTATTTACAAAGTCATAGTTTAACTTCAAACCAAAATGTTTTGGGGTGACAGTCTACAGTTAAGATAATGTCCTAACTAGACCATCGGGAAGTCAATTTAAAAAATCGTGTCACCTCAAATTCAGAGCTATCATTACCGACCCAGTTTTTAAAAAAGCCTGTGAAAATGAACACAAAAATGAAATTTTAAACAATATTATGTGCAGCTTCCATTCGGATATTTGTCTTTTTGTCAATCCTCGGGCTACTCAACAGCGCTGGATGACACTTTGTAAAACTTTTGCAAAAGCTACACAACAGAAACAAAGTTTTTTTTTTAAATCACATTTTTCGGTTCAAAGCCTCGGGCTAGTTGGACAGTATTCAGTTTTGGACTTCACATTTTATGGTATTTTCACTGTCATTTTTATTTATATTTTGTTTGTTTGTTGCAGGTAAGTTGAACAACATTGAGATATGAATACGTAGCAGGATAAAGTGTTTACACATCGTGGTGTAAAATTTTCGTAAGTATTCATAGTTGTCCTATGCTAATAATAAAAGAGATGTACTTATAAGTCATGTGTATATTCGTAATGAAATTTTGGCTTAAATATTTTATATCATATAATGCTAAGTTTAGCATTCGGGTGTATATTTTGTTTTGGTTAATAATGTGAAGGCGAAATTTAATACAAATATACACATCACTCATAAGTACACAATGTCTTTTTAAGAAATTGAATATTCAGTACAAATTTTCTACAAAATCTTAAAATATTTGATACAAATAAGCCTCATTTAAAACAATTATGTTTGCTTTAGTCAGCGATCTTAAGATATGGTTTTTTCATAATTTATTTTGTCGGTTGGAAGAAATTGAGGTTTTGATACAGAATTTGTAACATGCCAATTCTGTATCAAAACCTCAATTTATTTCATTAGTACTGAATCCAGTTTGGGCTATTGTTACAACAAGGCATTATTAATGGCATTAGGAGAAATCTAGGTTCCATTTAAGAAATAGCCAGAACAAATCTAAGTTATCCTTATACGCCTACAAATAACTTGGCCGTACCTATTTGGTACTAATGATCTTTGAATGCTAAATAATTTTCTATTGTCTTTAAACAAAAGAATTATTGGAAACTATAGTAAAAACAATTCAACTCAACATTTAGATTTCCCCGACGACACTGGCGGTTCTTTTTTTAACTTTTCGAAGACACATCAACGTTGGGACAAAAAAGGTGTTAAAATGAAATATAAAACAACAATTCAAATTACATTTTTTTCGAAGCGTATTTACATCTCTGTCTCTCATTCTATGTTTGTACGGTACGGAGAGATAGAAAACTGTAGCTTAGCCAGAACTTAGGTTTACCACGTTGATGAAATTGACACTTAGTATTCCTTTGCAGTCTTCAAGATAGCGATCTTTGCCAAGCTTATCACCAACCATCAAAAAAGGAAAACTGAATACACCTCAATCAATACTCGAACCCGTAACTTTTGGTGTTAGTGTGTCGAGACCCTTGTCACCGTTGTCACACTACACTGTAAACAGGACTGTCCTAAGTGACGCGAGGATAATGGACGCGCTAGCCGAGTGAGGATGGATGAAATATTTATTTGTGAGGCAACATAGTGTTGTGATAGATGTGTGCTGAGAGATGTAAATACTATACCCAACGACGTAGATTAATTTCGAAGAGGTTTAGTCTTTTTTGATAGAATTAATACCAAAAAGTCTAAAATCACCTAAATCACTAAGAAGGCGCTTTGTCAAGATTTTATTTATATCGTGGTCATTTTGAGCTTATTGGATAAAGTCAAAATAATATTTTTTTAAGATACAGATACAAATAATGGCTGCCTCAATGGTCTAGTGGTTAGCGTATGCGCCTCTCGCCGCGAGGTCTTGGGTTCGATTCCTGGGTCGGGCAAAGAGTTATCTGTGATTTTTCCGTCAGGAAATTCACAATAGCAGCGCAGAGTTGGAATCGTGTCCGGTGGATGGCGTTAGGCTCACCTCCTATCCCATAGGACCTAATCATAACTGCAACACCCAATTTAGGCGTGACGTGGAAATGGAAATTGCTAATCCACCACGACGGAGTTGAATATAAGCATTTTTTCTAGGCTTATGCATGAATAAGAATCTTGAACTTCGTAATAATTAGTTAACATTAGCTAAGGCGGAGAAATGTTATGTATGTGTGCGTAACTGCGTATGCAGCACACACACAACGAGCGGAGGCATTTAAGTTCCAAATAAACGCAGTCCGGTCATAGCCGCCATTGGTTTCACTTTGTCACAGCTTTTCGATGCCCGCGTACGCGCAAACTCATTAGTTATGTTAAATACAAATAATCAGCTTTTTTACCAGCGAACACTTATAACTAACTAATTAACAAATTATAACTTCCGTTGTTATATCTTGTAAATATTAGAGATTTTATTGTTATATCATCTATTACTTACCCACTCTAAATAATCAGCAATACAGCTAAACCCCGATCCCGCAAACAGCTGGCCGTCACAACACACCACAGCCCGTAGTTCAGACAGTTCACGCTCCAAAAATAGCTGGGAATCGATCGCGCACTAATAGGTAACCCGACCAACTCGCATTACCCGGGAACCGAACCGCACACCGCACGAGTCTTCCTGGTGCACTGTGAGGTATCTGATCGCCAGTCGTGGTTATTTGATATGCGAACGTGGAAATTAGTGCTTATAGCGCTGAGATAGTGTGAAGGCAGTCCTGCTAACTGTTTGTGCAGTGATAGAGACTTAGTAAGCCTGATGGTTCCTAAAAATTGGCTAATTGCATAAAATTGGTCGTTAGCATACAGAATTTAATCAATATGGAGAGGGTATTAAAGTAAATAAATCTGCCAAAACTCGCGAGAGAGCGGGGAGATAGATTATGCCGCGCATCTATAGAATAGAATAGAATATAATTTAATTTGTCTTAAGTGTGGTACAATACGTTTTTATAATACCATAACCGGAACCATTACACTTTGTCATATTATTATTTGACAATAAGAATTAGTTTTAGAAAATAAAATATAATTATTGAAAACAATCAATTAAATAATAGCATGATGAATGATTTGGAATTTAACTGTAATCTACAAAATAAAATTGACATCTAGTTTTATAAGACGTGCAAGAGCGGAGCTCTTTCAAATTTGCAAGCACATTGACAATTCAGCTTCAAGTTGGCTTATTGCTCTGAGGTAAGCGATTGGAGTGCAGTGATCTAAATGTTGTAGCATAATGGAATTCTAGTTTTGGGTTTGCTTTAAAAGTTTTCGACATTCTGTATGAGGTCCAAGAGACCGTGCAGATTGATTAAAATACAGAAATCGTATTACGAGCGCTACTATGGTAACAGGCAATTTAAACCGAAGTAAGACGATGCTAAACCTTTAGTGCAAGTCTTTAAATTCAATAGAAAACATCAATATCTAGTCTAGACGCAAGATCCAATATGCGGCCAATATACCTCCAATATGCCACTACACCTCGACACAAACAAATACCGTTGCCATCGCAATTGTTTAGTTTTATTCCGCGAGACTTTCATAATACTGAAACAACAACTGATGTCAGCGGCCGCCATCTACACACATAAACAAAGCACTTGTAGCGCCACTACCGGTAATAATGTAACTTTTTTAGGCTATAATTATAATATCAATAATAAATATAAATATAATTAATATAATCGAATAATCTTGACCATTTCGATTCAAAACGATTTCAGACCTTTTTTTAAAAAAAAAGCAACGTCCGCTCTAGGAATAGCTCCTGTGTCGTGGGAGTGTTCACAAACATGCATTTCACACACACAAAGAACACCCAGAGTCAGAACAGATCTTTGCGGCTCACACAAAGATTTGTTTCGTGTGGGGATCGAACCCACAACACCAGCGCAGTTTAAAGCGGCGACCACTTTAACCACTGCGTCAACCGGCACTCTATTTTCAGACTTGAGAATTATAAAATAATTATTTAATAATTTCTATTTAACTAAATGTATAAACGTATTATTTTGTGCGAAGTAAATTGATTTTTTCCTTTTTAGTTTAGCTACTTTTTGAAATTGTTAAAATTATTTTTACATGAACATTTCGTGAAGTGAGCAAATCTACGATATAGCCACAAGGCACAACATATACATACATATTACTATAATATGCTCTATAAATCCATAACTCAGAAACCTCTAATAAATTCGCAAATTAATCAAGTTAGCTCAATAGCACATATTCATAAAGGGATTCCATAACGTGCCGACTAATCAGTCATCCGAGACAATGATAAATAGAGCTGAGAGACAGATAACAGAAGGTAAGAAGGGTTCCATGATGTGACGTGCTGCAAACATGTCAGCTTGTGACGTAGGGTTCAGTAGATACCTACATTTTACAGAGGATCGATCAGTTGTGATTGAAAGATAGGTCGGGATACTCGGGATTTACCATAGTTTTAGAAATATGCTTGTAAGATGGTTTGATTAATGTGGGACAAAATTTATTTAAACTAAATCGCAGTGCATCAAATGAGTTTGTTAGGAATGTTGGATATATTAGTTTGAGTGGCAGAATAATAGAAATTATCACGATGGTCTAGTGGTAAAGGCAGCGATGCGAGGTCTCGGGTTCGATTCCCGGGTCGAGCAAAGTGTTATTTGTGAAGTTTCCGTCAGTAAATTCATAATAGCTGCACGGAGTTGGAATTGTGACCGGTTATAAATTAAATTAATACAGATTAATTATAATGTATTTATGTACCTATATATTATAACTTAACCTTATGAGATACTATTTCGATATAATTAATTTTATCTACAAAACTCAAATTGTATTTTTATATTACTTCTTTCAAGTAGCTATTTTAATGTGACTTTATAGTTATTATTGCTTTCTCAAAGTTGATCTATTAATGACATGTAAAATGTTCTAAGAATTTAAAAACCTGACCTGTAACAATAAGTTATCAATTAAGAATTGTATTGTATTCGCAGTCGCTCTATATAAAATACTGATTTTCAGCTATATCCCTAAGACTAGAAGCCGACCCCAGTGTAATTGGGAAAAGAATTGGAAGATTGAATGTTAGGCCTGACCCTGGACTTAACCGTTATTAATGTTATTTCACCATATAAATGAGCAATTCAGTCAATCACACTGTACAACTCCTATGTCACAACTATGCAGCATCACAGTTATGACATAAACAGTACACACATATACAGTAACGAGATTAATGCCACCGTCAGTCAAGTTTATGAGCTGTCTTAGTAAGAGTTATTAATATTACATATTAGATGCCGAGTTATGCAGGAACTATGTGAAATTGGGGAATTTGTCTTTGGTATATTAGGGCAATAATGTTGAGTATTGATTTGCTTTAGAGCTGTTATTTTAAGTGAAATATGCACGAAATGGAGCGATGGTTCTCTCCTTTATAAAACATTAGTTTATGGCCACGGCTCCGCCCTCGTGGTACATCGATACAAAGTAGTCTTTATCCTTTTTGGGGTTTTGAACTATTTCCATGTCAAATTTCATCAAGATTTAGCCATTAAGACCTTTGAATGTATAATATTAAGTAAAGAAAGAAATATAATATGGTGTTGTCGGCGCACATTGAACGTTCAAGCCACAAACAGCTATTAGAGTTTGCTTGATGTGGTACCTTGTGACACATTGAATGGCCAGAGGGAGTAGCATAATGAACGTGAGATAGAATTTGTCATGAACACGTACGTGACAAAATCCATATCGTGCTAGGCCGACTGGTGTTTCGCTGAGTGTGAATGGCAAACAGCTTTTTTTTGTATGACAGAGTTATTTGGCCTCTGATGGTCTTGACAACTGTACCCGGACTAGTAGGAAAACAGCTTAGCAATGGTTCCCTGTTAATACCATGCTAAAGAACAGTGGTAGCTTCTCTAGTGCATTAATAATTCCTTCACAATCAGTACCGACAGTATAATGTACTCATACCATAGCAATCCAACCGAGCCCACCGCACACATTCCATAATCAATAGACATAGTTTCCCATAACGGTGCCATCGTGACATAAATACGTTTGCCTTAAGCGTCAATGATCTAAGATACATCGCCCATTGAACAAGCTCCTTGTATAGAAGTAAGTTTTATATATCCTGGTGGAATAGCGAGACTTTAAGAATTGTATGGGTTGTTTTATTTATTGAATTGGCCTGGATTTTGTGATTTTTATTGGCCATTGAAATGAAAGTTATACTCTATTGCAGGCATAAGGTGCATTGCGTCCTGGCAGCGTTTTTCTCAGACGGCACGGCGACGGCCAATTTGCCGTTGCTTCATTTGTGAGTCCTGCTATCGCCTTCTAGTGGAAAAACGTGCTATACATTTTCATAAATTATTTATTAATTTGCCGTCCCGTTACCGTGTCGTCTTGCCGTCAAAACGCCCTTTGGATTGTACGGCGGTGCATGTACCGCATGTTATATGTGTGTTACTCTGCTTACCATTCTAAGAAACAAAGGCGTGGTGTTAGTTTATAAACATGCCGAACTAATATTTAAGCAGTAATCTTGTTTACTATATCACCCACAGAGAATCAGTTGGAATTATTTATATAAGTTATTTTTATGGCTAAGAATGTAAGTAAGTATAATAAACAAAATACCGGATTCACATAATTTACTGCTAACTAGATTAGATTTATTAGTTTTTGACTGCCAGAAATATTTATCTTTGGACTTCGAAAAATGCAATATTAATTTTAGGTCCGTTTTGTGTATATTTGAGCGTCTACAGTTATAACCCAATATGACTTCTATCTAAAAAACAGTAGTCTTAATTTTATTTGAACTCCTAAAATATCCGTAGTTAGTAACACATTGATATCAATAACAATTTTAAGCCTACTTTTTGATAAAAGTACCAGCTTGATATAACATAACTAAAGGGGTAGGTATAGGTAACCTATATCAATCGGATGTCCACGGCTGACTTCTCAAAGTCCCGAATTGTGTATGTACAGAGTTATTTATTATTCAGTGCTTAAGCCCGGCACGGTACTTGAATCTTAATGTGTAACTAGAAGTTATTCGCTTTGAAGAAAAGCGATTTCTTTTTGAAGTATCGCTTTCTGGAAGAGTAACTTTTTTGGATATATTTTTTCTGGTTATTTTTTGGGATTTTTGATAAAAGGCCCTTAATATACAGATACGTTGATTTTTTTAAATATACCTACTATTATGGCGTTCCATTCTTTGGCAGTTTGCATAATGTTCCGCATTATGCAAACTGCCAAAGAATGGAACGCCTTGCCCGAGTCTGCGTTTCCGCATGAGTACAACTTGGATCTCTTCAAAGCAAGAGTTAATAGGTATCTCATAGGTAAGCGTGCTCCACCGTAGACCGCATCATCACCTACCATCAAGTGAGATCGTGGTAAAACGCGTGCCTATCCACCTTAAAAAAAAGCTACTTTTGCGACGCAATCGAACTTGAAACAATTTGGTGAGCAACGAGGCAATCAAGTCAAGAAATTCATAATTTTAATAATCTCTTCTTTCCTCTAAGTTAGTATAATTGTAAATAAAAGCAACCATTTCAAAGTTTCAAAGGATTAGTTTAATGAGAGCGACTGGGAGGCTGTCTTAATGGCGTCATTCAAAATTGAAGTACTTCGCTATTGAGCCATTGAGCGGTTTCGAGTCATTATACATTGATTGCTCGAGATTTTGCCTGTGAAGGCGTTTAAAGATTGAACAACAGATTTTTTCATAAACTATTTTATTTTTAATTAAATATTTTCGTCTCATAAAAACATACTTTTATTTTACTTACAATTATTATTATTATAATTTTTTTTTATGATTTTGCTTTAACCACTACGCTAACCGTGCATTCATAAAGGTGTTATACAGTAAAACACACACAGATTCATGCAGGAAAAAAATTGAGTGCGTAAACACTCACGAGGAATCTATATATTGTATATAAAAATGAAACCCGTTTTCCGTTGTCACGACTTGGCATGAAAATGGCTTGACCGATTTGGCTGATATATTTTTTGTAGTTTTCTAATACTCTGTACAATGTTGTTACGGCAACGGAAAATTATTCATTTTTATATGGGGGATATTATAGATTCCAGTTCAAATTGAATAGGTACGCATACATAAGATAGGTCAGCTAAACAAAATAAAGTAGTGCATCAAATTTACGCTAAGGCGGTACGAAGTTCGCCGGGTCAGCTAGTCAACAATAAAAATATAGGTCAGAATTTATATTAAGACGCAATCGTTAAGAAAAAAAGGTTTTCACCCAATCCCGAAAACCTAAAGAGAGGAAAAAAATAATCAAAAACAAAACAAAACAGTCCCTTCTCCTCGGAAACCACAATTTTTGTATCGCCGTGCAATAAAATGTCCATGAAAAATACCGCGGCCACCGAGCCTTGGAATAAATTTATGTGGCTAAATTAAGAATAATGTTCTGTAATATTGGCCACCAAGAGTTAGGGGTGGGTCCGAATACCGCCGTATGAGGACAGAAAAACGGGCAAGATGTATTAGATTGAGACGATTATTTTGGATAAGTGTTTCTTTGAAATTTTATACATTATTGAGCTCTTATGCGATGTTACTAAGTGTATTTTATTAGAGGATTTTTTTTAAACCGCACTAGGAATAACTCCTATGTCGTGGGGGTATTCACAAACATACATTATACACACAAATGCACACCCTGAGTCAAAACAAATCTTTGCGGATCACTCAAAGATTTGTACCATGTGGGGATCGAACCTACAACACCAGCGTAGTTGAAAGCGGCGAGGCGACCGCTTTAACCACAACGCTAACCGTGCACTTATACACCAAACTGTTGTCAAATGGCCAAATGTTCAATGAATTACCAAATCTTTACAAAAAACTTCAGACAATTATCTGATAGTGTTGATATTGAAAGTGCTCAATAGCTACGACATTGGCCATTTTAAATATTTTTTCCTGTTTCTGCTCATGGCTTAGTAAGTAGGTATCTTATGTAAAATACCCACATATTATCAAACTTTAATTGATTATTTTAATAACGCTTTCTGTCTTAATTTTTTCATGTATCAAGTTTTATATACAAACGAAAACTTAAGATTAAAATTAAATGCACTCCTAACATGATATCACAAACTCAGGTCCACTAAAATATTAATAATAACAAAATTGTGAGCAAAAATCTTATTTCCTTAACTGAATTTTGTTACCAAACATTTGGTTTCTCGAATAATCCAATGTAGTAGAAGCAATTACAAAAATTAACACTTAGGTTCCCGCAATTTACCACATGTAAAGGATCATTCACACCGACGTGACTCCAAACTTTATCATCTCCTACTTAATTAAAGTTGTGCCCTATTCTTTTAAAAGTCTGTCCATAACTGTACACGTCCACACTTTATCTGTTATGTTTAGGTCCCATGTGATGGCTCCATCGTGGATAATTTGGATGGTGGTATAATTTTGAAAAATGATTGAATGTTGTACACCATTGGACGTGAAATTCCATTTAACACAAACGAATTAAGCTTAGTTGGAGGGGTTAACAAGAATACTAGTAATTTGTATTTGTAAACTACTAATAAGGTAAAAAAATATAATATGTTGACATCTAGTATTACGTGTTTCCCCATACAAGAATGTAAAAAAGGTGAAAAGTCTATCTTGCGCTCGTTGTGCTACCGACAAGTATCGATTTCGTATGAAGCTAAAAGATTCTGTCAAAATCCCAGTGTAAATGAAGCTTTACGAAACATATTTCGGGAAGTGTTTACGTGATCCCGCGGGATGGGCCCGGGATTGTTAATCACGCCGGGATTTCGGCCGGTCAACTTTTGCTATTATTTGTTATAGTTTTTGTGTGGCTGTTCATGGTGGATATACGGGACTTTTTGCGGATTAAATGGCTTCCAAACGAAATGTGTTTTCTGTAGAGTGGAAATTGAGGAAATGTTTGTGGAGGTTATTAATCTATGGTGGCGTGCTTTTCTTCCCATTCGGAATCGTGTAGTATGAAAGTTTTGATATGGTTTTAAAGACAGACAGAGACTAGTGTTTTTAAAATTGCCTCGGGGTCTAGTGGTATAATTTGCGACCGCTCGCCGGTCTTGTGCCCGGTAGTATAGTACTTATTATTCTGTGGTATAGTGGCGATAGAATCAATCGCTAACACCTCTGTTAAATCCTTCAGGGTAATATAGGAACGAAAAAATGATAGAAAGAAAAAAAAAATATTTAGTTACATCAATATAGGCATGATGTTATGTGAAATGTATTGTGTTGGATCCTAAAATCCTCTAGAGGCAAGATATAACAACGCGGCATTTTTTATCTACTGTGATGATCATAGGCACCACCACTTAGGATAAGAGAGAAAGATATTTTTTTTCGCAAAAAAATAAGAACGTACTCAAGGGCGATCTTTTCAAGTACCCCATCAAATCAGAACCTTGAAACATCACTGCTCTATCATCTTGACCCGTCCCATCGCCGATAAGCCGGATAATCCCATAACATTCACCCTAAACATTGCAAGGGACAAAACAAAACATAACCATACTATACGGACGGGAAAAATGCTGAAATCAATATACTAGCACCGGGACAAATATCTTCAAATTAAATTCAACTCTAACACGTAATAATAAGGTGGTATTCTCAATAGTAGCAAGGTAAAGTAAACATTATATGAAAATCAATTCTTTTTGGTGACTATAGGGTTGAATTTTCAGTGAAAAGTGTATGTTGAGAATATTATTATGCAGATTTCATATCGAATGGTTGATAGTAAAATTTATTGTTCCCGTGATTCGGGAGTGAGTATGTTGATCTGTTTTTTGTTGATATAAATGGTGAAATGTTTCAATATAACGGATTCCACAGACGGATTTGATTAAGTATATCGGCATATTTCGTATGCTTTACTGACTTATTTATGTGTGTTTGGAATAAATAGAGGATTTTTTTTCAAGAACATATAAATTACTCTTTTCTCTTATTATTATTAAGCTGCCGCCAACACAGTCAGACAATGAAAAGTAGCCTGTTATGTAGATCCTGAATCCCAACTGTAAGCTACATCTGTGCTAAATTTCATCAAAATATAGCCGATAGTTTCAGCATGAAAGAGTTTTCGCGTTTATTATATTAGTAGGGTATCCAGTAGGTATAGGATGTAGCAAAGCAGAATTAATAAAGTATTACGTTCTTGGTCTATTACTAAATATCATTCAAAGATAACAGCGATAGCCGAGTGAGAAACCGTAGGACTGCGAAGTCAAAGGTCTCGGGTTCGAACCATCATCGGCACACACCTCTGTCAATAAATCGTTCAGATTCGTCTTGTCGAAAAGATATGTGTGTATTTATTATATAAATTATCGCTCGCTTACGGTGAAGAAAGACATCGTGAGGAAACCTGCAGTGCAGTGCCAAAAAAGTGCTCCAGTCCAAAAGTCTACCAATCCGCACTTGGCCAGCGTGGTGGACTATGGCCTAACTGAGCCCAGCACACATGACATGTATTAGATACAGTGCTGCTATCATCATTATTATTTATTCAAAGAATGTCATAGAATTTACATATTTAAATTTGTTGACTATTTTCTTTAATGGGTCTTAATACTATTGGTCTGATAGTACAATAGCAAAACCAAACATGCTGCAAACAAATCATTCCTACAAACATTTTAAACTTCAACAACTAAGTATTTAAACTAAATATAAAGTACAAAGAATATGGTTAAGTGCTGCTGGTCTGTCTGTAAGCTAATGCGACGTTGAATTGACAGCTAGAGGTGGCTACTGAAGCTTTTACCGAACTAGCTAGCTGGATAAAAAGCTACTTTTGAATCGAGATTTTTTAATGCGTGTGATGTGTGAACTGCCCGGATGGTCGTATGCGCCTCTCACCGCGAGGTCTCAGGTTGGATTCCCGGGTCGGGCAAAGTGTTATTTGTAATGACAAACAAAAAGTAATTTAGAAAATAAAAACTTTCTGCAGGACAGGCCTAGCCTAGTGCAGGAGTTTTTTGAGTTATTGTTGGCTAAATTCTGTACAAAAGGAACATGTTAACTTATGTATAACAATAAGTTTTAAATATAAAGAATTTATAAACTCTTGTGTTATTGAAAAAAAAATAAAACACTAGCCGTTAGGAAATTCACAATAGCAGCACGATTGGCATTGTGCCTGGGGATGGCGTTAGGCTCACCTCACCTCACAAATATTACAGTTGAAATTTGGGTGTTGTAAACCTCTGCCACACCCTTCTGGGTTATATAAGCTTGATGTTATGAGTTTTGTTATATTTGAATGTTCTACTAACCATATACTTTTAAACATGACTATTTTGATATAGTATAGTAGCGCACGCAGCCGGAAATTCATATTTTTAAATCATAATCTGAATTCCGCTTCACGTAAACATCCTGGGGGAAATTATTTTCTCGTTGAAATTATACTTATTCAAGCATTCTAACAGATTAATCTAAAAAATCAGAATGTGTGAGGAGAATGGCTGATTTGTATGCAATTAAATGCTTTTTAACCGACTTCAAAAAAAGGAGGCATTTCTCAATTCGATTGTGTTTCACTCGATCACTTGAAGACGCTTGGACCGATTTGAGATTATTTTTTTAAGAGAATTACTTCTCATGTGGTCCTATTTTCATATCACGATCTGATGATGGGATCCTAGAGAAATCGAGGGCAACCTCGATTTTTAAAGGCTTCTATATTTTTTTTCGTATATTACCTAAAGCTACTTGAATATTTGCATCTAGCAGTCAGCATTTCATGTTGCTCAGCTGATGCTGGAAGGTGGGCGTATGCGCCTCTGACCACGAGAGAGAGGACGTACGTGTTCCACGTACTCCACAAGGTTTAGGAGTAAGGCAACATTTTTTTCAATATAGGCGACTTTTAGCTGTTTGCTGTATTCTTTCAAGATTTACACAGATAAGAAAATTATGGATTAAGAATTTGAATTAGGCTGTGTGCTTATTTATGCGACGTATAGCGATTGTGCTTATTGCTCATGGTAATTATAATGACTACTATTTTAATTACTTCTACTACATACATTCAAAACCTCTAATTTTGTTTTCTTCTTTTGCAGGTAAACACTCGTTCTTCTAAAGTTCCTCAATAGAGTAAGATACGATTAAGACATTACTTAACATAAGTAGTAAATACCTTAATTTCATCAACTCCGGCCAATGGATGGACACTTGCAGCACAAAGAGCGTCCCTTGCGCATGGGATCCCTTTTCTTCGCGTTATTTAGTTTAGTCTAACACGTTACGCATAATTTTTTTGCCAAACTAACTATAATTTCGCATAATGTTTTTTCGCCATTATCAGGCATAATGGTTTTTCGCTTAATAAAGATCAAAATAAATTTGAAATGGGTTTCATAATAGGTTAGGGTGCGGCGAGGATAGCATTTGGGCCACCCATAAGTCGCTACTTGTATATTTTTCATACAAGAAGTATTTTGTTAAATAAGGATATTAGTAAAATAGTATTCCAAAAGAAAATTATGCCTAACGATGATAATGCGTAAAGTATTTAAGCAAAAAAAAAAAAGTCATGCCATAATAAGGTATGCAAAGTTAAATTATGCCAAATATAATTATGCGAATCAATAGAGAACATTTGTGCATTGCAGACCCTTTAAAAACCTATGTTGCACTTATTTTTAAGGAGCGTTTTGGGGAAAACCTTGGCAGAGGCTCATTCGTGGAAATTCCTCTGGGAACAAAAATTGGTTTCGGCAGCGTGTTTGACCTCTCAACGCTAAGTATTGGGTTGGTAAAAATTCTTGATCAGCTCGCAGTTGGAATTATGCTTAGAGCATGATGATAGGCTAACTCTCTACCATAAGGACCTAATCATAAAAGGTGATATAGTCGCGTTGTTATTTTATTTAGTACGTACCTACTTTCAGACAAAAAACTGAAAAAAACACAAATTTTCTGTATTTAAATTTGTTTAAACAAAAATTAATTTGTAAACATTCCTAATTACCTGTAAAATGAACAGCAAGAAGGCTTTAACCCACTTTGTGTGTAGAGCCTTTAATCCAACACTTGTTAACAAATCGGTCGATGTGCACACACATTTAATTAAATTCATTAGCGCGTTTACACCGCTGAGGTTAAGGTGTGTTGAGGCATAAGTTACAAGAGATAACAGTCTAGTAAACAAAGTTATTTATTTATTTATTTACTGTAGAAAAGCTTACAGACTTATGAAACTGTTTTGGTTACTAATTAACGATATTGTTTATGAAAAGCTTACACAACACTTACTTCTTTGTTTATGTTTTTTAATCAGGGTAGAAGTAACTGTTATGATAATATATATTATCGTCATAATCAAACTAAACATCTTGCATCTCCACCAATAAATGCAACCAATCATTTATTGAATATAACAAAGATCAGCTTCTGTCATAACATCACGCACCTCGTATCCTTAATAGAGGGCAGACAGAATAAATCAATATTTCACAACTTACAAGCAACGCCGTCTAGTCCCAAACTAAGCAGGGCTTGTTCTAGAATACATACTTATTATACATAGAAACACTTAGATTAAGACAAACTACAATGTTCATGCACACAAAGATTTGTCTAAAGCGGGTATCGTATCGAAGGCAGGTACACTACCCACGCCGCCATCCGGTCGTCATACAACCTCTGCTTGTCTTTTTTGAGGCGATTTCTTTAATATTTTATTTTTTCATTACTACTTCTTCACAGTTCATACTATAATGCCCATTACAATCTCAGTGCGCGCGTGCGTATAACACCTGATGTCTTATAACTCAAACCACACGTCAAGACCCTAACTAATCCGCCATTTATAATAACCGTTGAATGCTTGTTTGTGTGTTTGTTTGTGCCCTGTTTGTTCGCACAGCCCTGTTTGTGCGGACTCAAATATTTGCGTACAACCCTAGCTAATCGGTTTTACGTACACAATTGTTGATGCATTGTTTTTAATTTAATAATGTTGAAATTATTAAAATGATATTTTAGTTTGATTCGTATTTTTGGCAAAAGGTTTTTACGTAAATAATTAACTTCTAGTTTTTATCCGCGGCTCTACCCACGTGGTGCGTCGATTAAAAGATTATCGTTTTGGTACCAAGCGCCTGATAATTCGAATAATACTATTAAATAATACTATTTGAATGTTTTACCGTACCGATTAAACAGGAAACGGCCTTAAATAGCATAGCTAAATTGGTCACTTATAAAGAGAAACTTTCGTAGCGTCGATTCGTAGCATAAAATATTTATTTTTAATAAATTAAAGTCGCCGTAAAACATTAAAATGTATCTCTCAATCGTCAAAAAGTGACGCTGATCCATCGCTGCGTGAATCTATTGTCCGATCAAACATTTGCCTCTTTCTGAAATGACTTTGTACAAGAATTTTTTAAATCTAATTAAAAATAAGAAAATAATCCGCTTGAGGTAGGAATAAGAGTAATCAATCGGTAATTTAAATTGAAATCGCCGTAAATGTAACAACGTATCTCTCAATGGACAAAAGGTGGCGCTGCTCCGTTTGTATTAATCGGTGCGTTAATCGGAGCGTACATGTAACTACAGCCGATGATGCGGGCTGTATTGTTCTGTATCGTTGTACCTGTGTATACATTGTATTATTACATGGAATATGGACTAATTTATATGTATTTAGTCGTGTTATATGGTGTTATTTTAATGAAATGGAATTAAAGTCGTTGCCTGTCTCGATGGTCGGTATGCAGTCGTTCACCGGTTCTATTCCTGGGTTGGGCAAAAGTGTTAGATTTTGCCGTCGGCAAAATTCCCAACAGCAGCAAAGAGTTAGAATTGTGCTGGATGTTGATAGGCTCACGCCATATCACATGAAACCTTGACATTACACGTTAAATGTGTGTGCTAACACCACTAACACACCCCTTTGGGTAAAAAAGGAGTGATGGTATGTTTTGTAACAATTAACATAAATGTTTGAAAATTCTGAAGACAGAGATAAATAAGATCACAGGCGCGGGCACTCCATATAAGGCAAAATGCACTGCCTACCCTAGCTATCACGGATAATTTCGGTCATCAAAGAGTAAACAATAAGTTACCTAAAGTATAATTAATAAATCGAGGAACGATTACTAGAAAACTAACGCTTTAAAATAGTAACAAATCGCAAGCACAGCTAATAAACCGACAACGCGCTTCGCTACACGTCCAACTCCTGCGAGATATAGCGGCAGGATACAGCGAATAAAAACGTTTGCATGTAGTAAGCAATTTGAGTACATTTTCGTGTCTGTGAACTGCACACATACATGAATTACGCTACCCAAGTCATGCCGCCGGACCTGTGTCCGACCGACGCACCCCGCAAAGCGAAGGCGAATAACTTTAGAATTAGCATTTTTTGAAATGAGATGAGATAGATAGTTTTTAAGATGTGCAATATGAAAAATAAAATGTTTTTACCATCTTGATATTATAAGCATATTTAGATACTTATATCCATACATAACTTTATATTTAATCAGTATTTTATAATAGAATAATGCATAATTAAATGATGCATAATAATTTATTTATTTTTTTTAATTATCTCAATAAGACAAAATAGAGTAAACAACAAAAATACAATATTTAAAACATATTTTAATTTCGTAGTGTACGTTTTGCTCGATTTTCTATTTTTTTGGGTTAATGCACTTTTTACACAAGGTGTAAATGATTGTTCCTGTATTATGAAACTCGAGCGATATCAGTTGTACGACAGGTTTGTACGGATAAAGCGATAGTATCGCAAAAATTAAGATATCGGGATGAAAGTCGGAGCAATGACTGCTTTTCATTGACATGTGACAATTGTTATTGTTTTCTTGCATTTTTTTCAATTTGAAACAATTTTAGTTTAAATATCGTTATTTATTTGTTTGTTTCTATAATAACTGTAGTTCTTGCATTAATGAGTCTATTCATTGGTTTTAAAATGTTATTTGATCGTGAGGTTTGTGTTGACAATGTGTGTTTATTAAAAGTTTAAAATAGCAAGTTTCCTCAAATAACATTTAGTGACCGAAATCTTGCGTCAAACTGTAGGTATTGTCGGCAAAACGTAATCTTGGTATTCAGTACCTTGAAAATTTGAAAGCTAAACTACTGGTGGCTGGTGAGTTCCAATATAATAATAATGTTTCTTTCTTATATTATAAGGTAGGTAGGGTATCACTAGCATTTACCCGCGGAGCGCAGTTTCATTAAGTTGACTAGCATTCTAACGGGAATTTCGAATTTTTCCAATATCCACACCACGTGACGTCATACCACGTGGTGTGGATATTGAAAAAAATAATAAAAATAAACTGCCTTACCTAAGCTCAGACCTAGTGCACGCCACTGTAAGATCACGTCTATCGTCATCCAGAAAAATATGCCAAAAGTGATCCAGAAGAATATACTCACATTGCACCAGTTATTTTAAGACCATATTATTATGTATGTTATACATAATAATATGTGAGGATTTCAGGACGTTATATTTTATTTAGAAACAAAAACAAGGCTCTTATACTCAGGACCAGTTCCAATTGCCCGGCCAATTGTACCACATAATAATGTTTTCGATAAGTCTATCTGAAACTATTTTTACATTTGTATAGAGTGATCAAGTGGTTAACTATCTAAAACTTGATTAGGACCTGGTGAAGTTAGGGGTTAGCCTTCTGATGTTTGCTTACCTCTTCTAGTCTTACGAGATCTTATTTCTACGTATAATTCTTACCCAACAATAAACCAAACCACACTATCTTCTGTCTACAAATGTAAAGGGCTAGCTACACTATCGCTAGATAGCAAAGCGTAGCTAATACCCGGTTATTCGACCGCCGGGTTTTCAGCGCCGCCGTCGCACGCTTGTCCTCACATTACCTATTCTCGTTTGAAACTGGTGGATAGTGATAAATAGTGATGCTACTAACACCACTACTTTTACGAATATGAAAAATATATTTTCTGTTTGTCGAATACAAATAGTTGCACGCTTATTTTCAAACAGACAACTGCGTTTTTTCGTTGTTAAAAATGTACGTGGCCTAAACTGCCATAACTCAGAAGCATAACTAACGTTTATTTTAATAATATGTCTGTGGTCTTAGATTTTCGAAAAAACCTGCCTTATTTATTCAATAACCGGTGCAGTCACAATACAATGACCTAAATTTCTCTAATCTCTAACGCATATCATTTCGCTATTCAGTAAAAAATATTCGTAAAATTACTGATATCCGCCCAATATTCGTACTCGTTACATCACTAGTGATAACTGCAGCCAGTCTATAAATGGGTTAGGAGATATGCCGAACTATTTTAGTAGATAGCACAAGGCTTAGGAAATCAAGTTGGTAGTTTGTATAAAGGAATGGAAAGCAATATAGGTATGGAAATTATTGTTATGTTTTCAATGTGATTTAAATAGATCTGTACCTAAATTAAATATTATATTACTAGCATCAACGCGCGGCTTTACTTGCGAGGTACCTCTGTAAAATATAACCTTTGTTACTAGGCAATAATCTAAAATTATAGTCATGAAAAAAAAATCATATCGATTTAAAAGTTTTTAAATTATATTGAAAAAAAAACAACAAAACTGAATTTTAGAACATGTTCTGATAAACGGGCAGTATTAATCTTTTAAATTATATAAGTTTCGCAACAATACACAACCCGACAGAGTAGAAATAAATGTATCAAATCAAATAAATCTAATATTGTCAACAAATAGAACAAAACAATTTTCGCAATATTAACCCAAAAACCTTCGGCCTTTCTCGACTAAACAAAAAGGTAAAAAATAAACAAGCCCGGTCGAGGGGTTAACGGGACAAAATGAACACCACGGACAGGGGTTACGAAATAGTTGTTAGGGTTTACCGGGTTTTACCGGTTTACCCGGCCAAAGCGTGGATTAACCTGTCGCTGGGATTATCCGGACGTCTGGCCGGATGAACGTTACAAGTGTATCGGGGCCTTTATTTATTTTTACGTTCTAGGAGTCATTTGTGAAATGAGGATTTTTCTTTGGGATTTTGAATTATATTTCTTTTCTCATTCAGTACTGATTTTGATAGGATGATAAAATGTATGAATAATTATATTTAGAGATCTGCGGTTTTTTATGCGTGTATGATACGCTGATTGCGATTGTTTTGATAGAATGTACTGACAGAAAGGTACTCGACCGACTTAGTAATCAAACCCGAGTTCTCACTTTTAACAATCATAAGGCCCGATTTCATAAGTTGCTGATAAAGTTTTAGATTAAGGAACTAAGGAAAATCACTCGTCACAATCGTGATACGTTTAAGAAGAGAGTCAATATAAAATACTAATAACCTCAATGTCTGAAAAGTAGTCAAAATGTCTTTAATTATAAGTATTTTTTTATATAATAATATTAATAATAATGTATGTTAAGTTACTCGTATAAATGTGAATATAATTTTATTTATAAATAATTTTCTATGTATGTATATAAGGTATGCGATTTAATATCTAATAAATCATATAGTTAATTTTGCACCTACCATAGTTTTCTCTGCATTACCCAAAGGTTGACTGGTAGAAAATGCCAAGGGCATTAAGTCTGCCTTTGCAATGTAAATTTGCATGACATAAAAATAAATAAATAAAATTGACTACAATTTAAAATATTAAAGACTTTTCAGGTATCTGAGAAACTGGTCATTAAACTTATTCCAAAATCAGTCCACCCTTGTTCGGATTGTCCGTCGTTTCTATATTTCAGCAGTAGACATTTGGTATAACATTTCAGTTTATGTATAAGCCATGTTCTCTTACGCGAAGGCTTTGCGGCTTTTCCCATAAGTATTATGGTTTTGATCCTCAAAGGAATAGCTTATAAATCTGTTTGAGTATGCAGAAAGGAAAATGTATGGGTAAAGAGGGAGATATGCACTAGATGGAAATGCACCGTCGTTCTTATCTTTGCTCCAAATAGTATTATAGTCAAAATGAGGGGCCAGAGTTCACTAGTTTTGTACGTGCATGGGAGACTTTAATTAACCAACTTAAAAAATAGGAGGTTCTGTATTCAACTCGTAGGTAGGAGGTTCTGTATTCACATATACATAATAATATATGAATGTATTTATAGTGACACGAAACCTTTTCTGATTTAGATGGGACATTCTATTATTTCTGACAGTAAATAAATCATTTACTTCAAATGCATATCTAAAAGTATCGCTAACCACTAAAAATACAAAAATAAAATTTTAAATAAATAAATAACTGACTTTCAAATTTCAAAACCATTTAAATAATACCAAAAGTAGTTGATGTCGGTGCTAACGCATTTTGCCCAATTTGCAATTTAGGAGACTCTATTATATATTTAGGAGAACTATGACGTAATTAAAGTTATTTTTATATTCAATTTATAATATTTCTTTTATCATTATCTCTAAAATAAACTTCTACTAAAAATCTCAGGCCGCCTGCTTTCGGAATTTTGCAGGCAAGCAGGCCAAATTAAAACGATTTCAAACTACCGCGGGCGTTTAAAAATAAGCTTTAAACTAATCTGTCTTGAACCAACAATTTTAAAATTAAAGAAAAATAGCTTAAAGCACTTGGATTAATTTTGCCGCGGTTATTTCGGGCAGTAACGGAGTATTTACTTTTCATCGCACCTCCAAGATGGCGACGTGATACGACACGCTTTGCCACTTGGTACGCGCACTTAATTATAATATAATGGACCTTAGGACTTGAGTTATTGATATGGAAAGGAGGTTTTGATTAACAAAGGTTTTGATGAAGAATATTGGATTTTAAATCATTAACAATGACTTTGCTTAAAATGTATAAAAACGCCAAAATTCGCTTTAGTAATTCTTGAAGTCTTTGCCGATCATTTTTCCAATTGCAGCGGATCAGTTTCTTCTAATAGCGATTTATAAGCACCGACTTCAAGAACTATTTAACCGAATTTTGACGTTATTCAATGCGTTTGATTCAGGTTAATTAAGGTTATTTGCGTACAGGTTTTTTTTTTAAATTGTTATTTTTATTTACATTTAATAATTATATACGATAAAAAAACCCTATAAGAACCTATAAAATTTGAGGGTTGCCCTCAATCTCTTAGGGATTCTTTTTTAGATCCTGATTAAATAAATATGGAACCAATTCGGAAGTAAAATCAAGAAAAAAAACCGGCCAAGTGCATGTCGGGCCACGCGCAGTAGGGTTCCGTAGAAAAATATTTTTAATTTTACTTTTTAACTAAATGACGTCCTTCAGAAAGGAAAATTTAATGTTTGTATGTTAGTACACGAAACCAGCTAGCACGTATGACGAAATGTATGAATGTTGAGGAAGCGAAAGAAGTATGTAAGGAGCGAAGCACATGGCGTTCCATCGTCTCTGCCTACCCCCGTGGGATAAAGACGTGATTTTGTATATGTATTATGTATGTTTATTTATGTTTCAAGAATTTTGAACGAAATATTCTGAGTAACTGCATCTGACATTTCGGACCCCTATTCCTCTTGAACTAATGAAGTGAACTTATCCGCTGTAGTTTTCCTTTAAAGTTCATTACATGTACTACCGACACAATTTTTTTCAGATTTTGGGATCCAGTAGTTTAGCTTTTAGAGGGGGGAGGACGCCCTACTCGAACAAAAATTTGCTCTTTAAAGTTAATTATCTCGCAAACAAATCTCTAAATCAAAAAACTGTCTTAGCAACCCCTAAACGTTTTTAAAAGGCCTATCTAACAATACCCCACACTATGGGGTAGGCGACAAAAAAAAAAACATCCCTACTTTACATGTAGGGTAGCTACCTGAAAAAAAAATATTTTTCCAAATTTTATTCTACGACTTTCTTTGTTTAGTTAACATACTAAAAACCGTTTACAAATAACGGAGAAATCTCTGAACAAACAAAAAAAACGTACGCGTCAAATGTGCTTTTTGAAGTCGGTTAATGATAATTTACTAATGGCAATTTGTATGGTTATGGTTTTCTTGTTTATAAGCTAAAACTGGCTTGCAAGTTAGACCACTTAGCCTTAGAATTTAACCTCTAACCCTAATTCATTCAAAGTAAAAAAGCTTAGAAGCTTTCAGTATTTTCCATCTCTTTCACACACAAATCTCATCCATACACACGAAAGAGATGAAAAGTCCCAAGTTCAAATAAAACCAAATTGTTGGTTTATTTATACAGCTCCCTCTAAATCTAGTTTGTAGTAGATTTTCTTGATTTTTCACTTCAGCCTCCAGCATAAGCGACGCGGAGTAAATCATATTTGTGTAGATGGAGAAGTTTTCCCAAGTTAGAGTAAGTTGGGAGTAGTTAGTTGGACGATTAGTCGTGATTCTGTTAAGTAGTTTTGGAGTTTTGTAGTAAGGCATAGTGAAGAAATCAATTACGATAATGTGTTACTACTTACGATCTAAGCACCGGGAAATGTTTGCTTTGTTTGTGATTATGATTACAGACAAAATATTAATAATAATATATCTTTATTGTTCTTGAAAATACAAAATCCATTAGTTACATCACTGGTTTCGACACTAAGATGCCCTGTGTCGTGGAGGCCAGTCTCTTTCATCGTGTACTTAAAATATAATATTTGATTTAAATTTAACATAACATCATGCCTATATTACCCAGAAGAGTGTGGCAGAGATGTACCCGCATTTCAGATGTTTCTTCGTTTATCTGATGATATGAGAAACAGACCACGAATATTCTTCAATCTTGCAAATACATTGCTTTAACTAGGTGTTTCGGCGTTAGACTATCAACCATCAATCGGACAACAGAAGTGAAACCATTTTGCCTTATAATAGGTTATTTGTAAATTCAAACTCTTACTTAGTTAACAATGCACTTAGTAAAGATAGTCTTAATATAATTCAATTTAGTGTAGAATTAAGTCTCATACATAATAATAATATGTATAAAAAACCGCTCTAAGTATATCCTTTGTGTTAGTTTAAATGCAATTATGTCAGGAAACATAGCAGCTTATTCTCAAAATATCTTAACTACATTCACAACTATGTTGTTAAGCCAGCTGTTCTCACCTGTTAAGCAGAAAGCTAAAACTAAGTAAATTGGTAGCTAATTTAGCTATAGCGTGTGCTCACAGCTTAATCTCAGTACATTATCCGTAATAGCTTTCGGAAACAACTAACGAAAGGTGATTTCACGAGAAGAATAGCTAGCGATATACGCTTTCCTAGTGTAGAAAAACATTAGATGTTATCATAGTCGTAGTCATTAATTTATAAACAATTTTAATTGTGTTTGAAAATATTACATACCTAAAGATATTAACAATGAAATTAAAATTAAAATAGAAATAAAAATAAAATTAAAGAAATAATTAAACAATAAATTCATTGTATTTTTTAAAATAATAATAATAATACATCCAAACAAAATAAGAGATAATAATAGTAATTCGTCAAAAGAGTAAAGACACCTGTTCAAAAGGAAAGATTTAATTTTTGGCGTAAAGGCCCCCGTGTATAGCTCTTTATGTCCTCAGGTAACTTATTAAATAGTTGTACAGCTTGATACTTAAAGTTGTGCTCGACTTTATCAACTTAAATGTGTGTAAACAAAAGTATAACTAGAAATGAATAAGTCGATTATAAATAAGGTTAGAATTTAAAACTACTCAGTTTCAAAATCGTTTCAACCAAAGCACAAGCACCTTTTTCAAAATTGTGAATAAAATTCAAGTGCACTTTTGCCATAATAACGTGCGAATAGTCCCCTCATAATAATACAATAATAATAAAAGTCACCTAAGCCTCCCACTATTACTTCAAAAACCACTTCTCTAAGAAAAATCACGTAACATCATAACCGCAATAAAAGGTCACAAAATAGATCCTAGTTACAAGAAAAACTCATTCCGTATATTATTAGGGTAGCAAGTACCACCCCTTATACTTTTATTACGCACACTAATGCGATATTAGCCGATTTCTGCATGTGTGTGTGTAAAACCGACGGCTGTGATTGATCGACGCTCTTAACAGGCATGTGTGCGTGACATAGGGTTGACGCATACGTGAGCTGATTTTATTTATTCCGCGAATAAATGGGTGGACATTTACGAGATAAGTTCTGTCTCGCGAATAGGGAAATAGTGTTATGCGAAGCTATTTTGTTGAGCTAGATTCGCGGAAAATTATAGTTCTTTGCGACAAGACCATAACATTTTGGAGATCATTCGTGTGATCTGGGTCGGGCGTTATGATTGTGTGTTGTGTTTCATCCAGGATGTCAGAAATATAAATAGGTTTATTTTATTTATGTAAAAATAAAAAGTAAAAATAACATAAATCATAGCTTGTGATATTTTTTGCACGTAGTTGAAAATAAATCGGCTTTATCGATATATTTGGCGGTATTTGTTTGCGGGCTGCGGCAATTATGATTGAAATAGAAAACTTTATTTCATTCCTTAGGTCTAATCTTTAATCTTATGCGTCAAAAGAAAAATCAAATTGAATCATATGGAACTTATCTCTTTTTAATAACCTAAATAGCAACCTAACCTAACCCGCGGCGTGGCTAACTTAGTAATTTAGATGGTAATGTACAAATTTTGCGGCTTGACTTATTATGCCTCAAATCAAACGAAACAGATTGATCCAAACTATAACTCTTCTTACAAATAACAAAAAGTAGTGATAAATAAGTTGTTCGCAAGTCTTGTGGCAGCCCTGACTTTAAGCAACAAAGTAAGGAAGCGTGTTCGTCTGGTGACTTCTTAATCTTTTGCTCCAATGCTATTGGTTGGTTTGTGCGGTATCGGCCATGAGCGATAGCGATTTATTACTATGTCAAGTAAATTCTATTAGAATTTTTAACACACCACACCATAAATGTTGCTTACTGATTCATATAAAAATAAACATTAATAAGTAAAGAGTAATGAATGTATGTACTTACGAAAGAAAAAATGCAATTTCATCTTATGTCAAAAAAAACCCTACATTAAGCTTTCACCATTTTATATCAGTTTAATAGTATCTTTGTTATATATATTTATACTTTGTTATCTCTGCACCACCTGAAGGTAGACTGGTAGAGAATACCCAAGACATTAGGTCCGCCAATATACACCGTTGTATATGAAATTTTATAAATAAATAAATAAATAGTACAATCATTTGGTCGAGCCCGCCATAGATTACCTTTTATGTAAGTGATGAAAGAGACAGTGTATAAAGTACTGCTTATTATGTTTTTCCTTTAGATAGCCAATTGTCTACAGAGCTGTTTGCTTTTATTTAAATCTGTTAATAAAATAAATAGGTGCTTGTTTTAAGAGACTATATTATTATGGTACTACTAATTTTTTTTATTGCATGTTTAAAATTTTCTAACCGCCACATCCTCTAACTTACCCACCCAATAATCCCCGTTTGAGGTTCGATACAACATAAAGTTTGTCATCAAAAGGGGCAAAGGCTTAGTTAGAGGGATGCCGCAAGGCGCTGTAAGGTTCAAACTATCTGCCAGATAATCTAGCTGATCCAAGGGCGTCAAAAACATGACGAACTGTGGATGGTGATGAGGATTAGTGAGGATTCGGTGAATTGTGGGTTGAAAGGAGATTATTTAGTGCGTATTGAGGTAATCATGGCTATTTGCACCCTTTAGACAAACTGTTACAGCAAATTCAGGATACTGTTCCCTTACCGACGAGGTTTTGCTCATTATTAGATGATTTATTCTTGTCACATACGTTCGTATAAGAAAATCATTTAGTTAAACATAGCCCTTCCTTGACAGTCGTGTAAACATAAATATAATTATGACAGCTACATGTCCACAGAAATCGCAGTCAAATATAATCAGTTATGTACACAAATAACATAACATAACATCACGCCTATGGGTGTGGAAGAGGTGAACAACACCCACATTTCACCTGTTATGATTAAGTCCCATGGGATAGGGGGTGAGCTAATCGCCACCCAGCAGGCACAATTCCAATTTCGTGCTACTATTGTGAATTGCCTACCGTACACAAATAATACTTTGCCCGTCCCGGGAATCGTACCCGAGACCTCGCGGGGCGCATACGCTAACTACTAGACCATCGAGGCAGTGAATAATATAATTATACGAAACATTACTCTTTTTACAGCATTCATTACATACAGAGATTATCTATCCTTAACGCAATCGAACTAATACCAAAACACATGTCGAAATCAACTAAAACCTAACTAATCCTTAGCGAGCTACAATCGAGTAACAAGCACTAAATTGTACGGACATAAGTCTAGACTAGTGCATACCCTGGCTCTGCCTGCGCCATTCGAGAGGTACGGATTTCAAGGATTATGGGATCTGAGGGTAGTTAGATAAAGTAACGGAATTGATGGGATTGCTTTTGAGGTCTGAGATAGAGGAACAATGGTTATTGTATGAGGTGGGTTATGCCAGTATTCATTTGTCAGAAATCACTAGAAATAATATTCCAAAAAAAAACCGACTTCATTTATAATAATTTTAAACTTATATAGGTTTCTCATAGATACCATTGTCAGAACTAAACCAAATTCAAATGACACCACACGGGAAGCATCAGCTTTCAAATAATCAACAAAAACAATCATTAAAATCGCTTCGCCCAGTTGAAAGTTATCAGTTAACAAAAATAAAAAAATAAAGATGAATGAGAACCTCCTCCTTTTATGAAGTCGGTTAAAAATTGCCAATGTCTATCTGAAGCAAAAATATTGAACTTGAAATGTTAAGCCACGTGTAACGCATGACTGAATACTGAAAAAGGGTATCTTTGATATTATCTAGTGAGGCATTAAAAGAAAAGTGATCTGTTTGGTATAAGTTGAAATCACGTCGGGGTCACCAATGTAGGGGCAATGTATATTGGGTATGTATCAGATGTAGATCAGGCATGTGTACAGGATTCCGGGACTTCAAATCATACTCATAACTTAGATATACTAATTTATAATTCAGGATATATATAAGTGTTTGGTACCCAACTCTACAGATCACTGAGTCATAAAGATACCTCATACATTCACTTAGTCCTTAGTAGTTATAGTTATGTGTGTGCATGTGATATGCACCTACGTTTTTATCTAATTTTGCATGGACGTATGGAATAGTAAAGAACCTGCATTACATCTCATTGTTTTGCTTCTCAGAAATACATACCGAACAAAAATAATTTCAACCACAAACCACCCACTTTCTTAAAAAAAAAACAAAACAAAAAGCATCTCAACAGAACGGTTGTCTGTTGTTTGCCCGAAGAATATATGCCATAATATTCATATGCCCGAATTTCATTTACCCGAATTTCATTTGCCCGAATGTTTTGTTTACCATAAAAGACATGTGACATACTGTTATTTGCCCGAATATTAGATTTCATAATGATTCGAATGCCATACGTATTGTTTTCCATACTTTCAATTGCAATAATATTATTTGCCCGAACATTTGATTATATAATGATTCGAATGCCATACGTATTGTTATCCATACTTTTAATTGCAATAATATTATGCAACAGAATTTTCAAACGCCATACAAAATTAATTTCCAATCTATTTAAGGTATGTATTTGCTCATGAAATTCTAACAGGCGCTCTAAAAATATTTAAGAACTTAAGTAATTACAAATTAGTGGGTAGGAAAAATATTTGTAGGCGATATTTATTGACAAGAGTATAACTGGATATAAATAAAGTATGATTATAGTATTAAAATTGATTTATTTCTAATACCTACTTATCACTATAATCAGTCTAAGTCGCTTCCGTACAAATTTAACCTAACGCCTTTGTCCTAAAAAGCGATTGTCTTTCATGTTTCTAACCTAACCTATTATTTTTTATAATTATTTTAACCTATTTTACAAGCAATTTTGGTGGGAAATGATGTTATGGCATATGATAGTTACGGCTTACAATGATTATACTGGCACTTCGCCGGCCGCTGCCGCGGCACGCTCGCTGCGCTCGCTCGGCTCGTGCGTTGTCTTTCATGTTTCTAACCTAACCTACCTATTAATTTTTATAATTATTTTAAACTTTTTTACAAGCAATTTTGGTGGGAAATGATGTTATGGCATATATGATAATTACGGCTTACAATGATTATACTGGCACTTCGCCGGCCGCTGCCGCGGCACGCTCGCTTCGCTCGCTCGGCTCGTGCGTTGTCTTTCATGTTTCTAACCTAACCTACCTATTATTTTTTATAATTATTTTAACCTATTTTACAAGCAATTTTGGTGGGCAATTATGTTATGGCATATGATAATTACGGCTTACAATGATTATAACAAATGATGTTATGGAAATTGATTTTATGGGAAACAATGATTATAACAAATGATGTTATTGCAATTAACTTTATGGGAAACAAAGTTTCTAGCACGTGACTAATATAGTAAACAATGAATATGACAAATAAAATTATGAGAAACAATAATATGTCCGGTGAGTATTATAGCATATAAAATTCGGGCAAATGAAATTCTGGCAAACGGCGGTACACCCAACAGAACATTATATACAGAAACTTACTAAGACCGTTACCGACTAAGGCTGGACGCCCGGGATTACTCGCGGATTACACCGATCCTCCCCTCTTCGCCCAACGTTTCAAGCAACTTTTATTTCCGGCCTCCCCCCCTCCGCTTCCGGCCGCGGCACGATACGAAAAAAAGCGATGCTAATTCGCATTATTTCGCCTCCCTATGATTATTTTCCTTAAAGAAATTGTCTCGGCTAAATACAGGAACATTGAGATGGGTTTTTATAAAGACCGGCAAAATATTCTACAAAAAACATGTTGGAAATGTTTTAGAAAATCGGCTTCCTCAAATGAAGAAAAATAAGTATTAAAAGACCGGGATTGCCTCAATGGTCTAGTGAATGTCCAGTTCATTTCCCGGGTCGGGCAAAGAGTTTTTTGTTAGCTTTCAGTCAAGAAATTCACAATAGCCGCACGGAGTTGGAATTGTGCCGGGTGAATGGCGATAGGGTCACCCCCTATCCCATGGGACCTAAACATAACAGGTGAAATGTGGGTGTTGTTCACCTCTGCCACACCGTTCAGGGTAATATAGGCGTGATGTTTTATTATGTAAATGTTTTAGAAAAAAAACGGCTTTCTCAAATGTAGAAAAATAAGTACTAAAAAGTTCGTCGGTTATATGAGAATTAAATCTGTTGTTGTTTTTGGCTTTTGGGTATTTTTGATTAACAGCATTTAGAAACGGTTTCCGTGCGTGAAATCCTGGTTAATTTTATAAATAATACATTACATCAGTCAACATAGTTCCAATAGTGGTTACTATTGGAACTACATGGTACCAGAATTGGTGCAACGGGCCCTAAGTAGAGCAAGAGTAGTAAAAACATTATAGCCTCTCGCTTTAGATAATGTTATCTGCCCGTTCAATTTTAAGATTTGTGTATCAGGACATATAATATAATTATGTCCTGATACACAAATCTTAAAATTGAACGGACGAACGAACGGATTCCAAACGAACACTCATCTCTTCGTATACACAACAGACAACAATCAACAAAAACATCTCCGTACATTTAACTTATCAGATCTGCATACTGCATCAAGTTAAGCTTAATTTAACCTTAAGCTAAGCTAGAGATTATCTATCATAGCATTGCCACTGCTCACAATGAACTCCAGAGATAAGCAGAAAAATATCAATAAGGAAAATGAAACAAAATAATCCTCTTAAACATTTTGATTGTGTGGGGACCAACGTGAAGTTAATGTAATTTTGTTTTTGTTTGCTAAAAAGTCGAGTTAAAAAAATATATGTAAGTTTAAACAGCTATTTGCATACGTTAATTTAGATTATATGTTACTTATACCTAGTGTTAAATTTAGCATGAAAAAGTTATAGTAAGTCGGTCAGAGTGAGTAAATTGGTTGGCTGATTTACGACAATATTATTAAGCTTGTATATATTTTTATAGAATAATCACATCTAAAAAACAAAAATGCATGTTTGTTCGTAGATATTTTTTCAAAAATTTTCTTATCATTCATCGAATTACATACAAACAATACATACTGTAAAATTGAAACAATAATTATGAAAAATTGGCACGAACAAACATGCAGTCTCAGCATCTTAGTGTTTTAGCGACGATTTGGTTATTAAAATAGGTAAATCGTTAAATAATAATCTTAATACTATTAAAGTTACAACCATATTACGTTTCCATAGAAAACAGCCAATCTATTGTTCCCTCTTAATAAAAAAACCGGCCAAGTGCTTGTTGGGCCACCCGCAATACTGTTCCCTAGTTAGTCGCTATAACGTATTGTGGACTAAAACATGGTTATTTAGCTGTAATAAACAAGTAACAACTTATAAGCCATTATTTTCAAAGGTTTTTGTATAATGAACGAACTATTTCAAGTAATTGTACTCTTGAACTAATAAAGTAAATATAGCTGCTATAGTTTTTCTTAAAAATTCATTACATGTCATATACTACCGCCAGGATTTTTTTCATATTTTTCGAGCCAATGGTTTAGCTATAAGAGGGGAGCGGAACTTCTGAAATTAATATCAAAATCAAATAGCGTCCGCAGTCAAAGTCACCACTTCAGTAACCATCAGGTGGACCGTACAACTCGTTTGACATTTCACAAAGTTGGCTCTTACGAGTCATACGCTTTGGAGTTGTAGTAGCCACTCGAATCTTTCATGGCAACCATTTTAAACTTGTTGTTTGTTGGATTCATGTAAAGGGGCACAATGGGATACCAAAAAGCCAGAGATTTTAGGTTATTGTATATTGAATCCTATTCGAGTTTTTTGAGTCCAGTTTGGATGTCCATAATTTGATTGTTAAAAGTCATAATGATTAGTTAAAGTTGATTTCTATATTTTAAAATGGCCAGGACCGTCGGCTTAACGTGCTTTCTGAGGCAAGGAGAAGATCGACCTTGCCACGAGCTTCTAGAAAAAAACGGTCAATAATGTGAAATATTTCCACTTAATATTTGCTAATTTTCTATTGAAAGTCCACCATAATAGTCCAAGATTGATATTTTATCAATAATTATGAAATATAAAATTTGTTATCATTGGGTTATTTATTTAATCTATGAGAGCCCAATGTGATTAAATTGATTAGGGCTTAGTTTTCTAACTCCCAAGCTACGAAAATTCGTAGTAATAGAAACAAAGGCTTGGTTCAATATCAAGAATCTGTAATTGAATAAAGCTAACAGCCTTAGAGCCTGCGGGCAGGACCTAAGTCAATTCTACTTCCCTAAAATTAAAAATGATTTACTTGAGCAAGAAACCGCCGAGCATGTATGACGAAATGTATGAGTGTTGAGGAAGCGTAAGAAGTATGCAAGGACCGAAGCAAAGGCTACATCGACTCTGCCTTCCCCCCGTGGTAAAAGGCGTGATTTTATGTATGTATGTTGTATAAAACCCTTGCTATCCGTTATACAGAGAAATCGGATTATTTTTTTGTTGTGCTAAAGATTTAATAGTTTGTAAATTTATTGCAGTAATGAAACTACAGAAGGATTCTGCATTGATGTATTTAATAGGATTGAGAATATCTTTTAAATAATTTACATAATAATATTGTTATTTACATCTATACTTATGATAAGAAATGTTAAAATGACAATTCATCATCATCACCATTCTATTCATCATCAGTTAAGGAATTTGTAAGTTTATTACACAGATATTACACAAATGTAGCTGGTGACTTTGTATTCAAAGTAGTGATTTTATCACAACAAACTATTATACAATTATTACAGAAAATAATTCTTATTATATTATATTTTATTGAAGTGTGAGTAATAGGTACTTGTACTTAATATTCTGTGGTAATAGTTTCAATAAAACTTCTTAATTCATTCAATCATTCACAATATTATTATTAGCATACAAAATAATCACCACAGTACATTTTGCACTGGTTCCCTGCCAGTGCCGTAAGCACTACGCTTATCGACTAATTGATCGCACGAACAGAGCACCTGCGGCTTAGTGATGTAACTAAATATCGATAAACTCGGTAATCGCTAGCGAGCTCTTTGTACGGCTTTTATTACATACTTGGCGGTTTGTTTAAACTTAAAGCTATGATATAAGGATAAGCTAGGATAGAAAGTTACCTTGGAATTTTGATACACATTTTACATTTGCACGTGGATTTATTAAATAATGTATTTGGCTAGGAAGTTGCTGGATTTATAAAATTATAGTAATTGGTGTAATTACTGTTATAATTTAAGTAAATAAATAAATAAAAAGAAAATGCATTTGCAGTTGGATTTTTGTGCGTTTAAGGCAACAATGTTTTGTAAAAAAATATTTTAAATCCCTTTTGGTATTATTAACTTTTTCTAAAATATTTATGCATTAACTTGACCTTGAAGTTTGACTTTGACTCGTACAAAATCGCATTCAAGCATCGCATATTTGAAACTCAATCTCAATTAATTTAACGATTCTTTTAGGCAAATAACTTAACTTTTGTAAGTTAAAACGCAAAAGCTCCTTATGCTTGCTCAATCTATACCGTTATTTAGACCACGTACCCTTGAACCAATAACTCGATAACCCGCCACCACACTATTGATAATTTCGCAACACCACAATGTTATTAAGATATGCAGCGCTTAGTATTGTGGCCAGATATTAGCAAGTGGGTGGTCTGGAGGTACATGCTCGATAAATGTATCGATAATACGTTTATCATAGCATTACATCACGCCTATGATAGCCAGGTCTGTTATGTTTAGGTCCCATGACATGTGATAAAGGGTGAACCTATTGCCATTCTCTGGGCACAATTCGAACTCCGTGCTGCTATTAAAATTTTCCTGAAAATCCCAAATAAAACTATTGCCCATCCCGAGACCTCTCGGGTAAGGGCCGCATACGCTAACCACTAGACCAACGAGGCAGTCGTTTATCGCAAGACGATTTATCGATCTTTGTAAATCACTAGTGTTAGTTCATAAGTGCTGGTTCTAGGTGTATCTGTTTGAAAGATGCATGGGTTATTAATTTCTGTTTTAGTTCCTGTGCTGGTTTGTATGAGTGTTTATTATGATGTTCTATAGTCAGTCGAAGGAAATGGATCGATCTACGGATAGGATACTGTTGCTAATATTGATACAGTTGCCGTTGTGACGAACGAACAAAAATAAATGAAAAAGGCTCAAGTCAGGTACATTAAATTGAAATACAGTAAGCGCGCAACGCTATTGTGTATCGCGTGATTGTCTTTTGTTATTTCTAAGAAAAGGATCGAAATGTCAGAATACTAGTATATCGTTATACTGTGCATGGGGTGATGTGATGAATTCGATGGCGATCGTCCGTTGTTTCAATGGTATATCAGACGTGTACCATCAATCTTGCTGATGGATGGGAGCCGCTGAATATCTGTATGATTTTATACTAGGAACGATGTTTTATTATGGAATTATTCAATCATTTCGAAGAGTTACCACAAATTTTAGCTTATGTTGTGTGCGTGTGTTTGTGTTAAAAAGTTACCATACATGATAATCTAGTGTGACAAACATCAAAATCTATCCAGTAATTTTTTGAGCGAAAGACAACAACAAACAAACATCCAGATATCCAATCATGGTCAGAAACATTTGCATCTATAATATTTAATAGAACTTGACATTACTAAGGATGACAAGTAAACGCATTGTGGGAATGAAAGACTGATAAAAATACATTATTGTTTTTTTTAACCTTTCGTCTTATCAAATTATCAGTGGCACATAACGCATTACTTATACTTTGTCCATTCCTTTAATTTTCTTTTTGACAGATCACGCCTATGAATTACCGTTTTTATTGTCAGATTAATGTACTACAATAATAATATATTTTATTGACAAGCAACACTTTTTAGGGCAGTTCACTGTTTGTAACAAACAGCCACAGACTATAAATCAAATCGTGAAATGAAATAAATCGATCATTATGAAAAAGAATAATTTGACTTTTTTTTGTGTATTGTCTGTATTTTTTATAAAAGAAGAATATAATAATAGTATCAAGATTCCATGAATAATTATTTGCAAGAAATTAAGTTGAAATCTTGGAATGACATATCAAAATGTAAACAAAGGTAACTAGGAAACCGTCATAGACTAAGTATGTGACATTAGTATTATATTATTATTTTGTATATTTATTTCATCTAATAAAAACTACTAATAAAAGAAGAATTAATAATGAACTAAAACCATTTCGATGTAATTAATCGATTGAAAGTTCTTCTTAGACAACATCGATTATGATTTCAAATCGAATCAGTAACGTGTGAAGGCATCCCTAAATGTAATCTGTCAAAAAGAAAATAAAGGAATGGACAGAGTATAGGCAAGATCTCAAGAGTATCTACACTCTACAGCTTAAAATATCAAAGTATTGTGACATAGTATTCTCATAAGAATACATGGAGCGCGGATTGCAAAAGATTCGTTTAAAGCACTCACAAAGAGTAACATGGGATATTCTTCTCAGCGCGTAACAAAATATGGATGAAGTATGAAGCTGAGAATATGTCCCATATTTTACTGGGCTTCTAGTCAGTCTTAGAAGTTATTTGAAGATGGGTGGTTTTGTGTGACCTTTTGAACATAATGGGTCCTTTTGAGTAACTTGGTCTACACAGTTTAAGTTTATGTTTATGGAGTGACATGTATTAGCTAAGTGAGTTATAATTTAAGTTTAGTTACCCATAGTGACTACCAAAGAAATCAAATCACACCCATAGGGTTCTAAAATATTCGCCGGAGTTCCTAAAGTCTCTGTCCTACTAATATTATAGCTGAAAATGTTGAGGATATATGTGTGAATATATAAGTATGCATTATGTCGATGTTCGTTACTGTTTCATACTTAAAGGATTTTTTTGGCATGTGTGTAGATTTAAACTTAGGTTAACATTTATTTATAAGCTATTTTTATCGAATTAAACGCGGTTGCCCGTGTGGTATAAAAAGTAGCGTATGTTTTTTTTGTGAGCTCTTAAATGAACACCGCACCAGTTTTCATTAGAATCAATCTCGTAGTGTGAATAAAACAAAGAAAAAACGAAAAATAATTACTATAATATAGTATAGACATTACAAAAGTTAAGTAGGCGTATTGTTTATCATACAATAAGTAGAAGTAAATAATGCAACTAGAATTGCAAAAGTTATTCAACTTTTGGTTAACCAGCAAAATCCTTATCTACCCTCGAGTTTAGCTGAAAATTTGCAAGTTGGGAGCTGCAAACCACACAAATTGTTGGCCAACAAGTTGTGTGCGAAATATTTGAAAACCGGTCAAGTTTAAATTATATTTCTGCTGAAGTTTGGGACTAAGGATCTCGGGGGGACCGTTAAGGGTAGTTGCAGTTTTACTCATAGTTGGAGCTAATGGAGTGTGTGAATTGTGGTAGGAATATGGCAGCCGGCATAAAGGTTATAGATGGTTCTAGATTTTAAGAGAACGTTAAAAAACAAGGCGTGCTATTGAATTATTCGCATGCTAAAGTTATTATAATATCCTACTGCTAAAGTTTGTATGGATGTACCTAACTATGTATGGATGTTTGTTGTACTAACTCTTTCACACAAAAACTACTGGATGAATTTTCATTGATATTGTCAGGTTGATATTTGATAAACATGTTTCATAAAATATAATACCTATTAGTCTTATAATGTTAATATAAAGAATGTCTAATAATATCAGCACTTCTTTCTATCCACTTACTATGAAGTTGGAGGGTGTTATAAATACCATAACATAACATCACGCCTATTTTTCCCAGAAGAGTGTGACAGAGGTTTATAACACTTCACCTGTTATCATTAAGTCCCATACGATAAAGGGTTAGCCTATTGTCATCTACTATAGTCTATATATACAAATCAAATAATTTAAAATTTCTCGACAGAAGCAATCCTAAAACCATTTCGTTTTCACAATTGTCAAAAAATCATCTGACATCAATAACTAAGATCTATCGAAAGTCATCCATTTCAAAAATCTTTCCATCTCAAAAGAATCTAATACCATCCATTCCTTCACCATTCGCTTCCACGGAGGAAATCGATCGTCGAACACATTGGATAGCCGCGTGTCCATTGGCGCGGCCGCTAACTTATGTGCCAATTTCGATAGCACTATGTCACCGATGGACTGCGCACAAATATATTGCTCGTAAAGATGTTATGGATGATTTAAATTGTGGTTTTGGTCATTTTTGTGTAATTTATTTAATATTGAGGTGAGAGAGAATTTTATTTCTTGTTAATTAATTGAATTAAATCATAGCATTCTTCTGTCCGCAGCTTCGTTTTTATATCATATACAGGGTGGATGCAATATATTGACATATAATGAAACTACAGACTCTTATGGAAAAAACACGTGTTGTGAAATTTACCCAAGAGTTTTACGTATATCGCTATCTACTAAAAATGTAGTCAAATTTAACACCACTCAATTCCCACCTTTTTTCACCATAAAGGTTCACCCCTGTTCCTTCGTCATCATTTTCTACCACTTAACAGCTTGCCATAAACAACATGTCTACCATTTTTACCACCGGGGTAACTACCCCATTGGGTCCTGGGTTTCATGGCATTCCTGTGTCTGATGTCCAGTTAATCAGCCGTGTAGTCGTATTTTATGGGTATGGGTAAGTTTGGCGAGCAGGCGATTTTTTAGGATTCAAAGTTAACACTTTTTTTAACCGAATTCAATAAGGTTATGTATTCCACTCGTCTGTAAGTTCATATTTATTTTTAGTTTCTGTGGTTTTCTTGAAAAAAATGGTCCGATTTGCATGTGGTTGTTTGTGAACGGACTTCATTATCGGGTAGTAATTTATATTTGAAGCTTTATTATAATTAAATAAAAACAACGTTTCTATAAGTCTGCATCTGATTCTGATCATTAAAATATAAAAATAATTACATATTCGGCTTCGACAAAAGAAAGGTGTCTCTGCTTCAATTTTCGCCCAAAACGATATGCAGGCACAATGAGGATAATACAGGACTACAAAATACAAATTTTAATAACAATAAGAGAATAATGGTACGCAAAATCACAATCGCATGTCGACCGTGAAAAAGCGGTTAGGAAAAAAATGATCCAATCATGTACCAAAACGTTTCCAAGATTAGTTTTCTTTATGCTCGGGAGACACAGGGCAGGACGAGGGTACGTGGACATCAATCAGGACTCCCCCCCTCGAGTCCAACAGCGCTGACAGCGACGTGATTTGTCAGCTTATATGTTTGTTTAAGAGTAATGTTTTGTGAATTTGGAGTTTTGGCTGATAAATAGTTGTTTAAGTTGGTTCAGCTGCGGTTCGTTTAACATTGTTAGTAAGACAGAATCTTGATCCACTGATGTTTTATATAGCTAGGTTATTTATTAAGGGTTTACAATCGCACACATAGAAGGTATCGTTGTCTCTATCGGCCTTAAATTTACATGTGTGTGTGAAAATACGTGTTGATGTTTAGTTGTTACTGAACGGTGCAATTACTCGGAACTGTTGTTTGATAAGTTTGACGATTATCAAAAAAAAAAAAATAACCCACTTCATTGCGGCGGTTAGTTGGAATTATTATTATGTTTATCTTGAGGCTCTAAATAATATATTATCGTCGATATTTTGTATGCAATATTGAAGCAATGAATAATATTTTCTAGACTATATAGCCGGACTATATATAGACATAGAAAGAAAGAAAAGAAAAGAAAGATTTCGAGTTTAGTATTCTTAAACTCGAATCGTCAATCATTTATCCCGTTTCCACACATTCTATAAACGTCTAAAGTCTCGGGCACATTACCACACCACGTCGACGATACCATACATCATGGAAGCAATTTCCGCTTGTGTACCCGCCCTTATTCGATGTAGTAGTTCTTACTCTTGAAGATCGTAGAAAAATCATGGTTGGAGGCTTTATTTCAAAGTGTATTAGGTTATTTTAAAAACTGCGATTTTGCTGAAGAATTTAAATTTCACTAAGAAACGTAGCATAGCTAAATCATTTTATTAAAAAAAATATAAAAAAAAATGCTATAAAAATAATTAATAACAAATTTTAATTCCTGCCTGCCAGTCTGTAGATCTACAAGTCAAAATAGCATTATTTTATTTAAAAAAAAACGACGCCCGCACTAGGAATAACTCCTGTGTCGCGGGGGTGTTCACAAACATACATTTCACACACACAGAGCACACCTAGAGTCAGAACAAATCTTTGTGAATCACACAAAGATTTGGTTGATTGATTTGGATCGAACCCACAATACCAGCGAAGTTGAAAGCGGCGAGATGAACGCTTTAACCACTACGCCAACCGTGCACTCAGTATTATGTTAAACAAACCGATATCAGGACAGCTGACGACGACAATACATAATAAAAAATAAAACGCTTAATGTTAGAATATTATCATTAATTAAATACAAGTAGCGCCATCTATGAGACATTGAGGTGAAACTATCTTTTGTTTATTTATGAATGACTTGAATAAAACAGTCTGTTTGAAACCGCCAACCAACGACTTTTATTACTTAATATAAAGGTTATCTATGCTACTTCATGCACAACGGGCTCCTAAACTACTGAACCGATCTTTATGACAATTTGTGTGGCAATAGTTCAAAATCCCAGGAAAAACATAGATTTATTTTTATTGACGTTCGTTGGTACCACGCGGGCAGAGCCACGAACAAAAGCTCGTAATGTATAAAGTATATGCTGTAAACTAATCAATAGTCATAAGAAATGGATACTTAATCAATAAAGTAGCCTTACTTTCTATATCATCAATTATGAACCCGAATACCTTCGAACCCCCTACTTTTCTCATTCCTCACCTCCCATTAACATCATTGGCGATCGTCGACTTCCCCAATTTCTTAGAGCAACAGAAACGATTTGTTTCTCCGGCCGAATGCGGCGATTTTTTCAGCAGCCGAATACCTCGCCTGAGTGATGAGGGGGTTTATTCGGATGTTTATAACGGAAGGTTTGCATTGCTGGGTAATTGGGGAAGTAGCTGTTTATTAAGGAATGTTTCTTTAAAAAAAGCTTTTTAAGGTGAAAGGTTTAAAAAGCACAGGTTTCTAGGTTACTTATACAAATAAGAATAAAAATAATTTATTCTGGCATTAAAAAACATTACAATAGCATCTAAGACTACTTTTTTTTTAGCCTGCATTGTCCCACTGCTGGGCAAAGGCCTCCCCCAAACGTTTCCAGTCCTCTCTATCTCCTGCAGTTTCCCACAAGTTGTGGTTGTAGGCATCTAGGTCGTGCCGCCAGCACCTCCTAGGTCTACCCTGATGACGGTGTCCTTATTGGGACATCGATTGTGTGGCAATCCGTGCCCACCTCCCCGGGTGGATACGTGATACATGGCCCGTCCAGTCCCAATTCAGCTTATCACTCGCTAACGGTGAAGGAAAACATGAGACAACGTGCATGCCTAAGAGTGCCTAAAAAGTACTCGAGGTCATGTGAAGTCTACCAATCCGCACTTGGCCAGCGTGGTGGACTATGGCCTAACCCTTCTCATCATGAGAAGAGGCCCGAGCCCAGCAGTGGGACTTGGGACTTGTATTAGATACAGGGCTGCTATTATTATTATACGATCCGAACTAACAATAAAAATAAATAAATGTTAGATACACATTCAAAACCAACTAAAGATAATTTGTACATACATTCAGAAAGCCGTACATCCCTTCCTTATCAACACATTGCAAATCCACGGAATAACATTAAAGGCAGATGATAAGTTCGCAGGCAGCGATCATTCGGCAGTAATACTCGATATCACATGAATGTGATTCACTCCATTGCACGACGCCATGTTTTCTCAGGTCCGCCATTCAACGCTGAACACACGGATGTAAAGTTTAACGAGCTTTTCTAATGTTGGTTCTCTGAATTTCGGCGCTAATTTGCGTTTATGCTTACGAAGAAGCTGTGCTGAAATTTGGTGCACAGATTTTATGTATTCGTTGTATAATATGGTTATGTGTTTTTCTTGTACTACGTTTTCAAACTTTTGAAATCTTTATTCGTATCGGGCTTTATAAACATTTTGATTTTAATCATTGAAGTTTTCTTTACATTAACGACTAGCACTTTAACGATAACGATAACGATAACTTAGAAAGATTAAATTACGATTTATTTGCACTTAAATTAGGAAGGCGATAGGCTCACCGCCTATTCCAAGAGACCTAAAACATAACAGGTGAAGTGTGGGTGCTGTACACCTTTGCCACCAACCTTCTACGTGATATAGGCGTTATGTTATGTTGAATTAAGATTAACTTAGTAGAGGGCAACGCTAGTTTTGTTAATTTTAACTGTTTGGTCAGTGCTGTGAAATGCAGAGGTTAGCTAGGTTAGAATTGAATTAAATCGTCGCATGCTGAGTTTGATTCAGTTATGCCAGATTTTCGATGTATTTTTGACAACAAGTCTACATAAATAAGAAGCAAAGCGTTATGCTGAGCGATAGCCCGATTTCTGCACGAATACTCGTGGTTTTGACTTTGTTATTTTATTACTATTTTTCTTCCATTTTTTTATTCTTCATTTAATTTCTGTTGATTTTTTTTTTCATTTAGTTTTATATTTAGAATCTGTGCTGGAAAAAAAATATTCTTTCTTTCTTTCTTTAAATTTGCCCAATATTGTCTATTTACCATCGTTCTCGTCCGTAAGTCAGATAATGTCGGCACCGCGTTGGGGTGCAATAGTCCGGAATTGAAATAAGTACGGTAAGCGATTCACGAGTGATTTGCTGGGACTCCGCTCCGCCATCGCTACAGACTCTTATTAGTTAAATGTTCAAGACTTTATATCCGTTTGTCGCTTTAGCTGGTGATTCTGGTTTTGCTGATATCTTTTCGATAGATTGGAAGAAATCTGTAGATGTCGTTAGATGACGATAAACTGGGAATGTTTCTGTCATAATAATGTAGTCGCCGGGTTTACATTACATGGTCTTGGCTACGGTTCTAGTTCACTATTGGGTAGAAGATTAAGTAGTTAAAGGTTGTTTCTTCAAGCATCTAGTTATATTAATATATAGTTTAAATTCGCTGCCCGCTGTTTGTCTGTCTGTCCTTATGAATGCTTAGATCTTTAAAACTACGTAACAAATTTTGATTTTTTAAATAAATATAATTATTCATAACGTCATAATAATCTGCATGTTGTAAACACTACTTGATAAAAAGTAGCCTATATTATTGCTGGGGTCTTAATCCACACCAATTTTCGTCTAGATCAGTTGAGTAGATTCGAAGATTTTTGGGTACTAACAAACAAACAAAAAAACTATTCCTCTTGTAGAGATATGTATCTCCGAGATACATGAATACTATTACTTCGCCTAAACCTAACATCTTCCTTGACAAAGCAAGACAAACTACGTAGGCAGTAGAAACGACAAACCATAAATCATTGTTATTTAGATGAACTCAGTATATTACACTATACCTTCGTAACAAAGTTTCATTCACCACGAAATAACTTTAATATTATATCAGCTATAATTTTGTCTCTTAGGCCTAGTTTACACGTACTAATGGTTGGTACTTGCCACTTTTCTGTAATATCCTGCGTGTATACAGCATTTTAAGATTAGCATTAAAGTTTTGTAGTTGAGAAAGTATACAGTGTGCTTACATTTAAACCAAAAGGACTAGTCATTGCTAGGCGTTGACGTTGCCAAATATGGAAGAGCGGCGCTCTTGCACGTCATATAAATCTAGTTGTAAAATCAAAGATGCGCGGAACAATCTACCATCCGGTCCCCCGCGAGTTTTGGCAGAATTATTTTCTTAAATGAAGTACTCTTTTAATGTGTGTCATTTACTCTTGCTTAGTACAAATGTTAAGTATTTGTCACTATTCACTAACATGCAAGTCTAAAATTATCAAGTAAAATAACCTCGTTAGTCTAGTAACAGTGTATGCGATCCTCATTGTGAGGTATCTAGTTCAATTCCCGGGTCGAGCAAAGCGGTATTTTTGTACGAACGTTTTTACGTTCGGAAATGCTCAGCAGCACATCATTTAGAGTTTTGCCCGGCTGGTGGCAATAAATTTACCACAAACACACACCTCTGCTTCAGTTTTCTTGGTAAAATAGGCGTGATGTTATATTATTTAGTAAGCATTATTCCAAAACTGGTGTATACCACCCTTTACTCTACCGTGAAGTATGATTAATGTGCTCCTTCAGATCTATAATAAGTTATTCGGATCACATTTCCTAAGGAATCTACACAGTGTTGGTAATACACCTAATGCATATGAAAATCTTTTATTCATTGTCGGCGGAATATTGTTAATATGATATAAGGTAAACTAGTTAAGGCGAACGTTTCACTCAAAAAAGGACTGTCATAAAAATCTGAAATTAATGAACTATGTCATTCTACACTATACGTAAAATAAATCAGGAAAGACAGTTGAAAATGTTACGTCTTCCCGGCAAAGCTATACTGCACTGATCTTGATGTAAATTGGTATGGAGAAAGTTTAAAGCCCCAAGATGGACACATTCGGTTATCAAGGTTACCAGCAAAATGGTACGCACAAAGACTTGATAAAGTGACATTTTATGTCTACGCGCAATCAGAGATATACGCTGATCAGAAACTCTGCCCTTAATATAGAATGTGTCAGACAGTTAAATGTAAAATGCATTAAGTATTTTGCTTTCTCGAAATGCAAGATTGTAAATGACAACCCTCTTTAGCAGCCGACGTGTTCTAAGTGCAAATGCATTGGCATTTTGCTTTGTCCAGCAAAAGCATTATGTTAACACATAGTGTGGTTTGAATACAATACCTAGGTCATCCACTTATGCTATGGCTGGACTTGGAAATGAAATATATTTTTCTTTACTCGCATTCGCTCCTTTGTGAAAATATTGTCCTTTTGAGATAATTTAAGATCTATTATAATTACCTGTCTTACAATAATGATAGTTCTTAAATTATGAAATATGCATCATCCTATAGTCAAATATCAAACTGCATCAGTTTTTATGGACAGGTAACTAGCTAGATTAAAGGAATATCTGAAGGTCTTGATGGCCTCAAAGGTAAATAGCAGATCAATTTGAAAGGTGCAATATCCATGATGTTCTCAATCATGTTTGTAATCTGCCTGTAATCCATGTACCTAGAACCTTAGTATTAATCACGGAAGGCTGCATTGGCACAATAGAAAGCAATATACAGAGAATTACCCATATAGCCCATTATTAATTTCTGGCGGTATTAGGTTGGCGATAGCATTTGTGCTTAGGAGTCGTGAAGTCAACGTAAAAGACAGTTGGTAGTTTTATTATAAGGAAATAGAGCACATATCGATAAACAGTTCTTTATTTTCCTTTTTTTTTGAAAATGAATTATAGTTATTCAATGATATTATATTTTGGCATTTTAAATCTAAAAGCTGGTTTTAAAAGACCTGTGCGATGAAAAAACTCGGTTTTTATTTAAGTATTTCAGTCTGATACTTCTATAAAAATATTTTACCGCGCCCTCCTGCGATTTTAATGAAATTGTCATAGATGTAGTTATATGACCTAGATTAAAATGACTATAGTAAAAATCAACGCGGGTAGAACCGGGGCGACAGTTAGTCGTTAGGTACATCAATACCAATAAATACAATAGAAGTGTCTGTTTCTAATGGCAGAATAACAATATTTTTTAAGTTGGTATAGTTGTTTGCACGATATTTATGCTTATAATACAGTTTTAAAATTATTGTCTGTCTATCTGTTTGTATCGGCTAATCTTCTAATTGGCTGAACCGATATAAATAAAATATTAGATGCAGGTAACAAACAGGCGCGTTACATAGGCTACTATTTATCGATGTACCTACCACGCAGACGAAACCGCGGGCGAAAGTTGATTTGTTAGATAGCGCTAATCTCGAGAACTACTGAATGAATTTCAATTAATTTTATGTGTTGGATAGTATTACTCTTAATTTAGGTTTTTAGATATTTAATATTATTCTAGACGCCTCGGGAGCAGAGCAGTTAGGTTTAACGCAGGACGATTTTGGAACAAATATAAGTAAATTCAACGAATTCCACGCGCAAGAACGGCGGGTAAAAGCTAGTTGAAAATAAAATTTAAATTCAAAAATACAATATTAAATATCTTGAAGTTGTAAGGCAATCTCGTGGCAATGAAATATAAAGTTGTAGCTCCTTCACATTGAAGCGGAGAGGCGGAGAGGCAGCCAGCAGCCAGGCTGTGAGGCTATAAGGCTGCTCTACGAATTGTGAATAAAACAAATCTGTCTTCTTGGCGTTTAGCTCTTATTTCCATCCACTTCCCAGCTATTTCCCACTTATGGAGCGGTATACGACAAGGGGTGAAGCGATTTTGCTTGAAATAATAAACGACATTAGATATTTCACTAATATAATAATATGTCAAATTAATTGAGTTTTTAGCGGGTTTGATTTGCGTATAAGCAAACATTTATTTTAAGAAATTTTTGTATGCAATTAAAATTGAAAAATAAGATTTCTTCCGAACTCTTCTCCAAGTGGCTAGATTAGGTATAGTAAGAGATGTTTCGTGTGTCAATATGACTTTCAATTTAGAAATCATAGAAATCGCTATACCTCTTACCGTTTTGGGCACTGTACTGTAAGGTACATCAAAATAGTACAACAGTAGTAATAATATTTTAAGTCAGATAGAAAAAACTTAAATCTAATGCTAAATTGATAGACACGCGGCGAAAGGAACGTTTGCTGTTGCCCGAACCGATCGATTGCAACTACTGATTATTGTGTCGAATTTATGTATTTTGTTTACTTCGCTGCGTGTTGATTTCAGCATAAAACTAAAACTATTGCGTTGTACGGGTTTGCTCGTACAGGCACTAACAATAAGTAGCAGCATTTTAAAGGCATTTTTTTATTATATACTTACTCTTACGGAGTTTTATGTTGCTTAATTGTTATTTCAGCAGCCAGCCAGTCTTGCACTGTCAGTGCAAGACTGGCTGCGACTCAGGCGCGACGTATCGCACTCTCTTGATAATGCCTAGACATATAGGCGAAACCGCGGTCGACTAAATAGACCAACATTACGTGAGTAACACCCGTATTTCATAATTTTAATAATGTTACAAACTCACGTCAGTTTTAATAAAAATGGCAAAACATGTAAAACTTATAATTCATACTTTACTATTCTGCATGCAAGCCTATAACTTGTACTGTACACACGTGTTTGACAAAATAAATATCTTTTATCTTTAATCTTTTATCTTTATTTAAACCAATATCGCTTCATATTGGTATAGGCAGCCAAAGTTCTGAGAGGCGCGCACACTAACTACTAGACCAACGAAGCAAAATATTTATCCACTTCATATTTTTATTTTCACCACGCTTCCTCTTAGTATTTGTACCACGCTCGCACCATTTCCCTTGTTCCGCACTGTCATTGAGAGAACACGCCACATCGTCAACTATTCAGATCGCTCGTTCTTCTACACACGAGATTTATCCACTGATTCCTTTATTTATGCTGTAAAATGCCTGAAGATTTGCCGTGTGAAAATATGGTATAAACTTGTACCTACTTGTGTTTCATCCACCGTAATATGTTGACCATCACCAAGAGATCTATAAGAGCTTACTACTTAAGTTCCTACTTACTTCTCAGAGCTGTCAAATATACCAAAAAAAAACCGGCCAAGTGCGTGTCGGGCCACGCGCAGTAGGGTTCCGTAGCTAGTCGTAACAACATATTTCGACTTAAAAGGGATTTACTATCTGTATTAAACAAGTAACATCTTCATACAAGTCATTACTTTCAAAGGTTTTTGTAATTTGCACGAATTATTCTAAGTAACTGCATTTTACACTTTGGACCCCTATTTCTCTTGAACTAATGAAGTGAACTTATCCGCTATAGTTTTCCTTAAAAGTTCATTACATGTACTACCGACACAATTTTTTTCAGATTTTGGGATCCAGTAGTTTAGCTTTTAGAGGGGGGGGGGGACGCTCTACTCGAACAAAAATTTGCTCTTTAAAGTTAATTATCTCGCAAACGGATCTCTAAATCAAAAAACTGTCTTAGCAACCCCTAAACGTTTTTAAAAGTCCTATCTAACAATACCCCACACTATGGGGTAGGCGACAAAAAACATCCCTACTTTACATGTAGGGGAGCTACCCGAAAAAAAAATATTTTTCCAAATTTTATTCTACGACTTTCTTTGTATAGTTAACATACATGTTTATGCAAAATTTCAGTTTTCTATTACCAACGGTTTCGTCGCTATGCCTCGGACAGACGGACGGACAGACAGACATGGCGAAACTATAAGGGTTCCTTGTAGGTACTACGGAACCCTAAAAATGATGGTCAAGCCGTTTTTGAGACGTTCGATAAATCGAACTGTGACACGAGATTTTACATAGCATAACATCATGCGTTATTAGTTATTACCAAGAAGTATGCAGTAGAGGTGTATAACACCCACATTTCACCAGTGATGTTTAGGTCACATGTGATAGGGGTGAGCCTATCATCATCCACAGGGCACTGCTACAACTCCATGCGGCTATTGAGAATTGTAAAAAAAAAATTTGTCTTCAAAACACCCTTAAAAACTAGACTCCTTCAAAAACATATAAACTCAATGATTGAGATAAATGAATGTCCTAGTCCTTACTCTACAGTGGCGCCACGTGGTGATAACTACTGCCTCGGTGAACTGGTAAAGTCATCATTGTTTTTATCTAATTCTATCCATTTCACGGATTCCACTAGCTTTACTAAATCAATTTCGAAAACTTTACGATTTAATATAGAATCCTGACTGAACACGTCGCAAATTTATAGGGTGATAGCAGCCATTATTGGTTGGTGGTCGAAGGCCTTCATCTCTTGACATCGAATGACCAGTTGAATTCTCAGCTATTATCTTCGGTGGCTTTGAATTTAAATTAATTTTATCAAAGAACTAGCCTTTGCCTGCGACTTTTTCCGCGTGGAATTCTACTAATTACTTTCTCGCTATTTCCTACAAAATTGAGGGAAAGATATTTAAAAAAAATCTATTCTTGTTTATTTATGTCCTGTATGGAACCCATGTGCCTTTCATGACTTTTCCTTTAAAATTGATGAACTTGCCATATAAACTTACACCTCGTAATTTACTCTCTTAGGGATAAATTACAAAGATAAATCATATACCAGTTTTTAAGTTAGACCTTTAGCTAAATTACATCCAATTCCATACAGAAGTTTTTGTTGAGAGGAAGAGACAAACAAACATTTTAAATATATTTTTTTTGGCTTCTAAAGCTGTTATAAAGACCCCTCGTATTATTTTTACAAAATAATATGAGTCGAAACGAAATACAATCAGAAGACTCAAATATGCTTTATTGATGTAAATAAATAAACCAAGTCTTGTAAAATCGTATAGCTAGCATTTTATTAAAACAATGTTTATAAACTACTCATTGCTTCTGTATTAAACCATTGCAAAATAGATCTATAAATTTTCAGCCTGTTTATGTTTGTCTAGACATTTTATTGCAGGAAGATGCACTTCCCGCAATAAAATTTACGGTAATAAAACAAAATGACATGAATCTATTCCATTCTGTACAAAGAGATCGTTAACTTGCATTTATGTATTGGAAGATTTTGAAATTATATTTGACTATTCAGTACTTAGATTTTGACAGGCGATTTTTCATTTTAACTAATTTTATATTTTAATTTTGGAAAGAAGCCGCTGGTTAGTAGTTATTTTATGAATAAAATGTATCTTGCAAAACATCTAAAGAAGCAAGCAAACTTATTCAACCGCATTCAACATGGCCAATAATTCGTGGTCACACCCTACATACAGTTTAGTACTACTAAAAACTCCAAGTGATCAGGAACTTTACGACTGCGGTCGATTTTAGAGTAAATACGCCGTTCTAGTCTATTTCCCGGTTTACATTCGGTGGTTACATGTGTTGGTTCGATTTTATGTGAACCTGCGATGTCGTAAATGTGCCACGCATTTGTGCTTGCATTTGAGCACTTGCGATGAGGCTTCATTGATATTTTAGACCCTGCCGCTAAAAACTAACAAGTCCACTTCAATGCGTCTTTTTTCAACGAGGCAAAATAATGCAATTATTACTATTCAAATGTCAGTGTAATAAAAAAATATATTTTAGGTACTTACTACTTATCTAATTCATACTTGTTCCATGTTTCTTTCATAATTTGATTATAAATATTATCTTATAATATTTATTTAAAAAAAAACTCGGATTTTCATAATTTTATCGTCAAAATAATAAAACAAGAAAGTTACATAAGTTTCGTCTTCGGAGAATTTTATTATCTAGCCTTATGAGCGCCTGATGTTAAAATTATAGCAAAATGTTACGCGAGCGAGTTGCTCTTCTCTTTTCTAGGCGCTCTGTAATAGCCTTTTGAACTCGTGGAGCAAAACAAAATTAAAACAATTTCATTGCACTAAAGGAACTATTTAGTGTGCACTAAAACTAAATGAACGGGAGCTTTTTGCATTAAAATATGCGAAATTTGTAATGATGAGAAGCGGGAGTAAAAACGATCATCATGGGTTTTTTTAGGTGGTACATTTTGTAAGTAAGTGTAACGTGCTTTATTATTATTTCTACTTTTGGGCTATAGGAGGAATATATTTAAACTGCAAAGTCCGCCCAATACATTAATTACAAAACTGGTATGACATAACAAATTACAGATTCTCATTATTATATTTGATTCTAAAACAATTTATCCATCATTTTACTACAGGAAGCACTTTAGTAGGTATAAATATTATGTTTAAATATTTAATACCAAATGAAATGAAGCTGAAAAGTTAAAGAAGCGAAGCGACCGCGGACATCAGAACTCTCTCAAGATTTGCCTGAATCGAGATCATTATGTCTTCGTCCCAGCAAAATACCAATTTATTTTTCTTGCTCAGCGAAAATCTGAAGCATCTTGGGACTGCCTAAATTAAAGATTGTGAAAATATTTTTATTTATTTTCCTCTGATATATAAAATAAAACCAAGCTTGGTCGGTCCGTCGGGATTTCCAAATTAAACGGCACTTTTGTTACAATTTGGGATGAATTCCCCCGAAATCAGCTTTGTGAGTTCGCTCTATCCAATTTTCGGTTACTTTGATGTTGATAATTAAAATAATGAAACAAGATTTATAGCTCATGTTAACTCCCAATACGCAATCAAATTTAAACACAGAAGAATTAACTTACCTATCTATACATACTAATATTATAAAGCTGAAGTGATTGTTTGTTTGCTTGAGCATTGTATTCTGCGGGGCTACTGGTCCGATTAAAAAAATATCTATTAATTTATTGATGTAGGCTATATGCCAATGAAGTATGTTGCAAAAGGAGGAAAATTATTTAATTTCTGAGCTAACATCACGCTAAATGTGACGGGAGCGAAACAGTACCGTAAAACGCGGGTAAAACCGTGGCCAATAATGATAAGGCATTCCAAGGACAACAGCTGGACAAGGATGGTAGACAAAGTCGCGGGCAGCAGTTAGTAATTAAAATGTAATGTAACAAGTTTTCTAGCTCATGTTAACTAACGCAATCAAATAAAATAGGAGCTTAACTGATTATAATAAATTTTCTTAATTATTTCTACCAGTTTTGTAACTAGTTTGATGGTGTTTAAATTATTTAATTGCGGTAAGTTGGATGTTGTTAGCTATAAACGGCGTACAAGGGCTTTTGATTGGTTAATTACTACTGTGTTTATGCTTTTTAAATTCTGATTAATAAAATAATAATTAAGTTAAATCATTTGATGTAATATTAGTGGCTTTAATCAGTCAAAAATAATGAGTTTATGGACGCTTGGACTTCGTGAATTCTTTGCATTATCGATTTAAGTATCTAATATAACTTATAATTAATATAATCTTTTTTAGGTATATTGGGTTAGATGCTCTATTTTAAGGTCTTAATTTGGGCAAAATAAAGAATTCTGGGACCGTAGAACTTTTCACGAGTTTATCCGCTGTATTCTTACCAATTTGTTACAAATTATTTAACGAAATCATAGAATTATTTGTAGATCTTCTCTACCCTCACCGTTACATCAATGGTAAACTCCTTCCAGAATACTTAATACTTCATAAAACTAATAACTCCGTTTGTTTGTTTCAGGTACATATCATCTCTGCTTACCCCCGTACACAAACAAGCATATCGACCGTCCCCTAAGGGATGGTCCGAGATGATTGAATTTGTAGACACGTGTAGTGCCGGTGTTGTTGATCGACTACAGTCGAACATAGCCGAGTATAGTCGACTACTCGACTAACGTGAGTAAAGTGTACGTGAATACTCGACTAGCGTTGAAAATGTTTGAAACTGGAATTTTTATGACGACATTTAGTCTATTTTTTATTTACTCACAATACACATAAAACATATTAGTAGGTGGCTGTATTTTCTGCCACTAATCTATTTTTGGTGGTTAGACCAAGCCTCTGTTGCTATTTTATAACCGACTTCAAAAAAAAGGAGATGGTTCTCAATTCAATTGTATTTTTTTTTTTCATGTTTTTTTCTACGATGACTCAAAGACGCCTGAACCGAATTCTTTGAGAATTCTTTTTTTGTCTGATAGAGTATACTTGTCCAGTGGTCCATAAACTTTCATGACAGTTAATTTAAGCCCTACAATAAATATATTTATTTTCTTGGTGCACAGAGAGATAGACAAGCAAAAAATAGATACGCTCGAAAAATTCCTACCTAGTCAAGTTGAAATGTTGTAAAATAAAACTACTCTTCCTAAACTACACCAAATTTACATAGCAATATCCACCAAAATTCCCTCTTAAAGATCACAGCTCCGATACAAAAGTACTACAAACTAACTAGTGTTTATCTGTCCGTCTGTCTGTCCCGGATTATCTCCGATCGGCCTTAAGTTTTCGACGGAACCCGATGTCCGACTAAAAAGGTTTATCTTTCAACAGATGAAGTAGTTTGGGTTGTAAGGGATTGTATGATTAGGGAAAGTAGTTTCTTATATTATTATGTATGCGGAATTATGTAAGTGGAAGAATAAGCTTTAAGTTGAAAGCTTCTTATTATAACAAGCGAGGTTTTACCTAAATGAATAATTTTACAATAATCAAAATCGATAATGCACTAAAAAGTAAGAAATACTTAAGTAATATTTAACATCTCGCCTCATATGTGTTTAACTTGAAAACATACAGTAAATAGCCTTAAGGTGCCTAAATTCAAAGAATTATCCCCTTACGCCTAACCGTTGAGGAGTTCTGTCTTCCAGCATCAGCTCAGCAACATGAAATGCTGACTGCTAGATGCAAATATCTGAGTAACTATAGGTAATATAAAAAAAAAACAGTGAAAGCCTTTAAATTTGAGGGCAACCGCCCTCAATTTTTCTAGGATTCCATCATCAGACCGTGACTTGATGAGCTACTATGCAAGTATACTCTTTCAGACAAAAAATAATTTCTTAAATCGGTCGAGGCGTCTTCGATTAATAGGAGAACAAAAAAAATTCAAAAATACAATCTATTTAAGAACCTCCTCTTTTCCTTGGAAGTCGGTTAAAAAAATGAGGCCAATGGTTTTAATGCAATAACATTGGACACGGTAATAAGTTAAATAAGCATTCGGCTGCCGCCATGCCCCGTGGTTAAGTGGTCTATCTTTAAAATAATGTCGATATATGTCACTCGGGAATACTCAAGCTTCCTATCAGCAAGTTCCCCATTTGCATTTAAGGAGAATAGTGATATTTATTATTGTATTAACTTTTTTACTCTACATTGCAGCCATAAAAAACTTCACTCACTAAGTTATCTTACTTGTTTAATTCAATACAAATACCTGCAATAACCAAAAGTAGTTTACAATCCAAAGTGGCCCATTCCCAGCGCTGGGCAGTGGTAGTCCGAACTACTTGAATTGGTTTAAACGTATTGGATTGTCTTACAGCCATTTGCTAACATTTCTCCTATTCACTGAAACTTTACCAAGTTTCAGTTTAAAGATGTATGGCCACTAGATGAGGTGTGGGAATTGGGAGGTTTTAAAAGCATTCGATTTATTTGATGTTTGGCGTGTAATAACATTACATAATATAACATCACGCCTATATGAAGGGTGTGGCAGAGGTGTACAATTCCCACAATTCACCTGTTATGTTTTGAGAGTAATAGTTTTAGAATGTTTTTGATAAAAAAGTGTTTTTTTGCAACAATAACAACACCTGACAGTAATGCGTGAGACGTGAATTTAGACTTGGGCATTGTTAAGACTATTATATAAATTGTTCAAACTTTTTTATTTTTCTGCATTGAAAATTCATAATGCGGGTAGATTTTACGTTTTAATGCAATTAATGTATTCTATCCAGTAGTAAGTTGCAATTATAGCCCCTGAACGTACACAAACAATCACTTTAAATACGTAAATACACTAGTACTAGTAATATTATATCACGAACATATTTTTTTTTTTAGCCCTTGTTGTCCCACTGCTAACAAAGGTCTCCCCCATAAAGATAATATATAATATATATAACATATATAACATAAAATATATAACATACATAACATCACGCCTATATTACCCAGAAGGTTGTGGCAGAGGTGTACAACACCCACACTTCACCTGTTATGTTTTGGTCCCATGGGTGAGCTTGTTTTCATCCACCGGGCACAATTCTAACTCTGTGCTGCTTTTGTGATATTTTGCCCGACCCGAGAATGGAATTAAGATCTCGTGCTGAGGAAGCATACGCTAACCACTAGACCAACGAGGCAGTCACATCAAAATCTAATTTTTTAATCCAAATAAATACTTAGTGCGCCTACCACATCTAGTTCCAAACCATCCTTGGCATTAATTAAGTAGAGTCTGTTAATAAATCGCGAAGTTTTCACTCGAGTCGGATAGATTGTAGAGTTGGTGGTAGAGACGAACACGAACGCCCCAGATTTATGCTCTATTATACTCTACTCCTCTCTACCGTGGTTACAAACTTATTTTTCTTTATTACTTTGTTGAATATAATTAATGCTGCCAGAGTAGATTTACTTGTAGAGAAAAGAAAAATGTTGTTGATTTTTTTCTAGTTCGTAACTTCATTAAAAGTTTGTATTGTTTTAAAACCTTACAATATTAAATACGAAAGGCACTGACTTTAAATCTTTCACAGGTAAACCATTAAACATAACTGGATAAAATTTCGTTTGAGATAGTTGACGTCCTGGAGCAAATATATCTATCTAATAGGCTTCTTAACTATACTTTTAACTGAAATACAGACGAGTTTTTAAACAGATTTGCCATTTCATATCTCATAGAGATTGAAAGACCTAAAACTGAAAAAAAGGTGTAAAATTATACTTTTATTAAAATTTGTAAAAGCACTTACTTTTAGGCACCAGCTTAACGAAATCGAGAGTCACAAAGCTTCTAGAAAATGACTTGGAAACTGTACAATTATGTAGATGTCCTACAATATCACCTTCAGGAGAGTGACGGCAGTAAAAACGTGCCGAATCGTGAGAATCTCGAATTTTCAACGATTCAAGAATTATGCAAAGATTTTTTCATAATCAATTTTATCTTTTTCAACAAGGGTGTAAATATCTGTAAGCGCAGAGAGCCGAGAGGCGCTTAGGAAATGAAGAAATCCGGTCCGAGGGAGGCTTTAATAGAATTCAGTTTCCCCACTCCTCCCGCCGTTTACCCGCGACATTATTTGGTGGGAATTCTTCCTAAAAATAACTTACAATTTTGGTAAATTAATGTGGATGCTAGGGGACGATATCGGTGTATGTTATTGAAGCTCTATTACTGAGGTTAGACGTGCTTTTTTTAAGCTTACGGGTAATATTTTGTAAATACAGAGTGCTTATATTTTTATATTGCTTAAGATTTATCTCTATCGAGAGAACACTGAGTATCTTGTAAGGAGACACCATTATATGTAATGGGAGATAACATATAATAGCGCCACCATTATATGTATGTAGGTGTAGTAGATACACACAGAAATTATTTTGAAGCACTAATGTTATAGCATCATATAATATGACTGGTGCAATGAATTAGATTCGGATAGCGTTTCAAATTCTGTTGATATTTTTTACATTAAAATAAACTCCATAATAGATCATCATGTTTCTTCGAAGAATATTTCCTCCTCTAATAAATATCCCTCCTGGTATTCTAAAGGTTTGATTAAAATCATTAAGCAGAAATTAAAATTTCACAGAAGATGGAAGGTCTACGGTCATCAGGCAGATTATGACACTTTCTCGGAACTTCGTAAACAACAAAAAGATGCCCAAACCTTTTGTTATAACTCATTTTTAGATAGATCAGAGTGCATCATTAGTAAAAATTCTAAATATTTCTGGACCTTTATTAAATCTAAGTTAAATTCAACAGATTTTCCTAATACAGTGTTTCTTTCTGATCGTTCTGCCAAGGAGGGAGCGGATATTGCTGAACTTTTTAATACTTATTTCGTTTCTGTTTTTGAGGATCCTACAGCCTCTGTGGCTCTTAATACTACCACAAACTGTTCACAAGTGGATATAAGTTGCGTTCCAATTACTCCCACTATTACGGAAAAATATTTGAAAGGTTTGAGTATTAGTAAAGGACCTGGCCCTGATGGGATTCACCCTATATTTTTACGTAATTGCTATAAAACCTTAGCTATTCCTCTTTCTTTTATCTTCAATCTATCTCTGAAAAAAGGGGTCATGCCTGATCGCTGGAAAAAAAGTTACGTGGTTCCTATTCTTAAGGGTGGAGACAGATGTGATGTTAAAAACTATCGCGGAATTTCAAAACTTTCAATCATACCTAAAATGTTTGAAAAAATAATTTATGATACCATTTATCCGTGTGTTAGACAGATTTTAATTCCTAATCAACACGGTTTTGTTGATAGGCGTTCTACAGAAACAAATCTATGTGAAATGGTCGATGTGGTAACAAAGGCGTTAGATGATGGGCTTCAGGTGGACGCTGTGTATACCGATTACTCCAAAGCATTCGATAAAATTTCACATTTGACATTACTTAACAAGCTAGCCTGTATCGGCATACATGGCGACCTTCTGAGGTGGCTCGAATCTTACCTTAATAATAGAACCTAGGCAGTTTCAATTAAAGGTTATTTATCTAGTTTTGTTCCTGTTACATCTGGTGTTCCCCAGGGCTCGCACCTTGGCCCTCTCCTCTTCAACATTTTTATTAATGACGTTATTTACTCAATTGTAAATTCAAATTGTTTACTATATGCAGATGATACAAAAATTTATCGAATAATTAATAATCAAAATGACTGTGCTCTTCTCCAAAAAGATTTAGATAACTTAGGTATTTATTGTTTAAAGAATGGACTTACAATCAATACTGATAAGTGTTATATTATTAGTTTCACCAGAAAATCCAAACCTGTACCTTTTGATTATAAAATACTTGATACTAGCTTAAAAAGAGTTGAGGAGGTGCGAGACTTGGGCGTGATCCTTGATAAGGAGCTCACCTTCAGAGCCCATTACGATCAAATTATTACTAAGTCATATAAAATGTTGGGATTTGTTCTGAGACAGGGCAAGGAATTCAGAAAAGCGCGTACTTATATGATGCTATATAACGCTTATGTCAGATCGCGTCTTGAATATGCATCTACGGTGTGGAATCCACATTACAATATACATTCTTATGGTATAGAACGAATTCAAAACAGATTTAAGAAACATCTTGAATATCGTAATAACTTCGATCCAACCTTTGGTTTTCAATCGAGCAAGTTGGTATCTCTCACGGATCGCCGCTCCCACAGAGATGTAATCTTCTTATATAAAATTTTAAATAATGTTATTGATTCTTCATATCTCCTGGGCAATATAGGTTTACGTTGTAGGAGACCAACCTCACGAAGTGTTGTGGTTTTAGATGTTCCGTACGCTAGAACCTCACACGGTAAAAACAGATTCATAATACGGGCGTGTAGCTGTTACAATAATAAATTTAACGTTATTGATATTTTTCATGAAAAATTAAATAAGTTTATTTTACAACTATTTTCTAATGCGGAATAACTCTAAAAAAATTATTTAGGTTACTTTTATTATATATTATTTAATGTTCTATTAAATGTGTTAAATCTTATATAAGATATATATTATGCGAATATAAATACAAATATTATATTTATTTATATATTATCTTCTTAAATTGTTAAAATTGTAATATTTATTATTTATCTGTGCGATTAATTAAGCCGTCGAGTGTAATTTTATTATTAGAAACTTTGTTGGTGACAGTGTTAATTATGTATGTGTTGGTAATTGTTCTTAATTATAATACTGTTTGTTTCTTGTACCACAATAAATAAATAAATAAATAAATAATTTAACTGACGACATAAACTTTTTCATAAATGTGGCCCCGCTTAGAAAATACCAAAACTTAAGCCAATATTACCAATGGTTACTAAAAGTATATTTTGACCACAAATACAGCCTTCTTTTCATCACTGTGCCACTCGACGTCATCAGAAAAATGTCCCAACGAATACGAAAAACTCAAATATCCTTGTAAGCATCCCTTTTAACCCGCCCGAGTTAGCAATAATAAGTCTCCGCGATTCAGGAAATTGGCACAACCAGATAAAAGAGTTCTCCGGGGAAAAATCTGCTTGAAACCGGTTTCTTCCGGAATGAGCTGCCGCTAACCGGCTTTAACTGCCTTGTACTAGTAGTTTGGAAGAGTTGAACAATGTTTTCAGGTCTTTTATGTCGGGAAGAGGAAAAATTAGGTTGATTTTGACTTTTGTATTGGTATTTTTTTGCAATCACGGGTGTGATTTTGATTATAATTTGGGTGGGCTTTATATGTCTAAAATGTATGTTTCTAACATCCCCGTGACTCATAAGTAATTCCTAGTGTAATATCACCCAGTAGCGTGTACCAGAGATGTATAACACCCACATTTCACCTATTACGTTTACGTCCTGTCCTATGTGATAGGGGATGAGCCTATTGCCATTCTCTAGCCACAATTACAACTTGGTGCGGTAACTATTCAAAAAAAAATTAACATATCGCTCTCCGCGAAATTCACTAATCTTTTGACAGTATGATGCGAAATCGAAAAACATTTAATTCGACTGTTTCTTAGTATTAGATAACTAAATGCTATACAAAAAAAAAACTATTGGCACATTTTGTGACATTTTCTTTGAACCGTTTCTTAAGTCTCAGTTAAGCAGTTCCAATCTATAAATGGTTAAAGTGGTTGTTGTGGCTAAAGCGGGTAATCCCCGTCGTTATGCCGGTTCGCCCCGGGCTTAAACCTTCATTCTATAAATTAGCGAATTTCAGCTATACTTATACATCAAACGACTTACTTACATTTTCTGAAATGGTTCAGTATTTATTTTAGTTTCTTCCTTGAGACTTTCGTATAATGAAATTACAATATTACCGCAGTTTTATAGAGTTAGAGGAAGTTTTCATAAATTTCATTTTTGCTGATTTCCTTTTTTACTGCTTTTATTATGATAACTCATAAACACAGTAAAAAAAAAATATTTAGAAATTTTAAGGTCCTATTTCACAATTGTTAAATGAGAAAAACCTTCAGTTAAATTTTATCTTTGCTGAATTTTATATTCAGTACATTGACACAATTCAAACACAGCAGTATCTCAAATTTATTTGTGTTATACCCTTTAAGTAACGTTTGCTTATTTATTGTGAAACAGGGCTTAAAACTTTTTTTGCAAGTACCAAGTATAACCAGAAAAAATGTATAATGTATTCACAAAAACATATTAAACTCCAAAACAAAGCAAGAGGTAATTAAAAATACTCAAGCAATCCCCAAAGAAAGCATAGCATAACGATTGTATAGTCCCAGAGCGTAATTGCCACTGGAACGTCGCCAAGACGAAACAGCGCTTAGACTATGTCTTGTTTGACGATTTATTGAACGTTCCGGTTTGTTATAATGTGAACTTAATGTCCGCTATTCAATATGGGATCGTAGGGCAAATATGGGATTGGAAAATGAGATTTTTTTTAGTTATTTGTGATCTTTTTAAATAATAATTAACAATGTTTAGAGTGCATCTAAATGGCACTGTTTTTTTTTATACCACAGCTCCCATAGCGAACGAACGTGTAGTCCACCTGATGGTAAGTCGAGTACAGCCCATGGATATCAACAATGCACAAAAGCAGATTATAGATGCGTTACTGCAGCTGAGGACTACGGTGTTATGCCTCATGTGCCAGTAATTTCAGGGCCTGATCTCACCACCAAACTCCAGTAATGGAAGCACTACTATTTGGCGGCAGGTTAAAGGTGGTGGTGCTGCCGCCCTCGAGCTCATTCACAAGAACTCTACCACCAGTAGTCTGTGTCTCTAAATTTTTACTTCTTCTGCAGTTACTTAACTTATGTATAACTAACTTAACCTTACGGCAACTAAACAAAGTTTCACGAGTGTGACGTCTAGACTCATTTTCATTATAACCATTTTTTTTTATATAAATATAACCTTTCATTGAAAACTGTTTTTTTATAAAATAATAATTATTTATTATTAACTAATAAATTAAAATATTATTTTTAAAAAAAGTCAAGTGCCTTCATATACATTGCAATCGCAAGAACAATATGCGTTATACGTCGATATTTTTTTATGAAAGAAAACATACAATTTCTTCTAACTACAAAATTAGCAGAGGGCGTAATGTAGGAAATTAGCTAACAGTCCAATCGATGATAAGTCTGCCCACGAACATTAGAAAATATTGTTAGTACGTTGTAAAATCAACTTCCTTGGGCTACATTATTAAAAATCATGTTCTGGCTCTTTTACAAAAACTCTCTTATCTTAAAATCCTGCCATTAAAAAAGATATTTCGTAAAGCGGTCAAGCGTGATCGTTTCCATTATATCAAGGCCGATCTACGTTTTGTTCTTACATCGTTTATCCCTTAAACCTCCACAATAAAGAAATTAATCTGCCTGAAGATTACTCGCCAAAATTTATTTTCTTATAAAGTATTATGGAGTAATAAAGTATCGGGATTTTGGATGAGGCATTATATTATGTTATTAATAAATCTGTCTCTGAGCTGAGGCTTAGGAAATGATAATTAATTTGTCAATTCGTGGAGCAGTTTTAGGGTTTTATTTTATGGTTGAATTCAGAAGGCGAACTGCTTTATATTTTTCTTGTTAATTCAGCACCAATGTATTCTTCATTTTATTTTAATATATGAACAGAACAAACTATTAGTCTAAGCTCTGAAGTTATTAAGTCTATAAAACGAATTTCCCTTAAAAAGTACGAAGTACAAAAAGTTGCCTTAATATGCAACTGAAAGGCTATTTTTATAGTATTGATTCTAGGCTATAAGCCACTTGTGCGCCAAAGTCCGTACAGTTAGCTTGTGCGTCACGGACTAACATTCAACAGTGTAGATTAGTCCACACATACTCATAAACTTGCATAGTTATAATACTTATATAATGACTATGCAAGTGTATGTGTATGTGTGAGGATTAACAACTGTAAAGAACTCATAATATTACATACCCTAGACCAGGGATCGCGAACCAATAGCATGCCACCACAGATAGATCGCAGCATTATCAAATTTGTGCTAAAAAATAATAGCACGTGCATCAATAAAAGTTCGCTATCTCTTTCCTAGACTATAGCTACCATTAAGTATTCAGTACCTAAGCGTACTTATCATCTTACATCCCAGTCCACTCTCCTTAATTTTACGATTTCTTACTAATTGCTGATTTTCTAATTAATCACAGGAGACTTCTTTGATTAATAGGCTATACCAGGAGGTAGGGAGAAGCAAAAGGGGGGGGGGGGGTTACAATGATTTAGCGATTTTGCCATTCTACAGCTTACCATTTTCAACGGCTAATTAATAAGTAAGTGTCAAGTTTCAGAATTTAAGAAGTTGTACTGTTTTTAAGAGCCTTTGAAATTTTGGAAGGGTGACAATTGGGTTTCGAGTTATTGTTGGGAATTTTTGGTGTAAAAATGTTTTAGGTTACTTTGTATTTTTACAGCAATATATTTTTAATCGGACTACATTTACTTTTTACGTAATCGCCTTCAATTGGACCTTTATAAAGCTCACAAATTTGTCTATCACATTAAAATCTAAAAATTCTCGAAATCAAGATGATAACTTATGATTTACGATAAACTTAACAGTTATAATTATTCTAGAAATGTGCTGACTAGTCGGCCAAACCCATAAGTACTACTACTATTTATGTATTGCACATTTAAAAACAAATCAATCTAATAATTCTTAGGATTACTCCGCATTCACATAAGTATCTACTTTTCGTGAAATTTGTTCCAAATCATTTACGTCAGCACTTATCCCCGTTCCACAAAACCATTGACACATCTTCAAAATGACGCTCCATCCACTGAAATTACATCGAAAAAATCTAAAAGAAGATTTCTACCTTTAGAACAACTTTGCCGAACTCCAATTATGTTAAAAGCTAATTAACTTAAAGCACTCAGTAATTATTAAAAAGCGAAATTGGAGGAACCCACTTATCGGAGAAAATTAGAAGGTACAACCCTAGCAAAAAAGTGATTAACCCTCAGATGCTCTACGGGGCCTCAAGATACCCGACCGAGAAAAAAAGACTCGAAAGAAAAATCTGGACGCAGTGATTCTCTAATAAAAATTTAGTGCAAACTTAGTGATATCCAAATGGAAATGGAAAAAGCCAGCTGATACTACGACTTACGGAGAGTGGAAACTGCTAAGGCCTCAAAAAGGTCTAAGGCCACAAGAACGCTCGGGAACATGGCCTGGGCGCCCCCGCATTGGCCTTGCGGGGGCGAAGAAGCAAGGCCTAGTAGACGTTTGGGAGAAATTTGTTACCAAAGGAGTGTGTTTTGGGTGTGGAGGTGACTGGGGGTTTAATGGAGGGTTGAAGGTGCACGTGGACAGTTCGGAGTATACGGGTTATAGGTACTGCTACAGTAGGCCGGGGTACCGGCAGAAGGCGAGGTCCTGTGAAGATGCGAGATTCATACATATCAACTTTATTTTGTTGGCGGAAGCCAAGCACTTCGAAAATGTGAGTATTAAGGATATTGGTTTTTTTGTTACAATTATTGTTTTGTTTATTTTGTTGTGTTTGTTTTCACTTAAGTCATGTGGGCTGGCAATAGTGGGTTAAAAAAGTTCAATCGACATTTAAGGGTTAGATTTACTAAATTAAGAAATTACTTGAATATTACTATTTATCCACTACTTATTTACCCTATACCTTTACCACTATTTATCCAGAATCTGGACTCTCTACACAAACTGAGTTTTTCCGCTTTGCTCAAGGCATAAATTATTTTAACATAAAGGGAGTTCGTCATCGTCAACACATTCAAAATTATAGTTATATTTTCTCAAAATTCAAATGCATTTAATCTCTTGGAACAAAATGAAAGCCTATCTTAATGATCACAAATATTATTCATACCCATACATCAAAACATGAGCAAACGTCAAGAGAGCGTTACTTACGATAATGTAATCAAACATTAATTTCATCCCTTAAACATTCACCCCAATTCGACCCAAATCAAATAACAACCTTACCCTTCTCAAAGTAAGATTCATTTTCGTTTGACCCTAATTCGGAATTGACTTTCTGGCGCTACCATATAAACTTTAGTACGTTGAATTAAGGTTGGTTTTCGGTTGTTTTTGTCTCGTCAGTAATTAGATATGAAACAGGCCCGCTTGACACGATTAAGGTCGAACGCAGACGGAGTCGCGGGTATTAATTAACTTTGCTCCTTATGAGCCGGCGTGATGCTATATGCTGCAAGTTCAGAGGTTAAAAGATTGGATTGTGCTACATTTCTATGTAGGTCCCTTTGGAATTTGTAGAAAAGAGCAAGATGTAGCAATTAACGTCTTGAAGGGTTTGTATGGGATTACCGCTGTTTCTTAATTGAGCTGATGTTTACGTGATAAATAGCCTAGAGATTTTTTGAAGGTGTTTAAGGAAAAAATCTCTTTTGCCTTCTTTGCTGAGTATCGTATAACATTATTTTTTTATTTGGTTTATGAAGTATTTTATTGCAACTGCTGATACAAGGCAATACATTTTTTTTGGGAAATCTTAGTCTTTCTTATTGTTAAAAAAATATTATTTATCATTAAGGCAAACATGTTTTTTGCTTAAGCTTGTTTAAAATACCTTTAATACCTTGAAAGTCTATCTAATAATTACCATACACGAACCATCTCTGCCGGTATTCACAGTACAGATAAAGTAAAACTCAATCTCTTGTATTTTCATTACATTTACATAAATTTACGTGATGAAAGCTAACGCGTGTTTACTTTACTTACATTATACTTACAAATGAGCAAATTGTATTTGAAATTACAAGCATTTATGAAGACTGGGTTTGGTATATCGTAGATATTGAAAAATTTTGGCAAGCACTAATATAATACATTGTTGTAATGTGGTAGGCCGTGGCGCAATGGATAAGGCATCGGTCTTACGATCGAGAGGTCGTGGGTTCGAATCCTGGCCATTATACCACGGACGTGAACTTCCTCCTAACACAAGCGAATTAAGCTTAGCTGGAGGGCGTTAACAAGAATACTAGTAATTTGTATTTGCAAATTACTAGTAAAATAATAAAAAAAAAAAAAAAAAAAAAAAGTGTTCAGACCTGTAAAAAACGAGCTTTAGTCCTAATTTCACAGGTGTTAGAAAAACCTTATTGGCAGGATAAGCATATAACACTCATAAATAACAATTACAGCTGTACTAAGAAACAGTTGAATAAGATATGGGACCGGCAGGATTTGAACCTGCGACCTTACTGCACACCGGGCAGCCGCTTTAACCATCCAGCTACGGTCGCCTCTTACCAGAACCCTAAATTTCTCAACTGTATGACACGTCATTTCGTGACGTCACGTTCATCCATTTGTTCCTATCTTAAGTAGGATACAAACCACAACTGTTTCTTAGTATAATTTGCTAAGCATAGCTAAGTGCTATAATAATAATCAATTAGAAGTTAATTACAGCTGTGTTCTTTATTCGAGTGTTACTTGCGTCACTTTTATATGCGGTCAGGTTCTATGCTATAGGTCGGATATAAACTATCCGGAATCCCTGAAATTAGCCCTTAGTGATGGTTAGTGGTAACTACAACTAAAAACTTTATTTAAATGACGTAGTAGAGCTCAGACATGTAGATTGTAAATGCATCGCCCCATCTAAAAACTACAGCTTTGTGCCTCGTACATTGTTCACAAGAGCTCTACCACGCACCACATAGAAAGCAGTACCCATAAACCTGCCTATATTTAACATTTAGTTTAACACACATTGTGATATATTTTTAACGGAGTTAATACAGCGGTTCCGTACTATGAATATTAAAGCGCAAGTCACGATTAATGGCCCAGGTGGAAAAATAACTCACATATGTGCATTTGAGGAAATTGTAAGGATATTAATGTCAGCCGAGCATTTGTAATCGAGATATAATAGAGTACAGCTAATTTATGTATTTATTTTATTTAGTCTGGTTAGGCAGCTATGTTCCTGTTTTAATCTTTTACTAGTAAAAGAGGCATTAAAATCTTATACTTCGTAGATGGCAAAGCCTTTATTTAGCTCAATTAATGAATAAAAGAATATTAAGTTTAAATAGCTTTAATCTGCAAGCTCGATGGCTACATAGAATATATTTATTTTATTTCTTTGGTTTTTTTTAAACTACGCCTGCTCTAAGTATAACTCCTGTGTCGCGCTGGTGTTCACAAACATACATTTTACCAAACAAAGCACAACCAGAGTCAGAACAGAGTCCAGAAAATCTATGCGGATCACACAAAGATTTGTCCCGTGTCCGCCCCCAAAATTGACCAACGCCGCTTTAACCACTACGTTAACTGTGCAACTCACTCAAAATTAAAAAAGAAGGATAGTGAGCTATGTAATATTAAAGTTGAAAAATTAAGAATCCAGCAGGACTCGAACCTGCACCCCCTGGGTATACGCCCCAAGTGCTTTGCCAATTCAGCTATGGATTCGTATGCTGCTAGACTCGAAATCTTTTGTGCCAGCGTCAAAGGTATATAAAAAAGGCATGGCAAAGCTAAAATTTGCTTTAAAATATTACAAGGATAGTGAGATTAACTTAGATCTAGAACGAGAAAGATTAGATAAACTAAAAGCGCAGGATTTAGTACTGAGCTTAAATTTAATGGTGAAAATAAATCAGGTCAGCTAACTGTGTCAATAAATACATGGAATATTGACTGAAACCTCGGGAAAGCTTTCATTATTTACTGTAGTAAATTCTCGATACCGTCACGAGCCAAAAATAAGAAAAATTCAACCCCAGCGCTAGGGTGTCCACAAACGCGACTAATTGGTCGCAACGCAACCGCAGTCACCACAACTTACAGAAGTGCAGATGGCTCTGGACGCATTGGAATACTCATTTAATTTAGTATTTATTTATTTGTAGTTTGGTACACGCAAAGCGCACTCTCACTGACAGCCTCGGTGCTAGGGCCTCGGACGGACGAATATGGCAAAACTGCTTGCTTGTAGGTACTACAGAACCCTATAAACTAAGCAACTTCTGTTTACAGACTTCACAAATCAGGTAAAAATACAAAAATTGGATAGGCAAAGACCTGCAAGCTCTGAAATTAACTACTTGCTATGGTGTTTCCCCAGCGCGACATCATGTCCTTCAACGAACGAGTCAATCCTTCCACAGTAAGCAAACATTTGACATTGGCACTGGTGTAGCAGAAGTCCATGAGCAATGGCCATCATTTAACATCAGATGAGTCGTTAGCCCGCCTTCCATCCCAAGCAATGAAATAAGGCACTCCCATATCCCAGATACGTAGTATACGTACACATAAAACAAACTTGTAACCCCTATTACTTAGTGAGCCATCTGTCCTCCTCCGTAGTTACTGCGGCGACTAATAGCGTTATCTCAATCAAGCAGCGACTGCCAGTCTCGTCCACAGTCTATTCTATATTCTACCGTGTACAGTTCTACAGTGTACAGTCTACAGTAACTGTATGCAGGGTGTCCCACGGACATGCCACATGGAGCACAAGAATCTTAAATATTGCAGATAAAAGTTTTTATTTTATTTATAAAAACAATTAAAACTGCATTCAAAGTTTTTTTAAAATAGTATGCATACTCAAGCGGGAATTGAACCCGCCTTAATCCAAATAAATATTATCCTCTATTTTTAGGGCTAAAATCAGTAACGTCCATCAATAGAATCAAATTTATCTAAAAAATACCGTAGGTAAAAAAAACTGTCATTGTCACTGTCAAAAATTCAATGATATCAGACTTTTTTTTAAATAAACTTAATTACCATTTCTTATAATAGTCACGGTCAATTAACAAAAAAAAAAATAATTTATGTCTTAAAATGATAAAGTTGTGTAATTCAAAAGTTGGGTTAGATATACCTAAGTAGTTCATTCATTTAAAAAAATCAAAGTTCATGGCCGCCCTTTCATTTAAACGACCTATTTATTTTGAATTATTTGATCATTGTCGCTATCAATGGACCATAAAATTATGTTATGATATTTTTTTAGATTTGAGCTGGTTCAAATTGCCGGTGATACAAGCAAATTTTCAAAATCTTTGAATTCTATTTCAGTAGTTATTTAAAATAAAAATGAAGTCGTTTTTTAGTTAAATCTTATCTACAATATTTAAGATACTTCCCCTCCCACCCTGTATAGTATGTGAGGATGGTATTCCTTGTTAAGGAAATATCGGTAGAATTTTGTTATGTATGCTGTGAAAAAGTCAGGTTATGCTCATGTAATGTATGGTATATGACGATGCTTAGGAATTCATAGGATCTTACCTGAATAGTAGCAAAGATATCGGAGGTTTGGTCTCTTTACCTTTTTTGGAGCTTTCTAAAAAAAACTGTGACGTTGGTCTAGTGGTTAGCGTATGCGCCTCTCACCGCGATGCCTCGGGTTCGATTCCCTGGTCGAGAAAAGTGTTATTGTTATTGTTATTTGTGAACTTTCCGTCAGGAAATCCTTGATAGCTGCACGGATTTGAAATTGTGTCCGGTGAATGGCGATAGGCTCAACACCCATCCCATGAGACTTAAGCATAACAGGTGAAGTGTGGGTATTGAACACCTCTGCCACACCCTTCTGGGTAATATAGGCGTGATGTTATGTTATGATACAGACTCTTGGTCGCTTAAGTTAAGTTTTTCTTTAACTTACTTCTACATTACATTTTGAAGAATTAAATCCAGAGGTACACCTCTGGATTTAATTCTGCAAATTCATAAACATACAGAAAAAGCAGGTTTTGCCTGGTGGATCACGAAAGACTGAACCCCTATCACATGGGGGTAGGCACACGAGCGCGAGATAGATATAGTCACGTTTTGTCATATTTTTTATGGCCAAAACGCGACGAAATCCATCTCGCGCTCGTTTACTTGCCCGAAATGGATCCAAACTTATCAAGTGAAGTGAGGGTGTTGTATTACACACCTCTGCCTCATCCTTCTAGGCAATATAGGCGTAATGTTATGTTACTTCTCATTACTTAGGAAAAACTACCCAATAATATATAATCAATTGAATAAAATATCACCCATCACTTACCAACAAATCATATGCAACAAATTCCTACGACCCTCGAGCCCTCAGTACTCAAGTCACGTGGCCGGTGCACGAACTACCCCTAAGTGCATACCCATCTGAGCATATTGAATATTTCTCGTATTGCCAATATAAAACTTGTGAATTTGTGTATATGAATGTTGTGGAATAAGTTGTGTTTTTGCACTATGTAGATTGTAGTTACACGATGAAACATAACATCACCCCTATATAACCCAAAAGGGTGAGGCTGACGTGTATAACACCCATTTTTAATCTAATATGTTTAGGTTCTATTTAGCCTATCGCCATTCATAGAATACACAATTACAAAACCGTATTGCTTTTGAGAATTTCCGGGCGGAAAATTAAACCCGAGAACTCCACTTGAGATTAGTGTGCCCAGCAAGAGTCTTGCAAGTCTTGCAAGCCACGAACACACGAACTTCGTTTTTGAATTTCAGAGTACAGGTGTTCCATCCAAAGAATAAAATAAGTTTCAGAATGCTTAGAATGGAAACAAATACTGATTACGTAAATGTTTATTAAGAAACAGTTACTTCCGTGGGAAACGGTATATAGCTCAGTTGATAACTATGTGGCAGTTGATTTTTCGAATTTCTTATTAAATCTTTAGACATTTATTAATCTGGTTGGTCTTTACTATGGCTATGTTTAATTCAAGCTCAAAATGTTCCTATTTTAATACTTTTTTTCTAAGATACGTTAATAAATAGCAATAGCCTTATAGGTAATTGCAAGACCTGCAAGACTCTTGTTGGGCAACACTACTTGAGATACCGCAAACGCTAACTACTATACCAATAAAGCACTCAATTTCAATCAACATTATTGTAAAACAAATGTATAAGAAACATCTCACAGAAAATCTTATATTGTCCGATGTATAAATCCTTAAATAATTATTTACAAATATTATATTAATTTAAATTTCTAAAAAAGTGTATTAATGTCGTTTTTAATTTTTTTTCTTATTTTAACTTCATTTATTAAATTTTAATTAAGTACAAATCATCCTGTATTTCCACACAATATGCTGTCAATACAAATGTAATTACCACGAAGAAGTACCTACCTGACTCCTATAACACAAGCAATGCTTAGTTTAGGTGTCAGTTGCTTTTGTAATATATAACAATTATGTACAACTTGTATTTAACTTGTTGTTTAACTATTGTAAAATGTATACTTTGTGATCTTTGTACTTATAAGTTTCAATAAATTATTATTATTATTATCTTATCAACGATAAATTACTATTCTACCACACACTCAACTCAAGTTAAATGTATAATTTATATCTTACTTAACAAACCACAAGATATCTCCGGCAGCTTTTGAAAACACTATCTTGAATTAACTCCATTCATAAGTGAAGCAAAGTAGAGACGGCATAAGATAACACTAAGTTATATCTAAGTTATCTCTACATAGAGACAGTATCTGCGGCTGCTGGCTAAGTTAAGTTTGCAGGTGTATTTCTGACCCACTTGTGACTGCATTTAGTATTAAGTTAGGACTAAGTTATGATGGGTGGCTGGGAATGAAAGCTAGACGGTTTGAATTCAAATGAAATAATTAAGCGGCTTTAATTAAATATTAATTGAATAACGAGCGGATTTATGCCAAAGAAATTAAATAAATTAGTTTAGACTAGTTAAGATCAGTTTTTAATTGGTTCAGGAATAATAAGTTTAAGTAAAATAATAACGTATAGTTTATTTTAACTCACTGGCCACTTAGAAATTTAACTTTAAAGAGCAAGTTAAGTTTGTTAGTTCAACAGTTATAGAGACCCAATTTGTAAAATGCAACAAAAATACTTATTAAACAATTATTAAAAAACTACTGCGGGTTTAACAGATAAGTTTGTCATTTTAGATGTTTATGTTACAGGTATTAAAAAGAAGCTTTTTCACGTACCTCAAACCCATTTAAATAATACCGGTACTTTTCAAATCAGCTTTCAACTGAAAATGTTTTTATACGAAATACCGGGCAGTGATTTATTCGCGTTTTGATTTACGTGCCCAAAAACCGTTTTAGAGAATAATTATGCCATACAAAAATCGAAGTCCATCAGAAAACACAAATCAAACAACCCGAGTGAAATATAATCCCGGTAAAACAGAGAAATATAATATTATTGAAAACCTGTTGGTTAGGATTGAATAGTCCTTAAATATTCAGTGTTCCGTATTCAGAGTTTATTCTAGTGTAAAATTGAGATTGAATTAGGCTTCGATATTTTATCCGACATAATCCGAGTATTTATATTCAAGTACATAAAACGCATAGCATAGTTTAAAAAGCTACCAGATGCTAAATATTGATGTTATATACCTGCGGTAAAAAACCTATGCCTAAAAGTATAAATACTGAGAACAGAGCCGAACACACTTTTGTTAAAAATTACCCCTGGCGCAAATTTAACTAGAGTTTATTTAATTTCTGTTGTTAATTCAATCCATTAACATGAAATAATATAATTACAAAAGATTCCACCCGTTTTGAACTTCGAGTACACATCTCAAAAACACGAAAGTGAATAAATCAAGTGTTTGTCGGATGAAGCGAGTAAGCCCGGTGGCTTGTTCGGGCTTCGGTGGATATGTCCGGCCGGCACCTGCGATAACGACCGCGGCCGATGGAGCCTAAGGTGCGACCACACTTGTTATTACCGGCTTTTCAACTACTAGCTGTAGACTGTAGACTGCATGTATGGCCAGGTGACGTAAAAGGAAATGTGTTGAGTTGTATCGACTGTTATTCCCAATTATAGTTTGACAAGGATCCTAAACTTCTTGCCATATTCTGACAAATTTAATAGTTTATATATAAAGCATTGATTTCATCAACATTATACCAAACCCGTTTCTTTTAAAAACAAAATTAGTAGCTTATAAAAGCAATCAATGATGACGAGTGCTTTAAATTAGACTGCTTTAAATTAGACAGGTTGGCATTTATACGTCAATAAATGCCAACCTGTCTAATTTAAAGCAGCTTGCCGATGCTTTCAATACCAAGCTTTTTGTTGTCTCTTAGATAAGAACAGTAAACTATTTTCTTGCGAAATTATACAACAATGTATTAACACATACCAACGATGCTACGTAACTGGAACATTGACTTTATCAGTTTATCCTTTACCAAAGTGTTACCCTAAACCTTACCTAGACCCTACACACTAAACCACCCTAAACCTCTTTACTCGTTACTCACTGCTTTTGTCCCTAAATAATTTTAAACCTAACCTTTTGCATAACACATAAGATAACATCACGCTTATGTTACCCAGAAGTGTGTGATACGCACCCACACTACCTGTTATGTTTTCGTCCCATGTGATAGGGCTCGAGTCTATCGGTAACCACCGGGCACAAATCCAACTCCATGCTACAATTTTGAATTTTCTGACGCATATTTTAATCGCAAGTTTACCAAAGTGTGGCAAAATCCTAAAGCTCGTAGCTCATTCACTCGTTACACAGTGCTTTTGTACCTACAAGTTTTCAAAGCTCACCTATTGCATTCAATTGAATTTCTTTTTAAACACCGCCAACTTTGAGGTGAGCTTAACCGTGAATATTTGCAAGTTATTCTGGGGACCTTTAGTTACAGTCTTTTAGAAATAAATTCTCGAACGTAGTTAAAATGGCGGATATGTTCGATTAGAGTTAAGTTTTCTTTTGCTTCTTAAAATGAAGCTGGATTAATTCTATTTTGACTCCCGGATGGCGGAGTGGATAGTGTATCTGCCTGCGACGTTCAATTCCCGCTTAAGACAAATTTTTGTGTGCATGAACATGAGGGTTTGTCATAGCCTGGGTATATCTATGTGTTTAATAACTATTTATTTACAAAAGAAAAGTATATAATGTATTAGTATCAGTTATTCTAGTACCCATAGTATAAGCTCTGCTTAGTTTGGGACTAGATGACGTTGTGTGTAAGTTGTGAGATATTTATTTATTTATTTTTCTATAGATAGGAAATAAGATGTCCCTCTCTCCTTTTGAACTTTTTTTTGTTGTAAAGGCCAAAATCTAACAACGAAGATTAAACTTTTTATGTTGTAAAGAAGGTAATGCAATATGGGACCTCATCATTAAAGAAATATTCGAACATTAGTGACTAATTGTTTGGAAATGCTTTCATAGTATTCTCAGACTCCGACCGAGATTCCTGTAAAAGACAGAACAAATTATTTTTGGTCAAAACATGCTTGACTTCCGCGGCTCGATCTGTGTTGTACGACCATAAAAAAATGCATACTTCCGAAGCCTATTCAGTGCAAACAAACAAACAAAATATCTTACCTCTTTATAATATTAGTAAAGATCTTCATAGACACGGTGGTTCATTTATACACAGGACTACCTGCAATATTCCAGTAAAACAAGAGACAAAGCGACCACAATCGCTGAAATGCCGCCTGAAACCTCTCAAACCCATTACGCAAAACGTTCTCAACGAAATCTAAATGACGTTCACGATCCGATCCGTCCGTCGCTATGACAAACGCGATTATCGCGACATAAATTATGCTAAGTCGGACCAAAAAGTCCGCCATTTTGTCCCGGCCGGTTAATCCGGTAATCTCCATCTCGTAACATGGGTTAAACAACCGGTTGCATTAGTAATTGTTTGTCTTTGAGGTTCATTCTTTACGTAGTACACTTTAATGAGCAGGGTTTTGGGTAATTAGGACGTTTTGTGTTTAATGAAAGAGATTGTATTATGTGACAGGTAAAATTATGAAGAGCTATATTTTTTAGCTTCCGTGATGAATTATTAAATCATGAACGTGTTAATTGTAACCGTATACCTTAGCATATAAGTCTAGGTAAAACATTTTTTTAAGAAATCTTACTATTTTATATAATATTAAAGTTAAAAAATTAAGAATCCAGCAGGATTCGAACCTGCACCGCCTAGGTAAACGCCCCAGTAAATCTTACTAGTAATGTGTAAATACAAATTACTTGTATTGTTATTAACCCCGTCCAACTAAATAAAAAAAGGTGAAATTCTAAAACAAAAGCATGACTATTGTATTCCATCTACATCAAACGATAATAGCCAACAAACGTTACAATAAAGACCTGTACATACGAGTAGTGCTATGCTGGCATCCATGTCGCATGTAGACTACCTTGGAACTTCAGAAAATACCTTAGACTTAAAAGACGCAAAAGCTCGACAATTTATTTGAATACCCAAAAACGGTTGCAGCAACGGTGTGCGACTATCATACAATTATTTAAACAACTGATCGCATTAGCAATCCTCCCCACGTTTTGATCCTAATCAAAACCTTCGTGTAACGTGTCCGGTTAATTTGCAACTGGTTAACATTGACGCGCGGCTTCGCTCGAGATTAATTCTAATTTGTTCTACGGTGAGATATGACGTGTGTACGTGTTTTGAATAGTTAATAAGAGCTTATTTAAACTATGAATATTCTAAAACCATTTAGGATACGAAATGCAGGAAAAGGTAAGTTAAGTTAAGTTTTTAGCGACTTTTGGACTATGATTAAAACAATTATATTGCCATGTAAAAAATATATCCAACTCTTTGCTCAATACTCGTATATCCTTACTAATATTATAAAGGCGAAAGTTTGTAAGTATGGATGTATGGATGTATGGATGTTTGTTACTCTTTCACGCCCAAACTACCGGGTCGATTTCGATGAAATTTTGCACACATGTAGCTTATAGTCTGGATTAACATATAGGCTACTTTTAATTGACATACCACGCGGGCGGAGCCGCGGGCGGAAGCTAGTCAAACATAAAACATAGCTTCTCGGTCTTGAAAACCTATCTAGGTAAGCACAATTAATTTATTATCAACCTAGATAGTTTCCTATAACAACAGTAGTAAATTTTACAGTACAGTAAAAAATCAAGCAAATTTATTATGATAAACAGCAACATACTTAAGCATTTTTACAGCCAACTTATTCAGAAGCGCATCTGAGCAAACTAGCAACTTACAAGCTCTAAGTATTACATTTAGGCTAGCTTAAAATCAACTTTATGACTGTAACATAGAGTAGGTAATCCCTTGTCTTAGACGTTGCAACTGGAGTTGCAAGAGCATTAAAGTACACAGTGCAGGTAGGCTTTATCAATTTAACGATACGACCCACAGTTATCGCGCACCTGTGCTCGCCATAGACTAGATAAATACAAAAGGTAACTTGAGAAGTATTGTGCCTATTTTAAGGTTGCAATTTTGATTAGAATATTTTATTTAATAGCACTACAGTTACGAGTAGTAGTAGCATGTATTATTTAGTTGCATTCAATTTGTTTTGAATAATATTTAGAGATTTCTTAAAATGTTTAGAACTGGACTGCGCGACAGTGCCGATATTTTATTATAAACGTATTAGTGAGTTAAATATAATAATATGTAGGCACAAGAAAGGTCTTAAAAACGTATCAAACATAAATATATCCACACACAATTTAAATAACAAAAAACAGTAATTTGCGGTGGTATGGTTTCCATTCGATTCAAAATCGATTTACTGCAATACCAAACGAATGATATTCGATGACGATTATATTTAAATCCTTTCACACAAAAGCTTTCATTAAATTGGGAATCCAATGATTACCGACGGCATTTCAACGATGCATAATTTTGGTTTTATATGTTAACCGCATCAGATTTACTATTTTACCAGGATTATTACGAATTTGTTTATAATTGCATATCGTGGTTTACTAGACTTTAGCTGGTACGATTATAATTGAAATATATTACGCGCGAGTGCGAGTGCGAGTTCGTTCATGCCTCTGATAATTGAGTTAAAAAAAAAAACATAATTAATTAATGTCATATAAAAACTGCAGTGCAACAATATTGCGATCGAAAATAGGCAGGAAACTAGCCTCCTCATGAACCATCTGTTCTATACTCTATGGCCATAACAAGCAGAATAAAAGTACTTAAGTAAATCTGGCGGGCAATAAATCTCAGGACAGGTAGAGTGAGACAGAGCGAGGTAAGTGAGGTGGAGTGAGGTAGACAGGAAGATGGATCACCACCGCCGATATAATGAAGTGTTGTTCAAATTAAAATATCGCGGAAACGAGGGTAGTTTTTCTGTTGTTTTAGCTTCGTGGTTTCTTGTTCGAAAGATAGGAAATTACTGAAAATTGTGTGAATATGAATATAGGGCTGTGTTAGTCGGATCTTTCTCCTGCATAACATAACATAACATGATGTGACAACAACACCCACATCTCACCTGTTATGTTTAAGTCCAATGGGATCGGGGTCCTTGCTGCTATTGTGAATTCCTGATGTTCAGTTTGCCCGACCCGGGCATCGAACCCGAGACCTCTCGGTGAGAGGCGCATATGCTGACCACTAGACAATCGAGGCATTCAGTTCTTTTTGTGCATCTGCATAAACTACTAAATCTAATAAATCTAGAAAGCAAATTGTCCATACACCTGAAGATTTTTGAACAGGAGTGCAAAATAATGTCATCGTAGTTTGTATGAAAACAACAAAGCAAAAGTGCAAAGCTGTTTGAAAAGTTTATCATACTGGTCTATATTTCAGAATGTTTTATTTTCAAATGACTACCTTACTCAAGATGTTGTTGATTTATTTTAATAAGGTTGCAAAAATTAATCTGTGTATACAGACACTGTGTAACATCCTTCATTTGAAAAAGGATTTATCTTGTTTTATTCTTCGCCCTGCCTCTATGGTTATTTAGTTGTCATTCTATTTTTCATATTGTGCTAGATGCTTTTCATATCACTTCCAAATATAAAATAAGAAATATAGATCTTGTACTAAACTGATCCTCTGTGTTTTTAATTAGTAGCCCTTCCTAATTTCAATAGATGTAACATAAAGCATGTTGACGGTTATACTTGTGCAACAATTAGACTCTTAAATCTCATGGAAAATTTTCCCCGGGCCGGGTAAAAGCTGTCAAAACCCACGTGAATTTTATCTGGAATACGCACTGGGAATAATGTCATTTAAAACTTATAGTTCTCTCTAGTTACATGCATGCTCTTTACCTTAGAACTACCATTGCCTGAGGTGTAAACATTTAAAAAATATAATTTCTATCTCTTACTATTAGTTAGTCTATGCTGTAAATAACAAAGCAGAATGACTAAAGAGGTCTTGTAAATCAAGTGCTGTTCTTAATTAAAAGGTCAAGCTTTTTGGCTTACGTCATTATTTTCTAAATTTAGACTAAAAGAGCTTTCCGTTTTATAAAAAAGCTGTTTGACCTAATTATAAAGAGTATCTATGCCTTTATTATTATTTTCTGCGTTATATTAGGTATTTAATTTAAGAGAATCTCTGTTATAACTGGCAGTGGTGGCATTATATTACAAAAGACTATATGATAAGTATATTTTTGGTAAGCTTTTTACAATGAACAATTTGGATTTTAACAATTACACTGATGGACAAGGTCTAATACACCCATTCATTTACACAAATACACACACCTAGTAGTAGTAAAAATAGTTCTAGTAAAAAACCTAAAAACGACGCTCCAAAAACTACTGTTCTTCTTAGAATTATCAGTTCAAGAATAGCAGACCTATAAATAGGATCAATTGCTAGCATTCATGCCATCTATATAAAATCTAAACTTCCTCAATAATAAATTATAGCAATACCATTACTAACGTATGCTATCGGCTCTAGTAGCTAACAAATCAAACTCAATCCAAATTAATGGAGCGATCGACCCTAACAAAAAAAAAACATGTACTTCGCAAACATTCCGAAAAAACTACGCCCAAAGCAAACCGTATGACTACCCAGTTAAACCTAGTTAAAACCAACACGGTTAACGTTTACTGAATTGAATCGTAAAACCGGCAATTTGGTTTAAAAATCGTACTTTTTAACCGACTGTAATCAATGCAAACAAATTGTACACGCCGGCTTTTTAATTAATTCCCGATTGAGTTTTACCAAATTTCTGAACGAATGATTTAAAATCGATTGTTATTGGATTGTGAACGTTACCGATAGTTAACGGCGATCTCGTTATCAACGACTATTATCTGCATTTACCAGATCCAATTTTACCGGGAACTTTGCGGTTTTATTTCTTCTCGCACTGATTTTTTTGCGAAGGGCTTTAATTTGCCTACGTCTATGCATATTTTACTTGTGTTGCATAATTTCACCTATATACTCGTAGTTACTGTTACCAGTATAGTTGTTTTTTTAAAACAGCATTATTAAATACTTGCATAAAAAAGAAGAATTTTGTACATACCGACGGCAGAAACAATCTTGCTGTATTCGAAAAATCCAACTTTAAACCAAAGCCAATAAACGATTTAAAAAAATCATAACATTTCTTGCCCTCTATGGCATCATCGTCTCCTCTATTGCTCTAGGTTTGTTGGAAGAGAACTCAAGCACTGAGTTAAGCTCGCCTTTTGTATACTCTTACTGTAATATGTTTATTTTTCTGTAATCTTTTGTGTACAATAAAGTGTTAAATAAATATATAAATAATAAATAACATGATTAATAAAAGATAGGACATTTGAAACATATTTCTATTAATCTATATCTCACTTAATTCCGTTAAAAGACGTATCCTAAAGTTATTACATCATCATTTTTGTTCCAGTTACAGCAATCGATGTTAGAATGTCGGGCAGCAAATGCTGTATTTTTGACATTAAATGTATGACCGGCTTAAATATACATGGAATATTTTTCGGCGGTGTTGCCGTATCTTATACGTCTGCAATTGCAATTGTTTTATCATGTGTTCAAATATCAGGAATATCTTGTCCAAACTTTAGATTTTCACTGGTTCTATTATCGTATCTACTTTATTTTTTAAAGTCAGATTAATCTTTTTAGTACAGCAAATTTTTAAAGGAACTGTTAGTAATAATCGATGCTGTATTTTGATATTATTTCGTCGTATACGGCTTTTTTCCTGTTTATTTGTATAGATATTATTACTATATAAAAAAGTTATTTTTTTATTTTTTTTTTGAGATATAGTAAGATCGCTTTCAGTCGTCAATATTTTTATACAAAAGAAGCAAATATTTCTCACTGCATTAAACTCCAAAAGATATCTTTGGCACTCAAAAATTTTATACTGAACTTATTTATGTGCTCTTCATAAGAAAAACTCCAATAAATTACACACAAAAGTCTAAATGGAACAAAATTAACCACAAACAACAAACTTAAAAAATCCCTTTCCAATAAAAAATAATTAAAAAGTAACCAGCTCTGTCCCCCAAGTTATGATCGTAAATACTAAGTTATAAAATGTATTGTAACAATTACCAAGTTTGTTGCTTAGCTCCAAGTTAGGTTTAAGTTGGCGATTGTTTCGAAGTGCCCGGGGGCTGCGACGGACGTCCGGACCGAAGCATGGCCAGCGTAATTGTATCTATAGATGAAGGAAAATGTAAGCTTTAACTAAGTTATCAAGATAAAGAAAACAAATCTAGATGTATGCATGGGCTAAATAAAATTACCGATCCAATTCTGAAAAAGTAAAATGAACGCTAATTAAATTTATGTCTTAAGGACATAACAGAATCATTGCTAAATCTGCTCATGAAAATAAAAATTGCTTTTGATTCTAATTTCGATATAAGCTCAGTAATGTTTTTATTTTATTTTTCTCGTCGTTTTCTATTTTATCAAGCTCTAATTGAAATATCAAACATGAAATATTTGATTCAGTTTGCAATATTTCTTCTCAAATCCTTTTACGTCATCTTTCATTACCGGTAACTTCCGAATTTCCGATCTGCTGTAACCAATTTCCTCCGAATATCGATTAACCCAAAATAACAAAGACGAATCATTGAGTGTATAAAGGCACCCGTATTATAATAAACCCTTAATATTATTAAGGGTTGTGAGGAGCCGATAGCGAAAGCAAACAACATCAATATTGCCAGTCTGTCGCAGCCAGGGGTGGAGGGATGTGTCGATAATATAGGATTGACTTGTTTGATTTTTTTCATAGGTAATGGATTGGTATGGTTAATGTTGGGAATTATCAACAGGTAGATTTATTTAGAGACGTATCACATAGTCAATAACACTTCTTCAGTTTTATAGTTATATTCTATGGATTAAAGTTTTGTTATGATGGTGAAGATGATATAAGTAAGTAAGAAAATTCTCTTTTAGGGAGGACCCTTCTGTGGGTGTTTAAAATACTCTCAAAACAATAATCAGCAATCAAAAGTTGATAAATAATAATCACATTTATACTCACCAATCATGACACATTTAAAAAAGGATTGATATACTTGCAAATCAGATAACAATCATGACAATAATAAATCTTTAATAAACTAACAAAAGGGCGAAAACTTGTCTAACACAACATAAAATATCGACCAATAACCACCAGTAGTTCCATCACTAGTGCTTCAGAGACAGAAGCAGGTAAGCCGTACTATACTAAGTACACTGTACTATGTACTGTGCCTCTCATCACTGCCTACCCCACACAATGCTTGCTGAACAAACAGCACGTGTTTGTGCCAGGAAACGGGAAGTTCAAATTATCAATGTATTTATCGTTATAAAGAATACTTCCAGCGTTCAGATGCATTAGGAAATGAGATTTTGACTCCATCGCAATAAAGCTTTAGGTTTTTTTATTAACTTGTGAGCTATTTATACAAGTAATATGGTCAAAAACAAGCGTCGCTATATCTTCTAGACACACACATACAGTAGTGTAAGCGTATTTCGTGGTAATATCATATTTTTAAATCTATGACCAAATTCTAACCAGAAAGAACCTTAATTTCGCAATGTGTTCCCAAAACAACCACTAGACCACTCATTTTCAATATTTTACCATACTATTTGGCAGTACTGAGTTGAAAGTCCATAAGGCGCATGAAAAGCGTGGTACAAGCCCGTGGCTCCCTTGCCCTATATAAAGAGGGAGGTTTGTGTGTCAAGTCCTAACGAGGAAACTGTTTAGTGTTTATCCTTTCACATGAAACCTACTTTCATGTACGTTTTATACGAGGGTATCTAGATTATAACCTTAGTTAATTACTTTAGCCTTTAAAGAAGAAATGCAAGATATAATACGCAGAAACCTTTATCCTTATATAATATTATTTATCCTTAGTGTAGATAACGTGCTAAAATTAATAATTTTACAGTACGTTTATTTCACAATATTATTTTGCATGATCCTATTGATTTTAACTGCACATAAGAATGTCGTCCATGTGTACGTGATGTCATAGCGGCGCATTTATCGACAGAAAAGCCGAATTCAATCCGTTTACCCTTAAGTGAGTAAACAGAGACTGTTTATGTAACAGATTACACGGCTATCAGTTATTCATGAGTTGCCCAGTTTCACTTGTGGTAAATAATTAAATTTGTTGGTAGGCGAATCGTCGGTCCAAGTAAACAAAACATGTTTGCGTACTAATTTATTTCGTGACCAGCTTTTTAATGGGGATAAAGGGAATGGTAATGTTGTGGTGACATTAAATTACAATTACTTTAATACATTATATCAACTCTAAAATTTTGTTATGAAAATCATGATTAGACCATATTTAGTTGGTATATTTTTGGGCATTCATAATCAATTTGAGTTATTACTCTCATTAAGGTCACATTTAACCTTTTTGCAACATGAAACGAGCAAGTTCCGCCAACTTGTACCTCGCAAAACCAACCGTTACCGGCATTTGTCATAGGATCTCTACAACTGGAGCCACTACAAATGACCCACTTATGTCAACAAACGCCCCACTACTTCTGAACAGACTATGACATATTAGAGTTTTTATGAAATTGTCGTATGAATAAAAGATTGTATTGCATTAGAGGTTTTATTTAGAAGAATGCTTTCGTCTCTCGTTGACTTTCTTGTTTGGGAAAAAAACTAAATAAAACGATTGACTGAAAAGTTGGTTAGGTTTCGGTTTAATGATTGTTTTTTTTAAGATATCTTCCCTGAACCTAAACGATTTTGATTATTTAATTATTAAAATGAGTGTTGTTTGATTAAGTCAGCATATTTGCAACATCGGCGTCTTGTTTAGAATTATTTGACATTTACTGCCTAAACGGTTGCTTTTCCGTTAGACTTTGTCAGTTTGCGGGTATTGAGAGTCACAACTAAAGCTTCTTTATTATTTAAGCGTATAAAATTCACTTAAATATTTAAGACTACGTACATTTTGCTACGCTAGTCGAGCATAGATCTGCCACACTACGTATCTAGCTAGCTTATATCATTATCTAACATGCCCTTTACCTTGTTCCAGGACCTACAATCAGAGATCGAAACCCACCGCGATGTGTACGCATCGCTCACGGGGACAGGGCGCCGGCTCCTCGGCAGTCTGTCTTCGCAAGAAGATGCCGTCATGCTTCAGCGGCGGCTAGACGAGATGAACCAGCGGTGGCATCATCTTAAAGCCAAGAGTATGGCTATCAGGTTAGTCCCTTTGAATAAACTTTTTTTTTGTCAAACCGGATACAATTTTTATCACATTTCTAGACTACTCTGAATTAGCTACGAAAAAGGGGCGACACTTATGTAAAACGTGAATGTGATCCTATTATTTGACACATTTACACAGCTAACACCAGAACCACCGGGAAATTTGGTTAATATTATGCTTTTGTGTTAAGGCCATAAAATTACTTTGTAGCATTAGGTACAACTTAATAATTTGTGTGATTACGAAGAAATTTAATCAAAAACACATATCAAATTAGAACCATTTTATTTATAACTGTGCCGCCTATAATAATTTTAGTTGTCACAAATTCCTGTTTGATTTATTTGATGACATATTTAAATACCAACTAAAATAAAATGTCGATGTTTTCACAAGAATTTAAACAACCAATACAAATACATTTAACGCTGCATCCGTGTTTGCTCATGCGATAAAAACTCTTGATACAATAAATGCTGCGTTTGTAGTTTAAACAACATTAATTTAAACTACTACAACAAAACCCTTTTATTTTTTAAATAAATAAAAAAATGTTTGCGCTGGACATTGGCTCGCATTCCCGCCAAACAGCGATCTGTCATTCACGAATGACGTTTAAAAATGTGTGTTCCGATACACGCAGAAATGAAAGCTTTTATGCTTTTTTGTATTGCTGGGTCGGTATTTTTGCAATTTAGATTTTATTTGTAGAAATATGAATATCTGATATGAATGAAAGAATTTGAATTTTTTGCTGTGTGGAGGGTTTTGTAACATTTCAAACACGGTAAAACATGTTAGATATGTTATTTATTTATCAATTAACCATTTATTGAACTCAGTCAGTATTTTGGTATCAATTTTAACTTTATTCTACTATGAGTCCACTTTATTCAGCTGATATTTTGGTCAATCAAATCCATTTGATTTGGATTTAAGTAAAAGCTCGTACACGAGTTTATAATGGTCTCACATTGTATAGATTGCCCATCCAATACGAGACCAGCTTATACAAAAAAATGTATAGCTTAATGTGTAACCGTGTGTACACAATATCTACCTCTACATAAACTCTTCTTGACAGTACTGTTAACCTTTGACGTCCAAATGCAATGCAAAAATTCTCCCTAATGCTACTTAGTAAAACGAAACCAAAAATATTAAATCGATACTTTCCCCCACCGGTATCACCCTAACCATTTAAAACAATTACTCGGATCTGGCAACCCTAACTCGATATGAACCGTTGCCGGCGGTGTTGCCACTGGTGGCTAAACCTATGACGTCACCTGCTAATTGCTATTAATGCCGATTGCGAATAGATACGTGTGCGGTGGTTCACTTGATTTCGGTTAATTTTGGATTTGGTCGCATATAATTTATCAGTTAAATTCTGTGATATAGTTTACATAATCATGAGTCTAATAAAATAATGTACTATCACGCCTGTATTATTCTGGAGGTTGTAGCAGAGGTGAATAAAACCAACCGTCTCTGCCTTGTTTGTTTATCTTGCGCCATTTAATGTTAAATAATAAATAAATATTAATTAATATGTACTGTTACGACAAAATGAGTTAAGAGTTAGAAATATTATTATAGTTTTCAAGCTTGAAAGATGCAAAAATCATACCGGTAGAAATCTAGTGAATACCTACATTAATGAAATGTTAATTACACAACACCTAATTCGAAACTACTTAAAAATTAATTTAATTTAAACTCCAACCTTTTTAAACTGAACTATCGTCAGGTGCCAGAACCATTACTTTTGCTTACCTTAATTAATAATAAAACTTTTCAACAGAAATCTGTTAACGGAAAGTGCAAAATGAACTCATTTTGTGCAGCAAAAGTTAATTTACAAAGTGTCACAACATCGGATCGAACCTCAGACTTTTGAGTTCGATAACTACTACCTTACGAAAGTCGGGAATAGGAATAAATGAGAGCACCAATTTTAGGAAATAGTCGTGAATTTTCCGGAATTTCTGGTTACTTGCGGCAACTTGGTTTTCTTTGTAAGGACTTTTAAAGTCTTTGAGGTGTTATTATTTAAGCTCTGAGTTAAATTTATTCGGTTTGCAAGTATTTTTCGTTACATAAGAGGTAAGTTTACTTTGTGATAATATTTTACTTTTCTTCAAGAAAATCTCATTAAAGATTAAAAAAATCTGTTTTTATTCTAAAGTTTAATAACACTTAGATTGAATCGGCATTTCATAGAAAGGCATAGACTTTGAAAATCAGGATATTTCACCATAAAAAAACCAACGCTCCAGTCAAAACCATATTTAAAACCGCCTTCATGCCCAAACACCTTTTCATTCCAAAAAACGGAAACTCCCAGCGGATCCGAATGACCGACCGCAAGCAAAAGCCAGCCGTTTAATAAAACACATACACACGGCAAAGCCACATTAATACCAAACCCACAAACCCCGCTAAAACCCAAACTTTAGCAATAACCTCATCCTAAATACGTGAAAACCCTTATATAAAAACCCCTCGACGAAAAACATCGAAAGCTTAAATTAACCCTAAAATGTCTGCCTACACATGGGACTTTAAAAAGTTGTACGTATTTACAGGCGATGGGATAAAAACAGGCCGTTAAGGGTTATTTATGGGAAAACAGAACATGTGAAACCTCGCGAGGTATTAAAGGAATTATAGTGTTTAACGGACATTTTGTAGACTAAAGTGACGATAAGATATGATCGATAGATTTTTCTGACTGAGATTTTTCTTACAGCAAATTTAGCAATTTAGCAATTCTACGCGATATGTAAAGTTAAAACGTTTTTTTATTTAAAAAAAAACGATGCCCGCTTTATGAATAACTCCTGTGTCACAAAGCACACCCAAAAAACAACCCATTAATATCTAAGAATGCTAATATGAAACCACAAAATATAGTTCCGCTAGATAAAAAGTAATCTTGATGTTCATCCAGACTATAAACTAAATAATCTGTACAAAATTACGTGCTATTTTTACCTAAAAAAGAAGAAAAAGAATCCATACATCCACACACACATTTGCTCATTCCTTCGCATTAATATAAGATGCCATCATCATTATTTAATTAACAGTCTATTTAATTCTGAGCAAGCAATATATTTAGCATCTTGGATTTTTTGATTTCCTTTAATTAATATCTGGATTTAATGTCGTTTCACATTCAATTCATGTAAAATTTATTGTATACTATATATTGTATAGTTACTTTTCTGTACACTTACAGGAAATTTTTCTTTAATTACAAGTTTTAATCTTTGATCGTTTTTTAATTGATAATTAATTTATCATTTTCCTTGTTGTTATTTAACTATTTTTTTCACCTTTTAAAAATATTATTATATTTAGACAAAAAAGATTTTTTTTTTAAATTCTAAAATTCTAAGATTAATATCGTAAAACATGATTTTATTGTTCGGATGCATAGCATAACATACCTTAAAGCTGGCTGAAAATCTATTATGTAAGTTTCTGCTGAAAATTCCTAATATTATTACGAGAACTACAAAATCCTTTTAACCAGTATTTCAATACCGCATCGACTCCATTAACAAACGCAGCAGTTAGCAGTAAACTATAATTTATACTCAAATTTCCGTGCAAAATACACTATCAATTCGAATTAGATGCACGATTTCTCATAGATTGCTTCCCTATGACATTTTAAACCATAAATCTTCATAATACTCCACAGTTTGATTTATATCATCGCAATATCAATATCCTCCAGCGAAAATTAGTTGTTAAGTCTTGCCGACAATTCTCGGGCCTTTCACATAATTTGGACAACATTTAATCTAATTAAACTCGCAATTCTTGAAATATCTCGGGGATATCATTCAAAACATTTGGGACACTTCTATTAAACTAAAAATGGGAATTATTCGGCCCGACGCTAAAAGGGTTGAGCGCCCAGGGTTGTCAATTAAGCGAAAATTAGATATTCATTTTGTTCATCGAATTTTCTCTCTAGGTATTATTATAAGAGGTATCTCTTTTCTTTAGAAACTATGGGGGAATTGATATTGTGTCTAAAAGGAGCTGTGAAAGGCGTCTTTGTAATTGAGTTAAGATGGCGATGATAATATAATTTATTGAGTCAAGATATTGGCAAGGAAATGTTTTTGAAGTGATCTACGGCGCTGTTTATTGGTTTATAGATTATGGGTCGGTTGATGTGGTTAAAATATAATTCATCTGCTTTGTTTAGGCCTTTGAAATATGTAGTTTATAGTTTAATCAACACTACGTATATTCGGCACATGTTACTATTAAGATATGAGTGCACGGTTGGCGCAGTGGTTAAAGCAGTTACCTCGCCGCTTTTAACTGCGCTGGTGTTGGTGGTGGGTGAGCTTTGACTGTAAAATGTATGTTTGTAGACATCCACGCGACACAGAAGTTATACCTAGGGCGGTTTAAAAAAAAATATGATACCCGAGTCTTGATAGATTGCCAAGGTGTTTGTTGTTTGATCCGAGGAAAAACCGTGATATAACCGTTTTGTTAGGCTATACATTTATTAGTTGTTAATTTATAAGTCATATCAAGTTGTAAAGGAAAACATGTGAAAATTGGCTAACCTGCGATTATTGTTATGATGGTTATCTATTCGTGAGGACCTGTAATTGGCTGAATGTTGCATAATATTTTAATTAATATTAATTGTTACTGCTGTTGGTCTTCCAATAAATAAATAAATATTTTTGGGAAAAGCCGACGGGCCTTTTCCCAACTAATTTGTATAATAATAACTATAATGCGAGTCCAAATGCTATGTTTCCCATAACATTACAGGTTATATGGAGATCTTAATTATATTCATGGGTTCCTTTGATGTTTACACTTATGAGGTGTCGTTACGTTGTATTATTTTGTAGGGAACCCTTTTTATATCACCTGTGATAGGGTTGTTAAGTAATTCCTTTAAATTTTGTAAAATTAGTTTATTAATATTTTAACTGCTGGCTTCTTTATTAGACTTTAAATAAATGAGCCAGACTTAGCGTTAACAAAGTATCCTTAAGTAATTAATTTAGCTTTGAGGAATTATTAAAATAAAGTTTATGCAAAGTACGATGACTTCCTTAGTACAATTTGTAGGTATATTTATTTAAACGTCTACTATGCTAAAATTGTGATAGCTTGAATTGATCGAACTGATAATTTAAACAAATTTACAAACATTCAGTTGGTACAAGAATTACAAAGTAGGCAACAAAAGAATAATTCGATTAAAAGTCCTATAACGAAGAAGCAAACATCAAAAATTCAATTTCTAAAATTACCCACACCCATGCACACACATAAAACAAATCCATACATATTCATAGAAATAATTGAATTAAAAAATCGCCATTTCCAATTAAGTCGACAGTGCAAACAAGTAGATTTATTCACGAGCCGATCGCCGGCCCATAAATAATCCTTCGGTAAAAAATTAAATTTTTGCCTGTGTAACGGTCATTCTTAATTTAGGACGCCATTTTGAATTTATGGCCACGAAATCAGCGAGTGTGTAGAAGCGATAAAGCTCTGGCTACTGTGACGAATTGAGGCATGCGGAATACTACTGAAGTATGTACAAAACTAAATACTGTACTGTATACGGCCCATTAACTAAGGTGTATTTTGGATATCGACCCGAAAAATATTTATGACACAAAATAATACAAAGATAATAAAGAAAACTTACAATGGCACACTTATTGTCGAAAAAGTCGTTAGTAATGTAGCTGAACTACTATTTTGCGAAAACATACCTACTCATATTAAAGCAGAGCCTGCATTTATAAGCCTCCGAAACTCAACCATACGAAATAATGCCAATATTATTACTTGTTATCCATTTCGTATCACAATACAGTAATGTTATGATTACACTTGTTACTTAGATAAATTACATGAGATCACGAACGTCTGCTGGGCTTAGACTATTCAATATCATCTTGAAATGTATTTCTTTACTCAGTATTACTTTACTCCCCTAAAAATCTATACAAACATACATCAAATCGCGCCTTTATCCCACGGGGGATGCCACGATAGAATGCCATGTGCTACATGCACACTGGTTTCAAGAATCAATTTTATTTACTTAAATACAGAGATACTTACTTATGACCTACACAATCGATAGATATCCAAAAAGAAATAACTCTTTTTTTATTTTCGAATTTTTATTTTCGGACCGGGTTTGATCCTGAGTTGAGTACATTTTTTTTCTTAAATCTAAGTATGCAATATTTATTTTTATTAAAATCGATGTCATGGTTGCTAGCTAAGAACAGATTTGTGTATGTCTTATTATTACAGACTTCCTACGTTTAAGTTAGTTTCTATACATATTGTAATGACTAAATAAACAGTTGTGGAGATTGCTCTTTTTTTACATAAAATCGCTGCATGACTCGCAGTTTTCGTGGCCCCAAAGCTATCAGTGAATTACTCATTCAAACTTAACGACTTGCAATAAATCCCGAGTTTTTCCGCCGGGAAATCGAACCACTCGATGTTGTGAGCTGTCTACTGTACTGTTATGTACTTGTCGTCTGTGTATTATTTTATAAGGACAGATATTTGAAGGGTAAACAGATGTGTCACGTGTACCAAATAATTTTTTCATTAGGACTAAAGAAATTTATGGATCTCTTGATATTCACCGTTCAGAAAGAGTTAATGATCCTCGTTTTAGTTTTAGACTGAAAATCATTTGAATAATAATTTCACAAAAGTTATTTCTGTGACGTATGTGTATCTATTTATTCGAATTAGGATTCAATAAAATACCATTTAAATTAAATTTTCTTTTGATCAAGGGTAGACTCCGGAGCATCGTGCTTTCATACTAACGTAATATGGGTTGAACTAAAATAATATTAAGTTTTTATCTTTTTTTACAAACAAGTCATATCTTAAGCACTAAAACACATGTTTGTTTTGTCAAAATTGTTTTAATAATTAATTAAGTTTCATACAAATTGCAAAATTAAAATAATAATTTAGAAAATATGGGCGCCAGCACACATGCATTTTAGTGTTTTAGGTATAATTTTGTTAATAAAAATAGATAAAGACTAAATAATATTAAAGTTAAACTAATATTACTTTTGTATGGAAAACAGCCAAGCAATTGTTCCGTCTTAAATACTACTTAGATCATAGCAGATATAGAAAATGTCACATAAGTGTTTATGTTCCCAATTTTAATCCATTCCTTTAAATCCCACTGCTAACCCTCTAACTCAAATCCATGTCTGATATCATCCAAAGCACAAAATCTCAAAAATTCCCTCCATCCAAGGGAACTATTTCCCCCATCTAAGTTCAATTCAAGCATGACTGGCGCACCGAAGATTGCCGACAGTTGCCGATGATACCCGAATGAGTTCGGTTCAACCGTGCAGTGCAGTGCAGTATGTGTAGTAATGCGAATAATCTCTGTGCCTCTTTGTGCACACGGTTACACATCTTCGTATACATTTCCAGTCTAAGATGGTTTTGCGTTGTATAGGCACTCCGTGTAATGCAAAACCAGCTTATACTGGAAATGTATAACTCGATGGGTAACCGCTTTATTTATCGTTGAGGTTGAGAATAAAATTGTAGAGGAGACATTTTTATCGTAATGGCGAAGATTTTTTTGTTCGCACAAGTAATATGGCGTGGCTATATTACCCAGAAAGGTATGAAAAAGGTGTATAACACCCATATTTCACCTGTAATAACGTTAATAACAATCTTGCTTATACATACATAAAAGCCACATGATAAGAGCCTGTTTTCGGATTACATGTAAGAGGCGCATAGGAATACAGAGCAGCGTCCCATACATCTCATCCATCACTTTGTGCGATACACGTAAGATGGAGTGTTCCCATTCTTGGAGGAAATCACACGCCAATATAAATATCTTTAGCCTTATTCTATTTTGAACAGTAAATTGGATGGGGGTCGAAAGTGACAAGCATCGGACGTGTACATTCGTGAAGGGAAAAGCATCGTCTAAATAATAATGTTGATCATAAGGCAGCAATAATATGGTAACAATTTTTTTTTTTTAGTAACTCTGGCCATATCTACCTTAATACCTGTAACATACCCGACGTAAAAATAATGCATGCCATGCAGTGTAAAAGTTGGTGTTTATATGAAAAGTTGTTGATGAAATTAATGTCGCACCATTAAATTCTGCTCCCATGTGAGCCATCCAAGCCACATTCTAAATCCACGAATCTTTTGACTGTATGATGCACGTCTTTCCGGACGTCTAGTGTAATCTATTTTACCTTCATATTAGCGGGTAGTAATACAAACTTGTAGTGTAATCTCTGCTAATATTTAATTGTCCCAACAACACACTTTGCTTATTTGCTCCTCACTAAATTAAAAACAATTTTACGAAACACCTGGCCAAAAAGGCCTCTTGAATCCGTTCATGAATCTTTTATCCTTTTTATGAAACTTGTACGCAAAGCCTTATCATAAAAAATCTCACTCTATATCTGTTCCAAACTCATGATTTACTCATAAAATATATCTTTTGCCATTAAAGCACGTACTCACTAGCAGAACGGCATAAACTTTATGATCCACTTTACATGTGATAGAGACGAGATAAAAAGTTTTACTACTTAGATACGGTGGTCCACGGTTCGATTCCAACATTGTACCTTTAGGCATCATATACACATATACATACGTAAACTAAGCTGCAATAAAAACGGAAATTAAAACACGATCACTGTTCACATTTCTTTAATTGCATATAGGCACTATAATAAAATCCTGCTAGGAATACGTCAAATTGCCAATATCTTTTGGCAGTTTCTTAGCATTTTTAATGTTCACTTCTAAGATAGTGTCTGCCAATAATGCGATGCGTTTGATGATCAATAAAATCAGCCATAATTCACCACCGCCATTTATAGATCCCATTCCTCCTTGCTACCCTATAACCAACCACGCTATTAATTTTACTATGCTATAAAGTCGATCTGCATGTCGACAAAACCCCTGTTTAGGAATAAAAGGCGAGGGTGCATTAAAATCGTTTATTGTCTCTTTTACGTTAGCCCGCTGATAAACGACGCTGTGATGGTGATGCAAAATGCTGCGGAGTACTGTACTGTGTACCGTTTGTTTATATTGGAGTGTTAAGAGTTGTATAAGTTTTACCATGAATTCTTCGTTATTTTACTGTCAGATTCGACTGATAGACAAAACTGAATTCGTCCATCTTATCAATTAAAAAGTTTAAGACTCCAGGGTCAGCAATGTTTTAAATGCAAAATTCAACTATTCCATATTATTATATTTACTATGGTCAAATAGTCTAGGCGGAATTGCCGCGTTACTAATATATATTTCACAATAATGTCAATATTCTGAGACATTTATAGAGTGACTACAGCGCTAGAGGAGGATAATCTATAGTGTTTTAACTTTACTCATGTTAAGTTCAAAAGCCGAAGACGTAAAGTCATGAAGCAATGACTGATAAATTGAAGTGGTAGATACAATTTTAGTCAACAAGCTTAGTTGTTGTCCCAAAATTATCAAAGTTAAAATCATCTCTAACATAATCCTGTCCACTATGATCCCGACCCGTTAAATCCCAACTCGTCCTAACTTGCGCTGCGGTCGCTCACAGGTTGGCTTGCGGCCAGGGGGGCTATCTGCGGTCAACCTTTGATGGGTTAACTCTGTTTGGAGTTACGGGTTATGACGTATTTGTGGGGATTTGGATGACCTGTTATGGCTGTGTATGCAGGAGAGATAGACACGCGTTCACTCATATTTGTCATTAGTTTATAAGCTTCAGTTAATCTGGTTTTGTGGTTAATTTAACCCTGATTTGCGAAAAGAAGCTTAATGGTAGTCCTGTGATGTGATGATTTAGTCTTTGTTGGTGTTTACGGGCTGTAGTCGATTACCATGAGGTTGACTACATACTTACACTACAAAATATCGTTTTATAAGTATTTTCTTAACATTTTCAATATTATGTATCTATGTGTGTTGTAAATTATAATGAATATTACCTAATTATAGTTTTTCTCTGAGCCTTCTCCCAAATAAATTGGGAATGCCTTCAAGTCTCGCGGATTCGGCTAAATATAAGTATTTTACCTAGAGCGACTGCCATCAAATCTCTACAACCCAGTGTGGTGCGATACGATACATTTTGTTACACTAGTTGACGGACTTTCTGGTCTCTGACCACAGAGTAACCGCACTTTGACTACTCGTAACGACTGTCTCCGCCAGCCCTGGTTGTCAGAAGAAAACTCATTGTTAAGATTATGGCTTAACTAGCAAGATTGATCGTCCGCGCGGCTATGACTTAGCCAGCAACGCCAACTTAATTAGTATTCTATACCTTATGATTAAATTACTACTTGTTTACTTATACATCAAATTGCACATTTTTTCTGTTTGATAGCAGAAGACCATATTGTCTACCCTATACCAAAAGCCCTCCAAGGTTCATATATCCAGACACTTATCGCTTTTACAGTCTCACCACGAAAGTTATCTAAATCTGTGTGAACCGTATCGTGTCGCCAAAATTTAACAATTGTACTCACCCGGCTTTGTTCGAGCGCCAACTTTTTGAATTATAAGCCGGCACTCAGGGTTGCCAAGTGCTGTTTGAAGTATAATGTTCTGTGAAACTAGATGGAATGAAATGGCTAATGTATTTATATTTATTTATTTATTTAACACTTTATTGTACACAAAAGATTACAGAAAAATAAACATATTACAGTAAGAGTATACAAAAGGCGAGCTTAACTCAGTGCTTGAGTTCTCTTCCAGCAAACCTAGAGACTACATACATATATAATCATTAAATAATAATAATAATACATGAAGAAATAAAAATCAAATAAAACTATAAATATCATGTCAAATTGGTTTGATTTATCAAAGAAAGAAAGTGCTCTTTAACTTTTTTCTTAAAAACATTTATTGATGGACTATCGCGTATTCCATGAGGAAGACTATTCCATAACCGCACTGCTTGAATGGAAAAGGATCCGTCATAACAGCTAGAATAGTGTAGTGGAGTACGAAGAAGAAGAGAAGAAGAAGACCAAACATCTACTAATATAATACTATATGCGTAGAGCAAAAATAAAATCTTGGACACAAAACTACTAATTGGCTCAAATAACTGTTTATCTAAGAGCTAAATATGCGAATCCAACCTAAATTCTTATGATCCCTAATCGGATTTTTTATAATATATAAAAATCCTAACACTTTAAAATATTATTATTGCCTGTTTTATCTATGCATATTGGCGGCTATTAAATAAGTAATAATATGTCCTAACAAATAAAAACAAATCCTAGCTATTTATTCGGGCTCCTAGCTCACATTGGCATCCCTATCCTCACTGCTTAGCGCTTATACGCTTGTTTATTCAGATCTACTTTATTGGGGATTTAGATACCGACGTCTGCGGCGGATTTATAAAGTTAGCCTTAAGTATTCAAGTTTGGAAACAAATGATTTACCGAGGATCAAATATACTTATTTTATGAAATATGTTTTCTTTAAAATTAAAACTTTGTTAAGTTTTTTAATTTAATACTTTCAGGGTTAAGCATGCCCTGAAAAATGTTTGTAAAATTACAAAGATCTGGCAGTCTCGAGCTCTTTGCATTTTCTACAATATTTTATGCAATTATACTGCAACAATATTTCATGAAATATTCAACGGTAGTCAACGAAAAAGTAGAGATTTAGACTTATTTAGATCAACAAAACTATTTCATCAATCTAATCATCTTCCTTTCGTCATTACAGAAACCGCCTGGAAAGCAACGCGGAGCACTGGTCAGCCTTACTTCTGTCTCTCCGGGAGCTCACCGAGTGGGTCATCCGGAAAGAGACCGAGCTGAACGCCCTTGCACCTCCCAGGGGAGACCTGCCTGCCCTGCTTAAACAACAGGTAATGGAAACTTATTCTACCATCTTGATTAGTGGTCATTAAGCCTGTCTCTCCGAGAGGTTACCGAGTAGGTAAAGCTTTACCATGAAACTACTGCATGAGGTTCTTTATTTCAGGTTGGTATGGGTGTTTGACTTTTTAAATCGATACTATTTCGTCCTACTGAAGCAGTCTTTGCCCAAAGCACCAAAACATAAACTAAACCCATAGGAAACCAAACAAATACAGCAGTCCAAACGCCGACAATTATTTCTGGTCAAATTGCTTTGGCCGTCCATTTTGTGGCGCGGCGCGGACCAGAATGGCGTCGTTTAGCCGTTGACGGGCGCTAGAATCACTTCACATACACATTCCTAGACTCGGCAACTTTTGCAATAGGACTGGAGCTATATTTTGATGCTCTAGTTGAATTCAATTTGGAACTACGGTTTTTTCGACGATGTTTAGGTATGGATCGACAATATTTGGCCACAAAGTTGTATAAGCCTAGTTTGGTCCCAGTTTTCACTGGTATCAGATTTATTTCTATAAATAAAGCGTGTATATTTCGATAAACATTAAAACAAACCATAATTAACTAGTAGTATATTACCTAAATTAGCTTCACAAATAGCTTTAACCAATTTAAATAATACAAACAGTTTCAATTTAGATTTAAGTCAACAATGCAGGATTTCATTAAACAAATCAATTTAGTTAATCCTAGACTCACGTCGGTTAAATCAGCCATATTGGCCGCCATATTGGAAACGCGTGTAAAATGGCGCGAACGACAGGAATGTTAACTCGTGTTTAGGTTTGGGTGGATTTTGGGAATGTGGAATGTATGATACCTCAATTAGCAGTAAATTTGTGATGATTATGGGCGAATTAATTTATCTGAATTGTATTTAAACGGTATGTAACCTAACGTAGATTTAGGGTATTGTTAATACTGATGGCGTCCAAAACCTGTGATAATAATGATTCGGGACTTTGTGTTGTTGGCTTCGACCCAACGCTTCTAAAGGATTTCAAAGTCCTTAGGTACGGAACCGTAACCAACTTAAATAATAATTTGGATTTTTGCGCCAGTACGCCAGAAGCAATAACACTATCTAATGGTAGCTATATAATGATAACTATTATGATGGCGCCCGGTTCAATGCTAGCTAACATATCTCTTGTGGTAGTATTTATGAATGAGCTGTGTTCCGGTATTAAAATTGGTGATGCGGCGACCGTTCATCCCTCAGAGACATTATATTTAATCTTCTATGCAACGAGGCATCTGCTTTTTCTTGATGTTCAAGATTACTCACTAGATGTGTATTGGATAAAAACATATATTGTAGACACGGGTCTTAATCGCGTAAATATTTTTTTTTAAGACATAGATACCTTTTTTGACCTGATGCGTATCATTCCAAGTATGATACGCATCAGTGTGAAGATGTCGTTATTGTTGTGTGTAAACATACCGACATTTTGGACATAAATCAAAAATAAAAATAGTGACGACCAAGTGAGGGTAGTAGACAAAACCTTCGCCTCTGGGACACGACGCCTTCATCAGTCGGCTCGTGACCACGATCGGTGTAATTCAATCGAAAAAAAGTATTTATGGCTTTAAAAACATTTACGTGATTAAGACCCGTATCTACAATATATAATTATGTGTACAAATCGCGAAAGTTTAAAATTATTAACAACATATTAATTCGATCTTTCTGATTTCAGGACGACCACCGCGCGTTCAGGAGACAACTGGAGGACAAACGGCCTGTGGTCGAAAGCAACCTCTTAAGTGGTAGACAATACATAGCCAACGAACCTCCGCTCTCAGACACCAGTGACACTGAAGGTAAGTAAATATGGAAACACACACACAAATATGTATCATCACGCTTATATTACCCAGAAGGATGTGGTAGAAATGTTTAATACCCGCATTTCACATGCAACTCCTTGCTGTTATTGAGAAATTCTTGATGGTAAAAATAACTTTTTTGCCCGAACTGAGAATCGAACCCCATACCAAACTGTGAGAGGCCGCATAAACAACCACTAGACCAACGAGACGGTTGTCATGTTTTATTAAATTGAATTCCTGCCAACTTCTTCTCTCAACTTGCCAAGGACCATAGAAAGCCAAGCACGAAACAAAATCCCTCATCCATACGATAAGGAATAGATATCGATATCAAATCAAACATGCAAATACCTACAATGAGGGCATGTGCCCAACCATGCGGACACGCCGTGACGTGCCATGACGTCACGTCACATTGACGCTACATCATGACGTCACTCACCGCTGTGACGTGTCGGTGGTGGGCAGTCAAGCGTGCGATAGGAGAGGGGCAACAGCTGTTGATCGGGGAACGATATCTATAAGGCCGTTGTTTAGGCTAAATATGGTAGAAAAATATCTGTCTCAATATGTTTAAGCTGATATTTCCGAAAGTCGATATTTACAAAATAACGTGCCAATTGGCAGTTGAATATAACCTCAAATGACCACAGTTTCTCCTTCCGATATGTCCGTCCAAAGCTTACCTGAAAGAGATTATTTCTATTCTATGCTATTTAAATAACAATATTGACTATACCTATTTTACCTGTTACTAAAATACAATTGTTTAACTCACAGCTCAATTCCAGTCTATTCAACCTAACCTGTGAAACGCGGCAACAAAACGCAACACGCTCATCAAAACGCAATAACCCTACACTGCCCACTTAAACATAATCGTTCAATTCATTCACCAATCAATCAATCCCAATGCTGTTGGATTGAACGCGATTGCTATCACCAAGTGAATGCAAACTATATTGATTGAGCTGCCTGCCGGTACGGAATTCGCAATTAGGGAGCCGGTACGTTCTAATTGCGTTCACTCGTTCAACCATTCCCTCACTCATTCGTTGAATGCACGCTTTGTTTCTACTGCGCTTTTGTAAGATTTCTGTTTGGTGAGTGATTTTGTTCACTATTTGGAAGCTGTACAATGCTGGACCTGCACACTATGAGTCTTTTGTTTAGGTGATGCATAATTTAAATCCTTAAATAAAATCGCTACTGACCTGGATTAAGAAAAGTATGCAAATTAAATAAAATCTTTATATCACATTCGTTTGTAACATCTGACTCTTATAATATCATCAAACTAGTGAAATATACTGATAATATCATCTTATAATCATAAAACTAGTGAAATATACTGAAATATTGGAGTAGTATGTCATATATCTGTCATTAAAATGTTTTTCGGTAACGAGATTTTCATTATATTACAAAATAAATGAAGTATGCCCTAAATGTTTCACAGCAAAAAACAAATATCCATCTTGTTCTGCAACCGTATAACGAAATCACTCATTGACCTAATATCGGACAAAAGCGCAGCAGAAACAAAGCGTTTTATTCAACGAGTGAGTGATTGAATGGTTGAACGAGTGAACGCAATTAGAACGTACCGGCTCGCTAATTGCAAATTGCGTACCGGCAGTGTGCGTACGCCCAGCGAAATGTTGTTGAATTTAAAGATTTTAAGTATGCAGATATTTAGTGTATGACGTCGTGTAATTGTGTATGGTAAAAAAAAATTTGTGCATGCAGCCATTGTGGAGAAATTCACCAAAAACTGATTCCGCTGGGCGAACGTTGTCCTGGCGGAACTTTTTTTAATCCATCGACTTTAGAAGAAAAGAGATGTGTCCAAAAATTAGTGTGTATTTGTGTGTAATTGTGTATGTATAAATAAAATTAGTGCATGCATAAACTTCGGAGAAATTCAAGTTTCCGCTGCGCGAACGTTTGACCATTAGCTAGTTTTCATATAAAGCGCTTACATAGAGAGCTGTAGATTTTTACATACGTTGTTTTGAATTTGTTTATATTTGTTTAAAAAACAGATTTAGAAAAAAAATAATGGTTTTAAAGAAAAAAATATAAACGTAAAATACTCTTATTAGGTCTTAGTTCTTAAAGTATGCACTTTGGGGTCTAGATTTTCACGTTTATACAAACTTTGTAAGTGTCTGCAACATGTTGCCAAGTATCAATGATGTTCCGTTAGTAATTAAAGAGTTGTAGGGCAATTTACCATGAATAGTTGTGGTTTTTGTTGTGTTTACAAAGCAGTCAAATATCACGACGTTCTAAAGGAATTGCATGGTAAAATGTATGCCAATAATTAGTGTATTCATTCAACTATGCACATGCAAAATTTCATGTCATTAAATTCAGTAATTAAAGAAAAACAATTAAAATACTGACGAAGCATCGAAAACCTACATAACCCGACCAAGTACGGATGGCTACAAAAAAGCGGCCGTACCATATATATAAGAGACGTTCTTAATCTTCCAATATAGTATTTATTAATATGGTACAGTTGCGTACACAAGCGTTAGGAATCGTATCTATTTTATGTCCATTTTTTCACACTAGAATATTTTTGATCATTTTATAACTACAATACTTAGACTATTTAACCAGAGGACTAACCTTAAGCGTTCAAACAAAATAATTCTGCATATTTTGGTGGGGTGCGGTGGAACACGCTCACATACATAAGTTACTACCAGTACAACGGTAAACATCAATTAAAAATCGAGTCTAGAAGTATTTTTTTTATGTTATTAGATTGTTTGATCCACTAAAGTTGCAAAAGGGAACGCTCGTGCATGCCTAGTCCATTGGTTAAATAGTGTAATAAGCTACAATATGATAAATATTTACCTAAACAGTAGTACTTACATGTGGTAATTATTTAATTTTCCTATGGGGTCTATAGTTAGAATCCTGATCCGTGAAATCTTCAATAGAAATTAACTGTATGAATTTTATTTGTCTTAAATAATATAATAATAATAATATTTAGATTATATCTCAAGTGTCAAGCGCATACTTAAATAAAGTACCTACGTAAATAGTACCTACTTTCTGTCATAGTCAAATAGATTTAGGTGTACACAAATAAATGACCTATAATTTATATCGAAACAATTGTGTTATCACCTATACCGGGTTTAATACCAGTATTATACTGTAAATTTTGGGATGTTACCTAAATATACTGCACGGCCGCTTTTTTGTAGCCATCCGTACTTGGTCGGGTTATGTAGGTTTTCGATGCTTCGTCAGTATTTTAATTGTTTTTCTTTAATTACTGAATTTAATGACATGAAATTTTGCATGTGCATAGTTGAATGAATACACTAATTATTGGCATACATTTTACCATGCAATTCCTTTAGAACGTCGTGATATTTGACTGCTTTGTAAACACAACAAAAACCACAACTATTCATGGTAAATTGCCCTACAACTCTTTAATTACTAACGGAACATCATTGATACTTGGCAACATGTTGCAGACACTTACAAAGTTTGTATAAACGTGAAAATCTAGACCCCAAAGTGCATACTTTAAGAACTAAGACCTAATAAGAGTATTTTACGTTTATATTTTTTTCTTTAAAACCATTATTTTTTTTCTAAATCTGTTTTTTAAACAAATATAAACAAATTCAAAACAACGTATGTAAAAATCTACAGCTCTCTATGTAAGCGCTTTATATGAAAACTAGCTAATGGTCAAACGTTCGCGCAGCGGAAACTTGAATTTCTCCGAAGTTTATGCATGCACTAATTTTATTTATACATACACAATTACACACAAATACACACTAATTTTTGGACACATCTCTTTTCTTCTAAAGTCGATGGATTAAAAAAAGTTCCGCCAGGACAACGTTCGCCCAGCGGAATCAGTTTTTGGTGAATTTCTCCACAATGGCTGCATGCACAAATTTTTTTTTACCATACACAATTACACGACGTCATACACTAAATATCTGCATACTTAAAATCTTTAAATTCAACAACATTTCGCTGGGCGTACGCACACGTACCGGCAGGCAGCTCAATCGATATAGTTTACACTCACTTGGTGATAGCAATCGCGTTCAGTCCACCAGCATTGGGATTGATTGATTGGTGAATGAATTGAACGATTATGTTTAAGTGGGCAGTGTAGGGTTAAGTGCGTTTTGATGAGCGTGTTGCGTTTTGTTGTTTCGTTTCACAGGTCAGGCTGAATAGACTGAAAATTAGCTTGTATTGATGTTAGTATAGCTATGATTTGATATATTCCCAACAGGTAATTGAGAGATTTGTACGCCATTGATTCGGGCATTTCGTTGCAAAATTACATTATATCACGAACAAAAACATTTAATCTTAATTATTTGGTATATCATAGAAGGTATTGTTAACATAGCCAAGTAGCCTATTAGAGGCAGCTTCTACATAATTACCATTCCGAACTAATTTTGTTCTACCACTGTTTAAAATATGCAATAATATCTTCTTAAAATAACCCTGTAATAAGTAACAGTGCAATGAAAATTGTTTAGAAAACCTCTTCTACTCTTAATGCCCAAATTATATACATCCCTACAATGGGTAGATCACGGGTTCAATCCCTGGGTCGGGCATATATTATTTTGTTATTTGGGCTTTATCGTCTAAATTCACTCAGTAACAGCACGGTGTCTGACATTGTGCCCGGTATAAGAAGATATGTGATTGCAACCTAAAATTGTAACAGGTGAAATGAGGGTGTTATACACCTTTGCCACACCCTTGCGAGTAATATAGGTGTGATATTATATTGTGGTGGTATCCGGACATAAAAAATGACAGATGACATTAACAAAGTCAAGTAGTGACACCCACGTCACGTATGTCAAAGAGCGCTGAATCGCGATAACGAAATGTTCACAGAGAGTGTACATATATATACAACTTCCAATACTACAATTGCACAGCTGTCCGCCAGGCAATACCACCGAGCCTGGTCGGAGGATCCTCCCTTTGTGGTGGAGGAACATCACATCCGTTCCTCTACAATATTATGCAATTCCCAAATTACTTCATCAATACATTTCAATACAATTGGACATGTTAATACTGACATATTGTCTCCGTGCCGATCGACCTTTCCCGAGGGGGTCGTCAATACAGTAGATTAATCTATGACCTTACGTACAATACGGATAGATTACTTACTTGCAATTTAAAATACTATACCCTAGGTACAACAATCAATGTTGGCACTCTATGCGTTAATTAAACAATATATACCCTACTAAATATTAGATATTACGGGATATTTACAATGTACCTATATTTGTTGTAGCGAGTGATTCCTTATTAATCTAATAAAATTGTTTTATCGTAAACAAAGAGATTGGAACATCTCTGATATTTCGAAATAACTCGTTACAACAAATATACCTGGTAAATATCCCGTGATATCTAATATTTAGTAAAAAAATAACCATGTTTAGTCTCAAAAGTTATAATATTTATCCAATGTTTACATAATATTGCTAACAAAAATAAACGCGATTTTGCATTTTTATTTATCTTTCGGTACGGTGGTCACAAGGAGACATGTAAATTAATTAATATTATTTAAATTAGTAAGTGTAAGTGCTTAATATTCTGAATTTTGCTAAAATATAAAAACCTCATACCACAGTGTTAGTTATCGAACTTCGCCGAAAGGCTAGATAGATTTTAATATTTTTTGTATTTATTTGATAGTCCTGAGAATAGGTAGTAGGGTCGACATACCACGACGGCGGAGCTGCAGGTGGCAGATAGGTAGTATCAGACTAATGGTGTCTCATCTATCTATCTCTATCTAACGTAACTATCAAAACTAATATGCAAATGTAGCCTCCACGCCAAACAGCTTGTCACTCAATCTGGCAATCTGGCACAATGGTTGGCATCATTGAGGCGTTGGCAACTGGCAGATGCCACTTACAGACGAACGGATTAGCCCGTTAGTCCTGTAAGCTGCGGCTAAGATGGCCGACATGCCAAATGTCTTGTAAGGCAAGGATGAGACGTAAGATAATAGAGTAAAGTCTAATGTACATTGTAAGTTGGTCAAGGGTTTATGAATGAGCTCGAGAAAATATCTTAACAATATTTAATTAAAGTAAGAGACTGCTGGTCTGGTGGCTAGCGTTTGCGCCTCTCACCGCGAGGTTATCGAGGGTTCGATTCAGTGTTATTTGTGATCTTTTCGTAAAAAAATTCTCAATAGCAGCTTTGAGTTGGATTTGTGTATGGTGGTAGGCTAACTCCCTATCACATGGGACCTAACATACCAGGTGAAGTGTGTGTAATATATACAAAAGAACCCCAAAAGAAGTCCTTTGCAAAGATCGGGGTGCAATTTAGATCAGGTTTCAAAGACGTTACGGGCACTTTTCAATGTTTTCAGTCCTATAAGACGACAATTTGGTGTAAATAACAGTTTATTACATATAAGTGACCATAAACCAAATAAAAAGAAGCAGGTATTAATTTATGTTTCGTAACATTATAATTGTTTTTTTTTTTGTTTGTATTATAATTTAATTGTAATAATTAATCTTGTAAGCGTTTTGGATGTGTCATCTGTTAGCTTATAAGATATAATGAATAAATGAAATGAAAGAGAAGAAGAACAGAGGTTTAAGAAAACCACACCTTTTGTAAGTCTTCTGAAAACTTTATCTCAGGAAATCAAAGTCAAAGGTGTATTTATAAAATATCGGGTGGAGTCCGATCGAGCGACCGTCCGTTACACGCATTGGTCCACCCGTAAATTTGAAAATGGAACGTGGACGAAGCAATGGCGGCGCGATTTGAAATACGTCAGCAACTTTTAGATAAACGTGGAATGAACGTCATTCTTATTCCAGTTTGAGCGTCCGGAATTCATACAGAGATCCAAATTTGCCCTCCAAAACGTTTTGACGCGGGAACACAAACTAGTGATATACAAATAGAATCGATTGAACTGGAAAGTCGACTAAACGTCTTAAGTTGATTGTCGGTAGCCACTCTCAAAAATATCGAGTGGAAAGCCTCGAGAGTATATTCGATGACGTGTATTGTTCTATCTAATCCCTTGTTTTTGGGCTGCAGGACTTTTAGTCTACCTCGATTTTTAGCAGGATTTAGTGACAATTTGTTTTTTAAAATCAGTTAACTTTGTTAACAGTGTCGTAGGTCGTGTTTGTCTTGAACAACAAAAAAAATTGACAAGCTACTCAACCCACTTCGAATTACTATGCCATAAGTGCCATAACAGAAAAGTGTTACAAGATGAAAAAAAATAAAAATTGAAAAATATTCGGATGACGGCGTTCCCGTCGAGGGCCTCGTTTAGTTTCGCGCGCCAGTGACAAAGCGAGTGGACTTGAAAACTACGGCTTTATGGAATTGGGACGTGATTTTTTTTTTTGCTTTTTGCGATCATTTGGGAGATAGGGAAATGGAAACCAGACTAATAAATATTAATTCATATTGTCATATTATTATTTTACTTTAAATTTTAGTACTCCTATCCAATGACAGATGTCTCGGTGATAAAAATTAGTTAGCTTTTGAAAGGTTCGCCCCTAGTAGTAAACGACTAGTGTACCCCGTATGTAACCCGAAGCAATATCTTGGATCCGGATGATGTCAAGTCCTCTAATTTATGAACGCTATTGGTCAAAGGGAGAGTCTATAATGAGCAGGGCCGTCTTAAGTCTTTTCTGCGCCGGGGTGCGGGACTCAGCCTGCGCCCTCGTTTTTTTGTCTTTTAGTGTAGTAACGCGGTATGACAAGTGCCGAAAGATATTTTTTTTTTTTTATTGTTGATGACTATTTTTTTTTGCTTGCGCATAGGTACATATTTGTCGTAAGTAACTTGTACATAAAACTGGCGTTAAATTCAATTTAATATCCAAAAATCCAGAGCTCGAAAGGCGCCCCCGGTAAAGACGGCCCTGATAATGAGGCTACAATCACAATAGACCCACGGCGGTTGATGTGAACACCCAAAGCCTCGTCCCAACAATAATATAATAACCCGTTTGCCGAATCGTATATAGCCAATAGGTAAATTAGATATGATTCGCGTAAATCCTGTGAAAAATTACATACATAATTTCAAACTACTCAGTATGAACTACTTTTTCGTAAGAGGAGGATATTTAGTCGCAGCGATGGGATAGACGAAACTTAAATATTCTGCTCCATTACCTGTAAAAAATGAGTCTCTTCTCTGTTTAATTGCGTGGCAAGTCCAAACTCCAATGGTATACTTACCATTTTAATAATATTTTACAAGTCTAAGATTTTATACAACGTGTTACACTTTTTTTTCTACTTCTTCTTCTTCTTCTTCGTATTCTTCATTGCTGATGGTCGTGCCCTTGAAAGGCTTTCAATATTTCAATATTTTTGCGATCACGCGTTTGGTTTTCGAATTTCGAACGTAAATGCCTCGTTGTCGAGGAGACGTTTAGCCTTGTTTAAAATATCACTTAAATTGTAGGTAGCTAGAAAAATTTATACCAGAGTTTATTACCTTCAGCCACCAGTAAATCTTTTTTCGCAAGTTTAATAGTGTGTTCTTAGAGTATTATGTTATATCTTGTATAATTGGCATAGGACAATGTTAAAAGTACTTAAATAAACATTCGATATAATATTGACTATGAACTAGGTCAAAAATGCTGCAAGACAATAATTGATGAAACAAACATTTTAAATAAGGTATATTACCTATTAGTATAAGATCCCTTAAACAACGACCTTCACCGAGATGTTTATTTGATGAAACGTATTTTATATTTAATTTAATATGTCAATAGATATATTGCATATGGGTTGCCTAACAAATTTCAGTCCATAATATGATTAATTAATAATTGAAAAAAATATTTTTTTTAATCATTTCACCGGTTTGGTAATTAGACAAATTCTATACCAATCGAAAGTCTGAAGCCTATAGAATATGCAAACGTTGGGTTGCCTATTCTTTTCCGGTCACAACTCTTGGGAAGCCAGGTATAAACAGGTAAATCGATATACCATTTTGCACCGGTCTGATTATTGAATTAAAATTAATTGACAATAAAGATTATTTCATTATGAAAACGATGGTATAGGGTTGCCTGCGAAAAATCAGTCCCGAATGCCGGTTGTCGAATTTTGAAAAGTGAAATATTTCTGCGAGTGAATATATTTTTTCAATTTTTTTATACTTTATGTACTAAAATGTACAAAGGCGGGCCGACTTAATACTAAAAGTATTTTCTACCTTACAACCTTAGGGTGATGCAGAGATGTAGATAGTAGGTGCAGTTTTAAACACGTGTGAGGCAGACATGTAGATAATAAAAATCTTACTAACCGTGGACCATCAGTGCTACTCCTATCAAGTTCAGGAAACTTCTGTAAAAAAAACTGAAGAAACTAATTATTAATGTCATCACGAAGAGGCAGATACAAGGATTATTTTTATGCTTCTAAAGCGAAGGCAGGCTCACAAATTTTAATTAAAGCCTCTGATACTGACGTTTTGATTATTTTGTTAGGAAATATGCACAAAATTATTGAATCAGAATTTTAGCTTGCCAGTTCAGCAACTAGAAAGACTAATAATCAAACTGTTGATTGCATTAAATGCACTGATTTAGCGTTGAAGTTAGGAATTTAATTATGCCAAAGTCTTCCCGCCTTCCATGCGTTTACAGGTTGCGATTGCACGGCAGCATTTTATAATAAAGGAAAAGTAAAACCTATTCAGCTATTTTCGGAAAATGAAAAATAACAAACAGTTTTTGCATCATTAACAGATGCTGCTGATAATTTCATTGATAAAAAAATGAAGACCGTTCAAGAATTTACGGCTAGTATGTATGATATCAAGAACTGCACCAACGTGAATGATGCGAGATATCGCATTTTTATGAAAAATTACTCTGCTAATCCATCCTGCGTGAAACTTCAGCCTGAGAATTGCGGTTGGTTCATAGATGAATATTTAAAGCCAGTAGGATTCATTGGGATCATACCTTTAAAAATAGAAGACATTGTCGAAAGAACTGAAACGAAGAGTGATGACGAAGAAGGTTCAAAAGTTGGAGATCATAGTTATATGTCCGATGACTCGGAACCTGAATAATTGAAAAAAAATAAAAAAAATGTATATAATATACTTTAGTGTCACATAAAACATACACACAAATGACTAATTGATAAAAAAAAACTATTCCTCTATTTTAATTATAAACTACTCCAAAATGATACACAGTATATATACAAGTCTATAGCTATCGTTTTCATTTTCAAGAACAAATAGCATGCGCAATCTCTTTCTTTAAATGGGCGGGCTTTAAACAGCTGCTATCTTGTGTCCTCTTCTAAAAAAACAGCACTCGCAGAAATATTTCACTTTTCAAAATTCGACAACCGTCATTCGGGACTGATTTTTCGCAGGCAACCCTATACAATCGTTTTCATAATGAAATAATCTTTATTGTCATTTAATTTTAATTCAATAATCAGACCGGTGCAAAATGGTAGGTATATCGATTTACCTGTTTATACCTGGCTACCCAGGAGTTGTGACCGGAAAAGAATAGGCAACCCAACGTTTGCATATTCTATAGGCTTCAGACTTTCGATTGGTATAGAATTTGTCTAATTATCAAACCGGTGAAATGATTAAAAAAAATTTTTTTTTCTATTATTAATTAATCATATTATGGACTGAAATTTGTTAGGCAACCCATATGCAATATATCTATTGACATATTAAATTAAATATAAAATACGTTTCATCAAATAAACATCTCGGTGAAGGTCGTTGTTTAAGGGATCTTATACTATAATGTTTTTATTAACTAGGTTTTTATTCTGTTGTCAATTCTTTGTTAAATAAATTGGTAGCAAACTATTTCAATTCCTTATCTTGATTTCTTTCCTCCAGCGACTCGCGACAACGAAGGTGACTCCCGCGGCTACCGTTCCGCCGAGGAGCAGGCTCGGGAGCTGGCCAGGTCCATCCGGCGGGAGGTGGCCAAACTGGCCGACAAGTGGAATTCCTTGGTGGACCGCAGTGATGCCTGGGGACGGTGCTTGGATGATGCTGTACAGGTATGTGGACATTTTAGTTAAATAATTATTGTTATTAGATAACACGTGGTATTTCTCGTCGTGACAGATGAACCTCAAAAATAAAGTTGTGTATTTTCAATTGGGGCTATTATTGTAAAATTAGATTTCCATTTTGAAACTTTTAACTTAACATTTTGATTGATTTGCCCTATGCCATATTATTATTAAGTCAATGAGACTCTTCTCTCCTTATGATTAATGTTTTCTTAAGTTAAAATAATCAGATAATTTAATAGTCCGTACATTAAAACAACCGATAAATTATTTTTCTTAAATTAACTTAAATCTCAATTTTAGTAATCTTACGAATACAATGTTACTTCACTAACGCCATCTATACATTTAGAAACACAACTTGTAACTTGTCAATAAATCGAATGGCTCAAACCCACACGTAGCTTACGCTCTAAGTACCGCACATGAAACATCACAGATGGCGTTGTACCAAACTTTTATCCATAAAAAACTCTTTATCTAAAAGTTCCCATTCAATCAGCTGCTGAGCCGGATGTCCTGTTCACATGAATAGGAGATTTTATTGATATGTTTATTTGGTCGTTTGTATGCGCTAACACGTTTTTATTCTACTTTGTATGGATAAATGGACTAAAAGCTCTATTGAGTTTGTATTAGAACGAAATAACACACATCATGAGAATCAATAGGTACGACCTGCTATCGGTAATAACAGTAGTAGAGCTTTTGTGAAAAAGGCGACACTACCTACTCCACTAATTCAGAGAGTAAAAAGTCTGAAAACTAGTCTATAAAGAGAATCGCTTTGCGCCGGATTGTGATTCAAATTTTGATATAGGTATAGTCCAGAAGTAATTTTTGACTCTTTAAATATCGAGAAATTACTTTCCGCGCACCGCTCCGCCCGCGTGGTAGGTATGTCGATAAAAAGTAGCGTTAGTCCTTCCTCAGTTCATGAACTATCTCTAAACAAATTTTTATCATGTTCTGCTCAATAAGTTTACCGTTCAAGCGTAACAAACAGACATACAGAATATCTTTCTCATTTATGATATTTAGTAAGGATAGTAGATTCAGATTCAGATTAATTTATTCACTAGAATGTAGTAGTACATAGGTGTTACATTACATATTAAGACACTGTGACATTCTACCATAACAACAATGGTGTGCAAATTTTAATTAGTATCTAATTAATTTTAAGTAGTAGCAAATTAAAATTAGTAATTAAATGTCAAAATTAAATTCTAGTTAAATATTAATTCATGATATAATGTCAAGATAAATACATAATTATAATGTCAATGAATTTATGAAATGTCCAGTTAATGTCAGTTAAAATAATGATGTTAAAAAATAAAATATTACATGTCTAATTTTAGTAATGATTAAATTAAGCAATAATCCATACATATTAAAAGTGTACATATAGTAATTTAATAAAATGTAACATTGATATATTAAAAGGTACATGTTATAAATTCTTTCAGGGTGTAAAAACGTAGATAGATAGATAGATAGATAGATAAAAACTTTATTTGTGCATAAGACATAGGAAATACATTTTGTACGAAAGTTTCAATTACAATATATGCACAAAGGGCGGCCTTATCGCTTAACGCGATTTCTTCCAGACAAGCTTTGGATGGACATTAGTGTAAAAGATTTACAGAAGGTAGTTTTAGACAGCAACGAAAAAAGAGGAAAGAAATAATAATAAGTATAATACTAAAATAAGTTAATATGCTATTTTTATTATAATACATATGATATATAACAATATAATATAATTATATATATATATATATATATATATACATATACATAAACGTAGTAAGTAAGCATTATTGTTCTTACGTCTATTCTGTTCTTGCGTTCTGATGTCTATCTACCTACAAAATACAGTTGTGTTGTTATTTATCTTGTAGAAATAAAGCAGTGGTAACAATAGTGGTCGGCACGGGCGCCATCGCCGCGCCCTAAATAGCACACGCTCAATCAACTATGTATTGCTAAAACGTACTGCATGCTTACAAAGATATTGTATTGACTAGATCTAGATGTGATATCGAATACTCAGATGTGAAATAATAAATGTCGAGGGATGAAATAGTGCCCGGTGGATGGCGATTGGTTCTCACCGCCTGTCACATGAAACCTTAAAAAAACAAGTGTTCAACAACAACCTTTCAATATATCTTTTTAAACTTTCGCGACTTAAGATTTAAAAAAAAAAGACAATGGGTTTAAATTGCGTAATTATTAGAAAGGTAAATAAATACCTATGCTCGACGTTTCGAGTCGGCTCGTGACCACGAATGATGCAAGTGTGATCACGTGACCAATGTGACCACGAATAATTTCGATTTGAATTTGCGATTTAGACCCGTTTACCAATTTTTTTGAAAAACAACCTTTCACATAATAAAGATTTGCATCGAAATTGCTATGCGATTCCTTTACAATCCATTTTATTAATTAACATCTAGTTATATCAGGGTCTTAGTCTCAATTTAACCAGTTCCTGATAAGGTTTTGGATAGTTAACTGGTGCTTAAATCTAATTTCCATCACAAATTTACAGCTGCTGATTAAATACTGCGCTAAATAGTTTAACACAAATTCAACTGTTTTTACTTTCAAGGCCACATCCAGCATCTCAGCTTCCCTGACGACATATCTAGGTGCGTCAGATGCGTTAATTATCATTAATGCAGTCAGGACTGTGACAAAGTACCGATAGTAATGATACTATCGCATGCTTGCTATGTGATATGCGAATAACTTGAGTACATTATCTACATGGGCGCCGAGAGGGGCGAGCAAGAGCGCTTACACCTTCCTGGAATTGGAGGTGGATTCGTTTTGTCGCGCTTAGACTCTCATTTACTTCATAGCATAATATCACGCCTATATTATAAAGAAGGGTGTGGTAGAGGTGTACAACACCCACATTTCACCTGTTATGTTTAGGTCCCATGGGATAAGGGGTGGTCTATCGCCATCCACCGCGCAAAATGCCATCTCCGTACTGCTATTATGAATTTCCTCGTTGTATGTTACGTCATTTCGTGACGTCACGTGTGCAAAGAATGAACGCGTACGTTATTACAACTTATAATTGATATTTTTATAGCATTTAGCTATGCTTAGCAAATTATACTACTAAAGCGACTACCCGGTGTGCAGTAGGTCGCAGGTTCAAATCCTGCCGGTCCCATATCTTTTTCAACTGTTTCTTAGTATAAGTCTTTGCTTGTCAATGCACCCTCCTGAAAATAATTTTACCATATTATCTTACCATACATATGGTTTAAGAGAAGAGAATCAGGTGGTGATAGAACTACTGTAAACGAGCTCGAGGGCAGAAACCCCACTGTTAAACCATTATAATGCTGCCAAATAGTATGCAATAGTGAGTTCTAGTTTGGTGGTGAGATCAGGCCCTGAAATAACTAGCACATGAGGCATAACAGCATTATCCTCAAAATAATGTAAGTTTATATTTACCTATATGTTTGGGTATGGTATATGTTTGCGTTAATTACCACAGCGCATTCCGGATGGGTACTCGGTACACAAGAGATAGCATCGCAATGCGGCGCCATGTTGCTTTGGTAGTTTGAATTGTTTTACTTTCTTCGATGCAACATTAGCATCGGATGCTTGCATTGAATATGCAAGGACATCTTTGAACTGTCGGTATTCTAAATTGGCTTCGAACGTAAGCTCTCAGATAGATATTTTATTTAATTTAAATTTATCTAGTATAACAGAATATTACATCACGTCTATATTACCCAGAGGAGTGTAGCAGAGGTGTTTTCACCGAAATTTCATTCGTTATGCTAAGTTCCTGACGGAAACATTTAAAATAACACTTTTGCCCGACCCGGAAGTCGAATCCGAGACCTCATGACGAGCGGTACGCAAAATATACCGCTATACTACGAGGCAGCCATTTATTAATATTTTTACAGCTTATTAACATGAACATAATAATATCACGATTTTCGTAAACGTGGTTTCGAGTTTTAAGTTGAGCTTCTTTCTATCTTTCTCTGAAAACTATACGTAAAGGCTACTTGGTTCGGCTAATATTCTCTCAATCCTTTGTCCTTATACACTTTAGACATCCCCAAGCACATTAGTGCTCAACTGGCTCTTTTTGCGGATGACACCGCTCTCTTCTATTCGAGCAGATCGCAGGCTGAGGCCAGAACAGACGCCCACGAACAAGGGGACAAGGTTAAAGCATTGGCTCGCCTGATACTCATTGCAAAGGTGTGATAGTCAAAATGAATCACCTAAAGCTATTCATAAAAAAGGCTGACCTCCCATAAAAATACACAATTAAATCACCATATAAAGGTTGAAGTTCCACCATAGGGTCACAATAGTGGCAAATTAGCACTAAAATTGTCATTGTCTATGTCAAAGTAAAGCTTATCTCTGAAATCGTACCATCATAAAACAGGACTGTATAGCGAATACACGAATTGTCCAAAAGCCAAATTAATTCGGACCATAAACTACAGACAGAACTAAACAACATACCATAAAGTCTACATAGGGTCGAGTCATAGAGTAGTCAGTTCAACGTTCAACGCTTCTCTCGTCACCCGACTGCACTTGCACAAAAGCAGCTCAGATCGCTGCAGACCATTGTCTGTACCTACTCACGGCTACACATTAAACTATACATGTCCAATATAAGATGGTCTCGCATTGTATAGCCACCCGTGGAATATGAGACCAGCTATTACTGAAAATGTATAGCTTGAAGTATGGTCGTGTGTACGTGTTTCATACATTTCAGTGCAGTCGTACGTGTATTAAATTTAATCATTTGGTGGATAATTGCGGCTGCTGGTTAATTTCGCCGAAATTAATATGTTACCGCAGTTTAAAATGGTTTTGGTGTTTAATTGTCAAATACCGGGATGGTTCCATTGTTTTATCTTATATCCACGTTATATCTGTGGATATTATTCATTTGACCAATGACGGAAATTGGTATAGGTAAGAATATATTCGTAATTAAGACATTTATAGAAAAAAAAGGCTTTTAAAAAATGCAGCTGTAGAGGTTGAACTGAACATTTAAAAAAATACTACTTAATATTAATATAGTTTTTTTATCAAACTTTTCACTTAAAATCAAAAAACTACGTTTACGTAAGCCAGTACCCAAATATAAATTCAAATTCAAATCATTTATTTTCATAGGCCCCATGCCCCAGGCGCTTGAACACGTCAAAATATGACAAACAAATGATATAAAAATAAATTATAAGTAAAACTAAATTATACTAATTACAATGATTTGAATAACCGGGGCTTAGATTAATTTTAATCCAATCCAATTTATTAATTTAAATCCATTCAACCATTTCTTTTAGATATTGATTAATACTATTAAATTCTAACTAACAACAAGATTCCCCAAAACTGTTGTCGCTAAGTACAGTTTGACAACAAACTTCAACAACACCGAGGTGAACAACGTGTTGACAAGCAGATACTAATCTCTTCTTCTTCTTCGTCGTGTCGATGGCTGAGTCAAATTTGATTGGTCCAATAAGTGGCCACTGTTATGGCGCCTTTGTCGGCGTTCATGAGCGCCTCTCTTGTGCAGGTGGCAGGGAATTTTAGACAGTCAGTAAGGTGGTCAAGGTTTTGACTTGCCATCGTGGTGAAAGGATTAGCCAATTCGCTTTTAAGAACTCGCGAATTGCCCAGGTAGATACTAATACTCAGCTTAGTTACTTAGCTAATCCCTTGTTAAGGAGATGTGTTTACACTAATAATAAGCTAAACAAGACACATGATAATATGCATGCATGCAAAGGCTGCATGTAAGGTTATCCGTGCTAACCCAAGTCTTTAGGCTCGCTTATCTGGCGATTCGAACTCGTGACTAAATCGAAATCGCACGAACCGATCGACCTACAGGTTAAGCAATGCTCTCTGCAGCCGGTTCCTGGATGGGTGACCATCTTTTCACACTCATTTGTTCCGGCTGTCATTTAAAGATCTAGAGTATTCGAACTCTAAAAAAAATATCGTGTCATCTCGTACTGGGTCGTAGGGGTCAGATGACAGTTGCTCCATATATTTTTTTTCTTCCGGTGTACGTAAAATACTGATATTAAGATCCGTTAACATAGAAGCTGATCCCAAAAGGTGAATAGGTGGTACTTAGATTACTTACTATCAGTTTGCTGCATAGGCAAATACCATCAGAAAAGGACATTTTTCTGAGTGTACCTCGTAGATAGAAAACAAAACTCAAATAACATCGAAACTTTCTTATCCTCATCTCTAATTTCGCCATGGTAGTAGTACATAATGACTGTCTATATAGTTGAGTAGTTCACAATTAATTGTGCAAGCCGTCACATCCCGGGTTCGACGCCGCGTCGATAAATCTCACAACTATTTTAATTACTCCGACGTCCACTCGCCACTAAACTAACTTGTACCACGCATACAAACATAGCTATGTTGATAGTAATGTAGTTTTATATCGAATGGAGTAAATTTAACTAAATTGTATCGAATCTTTGTAAAAATAAAGTGGACAAACTCCAAGCTTCACTATAATATAAAAGCTTACGTTATAAACACTCTTAATAGTAAAAAACATTCGTCTAATTTCACATAATGTAATAATGTGTGTTTCATGTAATATAAGCGTGTGGGCGAATCAAAGCCAGTGGCCCAAATAAAGCTCACTTCAGTTTTACTTTTAACTTTAAACTTAAAGTTTGTGGGAATATAGTTATGTGTGTATGTGTGAAGGTAAAAATTGTTCTGCTTAGGATAGCTTCTTCAGTTAAACAATTACTTGACGTATAACTATCATTGAATCGTTCCATAGAATCAAATTTTCTATCAGTATTTGTTATCTATAGTATCTTCATGTATCTAAAAACAAGGCACAATACTCGTTACCCTGATATCAAAGCCAGATATGCCAAGATGTGCCGAGATGTGCAAACGTAATGTAACTCCCATTGACACGATTCAAAGTCACTTTACGCCAAGAACATGACATCTAACACAGTACTAGAGCTGCAATCGTATCGAGTATCGACACTATTAGTAACACACCAACTCTTAGAGCCCCTGCATAACAGGCAGGCCACTAGTAAAAGCCACTAATGACGTCCTATAGTTGTTTAAGTACTGAAGTCCAAGGAATATGTAATAATAATAATAATAAGCCTCGACCAACATCTTAAGAGGCTCGCGTTAGGCGGTTGGATCAAGAGCCAGATGCAAAAGGCGGTCCTTTTGGAGACGGCACGCATCGTGAGGAGGTTCCTCTCTCTGGAGCCCTAACCATCGGCAGCTTGGTCCCTGCACCTGATGTCGGTGGGACACTGTTTTTTATATTTTTAAATGTCTTTTGTATTTTTTATAAATCATATTTAAAAATATATAAAATAAGGTTAAAAATAAATAAAGAGGAATAATAATAATAAAAACGTTTATTTCTGAATAAATATTACAAGTTGTATTTTTACACAATACTTCTGCCAAACTGTACAACAGTTTGTTGGCAAATGTAGCTCCTTATTTACTATTTAGGTATTACTTATTCTATGTATGTTAACTGGTCGATGTCGTACATCGGCAACTAAGCGCGTCCACAATCTGCGACCCCTGCCCATAAGTTGTAGCGTTGCTAGTCTTAGCTGAGGCTGCCACTAGTGGCCGATGTGATCGCTCTATTTGTGTCCACGAGCTGACACACCGACTCTAATCCGCTGCATATCGATTTGCTTAGCATTTTGCGATATCAATGCAGTGTCCGCCTCTAGTGGCCTGTGTGCAATCGCTCTATTTGTGTCCACGAGCCTACACACCGACTCTAATCCGGTGCATATCGACTTGCTTAGCATTTTGCGATAACAATGCACGGCGGTTCGTTATCGACGTCGTTATGCGACCACTTGCGACGAGTGCTAGGGATGGGACGCCAGACGTGGGGAACTGTATCGATAAAGTTTTGGGGTTTATTTATGCAATGTTATGATGCAAATGGTTTTAAAGTATCACGAGCGGAGGTGTACAAGATTTCATTCTAACGTCAATTTCGACATTTCAGTTTTTGTCGAGATTTTCTGGCAACAAATGCTGTTTCTATTCAAGTGCCGTGTAAAATGTGCGTGTGTGTGTGCTTTAAAATTAAAACGTATCGTCTTCTAATAACATGATTGTATATATACATACCATTTATGTCTTTTTTTAAAACCACGCCCGCACTAGGAATAACTCCTGTATCGCGGGGATGTTTACCTATATACATTTCACACACACAAAGCACACCTAGAGTCAGAACAATTTTGGCGGATCACAGAAAGTTTTCCCGTGTGGGGACGGATCGAACCCACAACACCAGCGCAGTTGAAAGCAGCGAGGCGACGGCTTTAACCACTACGCCAACCGTGCACTCAAAGGTTGAATTCATATGACCATCCACCATCGAGGCAGCTTACTTGTTATAATAAATATATAATTAGTTTTCCTGCGACATACTCAAAACTTGGTGACCTATTAAACCTCCCAAATCTATAGATATCGACAGAATTAATACCGTTTGTCCTCTCCCTATATAAAAGATTCACATAGAGCGAGCTCGTTAGCACTCGGATCGGTTCAATCCGTTACAGATTGTCATATTTTTTGTTTGGCCTGCTTTTTATAATAGATAGCTATGAGATTTTATGGTGGGCATTATATCCTTTAATTATTGAAATGATATGTAGAAATAAATAAAAAGTTTTCCACCTCGGAACTCAAGGCTATTATTCTGTTAAAAATTTTTTGTGTTAGTTTTAGACAACTTTCCATGGAAATTAATTAATACCATTGTCATGTGATGGTGGCAGGATAATAAAGAATAACGATTCCTCTAGGATCCCAATATCAGATCTTGACCTGAGGAAAATCGACAATCGATTTGATAACTTCCTCCTTTTTCTGAATTTGTTAGAAATGTAATATGTGATGCAAGGCTTTTGCTTACAATAACATTTGGATTGACATTTTGACAAGGTTAGCTTTAACAGAGCAAGGTTAGGCAACACCTACTTAGTTCTAGCTGCAACAGAATTTTTGTGTTTTATTATTATTATTTATTGACATAACAACACGCCTATATTACCCAGAAGGGTGTAGCAGAGGTGTACAACACCCAAATTTTACCTGTAAATTTTAAGTCCTATGGGATATGAGGTGAGCCTTACGCCATCCACCGTGTACAATTCCAACTCCGTTCCGCTTTTGTGGATTTCCTGACGGAAAGTTCACAAATAACACTTCGCTCTATATTCAATCGTTCTATTGAAATGTTCATCCAGACATCAATGTTGCCATGCTTAAAACATTACAAAAATACAACTTATCACACCCAAACCAAGAAAATGAATTCCAATATATTCATCCTGCCACATCGACATACATCGGAGCATGAATGCACCGCATTATAAATTCAATTCTACAGTATCTGTGGTCGCCGCCATATTTCACCGCCTGACGTTTGCTTTTATTTGTGAAAAATTGTATTTGCTGGTTTTAAGTGCATCGTACACGCAAATAAAAATGTACGACTTGTTTGTAACGATGCGATGTCCCACTTAATGGGGGATAGGATTTTTTGAAATAAATATTGCTTGTTTGTTCGTGGTTTTTGTTTTGGACAGTGAGTCACAGTTTCAGTCTTTCATGTACTATGTCTTCTTCATCGTCGTCATGATGATCCACAGCAAACTTCATCCCATAGCTGGGTATTTCTTATATTGATAATTATGTAATCCCATTAAAACATAAATTTGAAATGAAAGCCAAGGTCAATATTACGCCTATAAGAGAATTGATATCTAAATGATTTCCAAGTTCTATGTTAATAAATCCAAACTGAACATTTGACTTCGCTAGTTTCTATCAAGATATCAATTTTTAGAAATGAACATGGGCATTATATCTACATACTAGTAAGTATATATGTTTATCTTCCAAGGCTGTTCCCAATAACACTGGGGTCAGTTTACAGTCTAACGGATTTAGCTGAATATCAGTATTTTACGTGGAGCGACTGCCATCAGACCTCCACGAACTTTTTCTTTTTAAATTTTACTGGTGTTAGAGCTCTTGTGAATGAGCTCGAGGGCGGCAACACCACCGTCTCACCTTTAACCTGTCGCCAAATAGTAGTGCTTCCATTGTGTTCTGGTTTGGTGGTGAGATCAGACCCTGAAAGTACTGGCACATTAGGCATAACACCGTAGTCCTCAGCTGCAGCGACGCATCTATAATCTGCTTTTGTGGATTGTTGATGTCCATGGGCTGTACTCCACTTACCATCAGGTGGACTACACGTTCGATCGCTATGGGCGTAGTATAAAAAAAAAACCTTGGCTGCGAAGCTAGATACAAACCTTTATTACTCAGATGGGGCAGAGTTGTACAACACCCACTCCCATGTAATAACGCCAGGTGCCTCCGTACTACTGATCAGTTTTTCTTAACGGATTAATCGCAAATAACATTTTACCCGACATGAGGATCAAACTGAGGTAAGGGGTCCGACAAACTACCACTAGACTTGACTAGACCAATGAAACGGTCCGTAGAAGATAGTAAAAATAAACCAACATTTTAAGTCAGCCAAAATCCCTGTATCAAAATATCCAAACGACCAAACATTCGTCAACACAGCAAAATAAGCTTTAGTTCAGCACGCAGTATATTTTTTCAGTTTTCACCCATCCATCATTACTGCTCCAATCCACACACACATAGATACAATACACAAACATGCATACACATCGCAACTCCACATAATGTATGCGGGTCCACGTTTCGTCAGTACGCAGATTAGGGCCCGCATAAGCCCTTGATTAGCGCAGGACATGTCCCGAGCTGTTGTTGAAGCTTTTTGTTTGGAACGGATGTTTAAGTCTGGAGGAAGTTGATATGTCTTCTTAATAACGGAAAATTGAGTTTAATTTAGCGTCAATTGCAATTTAAATTTAGTTAAAGACGTGTTTCACTAGCTGTGGTAGTTTTAGCAGTTCTGGATAAGTTGCTGGTAGCCTATAGGTTTAGTAATATAAGAAGCTGGTGAAATTGGCACTTATACTAGCTATCTTGTTATCGCGTTATTGTATTTGAAAATTATATATTTTATTTAAGGCTTGCATCAATTGATAAAATCATGTTGTTGCTATGCACATATACATTATAGTGCAGATTTTTTATTTAGTATAGTATATTTAGTAGTTTTGTGAGATAATTAATCTTTTTTTTGTGTCTTCATAGTCAATATGTCTATATTTTTGTCTGAAATAGTTAAACAATTATTTTATTACGAGCTGTTCCTGTCTTGTCTCGAGATATACAACGTTTATTAGTCAACCGAAAATTTAAACACCATATTTTTAACTTCTCTATGACTCTATAACTTATAATCCTAAGCCCCAACCCTTGCTTCATTATCCTAGCTTTTCCTTGCTTATGGTGTTCCTATTGAAGCCTTACTGAGCTCGCACGTGACCGTGCAAGGGAATTTTTCGGACATACCGACTGTACCTATAGGACAAAAAATTACGCTAATTGATAGACCGTGTCAAGGATTTGGACGCCGTGCTGATATGAGTTTGATGACGGATGTGTTTGTTTTAATAATGTTTTAAATTTTTTTATTATTTTTACAAGTAAAATATGTGTGCCGCACGTACATATTTTCAGCAAGAGCCCTGTTTTATTAAAAATGGTTCGATAATATAAGACATTATCATTTTATTATCAGACTAATAAATTTTTTATAAATTTTGGCCGTTGGTTGGTGTCATATAAAAACAGAACAGAACAGAAGCTGTTCTGTCTATTAAATCATTATAAATGGTTAATTCATTCCCTTTATCATTTTCAAATAAAGACAAAATGAAGGAAATAATCAAAAATTTGATAGCTAAATAATATTTATTCGTATCATAAAATGCATTGTTTAATTATATTACAATTATATTCCTGTAATAAACGCCATACAGGGTGGTTATTGTTTGTAACCCGTTATTTTATTATGGTGTTTATGATGGTGGATGTATGGGATGCTTTATAGTGCAATAAACCAATGATTTACGAACCATAAGTGCTTAGTTATAGGTGAAAATTGTTGGTGTTTTAATAGCGTACTCATCATGGACGTGATTTACTAGTAGAGATTTTAGTATCGAGGTTAGAAAAGTTAGGAACAACCTTATTTTAATCAGTCAATATAAACTCTACTAAGACATTGATAGCTGAGTGGAGGACCGTAGGACCGCTAAGACAAAGGTCTCGAGTTCGAACCTACGGCACTCACTTCTGTCAATAAAACGTTAAGATTCGTGTTTTCGAAGATAATGTATGTATTTATCATATAAATTATGGCTCGCTAACGGTGAAGGAATCATCGTGAGAAAACCTGCATGCCATAGAGTGCCTAAAAAATTAATGCTCGCAGGTTTGTGAAGTCTACCAATCCGCACTCGGCCAGCGTGGTGTACTAAGGCCTAACCCTTCTCATCATGAGAAGAGGCCCGAGCACAGCAGTAGGACATGTTTTAGAAACAGAGCTGCTATTATATTATTATCATTTAAGGCCTTGTAGACGCTGTAACTTTTACAAGTTGAACAAAACTTGCTAAAAATATAAACCCATTAAAAATATTGCATCAAAATATGTACAGGCGCTGTGTTCCGAAAACGTTTTAGACGCACTCTGCCCCGCGTTTTACTACTATCTTTATATTAAACAACTACACTATAAGTTAGTGCGAAAATTTCAGCACAACATTTTCGCCGGCGCAATAGATAATGCGGAAATGTCATATGCACTTTAAAAAATAAAAGTTCCCAAAACGAATAAAACTCCCGAAAAAGCGGGTATTTTTGGCAAAAAACGGGCAGAAAGTGGAGACCGCAGAACGATTTATTTTAATAACATTTCAACGGACGAAAACCAGCGAAAAATGCTTAAATTTCTTGCCATATAAATGTGGACTTTATAGCAAAGAGATAAAGTTAGAATTATAGAGGTACAAAGTCACAAAATAATTAATTTTCTCTGTTATATATGCAGTGGAAAAACCACAAATATTGATTTAATTTTCCTTTGACTTTTACACATGTTTAGGGTTCGCAATGCGCAATAAGGCGATTGTTTGTGTTATTTTGAGTTAAAAGTAAAGACCAATTTATGCAAACATAATAAAATATTAAAAAAAGGTAAAATATTCAAAGCTTTTAAATTGATCATTCTTATTACAAAATCACCAAAGAGAGAAGTTAATTAAAAGGTAGACCATAGACCAGTTTCATCCATAGTAAAAATAGAATGAAAAAAAAACATGTCAAGCCTCGATTGCACCATTCCTAATAAAAATAAGAGAGTTACTTACTGACTCTATTCAAAATTAACACCCATTTTATTAACTTAACAGGAGCCAGTGAAACCCATACCCTTATATTATAACTGGCTAACTCCCAAAAGAGCTATCGCTGAAAAAATGACTACTGCGATTTTCAATCCGTTACAGCATAAACAAAGTAAAACTAGCAATGTCACCAAATGGCGGTATCATAAAATATTATGGAACCAAAGCTGAGTTTATTATAACCGTATAACTTACAATGTAGCGATCGTAACTTACTATCCACACGGCTACACAGTAAGCTATACACTTCTAGTATAAGATGATCTCGCTATGTACAGAAAGCCTTATACAAAATGAGACCAGCATATACTGGCAATGTATCGCTTGATGTGCAGCGGTATGTACTTATGCTATTTTACTACTATTCTTTAGTATTAAAAAGTAATTTGAAGTCATTTATTGCTGCCGTAATATCTGAATGACTTTATTTGAAAAATAAGTTCCTGACGGTAAAGCTTTTGTAGAACGAGAACAGCCGCTGCCGCTAGCCATATTTTCTATCACATTGGATCTAAACATAAATAAATAAATAATAATAATAAAATTAAAAAAGGGATCCCTATTTCTCGCAAAATATTTTTTGGCATAATTTAACATGGCGTAACACGTTGGGCTTACTTTTATGCCAAATTAGTCATTTGATTTAATCGTCACTTGGCATACTATTTCATTTAGAATAATTATCATTTGTAACATAATGTATTTTGCGTAATAGATATTAGGCATCATATTTTGTGTCCTTATAGTTATTAGGCATAGTGTTTTTTCACCTAATGGTGGAAAAATAGGTTAGGGTGCGGTTAGCCGCCAACATGTTTATTTGATATATGAAAAGTATTTTACTAAAAATGTGATCACAAAAATTACAAAACTTACTTTTCCAAAGACAATAATGCTAAAGATCAATTATGCCAAAAGACAATTGTGCCAAAAGATAGTTGTGCGTAAAGTATTCATGCTAAAAATAGGGAACCATATCAAAGGTAAGTTATTTCCAGATCTGCCGTACACTCCTTTGCTTTCTGTATGGCACATAAACTCCATGGGCCTTTGTGGCAACATTGTGGTACTCTGTTAGTAAATGCGCCATAAGCCATACATCCTAATAAGTTGGGTTGTGGTACACTAAAATAATATTATTATGTTTAAGCCATTTATATCTGCAAAGGGTTGTATGCGATCTTAGTCTTCTTCTTCGTCGTGTCGATGGCTGAGTCAAATTTTATTGGCCCAATAAGTGGCCACTGTTATGGCGCTCTTATCGGCGGTCATGAGCGCCTCTCTTGTGCAGGCGGTAGTGCATTTTGGACAGTCAGTATTTCACCGCCGGAGTCGTATTTATTCGACAAATAAATTGGGGCTTATTATTCTTCTTCGTCGTGTCGATGGTTAAGTCAGATTTTATTGCCCCAATAAGTGGCCACTGTTATGGCGCTCTTAAGCACAGAATAAGTAATAGTATACGTTTTTTAAAAGTGAAAAACCTCAAAGGAGGAAGCGCCCTGTCTCACTTTTACACGTCACACTAAAGACTAGTGCTTGCACCATTATAAATTAGGTCTTAAAGACTGATAGTTATCTTTACTTGTTGTTAGCGTACTATCAGCAAAAAATATATATGACCCATTTGATTTTTTTTGCTTTGAAATTGTTTAATTCAATAAGGTTGACTTTTGTTGATAGAACTAGCGAAATTTAGATGTAAGTGTTTTATATTAAGGTGGATCACCAATCTTCTTAGTTGATAGTGAATGCACAACAGTACAAAGTACCAGATTATTATATGGCAATAGTGTGGAGTTTTGACGAAACCCGGCGAGTCGTCATTCTTTTGTATCACACACGTGGCAAGTGTACAAATTCAAGATTGACTCTAGTAAAACTTAACTACCTTCGTGAATGGACAATATTCACAAACGAATATTAGATTTTTTTTTCTTCGTTATTAAGATCTAAATGATTGATTGATTTAAGATTTATTAAAAAAAATTAATGTTATTTATTTATTTAATTCATACAGACATTTCGCAGCAGTAGCAAAATAATTTACATAAGAACATTTCGCCAATTACGAAGCACACAATAGTACATAAAACATAAAACAAAAAATATGGATGTTTAAAGATGTATGTGTTTGTATAGTGTTTCAATTTCTGTGTAGGGAACTTTCTGTGCCTATTGTACGTGTGCGGTATGTGTGTGTGAGTGTGTGTGTGTATGTTGTCCATAAAAACTATAACGTAATAAATAAAAATCATAACTGTTCCGTATTGCAGCAGCTACATGTGTTATTGTAGTATTTGTGTGGCACAAACCTTAGGCACGCGAGTCTCGCATGCGCCGGCGCCGCTGCCATATATCTGTCACTTGCAGCAATATGCTACAATGCTGCACTAATTGAGTAGCAATCTCGTACAACAATAGGAATTCGACACGAATATGCGGTTATTTTTGGATATTACTGAATTAGGGAGAGAGCTGCCTCGTCGGTCTAGTGGTTAGCGTATGCGGCCTCTCATCTCACCGGGTTCGATTCCCAGGTCGATCAAAAGTATTATTTAGGATTTATCTGTTAGGCATTTCTTAATAGCTACACGTTGGAATTGTGCTCAGTGGATAGGGAAAGACTGCTCACCTCCTATTACATGGGACCTAAACACAATAGGTGAAGTGTGGATGTTATACCTCTGCTTCACCTTCTGGGCAATAAAGGCGTGATGTTATGTTATGTCATTTACTATAACAGCCAAATATTTTCTTGGAAAGAAAATCTGTAGGTTTTTTACTACTTCTCTTTCAGAAAATCTAATAAGACTTTTTGTTTACAGGTAAGCTTCGCAAATACTTCTATGAAAAGGATCTTAAATAGCCAAGTAAGTGGCAATAAAAATTAACGAAACGACAACGCGTTTACGACAAACAGTTAATATCCACATTAAAAACGCTGTCCATTGCGTACTCAATTAGTTTTTTTTAGAGCCGTTTGAAAACGTTTTGAATACGCAATGAATTTACTACGTAATGTTATTATTTTAAACATAAATTATTGCCATACATTATCATAATAGAAGATAATAATTTAATTAATTAATACTAATTTAGAATGTAACTGAATGCAACGGCATTGCGGTGCAATTAAACCGTTTTTCAAAACTGCATAATTATGGGTTTAAATGATTATATAAATGATTATATTATAATTATAATAATCACATGCTATGAGCTTTATAACAGCTAAGCAGAAGCTTATGGGCGTGACATTGCAAACGTGCAAATCAATTTTTTTTTATATTCTCGGATGGGTAAGTTAGAATAGAGAACCTCTTGAAAATTCGACTATTTATATTATTTTTTTTACTTAACTCTTGTGTCGCGGGGTGTTTACAAACATATATTTCACACACACAAAGTGCTACCCAGAGTCAAAACAAATCTTTGTGGATCACACAAAGATTTGTTCCGTGTGAGGATCGAACCCACAACACCAGCGCAGTTGAAAGCGGCGAGGCGACAGCTTTAACCACTACGCCAACGGTGCACTTGAATCAAGAATTAAATAATGACAACAAACCCTAACTATAAATGAACGTGGAGTCTAGCCTCCACTCTTGGTACAATATTCAACTCTTTTCCAAACGACATGAGCTCCCATCAGCCATAACACGCTCTAAGTCACCATCAGTTGCCACTAATAACATTTCACATTAATATGATAATTCTGCACACTGGGCTCCACACCGCACGCTCTGGACAACGGCCAAAATGGCAATTGCACACTTTTTGTTCCAACTCCGAATTGACAATGCATGGTTTTGTGATTAGAATTCTGTTTCGAATTTCGGTATAGAACTATGAATGGGGAATTCGATGGCGTTTTGTGAATGTATTAACGTTTCTAACTACCCATTAGAAGAAATAGGACAGGATTTTAAACTTTTAATAGCTACACGTGTGCTTTTGTTTGTATAATTGGTAAGTCACTTGAAAGAGAAAGGGTGAATAAAAGCATAAATGTTTATTATTTATTTTTTTCTGATCTTGTGATGAATACCACGAATATGTATTCATTTTATAATTTGAACTATCTTGAGCCTTGATTGAGTTTTTGACTGACACGATAATATTATGTGAATGTGTTTCACTGGAATTTCTTAATATTGTCAGTGGGTTTTTCTGTCTTAATGTTTTAATATAAGAAAACAATATTGTTAACACAAAGGATTGTGGCATTTGAAAGAGAACAACCTTGAGATTTATGCTAGTTCTTCAAGAAGACCCTCTTTACGGAACTAGCACTGAAATTCACTTGCACATCCAGGATATTGTGATGATTGATGAAAGTGAGTTTAAGCTATGCGAAGTCTTGAAAATAAAGATATCTTCATTTAAATATTCTATTATATTATTATTATTATAGTTGAAATAATAGAAAATACCATTTAAATAATTTTACGTCAAAACTATGCAATTAAATTAGTAACCAAAATGTATTTTGTCCACATTAATTGTAGCGTGCCCCACAGTCCAGCATCAGACAGTACTAATTAGTAGCCAACATACCTGAGCATGGCCGTTGACATGTCGACAAAGTTATTTGATCAACGTGATATAAATTACATCGTTCTAATTACGGACGGTAGACGTCCAAAATTGACTATCAATATGTATGCAGCTATTTGCAGGCTAACATAATGATGATTTGTCTCTCAAATTATTGTTAGAGTTATAAACTAGTTGTAGTAGTAGTTTAAATCCAAATAGCAACGGTAGCAACATTTAGTCTACTAAGCTATTGTATTTTTTCAAATTATGAATAGAATACATGTTTTCTTTTTTTTATGGTGGATAGGCTCGCGTTTGACCACGATCTCACCTGATGGTAAGTGGTGATGCGGTCTACGGTGGATCACGCTTACCTATGCGATACCTATTAACTCTTGCTTTGAAGAGATCCAGGTTGTACTCATGCGGAAACACATGTATTTCATCAAGAAGCACACGGCAACATTACACATTAGTAAATACCAGAAGATGTTAATAGCGAAAAAGTAATTTTTAATTAAATTAAAAATTAACAATTTGTTTTGCAGCCAAAAAGTGATAATCTTGTTTTTATCTTTACTGTGAGCCTCCCCGTGTGACGTCAATCCCAAACCCCTGACGTCCGGCGCACCCTGGGCAGTCACATCAACGCGACTGGCCAATCCTTCCACCACAATGGAAACAATTTAAACTAGTTGTTTTTCCATTGACACGCAAAGAAGAAGAAGATCTTTACTGTTTATCTATACGAATTACTATGCATCAAAGCACGTATCTGATGGCTTACACCTAACAATTTTGACTCTACTCATTAGCAGACGTGAACATACTCCTAATACAAGTACTTAACTTTCATGTGGTGTTCTCATGAGTACGAGTAGGTATTTTTTTGCCAGTTTATCCTTAAATAATTAATTAAGTTTAATTTTTAAAATTACATAACAAATTCCAACCGACTAACCTACTTTTTCGACCTTTCATCCGCTTGCAAATAAAACTCGCAAATATTTACAAACCCAATTTTGTCCAGTTGTTTGTGTGTTTGGCCCACTGTGCGGTGTCATCAGCCAGTACATCGCCCTTAAGGGCCGTTGCTATGGCAACCTGTACATAATTAATCGCCCCGGGTATGTCCGGGGTATTGTATGATTTTATGCTGATTAAATTGGATTCAGCCAGTTTTGGGGATGGATTTTGAGAAAATGGCGCTTGGAAAATTGTGATGAGCTAAAAATAAACTAAGGTTGTGGTAAAGGTATACAACACCTACGATAAAGCGGGTGAGTAGGTGAGCCTATCGCCATCCACCAGGCACAATTATTGACTCCGTGCTGCTGATGAGTATTTTTTCCTATATTTCTTCTTTTCCTTTTTTGTTAACATTTAAAGACTTCTTATTAATTATTTGTATAGCATTTAGCTATGCTTTGCAAATTATACTAAGAAACAGTTGTATCTTACTTAGTATAGGAACAAATGGATGAACGTGACGTCACAAAATGACACTACCAAACAGTTGAGAAATTTAGTGTCCTTGCACGAGGCGACCGTAGCTGGTTGGTTAAAGCGGCTACCAGGTGTGCAGACGGTCGCAGGTTTAAATCCTGCCGGTTCCATAATTTTTCAACTGTTTTTAGTATATATCTAAAGACTTCATTAGGGATTTAGCTTTAAAGACCGTTTATAAGTCATCTAACTAACAATTTATACCGATAATTCCTAATTAACTACTAGCAATTACTTAAGCACATCTACTTACTACCCACATACGGTTATACAGCACTATTGGCTCTTACTCAATCAGCGGCCATTGGCTACTATTTGCCATGCCCTGTTCTAGCTACAGCCGCTTCGTTAGATCTAGTGTACACAACAACAGTACTGTATCGCTAATTGCTATTCTTCTTCCTGGTTTAATCCTATATAATTTGAGGTTGGTGCCAAACGGCTTATCCTTCCATTCTCCTCTGTCAGCTCGCTATCCCTTACTTTCTTCTTTTTCATATCTTCTTTCTCGCAAAACATTCATCTGTTGGTCTGCCTCTTGCTGTGCATCTCATCGGCTCTCATAATTGGCGGCTATCACCATTTATTTGTCATACACTGTTCTAGCTACAGCCGCTTCGTTAGGTCTGGTTTACACAAGGACAGTAGTATACTATGGCACTTTGGGGAAGTCATGTCGAGACGGTCGTCAGCATTCTTGTTAGAAGGAAGTAATCGTGTCTTATTTATTTTAATTGTTATGTTGTATTACTTGTGCTTGTTAATCGAATTGTTTAAGTTGCACATTTTTTTTGCAGTTCTATAAATACCCTGAGGTTAATAAATTTTCCAGCCATGATCTAGATTCTGTGAATCTACCTCTTAATTATGAAGGCCTTCAAAATGTTATATTTTGTATATTTGCCTGCGTTCGAATGCTCATCTTATCCTTCTGCAATTCTGTTTCACACAAGCACCAAAATATTCTGTCTAACATCCACACTATTCCATTCCACTACTCTCCTAACTATCCCGCCCACTATCCACTATCCCGTGCACTATCACATGAACTATCCCCGTCTGCACCCGCCCTACCTCTGCAATTAATTACCTCGCCACACCACCTCTAATTAAACCGATAATGAATACTTAATTGAAACAAGTATTCATCACCAATTGTTTCATTAATCTGCGATTTAACCACAACTATAAAAGAAGTAATTATTGAACAAAGCACTGCCTACGTACTCGTAGTTTTAAATATAAAAGAGGGAATAAGGTCACTCTGTTATTCGTTTCTTTCTTCTTTACACAAATAATTTATCTGTGTTAAGACGCTATAATACGTCTTTTGATATCTTTAGCTGAGATAGAGGTATCATAAGACGTACTAGTGCGTCTTAGTTCTATCCTACAATATCAGATATTTTTTTGACGTTTTGTTTTTCAATCATTTAAGAAACAAAACCGCTTTCAATCGGAAATGTCGCTTTTAAACGTTATGGTACGGTCCTACAGTACTATGTTATTTTAGGGTAAGATGTGGACAGTAGTAGAAAGAGACGTTCTTCTACGCCTACGGTAAAGTTCAATGCGTTTTTTTAGCATAGGAATGTGGATATTCACACTCCTCATTTATTTATGGTATTTAATGGTCAAAATAAACGCGTGACGCTTAAATGGCATTTTTATGGTTTTCAGAAAACCGTCATAACTCAAAAACTATGCATCAAAAAACCGACGGCGTTGAATTTACCAAAGCTTTACTTAGACATACACTTTCTATTATTCTAATAAAAACCTAAAAATGAATGTCCGTATCCGACCCAAAATAACATACTTTTGGTCCGTTTTAAAAATCATCTAAATGTAAATAGTTAAATTGTAACTTAGTCAATGACATTAAATGACTTTCGGATACTTTTAACTTTGAACCAATAATAATAGTTTTGGATAATAATTTTCAAGAAAAAGTAGGAACTAAGTTACTGATAATAATATATTATAACCAAACATTAAAGAGACATTATATAACATGTAGATCTATAAATATATAGAAATATACAGAATATAATAATATCTAGAACAGTCATAGATACGTACTTATTAATTTTATATTTGTTATAATATTTTTGTCTTTAACTCTATGCTCGGCACATCTTCCAAAAATGAGAGAGGCCTTTCCAAACATTGATAGTCGCGCCACAGTTATATAATTTTGCGGCTATAATCGTTTCATACAAAATGAAACGATTAAATTAACTTAGATTTTAAGCATTTTCTGGTTCCAAATAAACTTTTTTTTATTTTTAAAGGAAATATATTTTATACATACATAGAATAATCATATAAACTATCGCTCGCTAACGGTGAAGGTTAACATCGTGGGGAATCCTGCATGCCTGAGAGTGCCTAAAAAGTAGTCGAGGTTGTGTAAAGTCTACCAATCCGCAATTGGTCAGCGTGGTGGACTATGGCCTAACCATTCTCATCATGAGAAGAGGCCCGAGCCTAGCAGTTGGACATGTACTAGATACAGGGCTGCTATTGGGATATCATAGGATATACAAAAAATAATTCATCACGTTTTATAACAAAAGTTTTGAGTAATAAAAAAACACTCTCTAAACATTAATGTTCGTACAAATTATCTTATGTTTATAGACAATATAATCTTTTTTATTAAGTATTTAATTTTACTGTGAAACTTGCCGACATTTCACACATTTTTTATTTGTCGAGGGACCCACTCTTTATTATGCTTTTTAACTAATTAAGCCATTAACATTATATTTGCCCGAGTTGTTAATTATCATCTTAAGATTACTCACTCATAAACATAATGTAAATTAATGTTATTATTTCCGCTTCAAGTAATAATCTAAAGTGTTTTGACACTTTACATAATTGTAATTTCTATTACATAATATAACACGCCTATAATTATCCAGAAGAGTAACAACCACATTTCACCTGTTATGTTTAGATTCCATGTAATAGATGTAAACCTATAGTCATCCACGGAGCGTAAATCCAACTCCGTGTTGTTATCGTATCGAGAATTTCCTGTCGGAAAAATGCCAAATAAAACTTTTTCCCGACCTGGGAATCGTATCCGAAATCTCGCAAAAAACTATTTAATTTTAATATTATCACTCTTTTAAATCGCGCCTAGTATCATACATAAGAATCTACTTAACAATATTTCGCATAATTTTATTCATAAACTCCAAAATAGTGTACCAACTGATTATTTATTTAGTTCGCGTTAAGTGGCACTCAAAACACTGTCTTAATTAACCAGAACTCGGAGCTGCAATGTTTCGGGTGCGCACACAGTGGTGAGAAGCGGCGGGCTGGAAGAGCTAATTAGAGGCTTGTAAATATTTGAGAGCGTCGGTATTTGCTGGTACATTATGTATTAAGAGTTAAGAGCTAGTTCATATTGAAATCTCTTTGGATAATAATATAAATGCTTTCTATTTAATTGGCTCATCTATTCGAATTTTAAACCTTATATACCGCTGAGGTTGACTAATTGCAATTTTTTGTCCAACAAATAGCCTTATTTTGTGCAAGTTCCGATGTAAACCTCCGCGATTTGCACACAAAAAAAAACCAGTTCAAATTTATTAAAATGAGGTCCTTGCTTACGAAAACCAATGTTAAAATGTGGGAACTATATATGTTGAACTGATGATTTCTGTGTATCATTGGCCAGCATACGACACATTTATTTATGAGATATTCAGAAACATAATATTTGCAGTCGCCTTGACTGAGACCATTTGCCGCTCTCTCTACCGCTTATCACTAAACCACCTCCTCACGTAGGTTTGCATTTCGCCCGCTGCTCATAAATTCGTAATTAAAGAGCGGGCAGCGCGGTGCTATGGAATATATTTAATTTTTGTGCACGACACTCATCGCTCACACCTATAACTAGTTAGTTGGACACTTTATAATACAAATAATTATAAACTACCACAAACTTTGTCGCTCATAATGTTCGTTTGTCATGAGTTTGTCAGATTAGTAACATTGTAGGAACTTTGTGCAAGTTAGACTCACAGTTAATTTTGAAGGTGGTGGCTTTATGAATAACCCCTTGGTATAAACCTTTACTCTATTGTGAAGTTGTAGGAGTAAGACTACTTTAGTTGTTCTATTTGAAATTTTCGTATGATTATTCAAATTATGAAATACGGGTGTTACTCACGTAATGTTGGTCTATTTAGTCGACCGCGGTTTTACCTATACTTTTAGACATTTTCAAGAGAGTGCGACACGCTGCGCCTGAGTCGCAGCCAGTCTTGCACTGCGAGCAGTATGATTTTACTAACATAGACTTATTTCGATATTTTCATTAGCCTAGCGTGACGAGTGCGAAAAAGGTTTAATTGCATTATTGTCATGTTTACTCATACAAAAATTGCCAAAAACGCAATAATACCTATCTCATCGCGCGCTCATTATGAAAATGGATAATAATCACTTTTATTTCCACTTATTACTAAACACGTTATAAGCTGTCAAATACAGAATACAGGTATTTAATACAATCACAGTGCACAGGCCAGGTGTTAACCGGCACAAGAAATATAGCCCAAGTAATGCAACAGATTTACTGGCAGCTTATCATGTACGGCTCATTGCATTTACTCATAAATCTTGCGGTAACTAAGTTGTTTTATACAGTGTTAGGTAACCTGGGCACAGACTTGTAGCTATCAGTCTTTTGAAGTAAAAAGTTCAGAAGTATAAAACAGTGAAAAAATATGAGACTTGAACCTGCGACCTGATATTTTTTATCCGACTACGGTGAAGCTAGAAAGAAGGAAGGGTAATGATTTTGGCAGTCTATGTATGTATGATTGTATGTTCCACCGTAGCGCCTAAACAAATGGGCCGGGTGACATAGGCTATACAAATTTTATACTACGGAATTTAAATGTCTGAACCTAACCTCAAAAGAAAATTGACTTAATCATGACGTGTTTGGTCTTGGCAAGGAAATTACGAATATGTCCCAAGATCTTTAGACCATATGTTATACGGTTTACGTCAAAATTTAAATTAAGTGAAATAAATAAATGAAAAATATAGTTTATAACCCGAATACATAAGACGGAGGTCTAAAAGAGAGGAAACAAGAAAATATTCCAGTTAGAAATCCAGAAATGCATTGGCACAAAAATGGTCAAGGAACAGCAGTGTCCGTTTAGAGGTGTTCCTGGCACCCACATAATCATAGTCAGGTTATAGTTTTAAAACTATTTTTTTAACTGTTATTTTAGGCTAATTTGCTAAGCAGAGCTGAATCCTATAAAAATAATCAATCAAAAACTTTTAAAGTAATTTTGCTAGCGTTTTTTTTTATATTTATTTCTACGACTTACATTTAACTTGTAAGAAATTAATGAATGCACTATATAGAGCTTAATGACACAACACACAAACGCGGTAACATCAGTTAAATTAACTTTCCTTATTTATATAGTTTGTTTACAAAGACATAGATATCTAATCTACGAATTATGTATTAAATCGGTCAAGTGTTGTGTTACTATCGCAAGTTGTTCAGACATGCTTTCTCAACACTAGTTTTAGTTTTTTATAGTTGTAAATTTTAAAATAGATAAATAATATTCTTATAAGAAAAATAAATATAGTTTAAAAAAACTAAAAAAACACGCTTTTAAAGCACATCAAACTAAAAAGTGAAAAATAATTCTTATTATAACCTGAAAATAATAATAAACGAAAAATACTAGTACTATTGTGAAAAAAAGCGTGGGTCGCTCAATAGACGAAAAATATGGCACAGAGCGCCCCACGCTTTTTTTCACAATAGTACTAGTATTTTTCGTTTATTATTATTTTCAGGTTATAATAAGAATTATTTTTCACTTTTTAGTTTGATGTGCTTTAAAAGCGTGTTTTTTTAGTTTTTTTAAACTATATTTATTTTTCACTTTTTAGTTTTTAGTTTTTTTTTAATCCTGGCGATCCTAATCAGGATAATGAGATAAATTTATGAAATTATTATATTGTCGCTGATTCTTTACAAGTGTAGAAAGTTTGAATTAAATCTGTCCGTTTAAAGTGGGTCAAAATCGAGTCCAAAGGAGTCGGTTACATACAAACAAACAAACAAACAAACAAACATACAGGTGAAGCTAATATAAGCGTGTTAAAAACTAAAGTTTTAGGTTTACATCGTAGATGTTTAGAAAAATAATAAATTGTAATTATTTATTTGTCACTAGTTTTTGTCCGCGACATCATCCGCGTGGAATTTGTTATATTAAGAAGTAGCTCCCGCGCTTTGACTCGCGGTAAACCTTACTGCGCCGCTCCCGTGGAGTTTAGCATAATGTGAAATATAAAAAACTAGCTGACCCGGCGAACTTCGTACCGCCTTAGCGTAAATTTGATGCATTACTTTATTTTGTATAGCTGACCTATCTTATGTATGCGTACCTATTCAATTTGAACTGGAATCTATAATATCCTCCATATAAAAATGAATACTTTTTTTTTTTTCCGTAAGATCCTTGTACAGAGTATTTGAAAACTACAAAAAAAAATCAGCCAAATCGGTCAAGCCGTTTTCATGCTATGTCGTGACAACGAAAAACGGGTTTCATTTTTAGGGTTCCGTAGTACCTACAAGGAACCCTTATAGTTTCGCCATGTCCGTCTGTCCGTCTGTCCACGGCATAGCGACGAAACCGTTGGTGCTAGAAAACTGAAATTTCACATGTATGTTAACTAAACAAAGAAAGTCGTAGAATAAAATTTGGAAAAATATTTTTTTTTCAGGTAGCTCCCCTACATGTAAAGTAGGGATGTTTTTTTTTTTGTCGCCTACCCCATAGTGTGGGGTATTAGATAGGCCTTTTAAAAACGTTTAGGGGTTGCTAAGACAGTTTTTTGATTTAGAGATTTGTTTGCGAGATAATTAACTTTAAAGAGCAAATTTTTGTTCGAGTAGGGCGTTCCCCCCCCCCTCTAAAAGCTAAACTACTGGATCCCAAAATCTGAAAAAAATTGTGTCGGTAGTACATGTAATGAACTTTAAAGGAAAACTATAGCGGATAAGTTCACTTCATTAGTTCAAGAGGAATAGGGGTCCGAAATGTCAGATGCAGTTACTCAGAATATTTCGTTCAAAATTCTTGAAACATAAATAAACATACATAATACATAATTATATAAAATCACGTCTTTATCCCACGGGGGTAGGCAGAGACGATGGAACGCCATGTGCTTCGCTCCTTACATACTTCTTTCGCTTCCTCAACATTCATACATCTCGTCATACGTGCTAGCTGGTTCCGTGTACTACAAACATTTCCTTTCTGAAGGACGCCATTTAGTTAAAAAGTAAAATTAAAAATATTTTTCTACGGAACCCTACTGCGCGTGGCCCGACACGCACTTGGCCGGTTTTTATATATATAGAAGATATGTTGTTGATAGTTAAACTTTCATAAATCAATATTAAAATCCGATCCGTAGTTTCTGCGATTAGCGCTAACAAACAAACAAATTAACTTTCGCCCGCGGTTTCGTCTGCGTGGTAGGTACATCAATAAAAAGTAGCCTATGCTACGCGCCTTGTAGTCCGCGTAACCTAAATCTCATATTTTATCAAATCAGATAGACATACCGACAAAAAAGTTAAGAATTGTATTTTAGACATAGGTGTCGTGCAAATCACAAGATCAACTAAAAAAAAAGGCACTTCAATTTTATTTATTTATATTGATATTGGTATGTGTTTTACTCTCTCCGGTCTAAATTATAAATGTTAATATGAAGTTTTTATTATGAATAAAGTTAATTTCATGCAAAATTAAGCGTAACTTTATAATAATATCCTGTGCTTTCATAGTTCGATAGGGGAGAAATGTTGTTGGCCCCTCTCTTAACGTTTAACAATGCATTTTTGCACAATGCGTTTTAGTAATACTAGTTGACATGTGTTATTATAGGTTAAACTGTTGTGCTATGAATTATGACAAAAACTATAGGAGAAGTAAAATTATAGGATTAGAATAATCTGGTGGTAGAGCTCTTGTAAACGTGCTCGAAGACGGCAGCACCACCGTCTTGCATTACTGTGTTCCTGTTTCCATCCATTATTGGATGTGAGAGAGAATGTGGTGGGTATAGTGATAATAAATTCAGGATGGTCAGACCCTAAAATGAATGGTCTTAATTTTACTGCGAAAGAACGGTTGTGTCGGTTTCCATTAGGCAGATTAAGGTCAAAGTAGCGTTGTTTTCTGCTTTAAGATAACTCCCAAACGCTCTTTCAATTCCAAACATTCAGAAACAAAGTATCTGAAAATCTCACGTTGGCATTTTATGTTGGTACTATTTGACGAAGATCAAAAATTCCACATGAAAATATTTTCGTCCAAAGTTCGCACATCTTGCAGCGTGTCTATATTACTTTATGGAAGCCAGTAACCTCAAGAATTCCCAGTAGCATCAATATACCAATATATATCATGTACCAATATACCAATATTTCATACACCGCCGAACCTTCCGGCCCAACTATTTAGAAATTCGATAGTACCCGCATGCACGAAGTATCCAAAACGTTTGCCAAAACTATGTACAACTAAATCCTGTAGTTACATTTAATTATACCATTTTGCGCAAGTATTTTAGACTACACGTTTGGAATAATGAAAACTCTTAATTAGATAGTTTTATAAGCTATTACAACTGTCTGCGTTTGTCTATTTTTACACGACTGTCCCATAAATGGGGGTGAAGTGATTTTGAATTCTACCTACTTCCAAAAGAATTAGTCTTACAATTTGTTTGTGTTTAGGTAGCTATGTTACGCAATTATTCGATTATTTCAGAATCAATTTGATGGTTGTTTTATGTTTAATTTTTCATTATTTTCAGTGTTGGCCCATGTAAACTTTATCGAAAGTCTGGTAAAAAAATATCAATTTTAGATTTTTACTCAATATAGAAGAACGAGTTCTGCTGCTTCTTCAATATTAGTCTCAAAAGGGATAGATATGCAAAACACAAGAAACATAGTAGGTACAATAAAGGAGCAGTTTATCACGGCAATCTTGTCTAACTGTTAGTTTCCGGGAGGCTAGCGTATCACAAACTGGTTGAATACTTGTATACAGTTGTATATTCTTGAAAGAATGGTATCAGAACTAACGGACAATGACATAGTTGTAACTAATCTATTGTTACACTAATTCTATAGGTTGTAAATTTCACTTGGAAAGTGAAACTTGTAGTTACGTTTTAGAATCTTGTGGTCGGACTGAAAACTGAGCTGGATTTGCATAATGACTAAGATATCACATTTTTTTCTGATTTGGCTCAATCAGCTCAAACATAAGATCCTGAGATGCAACCTGTCACCGTGAGTTCGATCCTCGAGTCGTTCAAAGTTACATTTGGGATTTTTCGCCAGAGTGTTCTCAGTAGCAGCACGCAGTCCGGATTCACCCCCCTATATCTGGGGTTCATCACAGTTCAAATGTGGGTCTTATATATTCACCTCTGCCACACCCTTTTGGGTAATATAGGATTGATGTTACATTATAATTAATCTTACAATTAAGTACTTTTTCTGGACAACCGAAGCTCTCACCAATCACAGTTTACTAATTAAGAAATATCCGTCCATCTCTCCAACCGTATCGAGAATAATGCGTGCCATTCATCCGCAAACACATCTCACTCCGAGCTTCAACGGCCAAGCCCGAGTTGCACAATACAAATGCATTTAAGAGTAGTGCTACTTCATGAAAACGCAATATGATTGGATGCTACTATGCATGGTGTGAACAAGAATAGTTTGAGGTTTTAGTTTTTGATCCAATATGGATCATAAAGCCTAGAAATTTCTAGAAAGTAAAAATATTTTAACTCTATGTAATGGTTCCTGCTTAATGGGGTTTTAGATAAAAATGGAATGATTTCATGATAATTTTTGGATACGTCAGAATGACATTATTACAGACTATTTTTTTTTCTATTTGAGCTAATTTTTAAGTCCTTGATCAATAGGCCATCTATTGATTTTATTGAATTAATTTGTAATGCATTACAATCACGGCTAATTTATGCAAATGATAATGTATTACAACTGGGACAGAATTATGCAATCATGCATTGATTTACTTTTCGGTGCATGACGTTTAACCAGGTTAGCTACGCGTGGTCACAATATGTCAGAAAAAAAATAGAAACGTTTACAAAGTACCCGGATAGGAGATTAAGAGTCTGTAATTTCGTAGGTGAATGCAAGCGCTCGGTATTTGCTACGATATTATGAAAATCTTTACTTGTCTTGTCACCACACCACGCATCTTACGGAAGATCGTTGGTAAGCTATCTGAGAGTAATTAATCGGCACCGGAAAAACAAATCAATTTTAGTATGTATTGTTTAGAACACAATATAATATGTAAAAAAACTAGTTTTTTATTAAAGCATTCAAATAAAATAAATTGTCACCTGTTTGCATAACAATATCCAATAGATCTATATGAATATTACGCAATTTGTCCGTCTGTGGGTCGCTGAACCGAGGTGCGACAGGATGTACTAAATAGAACGTGCACAATGCCTCCCGCGGGTAATCGGTTCGGTTCCGGGTTGAGGCACGGCGAAATTCAGCTAGGTAGCTAGATTAAGAAATAGAGCAAAGTTTTGCAATGCAAGAGGGGAACACTGCCGCCATAATGTATTTTGATATTTTGCCAAATAGTAGAACTGCTCATGGCCCTAGCTTGTAAGGTAAATAACAGCAATGTTGCAGTCAAGAAGACATTTCAAATAAACCAACTATTTGATGATATAGTCAAGTTAAGGGTTTCGAGACTTAAGCATCTTGCCGTCATCAAAAGATATAAAAAAAAAAACCAAATCAATTTATTTCTTTACACATATTAAAATAACACAAAGTATCAGTACATATTAAAATTAACAAATTATATAAAACTCTTGCGGTTGCTCAGTTGCCACAGTCCTGGTTTCCAGAGTTGCAGAACATCAAACCAAAGTTTCACCTTAAATTTGTATGACTCACGTGGAACTAAATAAAAGCTCGCAAACACATAGTAAACAGAGAAAACATCCTCCTCCGTACTCTACTTTCTTCACAAAACATGCCCTACATCTCCCTAAATCTATACTTTACCAATGAATGCCCTTTAACACAATACCTTTACAAAACTTCCTTCATTAACTAACAAATAAATCTCTGCATTCAAACGCATAGCTTTTACAGGACCTCGCATATTAATGAACATGTAAATAATATGTCTATAGCGCATGCGTCAAGCCCACAGTGTCATGGCGGACGCCGTACGGCGCACGCGCGCCGCGCCATAGTCAAACGAGCTTTTTTAATTTGATTTTGACGTCTTTGTTTTTTAAATAGTGCAATATTTTTACATTTTGTATTTAATGTGAGTGGAAGTGTGTCATTGTCAAGTTTAGTGTTGTGTTTCGAGATCTGATTTCTAATAGGTAGGATCGGTTGCAATGTTTGTTATCTTATAATGGGTTTCGTATGACATGCGAGTCGTGTTACTGTTTGTTTGATCCCTTCAATCGTTTTGTTAATTGTTACTGTGTTGGTTTATGCTAATTGTTTCTGGATTAAAATAATAGACTCGCCGTTTTATTGTAATATTGTCGGCGATAGATAACTTTAACTTTAAGCTAATTTAACTTAAAAAAACATTTAAGACATTAGATAATAAGCAAATGATGCATGACATCACTTACTTGCCTTTTTTATGAAATTAAAAACATAATGCTCCAGTAATTTTGAATATTAAATAAACATTTTTGTATTTTCTAATGTGGTTAACCAAAACCCACAGTGAGAGATAACATTTTTACTTAATTGAATGCATAATCAACTCTTGCGGCAACAGATTCTGAGATCTGCAATTCTGCACTTCTAAAAATAGCACTCAACTGAATTGTTCAAATATAAATAGCACTCAATGGGCCCTTGCTAGAATTCTTCGTAAACCTTGCATTAAAATTTTCTAATTAATTTTGATTTCTTTATTTTATAACGTCCACTGCAAAATATAACTACTTCATAATTTATTTTTATTTATTTTGAAAGCGGGCATTTTATGTCTATGCTGTCTTTTTTTTATAACCAGCCAGAATGCAGATCATTATTCGTTTTTGTTTTTTTTTACTTATTAATGGCTTCTTTTAAGTGTTATTTTTTTCGTAGCAAGCAAGATTCTTTTATGATCAAAAATGTCAATGTAAATAGGTACAAAAAAAAAAACTATTCTTAATATTTTTTTTGTTTGTTGAAGCGTTTTTCTAGGATTCTTATAGGATTTGAAATTTTAATGAAAAGAAACCAAATTGTCTTGCATATTTTTACCTGGCCGGTAGATCCACATAGCAACCTTCCAGTCTCGCGATTATCATCTGGTGCATACATTTAGGTTATCCAGTAACGGACAGGTTTGGGACCGGTCTCGTGACGTCACGCGCATGCAAACCACGCGAGACCTTCGCCAAGGATAAGGTTCCGAGGCTCCAGTCCTTATTAAAGGACAGATTCTATAGCGCCAGACTAAAGCGTGAAGGTTAAAACGACGAGTTGATACTTTTCTAAATTGTTGCTATCTACTACAAAAAAAAACTCTATATATAAAAATAAATCCCTATTACACTTGGTTCGGCTACGGCTAGATCGATTTGAATGAAATTTGGTATGAAAGTAGAGAGAGTTGGTGGTGGAGACTTTAAGGCCGGACATAATGATACTTTTGTCCGCAGGTGAAACCGCGGCACGCATTAGTTTTCAATAAAAGTTGAAAGGAAATATGTATGTTTGAGCCTAAATGTAGTATTTTTGATCAGGAAGCAAGCTCTTTAAAGACAAGGTAAAAAGAAAACCAGTAGCGTTAGGATCATCTTCAACAATCATACCCTTACCCTAAATTACTTCTTTATTCTTTACTACCTTGTTTGACGTACCTAACACCCTTGCTATAGCTATCAGTTCACCCTTTTTTTAAATGAATTTAATACGCAGATTGCTTAAAAGAAATCTGTTATCAAACAATTTTTAATTAACAAAAGTGTCACACCGCTGTTTTTAATTTGTAATCAACCAAGAATACACGTGTAATTAAAAAGTAGTGATTGAGCAAGAAAAGCAGCGATTGAGCAATGCTCTCCTCTGTCATGAGTGTCCATTCATGCATGGCTCTGCCTGACTGCTGACCTGCCAGTCATGCGTGGCGTCTCCGCAGACGACCGGATCCAATAACGAAGTCGTTGAAGGGACATGTCAAAGTCCCAAATAGCAGACTTACGAATAACTAAGTGAGAACATTTTTATATGATATGATTATTAAGAAATAATGAAAACCCGAAATGATTGAGCATGTTAGATTCTAAAAAACACACAAATGTTTGAAAAGATCATTCGTGATATTGAGCTATAAATCCTTATTACAATAGTGGAACCGAGTGAATGCGTTAATGATGTTTTGATAACTGAGGCATGTATACTCATGTCATACTAAAGCAAAACCCACTGATGAATACAAAACTATAGAAAATATAAAGAAGTTTTGTGGTTCATCTATAAATATCTTTATTCTGTTAAAAAATACACGGTAATTTAAATTATTTTATTTTAGTGTTCACCTCAACTGTCCGTAATTGCTTTGACATATACCTCCTAGAAAAGGCTTTACTATCTAGACTGTCATCTACAAGGATTGGCTAGTAGCCAACAAAACCCATCACATTAACTACTTTTATGGTAGTACAGCATTAATAAACACTACTTTGGTAGTACTTGGACTGCATTTAGACAGCATAGAGGCGCCATTTTAGGGCTTGAAATAGTCGTTAGTGCAAATGTTTTTATTTAATTTATTTTAAGTATAGCTAAATTAAGCCACGGCTCTATAAGTTGCCATTCGTTGCCTGTACTCGTTAAACATTCTAGTGCCAAACTTATTTTTATTAAATTGGGCTTTGAGATCTTGGTTATTGGCATTGTAGTAAATGTTGGAGCGTTCTGGCGCATCAAACATCTTGAATTATTTCTAAATATGATAATATATTGATACCACTCACCATCAAATGCAGCCAATATGGCAAGGCCTTTCATTCATGACAGTGATAGACGACAAATTCGATTGCGCTAGAACTCGATTCCATGGCCGAAGTGAACAAGGCGCTGGGTACGTAAAACCCAAAGGTGTGGGTTCGTGCCCGACTGGAACCATAATTTTTCAACCGTAATACTGTTTAATAGATGCCTAGCAGAGATAAAATTTGCTTCAATATTACAATTAGTTATTTGTTTGTTTATGAAGAGCACACCCATAAAGAGTTTTTTACTAATAAAATAAACCTGAGTTTACTAACACAATTTTCATATAATTATGTTAATTTTCAAATCAAAATACGAAAGTTCTACTCATTAAAACATTTTTACTTCTGATCCTAAAATATAATATTAATGTGGTTTACAATAGTACCAGACACAATGTACCCAAGAGTGAAATCCTTGATCTTTCCTAACAAAAGCAAGTATAACTCAAGCTATCACTACCAAATGGGGTATAGGCAGGCAGATAAGCGTGCATAGATAACGCACGATTCTACTAGTGTTTCCACCCGGACTTACTGTACAAATTTGTACTTATTCTCATTTAATTTAAATTAACTTTAATGGTTTGTTTTCATAACGTCTCTCGCGTCGAAGGTCCCATCGAACTCACAGTTAAATCTACACATTGTTTTTGAATTATAATTTTAATTTGTTTCTTTGTATAATAAGTATGTATTTACTTGTATTCAAAATTTTAAATCTAACCGAATCTATGATCGGCTTCGCCGACTCTTCGACTACTTTTATAGTTTTCTACTAGTTAGCCGTTAAAGGGCCGACTAATCGGCTAGCCGCCACTAGTTGACCATAGCCAGAGTCACCATATCTCTAGATAGGATTATGGCAATTAAGAATTGGCAGTTTATTTCGCAATTCACAATAAAACTTGTAATATCTTAGGATATTTTAAAACCACGCACAGATGATCATTTTGATGTATTACGTCCTAAAAAGTTCATATCGTTACATCTTATCACAATAAAAATCATATCCCATCACGTTAAGATAAATCACATACTATATTATTGCCCAAGCATGCATATAATGACTTGTATCACGCGAGGCGTTGTTTAAAATAACATCATGTACAAACGTGCTTACCCACAATGCTGTAATCATACGTAATAGCGTAAGGCTGGCGAATTGTAGGTAAATTGCTCTAGATACTTGAAATTATGGTTCATATTTTGCAAAAGGGCTTTGTGTTGGTACCGGCAAATTGCACGGAAACAATGTAGTTTGAGGAGGGAGAACTTTCGTCAACGAGTTCTAAAAAGGTAGCAATACGACGCCAAATTGTATTGAGTTTACTATTGTATTTCCTTTTACTGGTAACCATAAAAATACTATGATCTATAACGTTATCTATTTTTATTCTGACAACAGGTCACCCCTAATATAAGGTGATGAACAGGTCACCCCTATTATGGAGTATCAAAACATATTTGCTTACAACAGGAAAACTCAATTTTTAAGTACCTATTTACAAGTTTTTGTTAGTAGTTCTGATGTAAAATGCTGTATTTACTCATAAAATATACGGTTAACAGGCAAAATTTGTACTCTTACTAACTTTGATAAAAATGCATTTATCATTTATCAACTTTTGCATATCTATGTGATTACAACCTACCATGAGACAGACTGTAACGCAAGTTTGCTATCTTTATAACAGGTGATAAAATAAGGTTTCATACTAAAATTTTAATCTCGCTGCATTCAGAAAATTATTGATTAGTAACTTCATCTATGGTGACTCAACCTTGATTCAACACTTGATTGCGCCATTGTTCCGCCGATCAATTAATAGGTCGATCGCCCGCCAATATAAACTAAACAGTATATAATATATTACTTGTAGTTTATACAGCGGTGAAATACTCAGGTGTTGAGTAATAAGAATAGAAGTAAGGCCCAGTTATACACCCTGTGGCACTCCTTGACTTATTGTTATCTTACTAAAGTTCGTATTTTCTTAGAGTGCTATTTTAGAGTCCAGAATAAGTGATAGATTGTATATCTCGAGCGGAGCGAGTGATTCTTGTTTAGAATCTTGGGTACTCAAAAGCATGAGATGTAAATAACTTTAATCTCATGTCACGCATACAACTTTTCACATTTGCAGCTCGAAAAGGCAAAAACAGTGAACACTTGCCCGACCCAGGCATTAAGCCCGTGACCTCACGGTGAGAAGGACACATGCGCTAACAACTAGACCAACGAGACAGACTATAATAACAAAATTAAATTAGTTAAGTAGTGTAAATTCAAACAGTATCAATCACTGTATTCAAATAAACGAGTAAACTAAAATTAGTTAGACTGAAATAGGACCATTACGCCTAACAAATGATGACGATATAATTTTCATTGCTATTTTAATCCAGCTGATTCACGAGTTGTCAACTTCCGCTAATAAATAAATTTAACAATAACTCAGCTCGAGTTAGAGCAATGCTCTGAACAATGGGCACAACACTATCGCTGTATTTCCTTTTGACAAACAGAATAATTTCTCTTTTTTATAGGGATTTATAAACAAATAACCGTGTTTATTTGACCCGGTATAGCTATCAAAATTTGTTTGAAACAGGTTTTTTTCCTGGAGAAAATTTAACAGGGACACGGCCTGATAGCTTTTTTTAAAATTTAAGTCAGTGGATTTTTCGTTTTACTATTTAGGTAAAATAACAGTTTTTTTGACGTATTTTAGATATACACAATTCTCAGTGTTTATTATTTTATTAATCGGTTATCTCAGATTAAGACGAAACACAAAAGCATTCAATAGAATCATAAAATGGGAACAATGAAGTGGAAATTCAACTAAAAGCCAATAAACTAAAACCAATGCCATTCATAATCCTAATGTCAGCGATGTTTGACATTTAATTTAATCAGTGTTGCCAGCCGCATACGAAATGCGTGTATTAGCGCCATCTGTATTCAGGGCGCAGTACCTTTTCAATGCTGGAGGACATTTCTCCGCAGTTTCAAGTGAAATTCACTTTCTGCTCCGTTTACCCGGAAACTTATCCTGTTTTAACCGACTTTTTGCAAAAAGAATTATGTGAATAAGCGTTATAGCCACTGTTCTAATAGTTCAAGTTTTGCGGTTCCATTTTTATTGTATAAAAGATTTTAAACTTGTACTGCTTTTTGAACACTATTTACGTATTTATCAAACTTGCTTGCCAATCTTCTTGAATGGTGGTAAAGGTTAAATAACTGCGGCCAAGAAAACAACTACGGTTGTAACAAATCAATAAAATACAAAATATAGGTACAACAGTGTGACAAAAACACAGTCATAAAAGGTATAGATAAAAATTTTACCTTCCTAAAATTACACCAAAAATATAAACAACTTTCATCGCCATGTCATTTCACGCCGTAAACGCAATAATAAATATTAATTTTTTAACGTCCTCCATTTCAAAATTGTTGCCAGAGCAAAATAATCCTAAAAATTACCACCCTCCGTGCCCTTAATTGCGCAGGATCTTTTTTTTATACGCTCGAGATCGTCGACCTCAATAAAAAAGTCGTTAAGAGTTTCGTATCTTTTAAAAGCAGATTTTGTGAGCATATCTTGCTCTTATATGAAAAAACTGGCAAAGTGCGAGTCAGACTTGCGCACGAAGGGTTTCGTATCTTCTATAAAAACACAAAAAAAAAGTTTGTTGTATGGGAGCCCCCATTAAATATTTATTTTATTATAATTTAGCTATTTATTCTTAAAGTCAATATATTATTAAGTATTTAGTGAAATTTCAAGCGTCTACATGTTTCTGTCATCAATATAGAGTTGAAACGAGCAAAAAATCACGTTTGTTGTATGGAAGCCTCTACCCTAAATGTTTTTTTATTCGGTGTTTAGTATTTGTTGTAATAGCGAAAACAGTTTTACATCACCTGTGACATTTCAACTGTCTAGTTAAACGGATGATAGGTGACAGACGAACATACGGACAGTGAAGTCTCAGTAATAGGGTTTCCTTTTCACCTTTTAGGGTACGGATCCCTAAAAAGGATGACTACATGGTAACCAATAACCATTACAGATTTTCTAAAAAAACTTCATGCTCGTTTAAAATGAGCTTAAATGAAGAAGTACCACTATATGAACACAATCTGTTAGTGAATAATAGTAGTTGCAGTTTTGGGCTCCGGTTTGGAAGAAAGATTGGGTCCTGAAATTACCTACTGGCATATAAAAGTTTCACTACGGAAACATAGTTAAAATTCATATAGTAATGATAATACTATTTTGGACATTAAGCTCCTAGCCAACAGCCTAAATTCAATGTACTATCAACCAAAGTCAACCTTATGGACTTTGACAATTTCAAAGGAAATATTTGTCAAATGGGCCATAAATCAATTTAGCTAATAGTACATAGAAATGATTGTATGTACTTAGGTTTAATGTACCTACATTTAGTTTTTAGACCGAGTATACGGATTAGTCTAGAAATAGTAATACCCAGAAATGTGTCTGCACGTTCAGCCCATTGTTAGACTTTGTTTTCGGTTCGAATTCCGGTTGGTGTATTTTTGGATCGGCTACTCGTATCAATGTAGTTTTAATGTCTTTGGAAATCGACATGAATATTGTAGCGAATGAGTTTTACGAATCTGATGGTAAGTGGCAATTGTACATCAATCTGCCGAGCCTGTTCTGACTGCCATTAAACCTCCACAACCCAATACGAGGTGATACGATACTCATTGTTAGACTAGTTATCAGACTTTCTGGCCACTGATTACCCGTAACGACTGCCATTGATGTTTAAACGGCAACCGGGACCGTAGAATCACCGTGCTCTCCGAGATTGGACCTAGGATGGAGTGTTTAGCCGGTACTTTAGGAATATATTTTAGGTTCTTACGTAACGAACTCGTTCACAATCGTTCTACCTCCTCATAAAATTGATTTATTTTAAATCCATTAATTTAGAGAAGAAGAGTTATTTACAACCTCTTAGACAAGTGCGACGGCATAATTATTTTATCGGTCACACAACGAAAACAGTCTGAAGTGTAACACGGTCCATCTGTGAATTTACTTTACTTACATTTTCACCAATCAGGAAGCGAAACCGGGACCAACAACACGGAAGGCGAGACGCCGTCATTGTGCCATTTAGGTCGTCTAAACAATGTCTCAATACCACAGAGTAAACAGAGACTAAGCTTCATACAACCGCGCTCAGATACGTCCACTCACACAAGCATAAGACGTCTGTGTGCGTGTCCACTTGCGGCCCTATCACGTACGAGGCGAAACCGGTTTCTACCGGCTCGTAAGTGCCTTATTAGCGAAGGGCTCTCGCGCGCTCTCGGCGCGGCTCGCGGACACTACCGCAGCTCACATAAATGTACCCTGTGAGTGTGCAGTGTGCAGTCTACAGTAGTCCAGCGCAGCCGCGGTGCGCGCACGCCCGTATGCTCACTCGCAAGTCTCGTCCTAAAGGGCACGACGCGCGTTATAATTTATTAATACAAAATGTACTGTAGGTACTGTTTGTAAGAACAATAATCGTCGAAATAAGAACATATCTTTTTTTTTCTATCCCAAGGAATCTACTAGGTGAGTAGTAAATTGATAGTAAAAGAGTAGCTATTTCTATTATATAGGTACCTATTCAATTTATATTAGTGGGGTAGATAGATACTTCATACATAATTACATAGGTAGGTACCTAGTGTACCTACATCAATATCAAAGCAAATTTAAATCTGTGCCGTGTTTGTAATGCGATGGAACCTTGACACAATTCACAGCTAATAATATATTCCTACTTATGTATGAGTCACTAGCTTCTACGCGTGGCTCCAACCGCGTGGTACGTCGATGTAGCCTATATTATTTCTGGGGTCTTATCTTTTTATACCTATAATTGTATAGATGTATGAGAATGACAGTTCTAATGTCATGCGCTCTTCTACCTAATACGTTAATAGGTAGGTAGGTACGTTAAAATTAAATTGTAAAAGTTTCTACTTATCACATTAGGTACCAATTTGAGAGGATTATACTTAAAGACTTTTATTACTTTTTTGACTTGTTGAAATATGTAAAAAATACCTATCTACCCTTATTATTAGCGATTGATTTATTATGATTAGGTACAGGTAATACAATAAAAAAAACCGCCGCGTCGTTAAAACACCACTATGCCGCCAGTGTAGTAATTGTACTAGTCACATGGTTTGTCCTGTTGTGCCAACACTGCCAAGTGCCAACCCTAGCAAAATAGGTAAATATCTTAGACGTTCTTTAAAAGGTTAGCCTCTGTTCGTTACTCTGTGTCAATACTCTGCAATTTATAAATAGTTAAAATAAGTAAGAGTAATGTGAATGAAACATTGAAAATAAATTCTTCTCATTCTTAATATGGGAATGATTTGCCTAAAATGGTCAGGCAATCGTTGTAGTTACTATCACCCAAGTATAATAATAGCCTTGTATAAACAAACAAGGCATTTACAATGGTTTGTAGATGTCAACGGGCGCCATAGTGCTGACAGTTATCATTAACAGTCACGGGCTCTGGAAGCTCAGATACCAGTGGGTTATCTGATGGTAAAATTAGCAAGTGGTAGAGCCAAGTAGAGGAAATCCAAGGCCAGAGTAAACTAGTAAAATTACGTAAAGATACGATAGATTACATATAGGAAGTTTCAGTTTTGGGGTGTCAAGTATGAACAGTACTACTTAAACATTCACATACCTACCTTAAATTTTTATCGCACCTTGTGGGTTCACATAATATATTTCCTTGAATAAATCCCAGTTTTCCAGTTTGGGATTTATCCATCAGGCATTTCTCAGTAGCAGTACCTACGGAGTCTGGCATTATGAGCGATAGGAGACGATAGGCTCATCCCCTATTACAAAAGGATCCAAACAAAACAAGTGAAGTGAGTGTGTTAATACACTCATTTCACACTTACATGATGTTACGTTAGTCTTTATGCAAAGCTACTTAATAAATTTAATGCAAAATGGCGGAGTAGAAACGTCAATAATAACTGTCACGCCAGGAAATGTTGGCAGCCGGCCAGCTTTTGTACTGGCAATTAATTCCATCGCGACACGACTAACTTATCTACAATGTCTAAGTAAATACTTAGTTTTGAAGTAAAATGTAGACATTGTATGGACCTTCGGATTTGTTGGTTTTGTTGACTTACAAGCAAGAATTTCATGGTTTCTCTTCGCAATCTAAGAGATAAGATTCACAATGCTGCGGGTGCACTTATCGCCGAATGATATAGGTAAGCATTCGCGACGTTCTGGATACACGGATTTCTTTGCTATCGCGATGAAATGCGGCCAGAACAGAGTAAACAGAGTTATTGACATGTCTTTAAATTGCATTGCTACAGAAGGTGGGAAAGACGTAGATCTTATTCGCTGATGGGTTTAAAAACGTTTTTAAAACTACGTGCGTGTTTTGGAAGGATGAAGGTAGGGTGACTCCTTCAGAAGCTTTAAATTGATAACATGATGAGCGTTTTCATGATCGGTAAAACATGACTTATGTTAAACAAAGTTAACAATAAACTCAAACTTCTGATATATTATGTTTAAAACATTTAACAACTATGTTTAGAATAAGATACATAAGATACATTTATTAAGCGAATTATACTAAGAAACAGTTCAAATCATCAGGTCTTAATCCTGACGGTCTCATAATTTTTTCAACAAGAAACTCAAGTTAAGTTGCTTCGACTGCTCCGTACATACGTCAATAAATAACTAAAAAAAAATATTTCATTTTGACCAGTTCTTGCGTAGAGAATCTAAGAGTCAGGTTTATTTTCTAGCTAGTCTTTCATTCATTAAACCAATTCGTACCTAAATAAAGTCATATAAACGTCATATAAATCTGTTGTATCCTCATTCTCTCTTCGTTCGCTTAAATCAGCTTAAACATATTTAGTACCATACTTCAAACGATGTGTGTGTCTGTATGTCTGTCTGTCTGGTATACCGGCTAAATCAGGCCCGAGGTATGCAAAAAGAATGAGACTCAGGCAACGTCGGGAGCCGTATATGTATGTCTTATTTGCACCTTTATGATGCTGTTGAAAGGAAGGATGTTAAAGTTTGTTTATTTATGTATTAAAATGTCTGGATTTCAATATGCATTTAGTTTGAAGTTTATAAATTTCACTCGACCAAAAAAAAACAGCAGTTAAACACAGATCTACTAATTCAATGACATGAAAGTAAGATGCTTAAAAAAAAATACAGAAAAAGATGTTACAATGAGATATTTTTTTTAACAAATGTTTTTGTTATGTATTATTGCAGAAACATTAAACTTACTTGATATTACAAAATTTGGATTGAATTACCAACTGTTGGTTTAACTCGTCAAACAGCTAAAGATATCGAAATTTCCTAGAACCAAATTGAAGGTAATCCGACAAACAAACAAACACATTTATCTTCATCTTGCCTCCATCCATACATTCCATAGTGTATCATGATTTCCACCATATTTTTCCATAATCTCTCTCCGTAAGCACAAAATTCCCCGATGAGTGGGGATTATCTCAAAATCTCTGGATGCGCTATGAATAACTCTGAGAGGAGGTGTTAAAACCAGCAGGTTTCAATTTACACAACACGGGGCCGACACGGAGACGACATGCGATTTGTTAACAATGACAGATAAACAAATAGTATCTGTCAAAATATTAAAGTAAACATTGGATCTTTTTTAACCTGCAAAAATTGTAAAATACTAGTATATTTTTCCTTAAGTTAGTTAAAATTTTTACGAGACGATGCATTTGCATTAAAAACATAACTACTGAATAAAGGTATAAATAAATATTTAGTTCATGCAGTTTTTTTAATTCACAAGGTAATATTTTAGTTTAAAATACCATACGAGTTATGGCTACGAGAGAAGCTGCTAAAAATATCTTTACAGGTTATATTCAATGAATGGAGCCTTTCCATAATAAAATCGCCGTTTATGAATAAGAATAGCAAGTTTGGCCTTGTTCTTCCATATCGAGTAACGGGACAAGACAAGATATACGAGTGCAAGAAAGAAAGGATGCTGGGCGTATAAATATAGTGGAATTTCCGTCCGAGTTTTTTCCACAGTTTTTTTTATACATCGGCGCTTTAACAAATTAGTTTAAGCGCTTTAAGCGGCAAGGTCGACTTGATGATAAAAATGGAGAAATCATAAAAATTGTAGATTCATCTCTACATTGAAAGACTATTTCAAGATCTAACCAGGAAACCGGAACACATAATTAAGAATTTCAATGATAAATTGTATGCCAGCAACTCTAAAAAGTTTATATTCAAATCAAAACACACAATTAAAAACGTCTTAAATCATTAAGAATATCAATAGGAAGTTATCTTTATTTTAGTTGTATTAAAGTGTCTAAGATATTCGCATTTTTACAAGCCCTACGCACAAACGCTTTATCACCTTATAACCCATCTTAAAAGTCGTCTCCTCACCGTGACATATAAAACCTCCTAATCCGTGACGAATTACTGTATTTATGGACTGACTAAGTCTAAGTCCTCTGAGAAGGGACGAGACGAGACGAGACAAATAAATTATTATATTCGCACTCCAATTCGGTGATACAGTATGCAGTCTTCGTGATTAATGAGGAATATAATTAAGTGTGACGGGCGGGTGCAATGACTGCTGGTTTGGATGTTTTATTTTTAAATATGGCGACGGTAGTGATGAAAATTTTATTAATTGCAGCTAATAGACCAATTCTGATACTGATCCTTTAATATTAGGTATAATAACAATATATATTATTTTGGCGCCCACTATCATAGAGTTGGTTAGTTAGGAGAGTATTCTAAAACTATTTACTTACGGGCAGCTTCATACATACTCGAAAAAAATAGCAACATCGGAATGTAGAATCGAGACTAAAATCAGATTTAAATATGACTAGTAAATCCAATATTAATCGTTATATTCCAATTAGAAATCAGAAAAACAAAAGTGTTAAACCAAAGAAAGTTGACCACAAAATGAATTGTGTACCACAATAGTGAATAAATGAATAGTGCCATACGTGAATAATTCAAGTTTGTATCTCTTGTGAAGTGAATAAGTGACAAATAATGAAGATGCATCTGCAAACGGATTTGTCGTGCGAGCTCTCGTACAGCTGCGAGGAGAAGGTGCAGATCTCGCAAGAAGCTGAGATGATGTACTATGAACTCATCAGAGCACTCGAGGAAGAGGAAACGGTGAGAATTACATTATAAGTTTAGATTTTCTAACAGATACAGAGTCTAGACTTCTACCTCTCTATCAAACATGGTGTGCCTATCACATGGTGAAATATGCATCCTAAAACATCTACGGTAAGACATCACGCCGCGTGATGTTATGTACAAGCTTGGTGTATTAATTCTGAACGGTCATTAGACGTATTGTTACTTTTTAAAACTAAATATAACAATTTTTTTATTACTTAGTTTAATGATAAGAAAGAAATTGTGCTACAAGCATCCAAGCTCCTATAAATGTCGTATTCGAAAGTCCCGCTTCAACAAAGTTAACTAACTTTCATAAGGTTGGCAATTAACAGACTGTATACGATACAAAGTTAGTCAGTTTCGCGTTCTCTCAAATGGTAGATTTTATTTTATGTGCACTAATATTTTATATAATCTATACAAAGTAATTTTATGAACTTCATAAAATATTACTATTAAACGATAGAGTTGCTTTTAGCACAAAATTTACAAGATGTCTTTATGCAAAGATGTATGGCACCATACATCACATCGTCACAATTATATCAAGAATAAAAATTAAGCAAACATACATAATGCTTTTAAATATAAATTACACACTTTCTCATTATTGATGACATTGGCTCGAGAACTCAATAAATCTAACCACTCTCATCATTATTTATTACATGCCGTTACATATTAAGTGTCGGCGGTTTTTTTTCAATATTTTTTGCCCAAAGAGGATTAATAACTCGCAAAAAACTGAAAGATTTATGATAAACCTGTTGATAATTGGGCCAAACGAACAGTTTGCTCACGTTCAACTCTCGACCACAAATTTGAATTAATATTTCAAGCGACCACAATCTGTATATTCATCTAACCATATTGTGTTCTAACTTTGATTTGTATGTATAAACCAATAATTGTGTAATCATTTAAAATCAAATCAGTTTTTACTTTTATACTTGCCATATTTCTGTTACTTCGTAACTGTATTCCATTAGTAACGCTATACCTATCTGTTTAAAAATTCTTTTATACTAATGAGTAACGTCAAAATATGAGCCGTTGACTTAACTGTGTCAAAATATTCATCATCGTCCGTTAATCTGTTTATGTCAGCGTAAGTACTTGGAAGATTATTGAGATGACACATGTTGGTGTGGTCCCTATTGTGTGGTCAATACAGACCACCATATCGTCTAGCTTCCTGTGCGTACCATGTGAAGAAGCCACAAGATTGCGTCAGGATATAACGACCACATGAGTTGGTATTAGATGAGTCATAAAATTCCTTAGCGAAACAAAAGGATGAATTTTTGCTTTGTGATTTTATTGATACATGATTGTTTTAAGTATTTAAACAGGTTTTTAACAAAAGCTTTGATTAGTTTATTTATAGAAAATAGGAATTACTGTTTTTGCATTAAATAAATGCATTATTTAATAATTCTAAGCTTTCATTAAGTAAACAAAAATAGTATGACGAAGTGTAATTTAAAACGTGATTTACAAAATATATGCTTATATAATTGATTTAATTGCCAAAGCACCTACGGCTTTTACCCATGAAGTGCAGGTTCGAATCGTGCTAGATTGTTAATTTTTCAACTTTAATATTATATAAAATACAAAAGGCATAGCAATGCTATAATTTGCTTGAAAATGGTACAAATATAATTGATGTTTTATTTATACCGCAAATTACAGTTAACCCATAAATTTCTCCTAATTACTATCAACTTTGGTCTAACCTCCAGACCACAACCACGGTGGTCAATCGTGGTCTCGTCTCGTCACTGGCAAAATTCATATTAGGACGTTGCCCTCGAAATATGCATACATTAAAGTTGGTTCTGTGTGAGTTTCACTGTTTATTTGTTTGGTTATACTCGTATCTCCGCAACTTTGTGCTAAACTTGTGTTTGATCGTTGTGTAAATGTTTTCTTTATAGACATTAAAGTGTTACTGTTTGATATACCTAAGTGGATATAGCGGGGTTAATGTTGGTATGTATCTCTACGAGATGTTTAGAATTTATGGAACCAAATCATATTTAAATAAAATTTAAATATTAAAATATTAAAATATTACGATGACGTATGTGACACATGACTTTTGACTTGATTTTACTTCTATGATTAGTTTTAACTTTTTAGATTCCGGCTTATTTTATAAGGACGTAAAAAATATATTTTATATTTAAAACTACAGATACGATTCTTTAAATTATTTTGGTAATAATATATACAATTTTACGGTTACACTTAACTATAAAGTAATATACTTTCTCCTTTATCTTAATTAATAACCGCCATACATTATTTTCAAAAATCATAAAAATAAAGATATCAACTTTTAATGATCGGTGACGAAAGAACGAACTCCATAATTGACAATTATGATTTTTACAATAAAAATGTTGAAATGTAAAACTGGCGAATTTAAAAATATTCATATTTTATATTTTTAATTGCCTTTCGATATCAACCGAAACGCTACCGGTTCATTTTATGTAACGCATACTTTTTTACAGTTACTGTATACAGGATGTTACAAAATGTGTATTTTCAACACTAAATTTTAGTAGTAGGGCTTTTAACTATACATTTGCAATAGAAAGCACTACTCTTTCACCTTTGATCGCCCCGAAGAGTATCTAATTACACTAATGTGTTTCGGTTTAATAGGGAAATTAGGGCATGGAAATTACTAGCCCAAAAGATTCAATATCTCAGAATGACATAACGCTATTTTAATAAAGCGATGGGGATGAAAGGAGCCTCCCCGAGTGACGTACACAAAGATTCCCTACGTTCGGCGCACCCTGGGCAATTCGCGAGTTCTACAATGCGAATTGGCTAATCCTTTCACCACGATGGCAAGTCAAAATAAAATTTGACTCAGCCATCGACACGACGAAGCAGAAGAATAAAGCGATGCGTCTAAATTCTTTTGTAAATTTTCATGTGCCGTGATTACTACTTATTCTCTGATCTACAGTTATCTAAAAGGCGTACTGCCAGGGTCTTTTTTTTTCACACTACATACACACAACCCCATTTAATCCCAAACTAAGCAGAGCTTGTACTATAGGTCCTAGAATAACTGATACTAATACATACATTTTTTCTTTTGTAAATAAATACTTATTGTACATAGAAACACCCAGTCCAAAACAAACCTTTATGTTCATGCACACAAAGATTTGACTTGAGCGCGAATCGAACACGCGACCTCGGCGTTGCAGGCAGGTGATCATCAATCTTACCACCAAACTAGATCACCGTATTACCAATCAGTGGCTGGTTAAAAAGATGAGAAGGTTGACGTTCCCTATCTCGAGCTCTCTCACTAGAGCTAGATCTCTAACTCTTCAAAAGTTTTACCAAAAATCACCAAATTGAATCACCCTGTACAAGTATCACATTCTCACTTTGCAAAATCACATCTCTGTATAAAAGGCTGGCTGCACGCGATGTTTGCTACGGGCAAATGTGCGGAGCTTTATGTTTGTAATGACAAAATCGCGTGCGGTCTGGTTAGAGCCCATGGTGTTTTGGGATCAGCTGTGGATTCCATGGGGTGGAATACTATAGTTGTACTATATTGTTATTCTGTACATTAATGGCATTTTTGGTCATTGTCTTACAAACCACTTGTGAATAAATACGGTACAGAGCTGTGCTGTGTATAACCCTCTAATTATTAATTATAATTATCTCTATTATTCATTATAAATTTCAATTTGGGCTTTTTTTTTAAATAAGAATTCGCCCGCACTAGTAATAACTCCTGTGTGCAAACATACATTTCACACACACAAATATTAGTACTAATAATATTTACCATGTCTTGCGTACAGATCGCATTTCCACTCAGAGTCAGGATTGATTTGATTACGCGGTTCTGAGATGATAAACATTAAGATGGGTTGACTATGGGTGTGGCCGACTAGTTGACACTCGAATGGCCGATTAGTCGGTGACCACGAATGTGGCCGACTAGACGGAGAGGCCGATAAATTAAAATGTTATTATTTTGTATTGTTTGTCGCACCAATACACATACCTATTTCAAAGCGACACCAGTTATGTTATGTAGTGCTTCGTAATATAGTAGAATTCATTAGATGATTGTCATTTATAGTAAAGCCGATTATTCGGAGTGGCACAAAAGTGGCGGACTAGTTGGCACATCTCTAATAGCCACCTAATTAAAAAATAAAAGAAGATAGATTAGATTATCAAAAAATAACAAGTCTTAAGTAACCCTTAACTGCACCCGACGCTTTTCGTTGTATCAAATGAAATGTTTGTGTGTCTGTCTGTCTGTATGTAGTGGTGACTGGTGACATTGGATCAATTGGTGGTAATGGACACAACAGCTTTGATCAGAGCTCGTTGAATCCGAATGCCGAAGGAATTGAGGCAGCTGCTGACTGATACACTCACTGTTCACTATACTTTCTATAGGCACACATAAAGATGTGTACCCTAGTGTGTATGCCTGGCAACTTAAAGAAGTTGCCAAGCATAGTTGCCATTCCACAATTAAGGTCGGATACCTCAGGATATATCACTAGTCCATAATGAACAATTTCTAAAACCTTACCACAAAAAGTGCTTCAGGATACTAAAATCTATCTATATATATAAAAGAAAGTCGTGTTAGTTACACCATTTATAACTCAAGAACGGCTGAACCGATTTGGCTAAAAATTGGTGGGGAGGTAGCTTAGAACCGGGAGAAGGACATAGGATACTTTTAAAATATTTTCGAGGGCAAAATTTTATCGAGGGCGAAGCCGCGCGGGGCAGCTAGTATCTTATATACTATGTCATAATAATGGATAATTAAGCTGGAGCATTTTTTTCTTGGATATAAAAAGGGTACCTTTTTTTTCTTTAAAAAAAAAACAAATTGTGACAAATGAGAAATGAGTTCGTGAATGAATAAGAATTATTGTCAGATTACCCAAATAACTTTTTTTAAACTTTCTTCACAAAAATAACTAACTTAACCAACTTTTGGATAGTATCTATCTATTTGTCTACATAAAACACCCACGCAGCCCATAAATTATGTAGAGATGATGCAAAATTTGTCCTGCATAGGAATGTGGTATACCCCACCACTTGGACAGTGGGTGTTTGCGAGAAATTGCGAAATTAAAAGCTCAGATGTCATTTAAAGTTATGTTCTTGCAGTAATATGCAAAACGAGTCCTTTACACGCAATCTACTTTCAAAATTATTGTGCAATCCAAAAATACACGATTCTCACCAATAATTCTGAAGAAAATAAGATTTTGACGTGTAAATTATCACCTCTCAAAAGAGGTCCATTAAATAAGGTTTTATTTAAGAAAAAAACATTCGGCTAAGACCTTGTAAGTACCCAGGGTTATTGTTTAATACAGGCCATGAATATTCACAAATCTTGTACGGATTGCTACATTATATTATATACTCTTGCGCCAAAACTTCCAGTCTAATATAAGGTGTCATTAAACTAGAGCGTGGTAAGCACTAGATGTTTGGCGGCTGAAAACTAGCGCCGTTTTCTTCAGGCTCATTAACATAATACATAAAAGTCCAGTTTCAGAGGTGTTAGAGAGATATTCACCCAATAAAATAATAACCTGACTGAATATAAAAGTAACACAAGTTACACTTGAAAAAAGAACACAGCTGACACTTTCATTTATGTATGTTATATCCTGCAATATTTTTTATCCAACACCTTTGAAACTTTGGCTAATTATTAAAAAGACCTCTTTCCTATTTTATTACCGTCCAAATTATTTATAAACACAGGTGTTTAAAATCTCTCCACTATCCTTCACATTTCAATGACAATAGAATGACGGTATGACATCACGATTCCTGTCACAACAGAAATAAGTGAAATGTCAAAACATTCCTGCCGAGACTCACGCGCACGTCGCATTGTTCTTCGAAATTCAAATTTGAAGTTCCCTGCGACACTGACGGATTGTCCGCCATATTTTTTAACGCGTTCCTAAGATGACAGGTGTGAAAGATTGATTCTGAGAATGTAGGGATAAAAAAGTCGGATTGTGTGTCTTTGGTGTTAATTAGACAATGATAAATTGTAGTTTTTAAGTGTTATGTTGTTGATATTTTAGGTTAAATAGCATATCTTGCTTTTGGTATACGATGTGGACGTTAATTTATTATTAAGATGTTCGAAATAGTTTCTTCTTATTTTGAGGCATAGTTCTTAATCTTTGTTTTATAATCTCCTCATAGATTGAGCTTTAAATACTTGTATAATTACTGTGCACCATTAAAACCTATCAAAAGAATAAAGCTCACTGATTTTTACGACTTTTGAGATTATTTTGATAGCTGAATACTGTCGATTCTCGATTTCATGACGTCATTAAAATAGACGATTTTACGGTCGACTTTAAAAGTGTCGATTTTTCCTTGTAACAGATAGTTTACGTAAAAATACGAGTCATATTAATTGCCTAGGATTTACTACCCATTTATATAGGTACTCGATATACCTAGGTAGTTATGTATAGTATGTATTGTACGCAGATATATTCTAAAGTTCAAATACAATGTGAAGAAGTTTTTTCACAGTAAATCAATTATATCTCTAAAAACTACATGTATTAAGACGCAAGAAAAACTTTTTTGTTAATGAGAAAAAGGAAAGAAGTGTTTTTTTTAACGATTATAAATGATTTTTAACACACTATCACCTTCTTGCAAAAGGTATCTATTGCAAGAAGGTGATAGTAGATAAAACTGTACAATACAATAACATACAACATTTAGTAACATTTTTCTTTTATAAACTGGTATATTGACTTCAACGAGGCACTATTGAATTGAAATGACAAGAACATGACGACGTTTCATGCTAGTTGGCGCTTACAGAGGTTCTCATGACTGAGCGCATGCTTAGAATATATTATATTACAATACATACGTGTCCATTGGTAGGTTATCGATGTTATTATGTCTTAGATCTTAGGCTGAGTTATATCGAGAGTACTTATACTTAGCTCGGATTTGCCTTGAACAACTGATTTTGTCTTTTTGTCACAATGGCAAAGTCTAAGCTTAGCCAAGTTTAAGTGAGCAATCTCATCCATCGTAGCCCTACCACCTGCATAAGAGAGGCTCTCATGAACGACGATGAGAGCACAACAGTAGCCAACAGTTGAAGAAGAAGTAGTAACTATGGTCAAGTGTTATTTAGTTAAATTGTTGACATTTGAGTATATTTATAAAGATCACGAGATTCGTAAATACATTATCATAACACTTTTTTACAATTTTTTTATTATTTTTAAACCAAGAATATGCGTTTTTATTTATATTTTAATACTGTTTTAATATATATTTTTTTCTAAAAGGCCCATTTTTACACTTTTTAGATCCAACAATGTTATATTCTATTTATATTTTTATACTATTTAATCCTACTTTTATGATATTAAATCCACGAAAATATAAATAAAAATTGAATACTAATAAATTACCTTCTGTGTGTTTTAAGTACTGAAGTGACTTTTGCAACAAAATAGTGTATGTTTTTGCATAAATTAATAACAATTTTGTTTTTGTTCCAGGTATGAAAATGCAACATTTAATCGCCTAGCCACTAAGAGGTAATCGCGCTAAAGGTCAGGACTTTGCATAATTTTGATGCAAAAAGTAATTAATTTGTGACAAATATTCACGACAGGCGATCGTAAATTAACTGATTTTAATCAATTTTATTAACATTTTAAATGAAAAGTCAAAGATGTTGCCATTAAATAATAATTTCTATGTCGCAGTCAATCGATAAACTTAGGTCATTTTAACATTTTGTAAAGAGCCTTTGATAAGGAGCTTAATAAAGTAATAAGTCTAGAATTTTTTAAATAAATTCACGTTTTCCATACAAATTGAATATTTACAGCAGCCAGGTTGTATGGAAAACGCGACAAATTTTCTTTATTTTGTGGAACAGAATATTGTCTACGGAAGTATTATGATAAAAAATAGTGGAATGGATTCTAGTATTAAACAAACTGCTATATTATAACCCCTTTGCGCCTATGGTCTCAAAACGTTACTCTTCTCACAGTGATGTACACCTCACATACATTATAACACGTGCAGCTCTACCACCTTCAAACTATAATTAGGTTACGTCTCATGATCCCTAGATAGATAACTAGAACACGGCCGTATTTATCCAAGACTATACAAGTATTGATAGACTATTCTATATTCTTATAATATCATGAGATACAAAGATGTTGAATGAAGTTCCTGCGGATATTGTTTTCGTGCTACTTCCAGGCAATGCGGGACTGCACTCCCAGCTATTATTGTTTATCTATGTTATAGAAATAGATTGATTAATTTATTATATATTATTTTTATAGTATTTAGTTTTATAGTATAATTATACTTTGAAACAGTTGAAAAATATTTCTTAGTATAACTTGCTAAGCATAGCAAAATGCTTTAAAAATAATCAATAAGAAGTTTAAATAAGGTACGCGTTGATTCTTTTCAACATTTGTGCTGAATGTAACTTCGCCATGTTGATTTGTATCCTTCTTCACCATGTTACATACGAACAAATGGGGGAACGAGACGTCACAGACGAAACATACAGTTGAGAAATTTAGGGTCCTGGCAAGAGGCGACTGTAGCTGGTTGGTTAAAGCGGCTCCCCGGTGTGCAGAAGGTCGCAGGTTCCAATCCCGCCGTCCCCTCAATTTCAACTGTTTCTTAGGTTGTATAGTGACATGTTGATACTGCAAGGGTTCTCATTTCTTGCGCGGCCCACTTATTCTGGCACAGCTCTGGTATTTGGTCACGGCGTCATCATCGTGTTCCAATGGTCCATCATTGACCCATATTTGTTAATTGAGACAGTTTTTTTGCCCTTGAATAAGCAGATCGCCAAAACTGGCAAGAGTCGAGTATTCTGACACAAGAAGCAAGCTTGTTACCCAGGTACAATCATACGGTACCTTGACAAAAAAAACTCTTTTTGTTTTGCATTCTACAGTGCACAGTTGAGAAGTCCTGATTACCTGATGTATTGAATAGGCTCTACTCCACCTAAAAAAACGATTGATCTCTCTCGGCTAACAAAAAGGAAATATAGATTTTATTAGCTAGGCACTCTAAAGCTACCCAAGTTGGGACATAAACTGAATTTAAAGCATCAATACTTAACTAAGGCTCACGACTCTTAAAACTATTTCTATCTTAACTTAACTCCTGCAATATCCATTACAGTTTCAAAGTCAATTCCACCATTAAACCTCACTTAGAATTGCTATTCTGTCCTAAAGTCGATACGGCCTAATTCTATAATACCACGGATTAAATAAATTAGGCACACAGATATGTTGAAACATGTCTCCCTCTCTATATTTTTCTCATTTATAACTTATCTGTACTACCGATCTGATATAGAGCAGAAGTAGCGAAACAAATAGCCAACATGCTTTAGTCGGATGGAAGCTATAATGTGGACAACATTTCATAAAAATCTACCCAACAGTTTTTGCTTAAACAACTAACTAACATCCATACACCCGCAAACTTTGGGATTTATAATATTATTAGATTTATATATACGTAAATATAACGGCAAACTTAATGTCTGCTACACTACTACTACTTAGAATACTTGGAATGTCATTTATCCCATTTTCTTATCGAAAAATAATAATTAAGATGCACTGTGAAACAAAATTGAGTTCAGAATCTACAATTGTAGAACCAACTACAGTACTTCAGCCACAAAGAAGTTATGAAGTTACAGAAATAACCACAGATTAACTACGGCAGATTGTAGATAAACTTGTAGTGGCGCTTGCGAGAGCCAGGGTGCACCGAAGTTTAACCACGGTTAAGATAAGGCGATTAGTCGATGCTTGAGGCAAGATGATTGGCAGAAATGGGTTGATCAGACTCCAGAGCGATTGTGATTTGTAGTTTTATTGTAAACAGTATTTAGTATTGTCGTTAGAAAGGTAGCTTGCTGAATAAACTTGTGGAAGCAGTAACATTATTAATAGGTTTATCCAGTCGCCAATTAATTTAAAAAAAATGTAGTTAAATCAGGCCGAAATGAGAAAATGTGAAAATTAAAAAAAATAAAGACAAAATTGTAATAACAAATAAAAAAATCTTAAATGCTAGTGAAATTTTAGCTTATAATTATGTATTCTGGACTTATAGAAGATATAGTTATTGCAGATATGCCGACTAATCAGCTACTTTTGTAGCTGCCGACTAATCGGCCAATTACGTCGGTAATACCGACTAGTCGGTTAGCCGGCTAGTCGGCCTAACCCATTCTCTCTAATAGTTATAATAATATAATAATATTCACTCTTGAAACAACGACTGTCATCACTCTTTTTATCGTTACAAAACAAATTGAACAGTTGCGCTCATATTCTTATAAATATGAACATGGTTCGTTAGTTTTAAAAACCACATTACCATACTAATATTATTTGTAATTTTTCCAAAAACCCATTTGATTGTTATCTTGCCCTCAAACTAAGTTAACTACAACTTAACGTCCCGTTACTATCAAGGTGCCACCGGCCCAGCCCACGGGCGACAGTAATCTCAGTATGCAATCGACAGTTGAAGGGGTATACCTACTTATTATTGGCTGTACCTGCTTTCGTACTACTTGTTATAATTAATAGGCGGCGGCTTGCACCCTAGGCTGGTAAATCCAGGTCTTTTTAGTACATTTATGTACTTACTTTAATAAGTCATAAAGTCAGTAAAGAAAATTATTGGAAAATTTTTTAGTGATCGTTTTAAATTTATTATCTTATTTCTGAAGTAACTTTAACCTTCACGATAGGCCGGTGGTAAGGACATACATTGTCCTTCTACAGTCTTTTAACTATCACTTCAGGTACCAATTTACGCCAAGATCGGTTCAGTTATTTAACCATCAGTTAAAAAGCCCTGCCACTTAAACCCTTTTTATCTAGATATATCGATTTAATATTAAAATGACATTAGAATACTAAGCACCAATTTTACAGGTGTTAGATAAACATTATTGGTGGAATAAGCATATAATTGAAAGTGATTTCAGCAATCACTATGGGTCGGATAAGATCAATCCGGGACCTCAGAAGCTGGGCCTAAATATCGAAGGTACATTACATTATCAAGCTAGTACATTACATTCTTACAGTTCGCAATACCATCAGGTGGACTACCATCTGTTTTACCACATCCTTGAGGTATGTGTAAATTGGCAATGACACGCTAAAAACCCCACCCAATATTACCACAAACATAAAGATTTTAATCTGCAGTGTTGCCAAATAAGTGATTTTAAAAAGGTCGTGATGTATATCTGCAAGTCTGTCTGTGTCACTTGAACCGTGAAATTGTGCAGTAATAAGCTTTATGATCATAAAATTTGCATTTAATGCTTATTTACCAAAATTGGCCTAAAAGGGTGTGCCCTTTAGGGCCTATAAAAACAATTCATTTGAAATTTAGCCTCCACCGTTTAAGTTGAGAAATTGACGGAGGCGAAGCGTGAGTTGGATAGCTCAGTTGACAGAGCGATTGGATTGGCCGGTATCCATATGTCCCAGTTTTAACCTTAAAAAAAAATCATAGTATTAGTAGGATGAGTTTCAATTTATTGTTCAAATAGTGGTGTATGTTTAATGATGAGGAGAGACCTCGAAATTGCTGGTACAAAAACGATACTATCTTGGTCCTCAGACATTGGTTGCTCTAGAAAGCGTAACTATAGGTCTCATAGCAAACAAAATCTTCTTAAAACATAGTTCATTAACATAAAAAAGCCTATTGTTATTACAAAAACCATACAAATTGTAGTTCAAGCTTTACACACAAAATTTAACTTTGAATCTCATTAGTAAAGTCCATATTGCATTAAACAACTAAGTCTATATTTAGCGAAAAGTTCCTACGAAATCTGTACCCTATAAAAAGCACTACGCACTATCTGATTTACATATGTTAGATAGAGACAAAACTACATCTATCCTTTTCTGCTGAACCAAAATCAGGATCTTAGGCGCCTATATGGACTCCCATCATTTTGCTAAAACAATCTAAACCCTATTAACATTCCGTAAAGGTTTACTTCTATGTGTATGTTTTGTCCTATTCACGCCATATGTAGAGTGAGTCACCTTTGTTCTACCGCCAATTTGGTGTTCTTTTTATGTGGTGACCTCAAAACTGCTTTTAGTTTTGCTTTTAGGGCTTCGTTTTAGTATTCACAGTTCACACGGGCATTTGAAATACGTGGATAGTTATGTCTTACTATTTCGACTGTGTGATATTTCTTACTAGCCTTCGCCCGCAACTTCACCCGCATTACAAAGTACACTATGTCTTCCTACGGCATCTCCCTTTAATATCTTTGATTTAGGGTAAACTTAAATAATAACAAGCACACAAAGATAGATCAGTCCAATATTACAACGTTCATCATTATCTTTAGTATAGCGTATGCGTAGCTGGTTCGATTTTAAGGTTCAGCAAAAGTGCTATTTGGGATTTTTCTACCAGGAAATATTCAATAGCAGTACAGAGTTTTAGGCTAGGCCATAGGCTCACCCTCTATTACATAGAGCCTAAATATAACAAGTGTAGGTACACCTCTGCCACACCATTTTGCGTAATATAGGCGAGATGTTATTTAAGGTCCATCATTTAGCTTTATTTACTGCTTTATAACTCGCATCTTTGCATACTTCTGCATAAAACCACAAACATACTACATCATCATTCATATACATTATGTTCATTACCGAAGAAATCCGGTTATTTCCTCCATATCCGTAACACCGGTTTTATGCCGGTGCCGATATCCGTTTACGACGGCAAGGCGGGATTCACCCGGCTTGAATCCCGGTATAACAAAACATGATGTATGGTGAGAAAATATGGAGAAAACTGGTGTCCTTGATTTAGAAGAAAGAGGTTTTTTAATATAAATATACTGGACTAGCTTTTGCACGCGACTTCGTTCGCGTGGAATTCGTTGTTTTAAGTGGTAGCTGCTCCCGCGCTTTGACCCGCGTTTAACTTTACTAATTCGCTCCCGTAGAGTTAAGCGTAATGTTAAACATCTAAAGAAGGAGGTAGATGGTGATAGGCTCACCACCTATCCTATTGAATCTGCCTCACCCTTCTGGGCGGCGTGTTGTTTTTTAATAATTGTAGTTTCGGTATAATTTTCAAAGATAGTGCCGAATGCTCCTATAGATATTGTAGGATCTCTAAATTTGTTTTTATTTCATTAATTAAATTCTAATTCACTCCATGACGATTGTATATAAACACTTGAATAATTTTCTCTACATCTGTACCATTTCTTTCAACAAATCTCTCTCTAATAAGCTAGCCACAAACCAGTTGTCTGCTTACCCCACAATTCCACAAACTGGTACGAACCCACGTACCACCACTCGGGACCTTGTACACCCACTCGTTGAAATAGTGGTGGGACACTTAAAACGTAAATAATTTTGAACTGTTTGCTAAAATTTAATAAAATAGTGAACCTTTAAGAAAATTTATACCCCTTAAGGGTGGGTAGCCTTCCGAGCGGCGTTTTCATACTAACGTAATATGAGTTTATCTTTTATTTTTATAGACCAAATCATATTTCGACACTTAAATGCATGTTTGTTTGTGGTAATTTTGTCAAAATTGTTTTATTCATTAATTGAGTTACATATAAAAAGAAAATATATAAAAATTTTGTAAAAGTGGGTGCCAATTACATGAATTTTAGTGTTTAAGATAGGGGTGTACGAATGGAGCCTCCCCGAGTGACGGACACAACGATTCCCTACGTCCGGCGCACCCTGGGCAATTCGCGAGTTCTCCAAACCGAATTGGCTAATCCTTTCACCACAATGGCAAGTCAAAATAAAATTTGACTCAGCCATCGACACGACGAAGAAGAGTGTTTAAGATGTGATTTGTCTATAGTAATTACTTTTGGATGGAAAACAGCTAAGCAATTGTTTCCCCTTATCGCTTCTTTTAACGCAATTGTGACAAACAAATATGGATTTAAGTGTAGAAGTTTTTGTATGCCTCAGAAATTATTTATTTGATCTTTGCATGATAGATCGCTTAACTTAGCTATACCTATGGAAAATCATTTTTTTTTAATGATTAAAAAGAGGAGATTATAACTACTAAGAGGCGGAGGACTATTTGCAAGCAAAGGGGATGGCCCTTTAGTAACAAATAAATAACGATATTCTCTTTGCAAGTCCCACATAGTGCCTAAAACTGAGAAAAATCCATAGCCTTTGCAATAACCCAGAAAACTCGTAAACGAGTAGAAACTAACTAAACCCCAAAAATTGGCACATTCCGCTTTATAATATCCACAACTAGCCATTTATATTTCTGTTAAAGAGAATAATGTCACTTAGCACATTTGCCCAGCACTAACAGTGAAACCTGGCTGTATGCCAATTAGTGAGTCAACCAGTTGGCGCGGGTTCGATTCCCCGGCGTGATATGTTTCTTATTAACACTACTATCTAGTACTACTGTGTCAGTAAATTTCTAATTTGTAACTAGAAATAGATACTGTAGTGTTTGTTTTCCTTTTCACCTACTTGTTTAGTGTCTGTATTATCTATCAAGCATCATTAACTTCTAGTGTAATGATTTGATTTGCCTTCATCTCAGTATTTTACGAGAAGTGCCATCAGACCTGCACAACCCTGTACGTTGTGAACTTAATACCTTTCGTCAGACTTTCTGACATAACGACTGACATAGATCTTGAATGATCACTTATCCGGCAAACCGCGGTTAAGCTTCAGTTTAAATGCCAGGTCCTCCTGTATTAAATAGTCATTTTTAGTTTAGTATCTTTCGTCACATTACTATTCCTATACTAAGAAACAGTTCAAAATATTATGGTACCGTCAGGATTTGAACTTGCAACCTTCTACACAGCGCGCAGCCCCTATAACCACTCAGCAAAGGTGGCATCTTGCCAAGACAAGCTTAAATTTCTCAACTGTATGTTACGTCGTAACGTGACGTGTTTCTTAGTAAATGCTATAAAAATAATCAATAAGAACTTACTATTCCTGTTATGCATGGAAAGGAAAAATCTTATTCTAATGTTAAAAAATAAATTCTAATGTGATCGTTAGATCTAATTTAGGGATTTCTGCATTAACTGCCCGGTATCTCAGAATAATCTTATGGCGATGCGGACAACCATTTGTGTATCGTACCTAGCCTTGCCCTCTACCCAAGATCAACATATTAATTAATAGGCAAAACATTACATACTCACATGCATCAGCATGTATACTACCATTTTATCCACCTGCTCACCTCATCTTCCATACCAATACGTAGGCTATGAAGTATCACCGGTTCCGTTAATCTCCATAAAATTTAGATGGATCTAGTTTTCTTATACGGTATGCATAACGGACGGACAGGTTGTAGACCTGTTCTGGCAGGTTATGTGTAAGGACACAGTAATTAATTACTTTGGAGTAGTTGTATATTAAGATATTACCGTTGGTCAGAATATAACGTTAAATTCTTATTATTCTGACAAAAATAAAACAGAATGCACAATGCATGCCGAGTCGCCACACTCGCTACATCTGAGGATAACATGGTTTGACCTCATGTGCCAGTAAATTCAGGGTCTAATCTCAGTACCGCATTAAGACGGTGGTACATCAGACTTCAAGTTACTTAACCAAGGTTCTATCAACCCTAAATGTTGCTTATGTTTTATATAAAGTACATTTTATGGACTTTGAACTGGTCCTAAATATTATGGTTGACCGCTTTAGAGCCAGTTATCCATCTCTCTGTCCCGTTCAAACATTATATATGAGAGAGAGAGGTCACAAGCTGGGTTCAGTGTTGAATCAGCCGGTAAAATGAACTCTACCTCAAAATTGAGTTTTTTCATTACTATTCGAACCAACCTCTTCTTCTTCTTCCTTTTCTTGTGTCAATGGCTTGTTCAATTACTCTTTTAGACCAGTTAAGTAGGGGGCGACTTCGACCCCTTCTTTGTTGGCCCGCAGTCATCGCGGGTGCAAGTGGCCGGGCTGGAAGTTAAGAACAAGACAACAGATGGGCCATAGACTAGAGGATCCACGTTCGCAACTAGTGTTATACCAACGTCTACCTTTCAACGATTGAAAACTGTAGCTTGTGGCTAACCACTAATCGATCGATCTTCTACATACAACAATCATACATACATACACACTTTCATACGTATGGTAGCTGTGGCAACACGGCAGTCATAGATAAGCGTTATCGGAAGCAATAACCTCAATCACAGGCATCTGTGTACAATAACAACACATAATGTACAATTATGTAATCGTACCTGTAAGTTAATACGGGTTCATGTATTGTCTTGTGAGATTATGAGAATGACTTAATTACTAAGTAAGAGTCGATTACTTGGTAATTCAATAGCCTAGATGTAAAGAATAAAATGAAAAATGAGGTGAAGTGTGGGTGAGGGGTGTTATTCACCTCAGCTGCGCACGTTAAGTAGCATGGTCGTAATGTTACGTTAAGGCAAGAGAAAACTTTGAGGTGGACAGAAAAACAAATAATTACAATTAAGTTTTATTTACATTTATCTAATGTAAATAAAACTTGATGAACGTCAGAAGCAATTACACTATCCAATGGTCCTAATGACAAGGCCAAATACACACATTCACTCACACGAGCACACCCAGTCTCAGAACAAATCTTTGCGAATCACACACAATTTGTCACATGTAGGGATCGAACCCACAACACCAGTGTAGTGAAAAGCGGCGAGGCGACCGCTTAAACCACTACACCACACGTGCAATCAATGGACTTAGTTAAACAACGTTTATGAGGGTGGTCCCATGCCGGATAACACGTTAGTCTACTCTTCATTACAGGTACACGCCAGCAAAACTGACAACTGGTCTCATCAGGAATACTACCCCGTAATGAGTTGTTGAGGTTGTCACTCCGCATGTCGATATCTGGCTATATTTCCACCAGCTGCGGCTGAAATCTTTTATTAAGAGCATCTGTCATCTAATCGCAAACTCAATTCTGGGTTGAACTATACCATTATTTCACCAACTAAATCAAAGCAATTTAACACTATAAATATATATCATTTTACCAAAACCTCAGTTCATTGACCCTCAAAATTTGATAATGATCGACGCACACTAAGCGATGAATCACTTACCAGCTCACCCGCGCAATGTTCGGTGACCTTGTGCTCTATTAGTTCGTCTGTTTGTTTGTTTACATCTCGAGAACTTCCGGAGATGTAAATAGTTTTACTATCTACGGTTTGGCCCCTTTTTTGGAGAGAGTCTAAAATCAATCGTGCTTTGTTAAAAAGTTGGTTTCATGATGAAAAGAACAAATGTCTGGTTTATGTCAGTTTAAGACTACCAGGAATTGCACTTATCACATTCCACGTTATTATTTTGTTGATGTGCATAGACTTGTATGGTTAATAGCTGCCGCCCGCGTGGTACAGTCAGCAACAAAAGTAGCTGAACACTTGAAAATTTCAAACTTCTATACATCTCACATTTTTCGCATTAAAAATAAACTTTCCATTAAATAATGCACATATTATCGATAACTATTAGTTTTAATTCATCCTTCCTTCCTGGACTCTTAAAGCAGTTCAGTGGTTTAGGATTGAAGGTACATTCCAGACATTGACAGATATTTCGGAAATCTATATCTATAATATATAAATATCAGGCTTATATTTTTTACTTATTGCTTTATAATACAAAGTTATGTTTATATTGCGAGACTCACAAATTAACTCACTTCAGTAATTTAGTTATGAGGCCGTAACAAACAAACATACTCGCATTTCTAATAATAGAATACAGTCTCTAATAATGGAAACGCTCCACATAATAATGTACTCGTTCCGTAATAAAAGCTAGCAGTTATGAACCTTATAAATTTAATAATGTAAGGTTTAAACTATGTATCAACATTTTAATGAACTCGACTGTAACTAATTATCAAACAGTACTATTGTAACACGTTGCTCTAAATTGCGCAAACTTGTCTCCAATGTCCAGTTCCACTACCCACTGATAAATGCTAACATGAAGTTCTGTTGCAATCATTATAATTATCTTTAGATACGTTAGGTTTTATCTAATTGACGTGTAACACGTGCCTAAAGCGCAGTGGAATTGATAACGAATTTCAATAATAAAATAGATTATATTAAGATCAAATCACTTTTACATTGGGCTAAATATATAACACCACTTATCTTCTGGTATACTTTTAGTTTCCATACTCATATGGGTTCCAAGTACATTTTTCAATGCCCTAATTTGCCCAAAAAAATATTTGTTTAACATTGAAGCGTTTTTAGTGTTAGCAAGCAAGAGCAAGTGAGAAAGCTACACTTATTTTTTTACAAAATATAACTTGGACTGCTTACGAAAAGGGCACTACAGCTTCATAAAAATACTAGGGCCCACTGTTTTTTTTTGTATAGTGCCCGAGATAAGGGTGACATAAAACAACCCGCGGCTGATATCTTTAGACGCATCTCCAGACGCAATCCCTTGCGGAGCGGTCAAAATACTTCGCTAAACTAAAATACAGTTATATTGTAAATGTTTAGAGGTTCAAAATAGATATTTATCAATTATCTTGTATTGTTGTTGTTGTTTGTTTGTTTTTTTTTTTTATTTATTTAATATCATCATTGTATAAAGAACCTCCTTGTTATAGTAATAATAAAGTTGCTCAGATCTTTTTAGATACTCAACGGATTTTAATCAATAAATAATATGTAACTAATATGTGGTTTTTAAAGCGGCCGTGGATAAGGCATCAGTCTTACGATCGCGAGATGGTGGGTTCGAATCCTGGTTTCCTGATTCCACTACGGACGCGAACTTTCTCTTAACACAAGCGAATTAAGGTTAGCTGGAGGGGGTTAATAATTTGTACTTGTAAAAGAAAATAAAAATCAGAGTGATTCAAAATAATTCTTTGTTATTATTTCACTCTGTTTTATCTCGTACTCAAGAATCTTGTCCATCTCCATACCGGGTTAAATGCGGGTGATATCTCCGGCGATCTCTCCGGCTACGATGTCCAATCCCCTCGATACAGCCGGATAGCCGGCAGGGTTATCCGGCATCTCGTAACAAACTACGATGGACAAGGAAATATTTAGTACCTACATATTTTTTTGCGGCTGTAAGAATGTTGGTATTTGGGACTTTGGGTATACTACAATTATTAGTATTTTGTATACTATTATTAATGTATAAAATTTATATTGTATTGCTTTGTGTACAATAAAGAATTAAATTATTAAAGTATTAAAATATTTAAGTTAAACTCATACTACGTTAGTATGAAAACACGGCGCTCGGGATTCTACCCTTAATCTATATTTTAGACATGATTACAAATTCTTTAAGACATTTTAATGCAGTATTCGGGCAAAGCTGTCCTGAATTTTCGGGCATTAAGCAAGCATTTAACTAAAGCACTCCCGATTTTAGCATTCAGGGCACATTTTAAATTGAAACGATTTCGGAGAGGAAAACGACAGTATCGAATAATTGTATACATTTATAAACTGCCGAGAAACGCCGGTAAAAGAAAAGTTATTTGAGATTTTATAATTTGCTGGCGAAATAACTATGGAGTTTATCAAATTCGTGTTTTTATTCTTGCTAGTTTAGCTTTAGTGGTTATTTACCTTACCTTAGTACCTATGCCAGCTTTTGTAATATACTTAATAGAGTTACGCTGAATTCTATAAAAATACAGCGTAGGTACTAAGACTTATCTTGTACTTTGCCTTTATGTCAAGCTAGCTGTTGCCCGCGACTGCGTTCGAGAGCATTCGAGATTTCCATGCTATTCTATAGGAAATTGTGGCAGTTGCACTTTCATCCCCAAATTTACAGAAAAAAACTATTTTCTTGTTAATTTACGTCATGTAAGAAACCAATGTGCACAATTTTTATGCATTTTTGATAAAAAATGTGAACTTCCTGACGAAAAGTCAACAAATAACACTGCCCGACCCGGGAATCTAACCCGAGACCTCTCGGTGAGAGGCGCATTAGCTAACCACTAGACCATCGTGGCAATTTTATCATATTATTATGTATAGAAGAAGCGTTTTGTTCAAAGTAAGGCTAAGCATTACTTTGGCTTTCCCAATACTTACCTCTATAAGTATGATACGTCTCTTCTAGGTAGAACAATTATATACATTATGTACATAAGAATATTTGATGCGGGTCTCGCACTTGCGCAGCGTGAGTTCGATGCCCAGACTAATGTGACATTACTTCTACATGTGCTGCATAATTAATAAATACAGGAATTAAATTGATTTCAGAGGTCGTGAACTTGATGGACTGTCTCTAACAAGTAAAACTACTTACTTATGTGTAACTAAATATAGTTTGGCCTAAGAAATACCAGCATATGAATAAATAATGTACGTACTAGAACCGGCAAAAGACATTCCAAAGGTAGATCAATGTAGTGATGTATCTGCAACCTTTTTTTATATGTTCATATGCTGTAATGTGACTTACCGCCAAAGCGACTAAGCACAGTTGTTAAACAATTCTTAGTAAATAAAATTACAGCTTTTAAAAAAGTAGAAAATAATTAGGGTCGTTCGTATGACAACATAATTACAAATCAACCAATCAGCGTAAACCAATTTGAAATCTTTGAAATCGTAAACCAATCGTCGAGCTTTGTTTAGATGAAAAGATATTTTAGACAATATTGTCGGCAAACAAAAAATGGTTTTAGTTTTAATTTCTTATCAAGCGGTAACTATAAATTTTATAGGTACGATATTTATATCATTTATTATCATTATACAAGTTGGAATTTTTTAATGCCACCTGGGGGAAAAGTACTCTAAATTAATTAAAAATATACTCAAAGAAAACCTGCCTTTATTTTCGAATAGAAAGAAAACTGCATTCAAAGATTTCTGAAATATCGCTTGCCACACCCGGGAATCGAACTGACTAAAATCTGTAAAATTTTCTATCTACAGAATTAAGGATACTTTACCTCCAGGTGGCATTATAAAATTCTATCCTGTATATATATACCACAATTAACTCAAAATCCACATTCGGGACGAACGCGGTACAAATTGTGAGACGAGCGCGGCATATTTTGAGTGGGTCCAGCCTTGTGGTCAAAAACGGAATCAACCAAAAATGCAGAATAAATATATATAGAATTAATATCAAACTGTCCCTTATAAATCACCTTTGTAACACAATAATGATCGCAGTTTATATCATTCCCCTATTACTTAGTTAAGTTTAACAGCTGTGCAATTATTCCATCAAGGCAATTGTCTTCGAGTGCTCATTCATTAACACTCATTAAGTTGTTAGCCACTCGGTACTTTTCTTTGTAATTTTGTTTTGTTCGCTTAATACTTAAATACCTAAGTGGAAATTGCGATGAATTCGATGTTAAAAATTTTGTTTGGAGCAAAATATTGCAGTTACCTATTTTGAATACTATCATTTATTTATATTTAGACTATGTAACAGAAAAATAATGATTAAAATCCAGAGATTAGCGCAAACAAACAAACAAACTTTCTAAACCGGGTTCGCCTGCGCGGTTGGTACATCAATATAAAGAAGACTACGTTACGCGCCTTATAGTCAGTTACCTGCATTTACAATTTTATCAATATCGGTCCAGCTGTTTAAAGATTAGCCGATAAACACGACATACAGACAGACCGACAACAATTTTAAAAACTGTACTTTAGCAAAAATATGGTGTTAATAGCTATATCAACTGAAAAAATCATTGTTATTTTGACATTAAAAACAGACACTCCAATTTTATTTTATTGTGTATGTTTGTATTATTTGTATTGATGAAAACATGCATAAATAGAAATGATTAATTTGCCATAAACATGGTTACTTAGGTGGTATTACAGTAGTAGTAGGTAGGACAGCATGTTTTACCCGAGTAATCGGAGTGCAAATATTATATTTTATTATGCATAGAATTAGTATTACAGTATACATAATATTATATAGTAGTATTGCAGAAGGCTTCTTATAACTCAGAAATCGGCTTTCACGGCGAGAAATCCTGTGAGATTTCTTGGGGATTAATATTCTCGACACAATAAACTTCCATACGCGGTAATGCCCGTATTCGGTATCTCAACTAGAGTTATCACGGAATAAGCAAAACTTCCCCTAACAATACGCACCCTTTAGTGTTACCATCATTTATATTTACTAAGAATAAATCTCGATTTCATGTTTTAATACTACCAGTATTGTAAATAACGTTGTTATTTACTGGAAGTGAGGTAATGGTCACTATATTCTATGTCAACTTCTAATTCATTATTTTTATAGCATTTAGCTACGCTTAGCAAATTATACTAAAAAACAGTTAAAACAATTATGGGACCGGCTATGTTATGATGTAACATACAGTTGAGAAATTCAGGGTCCTGGCAAAAGGCGATCGTAGCTGCTTAATAAAGCGACTATGGAATGCAGAAGGTTGCAGATTCAAATCCTGCAAGGCCAATATTTTTCAACTGCTTTTTAGTATATTCTATTTTATTGAAAATTTCAAGCTCTGGCTTGTATTCTACCTGATGGAATGGCAACCACACCCCACAAAGCGATACATGCTTCATGTGCCAGTAATTTCGTTAAATTAGAACATAGTAGTGCAATCACGGCTTCCTATTCTTAGCCCCAATTACACAGGTGTTAGATAAACCTCATTGACAGGATAAGCATATAACATACATCAATTAAAGTGACAGCTGTGTCACTTTACATTCGGTAATGTAAAATTTTATGAGTCTGATAAAATCTATACGGAACCTCAGAAACTTTATGCGTAGCCGGAAATAGTGTCTATTTTTCCATGTCCAGAATTTTCTCTAAATAGTGTGGTAACACGACTACTGAGTGTCAACACGACATTTTCTGAAATGCGTCTATACGTCGAATCCGTCACACCATTATCGACGGCGCGGGTGTTTTATATATCGCTGAGTGAGGTGGAATATCCTCGAAATATCCCAGGATTTATGCTGAACGGTTCCATTGGTGCGTACAAATGTAGTTGGGCTTTTTACAAAAATGTGTGCGTAGTTCTTTTTACAAATATGTTGCTATATTGATTCCTCTAATAGCAATCTCAAACCCTTCCGTTTATTAATGAGCGAATCGTCGAGAATCCTAAGAATAGTATAAATATGAGACAAATCAATATCTGATTTGACAACAACAATTATCTACTTCAACATGACTTAATAAATGTGTGTTAAAATTAGGTATTACATAATTATATGATTAATCTAATTTATTCGTTTGACATCGCATGAAATTTAAGCATATTATGATTATGGTGATGATACCAAATCAACCATCCATTTCGCAAAATAAACAATTGAATTGAATTGAGGGTTTGGTATTTGTTCCTTTTTCACGCAAAAACTAATGGATTTACATGAAATTTCGCTTAATTTAGCTTATTGCCTAGATTAACTTAAACTAAAAAGATACATTTTATCTATCTGTCTTATATATTAGGTTTAGTTTGCCTTGCTCGCAAGGTTTCAATTTCAAACGTCATCTAATACGTTTTTGAAGCCACAAAAAAGACCTGCAGCATTCCATTCGGTGTGGCTTGTGCAAGTAACCTAAGGAAAGTTGTGGTCTGTGGTAAGTAAGTGGTAACTTTATATCATCGGCAAGGCCCCGTGGCGCCCTTGGAAGGTCAGTGCCGGCGACCGGTCTATGTGCTGAATAAACTGGCTACTCGTTTCATCTAGGAACTAGGGGTTAGGAGATGTTTTAGCGATTTATGCTAACGAGGGTTTAGAGTTTACGTATTGTTCGGTTAAAGTGGTGTTTTGATTTAATAAATTATTTAAAGTCTTACCTAGAGCTTGATACAGTGATATTTTATGTAATATGAGAGATGTCAACATTTTCGAAATCTTAATCCGCAATATAAGGTTTCTGAAAAAGTGACCCTTTTTATTCAGCTTATAATCAGCTAACTACAAGCATATCATCCTTACCTGTTGGATTTAATGCGCAACTATGACTGTTCATTTTGATAGTATTGTAGTTAGGTTAAAATTTGAAAAGCTGTCTTGACTAATTTCCATATTTCTTCTCTTTTCAGCGAGTCCGCACCTTCACAACATCTCTCGACGAGCTCGCAGGCCGCGTGCAAGGCGCCGAGGCCGCGCGCTCGTCGTGGCGCGGGCCCGGCGACGCCCGCGATGCGCGCGCACAGCTCGACGCGGTGTCACGTGCGCGCGCGCAGCTGCCGCCATTGCGACGCCTCGCCGATGAACTTCATGCGCAGGCGCAACAGCTCGCTCGCGATAAGATACAACTGCCTGATCATCTGCTAGCTAGGCTTGATGATTTGAATACCAGGTATAATTATAAGTCATAAGATCAGAAAAAAATAATCCCTTTACTTTCTATAAAGCCTGACTATTTTGAATATTCTTTGCAAAAAAGTAGATTAAGACTTCTAGTCTCCCTTAGTCTTTAAGCATCCGAAAAAGACGCTAATCATTTCTTGAACGTTCCAGGGTATCAGGCCTGGTCTCAGGCGGCGAGGAGCGCGTCCGGCAGCTGGCCGGTGTTGCCCGGGACGGAGGCGCGGGGGCGGCACAGGGCTTCCTTGCAGGGTCCGTGGAGACGCCTTGGGAGAGAGCCGTTACGCCAGCCAATGTACCTTATTATATCAAGTGAGTATATAATGAGTATATATACAAAATATTCTTCTTATGGTCTAAAAATACCTGATGACTGTGGTTTTGTGAGTGATAGTATTAGTACCGAGTTTTCAGGAGTAGGTACGCTGGAGTAATTTGTAAAGGTTTGTTCAAATTAATATCAATCCAAGTACCAGCTCCGATGGGTATTGCATTATTATTGGTGAGAAACTCATGTGCACCATCTTTTAAAATGAAAACTATAACAATAAGTAGGTATAGATACATAATAAAAGTCACATAAGAAGAGCAATTCATTTCCAAATACTATTATCATTTATGTAGTCCGAAATACTGTAGTAAGCTTTTTGACATAATCTAATATTAACATATTTTTTAAATTTACCTATCGATAATTCTATTGCGTCTAAAGGAAGTTTATTGTAAATGCGTATACATTGACCTGGAAACGAGTTAGAGATTTTATGGAGCCTAGTAGTGGGCACAGCGAGTTTGGTTTTGTTCCTTAGATTTAATTTATGGAGATCACTATTTTTTTTCAGTTTGGTAATATAGATTTGAAGCTGTTCCATCAGATGAACAACACGATCATGCGCTATATAAGGCACGCGAAATAAAGAAGTAGGCAGTCTGTTCTGAGTCGAACTATCTAACTATGCCCTTTCTCTCCTCAGTCACGAATTGGAAACGACGCACTGGGACCACCCTAAGATGATCGACCTGATGAACTCTCTGGCCGATCTCAACGAGGTGCGGTTCTCCGCGTACAGGACTGCGCTCAAGCTCAGGACTGTTCAAAAGGCATTGTGCAGTAAGTAGCAGTGCTGCGAATAATATACCAATGTTGAATGAGACGTGGAAGACAGTTAAAGAAGATAATATGTTAAGATGGAACTATACAAAAATAGTCAACTTAATGATATTTTAATCTTACAGTGCACATGCTACAGCTACCAGCTGCATTAGAAGCGTTCGACTGCCACGGACTTCGCGCGCAGAACGACCGTCTCATCGACATTCCGGACATGATCACTGTACTCACCTCTCTTTATGAGGTACGTAAAAACCAAAAAAACATAATATTTAACTTAAATAATAAGAACCTACAGCCAAGGCTATAGGTATATGTATTTTGAATAGTCTGCAGTATTTGGGTCCAACTTACTCTTAGAAAGCTAAGATTTTCTTTTCCGTATTAATGTTGTCTCGTTATGTCTGTATTGATTTTTCCAGGAAAATGGAAAATCTTTTGTTCAAGCAGCTCTGCAGTTCTTTTGTAGCTGTACTAAGGCGAAACTCATTTTTCTTCTCGCTTGTAGGTCATAGCAGCAGAAAACCCAAGCCTAGTCAACGTGCCACTCTGCCTGGATCTGTCCATCAACTGGTTGCTCAACGTGTACGACAGCCAGCGCACCGGGCAGATCCGAGTGCTGAGCTTCAAGGTGGGTCTCGTGCTGCTCTGCAAGGGACATCTTGAAGAAAAGTACAGGTAAGCAAGTTACCCATATGACAACTTCTGAAAATTATAAAGCCTTTCATAACTTCACCAGAAAATTACCTATGGTTAGGACATAATTACTGATGTCTTCTTAGTTGGGGACTTTATGGCGTAATGTGATGTTTTTTTAATTTCTTCTGGCCGGTGCGATGTCCCATTGTTATCATCTTTGCCAATAAAATAAAAATGAACTTTTAAAATAATAACAACATGAAGTGAATTGTAATCTAATGAGTATTTTATCTTTCAGATACCTATTCCGACTGATAGCTGACCCATCATGTAGAGCTGACCAAAGAAAACTCGGATTATTACTGCACGATTGTATACAAGTAAGTTTAAAATAACTTTCAACCCAACACTCTTTGCAATAAGTTGTTCGGTACTTATTTAAAGCTGCTTATAAAAAGGCAACCTAATCGTCTGGCAATCATGTAAATTTGTTAGTTCAATGATAGTACTTCATCACTATTACTACATAGAGGTTCATTGATTCATTAATTCATAGAATAAATCTGAGTCACTTCCCGTCTGTCTGCTTGTCCCTAAATATACTTAGATCTTTAAAGCAGTATTTTTAATAGGCAGAATGATTCTTATAATATTATTAAATTATAACTTGTAATTTTAAAAACACTTTGATTGTATTTCGTTTTTAGTTCTTCAACGCGGCAATATTCATAAACTTTCTTTTAACATCCAGGTACCTCGACAACTGGGAGAAGTGGCAGCCTTCGGTGGTTCCAACATTGAGCCTTCAGTCAGGAGCTGCTTCGAGCAGGCATCGGCTGCCACCAAGGAAGGGAACAAGGGTGGCACGCTGGATAGGAAAACTGGTAAGTTGCGTATAATGTCTTCATGAACTTTTTACATAAAGATAAAAGTCGAATGTAATGAGAAGGGATGTAGGTAAAAAAAATGTTTTATAAAATTCAAAAAATGAATGCTAAACGCTTTAAGGGGAAAACATTGGTTATTGAAAAAGATGGATCGATATAAGTGCTGGGACGACGTATGATAGGCAAGAATTGGAGATTTGAAAATTTTTGTGCCCAACCTAAGTAATTGGGATAAGAACAGGTAGATGATAATCAAAATAAGGGTCTTAAGAATAGGTATTATATCCAAGTAACCAACCAAGCAAATGCAATCAAAGGAATTTTTATACTTGTTTCCATACCACCACCTCCAACCTCTGCTTTGAATAAGTTTTTCAAACCAAAAATATTCCGAAAATTCACTATTCAGTTAAATATTTCACTTTATTTCTAGACAAAGAAAAAGAGAAAGAAGAGCCAGCGAAAGAGAAAACTCTAGAACGTGACGCAGACGGCCAACTGCAATTCATCGAAGCATTCCACTTCTTGCAATGGCTGCAGAAAGAACCCCAGTCCATGGTGTGGCTGCCAGTGCTCCATCGTTTAGCAGCCGCTGAGACTGCCAAACATCAGGCCAAGTGCAATATCTGCAAGGAATACCCTATCATTGGATTCAGGTTGGTTTCAATTAAGGTGTGCCACAAGGAAGCGTTCTGGGACCCGTGTTATGAAAATTCGATCAAAATTGATTTGATTCCATTAAAGTCTTACGGAATGGTTTTTTGCGGGTAAACCCACCAAGAACGGCTAGTATTTTATAACTATCATGTTTTGCTTTGCAGGTATCGTTGCCTGAAATGCTTCAACTTCGACATGTGCCAGAAATGCTTCTTCAACGGACGCAAGGCCAAGAACCACAAGCTGACGCATCCCATGCAGGAATATTGTACTGCTGTAAGTATTTACAATCATTGTTATATTTTTGTAACGAACTAAAAATATATATGGCTTAGTTTTATAAACTAACTGAGACTGAGATAAAAACGTTGCTATCTGGGATTATCAAAATGTATAAACTCAATGGTTGGGATATAATAATTATCATTGTCTGTCAACAAACTTTAACAGACCATACTCTACAGTGGCGCCACCTGGTGAAATCTCTCCTCTCTCGCCCTCATTAAAACGAAAAATCTATATGTTGTAGCCAGTGTCGAGGGCAGATTTATGCTTACATGTTTCAATGTAAAACTAAATTGACGTTTCTTTTGACTTATCTACAGACAACATCAGGCGAGGATGTGCGAGATTTCACACGCGCTCTCCGCAACAAGTTCAAGTCAGCGCGCTACTTCAAGAAACACCCCAGAGTTGGATATCTGCCTGTACAGACTGTACTTGAAGGTAAATTATACTTCTTTTATTCATTACCATATAACGTACCGTACTAGCATTGACTCGTCTGCGGCAGCGCGCGGCCAATCGTAGCGCCGCAATACGAATAGTCTCTAAAACAACGCGTGTGTGACCGCTATGATTTATCAATGCCTGCTCGGCTAGTGTGACGGCCCTGATTCTGTGATAGTTATTTGTATTATTTTATAAAAAAGTAGTTATATAAAAATAGTAAATATAAGTTATTGGGTTCCTCACACAATCACAAATACCTTTTATTTAGATTATTTTTCATTGCAAGCGATGTTAGCCTTAGTTTTGGTCGCACTAAATTATTATTCCGCCACTAGAAGCGAAAACTTGTAATTGGCTGTATGGTTCCTAAACAATTGTTATTGAAGTTATACTAGCTGTAAGTTTCCCATATGATAAATATATAAATAAAATATAAACAATTGATTCTTTGGATTTGTCTTTTCTGAAAATTAACATTTCTGTGTACCATATTTCCTAATTCAAGCTTTAAAATTCCAGGTGACGCCTTAGAGTCTCCGGCGCCTTCGCCACAGCATGTGGGTGGTTCAGGAGCCAATCTTGGAGGAGATGACATGCATTCCCGCCTGGAGTTGTATGCCACCAGACTAGCGCAGGTGGAGCTCGGAGCTAAGCCTGGAGACACTCCTGATAGGTAAATGTTTGAAATATAAGGTTTCGGTGTCGTCGTCCCAGGTGGTTCAGGACCTGTTCTCGACAGTGATGACATGCAGTATGCACTCACGACTGAAAAAATCCTTAACTACTAATAATACAAATGAGCAATCATTCTGCCTGCTTACAAATCGTTTATTACATTATCAAGCTCTTACATATTAGGATAAAGTAGGTACTTATAAAATTAGTGGCGTTTTCAGGCATTGCAAATTACAATGGTAACGCTCTGGGAGTCACAACACACAGTGTTAGTAACTCAAACATTAAAATTATATCATTCATATGTTTTCATTTTATGTTATATCATCATTAGTATCTTACGCTTTCTCGGCTAAACTACTGAACCGTTCTTGATGCTATGGATTTTTTTTATTTATTTACTAATACATATGTACAACTTAACAGATTAAGACCAAAACGTTATACATGTTGAAGACCTGAGAGGAAGGACAAAAGAACCTTTTATCGATATACCTCACAGGCGGATGGAGTCGTGCGCTGAACCTTGTATAGAAATAAATTATTAATGCAAAAATTAATCATTCAATATGTGTTAGTTTATGAGAAAGTAACTGAATGAGTGTCTGATAAATAGAAATAAATAAAATAAAATAAATAAAAATAAAAATAGCCTTTATTATTCTACTACAAAATAAAACTATACACTAATTAACTTATACAATAAACTTTACAATACAATATAAACAAAATACATTAAATTAACTAAGTATTTCAAAGTAAATTTGTAGTAGTCGCCTCAGCGGCGTAGGCCTCTCCTAAACCTCTCCACTCATCTCTATCGCTTGCCTTTTGCATCCAATTAGATCCACATCTGTTGTTAAATATATCTCTCCATCTTTTCCTTGGTCTTCCTTTGTTCCTTTTTTTGTCTCTGGGTACCCATTCTGTTAATCGTTTAGTCCATCTATTATTATTCATCCTACAGATATGTCTAGCCCAGTGCCATTTTAATAATCTAATACGTTTCTTTACGTCTATTATTTTTGTTTTACTCCTGATATAATTGTTGCATATTTTGTCTGATAATTTTATGCCAAGCATACTCCTCTCCATTTTACGTTGGCAAATAGCAATATTTTCTTCGTCTTCTTTTCTTAATGATCACGTTTGGCAACCATAGGTTAGACATGGTAGTATTGTGACTTCGTAGACTTTTTTCTTTATATTTAAACTTACGGTGCTATTTTTCATTATTTCTTTCAGTCCCCAATACTTTTTCCAAGCTAGAGCTATCCTACGCTGAATCTCTTTTTCAGTATTATTTTGAATATATAAATAGAAATAGAAATGTTTATTTGCCATTTAAATTTGATGACACAACATGTTTCACCGGATAATCAGTATGCGAAATATACAGGGTGTCCCATATTTAATGGATAATTCTTTACCTGCAGATTGGGGGCGTCACGCCTGATAGGAAAATGCAAAATTTGTAGAAAAAAAGTATCACGGATTTTTAAATATCGAACATTTTCGATTTTTCACAAATTAGCCACTTTCGTCCACTATTCTTGATGCCATGTTCGTAAATCTTAGATTTTTTAAGTCTGTTTTTGGAATTCAATTCTTGAATAGATGTACTATCAAATTTACTATCGCATTATTGTACAATTATTTCATTTAAAAAACTACAAAGATTAATAAAAAAAAAAATACATGACATTTTTTTTTACAAAAAGTTTGAACCCTTATGGTGTAAAAAAAATGTATGGAGACCTGTGTGCCCATCACGGAAAAAATATGCCAGTTTCATTGTGATTCTAAAATGGTATAAAATATTTAAAAAAAAAAATTATTTAAAAAAATAATGTGTGAAATTATGACCAGGGTCCGATTTTTTTTTAATCAATTTCTACCAAAATGATATCCTAGTTGATAATATAGTTACTTAACCGTATTAAACTAAATTAAATAATTACGAACAAGCATAACTTTTACAAAAAAACTGTATTTGGAACGATTGACAGCGATTATAAATCTTATAATACCTATCTATGAAAGTAACGATTAAGATCAAAATACTGAAAGTAATAAAACATTTTTTTTTAAGTTTTGCTTATCACTATCTCTGGTTACGAAAAAAAAAACGCTGACACTCAAATGTGTTCTGTAAAAAAGGCGCGCAAAAGTTCGAAATTTGCGGATGTGATATTTTCAGTTTTCTCTAAAAGATTTTATGATATTGTCCTGTGACTTCGGACTTGTTTTTTGCTATTAAATTTGGACTTATCAACATCGGCAAATTAACAAACGATATTGTGCTGTGACTTTGGATTTGTTTTTGCTACGAGAATTGAGACTTGTTATCTTCTTTTGTAAAATGCCGCGATATCTGTATACACCAGGAGAGTATACACAAATGCAATTTATTTATGGCCTGTGTGGCGGCAACGCCCCTCGTGCGGCAGAACTCTACCGAGAAAGGTTTCCGAACGTTTTTTGTTAATTTGCCGATTTTGATAAGTCCAAATTCAAGTATCAAAAAACAAGTCTGAAGTCACAGCACAATATCATAAAATTTTTTAGAGAAAACTGAAAATATCACATCCGCAAATTTCGAAATTTTGCGCGAATTTTTTACAGCACACATTTGAGTGTCAGCGTTTTTTTTTCGTAACCAGAGATTGTGATAAGCAAAATTTAAAAAAAAAATGTTTTATTACTTTCAGTATTTTGATCTTAATCGTTACTTTCATAGATAGGTATTATAAGATTTATAATCGCTGTCAATCGTTCCAAATACAGTTTTTTTGTAAAAGTTATGCTTGTTCGTAATTATTTAATTTAGTTTAATACGCTTAAGTAACTATATTATCAACTAGGATATCATTTTGGTAGAAAGTGATTAAAAAAAAATCGGACCCTGGTCATAATTTCACACATTATTTTTTTAAATATTTTTTTTTTTAAATATTTTATACCATTTTAGAATCACAGTGAAACTGGCATATTTTTTCCGTGATGGGCACACAAATCTCCATAAATTTTTTTTACACCATAAGGGTTCAAACTTTTTGTAAAAAAAATGTCATGTAATTTTTTTTTTTATTAATCTTTGTATTTTTTTAAATGAAATAATTGTACAATAATGCGATACTAAATTTGATAGTACATCTATTCAAGAATTGAATTCCAAAAACAGACTTTAAAAAATCTAAGATTTACGAACATGGCATCAAGAAGAGTGGACGAAAGTGGCTAATTTGTGAATAAAACGAAAATGTTCGATATTTAAAAATCCGTGATACTTTTTTTCTACAAATTTTGCATTTTCCTATCAGGCGTGACGCCCCCAATCTGCAGGTAAAGGATTATCCATTAAATATGGGACACCCTGTATAATGGTATAACTATGTACTTACATTAATTTAATTAGGTATACATTCTTAACTTCACTTATACATCTTATACATTGCATCACCATATGCGTGACAAAGTGGGCGTTTGTTTCAGTAGCAGTGTTTGCGTGAATGACCAAGATTCTCTTTCTCCATATTGATCTACTCTGTACTCACCAACATTTTGTTTGAATCGCCAGCGACGAGGAGCACCAGTTGATAGCGCAGTACTGCGCGTCGCTCAACGGCGGCGCCGACGCCGACGACGCGCCGCGCTCGCCCGTGCACGTCGTGTCCATCATCCACCGCGAGCAGAGGCACGAGCTGGAGGCCATGATCAGGTACCGTACATGCATAACATAACATCGCTTCTACATTACCCGGTAGGGGGTGGCAGAGGCATTTAAAATTCTTTAAAATTGGGAAAACTGTCACTATGTGAAATTTCAACGCCGTGCTGCTTTATATATAAAAAAATACCTAACGAAAAATACCAAATAACTGTTTTTTCCAACCTGGAAATAGATCTAACGTTGGAAAGTTTTTGTTTTTGATTGTGTTTTTATTTATTTATGGCTAAAATGACTCCTATTCACTGTTCAGTTTTCATGTCGCGATAAAAAGTCATGTTTTAACAATAATTGATTAATAAAATGTTACAGGGAGCTTGAAGAGGAGAATGCCAGCCTCCAGGCTGAGTACGAGCGGCTGAAGGCCAAGCAAACGCCAGGATCTACTCCTGAGGAGCAACATGGCGTCAATGAGAACAGGAATGCTCCCGTCGATCAGGTAAATAATTAACAAATTAGTAATTACCATATCTATGTTAGGCTATCTCTCTATTTAAATCTCTTTTCTTTTTCGACGTCGATTAAATAAAAGGCATCGATGAATAGACGATCGATTTATATGTAATAACATTCGAGAGTTTAAAATTGATGTTAAATAAAAAGTTTTTAAAACTCCAATTAAAACATGTATCTAATATAACTCAAACTGGCCGCCAGACCTCCTAATTAAACTTTAAGACTACAGATCTCAAACAAATCTCAAAATATTAAAAATAATGAAAAGGATACTGTTAATGAATGCTTGCAGATAAATTATTCATGATTCAAATAATTAACCGGTTATTCAAATCATTGTAACTAATTAGTATAATTTAGTATTATTTATGATTTATTTTTATATCATTTTTTGTAATGTTTTGACGTGTTCAAAGCTGGGGCCTATGAAAATAAATGATTTGAATTTGAATTTAACATAAAAAAAAAATATATTAAAAAAACGAAAAAGAAAATCTAACATGGACCATTTTTTTTCCCAGGACATGATGGCCGAGGCTCGCTTGCTCCGACAGCACAAGGGTCGGCTGGAGGCTCGCATGCAGATCCTGGAGGAACACAACCGACAGCTCGAGGCACAGCTGCAGCGGCTGCGGAGGCTGCTCGATGAGGTGAAGACCACCGACCTCACCTACCCTTTTTTATTTTATCCTCAATATGATTAATTCCTGTGTCGCGGAGGTTATTTAAGCATACATCTCACGCACACAAAACACTTCCAGAGACAACATTTGTATCTTTTGAATCATACAAAGATTTGTCGAATCGTATCAACCTCTACTACTGACAGTGCACTCATTCGAATGACGACTCAGACGAATGAGTTGTTACTTTTATTGTTGCCAACATCAACAATCGCATCGTGCTGTTCGAAATCCTTGAACATCTCACGAGCTATGAAATTATATTTTTCATAGTAAAATAATATGAAAGGCCTAATTATAATAAAGGTGGACCTTTACATATCCCAGGCAAAATTATCTGTATACCTATTTGCATTAACACACTGTTTTTCGGGTATTCCAGCCAGCACAAGGCTCCCCACCAGCGCGGACTGGCACTCTTCAGACGCGGTCAGTGACGGCATCACAACTAGCCACCGACTCACCCGCCAAGATGCACAACGGACTCTACCACGAGTCTCAAACCAGTAAGTATACATATCCTTGAACTTTTGGATCTTTAGAAGACCTTAGACCGAGTCACCATGATATTTTAATAAAATTAAAAGGCTGCGATCTATTTTACCACTCAATGTATTTAATAAATTGATATTCAAATGTCTGCTCATTAAAATAAACCATTTTTATATGATAACCTGTAGAAATTAGTCCCTGTAACTAATATCACAAGGACTACCACATGGCCTTGGACCAGAGCAGCATTCACAGTCCTATTTTGAAATAATGACTCGTTCGTTCCCATCATTATGCAAGGAGTGCCCCAAGGTCCCCACTTAGGCCCTAGACACCTTAGCCGGTTTTCCGTACTAATAAAGCATTTCCCGAAGACGGAGGGCGCTGGCTGGGCGGCGAGCGCGAGGCGCTGGAGCGTCCGCCGCCGCCGCCGCACGCCGTGCACTCGCTCATGCACTGCGCAGGTCAGCGCCAGGCGAATGGTTATTGTCTTGATGCTTTACAGCACCTTTTATTCCATCAGACTGATTAGTTCACCAATTTTTCGCTGTTAGATGTGAATAAGCTGATGTTGATTTGGATTTTTGCTTTCACGAGTGTTTTTGTTGTAGATTTTTAGCTTTTGGTAAAACTTTATTATCAACAACAATGAGAAACATGATTATTATGAGTTGTTTTAAATTGTTTTTCAACAGAAGTAATCTGGTTTCAGATTTATGTGTTTTGTATCTAGGTGTTGTTTTATTTTTATTGTTGCATGATTTTGAGTGACGCATGTTGTAGTGTCGTCTTTGAGCAAATTAACGTGTAATATTAACGGAATTTTCTTCTTTTAATGCGACACTATCAGGACGTATACCTTGAGGTAATTTTTATTAATTATTTTAGATTTCGTAGCATAATTCAATTCGATATTTAAAAAGCTGATACTTATTTATCAGATTTTTGGCACTGAGATGAGCTAATAGGAAACTATGTACATGTTCGTTTAGTTAATGGCAATAAATCTAATTCCTCTCCAATTTAACTGTGTTGTCAATGAACTTAAATACTGATTAGATGTTTTCTTTACAGATGACCTTGGCCGTGCCGTCGAAGAACTAGTTTCAGTGATGACGGAGGACCAGCCAAACCAAACATCGACCTCCCCCCCGCAGTACACCAACGGGAAGCCCCCATCCAAAGAGTAGCCACACATCGAAGACGCGATGGTGCTGTTCCAAATATAATCGAACTAGCAACACTGTCGAGCAAACCAAAGAAATGCTTTAAATTTAAATTCTCTATCCTTGCAACATCGAATATTGTACAGTATTTCTACTAATTTTCGACTCATCACTAACCCTGCACATGCTGTTTCTACCTTATTATACATAAGCTCTAACATTTCACACATTCTTTAACCGAAGGCTTCGGGGAAAGATACTAAGAGTAGAAGCCTGTAAGGACAGCTATATAGAACTAACAGAGATTTTATCACATTTTAGTTCATTGTAGCGTTTTTTCAAACGATAATCGTATGCAACGCTTATTGTATTAATAAGGGCACGCCATTGTTGCAGTACGTATCGTGATTGAGTCGTTTTCTACCGTTTTATTTATCCTATTAGGCAACCCTAACAGAATTTCTACTATTTTTGTTTTTCCCCTCCGCAACCCCGACAGTGTTGCTAGAACGAAAGCATCCAACGAAAAAGACACGTAACGAGCATTTATATATTTATATATATTAAAATCGTACCAAATTTGTCGATACTTGATATATTAATCGTTTAAGTACATATCTTGTTAGTACAATCTCCATTATATATCATATCACTTCTTGTATACTTCCATATCATTTTTGCTGTGTAAAATACAGGCATATGTATTATATTCACGTGAGACGCAACTGAAGCAAATCGCTGAGTGTCAGTGATTAGTATTATTTACAAAAACAAAAGATTGGTTGGACCACATTTTTTACCATATCAATAATCCTTCTAAGTTGATACGTAATGTTTTTCTACAATTATACAAGAACACATATGAAACTACTACGTCGGTAGCAATTTCAGTCATGTGGTCACACCCAGAAAAGCTGAGAGCTTTAAAGGATCACAATTAGCTTTAAACAAGTAACTGTGACATATTTTGATAAAAATGCAATACAATATGCCAAGCTGGAGTTTTTACCGCGTAATACTGGAAGGGCCTAAGTTCTAGTGGAAACTTATTGTTATATAGATAGACCTCTCCGATTTTCAAAAATTGTATGCCATTCGTATGGCCGTAGTTAAAACTGATTCGTTAAACATTTTGCGAGTAGTATTTAGATGTAGCCAAAATGATAGCAGACATGTTATTTATTGCATGTTTGTATATGTTATAACATTAATCGAGTTATCAAAAATGTATCGTTAGATGATGAAAATAAATAATCGAAGTGCTTCTATGCAGAGTAGTGTCAGTTTCCTTTCCTTCACTGTTAGGTCAATGGCGGGGCGATTATCTAAAACAATTAAAAGTGTAAGAAACATTTTTAAAGAACATTGTCATATCAATTTTCTACCATTTCTGAAGTAAGACTTTTAATCGCGGCAGATAATCGCACGCATGTAAGACAATACTGTCGGACTGTAGGAACTCTTCTTAGGAACTAAAACATGTATCCAAAACTTTTTCACTATTACAACAGGCATGACGACACGTTTTTCGATTAGGCTAATTTGGATGTGACGATTTTTATGTCGCATACCGATGTATCTCGATATGTACCGTGTGTCTACTAGTAAGATGCTGCCTACCTTTTTTAGATAAGGATATATTGGAGAGACTTTTATACGATCGTTAAATAATCCTGTTGAAGCTAACTTTACATTAAGAACTTCCGATCTAACCATATCATGGTTTATATTTTATTTTTTTCGTGGAGACGGTAGCGGTGTGGCGAAATTTTAAATCCAAAGCATTTTTAAAGCTGGCAACATTTCAAAATTTCGTCTCACCAACCGTTACTTAAAATTCTTATTAATTTCGCTAATATAGTCTTTAAGGGAAAAGCACAATCTTTATTATTATTTTTAACGAAAATAGAAATTAAAAATTTACACTAATATATTGTTAATAATTTTATTTTTTGTTTATTGTGTAGTACGATAGTCTTCTGTTTACGAAATTTAATTATTATTTTAATATTGGCAACTTTACGAAATGTACTACTTCCGCATTTATTTGTATATTTTACTGTGTTCATAATGTTTTTAGAAGTTAAACACAAATAAACATTCAACATAGTACACTGTATTTTATTTATTTTCCATTGGATATTCCTATTTCTACCTATTGAACGACCTGGCCAACTGCCGCACGCAAAGGATAGAAAGAGCAGCGTCATACCGACATTCTCTCCCCCTGGAGCCAGACCACGCCGGGAATTCAAAGCAGAATCTACAAACAGAAACCTTATTAATATCGCAATAATTAAATAGAAAACATTTTGTTTGATATCGAAGACAATAAAAAACGATCGTAGCCCATATAAATTTTTATTAATTAACATCTGTTAAAATGAAAACTTAAAATACTAACTAAAATTACATAATGATAAAATTTATCTCTACTTCCTGGGACTCAAGTTATCATAAAACATAATACATTATATTAGTTAAACATAGCCGTTCATTTCATAAAATATAAAAAATAATAAAATTAATTTTTAGAAAAAAAAATTCTGACAGAATACAGTTTTATAGCATATGTTGCAGCTATACCTAAACAAAATTGGATGAAATTCAATCTAGAATTTTGGTTATAATTTAGAACAAACCTTCATGGCTTTTATAATATATATAAGCTAATATAAAGCTTTTCTATAGTATTGTGAAGGCACATACAAAAGTATATAATATAATATTATCTTAAACAATTTCATATATTTATTTCATAGGCACAAGCAATTACAATTACTTCACAGTATTAAGGAAGTACTTCTTTGAATTTGTCACAATTGCAGGTTGTTCTATCAGACATAAAATAGTTTCACCAATGTTTGATAAAGTTTTGGATAATTATAATAATAGCAGCCGATACAGGGCCGCTAATACATGTCCCACTGCTGGGCTCGGCCCTCTTCTCATGACGAGAAGAGTTAGGCCTTAGTACACCACGCTGCCCAGGACAGATTGGTAGACTTCGCACAACCTCGAGTACTTTTTAGGCAATCTCAGGCATGCAGGTTTACTGATGATGTTTTCCTTCACCGTTAGCAAGCGATAATTTATATGATGAATACACACATATCTTGGCAAAGACGAATCTTAACAATTTATTGACAAAGGTGCAGTGGGTTCGAACCCGAAACCTTTGGCTTCGCAGTCCTAAGGATCACTTGGCTATCACTTCTTCGGATACTTAAGTGCCAGTTAATTCTATAAAATTCTGTTCAACTTTGAAATTTCATCAGTCAAATAATAATAAGCTACCTCTGACTTATTCATAACTGGTAAAATTAGCACTTAAACAATTAATAGGGTAACATTACAATTACAGCAGATACATTACATTTTGTTCTAAATTCAGCAGTATGATAAGAATACGGTTTTATTATTTGTTCAAAATATAAAGAGGCAGGGCATCACATAAACAAATGAGAGTATTTTTTTCGGCAAAATAAAAATATCTGTTTTCCCACGCCCAGGGGAGAGTCATAACCTCCACAAACGCCTGCCTGGATCAAGGCGTGATATAATCTTTGTCTTACCATGCTAATATAATAATAAATAATAGCATATTTATCAATATTACTGTGAAAGTAGATGATGAGACCTTAATTGATAAATTATCTTTTGATTAATTTATTATCAGTGCTCCAATTAAATTTCAGAGATAACATTCTTTTTGAATTCAACTAATATACCCATTATAATGTTAACAGATGTATAAAATCTGGCTATCTATCTGTACCAGTGTGTACATATAACAAGTACAATATGAGTTGTAAAATGAGCAAATTACAAGACTCAAAGGCTTCATTCTCATTGGATTATAAGATTAATACAAGAAAAGTTAGGCCACATCTTGTTTACTTAGTCCAATGATATTCTCATAGAAATATTAAGTGCTCCAGAACCAAAACAAGAACCAAGTGCCTTATATAATGAGAATGTCTTTCTGCACTGCTCCCACACAAAGAAATGAGGAAATGACCATAATGCCACATAATTATATCAGGAATATACTTCCTCACAATAAGGGTAGATACACCACATAGTAAGGTAAATAATATGCCCAGTACTATAACCAATTCAGGCATAAAGTAGAATTAATTTGTCACTGTATATAACGACAATTGAAGCAGCCATCATTACCAAATAAAAACCTTAACTTTTACATTTGGATGGACATATTTGGTCATTAAAATAACTAAATATATTTATACAATACACAATAAGGGTAGATACACCACATAGTAAGGTAAATAATATGCCCAGTACTATAACCAATTCAGGCATAAAGTAGAATTAATTTGTCACTGTATATAACGACAATTGAAGCAGCCATCATTACCAAATAAAAACCTTAACTTTTACATTTGGATGGACATATTTGGTCATTAAAATAACGAAATATATTTATATTAGTCTTTAATAAAGTAAACAATCATTATTGTTATATAAATTGCATAAATCTACCTATGTTTGTTTAAATAGAATACATTTTAGTATGCATTATACATTATAGTGTGTGTAGGTACTGGTAGAATACAAATTTTGGTTCAGTTCATACTGAAGCATGATTCAACACCACCAGCGAGCAAGCAGAAGAGTGAAGCCTTGTTTTACCTCTTTTGCCAGTGATGCTTCGCAAGTGAGCGGGTGGGTGAAATATGGCTAAACAATGTTTGCTTGCTTGCTAGCTGGTGAATCGAAATCAAGTTAAACATACTTCAAATTTGATTACCATATCTGTTCAATATTTAGCCAGTACCTACAACAAATTTGAATTCCCTAAGCACATTTCTATCATACTTTTACTGCCGAATTAGTATTACTATCCAACCCATTCACAGGGGTTTGTATATCAGACCTTGGCCTCCGGAACAGTAACACATGGGGTTCAGGGTTATGCACCATGAAGTGTAACCACCCGGGGCTCTGCTGAACACCAAGGTTGCGCCATTCTGTCTCTGTCATAAGGTGAGACTTAGGCACCAAGCGGGCAATGTCTGGAGGCAGGATGACATGTCTGAAATTGAGATTTTTGGGCCTTAGTTTTATGATTATTATGATAACATACAAATGGAGTGCAAAAGATGATCCACTAATCATAAGTGCCAGTACTAATGTAGATAACAGTAATCATGTTATCAATGATGTAGTTATTCCAGACTGAAGTAATTCTTGTATTTCCCTAGTATTGTACTGTAGCTATTTTTATAGTAAAATCTAAACAAAGACTAATTTCCTGCTCTTTTAATGTTTTTTGTAGTCAGCTGATTTTAATTATGATTGCTCTTACCAATCCATCTGACAAGTTTAATGAACCTGGTATAGGAAATAGTGATTCATTCTAGTCTTAATGATCTGCTTTTGGCATTCAGCCTACAGACAGTCTTAACAATTTTACTTCTCCAGATGACCTAGGCAATACCCACGCCTAAATAAAACCACGGCGAGGCGAGGTGGAAGATACGCAATACGCGTAATTACGTCACTACTTTCTCGAAAGGCATTTTAAAACTTCAATAATATCGTTACTTGATTGCTGTGAAGTGCTATTATGATTGCAACAATGAAATATTCTTTGCAACAACTGGATAACGAAATTCTTCTGTAAGACATGACGTATGGTTGCAATAACCATATTGTCGCATAAACCCTTCGAAATATTCCATAAAATTATCCTCAATCGGGCAATTAGAAGCTAACTGTCGAAAATTTGATGAGCTAAACAATTATTTTCCGCGAAAAAGGTCAAAAATAAAGATTTTCTTACCTGTATTCATAGACGTCATCAGTATATCTTTCGGAGTATTGTATTTGATCTACCGGCATGGCGAACGATTTGCTTATCAACGATCAATGTGGACTAACAAAAAATTAATAAAAGCTCTTCAAAAGAACAAAAAATTGCAGAAACTTCTTTTAAAAGCCACGACTTCAGTTCTGATGAAGAAAATCAAATTTTATCTGACGATTTCTGCTGTCATCTTAACATTTGACACTTGAAGCCGTTCAAAAACTAAAGTAAAATATTTTTTAAACTTTCAATCCTTCTTATTAATTACATAAAAAATATGTAAATTTAAATTTTAGTGTGTTTCACTAAATTTTTTCGTTAATTAAAGTAAAACGCATGGTGAAGTACACTTACACTTTATCAAAGATTATAAATTTATGTTCAGAACTTATATAACTTTAATAACCTAAGTTACAATGTTAATTACAAAGCTTTGAACGCAGTTTTTGGCGGGAATGTAAACAAATCACGTTCCGTTCAACAAAAAAATATTATTATTGAAATACCCGACTGCTTAAAAATAATGAACTGAATGTAGTCTATGCTGAAAATATTAAAACATGTAACCTTTGAGCAGATGCTGCAGGCGGGCAAATAATACTTTTTTACAAGTTTCTAACTATGTTGTATTCTTAATTCTTCAACTTTAATATTATACAAAAATATAAAATACAAATAATTTTATTAAATACTTTTTAGTGTTTTTTTTTTAATGTGTGTTGAATCAGTAATATTAAAGTGATAGGACACACATATATTTTTATAATGGTATTTTTATGAACTTTTATTTGATACTCATATTACTAAGGTAAGCGAATACATTTGCGGGCGCCCGCGCCATTTTATAATTTTTGTGTAGAAAATTCGCAAAAAGTGGATCCGAATGGTACTCACCCTCGCCTCACGGTGCTGGTTTGTCACTTTTTTCCACCAGGAGAACCTCTAGTCCACGAGACACCAGGGCCCTGTTTAATAAAAGTTACAATTTGTAAATAGTAATTGTATTTTACAGGCTACAAGTCTACAAGTTTCTGTTTAATAAAGATTACAAGTTACAATTTTACCATGGTGGAAAATTTACAAAATTGTAAGATTGTAGCTACAATTTTACAAATTTCTGTTTAATAAAGATTTTCTGTCTACAGGTGACAATTTACATATTTGTAGGGAAAACGGTTTTATTGAACGCATAATTGTAGTTACAAGTTTACATATTTTGTAAATTGTAGTACAATTCCGACAGGTAGATTCACCTACATAGAAATCACAGAGTACATTATACTATACCACAGATAACTTGAAATAGAGGCCAATCTTGTGCCGTAAAACGGGTCACTTGTGTTCGTGAAGAAACTGGCGCCACCTGAATATTAAAGTTAGAACTACTGTTACACCTGTGTGGATAGACCAGCATACCCAGTATATTTATAGCTAATTTAATTTTATTCTTTAAGACAAGTTAAATTCAAGGATTGATAAATGAAAAACAATTTAAATATCATGTTTTTATTATTTTGTACCAAAGTATTTATCCTACGACAAGACTTAAATAAAGATGTAATCACTACACTCTGGAGTCCTGTCTCAGTTTTAACACAACTACTCACAAATTGCCTTTCTGGTCACACGTATGGATTTATCGGAGGACTTTTCGCTCAACTCAACGACAAACGCACAAAATAACTCAGAAAGATCACAAAACAAACAAAATATCGCAAAACACGACGGACTGACATTAGCAGACATTTGTAATGGGGTTACCAGTTTATTGTTAATGAAACAACCATGGAATTTCTACCACCACCCCAATAAATGTTAGTGAAAATGATTGTAATATTTATTTTAATTGATAAAAAGTAATGAAATATTATATCTTGTGGTAAATGTAATCAAAATCCTTGACAAATTTCCTCTTTTAACCAATACAATAAACCATAAGTCTCTTAAAAATATACTATTTTAGTAGTTTTATGAGCTATTAGCTAGGATATTTTGACAAGTTGCGATTTGGTTTAGTGCCATCTGTTCGAATTCAAGGAGACATAGCTTCAGAGCCGCCATCTCTTAATTTAAGTTAGTATCATCCGAACAATTATAATCCAACAAAATTAAGAAACATATTGAAACTTATTTCGTACAGAGACTACATATACTTCGTGATTTTGTATCATTGTACTCATTGCTATCCCCAGTTTTTTGTACTAAGATTGAAGCCTCTGATAGAAATTTTACAATTTTGCGCATATGTTGGTATAGTTGTTGTTGGTTAGTAAAAAAAATGGTTTTAACAACAAGTAGTGAAAGTAGTGACAGTAGTGATAATGAATACAATACAAGGGAACGGCAACAACGTATTTTTCGTAAAAGGATAAACTTTACTTTGGATGTGACAGATTTTACGTTTAACGAAAAATTTCGTGTTAGTAAAACTACCGTCGAATATTTGGTAACAAAAATTGGACAACATCTTAAATACGATTCTATAAGAAACAAAGCGCTTACACCAGTTCAGCAAATTTTGTGTACATTGCACTGGATGGGCTGTGGCTCACAATACCATGTTATAGCGGATGCACATGGTGTAACTAAAGGAACAATACATAACTGTATAAAGAATGTGTCTAGGTTCGTTGTCAGTAAATTATTCGGAGAAGAAGTCCGCTGGCCAACTAATTGTCTCGATATCCCTAGATTGTTCATGAAATATAATATACCCAGAATAGCAGGCATTGTAGATGGTTCGCTCATCCCAATGGATGCTCCTCGCCAAAACGAATCCGCATATGTAGACCGAAATGGAAATCATTCCATGAATATTATGGTAGTGTGTGGACCAAATTTGGAAATATTTTACGCGAGTGCAAGATGGCCAGGCTCTGTTCATGATGCAAGAGTACTTAGATGCTCTTCGCTAGCACGTGAATGGGGAAATGGATGGAGGCCATTTCCTAACGCCATAATATTAGGAGACAGTGGCTATGGCCTAAAAAATTGGCTAATGACACCTAACATTCCGGTACAAATACCCAGAACGTTAGCACTAGAAAGATATTTACGTGCTTTTAAATCAACACGAAGAATGGTTGAAAATGCACTGGGCATAATAAAAGAAAATTTCCATGTCTGAATCATTTAAGAGTACAGCCAATTATTGCAAGCAAAATTATATTATCTACAATAATTTTCCATAATATTGAAAAACGTTTAGGATCGCAGCATTATACTAACTACTTAGAACAAACTATTGAACATGATAACGAAATTCCTAACAATGATGACGAGGAGGAAGTATTTGAACAGGAAGGTGTAGAAGTAATACAGGCATTAATACAATTGTTTGAATAATTTTTTTTATTAAATAGGAATTAATTAAAGACATGTTTAGTTCAAAATAATTTTATTAACTATATTATGTGTTTTATTGCTAACTCCAAAATATCTTCACCGTTTTGATTTGGCTCGGATGAATGAATAACGATGGGAGAAGGAGGATCGATGACAACATTTTGTACATAAAATGGTAAAGTAAAATTAGATGGTTGCTGTATTTTCAATTCCTTTTCTAGTTTTAGTATTTCCAAATCAAGCTTGTATCGTTCACGTTTCGCAATTTCAAGTTTTTCATTGGCTAATTTCAATTCTACTTCCATTTTTTGTGTTTTTAAATCGAAATACCTTTGCGGAACATTTGATTCATAGATTGAAATACTTTGTGATTTTTTTCTTGGCCTTTGAGGAAATTGAGTAGGAGTGTTTTCGGGTGACGTATTTATTGTGGCCTCACGCGACTCTGGTTCATGTACTTGTGTTACGTTTGACCCAGATGATTCCGGCACGCTAAGACCTTCTATTACAGGAGAATCTTTCCCGATTATTTTGAGTACTAGCTCATCAACATCATCATATCTACATTTCTTCCCTCCTCCCGATCCCGTCTGCTGCCGATTGTCCCTTTTTTCCTGTAGATATTGAAATACTTATTAGTAACTTTATAGCTCAAATTAAACTTAACTCCCATTTATCATTATGTATCACTACAGTACCTATATAATTATTATACTAGCGACCCGCCCCGCCTTCGCACGGGTGCAATTAGAAACCTTAAAAATAACAGTATTTCTCCACTATTTAATATATCTACATGTTATTATACATATATAAACCTTCCTCTTGAATCACTCTATCTATTAAAAAAAACACATCAAAATCCGTTGCGTAGTTTTAAAGATATAGGTACTTATGCCCACATAGGGACAGAAAAAGCTACTTTGTTTTATAATATGTAATGATGATAATGATAAAGGTAGGTATTTTTGCAGTGTGAATTCACTTCTTCTCGGTAACAAACTAACAGTTACAGATTAAACTCTTTAAATGTTAGGTATAACATTGTAATAAATTATTTGAATTTAGTATTGAAACAAGTAGGTATTGAAATTAACAATAATAATAATTTAGTTTAAAAGTTTGTATTATTATTATTATTGTACACGAATGAAGTTTACAAAACACTTAATCCGGTTTTAACACCTTTTTATTATTATTACAACATAACATAAACTTAAAATATAGGTAGATACTTACGATTGTCCTTTTTCTAAAGTTTTGCCATGTAGTGTCACGTAAGTATTTCCAGTCTTTATTATAAATGCCCAAAGACTTTAATTGATCCGCAATATATTTCCACTTTGTTATTTTCATATCGTGAGTTAGTTGCTCACTAAACCGACCGAATAAAACATCTTTATTTTCGTATATCAAAGAAAGGACAGTCATTTTATTTTGGTGCTCCATGATTTACTTGTTAAGGATTGTACAAATTAATATGAAACTAAATCACTCTTTACTTTTAAAATAGTAGGTACCTAAGTTTTTTAAAACCTACCCTCGTTAATTTAAATCTATGAATCTCCAACAAAAACTTACATTTTATGTAAATTGTAACTTACAACTACAAATTTGTAGATACAATATTGTTAACGAAGTCTACAGGCGTTTTCTACAATTGTAAACGTTTATTAAACAGCATTGATACTTACAATATTTGTAACATTTTTATGTGTAACTTTTTTACATAATTGTAAGGTTTATTAAACAACACTTGTCATAAAACTTTACAAATATGTAAGTTTTTTACAAAATTGTCGGATTGTAACTTTTATTAAACAGGGCCCAGGAATATCATACAAAACAACGGAGGACGGGAATTTCGTCCGACGCGCGCGCTAATAACTAGTTACTAACTAGTTATTAGCGCCAGTAGTTTATTTTATAACTGCAGTATTGTAAATTCTTACCCCCATTTATTTTTTTCTCCCATTACATTGGGGTAAATTCAATTACTGATGAATGTCAAGTCATCGTAAAGCAATGGTTTCACGCACACTAGCTTGTCAACTTTCTACGTCTTTGTTGCAATGTTCACTGCACGAGACTCCCTCTAGAGATTATTTCCTCTGAGGCTATAAGTTTTAAAATACATTATTCCCACTGCGCGTGCAGCACTGCGCGTTCCGACGGGAATAAAATTCACGTCAAAGTTTAGAAATGTATGGGTTTAGATAGCTTTTACCCGCCTGGGGGAAAAATATATGAAAATTGACAGTCCAATTGTTGTAAAAGTATAAATCGTAAATTTTCTTCATGTTACATCTTGACATCTCTGCTACTCGCTACCACTATTTTACTTATACGTTAATACATACTATAGGTACGCTTGAAAAACCCTCCTTCTCACACAGTCGGGTAAAAATGTCAAAAAGCACATAATGGTGCACGGTTTCGATCATATTTCTGTTTCTTTCGAAATTTTTCGATCACAGTATGGCGAATAGAACACATTCAAAATGGTCAAGTAATTTCGTTCACAGCGAGAGAGAGGTGGTTTATTTGATTCGCATAGTACATACATATCTACATACATACATTCATAGAATCACGCCATACATCTCGTCATACTTGCTCGCTGCTTTCGTGTATTACGTACTTATCCTTTCTGAAGCACATCATTTATCTGGCCCCTATATGTCTTTCAAGGACGACCTCTTCTAGTAGTTCCAGCCACATCTACCTTGTATATTTCTTTCACTAATCCACTTTCTTATATTTTTTCAACATGACCAAACCACCTAACGTACCTTTCTCAATCCTAGTAACTATTATCATCAAACCACAAACGATCTCATAACACACTATTTCTTATCTTGTCCTAGTAGATTAATTAACTCAAAACCTACAGCATCGATCGTAGTATGTATTTGGAAAACAAATCGTTTTCTATGCATTCATTTCATACAAAATCACTTAATATAGCATCATTTTATTTTAACAGATTTAATTTAATCTGGAAATAAACCGTTATGTAAATACACAAACACATTTGTTTTCAAAATAAATGAAGTAGGTAAAGTTATGCGGCGCTAACAACAATGGAATTGCTTCAGAATGATAAGCCTGGTACATAGTGTCAAAGTAATGTATTCTCACTGAGTGTGAGGTCTCGGGTTCGATACCCAGATCTGGAAAAAAAATTGGGAATGTATTTCATAACAATATTATAATTTAGTTAAATAATTGTAGCCGCATAGCGAGATAGGTGCAAGTTCTTTCATAAACCTAAGTATGCAATTTTAGATTTTTGTAAAATAGATGTCATGGATCCTAAGAATCTGTTCTTTGTTTGTCTTATTCTTATAGACTTTCCCACACTGACTGAAATAAATGGGCCTGTATTTTGCGTTTATTTTGATTCATAAAAGACAAGTCAGTACAGAGGAAGAAGCAATAAGTTTGACAGGAAAAAGAAATCGCTGTCATAGTGAAGACTGACAATACCAGATAGGGATATGTGAGTTACATACCTATAATATAGGTATGTAACTCAAAATGTGTATACCACAATATTATTGTGGTATACACATTTTGAATATGTAACTCAGGTATTTGTCTCTAGAAATATGTAGTCAGCTTCACTATGACGTATATTTTTTTGCCCTGCATACCTAATTGCTTTGCCTTCTGTACGAACTCCGGTTCCTAAACAGTATTGTATCATTGCTCCTCTAAACGGTTCGGCACTGATTCGTCCCTATATCACCGTAATGGCTGGGGTCTGAACGGTGATGCAATCAAGAGCGGGATAGTTGACAGACTCACCGGCATTAACCAATCAAGGCCCCTACGAAACTATTCAATCTAGGCCCCGCACGAGTAGGGCAACCATAAACTTTCAAATAAAACTAAACAGCCATAAGCATCCTACGAAGACTAACTCGTGAGTTCCCAAGTTCGATTCCGGTTCGGTGTTATTTTTGATTTTTCCGTCAGGGTATTTCCAGTAGCAGCATGGCACCTTAACATAACAGGTTAAATGTAAGTGTTATAGCTCATCTATCTAGCAGGGTGTGGCTTCTTCAGAAGCGTGATATTATTATTATGTTATTAAACACATATTACGGTGTTAATGTACCTATTGATGTATAAATAGTACAGTGTACCACTAGTCTAATCAGTAATTACACTAATCTATTTTGCAAGCGCCTGAGACTTTTAATTAGCAACTATTAATCGTATCCATTTACCGAATAATATCAGGCACTATACGGTTTTGCATACAAACGAGTCAGGATCATTGACATCAATACATTCAACACAACACATGACGAACAGTCGCAAACAAGTTTTAACAGCTTAACGTCGTGTTTTCCTCATAGGGAAAGAAACATTGTTATGTTTTAACAGAATTTTTTTTAGTGTTTTATGCTATTGCATTGCGTGGTACTTTTTTTAGCATAGGAATAGCATAATTTAAAGTGCGGATCGAGTGACTCAGGTAGGCATACTTAGTCGGCTAAGCGCGATTGATTTAGTTGTATTAATAGCAAGACTATCCGACTTTTGCACATATTTACGGTCACCTTAATAGCACAAGTAAATAATGGGAGTGCGGCAATCGGGAGGGGAACCCAGGACTTCAGTCAATGGCGACATGAGCGAGATAACGCTCGATTTCTTGCAAGGGCTGCTAAAGGATGACCATCCTGATGTCACCATACATAATTTTGAGGTAAGTAGATCCTTTTTTATTTAAAAAAATGAGCTTACTTAGTTTATTTTTAACCGACTTCTAAAAAAGGAGGAGGTTCTCAATTCGATTCGTATATATGTTGCTTTTTTTTATGTTTGTTCACGGATATCTCCGACTGATTTTGATGATTCTTTTTTTTATTCAGTTCTTTTCTCGGTTAATCAAATGAAAATACATTGCACAAACGAACAAATTACAACATCTTGGATAAACCCAGGTGAAGTTAAATAGAAGGCGAGTAGATATTTTCCTCAATTGATTTCAAGTTTTTAAGAATGCAAGAGTAAATTATGTTTTATATTTATTGCAATTAACATAATGGTAGGTATCTGTAGTTATTTCTGCGTTCAGGTCTCTTCCCTTTGTCATATTCTTAACTCACATGTAACCAAACTTTAGGCAACTTATTTATCACTAGGGCGCCCCCGGCTCCAAACGAGGAGACAACTACACCTCAATGGTCTACCGCATTACTCTAACCGGAACTCGAAGACAACCAGAACGAAACGGGTCCAGCGACACAGAGGAACCCTGGCTCGGAACCATCATCTACAAATGTCTTCCCGAAAACCTACAGAGGAGAGAACAATTCAAGAGCAACGAACTATTTTGTAATGAAGTCGCCTTTTACACCAAGATCTGGCCAGCTTTTATGGACTTTCAGAACCAGTGGAAAGTTAATCCTCCATTTAAGAATATCCCAAAATGTTACTTAGCTCAGAATGATTGCGTTGTCCTAAAAGACCTAAAGAGGGAAGGCTATGTGATGGCTGACAGAACACAAGGGTTGGGCTTAGAGCAGTGTTATTTGGTGCTGAAGCACCTTGCTCATTTCCATGCGTTGTCGCTGGCTATGAAGAGTCAGAACCCTGAGGCTTTTTATGAACTGCTAAATGATGAAGACGGCATCAATGAGGGTGAGTTTTTTATGGCAGTATTTAAAGGTTTCCCGTGTGATCATTAGTTCATTAGTGAATTTGAGTGAATATAGGTAGTTTATTTTATTAAAAATCACTTTTAAACTTACGCGTTGAATGATTAAATGAAATCTAATAAGAATTAACGCGATTTTAGTTAGCTCTTAGTGGTTTTTTTATATTTTTATTTAATTACTATCCATCTTTTCACTTTAGTATTCTTCTTGGAGGAAAACACAGAATACTACAAAAACTACTACAAAGAAGCGACACAGAACGCCATAGCTATGGTGGAACAAGAGCTGTCAGGAACTGACTCCAAAGAAATGTACCTGGACAAGCTTCGTACTTTTAGCCAGGCAGACCGCTTCTTCAAGACCATGGTGGAACTGGTCACTCCTAGGGAACCCATGGCCGTGATATGCCATGGAGACTGCTGGACTAATAACTTCATGTTCAAGTATGTGGACGGCGATATAGCTGACGTAAGTATGCATTAACACAACATAGCACTTAACTGTATTCATTGCTAAAGTGTGCGACACCTTGTTGTCGATTTCTCCGGTTTTAAATGCTTCGTAACCAGAACCTCTGCTCTTTACCTTTAATTCCAGATGTATCTACTAGACTTCCAGCTGGTCCGTTACTCCTCGCCAGCAGTAGACCTGGCGTACCTACTATATCTGTGCGTGGAGCGAGACCTTCGAGCTGACAACCTGACTTCTCTCCTGGAGTACTACGTGGATGAACTGCACAGGAGGATCTTACAGATGAGCGATGATGACTCTCTGTTCACGACGAGCTTGGATAGAAATGCTTTGAATGAGTTGTGAGTATGATGTCTATGATTCGAGTGCTCAGAGGAAATATTTTGTTTCCTCTGAGTCTGAGTGATTACACCAATTAAAAACATATCCATTTTTTACCATGAATTATGGGCAGATAGAAAATGATTTTTTTGGTTCGCATAAATTATCGTATTTTAAGAATAAAGCAAATGAATCAGACTTCCTTTTTGTCCATTTGGATAAAAGTTGCATTTTGTATTACGATATTAACAAGTGCATTGAACTTGCAGGTCTGCCCGAATTGATGATAGTATTTATTCATATATTTGAGGCAATCCTGTCAAACGTTAGGCCCACTCAATCTGATTTAGTAGGCAAGCTATTAGCCATAACCGTCATAGCCGTCCGTCGATGGCTAAATGGCAGCTGAGTGAACGTCATTCAACTGTTTTAGTGATAAAAACTATCGAACTAATCTAGTATTATTGCACCTAAATCGATCGATGCTGATCGATCGTCGTACAACGCAAAGGCAAGCTCTTATTGTCTTTTTTTAACGTCAAATGTATCGATAGACGTCGTTTAATTCTGGTGTAAAAACACCTTAATAAGGTCTTTATTATTTTACTATTTTCAGGGTAAAAGAAGAATGGAGGAGATCTGGGGAGTTCGCCCTGGGCATGTCTTTGGACATGTTCCCCATCATGACGTGTGACAGTGATGAGGCACCCAACGTTTATCAGCCCGAGGGCCCTGAGGTAAAATTTACACTACTTACCTAGAGTCCAATTGAATTTGAGTTGATGGCGCCGCGTCGTTCGGAGTAGAAATATCTTGTGGATTATTGGGATCGATACAATCACTTAATATCACTTCTTCGTAACACATATTAGATACCACAGGATATTAAAACAAGATGTATAGTTTGCATGCCATGTTCCGCCATGGTCAAACTTATAAACCAATATTTTTGTGGCTAAAGTGCAAAAATGTTTCATCGACACACGACACGATACAATCCTACACACCCTTTTCCAGACTCTTTGCTGAAAACTCATTTTAATATCACCTATGTCGGCTCTGTTAGCCGCAACAGTAGCACACGGTTATTTATTGCAGATTCTTTGTACTAATACAGTATTTTTTCATTTGCTCCAGGGGAGTGCATCAGCAGATTTAGGCGTGCAACCAGTACAGACCTCAAGCGCGGAATGCAGGAGGAGAATGACTGAACTCTTGGTGGAACTCGTTGATAACGGGATCATCTAATTACGTATCATTTTTATCTAGTTGCCAGTCTTAAGTCCCAAAAACTAGGATTGAAATAGAAAAAAACAGTACTATTTATTAATTTAAAAAAAATTGTGTCTATACACTTCATAGGGGTCATAAACGCAATGGTTATGCCTGGGTTTCCCAAGGTCCATAGTCTCCATAGGATTCAGTTACTGCTTACTCATCTGTCAACCGTGTCAAGGTTACCGTTCACTTATACCTACATTGCCAGTATAAGATTGATCTCACGTTGTGTAGGCTACCCGTGCAACGCGAGACCAGCTTATACTGGAAGGGTATAGGTTGTACGTTTAATAGGCATTTAAGTATAAAAAACAACAATTAAATGCTGAAGATTAAGGATAGCAAACTTAGCCACAAAATGGACGATTCTGATCGGTCGAGAAGTTATCTACTCCATCAGGATTGTCTAGTTTAAAATAAAATATATAATAATAAAAATAAATATGAAACAAAAAATGTTAATCATATTGATATTTATAACTCATTGGTAAGTATTTTAGTCAAGAAAGTGGATTGGTGGTACAAAAATATTATGGGGTCGTATGCGGCTTTTTACCTGATTACGATTTCTAAAAGTAAATTTTAACATTTAGATATAGATTAAAATGTTAATAATGGTGATATTAACAAAATGATCAGGGTTTTGGAATGTTATTATATATTAAAATGAAGAGCTGCTGACTAAATTAAATTAAAATAATTCAAAATTGAGTAGGTATATTAGGATAAGTAAAATTGAAAAAAAACCAAATGAATCTATAAGACGAATAACAGAGATTATAAATTATATTATTTAATAAAGTTTTTGTTGGAGTTTTGATTCCTTTAAATTGTGTACCTCGCCGAATAATAATATGGCAAGCTTGACAAAAAAAAGTTGAAAATAATGGGGGCGCTACTGTGCTCTTCGTATGGCAACCTTTTTTTTTTTTTTTTTTTTTTTTTTTTTTTTTAATCTGGGAAAAATCCGACCTTATGGATACCACTGGTCCGGGGGGAGCGGTGGTTATGTGGGGCTCTCCGCCGAAGGGCGGCCTACCCACTAAAAACCCAGAGTGTTCCTCATCACCAACTAAAGACGGGGGGCACGGGACCACTTGCGCATACTCCGCAGCCCCCATCGGTGTCGCTGCCCGCCTTGCGGCTGGCTCATCTCATGGGAGGCCTTCACATGGCCTCCCTACCACGTGTGATGCCCCGGAACACAGAAGGGCATCTTCACCTCTCGAGGACCCATTGTTAGGAGCTGCCGGGTGCCCCCGCACCCGACACCCTAGGTCCTCGGAGCGGAGACGGGGTGCGGGCTCGATTTGCCCGTCCCCGTGGCCGCGCCCTCCGGAGCGGTAAAGCGAGGGGATCTCTCTCCCTCTCCCGCTCCTCTTCCTCCCTCTGCGAGATGATCGCCTCGCAAAAGGAGGCCATCGCCTCCCATGACCTCTGCTCTTCGACCATCTTATAAATGACGGCCGATAGAGAGAGATCAGTCCCCACGACCGCGACTAATGATTGCCGCGGTCCAGCTCCTCCCGGGCAGGTCTCCAGCGCATGCTGGGCCGTGTCCTCCACGTGTCCGCATTGGTGACAAGCCGGGGAGTCCTCCCTCCGGGCCACTCGGTGCAGGTACCTCCCGAAACAGCCATGTCCCGAGAGAACCTGCGTCATTCGGAAGGAAAGACCCCCATGCCTCCTGCGGTACCACTCCCCGAGTACCGGTTTAATCGCCTCGAGGAGTCGTATTGCACCTTGCCCTCTCTGCACATTCCCAGTGAGGAGTCGTTCCCCCCATCTAATGATGGCTGACGCCTTGGCCCGGTCACGCCAATGCGCAACCTCCTGCGGCGCTGGTCGCTCGTCTCGCTCCCGTGCCTGCGCTCTGCGCCAGTAGACCGAGGCCAGTACTTCAGCCTCAAGGTCCCACGGGAGCGATCCGGCGAGCACGCATGCCACCTCGTGAGAGAGTGTGCGGTATCCCCTGCACACTCTCACCGCCATCACCCGTTGGGCTGCAATCAGCAGGGCAGTGGTCTGCCGGTCAAGATCGCCTGCCCATATCGGGGCGCCGTACAAGGCCATCGAGCTAACCACCGCCGTATATAGGCGGCGACAGCTCCCTTCACAGCCCCCGATATTCGGGAGCAGGCGGCTAAGTGCGCCAGCTGTTCCCATGATTCTGGGGGACAGCTGCCGCATGTGCGCCTTAAACTTCCATCTGCCGTCGAGGACAACACCGAGATATTTCAGTGTCGTCCCGACGGGGATGGAGGCTCCACCCACAACAATAGTAGAGCCTGCAGGCGGCGCCCGCCGGCGACTATGAAAGCATATGGCCTCAGATTTGTGAAGCGCCACCTCCAGTCCCAGCATCCGGATCCTAGCCACGACAGTCGCAACTCCGGCCGTGGCCAGTATCGCAGCATCCCTGTAGTCGAGTCCCCGGGCGGTGACCAGCGTGTCGTCGGCGTAGCATACAACGCCAACACCGCGTAGGCTTGCCCCCCGGAGGACCCAATCGTACCCAACGTTCCACAGGAGTGGACCCAGTGCCGACCCCTGTGGAACGCCGCGCGTCATAGGACTGCTGCTCTCTCCATGAGTCGACGGGAAGACTACTTCTCTGTCTGAGAGATAGTCCCCGATGAGTCTTCGCAAATACTGGGGCACCTTGTGGTACCCCAGACCAGCATTTATCGTACTCCACGGCAGCGTGTTAAATGCATTGGATATATCCAACGATACGGCCACTAACACACCACCGCGGGAGCACGCCTCCTCGGAGAGTTCGCGGACTCGAGATATGGCGTCTATCGTCGAGCGACCTCTCCTAAAACCGAACTGGCTGGGTGCTAGATCCGGTCCCGCCGTCTCAAGGTGCCTGACCAGGCGGGCAACGATGACTCTCTCCAACAGCTTGCCCGCCTCGTCTAGCAACACAATCGGGCGATAGCCCGAGGGCTCATCGGCAGGGCGACCTTCCTTCTTCAGGAGGACGAGTTTGCCCCTCTTCCATCGTCTGGGGAATCTTCCTTCCTGGAGGCACCTGTCAAACAGGGCCTTTAAGGTAGGTCCCAGATGCTTCAAGGAGAGGGCCCACACTCGACCCGGTATGCCATCAGGCCCAGGGGCCGTGTTCTTGGCCCTCATCCTGAGCACCGCCGCACCAAGCTCGCCCTCAGAAATAGGGACAAACTCGTTCTCCCCTTCGTCAGCGAGATCAGCTGATGTCAAGGGAGGTGTAAACTCGTTCCCCGGAGCACCGGGGAACAAACCGTTAACCACCCTTTGGAGCACCGCCGGATGGAGCGAGGTTGTTATGGGGGGAGCCCAGGGACGTAGCTTTTGCCTCGCCCATTTGTACGGGCGGCCCCATGGGTCACGCTCAAGCCCTTCCAGCAGTTGCTCCCAGGCCTGCCTCTTAGCCTCGGCAATCGCGACGCGTAGGGCCCCGGAGGCCAGTCTATATGCAGCGTAGAGAGACTCACTCTCCTCAGTCTCCCGCCGCCTCCGCCTCCGATACCGCTGATATAGGCGGCGCCTTGTGACGCATCTTCTCCGGAGTTCGGCAATCTCCTCCGTCCACCAATAGACCTTACGCCTCTGCTGTGGGGCTCGCACTCGTGGCATCGCAGCGTCGCAGATGCGCGACACCGCTTCGCACAACCTGTCCGCCATCGCATCCGTGTCTATTGGTTCCGGCTCCTGAGAAGTGCCGTTCCACTCTTCTACGAGAGCCGCCTCCTGCAGTACTTCGGCGTTGAGGTGCTTTAGGGCCCATCGCGGGCCGTCGTATGGCAACCTTATCACAAGTCAAACATCAGCTATCGTTGTTTAATTGAAACTACATTACTTTGACAATATTGCCAGTAGGCATAGCAAGCTGTATTTAATTTTAAGGTATTAAAGATAAGGTATATAAATAATACAGGTGTGATTTCGTAGGTATGTCAATTTATTGCGTATTGTTTAGTTAATAAACACGTACAATAAACTATTGGGTTAAATTCTTACAATTATTTATATTATATTTGTGACAATGTGTCTTCGATCAAGATCTATTGAATATATTATAAAAATCAGATCATTTCCATATGTACGGCTTTCATTTAAAATAACTAAATACTTATTTGAATAAAATAATTATTTTATTGATACAATACAAAATTAATGACTTCGATACTCGAGTAAAGTTGCAATTTTTACTTTCTTTTTTTGTTACTTTTTCAAAATTAAACAATATTATTTTTGATGATTGAAAGTGCGCTCCCGAACTACTGCTATCTCTTTTACACTTACTACGACTGAGTAAGTAGCTTAAGGATAGCTAAAACTAAAAATAAATACTACTCAACACATGCAAAATAATATTTTTAAATTTCGAAATTAATGGTAACTTATTAAAAAAAAAGTACTAAAATTGCAACTAACGACCCTAGAATTTATTTATTTATTAAAACATGGTAATTTAAATAAAATACCCGTACTAACTCGTGGCACATTCATTGAATTTGTATTTTCATTAAATTAAATAAAAAATATTATAATAAAAAATACGTACGGGTTCTCGTATAATAAATCTTTGTAAACAGATCTAAAATAAACTTAAATTATAATAATCAGTCATTGAAGACTTCAGATTTGTTCAGTTGAGATTCTAGCGCCTAGATTATCTGAAGTTTCCAATAATTTATCTGTTTATTTAATAGATTAATATTTTTATTTAAAACTAACAAGTCTGGTTTGTAAACAAGGCACTGATTCTCACTTATAAATAAAATTTACCGCAGAAAAAAGAATAAAAAGAAAATATCGAAATATAAAGCACTTTTTTTATTTTACTCACTGGTTTAAAGTTTGCGGTAAATATTGTTTGGTCCTGACTTCTGTCTTTCTATTAAATTAAAATTAGCACCTTAAAAACAAAATTATACACAAACTATAAAATATTTGTTAGGGCTTTATTTCCATAAAATAATGTCATACCAATTACATCTAAACCATAGATAATTCATCTTAACAGAGCAATTAGTTAGTTCTTTGTCAAGTAAATAAAAATTCCACCTATTATATTTCATAGTTTGTGTACACCAAAATAATAACGTTCCTTACTTAATACTAGCCCTCAAGACCTGCTGAGGAGAAGTCAGACCTACCTTGCCTTTCGAGGCTTGGGTAGGCCTCATGAAACCTGACGTAGTGGTCTTATTACTAAGACTCTTCAAAGGCGGCCTTGAGGTACCAACTGAGCTGCCACTAGACGAAGACCTGGATGCTGGCATCCTAGAGACTGGTTTCGGTACTGGTTTGTGAGCTGGCTTCACTGGAGAAGGTGGTGCTCGCTTCACAGTAGCCACTGAAGCTGAACTGTTTAGTGAGCTGCGCGAACTTCGTAGTGAAGCGCGAGAGGCAGACCTTTCAACTCTCAAAGAGCTAGCTCGCTTCGGGATCACACGCTTCGGGTCTAAAGGCGTTCGAGGAGGCGTCCTCGTCTCTTTGGTAGATATTTTCTTTGGGACTACTGGGGACTTTGCTATCTTGGGTACCGGAGATTCGCATTCTACATTGCAACCAGACGAAGCGCCTTGCGAAGCGCTCTCCGAGTTCAAACTCTGCGTTTCTTCAAAACCTTCATCGTTTAACTCATGCTCGCTTTTTACCTTCGACATTCTTGGAGATGTGGTTCTTTCTGGCACCTTCTCTGACTTAGTATTCGGAGATTTTCGGTAGGGGTCTCTGGACCAAATGCCTGTCGGCGTGTCAGCTGGAGATTTCAACTCCCGAATAGCTTTTTGCACGTCTTCCTGGTTAATGGAGGTCTGCCTTCTCATCCGAAGATAAGGCTTTGTTTCTTTGGTCGGTTTGTCTGTACTTTGGCTCTTTAGTCTATCCTGCCAGCGCTTTAACCTATGCTCCTTCTCGTCTTTCGTGACTTCGATCGGTTTCGCCACTTCCGGTGGCGTTTCAATCTTGTACGATGCTTTAACTTCTAACTTAGAGGGTCTGATGACTTGCGTTTCTGCGACTAGTTCAGGAGCCGGCTCTGGCTTCTTTTCATCCTCAGGGGAACTTGAATCCGTGGTCCTCTTATACCTCCGAGTTCTTCTAGCTGCTGAGAATCTATCAAACTGGCCATCACCTAATATCTCTTGGCATAAATCCTTCATATCTGTTCCTGCTTTATTTTGTGTCGGTCTTGAAGGTATTGACGGTTGGAACTTCCTGCAGGGTTCTCTTTCTGGTGGTGGACTAAAGGTTGACGTGAACTTCCTCTGCGCTGGTGGAGTTTCTATGTTTTCAGAGTCTATTTCTACCTTATCCGTTTTGTCTAGCCTGTCGACCTTCTGTCCTCTTTCGGTGGTTATTTGTATATCAGGCAGTTTTCTCTGTTCTTCTGTGATGGAAATGAGGGGTTGTGGCGTTTCAATCTGCTGCCGTGAGCGCTGCCGTCGGAGCCTTCGCATCTCTTCGTTTTCTTCTGTTTTCCTCCAAGGTACTTTGTTGTCTTTCTTTTGTGGTTGGACATCTGGGTAAAAAGAAAATAGGTACATTAGTATGAGAACAAGAACAACAATTTAATTTGTGTTACAAAGAAATATCATCTTTTGCTTTTATTCGTGTACTAGAACTGAATAAGTAAGAGTATTCTGCTATGCGCAACCATACCTTCGACAGTCTCGAGCGCCTTGACGACGTCGCTGTCATGCAGCACTCGGCGCCACTCCGCGCGGCCCTCGGGCAGCGGCGCCAGGCACGTCGCGCGCTCGCTCTCTGCAATCAATTACAAATTATCAATTACGCATTAGTGGCTAAAGATAATTCCAAAATAATTAGTTGAAGACGGAAGGTTTTATTTCTAATGTGGGGGACTTGGCAAAAAGAGTAGTATTAGCAGTAAATTCATTAAAAAAACATACCGGAGTCGTTTTCCAAGGAGCGCTTGTCGTTGAGTGCGTGCGTGTACGTGCCGTGCGAGCGGCGCGGCCGGGCGTCCTCCTGGCTGCTGGCGCGCAGCCACGACTCGATCTTCTGACGCCACTCCCTACAGTCAAAAAGTGGGTTACAATATGTCGAAGGCTTCCGATTGTGTAGACTATGACATAAAATAGTAAAAATCAAGAATATACTGCTTCAGGTAAAGTTGTAGTAGAACTCCAAGTAATTATATTCAATTACAATTCTGGGCCAGAGTTGTATAATAGTGCTAATAAATTGAATCAATAATACTATCAGGTGTGCCTCAAGGCAGCATATTAGAACTCTTCTTGTTTTCGTCTATTTCCCGTCGAAAGACTTACAATATTAATGATGTATTTAATGAAAATAATCAGTTTGATCTACAAAAGTACGGTACATACTTGGGTTTCCCTTGCGTAATTTCGGGAGATTGCGCGGGTGATGACGAGGCGGTGATCACTGGAGCAGAAGTGGGAGTCGTAGGGGCGGGGGTGCGGGGCGAGGCGGGGCGCTCGCGGGACGCCTCGGGGATCTCCAGGCGAGCGCGCGCCGCGCCGCGGCGGGACCACGAGCGATCTGGAACAAATTATACCATCAATTGAAATAAATCAAAAATTTAATCTTTGTTCTATGCACACTGTGACCTAGTTAATTAGGTTAAAATAGACATAAATAAAATAATAATATTGCCTAGTTACTAAAAGAGTTAAAATTAAGTGTGTTGAGCGCACGGTTGGCGTAGTGGTTAAACTACGATAGTGTTGCGGGTTCGATCCCCACCCGGGACAAATCTATGTGTGATCCGCAAAGATTTGTTCTGACTCTGGGTGTGCTCTGTGTGTGTGAAATATATGTTTGTGAACACCCCCGCAACACAAGAGTTATTCCTAGTTTTAAAAAAATCATGAAATCAACTATACATAACGCAAAGAATGAATGTTATTCCATCGGAAATAAGTCTTCTAAAAAAGATTTATGATATTTTATTCTGATCTTCTCATCAGTTTTTCAGTCATATGGTTAATGAGCTATTGAATATAAACATGAACATACCAAGACTGCCCCAGGCGCTTCTTTCCCTCAGATCATTGGCAGCAGGAGACGAGTGTCGCAGGAATTCCAGCAATCCTTCCTCATCATCGCCAGGGCTCGCCCTGCTACGGCGACGTAAACTGCCAGTGGGAGTCACATCTGGCAATTAAAAATACATTAATGTAAAATATGATTTTAGACCCAATTTCACCACTTCTTGATAAGATTTCGGATTTTTAAGAGCTGGTTAATTCTAGGGCTAATTTCTGAGGTTCCGGATAGTCCTTAACCGACCCATAAAATATAACCTGACCGAATTTACAAGTGACACAAGTACCAATTAAAAAAAGAACATAGCTGTCATTTTAATTTATGTGTGTTATATGTTTATCTTGCCAATAAGGTTTATCTCATACCTGTTAATTCGGGGCTAGATCTCTTTATAAATGAGACATTTCATGTGTCAAAAACGTTCCAAATAGGCTATCCGGTACTTATCCAGGACTGGTGAAATTATCCTAAAATATTCTGAATACAATTACCTACACTAACGCAAAATATTTTGACTGCCTGATATACTATATGATATACCAGGTCTTATTCAACCCTTCTGCCCCCTCCTACTTAAAATAACGTTTTCAGTTCGTCAGTGACACGCATTCTAGAGCCTTGAGATCGTCGGAAAATCTGAAACTGGATATGCCAATGCATTCCACCACCTTTTACGACAAATCCTTTGTGGTTCAAGCAACACGTCTGTGGAATACATTGCCCGTGTCTATTCGACGCGCCAAAACTATTTACTCTTTTAAAAAAATGGTCAAAGATTGTTACTTATCCTCTCTATAAATCTTACCATTATTTATTCACATTGCCAGTCCTTTCAGATGCATGTGTAAAACTTGTTTATACATTTCTTATTTTCCTCTGTTTTCATTATATGTATGTATAATATTTATTTATAATAATATGTATGTATTTAATATATAAATAGTGATATGTATATATTTATTTTAAGTATACCTATATATGTAATAATATATATTTAATTTGTAGGTAAATGTACCTATTAAATGTGTAAATTTATGTAAATATTAGTTATAGTGAACCTTCTATCTCATCTCTTACACCTTAAACTGCCCCATATCAGTCTAACTTTCTATTTGTCCATCCAAAGGTTGCCTGTAAGATATTGCTTTTTAGCGATAAGGCCGCCCATTGTACATGTCTTAATGTTAAATTATGTTCTTTAATGTGTCTTATTTTTTGGTGTGCAATAAAGTTTATTCTATCTATCTATTCTATCTATACTAACTACGTTAAATTTTAAATAAAATTGGTAAAACAGTTGAATGTTTCAGGAATATTTCTTTGTTCACCAAGTGCCTGAACAACGCATTCACCGCTTTGGACTTCATGAATACATGTTTACTTTAATTTACGAAAGTTCTATCCTAGATAACCTAATTAATCTTTTCTTTAAGGAACTTTAATAAGTAAGAAAGTAGTTAAAATTGTTTACCTGGAGATGGAGATGGGTCATTTGGTTTCCTCAGCGATCGCCTGCCGAGTCCATTCCTGATATCCAGCAGCAAAGACTCCATCAACGACTCGCATTCTGACACAGGAGTGCTGCACACGCTGCTGCCGTTACCTACAAATTAAAATTACATTATCAGATCAGATATACTTACCATCCATTTTTCATTTTATTTTTAAGGTGTTCAGGCATGTGTTTGACCACGATGCAGTTTGCGGTGGAAATCGCACCCTATAAGATAGCTATTTAATCTTGCTAAGACACCCATTGTACTTATGTACAAGAGAATCAACAAACAAATCAACTCAATGAGAGACAAATTATTACGCACAAATTATAGGTATGTAAGAAACGCAGTACGTTCCATCGTCTTTGCTTACCCCCGAGGGATATAAGCGTATTTCTTTGTAAGTAAGTGATAATAGCTGCCACGAGATCTTAGGTTCGATTCCCAGGTAGGACAAAAGTGTTTTTTGGATTTATTTCGAAATTCTTATAGTAGCACGGAATTGGATTTGAGCCCGGTGGATGGCGATAGCACCGCCTCCTATCCCTTACTCAAACATAACAGGTGAATTATGGGTGCACATCTGCCACACCCTTATGGGAAATAATGATGGTGATCATTTCTTCAAGTTTATTGTATAGTATTCTAAGTTTTATTTTTTGCTCTTTTTGTCAGAAAAAATATGTTTCTTTCTTTCTTTATTTTTTGTAATAAAGGTGTTATGTTAATGTCCATGACTCACTGGGCTTGAGCCTGTGCTGCGCGGCGTCGCGCGCCCGGCGCCGCGCCGCCGCCTGCTCCTCGTTGGCGCGGCGGCGCGCGTTGTCGCTCACGGCCGAGCGGAACTTGTTGCAGAACCATACGAACAACTGAAATACAATTGATACATCATTTAGTTTACCTTATTTTTTTTAAGATAATAAATAAAAGTAATTAATAATAGGTTAGGTACAATAAGTAGTTTTTAATGGCAAATACGCTTCAAATACATCGAGCAACGATAGTAGAGAGTAAGTTTTAAGATATAATATTCAAAATCTGATGTTAAAATTCTGTGAGATAAAATTGTATTAATATGTATAAAACCTCTGTCACCCGGCCTATTCTTACGAATCTAACGACACCTCATTCATTAAAATTACTAGCTCACGGTGTACATAGTAGATTAGGCGCTACGGTGGATCATACAAACATACAGTAAACGCTCAAAACTATATAGGCATGCTATGGATTACATTGCTATGAACTGTACGAGACCGATACAGCCAGTACAAACTCTAACGAAGTCGCGTGCGTGTATAGCAGTTTATTTTTTTTTTTTTTTTTTATTGTTTTTAGGAAGGCTTACAGTCTAATAACAAAATATGAATTTTACAGTTCATAAAATTAAGAAAGATTGCTTTTGAAAAGCCTCCACAGATAAACAGACATTTGGTCTTGCCTACAAGAAAAAGAATTAAAAAAAAATGAACAATGAAGGAGAATAAAAATTAAATTAGCTAAGTGCCATATGCCCTACCTAAGCCACACTTTAAGAGGTACATGATTCAAAAAATATTTATAAGATATATTTATAAGATAACACACATTAATGAAATGTTGCGCATTCGTACTAAACGCGTCACAGTGGCGACGTGTTCTTAAAATTCGCATCTATCTATCATGAGCAGATAGCTGTATCGGGTAAGCATTGGGATCGCGATCAACTAAATCTGAGTTTGAAGCTTAGTTGATTTGTGGTTGTATTTTGTTTTTACGAAATCATAATAATATTTGTATTATTTTAAGCACAAACTTGTTAGGTATTCATGCTTAAATAGTTACATACAAATACATAAATAGTTACATATTAATATAATAACTAATAAGTTAAATAATATATGATATTATTAAAAATAATTAAATAAAAATAAAAAAATACTTAAATAGTTTAACTATTTACGAAATTTTTTATTTTTATTTTCATTGTTGTAAGGTAGAAATAAAAAAGTCACGCTGAATGATGATAAAAATGTTTAATCGTTTTATTTATTTATACAATTAATAAACTTTTAAGAGCATTGTGATGTCACATTTACTACCTCAATAAAAAATAGCTCCCTTGTAACCGTTTATAAGATTTTTAATTAAAATATTAACTAATAAGTTAAATATGTTATTATTATTTAACTATTTACGTATTTTTTTTTTCATTGCTGTAAGGTAGAAATAAAAAAGTCATGCTGAATGATGATAAAAATGTTTATTCATTTTATTTATTTATACAATTAATAAACTTTTAAGAGCATTGTGACGTCACATTTACTACCTAAATAAAAAATAGCTCCCTTGTAACCGTTTATAAGATTTTTAATTAAAATATTAACTAATAAGTTAAATATGTTATTATTATTTAACTACTTACGTATTTTTTTTTCATTGCTGTAAGGTAGAAATAAAAAGTCATGCTGAATGATGATAAAAATGTTTATTCGTTTTATTTATTTATACAATTAATAAACTTTTAAGATAATTGTGACGTCACATTCCTACCTAAATTAATAATAGAAGTGCCCTTGTAACCGTTCATAGGATTTTTTATTGTAAACCCACCAATAATATAAATGTTACTAAAATGATTCATCATGACAACAAGGAAAGGATGTTCTAATAACAAAAATATAATTGTTGATACCCTAAACTTCAAAAAGTATAGAATGGACTTAGCGAGATTATATATCACGGCTCATTGCTAAACGCATCTAACTGCACGCCTTAACCGCTCGGTCATCTTGACACACACTATGAAAGTGAAATTATGAACTACAATTATTTGTTAACAACAAGTGTCTATTTCTTGGAAATAGAAGGTCGTAAGTCAAACTACACTTCAAACTATTGCCTTGTGAGATTGCCTATGGACTTTTGGTCGCCACTGTACATAGACTGCCAAAATCATTACCTTTCCTATTGGCTTCGCCGAAGTCGGGTAAAACTATTGTATTTTAAGCATTTAATATTGTTGCAACAAATAATACAAACCTTAAAGCACTCTTCCAGTTTGAATGAGACGGGATCTTCACAAAAGAATTCCGCCAGCTGCTTCCTGATACTTTCTACATCTTCCATGTCTTTGTTCAAAGCTGATACCTCTTGTTCTGCCACCTATAATGCAAATATTTGTTCTAAATAAATTAAAAAGTAACGTGACCATAGCATAAATGGAAAACAATACCAACTCCCGAATAAAATGTCAAAGAAAATGCCGAGTCTGTGTTGATAAGGCTTGCAAGTTTTGATATATCGATTAGAAGCTAAGGCACTTTTTAGTTTCTTTTGATATCTATATATATATTTTGTATTGTTTAAAATTCCTATAGTTATTGTGTCAGTGGAAATTCTCAAAATGTAGTATTTATAACATTAACTTCCCCCTGTCTTAATCACGATCAGGGCGCACCAGAATACGAGCGCTGTGGTGTTGATGTGCTGCAGTATTATGCTGAGGTGCGTACCTTTTCTAGCACATCGGTATGTTAAATAGAAATAAGTAGTTTTAAAATTATACCTATATATATAATTTTAAGATTTGCCGGAATAATAGTTATTTATGGTACAAGTGAGAAAAAGTTTATATTTTTGTTGTGAGTGCCAATTTTAAATCTTGAGCTTGCGAAGTAGTTTTGAATGGAATCACGAGCGTAGCGAGTGATTCTGATAAAGACTACTTCGCAAGCGAAAGATTTTAAGAGGTCACGAACTGGAAATTACATTTTCTCACGAGTACATACAAAACTTTTCACCTCTGCCAGTGAGAAAATATTAAGATTTAAATAAACTCATACTCTATTGCTTAACCTGGAATAATGCCATGATATACGACAGTAATACCGATTCATAATAATACCGATTAAATATGTCGTACGTTTCAAATAATTTTCACGTGTTTTTTCTGGTAAAAAAGCAAACTTCTGTGTTAGAAGCAAGTTGATTGCGTTTCACAAAGTTCTTCATCACTGGATTCACTATTTTTTTGTTAAAAGTTCCAGTAAACAATTAAACATAAACTGAAAAGAATTCAAAGTTGCCCTCGATGACTGACACAGACACAGACTTTTTTTTTTAATCGTGCGTTCGGAAATTCGTTCCGTAACATTTACTTATAGAGTCTAATATTAAGTACCTAATTTTAATTAATTTAATGGTCAATCACGAATATAAAACCATTAAAATACTAAATTAGCGCGTATTTATATAATTTAAAATAATTTAGTTAAACGTATCGTATGTAGTTATTTAATAAAAATGATGTCAATGTTTATTACTAACCTACATGGTGGCTGCTTTGTTTATTTTTCAGCGCCTATTCATTGGAAGGATTTTGTGTTTCAAAATTAGAATCACTTTGCCTCACTAGTGAGTAAAAACGGTTTTTACTCACTGAATTCTGGCAAGCAAACGATTTTTTTCGTGCCAGTGTAGTGAAAATGTATATTATTCTTATTCTTATTCTTTGGTACCGGCACCAAATTAATTTCATACATTAGAAATTTTCACAAATCGATTGCACAAACTGTGTATGCTAGTATAGCCGGTACATCCTGTTACTTTATGCTGGTACCTACCTTAGAAGAGTGTAACGAACATTATTATTAAAACTTTGAACTGTCTCAATGGTCTAGTGGTTAGCGTAAGCGCCTCTTACCGCAACGTCTCGGGTTTGATTTCCGGGTCGGTCAAAATGAACCTATCAACCTAACAACAAGTGTGTAAACAACAATTTGTGAATTTTCCATTAGGCAATTCACAATAGCAGCACGGAGTTGGAATTGTGCCCAGTGGATGGCGATAAGCTCACTCCCTATTCCATGGGAGCTAAACATAACAGGTGGCATGTGGGTGTTGTATACCTTTACCACACCCTTCTGATGCTATATTATGAACTGTCGAATCTTAATCCAGAGATCATAGAGATGGTTCATAACTGAATGTATACTTTTCGGCATCTAAAAGCGAGTTTTACCTGTAAGAACTCTCCCGTCTGTTGTTTGATGTCCTGCTGCGAGGTAGGCAGTTGTATTTCTTTCTTCAGTACTGCAATCCTGTGATCTAATGTTTTGATCTCATTGTGCAGTTGTTCTACGCTCGCTTTGGCTGCTTCTTCCAACACGCGGGTGTCGTCTGCGAAGTGGATCAGTTCTTTGTTTTTGCGTTCTGCTTGCTGTGGAAATGATGACATGATTATTATTGCTCTGAAGTTTTTTGTGGAAGACTATGAGAAAACAATAAAATAGATTGTCCGTGTTGGTTTTAAGAGAACAAGTAAAGCTTAACCAAAACCAGAGCGTGTCAACTTTGCCACAGCGTCTACGCGGGTTGTAGTCGCTGCCGTCTGCTAAATGTCAGAACGTGTGGTGTAGTGGTTTAAGCGGTCGCCACGGCGCTCTCCACTACACAGGTGTTGTGGTTCGATCCCCACTTGGGACAAATCTTTGTGTAAGTGAATGTGTATATTTGGCCTTGTCATTAGGACCATTGGAATATTTTTTAATTTTAATTGCTTCTGGCGTTCTATCTAATATAAAAAATCTAAAAAAAAATTGCCTGCGCGAGAGTAGTGCACTAAAATATTTTTATACAAATATAGCTGTTCGATTTTTGCTTCGGTATATTTTCTATGAAAATATTTTACCACACCCGCCGAGTAATCAAAAAGATCAGCTGTCGCTATGTTTGTAGCTTTAAATGACTTTGATCGATACATATAATATGCAATATCGGCTCGAGTTTTTAGGTTTCCAAGCATTTAATTATTTATTTATTCATGGTTAACCAACAATTGTTTACACTGTGCGATTACAATATTAACAAACTTAAAATACTTACATAAGTGTAACAATTACATTAAGGTTAATACCGCATGCACTAAATAATTAAATAGTAGAAAATATACAGTAAAAATTATGAATAATAATTATCTTAAATTTGGAAGTTAAGTAACTAATATTACAGTTGTATTATTTATTTAAAATTATTATAAATAACTTACCAGAGCGACATAATGCATGAGGGTGACTCCAGGCTTGTTGGCTCGGATGTCCGGCAGCTTGCTCAGCGACGCCAGGCGCACGCCCGCCGCGCCGCCCGCGTAGCCGCCCGCGTTCAGGAAGTTACCGGCGATCAACGCGATGTATAGCACCTCCTGCAATGTACACCATTATACTTAATAATATCGAATTCATCACAATGTATAGCAGAATACAGTTTATAGTTTGTCGTAAAATAATAAAAAATAATAGGTCGACACTGTGCTTTTCGTATGGCAATTAGTGGCAACCAAATTGAAAATCAACCAATCAATACAACCCAATTTAAAATGGCGAGAAATGATCAACCAATCGTGAACTTTGCTTTCATAAAATGTCATTACTTTGACAACTTTGTCATTATAAATAAGTTTCCGTTTTTAGACCTTTATGACAAGCTGTAGGAATTTTTTCAACGTCTTAGAAAAAGTTCGATTGGCCTCGATTACTGTAATACTTGAATAGAGAAGAACACTTCTCCATAACAACCGTCTTTAACGACATTATTTGATGAGTGAGATAAAATAGACCCCGAAATGCCTGCCATAAAATGTTTCTAATGTGGCCTCCTACCAGGTGGACAAAAAACTAAATATAGTAAAGTTGTGGTAAAATGCTGTTTGTCTAAATGTCCAATGAAGATAGAAACAGTGATGTACCTGCAAAGCTCTAGACGACATGAGGTCATCGCCAGCTACCAAGATGGCGTTGATGGCACTCTCCAAGTATCCGCTGGTGGAAGCCCATTCCTCCTTCAGCAGCATGCATTCGATACGTAGCTTGTAACTGAAACATAATAGAGAGTAATCAATATGTGTAATATCCTTAAGTTGAAAATAGATTGTCGCCTCAAAGTTTTAGGTTCAATTCCCTGGTCGGGCAAGTGTTATTAACGTAATCGCTTTAGCAGCATAAAGTTGGAATTGTGCCCGGTGAATGGCGATAAGCTCATCGCCCATCACATGGGATCTAAGCATAACAGGTAAAGTGTGGGTAAAGACACCTCTGCGATTCCTTTCTGGGTAATATAGGCGTGAAGTTATGTAATTGAAAGTGGTTTTATGTGACCAGTTTCAGTTTTTTTAGATGACCATTTTTAGGTTTCTTATTTAACAAATAATGTACTCACTTGGGCAGCTGTATAAGCTGTAGCAGGAACTTCTCCGCGGTGCCCAGTTTGGTGACGTCACCAGAGAAAGCCTTCAGCATCTCGCACTCATCGATCTCCGGGAGTATCTTGAGTAGACCGCGCAGCTTCTCAGTGCCGATGTCATCGTGGGAACCTTCGCGGATTAACTGGATTATGTCCTCGTTGGAACTAAAAATGAAAGATGAGTGGTGAACCGGTCGAATTAAATAGAATCTACAAAACACTTCGGAAAATAGAAGTAATGCCTTCGTTTAGCTTGACGGGGACACTCCCGTGCACCCAAAAACAAGTTGTGATTATAAAAATAGCAAATCGTAATTCTAAGAACTATACCACAGTCATGTAGAGTTCTCCAGTGGCAGCCAAGAGCTTTTTAGGTGTCAAAGAGACACTCTTTTGCATCATTAACTGTACATATTTGACACAGTTTGGACTCTTTAACGTTTTGTGCCATTTTATACAATAATACATTTTATGATAAAAAAAATGGATTTTTTACATTAGATAGAACGCCAGAAGCAATAACACTTATCCAATCGTCCCAATGACAAGGTCAAATAAATTCACACACACAAGCACACCCAGTCTCAGAACAAACCAGTGCAGTGGAGAGCGGCGAAGCGATCGCTTAAACCTACTACGTCACTCGTGCAGACAAATTATTACAGTAATTTCTGCAATTATTGTTGTCTGTTAGGTTTAAGGAAATTGATGAATGTGTGAATTGTTATTTTAGCAATTCTCACCTTCTAAACTGTTTCAAGAATATATTAACGTTGAGACTCCTCTTGCCATCCAATAATGTGATCTCTGATGACTCCTTGCGAGTCTTCCTCTCTCCTGAACTGTCGCATATGGGACTGCGGCCTAGGCGGGGGGAAGAACCTGCTGAGCCAGTTGGCTGGATCTGGAAGGACATAATATGGGTACATATCTGGACGGTATTCACTAAAATAGTTGTAATGTAGAAAGTTCGGGAAAAAATGCAAACATTATTTATTTCATAAACTATTAAATAGTAATTGAAAACGTCAAAAAAATTACAAAACAAAATATCTAAATAGAACTTCACGTACATCTGAAAACAATGTAAGTAAGAAAATCTATAGGTACTTAAATTTATATGGATTTTAATTTAACTTGTAACCTCTGCATACCAGGCAGCTGCTTTTAATTAGCTACAGCAGCTTCTTGCCAGGACAACTTAAATTTTTCAACTGTTACTTAGTATAATTTGCATTTAACTATCCTTAATCAATAATTAGTGAATCTAAGTCCAAGTTCCGTGTCAAGGCTCAGTAGAAAGGAAATGGCAACAAAGTCAGTGGCATGGGTTTTAATACCCAGTTGTTTAAAATGTATATAAAATTAATTATTGATTTTTCTTGATTATGATCAGAGAAGAACTGAAGTTTCGGGTGTAGTGAGAATACTGAGATTTCTTACGAGCGACCAAAACGATCAAACAGATATTTTTCTTTACGATTTCTTAAAATTACTGGTTGACAATTTCACCCAAGCTAGGGTTTTCTAAGACATTTCAATTATCATCAGAATATTCTTACTTGTTGACAGAAGAGTCCTTCGATCTCGGTCCAGTCGAGCTCAGCTTTAGGAGAATGTTTATGACTTGAAGCTACCAGGGACCAAATGTTGTTTTGTCCAATGACCTGCAAATAAATCACAATTTTAGTTGGCGACTAATTACAAGGCGGCGCTTTTTTATCCCCAAGAGGAAGAGCGAGACGTACATACGTGAAGCTTGAATTCTAAACGAGTGACTGAGATAGCACATTTTTGCAGCAGCTGCAGAACCGCTAAGAAATAAGGCGACTACTATACGAGTCATAATCATGGTTCTAAGATAATATGAACTGAAGGGATTCAAATAGTCAGCAGAAATTAAAGAATTTTAAATTTCATTCTATTTAAATCCAAAAAAAAACCGTTTTCAATTCCATAAATCCACTAAAAAGTAAAAAATACTTAATTATATTCAACGTCTGCCTCATCTGTATATAACTTTAAATCGGTCCAGGCGTCTTCGAGTAATCGGCGAAAGAAAAACACATATTGAGAACATCCTCCTTTTTTAAAGTCAGTTAAAGAGAGTAATGATTTTTCCAATTCAAAATGACATGAAATTCGTACATTAATGAACTATCTCACCTTATTATTAGGAATCTTATTCCAATTAATAGTCTTCATCTTAGTCTTCGGTATTGGGGTCTCCTGCTGGGGTAGCTTCACATCCGGCGCAGGTGCAGGCGGGGCGGGGCGAGGGGCGGACGGCGGTGGGGGCACGGGGGGAGGGGGAGGACCACATGGTGGGGGAGGGGGCAGCATTGGAGCTGGCGGTGGAGGAATGCCTGTGGAAGAATAAGTAATTTATAAGAACAATATTACAATGTCAGTAAATACATTAAACTTTTGCGTTGCATGATAAGCACCATAAATGTTAGGGAAATTACGGTTGGACGTTTCGGCTAGGTTGCATAGCCGTGGTCACGAACTGATTAGCCTGCGTAGTAGCCGAAACGTGAAGTACGAATAAATACATGATCCCGTTTTTGTTATACTTTTTTACGGGTATACTCATACCGACAGGTCTCTATAAAGTAGAAATGTTATTTACCTGGAGGAGGCATGGGAGCCATGGCAGGCGGTGGAGGTGGCGGTGGTGGTGAGAGAGCTCTTTGCAGACTTTGTTTTCTACCACCAGTTGAGACATCTCTATGCTGGCAAGTGCAGCCCACTTTGGCCTGGAACGAAAAAAAATCTGTTTAATAAAGATGAACAGACTCCTTATAGCTGCATTCCTATTTCATCTGGGACGGTCTTCTAAAAGCACGTCGTTGTCATCGAAATCAGGATGATTTGTACAACATATTACATTCTTTATTGGCCAAATATGACCTAACCTTAAAAAGTTGAACTGGAATTACCTGAACACTTGGAGCTCTAAGCAGTTTGGCAGCATCTTCCCTGCTCTCCAGCAAAGTGGCCCGATGCACCAGCGTCTCTGCTGTGTCCCATACGATGTCGCTCACTGGCTCCTTGGGGTCTATTCGTAGTAAGTGCTGCAGGATACTCAGAAATGGGATCTCTTGAGGAGTCTCTGCCACCTGCAAAATGAGAACATTATGTAGTCCATGCTAAAACAACGGAAGCATGTCGTGTATGCTGTTTTACGTATAGACCAAGATTGGTTGTGATTATTATAGATATCGCGAGTTTTTTAGCAGCCTAGAATAAAGTACTATCGAAAATTATGGCGTTTATCTGCTGATAAACTAACGGCAAAAGACACATAACACAAAGCAGCTATCTTGCTAGCCCACATTTATAAGTATACACAGATCCTCTTAATAATTTGGTTTCCTAATGGTTTTAGTTTAAATAGCGTGTAGTTTTAAATAGTGATACCTGTTTTAATATCGCGTAGAAGACATCCAGATGTGAGTTGAGGTTTATACCACCCGGGCCTTGCGCCTCGTCGCTCTCCCGCTGTTCTTCAAAGACATCCAGCTGGACGCCCAAGTCTGGTTGACTGGCTGCTTCATGTCTGAAGAAGAAAAAGGCAAATGTATTTTATAACTACTTAGACGTTTTATAAGAAGGAAGGACAAGAGCTCTACCACCTGTTATCTATCTATCTATTTAAAGTTTTTTTTTTTACAAATCACTGAAAATGCGTATAAAATATGCTATATTATACGAATACATTGCAGGATACTAATTAACCAGCTAGCAGGAATATGAGGTAATTAATACTGTAATAGATTTCTCAAATAAGCCGTCTGGCAAGCTCCTATCGCCTCTTGAGTTTTTAGCACTTTATTTTCACTGCGCTACTAAAGGATCACACTTCCAGTACTTCCACATACTTTTTTTTTGCCACTTAATCTTGCATAAGTACGCGTAATAATAATCCACGAATAACCGGTCCGGAGTTAGTCATTAGGTATAATATTTTAACGAGCGATTACCCGAGCGTTTACGTCGCCGCCATATATGGAGCGGTCCAAGCGATGCGCCCACGCATGCTGCCTTTTTAAGAGGTTTTCCAGCTGATAAACAGGAGTTTTGTGTTGTTTTGATACTTTAATATTAGTCTGGACATGTACATACAAACACTGCTATTACAGCCAATGGATGGTCTTTCAGTGTGGCAACGCAACTTTAATCTATTAGAGGTCAGTGTGCCCTATATAATAAAGATGACAATCGTGACAATACGACAATATTTTCACTTAACCTTATTTTTGTATAAAATAATATACTTAATTTAAAAAAGGTCTACGCACTATCTTTTTACATATCTAAACTGATTGAAAAATAACTGCTAGCAAAAAATAATTGCATAATTTATATTGGATTTTTGACCAGACCCAAACTGCATAAGTTAGAAAAATGATTAACACAGTCAAAATGAGAAGCATACCCGGTGAGGATTTTTTAGGATCGGAATGATAAAATGGGATTATTATGATTTTTACATAAGAAATATTTTCTTGCGTGTCTTGTGTCCAAGCTTAAAAGCTTATAAGCAGGTAGCTGGATTCCTGCCGACGTGATTTGGGATAAATGTTTACGTGTATCGTGCTGGTTTTTTTGGTGTGGTGTGTAATTTTATTTTGGTGATAAAATGCTAATTAAGGACGAAATATTATTTTTATTGGAAATAAAATTCAAGATAAACCTTCTTCAGTTCGTTTCTGGCTATAATCCGAAAGTTGTTTTGAACATGTGTAGATTACTTGGTTATAAAAAGAATATCCAAGATTGCTCTGTTCTGTTATCTGCGTTGGCAGACTTAGCAGACTTCAGTATGTATCTTAATTCTGTAATTGTCATTTAATGGCATTAGCTGAGATCGTGGTCAAGCGCGTGCCTATTAGGGCATACAGAACCGGGTCCGGTTCCGGATTTCTGATAGCCGGGTCTAGGACAGCACCAGAACCAAATGCACCGGGTAGAACAAGTTCAAATTAAGAAATTGTGTTTGATAGGGTAATCGATCGTTTATTTTTTATTTTATTTTTTAAATCTATCATTTATTAGGGTAGAGTTCTATTACAAAGAATGGGAAATACATTAACTAGTGTGGAGTAAATATTTCGATTTTTATTTTTATTTTTTCAATTATGAAATTTACATTACAAAAATACAAATAATTAAGAAAACGGCATCGTGACTTAGTCGCTTGCTAGCGATTAAGTCGATGCCTTTAAACCCCGGTACAAACAAAATTTCATCTAAAATTTACACACATCGGCATATTGGATTTGGAAAAATTTTACACATCTAAATTATTTAAAAATATAATAGATCTAAACCCACATAACACGTAGTACTATGTTCGAAATATTTGTGAAACAACCCATTTTTATTAAAAACTAGAGCCGGGAGCACCGGATCTACTGCTTTCAGAACCGATCCCACACAACCCTTCCAATATCCGGGTATACTCAAGTAGTATTAAAACTGCGAAATTCATATTTCTGCACTATAGCACTGAGTGTGACACTTATAACAGTGTTTAAACTTGAATAAAACCCAACACAGCGGTTTGTATGTTTTTTGGACATTAATTTTAGTGATTAAATAAATTATGACTTGTTTTTTGGTGCTTATATAGTTAATGTACCTGTCCAAGTAGTAAAAGCAAAGGCGTTGATATTATTATTGAAAATTGGTTCGATGAGGTAAATTTGTAGTCATAAAATACACTGTGAACTCGTTTTATTGTTTTTTATAATGGCAATAAAAACAAACTAGTTTAAAGTGTACTTAATGTACGGTCATAAAATTGAAGATTCTGGATTGAATTGGACGTTTCGGTTCAATATAGCGCCACCAAGAAATAACACAGTCTTTAATAAACCTGTTTAGTGAGCAAAACATTTTACCAAGTCCCTTAATCTCAAAAAATATTTCGTGTTTCAAAATTGCCGCAAATAAAAATTTTACTTATTATATTATATACCTCTTTTGAAGGTATCGGTACGTATTTCAGAGCTACTTCAAGAAAATACTTCACGCTAAGATCCTGATGCGTATTCAGTAACCTTTTTAAAACAAACGAAACGGCTACCGTTCAAACATCCGGTACATTAACAAAATTGCTCAATCCCAAAGAAACACACATAACTAAATAAAGATACAGTATAAAAAGCTAATCGCATTACCTATTATTTTTTGTATGGCAACAATCGCCACGCTCCAACGACCGGTGTGACAGTACAAAAAATGTCTAACGAACGACCAATTTACAATTTATTTTGTTGTTAGTTGTTGTAGTACAAGAGCCTACAGACATTAATGTCTGAGTATCATGTTTGGGACTTTGTTGTGTGGGTGCCCAAGAATTAGTTCATAGAGTATTACTTTTAATAACTAGTTGGTTTGGAATGGCGAATGTGGTAGTTTTAGTGAGCGGAATCATTATGTTCACTCCGACTATATAGAGAAGAAAGGAAAAGAAATCGCGGCGCTTTCTTTGTACATAATATTTTTTTTTTATTCAAAATATAATTTATTTAAAAATAAAAGTATTTTAAAAGTTAACTTATTAAGCATTTTAATGGAAATTCCTACTTCAACAAACATTAAGGAGGCACTATTGGCTGGTTGTTTTCAATTCGAAAGTAATATGGGCTTTAATGTTATTAAGTTTTTATCTACTTTTATTGACAAATCATATCGAAATAAATAATAAAACAAAAAATAAATTTAATAATATTTAAGTGCAAATTACGTTAATATGAAAACACGGCGCTCGGGAGTCTACTCTTACTGTACTGCATTTAAGCCATTTCTGATTTTCAAGGTTTTAAGTAAAGTTTTATATAAGTTTATTTATTAGTTTAATGAAATCATTTGCTTGATAAAACATAAGCAATCATGTTGTTTAATATTTTAACACTTTTTAAACTAAAGTCAATATATTAACTCTTGATCTCTTGCACTACAATCTACAACTGAATCCGGTGGTGTATAAATAAAAGTTCGACATCTATTTAAAGATAATGTCTTGGATAATATATTTTTGTTCGTTAAACCAGTATTTGATATTGTGTGAGGTCGATTCTTATTGTCATATTGTTGCCCACATTATGTAATGTTTGGGTAACGTGGAAAAACTACTTTTTTTCAAGAATGCAAATTCTTCTATTCTTTTTTTATCTTTTTTTTGATGTAGATTAACCTTGAAAGGAGTTGTTGTTTGTTTGAGTCGTCGCGTTTCTAGTGGCTGGTTGTTTCCACCTTTAGTGGCTAACAAGAGAACTTAACAATAATAACGATGACGACGTTAAAAACATATTTTTAAAGAGATTACAAGAGATTTGGATTTGTGTTACAATTTCCAATTAACTAAGCTCAATATTATGATGGGTGGCGCCTGCGTAAAATGGTGGAGCTTTTGTCTACGAGGGAGAGAGGTAGTACAATCTTTTGAATTCCGCCGTCACTTTTCCAGTATCTATTCTAGACGTATATTAGCACAACCAAAAAGTATCTGTCTTTTGTGTGATACATAAGTTCAGTCAGATCAAACAGTTGGACAATAATGATGAATGACTCAATTGTATAAAAAATCTATCCATAATTAAAAATAATAATAACTTACCTCAAGTTGTTCAATGTCGGCAGAAGACCCAATCCTGTAACCAAAAAAAGATCAAATTAAAAATGTGATAAATGATAAAGATTAACGTGTTACAATATCAATAAATGATAACAAGATTTTATCTTGTATAGTATCTGAATAATCAAATTGATTTGATTTAGATATCTCATTTATTAAAGCTATTAAAAGCAATTTATCTTCTGCAGCTTTCGACCTTGAAACAGTTTTGTTCAATTTAAATACTTACTTAATAGTTGCCATATCATCAAATCTGAGAAGTTTAGTTTCTATTTTGTTTGTGCAGAACAAAAATAAATAACGATCTATGGTGCAGACCTTCTTTTATACAAGTAGTATATATAAAATATACAAGTTTTCAGTGTTTGTACTGCAGATTTTTTTTTTTTAAGTTTATGCTAACATTATTTTTTTGTATATTTGTTATTTGACTTGTATGCAGTCTAAAATAATGTGTAAGTCCTCTTACGTAATACAATACACTCTTATAAGTTCCTAACTCTAATAAGGTATGTCATAAATTTTAATTAATACTGTCTAGAACTAGAAAGCCTGTTCGGACTATCAAAGATTTTTTTTTATTGACAACCAATTATGATCTAAGTGGCATTAGATGAAATCACTAGTTTATTCTAATAAGTTTGTTTACTGTCTGTACCCCGCTATCAGTGCATCATAAGTTTAGGAAAAACTACTTTTTTCTTTCTCTCTTATGAAGCTAAAGCGCCTTAAAGATTGCTTCGCCATGGGAAAATCACCCGCTGTGACCCAGCAGGTGTCTTACCAGTCAATTACTTAATGATTACGCTAGAATTGCTGAGTGATAGAGATTTTGTGAACGGCACCCTTGTTTCACCTGTAAAACTGTCTTGATTTGGGTGGCCAGCCTTACCTTGATATTATGGACACGAGAAACTTAACTTTATGGTAATTCATACTTTACAAAAGTTCATGTGCTCTCATTACCATCGCAAGTTGTTTTTTTTTTTAATGTCTGACTAATAAGTACGCATTTTTGTACAGATGTTTTACGGGTATGCCCATCATTAATTGAAACCACATCCTTGACGGGTAGTGACTAGTGAGACGATGAAGGCAAACAAAACAGTCTTGTTCGACGTGGTAGCGATTTTCAGCTCTTCTATCTAATCAAGATATTAAATTTAATATAGTGTAATTATTAATTATAAACTTACCAATAAATTCGTTCCTCACTCGTATCCTGTCAGGTAGACGAGGCGCTGAGATGATGAGACAGTTGATAAAGGCCACTAAAGCAGTCTTGTAGTCCGTCGTAGTGGCGGTCTTCAGCTCCTCGACTACCACTGTGAGGCGATATCGCTCGTTTTTTAACGACTAGAAAGAAAGTAAGATGACAAATTAGTGAAGTGTTTTGAGCGACACTAGTAGTAAAGACTATCATAGCATAGTATAGTAATCTGCAAGAAATTTGCTGAAATTTATCAAAATACATTATGTTCAGGGGTTTATTTGTAAAAAACTTAACAGACAGACAGTGTTGTTTTCATTTTAATAAATTAGAAATGCTCTCATTCAATTGACAGATCTGCTTATAGTACACGCACTATTCGCAAAAAATAAATCTAGGAAAAATAGATGGACGCACGTATTTTTATGCAGTAATGGGTAAAAATTCACAAATTTTGAATAATTATTTTAGGTTCTTAAAAAAGAGCCAAATTCAGACATGTACTCTTAGATTAGATATTTGACTTACTTTGTATCGCTCAAGAGTGTCAACCGCCCTCGCGTAACCGTCAGCATTGTACACACACAATGCTGACAGCAGCTCGAACACCTGGAAAACACAAAATTCATAAGCATACAATTTTATTTAAAAGATTATTACGAATATGTTTTTTTGTAGTGAACTGTTTTTGTCTGATTCCACTTTAAAGGCATCAAGTAGGCAAACAAAATTAGCAGCTCAAATGGAAGAAGCTACTACTTAAGTCTTGTTTTCACTTTCTGAGACCCACAGTAAATTTGCCCTAATTCTGGGTGTGAAATTGGTAACTTCAATATATGTAAATTATATAAGGTAATTAACCTGTTTCTTAACAGGAGGCGCTGGCGAGGTGAGCGCGGCGGCGAGTTTGCCCGTGTACTCCGCATGTTCTACGATGTAGTCCAGGCCCACGCGGCTCTCCATCGCCGAACTGCGAACAAAGAGACATATGAGTTGCGTACTTGGTTGCTGCACTGCCGTGCTCCTAATTGTTAATAGGTGCGGCAAATTAGGCAGATTTTCCGTAGCTACAACCATGGTTGTGCTTTTCAATTTGCTTAAAATAAATTTAAAAAAAACTCAGTTAACCGAGAATAATATTGATTGATTACAAAATATTAGTCCAATATTGTCTTGGATTTTAAAACTATATCGGTTACTAATATGGTTTCCCGCTCGCTATCGCTTAAATTATTATAGTATAATCTTTGATAAAAGATTCTTAGCAGTAGTTATTACAGTATTGATAGTTGCACTAAGACACTGCAATCACCAATCCTACAACTATTACCTTAATATCCAATGGCATAATTACTCACTATTAGTTATATTACTAACAGCTTATAAGAACTCCCATACCTACTTCATACGTTTAATCGCAATAATTGATTATTGCAATACTGGCTACTGCCCTCGGCTTTGCCCACGTTGTACATCAATAAAAAGTAGCCCATGTCCTAACGAAAGCGCGAAATAAATTTTGTCAAAGTCAAATCATTTATATTCATAAACCCTAAGTGGCGCTTGAACACGTCAACAAACATTATAGTTACAGAGCATAAAATAATTTAACGTCATGCCCACCTCAACGACATAATTCGTCGTGCTCTTGTCACCGCCGGAGTGCCAGCCGTACTTGAACCCAATGGCTTGGCGCGTGACGATGGGAAGAGACCAGACGGTATGTCGTTATTGCCTTGGAAGTTAGGTAGGCCTTTGGTGTGGGACGCAACTTGCGTCGACACCCTTGCGCCATCACATCTGCCAAGCACAACCGCTTGTGCTGGCGCTGCTGCTGCATCCGCGGAGACTCTCAAGCGGCGCAAATACGACAACCTTCTTGGTAGTTACGTGTTTGAGCCGTTTGGGGTCGAAACGCTTGGGCCGTGGGGTCCACGTGCACGCGCATTATTTCATGAAATATCCAAAAGATTGGTTGACGCTTCACGTGACCCGAAGGCTGGCTTTTATCTTGCACAAAGAATTAGCATTGCCATTCAACGTGGCAATGCCGCCAGCCTTCGGGGCACGTTTGCCGTTGACAGTGATGCGGACGAGTATTTCGATGCCTAATCTTATTATTATTTTTATTATCTGTTGAAATTATTATTATTATATTTTTATTATTTTAGTTGTGTAAATATTTTAACCTACTGTACTAATTAAGTTGATTTATGTGTTGTTAATTAATAAATACTATAATATTTAACCAATTTATTAATTAAATTAATTTTACTTATCAAAATAATATGATTTGATTAACCGAAACTTTTAGGCCCTATTCTATTGGTTTTTCTGTGTCGGCTTCTGTTATGTCGAAAACGTAAACTCATATGCTAGTCGGTCAAAGATCTTTAATTATTCTCATACTAACTTAGCCTTAAGATTGAACCAGTGGTTTTGCCATGAAGGCGAGTCAGACTTACTTTCAAAATTATTATATTAGTAAAGTTTAATAACTGCCATACATCAAAAAACAAGCGCATACTCATAAACGCAATAAGTAATTGATTATTTCAACATCTAGTTTAGATAAGAATCATAATCAATCGATGCTTTAGTATGCAAAATAATTCCAACCGACATAGTTCAGTGTTGCAATGCTACTGAGAAGCGGTATGGAAATCGCTTGGTGCCTCGCGGCTTTACTTCAAATGCGTGTTAAGTTAGCTTTTCCTTAAAGATATACTATTTTTTTATTTTAAACCAAAATACATTTCTGTTAATTACAAAAATAAAATAATTAAATATAATAAATACATAAGATATACTTATTAACACTCAAGAAATACTCATTAAAAAGCTTATTTCCTGTATCGTTGTAAACATCAGCCATATTTTCCGCACTTAGAGCTTCAAAATCATGTTTTTACAAGCTTGTTATCATACATTTGTGATTTTTGTTAGATTTTTCAAGATTTTTCAATGGAAGACGGATCAGAGGACTAAATTTTCTTGCACTCAGAGCCACTATAAGCATTTAATATTTCGATATTTTGACGTTTTATTTTTTAACTAGAGACATAATATCATAGTTCTTGTGTTCGCATGCACAATCTTTAAACAATAAAAAAAAAAATGCGTCCAATTGATATTGTTCCATATGTGACTTGCCAATACAGTATCATAAATTATTTTAAATACAAAAACTGTTCCAAGAATGCTGGTTGACAAAAATCCGAGAATATATTTAAAGTCCGCATATTTGTGTAATGTCATTAACCTTGCAATCAACGGCTAAAATATTTAAATATACTATTTATCGACTATTTATGTATTTATTTATAAAGAAGACAGTTAAAAGAATTAAAGCGTCTCGTATAAAATAGGAATTGACATATTGGAAAGATAATGCATAAAATTATGTTGATTTTGACTGAGATGTTTTTTTTTACTAAACCGTTTCATTCGAAAATAATATAAATTTATCGAATCTTCGATGAGTGTCCGTTACTAGGGGAGCCCACGATGCTAAATGTGGTCTTAATCGAGTGTCCTGGGGACAATATTGGGTTTTGTACAGCAGATGATGAACGAAGTGCCAACAGGATAAAAATTAAAAAGAAATTAAAAATCTTAATAAGCCATAATTATGAGGATTTTTATTGTACTCTAACCTTGCACATCTTAGAATGAGTCTGTAGTGAAATATTGAAAAGTTTTGTTTTGCAGCTTCGTGACCTTCCAACTCCCTTACGTCCAGCTGAAAATAACTTACCATGCCTTAATCTGACGATCTCGAGTATTTATTCCAATCATTTTATTTAAATTTGTTGTGTCTCTAAATAGAAAGGACATCGCGTCAGTACTCAATAAAGGTACCTGCCCTATCTTAATCTGACGCACTCGAGTCAATCCAAAAAAAACCCCATTAGGGCTCCCCAACAACTATTTGTACTAACTTTTTATTTAAATTAGTCAGTTCATTGGAACTGATCTAAAATTAGCCATCTTTCTTATTTAGATATTCACAAACTAAAGTTGCCAGATAAAAGTTCTCAACGATATTATATTTATTTTGCAATATTATATTTATTTTGCAAAAAATGAGCGGTAACGATTCGATAAAAATAATTACGATGTCTAAATTCGCTAATTGATATGTTACCGATACTATTACACAATGTATATGTTTTTAATCAACACTTTTAATTAATACTATTGGTACACCTACTAACTAACGAGAGGCGTGATGGTATGAATATGTATTGCAAATATATTTTTTATCTTCTTTTAATAGCTAGGCTGGGTACTACATTCTAATTGCTAATTCAAATATCGAATAAACAAAAACTTTGCTAACAAGATTGCGTTTCGTATATAAAAAAAGAAAAATATTGTTTATAATCATACATTAATGTATCACCTCGATGTTTGTCTGTCTGACACAGCAGGGATCATCCCACAACTACAACAACTTTTATTTAGGCAAAACAAGAATTATTGTAATTCATTAAAAATATTATATGACATAAATTATGAATGAATATCAATCTCTACTTATAGTTATTCTACAGATTTTGGATAAATTTGTAGCACAATAACTTAACCATCTTTGAAGATTTTAGCCTGCTGCCAAAAGTGCTTGCAGTACTGTTTCGGTTTGGTGTTAAGACTAGGCCCTGAAATTACTGGCACAAGGGCATAACACCAAAGTCTTCAGATGAAGTGACGCCCCTACTCTGCTTTTAGTCAATTTAGGCTCCGGTGATTTAATTGTCAAGATCGCGGGGAATCGTTGGTTTCAGTCGGCCAAAAACCGCGCGCTGTGGAAATCGATTAGTAAGGCCTATGTCCTGCAGTGGACGTCCCTCGGCTGATAATGATGATGATGATGATGAATGTTATAAGTATTATAATTTAATTAGTTCAGTTTTATTTTAATATTATACATTTTGATGTTTGTTTTGACGTGTTCAAGCGCCAAGCAAATAATTTATTTCCATGGGCCCCAACCATGGAAATAAATTATTTGATTTCTAAGTTTCTTTTGTGGATCGTTAATGTCTATCTATGGGCAGTAGCTACTACGTACCATCAGGTGGACTGTACGTCCGCTACATACGTCGTATAGAGAAAAAGATCTCACGATAATATTACGATTGAGTCGTTTAGGAGTAAAACGATTACATTTGATTGCATTCCACCCATTGCGCAATAAACACAGTGTTTTTAAGCATCATTAGCGATCATTACAGAAGACTAAATGGACTTTCACAAGAATAAACATTTTATTGGATAACCTCGAAGGTATAAACACTAGCGATTTAGATAACATACAATGTAACAGCAGCGATAGCCCAGTGCTAGACAGTAGGACTGCAAAGTCACAGGTCTCGGGTTCGAACCCACGGCACACACCTCTTTAAGTATATCGTTAAGATTCGTTGTTTCGAACATATGTGTGTATTTATCAAATCAATTATCGCTCGCTAACGGTGAAGGAACACATCGTAAGGAAACCTGCATGCCTGTGAGTGCCTAAAAAAAGTACTCGATTGAGTGTTTTGAGTCTACCAATCCGCACTTGGCCAGCGTGGTGGACTATGGCCTTACCCTTCTCCTCATGAGAAGAGGTCCGAACCCAGCAGTGAGACATGTATTAAATACAGGGCAGCTATTACAATGTAACATCACGCCTATATTACCCAGAAGGGTGTGGCAGAGGTGTACAACACCAACACTTCACCTGTTATGTTTATGTCCCATGGGATAGGAGAGGCCTATCGCCATCCACCGGACACCAAAGCAATACCATACAATAAACATGGAGTATGCGACATAGCGAAATGAATTGCAACCATATAGCTTGGTCAGTATTAATTTCGACCGGTGAAAATTCAAATTACGTTTTCCGAACTAATTAGTTGATCGCAATATTCAATTTGTCGGCAAATGAGGTTTGGACCCGTAGAAATGAATACTGAACATGTATGGAAGCTGTGGTTTCAATATATATCGCTACCACGCATCCTTTTTGTACAGTTCCTTACTAACGACAGCTAAACATGATATGATATATTATGAACATGAATAAAGACACCGTTCAGCTGTAATCCGACCAAAAAAATGTCAGCATTTATGTGTAGTAGATCGCCTGATGAACATGAAAAGTCGTAAAAAAATGCGGATAAGTTGCTACATCTGAGAACCAATATATTATGCTTTTTGTGCTAGTAATTTCAGATATAATGTTATGACAGTTCTACATCTATTTACGTGGAACGGTGTATGTGATTTTAGCTTTAAATATAATTTTATATATAATATAATTCACTACAAATAACGTCCATTGCATTTTTGTTCACACTCAGCCATTCACACACTAACAAATAAATTCATTCATATTCGTAATAATTAACCGCTATCTACCAATAACAGTTAACAACGTAACGATAGCAAATAACACCATTATTTCGTAACGTGTTAATCGGTTAACTAGCTATATAAATATTATTTATTAGACGGTTGCGAAGAAATTAAATGCTAGATGCTATCGTAAATTAAGGTAACATAATGTTTTAAAAAGCAGCGATATCCGAGTGGGATACCGTAGGACTGCTAAGTCGAAGGTCTCGGGTTCGAACCCACGGCACACACCTCTGTCAATAAATCGTCAAGATTCGTCTTTTCGAAGATATGTGTGTATTTGTCATATAAATTATCGCTCGCTAAGGTGAAGGAAAACATCGTTCATGTTTTACCTAAAAAGTGCTCGAGGGTGTGTGAAGTCTACCAATCCGCACTTGGCCAGCGTGGTGGACTATGGCCTAACCCTTCTCTTCATAAGAAGAGGTTCGAGCTCAGCAGTGGGACATGTATTAGATACAGGGCTGCTATTAATGTTTTAGAAAGATAAGAGAAGTGTCGGTATGACGATGCGCCGCTCTCCCCATCCTCTGCGACTGATGTGTGGTAAGCGACGAGACCATCTAACTAACACGCCGTCAGATATGTGGGTATCTGATGACCATTGCACGCGGTCCTTGCGTTGGTCACGGCTCACATTATGTCTCAGTGAGCCGTAAACCGGGAGGGGTCAGAATTGACCGATCGCGGCAGGTTCGTGTAAGTGTGCGCAAGCTTTCTAACGTGCCTGCGGCATTATGCGGCAGAAGAACATTGTGTTGCTTTTAGTCGGTAGGCCCTGTGCCAGTACACTGAGAGGTAAGCAAAAAGCGCAATCCACGTAAAAATTAGAATGCTAATCAGATCTAGTGATTTTCTAGTATATGTTAGACCAGATGCAATGCTTGAGCTTGAGAATGTATCTTACATCAAATAAACAATATAAAAGTTCACACCTATGAGATGAGATCTATTGATTTGGAAATATACCACGGGTCGTCGAAGTCAAATCGAAATCACTTTATTACAGACCAAATCGCTCTTCAACAGAAAACAAGTCCTTTCTTTTCTGTGCTCATACATTAATAATTAATAATGAATAAGTTTCTTATTTTAAAGACATGCAAGCTGACCTAGAGTTGGCGTCCACTTGAAATAAGCATGGATTCGGTCCGAATCGGCAATTTCATACATATTTAATAGCCGATTTCGTGTCCAAATCAGCTGTCAAAAGGGTGACGTTTGATCCTATTTATTTAATGCGTTTGGTCGATTTCAATCTACCAAACGATCTGCAAAGCCAGACTAATGAAAAAAACGCGGAAAAGATTGTGTACGTAAAGTAATCGACTATCCATCGAGTTCCATCATGTCGGACTAATAGTAACTTTCACACTGCATGTAAATATTCCATGAGTCTATGGACCCCATTGATTCGCATCGTGGTTGCGCGATCACGTCTGCGCCCGCGCCGCCGACGTTTTGTCACAAAGATCTCTATCAAAGTGTTGTAATACAGTGACCGGTGTCAATGTGTTAAGGTTATGCTTTGACACTATTTATGATGAGTGTGTGTATTATGTTTATGTAGGATATAAAATAATATTGTAGCCGCACCCTTCATTAACACATGATCTAATACAAAAGGCACACAGGAGGTTAGCCTATCGCTATCCACCGGGCACAATGCAAACTCCGTGCTGCTGTTGTGAATTTCCTGATGAAATGTTTTAAAAATAACACTTTGCCCGACCCGGGAATAGAACCCGAGACCTTGCGATGAGAGACGCATACGCTAACCACTAGTCCATCAGTCATTCATAGTGTAAATTGGAAGCAAACACAATTAGAAACAGGGGAATACTCTTAAGTATGTAATATCTACATTGGAAACACATTAAATTATAGTAGACACTAACTACCGTAAAACATACAATATAATACAACATACATACAATAAATAAAACATTTCTAATAGAGACGGAAAATATTTACAAATTGCTTTGGAATGCGCGAATTTAGTTCGTGTGATGTTTATCAAGCAGTCGTAAGTTTTCTGTCCTTAGATATTCGTAGGCGGCTGCTTGGATGGTACAAGTTATGAAATGTAACTTTTATACATCGACTATACAACTCAAATAAAATAAAAAAATATACAAATCAAAAAAGTTTTGCACCACTTTTAGAAAACGCATTTTTTTGCTGTTTAGAAATATTTTATAATGTAAAATAAATACCAGTGTTTATTCCAATAAAGTTTATAAATATTATTTAATATTTAAAAACCCCCAAAACGAAAAAAATATTACACCTTCAACGAAAAATACGTTTTCTATAAGCAGTTAAAAACTCCTTTTAATAAGTGTTTTAATATTTAGCTATCTATTTTGTATACACAATAGGAATCCATACATATCAAAAGAATACGTTGATGTCTTAAATTCTGCCATCTCCTACGCAACACCCCAAAATTGTATTCCGTCTCTTTCTCTCCGCGCTTACTCTAATACATTGCTTTGATTCGATAAAGTGAGCACGATACACCTCATCTCCTAACTAAATTTATATCTAAGCCACAGCTTTATAAAAGCCCTGAAAAGGCTTATATAATTTATTTATTTTTCTCAAACAAATGCCATGTTACGCTTACAACTTGGTCTACAGCCTATCTACGCATATCCATGCTGTCTACCCACGCAGCCAGCTCTAGCCTAACTTGAAGAATGGATCACTGTCCTTTATCTGTCCTTACAATATAATAATATACTACAGCACACAAATAGCAGCTCTTGTTTATACATTGACGAGATTTAGGGTAGGACAAGTAGAATTTGGGTATTTTTTTAGAACATAGACTGTATTTATCCAGGTAGCCAACTTATAGTACGCATATAGCGAACGAATTTGTCTACCATATCATATATACCATATCATACCATACCAGAATACAGATGTATTCTGAGCATCTACCATCTGATGGTAAATAATAGTTACGATACAAAAATGGTTTGAAATTTTAGAATTTTATCACGCTAGTGAACTACGATGTTAAATCAATCCCACCAAATACATTGTCATGTAAAATGTTACCAAGACAAACAAATTTTGTCATAGATATCAGCCCTATACAGAATTATTACAGCAATATAAATTGTTAGATTTAAAATCCAGGAGAATTCAAATGCAAGCCATGTTTCTGTATGATATTTGCCATAACAGTTACGATTGTAGTGATATTATTAATAGTATTAACTACAATGTGCCTACTAGATCATACACTAGGGCATGTCGCAAGACTCCACTTTTTGCCACAAGAGCCGCGCGCACTAACGCTGGTAAGCGCGCACCTATTAGCCGTATACTGGATTCTTATAACAATAACTTTACGCATATTGATGTGCATGCGAATAGTGTAGGCATCTTTAAGAATCTTGTAATTGAGGAACTAAAACATCTGTTGACTGTATAATCTTACAACAAGAAAAAAAAATATAGAAATGTATCATTTTAATTTTGCTTAGAATTCCAAACTTTGTGTTTACAGCTACTCTCAACCTGTACTAAGTTTTTATTATTACTCAACCGTGGTAAACGGTGTGGATGTCACAATTATTCATATGTATAGAATCATACTATGTAAGCCATTTGTTCATTGTGATGTTGTTTGTTTACCCAATAAACATTTAAAAAAAAAAAAAAAAAAAAAGACAAGACCATAGGTCCTGCACTGTCGAAAAGTCATCAAATCTCATGTAGAGCCAAGTAACTAGCTCTACAAGCCCTATCTTTATAACTTTACAGTAACAATGTTAGCAGAAAAGTAATGAATTAATGTATGATCAATGATCATACACTAAAATAGTACTTTATAGAAGTCAAAAATAGTGATTCTATTATTTGTGTATAAGTTTATCTAAGTCTACTCCTAAGCGATGACACGGCCCTTCCAATCCCGTTTCGAAAAACTTTGCTAGTCACCGATAACATCACTTTCTGGCTTTGTGATAAATAGTGAATAGAAACTCATTAGAATACTATCTTTTAACAAAACCTGCCGTCTGATATGAATGTTATCATTATCACTAGAAATTGATAAGAATGGATGACTAATAATATCTAAAAGACGCAAAATATTATCTAATATTTTTTTATTAAATAAAAAATAACTTACTTGCGTATCCTCCTCCGATACATATCGAAATTCAACCTAAACCCCTTGGCCATAAAATCACTTTTTTCTTAACAATTAATAAACAACAAACACTTCCGTAACTCGGACTGTTTGCCTCACAATAAACAACTTCTATCGTGTCCTTATCGCCTTTGCAGGAACTCAACGCATACATAGTCAAAAATGATAATCACCCTTTTCGCACTAACCTACCTGTAGGGTTGGCAATTCTGAGAAAACTTGTTATTTAAACAAACAATTTATCTTCTTGGTGGTAAGAGGAATTGTTTATTTCTTTATACGACGTAGTTAATAGTAAAATAAATATCTCACAACTTACACACAACGCCATCTAGTCCCAAACTAAGCAGAGCTTGTACCTACTACGGGTACTAGAATAACTGATACCAATACATATAATATACTTTTCATAAATACATACTTATTTATTATACATAGAAACACCCAGGCAAAGACAAACCCCCATGTTCATGCACACAAAGATTTGTCTTAAGCGGGAATCGAACCCGCGACCCCGGCGTCGCAGGCAGGTACACTACCCACTCCGCCATCCGGTCGTCAATAGTAGGTATCAAACGAACGGGCATGTAGTCCACCTGATATTAAGTGATAATCACTACAGCCCATAACCATTGACGTCAACAATCCATAAAATACTGATTGTAGATGTGCCAGTAATTTCAGAGCCTGATCTTACCACCAAATCGGATCACAGTGCTGCAAGCACCTATTTATGGCGGCAGTTTAAATGTGAGACGGTGGTTCTTTCACCTTCGAGTTCGTTTATTTATTTAAGTTAGACATATGTTTAACATAACAGTCTTAAAACAAGACGTCATATATAAAAAAGTAATAATAACAAAAGACAATAATCTGATACATAAAAATACATACAAAAACATTACTACACACGAAAAAAACAATACAATAAATAACAAAAATTACTACAATGTTTTACAAAAAAAAATAAAATAAAAAAAACTAATTAAAAAAAAAACTAATTAAAAAAAAGAATATTCTTAACTCGAGCGTATTCTAAATATTATAATTATGTACTAATTTTTTTCAAAGAAAAAGGAACCGCCTTCAAAAACTCAAAAGTAAAAAATAAAATATTCGCTAAACTTTGCTTACCTTTATATTAATTTGTTTAAAACAATAAACCCAAATAATTATGTAATACCAATTAATTATATTTTTTTGAAGTCGGCGCCAAATTACAAAATCAAATACCAATTAAAACCGTATTTACCGAATTAATTGTTGAAAAAATCATAAAATCAAATACCAATTAAAACCGTATTTACCGAAATAATTGTTGAAAAAATCACAAAATCAAATACCAATTGAATTGGTATTTGATTTTGTAATTTGGCGCCGACTTCAAAAAAATATAATTAATTGGTATTACATAATTATTTGGGTTTATTGTTTTAAACAAATTAATATAAAGGTAAGCAAAGTTTAGCGAATATTTTATTTTTTACTTTTGAGTTTTTGAAGGCGGTTCCTTTTTCTTTGAAAAAAATTAGTACATAATTATAATATTTAGAATACGCTCGAGTTAAGAATATTCTTTTTTTTAATTAGTTTTTTTTTTAATTAGTTTTTTTTATTTTATTTTTTTATTTCAAGCTTTTTAGTGTCTTAGTTTTTTAGATTTAACGATGGGGTTAGGAAGAAATACTAAGGCATCATTACGCATGAAACACAATAGAAACAATCAAAATAATCAAAAAATTATTTCTGAGATCTTCATGATCATAAGTAATCACTACGATAATAACAAATGTGCTGAAACGTAAGCCCCGTCCAAACCTAAGCAGAGCTTTCGGTACTTTAAGGGTAGGTAAGTAGGCTGTCTCTGCTTACCCTTCAAAGCATACACAGGCATGATGTTATGTTATGTAGTGGTGAAAACAATACATAGATACACGATTGCACAAAACGTGGTTCATTAGCTATTCGTTTTTGAAGAGTTCTGTTGCCTGTCTCCAAAGATCTTCATCAGATTCTGATAAATTATATACTAAAACCTTCCTTGAAACACAAGGATTAAAATACCGAAAACCGCATTCAAATCGGATCAGTAGTTGCCGAGAAAATCGCGAACATAAAAAGGTGACATACATACATACATACGGATCGAATACAGAACCTCTTTTTTTTTTTGAAGTCGGTTAAAAAGACACACTTTCGCTACGTACACCTATCCAAGCCGAAGCAAATAGATCACATTCCAATTTTGATGTCATAAGGTTATTCTCAAGTGCTCTACCGCCATCAAACAATGCATGTCTGGATCTATGTTCAAAGTCAAACATCACAGCTTTCTGCAAATCAAATCCAAACGGACATAATTCCTGTTAAACTCGATCCAAACATTTATTTAACCATCTCTCTGTTTGTGACAGCCCTACAAACAATACACGTTAAGCATCCCTAATAAGCTTCGGTCACAATCGGCATGCGTCGACATGCCTCGTCGATATGTTCCATCGACGATTGAATCAGTTCCCAGAACTGATTGATCTGTACTAAGATGATGAGTTAGGTATTACGTAGTATTACTTATTATGGTGATAAGGAGGAAAAATTCCTGTTAATTGGTGTGGAATTTTTGCGTATAATGTAATAGGTGTTAATGTGTGGTTGTGATTGATAGGTGTCATTTTATGTAAATTGTGTATCAAACGAGGATATAGTTTCCTTAACGAGCACTAACGAGGTTGGTTAAAAGCCTTATGTTATATAAGGCTTTGTTACTTTGACTAGCATTAACTACCTGTGAACACGTTTGACGTAAGAAAATCTATTGGTTATTAAAAATCGCCTTAATTACAATTGCACATTATAATATGAAAATTAGCAAAAGATACATAATTCTATTGCTATAAAACAATGTACAAAAATAACTTTATATTTATACCGCTTTTACCTTTAAATTGTGAGCACTGAAAAGGCTGCTTTAAGGTTTGCACTTTGTATCCTAATCTGGAATGTCAATCTAAAAATCATCTAATCAGATCTTATTAAGAGTAAAAAGACGTATTGAATACCAGCCCACACTGGGTTATGAAACTTGGTAATTTCCGATGGCAGTGGATTACAGCTTAGTTAAAACACTGATAATCAGCTAGATCCAGTACTTTAAACCGAGCCTAATATATTTAGGAAATAGCTTGGAGAATGATGAGAGAAGTACAAATTTTTTACTAAATCCATTAGACTAGAAGTCGATCCCGCCGATGTGATTGCGCAAACGTTCGCGAGATGAAGAGATATCAGCATGTCTAATAAATCAGCTTAAATATAATAATTACTTCTGATAAAAATATTCAACAAAATACGAGTCCATAATATACCTAATCATAATTATAACATTTGCATGCACATTAAGTTTTGCAATAATTATAAAATATTTACCATACAAAAATTGAATATTTGATAGGTCAATAATGTTATTTAAACGACCGCTAAATAAGTAAGGAATAAAAGTGCATCTCAACATAAGTAAGATTTTTTTAACCTATCATGTTATGCACATAGAATTAATTATGCATCGATATTAAAAATGTCAACGTTCTAAAGCATCGGTTTCCTAGGAAAGCGGTGTGGAATAATGCGGCCGTAATGGTAGTATAATGTCACTAGATCGTTGCCAATGTAAAGAAAATGTAGTGGTTTCATAGAGAGTGGAGATCGACATAACGTATTACGGTCATAATATGTTCCGGCGATTCCGGGGCAGCCTATCCGACACGGTGCGTCACATGTCGCCGACGCAATATAATTAAGTAATTTATTGTACTTAGGTATATTTTATTTGAATATTGTATTAGTGTATTTAATATTTATTTATTTATTTTGGTTTACCAACATTTGTTTACACTAAAATTACACAGGATTGTTTTAAATTTTACATCATACAAAAGTGTTTATTAGTAGCTTAATTTAGTAGCTTAGGTCAAAATTAAATTACTCATTAGTCTCTAATGTTATATCTAGACTAGATTGTGATCTTTATGACGTATCTAATTGCTTAGAAACGTCATTAAAAAAAAAAAAAAAAAAAAAATACAAAAGTGTAACAAACACTTATAGGTAAACACCACATGCGCACTTATAAGCTAAACATATTGTGAACCACCAGCGTTATATTGTAATTAAAAGTATAAAGAGTTAAAAATAAACAACTGTAAATGAAACAAAAAATGAAACAAATAAATAATAGTTTAAAAAAACTAAAAAACACGCTTTTAAAGTATTTCTAACTAAAAAGTGAAAAATAATTCCTAATATAAGCTGAAAAAAGCGTGGGTTGCTCGATAGACGAAAAATATGGCACAGAGCGCCCCACGCTTTTTTCAGCTTATATTAGGAATTATTTTTCACTTTTTAGTTAGAAGTACTTTAAAAGCGTGTTTTTTAGTTTTTTTAAACTATTATTTATTTTCTACTTTTTAGTTTGGTTTATTTATAAGAGCGTTTTTTTTTTTTTTTTTTTTTTTTTATATATTTTTAATTTTTTTTATCGAATTATTGCATTGTCATCGATCTTTGACAGGTGTGCAAAATTTGAATGAAATCTGTCCGTTTAAAGTGGGTCAAAATCGAGTCCAAAGGAGTCGGTTACATACAAACAAACAAACAAACAAACAAACAAACAAACATACAGGTGAAGCTAATATAAGCGTGTTAAAAATAAAACAACTTAAGCTAAGGATTTTTCTCAAAGTAAATCCTACAATCAGTAGGTGATAATGATCTAAAAATATTCTCCTCTGTTTTCATCAACCAGGTAGCATTTCAATAAAGCACTTTTTTAGTCTCCCAATTGAATCAAAGTTGAAATCTATGCAGTCACTGTAACAGTTTAACACCTTGCAAAGCCTTGCATATGGGGAATTGGCTCCCGATACAGTCCTTCTCAAGGGAGGGCAGAGTGGCGTTATTGCCAATATGGGCCATGATGCCTGAACCAAATAAATAAACAATATTACGGCCAAAATATTCAATACCGCTTTCCTAGGAAACCGAAGTTTTACATAATATACTGACATGTTAATATTTAATGTTCAATTTCAAACATTTAAATAGCTCATTTAATCAAGGACTAGTCTGGCTTTTGGCAAGGCGATAGAGTTGAGTTCCTAGATAGCTTTTCATAGGCTCTATCGTAATTTTACAGAGGCCTGTAGTAAATTTGTTTTTTTTTAATTTTTGTCATGTTATTTTTCTTTTTTGTAATCGTTTGTAGAGTTGTACACTACTTGACAGGTTGTAACAACACCTTATAATACATTGATTGCATGTGAGTCAATCTTTAATTAAGTCTGCACAACATAAAAGCTTAGTGTAAGTAACAGTGTTTATAATGTATGGGTGTAACTTTTGTTTATGGAATAAATAAAAAAAAATCTAATAAGAGCAACGATATTATAAAGTATTCAGTGCCAGCAAATACAAGGAGTTGTCAAATCAACCAGAACAACGTAGCGCAATAAAGATGACATGGTTGAACAGGGTGTAAGTGCTAATATGACGTCTGATAGCAAAGAGTGAAAAGATAAAATATATTGCAGATCATATGTCAAAAGCTTTATTCATAGACCTGATTCCCATCTAATTCATACTAACACCTATCCTAATAAATGGCGTATCTCCGAATCGCCCACACCTGCTCAAACATCAATTATATTAATGTTATAGTTAAGTTACGTTAACCATCAGATAGAGTAGGTATGTGGCCTTGACTGATGCATCCCACGCGTGGACTAAGTTAATCGGTTAATCTTGGGATTACGACGTATGTCAAAAGCGAGTTTTTGTGATCGTTAACATCTTTTTTCTCTGTTTTGACTTTAATTGTATGTTTAATCTATACTCGATAGAGGGGCGAAAAGTGAGCTCGATATTCAGGTGGCCTCAGCCATATTCGACCTAATTTCTCAATATTCTTATTGATATTTTATCACAGAGATTCCCAGGATAAGATAGCCTGGAAAAGATAGATAATTTCTTTCTAATGGACGCAGAAATAGGCCCAGCAGGCACTCACCTTTACCTTTACCTTTACCTTTACTAGGTATAAAAATACAAGGTAGGCAACAATCTGAACAAATTAGTTATACAATATGATAGTGGCAAAAGACTCCCTAAGTGCAAAAAACGTTCAACAAATCAAATAATATTATTATCTATTCAACTGCCATAATTATGCAAAGCGAAATAACCACCTTTTTGTCACCTAACTTTTTCAATCGAAATCGATTATTCACAATTAACTCACTGCCTATTCGGCTGTCGATCGCTATCAGCCGGACGGACAGACAGACAGACATGCATATCAATCAGTGTTGAGAGGTAAGCTTGAGTACAGCCACCGGCAAGGTCATGCCGTGGGTGATACGCGTCGGATTATAGGTGGAACGTCGACATGTGCTCCTTGGTAATAAAAATAAACTTATTTAGATTGATATTCAATAAGCTTTCGTCTACGCAATACAAGTCAACTTGTAGTTTCAACGTTAGGCTGGAGATTGCATCATTGTCAAATCATAACCATTTTTTCATCTTCTTATTGATTATTTTTATATTAGCAAATTATACTAAGAAACAGTTGAAAAATTATGGGACCGGCAAGGTTTGAACCTGCGACCTCTGCATACCGGGCAGCAGCTTTAAACCCCTAAGCTACGGTCACCTCTTACCAGGACCCTAAATTTCTCAACTGAATGTTACGTTATTACACTTTTGTTTGATACATAGATCAAATCAGTTCAAGTTAGTCAAATCGTAGTGTTATATGAAGTCGGTGCCAAGTAAAAACAACCTTTCTACAATATCAAATTACAGTTCACACAAAAAGGGAGGCGTAGTTGTTCTAGTGCGCGGTCGCCCAGTATTGGTACTTACCACAGAAATATAACTAATATTCAGTTAGAAAAATGTTGTTAGAACGATTGATATTATCTATACAGAGTTATTAATTGTTTACTTGGCACCGACTTCAGAATTATAAAATAATTATTTTATAATTTCTATTTAATTATATGAAAAAACGTATTATTTTGTGCGAAGTAAATTTATTTTTTGCTTTTTAGTTAACCTACTTTTTGAAGTCGGTTTTTTTTTTGTTAAAAATTATTTTATTTTACGATTTTAAGTGATGGGTACACCGAGCAAGAATGTTTCTCGAATAAGGAGACGATGGTTACTTGAGACGGAAAACTTATTTATAATAAACAAGAATTAAATCCTTTCTCCTGACTATTGAGGGTCACGACCTTCCATCATCAGCTCATTTTACACAATAACTAGCAGCAGGAATATGCGTACAGTAGTGAAAGAATTATCCTTTAACTCCTAACTATTGAGGAGTTGACCTTCCATCATCAGCTCAACCACATAAAATTGTTGCGACCAAGCGTAAATCTTGGCCTCGATTAATAAAATATGAGGGTTGCCCCCGATTTATCTGGGGTCCCATCATCAGATCATGACATGCTGACAATGGGACCACCTTTGAAATATCTCCGTTCCAACAGCTCACTCGAAATCATAACTAGCAGTCTGAATATGTGTACAGTAGTGAAAGAATTATCCTTTAACTCCTAACCATTGAGGAGTTGACCTTCCATCATCAGCTCATCCACATAAAAATACGTAAATACTAGTGTAGCTTTGAAAAACACACTAAAAACATTACATGTGCCTATAAAATTCGAGGGTTGCCCTCGATTTCTCTGAGATTCCATCATCAGATCACGACATGCTGACTATGGTACCCCTTTGGAATCATCTCCTGTCCAACAAAAAAAGAATCATCAAAATCAGTTCATAAACGACGGAGATATCCGTGAACAAACATAAAAAAAAAAAAAAAAAGTAACATATATACGAATCGAATTGAGAACCTCCTCCTTTTTTAGAAGTCGGTTAAAAACCGCGTTCCACCACAGAATGATGTACAACGAATGCGTTTGTAAAACAATAAATTATTTTCGTGTCGCGTTGCACTGAGAGAGCGATTCTACTGGTTTAAAAAAAAACTTCTCTCTCGCACGTCTTTAGTGCAAACCTTGCGACGACAAAAAAACTATGGTGTATCCACACAAACTCGTTCACAAAAATTCTACATACATAACACAAAATATAAAAAATATGCCATTTTTCTGCAAGTTTGTACCAAAACAAGTCTTGCTCTTTTAGGTCCTTGAAAACAGGTTGCACTCAAAATAACATTAGTCCTTATTCCAAAAAACAACTTTAATTTCATACTATCTCCTTTTATCTCGTTTTTGACCACCATCATTTCGCAAAAGAGGATAACTTATCATTAAATTCATATCAACAATACCAGGTAATCATTAAAACTTCCAGACTGAGGGCTTATGCAAAATATAGTGGCCGGTGGCAGTAATCTTTCATGGAATAATTCTAATCAGAGAACAAAGTTGATGTAATTGTATCCTAATACGAGTATATTATTACAATAAGTAGGTATTGGTAACGTGATAATGATAATACCTTTTATACAAATAGGTATTTCTAAAAATAAGATTATAGAATTTGGCCAGCCAGCAAAGTGGACCAGAAAAAACTTGCAGATTTACAAATCACTAAATGACATGATGATTACACACACAGGAGTCATGCCTAGTAAAAAAATGGTAATGAACAAAAAATACTAGTAAAATTATTGTGAAAAAGCGTGGGGCGCTCTGTGCCATATTTTTCGTCTATCGAGCAACCCACGCTTTTTCACAATAATACTAGTATTTTTTGTTCATTACCATTTTCAGCTTATATTAGGAATTATTTTTCACTTTTTAGTTAGAAGTACTTTAAAAGCGTGTTTTTTAGTTTTTTTAACTATTATTTATTTTCTACTTTTTAGTTTGGTTTAATTATAAGAGCGTTTTTTTTTTTAATTTTTTTAATTTAATTTTTTTTAATTTAATTTTTTTTTTAATTTTTTTTATTGAATTATTGCATTGTCATCGATCTTTGACAGGTGTGCAAAATTTTAATGAAATCTGTACGTTTAAAGTGGGTCAAAATCGAGTCCAAAGGAGTCGGTTACATACATACATCATACAGGTGAAGCTAATATAAACGTGTTAAAAAATTGGGCTCCTGCAGTGTTTTGGATTATCAACGCTAGTTGAACCCTCATATTATTTAGTTCATTTGATTGTTTTAAGTAACCTTTGAACATCGAAATCTAAAAGATACCGTGAAGAGTATGTCATAATTCCTTCTAATTTCAGGGTCTAACCCTCGCTAGCAGAATGCTACAAAAAAAAGATGGGTTGTGTAAAAGCTGATGATCTTTTGTTAATATTCGTATAATGTTAAGTTATGTTGCCTGTTTATTACCATTATTAATCATGTTTATAAGCAGTCTATATTTCTCTCATCATGAGAAAAGGCTCGAGCCCAGCAGTGGGACATGTGATACAGGGCTGCTATTATTATAAGCAGTCCAAAAAAAACTTCGACAGTATTATTTCCATGTAACCATGATATAAACGAATGGTAGCTTACAAGTCTTGGCTGTGCCGTTAGTCATGCAGTTCATGGTCAAATGTCAATGAATTGTATCTGTCAGCGAAGCACGATCACGATTGATCTGCTGATTGATCCTGTTCAAACAATCTGATATTATGATTGAATTATTTGTTAGCTCGTAACAATAATTTAATTTATGTTTTCCATAAGAACCACAGTTTGATATTAAAAAATATATGTTTGTATGTGATTTTATAGAGAAACTACAACCTGTTTAGAGTACGCATTTTAATTGGAAAAGGAAACGGTAAAAATAAAGGATAATTTAAGATAAAATCCAACGATTAATTAAATTATGACCAACCGAACAAATTGAAATTACATATTATTATGAACTTTCGCTCATAATTTCTGCTAAATCGAGAAAGTACGAAAAACATAGCAATTTATTTATTTATTTATGTAAGCATTATAGGGGACTTGGGGAATGGGGAGTCTTTACTATGCATACTTTGAAAGAAATGTTGGATAGCAACCAGAACACATTTAATGACAAGAGGGAGTGGATTTTTTAAAAGTTAGACAACGGGTCTGAATCGCGTAATTATTATAAAGGTAAATACCTATGCTCGACGTTTAATTACGCGATTCAGACCCGTTGTCTAACTTTTGAAAAATGTTCTCAAATCGCGAAAGTTTAAAAAGAGGGAGTGGGTTTTTTTTAAATAGTATAATATTATTTATTTACATATTCATGCAAAATTTAGCTTACTAGCACTAACAGTTTCGACGCTATGCCTTGGACAAACAGACATACAAACGGTCATGACAAAGGTCCCTAAAAATCGTCTTCCACCTTTAAAAATGCTTCCAAATGAATCACAATAATCAACACTACTACGACCTCTAGTGGCCTCGGCTGGCCTCGTCGTGGACCGAGTTTGGTCAAGCCTGGTTTGTGCCCTTATCGTAACCATGGTCGAATCAGATTGCTGGCTGTGGAAGATTACTTGTGAAAATTTTCCATTGAAAAATAAGAAAACACTCCTTTTTACTTGATTGGGTTTATTTTTAAGACAATTAAGTCATGTTTTGATGAGCTTGTTTACTTACCTTAACTCTATAAGGCGATCCCAAGTTTTTTCCTAATAACAAGGGCTTTTAGCTCAATAATCCGTAATATTAATCTTTTTGTAGTCAATGCTTTACTAAGTTCCTTGAACATCTCAAAAAGTGCCCAAGTGGCGGTAACTTCTTCTGGTTTCATACGAAGACTTCATTTTCATGAAGATAGTTCAACCACAAATATTTTCATAAACTCTTTATCTTATATAGTCGAGAAAGCAATCTTGTTTAAAGAACCATATCGAGTAATCAACATGAAATATCATAAGTAAATTAATATTAACCACGACATAAACCAAGCTGATTTATTTATGAGGCAAGAAGACACAAAAAGCTGTATAATTGTTTCCTGAAATGCGACAAAAACGTTCACAAATAGCAGTTTATAACAGTGTTTTTGTTCGTAAGTCATATTAATTAACAGTAATAATAAGTTGTTGACCTTTGTAACAATATATCTTTTCGTTATTTTTAGCAGACTCGTGAATCTCGAAGCTAAATAACTTATGATGGTGGTAGAGCTTTCGTCATCGAGCAGGAGGCAAGAAACACTACTGTTTTACTTACCTGTCGCAAAATAAATATGTGATAAGTAGTATGTGCACTACAGACAATAATTATTATAATCTTACCAAGATTATGACCTAATATTATTGCTATTTTGTTCCGAAAATTAAGATCTAAAAGTCTGATAAAGGTTTAACTATAAAAAAATAACAAGATAAAATACCAAAGAAGACAATGTTAGAAGTATACATTTAGTTTTTTTTTGAAGTCGTTTAAAGTTTTGCAGACGAGGTCGACTGTGGCAGAGCGTCAATTTTAAACCCATCAAGCATACAGTTTTGTGATTGTTAATTCATGGGCCGTAAGACCCATCGTACATCAGCTGCAGCTGAGCTTGCTCTTAGAAAATTTATAATCTTAAGATCAGACTCATGACCACGGTCATAACTTTCCATTTCTTCCTAACAGCTCCAGTTGCCTGCTACCTTGAATATGTATCAGTATTGCACAAGAGCCCTTTGCTCCACACGGGGAAAGGTCAAAGCCGGGTCACTTTCACTGGCACGCGCATGCATTACAAAGTTATCTGTGCCAACCGTGGAGGCGCCACTGGTCAAGCAAGCTCAAAAATGAGTAGCTAACTTTTTCATATTTAAATAACTGGTAATTACTGGTTAATTTGCAAGTAAAAAAAGCACCCATTCATCTTTCAATACTCGGCAATTCAAGATGGTCACATCGTTAAGTTGTAAATATAGAAAATGCTTTAGCAAATTAACCAATTGGTAAGTGCTAATTACACTTAATTACACCTACTACATAATAATATTGCTTTTTAATGGTATTCCAACAGGTCCGGGCAGGAAGGCAGGTAGAGGATAATATTGTCCATAAATTGTTATTGGCTTATATTAGTAAAATAAAATAATTATAAAGTTTTTTCGTGCCTTCGATACTTTTATTATTTTGTTGAGGTCTGTTACTGATTTTGACCAAAAAAGTTGCTAATTTTCGCCACATGCATGTGAGTTGGTCTGGCAAGTTGCTAATATGGAAACATTGAATCTTCGGGCACAATAGATTTCTTTGTTACGTTGTTTGCAGTTGCAGATGAAAGTTTACTGGTTCTTGAGGGTTTAGCCACTGTGTTATGTTATATCAGAGAAAAGATGTCTGTGACAAAGAAACTGGCGCTTTTCAATTAAAATGTACTTTTAAATCTGTGAAGCATTATAAATACAGCTGATGTTACCATTTTTAGCTATTATAAAGTAAGAAATAAATATTATAAATTAAGTAATATTCAACGTCTCGCCTCATCTGTGTATAACTTGAAAAATACAGTCAACGGCTTTATATATTTAATAACCGTTGAGAAATTGTACCTTCCAGCATTAGCTCAGCGACATAAAATGCTGACTGATAGATGCAAATATCTGTGTAGCTTTAGGTAATATACGAAACACAATAAAGAAGCCTTTAGAATTTTAGGGTTGCCCTCGATTTCTCTAGGATCCCATCATGAGATCGTGCCTTGATGAAAGTGGGACCACATGACAAGTATACCTACTCTTTCATACGACAAAATAATTTCTTAAATCGGTCTTCGAGTAATCGGGGAACAAACATGAAAAAAAAAATTAAATAATATAACCGAATTGAAATACTTCCTTCTTTTTTTGAAGTCGGTTAAAAAGATTGTAATAACAAAAGGACATCTAACCCCAGAGATGAACGTCCTAAGATGACAGGAAAGGCGAGTTAGTACCATCGATAAGAGCCTTAGTTACAACTGTTGTTTTTCAACGAGCTGAGACAGACGGATCAATTTTCAACTACCCACACTATCCGCTCAAGGGATCGGGTAACTTGGGGTACATGTAAGGATACAGACAAAGCGGTGAGCATAGCGGATTGCTATCAGAGCTTTGTTAAGCTCTAAAGACAGTAAAATAATAGCAGCCCTGTATCTAATACGTGTCCCACTGCTAGGCACGGGCCTCTTCTCATGATGAGAAGGGTCCAACACGCTGGCCAAGTGCGGATTGGTAGACTTCACACGACCTCTAGTACTTTTTAGGCACTCTCAGGCATGCAGGTTTTCTCACGATGATTTTTCTCCACCGTTAGCGGGCAATAATTTATATGATGATTTATTGACAGAGGTGTGTGTCAATCACTAACATCATGATTGAAAGAAAATCATATTTAGATTTCATTTAAATCTTTGCTTATAAACTCAAAGATTAATTCAGTACAGTTTCATAATTACAGTGATTAAAGATAAATAGGGTAGGTAAATAGCTTTACCTAACTATGCTATGCTAACTGATTTAAATAACAAAAAGATGATTCATTTCTTAAAAAGTTGCATAAGTCTGAAACGCCCTCGCTCTACCCTCCACTCATCGCAATGCCTTAGGAGATCATCTCATAAGTAATGGAACGGTCAACGATCTGAGTAAGAGTATCGTTGTCGAGTTTTTGTGATCAGACACACTGATCTATTTCAAAGGATATCGGCAAAAGTATCCATTTCTTGTTTATAAGGACACGTCAATGGATCGAAGACCTTAATCCGGAGACTGAGAACAGCAATGATAGAAATGATAGAAGACCTAATTAAGACAACATGTGGTCTGCAGGACTTTATGAATGACCCAGTAAAACTAATTAAAAAACATACAGCGATTGTGAATACTAAAATCCACCTACTGATAATGATGGCCTATATCGCAATAAAGATATAATATCTGCTGTATGAATTAGTAGAAAGATAACCAATACGTAATCGTAGCCAAAAAATTAAAATAACAAACTAGAATTAGACATAATTACGAAAAGAAACAACAAGATAAAGATATTTGCTACGACACATCAATAAATAATGTGGCAAAAAGACATCAAAGTAAGATTTACGACTTAAAACAAATTGAACAACTTAATTTACAATAAGTGTTTCCAAAAGTCACCCAATAAATCTAGTAATAAAAACACATAATAACACAATATTTATCATCCGAATGGGCGTAACGAGTAACAATTCACTTAAACAGGAAATGAATCGATCGGTCATAAATAAGTAGTAACAATTCATCGCCCGTGAACTGGTTCGCAATATTATGAATGAAAATGTATCACTTGTCGTTGTATCGACCAATGAGGTATTATAAATGCTATCGTGATATTAACTAAAGCTATTTTTGACTTGAAGTATAATACAAAGCTTCGTATTGTCTATAACATGAAATATTATTAAACATATTAAAGATTGTATTGATTAATATTATGTAATTAAGACAAAACTCGATTGTTGAGAATACGGTTTAATCACGTTATTTTAGCCGGAATATATCGACTAGTTTCGAATCTATCTAATCGATTAATTGCCCAGTTGATAAAACTACGTACTAGATTCGAAACTAGACAGTATATTAACCCGTATTCTCAATAATAATGTCACGTCAAACCTCACGTCGGTTTTAATATTAAGACAAAACTTGTAAAAAAAAATAAGTTAGCTATTGCCGGAGTTATGAGTACTAATTTAGTTAAGGAACTATAAATGTGCCCTGTGGCATACACACTATTACGTACCAAAATATAGAAAACCATGTCAAAAGCTAGCGATAAATCAAAACTTATGGAACTGAGTACAACCATTTTACTTTACTGAGTCATTGAACATTCTTAGAAACATCTAGCAATAGTAAATAGTCAGGAAGTGGTTTATCTACGGGTTATACCTGCAATGACTTTTCATAAGTTTTTGTCTGAAGTAAGGATTATCAGATGTTCCGGTTGGTCACTCATTGGCTTTTTCAAGCGGTCAGTCACACAATTTTTGGCAATGATATACAGATTTGCGGCTTTTTATTTATCTTTATTTTTATTTTTGTGGCTATGCTGTTTCCGGTTTCAGCATTGGATAAGTTGCTCTTTTAGTTCGAATCCAGAATGTAAAATAAAGTACCTAACTGCTTTCTAGAAATTATAAATGTATTTGGTTTCCTATCTCAAACCTTGCTTGACCTATCAAAGCTGGATTGGACCATCTTACGACATGACTAGTTACAATATGTAAATCGATAAGAAGAACATTTATCATAATCGATTTATTGACCTATAATTTAATAATCACTTTATCGCAAAGGTTAGCCTGCCAACCAGAATATTCACAAGGTTGTTAACTAAACATTCTACCGTCATTCGACACATATAAAGCTGCAAAGTTTCAAAGATCAAATATAATAGTAGATTTGGTAGCCGCTTATCGACATCTTTAGTAAAAACATGATGTGTCCATTATCATAAAGCTGAAGACCTTTTTGGATCTTAGCTCATAATCTAGAAATGCCATGTTATTCTCACATACCATGGCATTTCTAGACACTATTGAGCTTATCTATCCATCAAACTAGAAACGATGAATAAAAAAAGCTAAAACTTTCCATCAAGAGTTTAAAAAAGAAAAACAAGCCATAGTTAAAAATGTCTGTTACCGGTACGAAGTTCTCAAGATCAAAAGAAACACTTGTTAATTTACAGCTCAAAAAACGCCTTAATCGTATATCATTACAGATGGTAGACTATAATTTAATAATCCATTAAGCATAAATTTAACTAAACCAAACAAATAGCGAGTGTCCGACATACCGAGAACGATTAAGCTTGTCAGACTACTCAGTAATAGAGATGTGCCGTGACAAGAGGTCGGAACACATATCCGAAACATAATACTCGCATTTCCAGTATTCGAATACATGATTCCAGTTAGAGGATACTCGGATATCTCTAATATTTAATAGGCAAATGCAGGATTTGAGTGCCTAGTTTTAAATATTCTGAGGACCTTAAAAAAAAGTCTAGTTAGGTCAGGTTAGCGTATGCGCCTCTCACCTCGAGGTCTCGTGCTTGATTTGCGGGTCAGGCATAGTGTCATTTGGCATTATTCGTCAGGTAATTCCCAGTAGCAGGACGGAGTTGGATTTCTGCCCGGCATTAGGCTCACACATAAAACCGAAACATAAAAGGTGATTTGGGTGTTAGTGTAACATACCCTTTCTGCCACACCCTTCTTGGTAATATAGGTAACGTTAACGTTAATTCTTGGTAACGTTATGTTATGTTAAGTTATACTTAGTCTGGTCCGAAGTGCAGATATTATTATGTTTCTCCAATTTTCGAAGGTGCCAAAAATATAACAGTAAGTATTAGTGATTCGACTTTTGATTAATGACAGGCTTTTATTTTGATTCATGATTCTCTGTTATTGTTTTAACCTGTTTCTTTATTGATGTATTTCTGATTTATTTTATTTATATAAAAATGTTCAGTGTCTTTTGAAAGTGTATATTCAAATAATATTAAGGCTACAAAATTGCATGCTGTAATTTACAGTGAAACATGTTGGACATTTTACTATGTAAGATCATTATGTTACCATGTTTTCGCAAATATATATATTGATTGATTGATTGATTAACCGACTTAAAATGAGACTGAACGGATTTGGATAAAATTTAGTAGTAAATACACAAGACCTAGATTGACATACAAAACAATTACCATTGATCCCTCCCCAACACTCCGGCTCACCTCTTATGCTCTCCTGGACTTTTAGTATGTTTAGTCCCTAATTACCCTAAACAACTCTCTGAAGAAATTTCACGCACTCTAGAAATACTTTTTAGCTATTTTTTCAGTGGACTAAAAGCACTAAAGTATTTGAATCCCAATCAATACCTATCTTTCACACGTCTCTAGCAGTAAGCTCTGTGTTGTCGCCCCGGGCTGCTGTCAATATAATAACGTTGCATAACCAGTTGTTTCAAGGTCTGTGTCGTGTCGATGCAACTGCGTTCATCTGGCTTTTGTTTTGATTGTCCGTATTATTTTATTTATATTTAATTATCGTTTTTTGGTGAGCATCCGTGACGTTTTTTATGAATTTGTTTTGATTTCTGTTAGCATAATATGTATTCTTATTCTCGACATTAACAAAATTTTTACTTGCTTAGTGTTTTATGTATATTTAGAACTTGGTTAGGTTAACCAAAACTTAAATTACTTAATAAACCTCTTTTCTTACTAGTTTCAAGTCGTATTCAATCGTTCCCCAGCATCTCTTACCAACATTACTCTTCGTACAAACAAGATTAACTTTAAGTGAGACATTGAGCATTGAAGTTACACAAGATTGTTATTGACAGCCCCCCAGGCGATGCTGTGGTGCATGACAAGCTTTCGTGTGGGACAGTAGAGCAATGTTGTGAGGACGTGAGTATTAATAACATAACAGAAATACACAAGCAATGAAGATATGAATAAGATGAATTAAAAATGAATATTGCTTTAGGTAATAAAGAGATACTTATTCCAGAAGGGCTAAAATTAACTTTGATGACACTTATTAAAGCTGAAAAAGCTAATGCGAACAGTTTATCAATATCCAATTCCCCCTAGTAGTTACATATGTCTTTTATCTTAATATGTACGTATGCACATATTTTTACACCGACGAATAGTAGATATCCTGAATGTTCTAGAATCAATATAAAATCGTCGGGTACAGTATTCGGGATCATACGTCAGCCGGCAGCTTAAGGATCATGCTTGTGTTTCATTGTAAATTTTCCTCTGGATCAGACAGTCAAAAACAAACCGAATCCCGGACGTCCGAGATGCCAGAGGATAAGACATGTTCATTCTATAACCCAAGGCAAATCTAGCGCTCATCCTGTAAAGCTAGAAAAGACTGAGCGGAATATTTTAAAATCTCTTTTTTATTGTGTTTTTTTACGATTGACCATGATATAGCGCACGCTTACCTATTAAATATTTATTTACTCTTGATTTGAAGAGACCCAAAGTTTACTCTTGCGGAATCACAGACTCGGGCAAGGCGTTCCACTCGTTGGCAGTTCGCATAAGACATGTTGATGAATGTTTAATCAAAACCAAAAGAATCTGATACAATTTAAATCCCACAACCACCCATTAAAGTCAAGATCAATAAAACCACAAATACATAGGGCTGTCAAACGCTATCGTAATGATCGTAATACTTGTACATCCGGTGACGGTGACGGATAGACAGCTTTAATGGTGAATGTGTGGCCGTACATGGAAACAACGGCGTATTGTTTGAACACTCATCGATGACAGGACAGTCAGGGTTGCTACTTACTGGTGCCGATGTAGGGGGAAAATAAAATAGGTATTGAGCAATGAGGGAAATAGAAGTACTTTTTAAGGGTGTTATTAATAATAATAATAATAATAATAACTTTATTTCCAAAAAGTACAGATTAAAGTACATTTACACAAAAAATTGATACCCTGTCTCTTAAACTAGGTAAAAAACCTGTATCTTAAGAGACAGTGTTCAGCCATAATTGTCATAAATAGTTAGTATACTATGACAGTCGTGTCAAAGCTAGGGGGGCTACTATTGATAAAGTTATTACAAAGAAAATAAAAAGGGCTTTGTGTGTGTGTGTGTGTGTGTGTGTGCGTGTGTGTGTGTGTGTGTGTGTGTGTGTGTGTGTGTGTGTGTGTATGTGTGTGTATGTGTGTGTGAGTGTGCGCGCGCGTGTATGTTTGTGTTTGTTGGTGTCTATGTGTTTCCATCTCTGTGAGCATGAGTGTTTGATTTGTGTTATGATATGTACGTAAGCAGTGATTCTGTGGTCGTGTAATCCTGAGTTTGAAGCCACTCCGAGACTCTTACTTTCAGTTGGTATTGGTTTAGGCCTATTATATTTAATTTTCTATGCACCTTTTTGTATATATTACAGCTAATGATGTAATAGTGGTGTCTGGCGAGTGTAGTCCTGTGTTGGACACTTTGCGGCAGATTGGTACGTCTTTCTGAGTTTGGCGGTGGGAGACCGCTATGTTTCCTCAGAATAGATTTGAGCACAAAGAGTTGGCGGACGGTAAGAACTTTGCAATCATCATAGAGTTTAGATGTTGGGTATCTATACGGTTTTTTATTCATAACCTTAAGTACTGCTCTCTGTGCTCGTTCTATTCCTAGAAGGAGCGTCTTGTTTGCTCCCCCCCAAACAGAAATGCAGTACCCAATAACCGATTGGCATAAGGCATAGTAAACCATTTTAAGATTGTCAGGACTGGCGGATTCGCGGAGCCTTTTGAAGGTGGAGATAAGGCGTAGGACTCTCTTGGTGAGCGTATCGATGTGTCTGTTCCATTTTAAACTGTCATCTAGTTGCACTCCAAGGTATTTTACACTGTCTGTTCTTGTTAATTGGATACAGCTACAATGGTGTTCTGGCGTTGATGTGTCGCATGTGTGTGCCGAAATAGTGAATGTATTGGGTGGTTGCGTGTTATGCCTTAGTGCGAAAGGGATATAGACGGTTTTTGATAAATTAAGCGTCAGTAGGTTGTTATTTAGCCACGACATAATTTGTTTCAGAGCAAGTTCAGCATTTGTTTTGGTGTCCTCCCAAGTCCGCCCGTAGGAGATAATCGCGGTGTCATCCGCATAAGCAAATATTTTACTATTTGGGACGGACATTTTGCACAAATCATTTAGATAAATTTGGAAAAGGGTAGGTCCCAAAATACTGCCCTGTGGAATGCCATATTGTATATTCTGTTCATTACTCAGGTATGAGTCTATCTTAACGCGTTGAGAACGATTTTTTAGGTAATCTTTGAATAGGGCTAAGGTAACACCTCTCACGCCAATGTGCTCTAGTTTTTCAATGAGCTTCGGGACAGAAACTGTGTCAAAAGCTTTAGATAAATCTAAAAAGATGCCTAAGCATTTAAGTCTACTGTCCAGATTCCTTACCGCAAATTCAGTCAAATCTAATATAGCGTCTTCGGTAGAAACACCAGTACGAAAACCGTACTGGTTGTCCGCAATGATCTTGTATTTATTTAGGAACGATTTCAGCTGTTTGTTGAGTATTTTCTCTAAAATTTTGGATAATGACGATAAGACAGAGATCGGCCTGTAATTGCTGACACAGCTTCTGTCCCCGCTCTTGTGGATTGGGTGGACAATTGCTTTTTTTAAGCTTTCTGGAAATACTCCGTTTTGGAGGCAAAGATTGAAAACATGCGTTAGAGGAGGCACCAGGGATTCCCTACATAGCTTTAGTATGGGGGTTGAGATACCATCCCAGCCAATCGCGCAATCACTACGCAGCTGTAAGATGTGAGATTCGACTTCAGACATATCTATTGGGAGTAATACCATCGAGTTTAATGGTGATGGGATCAAACTATTTAGCCTTAGTGATGATTGGGTTGAGAGTTGGTCTTGTGGGTTTGTATGATTTTCAGTTAGTATTTTTGAAGCCAGATCTTTTCCTATATTTGTAAAAAATCCGCAGACTTGGTCTATTGATGATTGAGGATTATGACTTAATTTTAATAAATTATTAGGTTTGTTTTTTTGTTTTTGGGTATGTGTTATATCTTTGATAACTTTCCACAAGTTTTTAGGGTTATTACCTGCTTTTTCTAGTTCGCTTTTCTCGTGTAATATTTTTAGTTTTCTTAGAAGGGCATTACAAAAATTGCGGTATCGGGTATACGTTATTTTGAGGACGATATTATCTGGCGATTTTTTTGTTTGCGTATGCATCCTATCTCGATTTTTAATACATTTTAATAATCCCGGGGTAATCCAAGGTTTCAGTGTTCTCTGTGCTTTAGGAACCTTTGTCAAAGTTGTGTGTTTTGATATTGTAGAAGAGATAATAGCTATTAATTTGTTAATTGCTTCATTAGGATTTTCTAATAAGTAAATATGTGTGAAATCAGTTCTTTCTAGGTCTTTTCGAACTGCTTCATTATCGATTCGTGAGATGTAGTGACGCCGTTCTTGAGTCGGGTTGCTGTTATTAATGCTTAAAATAAGAGGTTTGTGGTCAGTTATGTATGAGTCTAAGACTAGAGTGGTAGTAGGTTGAATGGTCTTGAGAAAAATATGATCTATACATTTATTAACTCTAGTGAGTATTTGGTGTGAAGGGAGAAACCCATATGTTGCGTTTAAGATAAGGTATTCAAGACTATTGTCGTCTTTGTTTCCCTGTCTTATATCGATATTCATGTCACCAATAACAATGGTATTTGGAACATTAGACATGCTTTCGTAAACAGTAGCTAGGCTTGTAAAAAAATGTTCAAGATGTTCTTTTTTATTATATGAAGGTGAGCGATATAGAGCTATAATGGCTATTTTATTTTGTATCTCACAAATGAGACAATTTGCGTATTTAAAGTCCGGTTCTCTTATAGTGAATTGTAACCCTTGTTTGATGTAGAATATAATACCAGCATTTTGGTTACAGTTTTGAATAGTTGAAGATATTTGGTATCCCTCTAGAACAGGTATGTTAGTGACTTTGTTTAGCCAGCATTCAGTCAGCACTACAACCTCAAAGTTTATTTTTGTTAAAGTTATTAGTGTTAGTAAGTTATCAAAGTTTTTATTCACGCTGCGAATATTGATATGTAAAACGTTTAAATTTTTATCGGCAGAGCTAACAAAATTTAAACAGTCAGAGGGATTACAGGTTATTGCGTTGCCGGAATATAAGTCGTCTAGTTCATTATTAATGGAATTTATTTCAGCCATTTATTAAATAATATTATTTCTATATGATGGGCAGTTGGTACTATCAGTGGTAATAGATATGTGACTTGTTTAGTTTCTTTAATGGTATCATATGTCTTTATTTTGAAAGATTGCTTGGTGTGATGAGTGGAGGGTGAGTGGGTTGTTGGTTGGTTGAGTGTGTTTAAAAGTTGAATATTGGTGTGTTTGAGTGAGTGGATGAATGTTACATAGTTAACAACATATAAAAAAGATTTAAAATTAGTAACTAAGGTTAATAAATTATTTAGGGATAGCTGTAATATTAAGGCTCCATATCTGTTAATTACAATGTAACATAGTCACATTTTCTTACGAAGATCCTGAAGGCATTTTTCTGAGGTTATTTGGATATGTTTTTCACCTATCTCTTTACGTAGGAAAATATTCCCATTTACGACCCAGCAAAATTTGTAGCCATGTTGTTTGGCAAATTCGCGGCAAAGATAAAATAGCTTTTTAGAACTAGGTGGCAGATGCTCAGCGACGTAGACAGCTTGGCGTTTTCCCGGGATGTTAAGCAGTTGCGTGTTGAGTTTATCTTAGTGGTATGTTTTGAATTGTTGAAGGTGCGCACTGCGGATATCGTTTTTTGTTTCAGCTGAACTGTCTGGAATTCAGCGACTATTGGCCGTGTGGATCCAGGTTTTCCAGGTAAGCGATAGATGTGACGTAGGTCTGATAATGTTATATCCGATCCAACAATTTTGCCCATCGAGCATAAAACATTAGTTAGGTCAGAGTAGGTTTCTTTTTCTACCTGAGGTACGTTTCTAATCTCAACGGTAGAAGATCTTGACATAAGTTGGCAATCCAGGATTTGCTTCTGCAAGTTTTCGATTGCCAACCGGTTTTCCGATCGTTCCCTTTGGAGAGATTCTAGGTTCTGTTTAATTTCCTCGTACTGGTTATTAATGAATGCCATTGACTGAATAATTTCCAATTGATCGAATCGATGGCCGAAGAGTCGACGGTTTTAGTGAAGAAATACTGTCAACTAATCTTTTACACTAATCGATCGACGTGGATCGATTCGGGTGCTATCTTTACAGTCAGTATCACATAGTTATTCATATATTTTGTTCTAGACCTGCAACTGTAAGAGCATTAGTTTCAGAGATAACATAAAAGAGCTCTTCACTTTAAATTTTTCGTATTTCTGCTTGGATATCATAGTCCAATAGTTTATTGAAATGATATTTTCTATAGCATGATGACTAGACAAGAATAGAAACTATACGTCTTTATTAATTCTGAATCAAGTTTTAATTAAAACAAGAATTGTGATACAAAGGTGAGCAGGTTGTCATAATAATTCATTAATGTTAAGTTTAAGCGAAATTAGCAACTAATTATAATATCATAATAACTGGTTTACCAAGTGTTCATGAAGTTAGTTTTATTAACATTATTAAAATAATATATAATTTGCTGGTGTTGTTGCAAAAAGACAAATCGAACCAGAATGCTTAAGTATGATTATGTATGACTTTTTCATTTCAAAGTTTTATACTTTAAGATATAAAAGAATTATTTTTGGAAAATTGAAAATTTGAATTTACACTTTGTTAAGCAGTTATGGGTTATCCAAAAAAATATCTAACTAGACCGCTTGATATTGTGACTTGAACTAGAGAGCCATTTACGACATAACCCAGTACAAAAAGCAACTGTTTTTGCCAAACTCTTTCGTGACAGCCCTGTGAACAGGAAGTGTCTACTTGCGAGGCAGCACGCACCGGACATGGCCGACCTACACTACTGCATTAGCTTGCATCGTGACCATTATTCAAGTCAATCACGGACGGGTGACTGCTCTATTAGAATTAGGTTGACGAAGAATGGGGGAATAACGGTCAGGGTTAGAGTATTATTACACCGAAATCGATGGCAGCAGCAGGTTGACAGTTTATTCACTAAAACAATCGAATGACGTCGACTTTCTGCCATTTGGTGTCGATCGATTGATGTAATTAGTAATAAAAGTAATAAACGACCTTAAACGTAAAGCGAAAAATCCAAGTAAAGTAAATGAACATTTTGAATATAAACCTAATAAGGAAGAAGCCGTCGTGACCACTTTTGATGAGATGAGGGGCAGCATTTATTCCCTGCTCCTTACTAATATTGTAAATTAGAAAGTAACTTTGTCTGTCTGTCCATTACGTTCTCACCCAACTGATCTTGATGGTGTATCTTCAAGACCTGAAGGATAGAGGCTACTTTTTATCGAATACTTTACAGTATATTGACATTTATTTATTCATCATCTTGGATGTTGATGACTTATTTCAATGTCCACAAGTATACCTAGTTTAAATTGCTAAGCATCACTTAAGTCTTAACAATTACATATCAGACATTGATCTGAATGCTTTGATTATGTAATTTATTCATATATATTTGTGGTATGAACGCGATGTGCCAAGATGTCAATTAATGTGAACATGTGCAGAGTACTGGAATCGATGTGTCGACGACGATAAAAGAGAAAAACAATATAATTACAGTATTAATTATACGATTTTAAAATAAATACAAAAAATAAAATAATTGACTTTCATATTGTTATTATATATTAAAGGTAAGAAAAGATTTTAGTCAAAGATCAAAGATAGCCTGCTCTGTAATACGGCGACGAAAGGAAATATTTTTTTTATTTATATTCTTAGCAAACGGCAGAAAAATCAAAATACTGTATAATGCCGCTCTTTACAACTTCCTCAGGAAAAGACATATAGATTCCATTCGCCGGAAACCTGTATAAAACCACATACCTCAACCAGGCTAACCAGGAACTCAACATGAACTATATAAAAATCTATTAAGCATTTGACCGCATATATGGTAAAACCGCGTTGTCGGCAATACTGGCATAATGGAGTACCTCAAGGTAGTATGCTTGTGCCATATTTGGAAAGCCATGTTGTTTCCTAGCATGGCATCTAGATGACAACAAAAGGAGCATTTGTCCTTAAGATCGAGATTAATTACGAGTTTTTATGGCGCCATATGTTGTACAGTCTTTGTTTTGTGACAGATTATCGCAACTGTTGAGTTAAAAATGTGCCGCTGTCGCCATTAATATTATATTCGCGAGTTTTAATTAAAGCTTTGAGCAATGTTGAAGTAAACAACATGTATATGATTTAAATATCAGTATGTACAAAGGTATTAAAAGGGCCTTATTATAATTAAAATATGGTAGCTTTATAATAAAATAATTATGCCATGTAACGAGTTATTAAACAATATACTTTATTCATAAACATCATCATAACAGAATTCCAATAGACCTTTCAAGGACTCGAAAAGTCGCCTAGACAGTAATATTAATCCCACATTATTTTCGCATGGTACATTTTTGTATGACATTTTATATTAGCAATTTAAAACATCTCTAGATTGGAAAAGCATAAAATTATTAGTGTTACTTAGATTCTAATTTAATTCGATGTGTTATATTTATATGTGATATTAAAACCACAACATGTCCTATGGTAGCAACGGCCGCTGTAAACTTACTTTATACATAACTTATTAGGTATATAATTCTATAGTAGTACACGTGTATCACTTACAATTATCTTATGCAGGACAACATGAGGAAATCTGCAACAAGCAAACACAGTATAATTAAAATAAGTGTAATTAATGCGTGTCACTATACTATCTATTACAGATAAATAATAAATCTATACTATAGTTAAATACTAACAACGATCAATACAAATAAATACAATTGAAGTGTCTGTTACTAATATCAAAATAATAACGTTTTTCAAAGTGGGATAGTTGTTTGTAAGATAGCTCTGCCTAAAATATTTTTTAAGGATTTTGATAAAATTTTAGATGCAGGTAACAAGGCGCGTAACATAGGCTGTTTCAAATCAAATCAAATAATTTATTTCCATGGGCCCAAGGGGCGCTTGGACACGTCAAAACAAACATCAAAATACAAAAAAAATATTAAATTAAAACAAAACTTAACTATTTATAATTGATGTATGTACCTGCACTGTACCTAACACGCAGACGAAACCGCGGGCGAAAGTTTGTTCGTTTGTTTGAAAGAGATAGTGTGAGTAGAATTTGAGGTCGAATTTTGATAATCATTTTTTGGTGTTTGATATTCTAACTCTCAGTAAAGGTTTTTAGATATTTAACATAACGCTAAAATTTACGGGAGCGGAGCAGGTGCGTTTGGTTAAACTTTTAATTTCAAACTCTAAATTTAGGGTCAGGCACTAGCATCACGTAGTAATGTTTGACACAAGACGTAAAACCGCGGGGAGCACGTCCTAGTGACAGACAAACGTCTTATAAAATGATTGACTTGTTATAAAATGTATCTGTGATTATATCATTATTTTCTTGAAATAACTATTTTATAAGTGCTGTCTTAGTCAATCTAAACCGGACCAGACTTAGTTTTATATGGATAACTTTTAATCTAAATATAGATATCTTGTTTCTGATTAAGGTCTGTAAAAATAATAAACTTGTAAGTTTTAAATTGGATTTCTAATAAATATTTCCTTAGAAAGACAGGAATGTTATATGTAATTAGATAATTTATAATGCTGTTGAAATAGTTATTTACTCTATTACATTTTTTTATAATTTTATAACGCCTCGAAGGTCTAGTGGTTAGCGTATACCTACGCCTTTCACCGCGAGGTCTCAGGTTCGATTCCCGGGTTGGGCATAGTGTTATTTGTAATATTACCGTGAAGAAGTTCACAATAGCAGAACGGAGTTGGATTTGTGCCCGGCGGATGACGATAGGCTCACCCCCTATCCCATGAGACCTAAACATAATAGGTGAAATGTGGTTGTTGTACACCTCTGCCACACCCTTTTGGGTAATACAGGCGAGATGTTATGTTATGAAGCAATTTAATAAATACGCCAGTCAGATTACGATGTGGTCAATAGACGATGAAAAATTTCATTAAGTATAGTAGTTTTCAAGTATAGTAGTTTTATAGCTAGTGAACAAAACGGTATGTCTACGACATAATAAGATAGACTAAACTATTTAGTCTTAAAACAATTTAAAAACTGACGCCTCACGAGAGATTTTCCAAGAGATTTTCGTCACTTTAATTCACTATCATAAACCATAAATTCATAAACTAATTCATGAATTTACAGCCCCAATACTATTTTTATATCGTTATAAACACTTCTACTGCCATTGGTATGGTATGGTAGCGGCGGTAACATCAAAGGAGGCGGTGCTTTGAGCCAGTAGCGGTACGGTGGAAAACAAGTAGTGTTAAGTGTACACTGGTAGTAAACGTGGTTGGATTGCTAAGTGTTATGGGCAAAGAATAGTAATTTACAAGGAGGATAGATGTGAGAAAAGTTGAGATCTTCTTTTGCATGGATCACTGACGACTAGAAGTATAATAAAATCTGCCTTATGGTCAGCATTAGGCAGTCACTTTCTACCAGCCCATGGACATCTAGACAATAAGATGTTATGCATCTTGTGCCAGTAGCTTCAGGATCTTATCTAACCACTATTTGGTGGCAGGTTAAGGGTGAAGGTAACTCTTACTTCCTCTAGTTTGTTTACAAGATATCTATCACCTTATTAGCAACAGAATATAGAGAAAATTGTATTAAAACTAGAAGTGAATATTGTTCAGGTACAATCGGACCAATTGTTTTGAGACCCATTTGAAAAAGATTTCGTTAAATTTGTTAACAAAGAAAAATTGCTATAGGTTTGCTTGATATTGACATGTTTTTTTGTGATGTCTTGGAAATCATTGTTATAGCGATGGTAATAGAGATATGTTATGCGAATTTAGACTTGTTTTAGAATTAAGGCTCTTACCCGCGATCGAGATTTTGAAGGACCGATAATCAGGCCTGCTATCATTTTCATTATATTTCTAACCGATTTTTTTTAAGGTCGTGTGTAAACACAGTTTTTATCGATCTTTTTTCAACTAGGAGAAATCGGTCACCAATTATCGGTGGTAGGCTAGAGCCCTAACTATGCAAGATTAGTTTTAAGTAGATCATGAATCTCGGTCTAATAGTACATTGTCAATAACACCTAATTGATATGCAACTGGATCAGATTGTAAGCTGGTTGACAAGTGTCGTGTGCATGTGCCGGTGAGATCTGACAAATAGTAGTGGTGGGCGATACAGGTAGTCAGCAGTGAGGACAGTTATAGTTGGTAGGTAGCCATGCTACTCGTGTTTGTCCTATTTATAGTGGTTAGGTTTGTGGTGTAGAGACAGGTATCTATACTTATAATATTAAGATGGTTGAACGCGCTAATCTCAGCACTATAAGTGTCTTGAATCTATTTTCATACCAATTTTTATCAGGATCCGACCAGTAGATTCTGAGATAATTAGGTACAAGCAAACAAACAAAATAATATTTTCTCTTTATTATATTGGTGTAGAAACTGTAGAAGACTAATATACTATAACATCACGCTACGACTGCAAGAGCGGAGCAGTAATGAAATATGTTGCAAAAACGGACGTTCATTATTTTGTTACTAAGTTTTAAGTATCAACCTATACCTTGTCTGCACGTGTGGTGTAGTGGTTTAAGCGGTCGCCTCGCCGCTCTCCACTGCACTGGTGTTGTGGGTTCGATCCCCACATGGGAGAAATCTTTGTGAAATTCGCAATTTTTTTTTCTGAGAGGGTGTGCTTGTGTGAGTGAATGTGTGTATTTGGCCTTGTCATTGGGACCATTGGATAGTGTAATTGCTTCTGGCGTTCTATCTAATGTAAAAAATCCAAATTTATCTTTATCTTTTATCTTTATTTATTACTCTGTATGTTTGTTACAAATTTGATGTGCAAATAAAATTTTATCTATCTATTTATTTAAACGTGACGCATAGCGAAAAAAGTCGCAGGCAAAACAGCTTGCAGTTAAATATACAAGGAAGTTTCACGGATTTTATTAGTATGTTATCTACAAGTTTACTATAACATTTTATATCCATATCTTTCAGTGATTTACAAGCTTTATCCTGCATATAATTTGCGATTATTAGTTCTCAATTACTATATCGTAGAAAAAGTGATGCGTTGACATTTACATACTCACGATACGATTTATTTACAGACATTTATTTCAATCACTATTTGTTTATTAATTAAAAAACTATTTGTTTATAAATAGGAATGAACGCGGCAGTTAATGGCTGATTATTTATAGATTTTTGTGATGATGATGACAAACATTGTATGCGTACAAATACTATAATTAAAAACTTTTTTTTTTGCGCAAGTTGTGTAGAGCGCGAAGCGGGCAAAACGACCTAGTTGCTCAAATTGTTTGTGCAAATAGGATGCGGCGTGTAGCCGGACCATAATGCCTAGAGTATCGTTGTGTGGCTTTTATGCCGTCCTTTGGTATAAAATATTGTCGGTTATGACTAAGACGATATTAAATAAAACTGCGACTCAACATGTTTTATTTAAAATATTTATTTTATTTTAAAAATCTTTGTGATTCGCAAAGATTTGTTTTGACTTTGTGTGTATAAAATGTATGTTTGTAAACACCCTCGCGACACAGGAGTTAGGGGCCGTTCAAGTATTACGTAAGCACTATGGGGGGGTGGGGGGGGCGTTGTTTTGCTTATTTTGGATGACATGGGGGGTAGGGGAGTCTAGATGATGATTACGTCATCGGTAGTTATTTACTTACTTTTTTACACGAATGGCAACCCTCACATTGTCTATGCTTGAAAACGAAACGCATTTTTGGGGATTCCCGCACGCATACGTTTAGGCACTCGCTTTAGAACCGATTCGGGGAATTACCGCGCGCTGTTCACTTGTCTAAATTTCTTCTCGTCAGTGTATTGTTTTGTTTGGATACTATAGCGAGTAGACGTACGTGTTGTAAGCATAGCAAAGCAACTTAACATTTGTGTTACCGTTATAATTATAATATATAAAAATACATTTTTACCTGAAAAATGTTTACGTAAGCATGGGGGGAGGGGGTAAAAGCTTTGCTTACTTTTGCTGACAAGGGGGATGGGGGGTAAATAATTGTAATAAATCTGCTTACGTAATATTTGAACGGCCCCTTATTACTAGTGCAGGCGTCGTTTTTTAAAAAAAAAACAAGCTTTGGGTGGTTACATTTATTCGTCACGATAAATCGTCAAGCATAAAAGCACATATCTTAAGTAAACATTCCTCATTTCAAAGCTTGAATGACAGTAGTTTCTATGATTTCTTCCAACTTAAATGGTAATGTTAAATAACATAGAGCTTCTATAATTAAAGGGTAGGCAGGTGGCGGATGTCGGTGTTTTAAAAGAAATGCCCGCTAATAAATCAATCAAGTACAAGTAGTAGGTATTAAGTTGATCTGACAGGCTTGCTAAATATGGCATCTTCTGGGCATGGAAATTATTACTTTTATGACATACTTAGATCATTCCGATAGTTAAGAGATGAGAAAGTGTTAATTTCATGAACTAAGTCTTTTTCCTGGTTCACTAGATCAACGATTAACAGGCTATGTTTTATTTTTAATTATCTTTCTATTTGTTTAAAATTATTACTACAGAACAAAATAATTATAAAATATATCGACGCCCCCACCGAATACTATGGTAAAGTCACTTTACTGTAAAAAAATGTTATTGCATATTTGAATACTACAGACTTAGTTACATCTTATAGATTTTTTTCATAATTTTTTCGTTGTGTTTAGCAAAGTTATTAAGAAAAAATGTTTTATTCGGCGGAAGGCACACACAATTTATGTACACGAATAAACATATAATACCTCATTACCAATTACCGACTACCTCTATTATCCGGTAATATGCGATAACAATAATATTCTAGTAAATATACTACGAAATGAATTCGGCAACAGCGTTTTACCATTTTATTCGTGGGTAATTTTAATTTGATATATTTTGTAAAACGGCACACAATATTTAAATTTCAGTTTTTAATATCGTAGGCGTTCTTTAAAAGAAAGTTATCAGAAACATTTACATTATAAAGAAAGGGTACGTGAAATAAAAAATACAAAATAATAAAATTTCGATATTAGTAATTCTACTGTTGCTACATTTGTCTTTTTTTATGGTGAATAAGCACTTGTTTGACCACGATCTCACCTGATGGTAAGTGATGATGAGGAGCACGCTAACCTATGAGATATCTATTAACTCTTGCTTCAAAGAGATCCAAGTTGTCAGTCATCCACAGACTCAGGCAAGGCATTAAATTCCTTGGCAGTTCGCATAAGAATTGTAGAGGCGAAAGACTTTGTGCGTATTAGTGGAAGGATGTGGAGCGATGCTTCAGTGCCGTTTATCTTGTAGTCCGATGGTGAAACGGGGATGGAGGGATAAGGTTGTGTAGTTTCTCGGCACACTCTCTGAAATGTATCCTATAAAAAACTGATAGGCTGGCAACCTAGCGACGGTGCTCCAGAATTTGTAGTCGAGTATCCGTCAGATCGATATCGCAAATGATTCTCTTGACACTCCTCTCGACTGACTCGAGCGCCTCAAGCTGGTATTTGGCTGAACCATCTTACAGATGAGAACTGTACTCTACACACGACCGGACCTACGCTTGATAGAGGTCAAGCAACTGCCCCGGTGTAAAATACTGTCTCACCTTCTTGAAGATGCCCAGCTTTTTGGCGGCTAGTCGAGCTTCCGACTCAATGTGGGAGCTGAAATTAAGTTTCAAAGTTAACGAGATACCGAGGAGCTCAAGACGATCGGTTATTGGAAGGGATACATTTCAGAAAGTAGGAGTCAGGATGAATGGAACTCCTGAGTCTTACTAGCATTGAACGTTAATAAGTTGGCTATACCCCAAATAAAGACTCCCTTAGAGACACGTTCATATGTTTGACCATTGCCTCTCTGAGCGACTGTATAATTTGTACACCATTAGCTCGTGAGTTGGGTATATAGCTTGCAACAACCGCTGTGTCAAACGTACCTGGCATCAGTAGGTAGTTTATGTGAAGCGTTGCGAAGGACAAGCGTTGCTGAGAGCACGAACCCCCGAGGGACTCCGGCATTGATTGCCATTTGATTGGACGAGCTGCCATTAACGACAGCCTGAATCGATCAGTCCCTCAAGAAGTCTGATACCCAATCATAGAGACTAGTGGGTAGACCGAAGGACAGTAGCTAACTAAGAAGGGCTTGTCTGACGTATGCATATGTCCGATATAGAAGCCACGCAAACTAGTGGACGAGCCAGTAATATCTAGCCGCGAAGATTCTGCGAATATAGAAGCGAATAAGTTTGCTTTCTCCTCAGCAGTGTGGGCAAGTGACCCATTAAGATTCAGCAGTGGAGGTAGTGAGGTGCGGCAGAAGTTCCATGCAACTGATTTTGCTAGGGACCAAAACTCTTTACTCCCTGTTGGGTGTGTAGCGAGTTTGTACCCAATGCGGCGAATATGGTCAAATCGAGCCTTTCGTAGAGCGTTTTTGCTGGATTTGGTTGCCCTGTTATAGGCTTTCTTATCCGGTATGTCGCTAGCTTTACGGTTTCGAGCATCAGGAAAGCCTCGTGTTTCCGTGCTTCAGCACGCCCACGCTCAGCTCCAAACCAAAGCTGTGCTTTGCTAGATGTGCTTACATCGGAAAAAGGACTAAAATATTCCATACCTTGGCGCAGCACATCTGTTATAGCGTCCGCGCATGCTAAAGGATCACCCAAAGAAAAGCAAATGGGCAACCACGAATTGGATGCAAAGAATGAGCGCATCCCATCCCAGTCTGCTGACTTATATCGCCATAACCACCTTGTGCTTTTCGGGCTAAGGTTGGGTGGAAAACATACCGACACAGACTTCACTAGACAGTTGTCAGAGCTGCCTAAAGGTGACACACAACACTGACACTGCATAGTGATCCGGGTCGGTAGTCAGCAGAAGGTCCAGGCAATTGGCTATTTGACCGTCAACATCTGGAACCCTTAGACCAGCTGAGTGAGATTAAAAAGCAAAGCGAGTTTGCGCATCTCTCTCCCAGCACGGTTAGTGTGCTGGTACGGGAACAGTTACTCCTGGTGGTGGGCATTATAGTTCCCCAGTAACACTAGTTAACGACTAAAATGTGTTTTTATTGTATAATATTATTTTATTATATAATATAATATTATCTTATTATATATTATAATATATTTATTATAAATAAAACCCTACCTCTCCCAACGTTAAACTTTAATTAAAGTTATTCCTAATCATCTTATAATTATTATCAATATATTTACGTTCATACGATAACATTTTAATGTAACAATTTATGTTTCTTACTTTCTTAAATGTGAATAATATTATTAAGAGATTATACATTCGATATGTGACATTAAAATATGTGAAAGGTTACACGAACAAAATGGTATCATGATGGTGCGATTACTATCCGTTAGTAAAGTATCAGCGAATATTAGTGTATACTTCTATTGCGATATCATCGATAAGAAAAATAATCACACGAATAAAATGGTAAAAGCGTTTTATGGTAAACTGCACGCAGGGACACTATCGGCAATGTACATTTTTGTAAATAACTCTTTAAAGTGTAATATATTTAAATGTTTAAATAACTGGCTAGATAATAAAAAAAAATAACCTTTCATTTGATATATAACACAATATCATTGTTTTTTTAATACGCGAAGTATTGAGAAAATAACGTTTTTTATTTTTCCTGTAAAGTTAGCGGTTTCGGGTTTTCCATTTTATTCGGTGGGGGCGTCGATATTAAGGAAATTAAAAAAGGCTTGAAGGTATCTTTTGTTTCTGACATGTTTGACATAACATGACATCACGCCTATATTACCCAGAAGGGAGTTGCCGAGATTTACATTACCCACATTTCACTCGGGAATCGAACCCGAGACCTCGCGGTAAGAGACGCATGCGCTAACCACTAGACCAACGAGGCATTCCGACACGTGTTGTGTTAATGATTTAAGTGACAATTTTGCCATTGAAGTAACAGGTCCTTAACAATTTTTCAAAACGACTCATGTAGAATAACGGTTAGCCAGTCCAGTAACACAAAAAAGAACCATTAGCTGTTACATTTCCTAAACAATGTAGTACATAATAATAGTACATGATCTACACACGGCTACCGATTAACCTATACATGTTCAGTATAAGCTGGTCTCGCATTGCCCGCGGAACCTCAATACTCAATACATTTATTGCATTCCACAATGTTTTACAGGTCTTTACAATATAATAAATACAGATCATCATGGACCCTGTCGGGCAAAGCAACTTAGGAGAGAGGACGGCAGAGTTTCATTAAGACTATAATTGGAACTTATTATTATTAATGATAAAATATATATTTTGTATTTTTTTTTTAATTGGATATAATCCCACCCACACGCCCACCACTGTGACTCCTGTGACGCCAGGATCTACAGCGGTAACCAACTGAAAGGCACCGTGCATGACACACGGGCAATCCCAGGGAGAGTTAAAATTGTCCGCAACGAATTTAATCAGAAGTATATAGTTGGAGTTGAAAAGTATGTATCTTTACTTATACATTACTATATTTTGTATGTATGTAATACTTTTATATAAGGGTCTTATCATTTAGGTATTCATCAATGCTATAATAAGCCTTTGTGCACTAGTATTACCTTTAGTTGTTTAACTAATATGTGTGTTTTTCTTCATTTTTAGGGAACCCTTATAGTTTCGCCATGTCCGTCCGTCTGTCCACGGCATAGCGAAGAAACCGTTGGTGCTAGAAAACTGAAATTTTGCATAAACATGTATGTTAACTAAACAAAGAAAGTCGTAGAGTAAAATTTGGAAAAAATTTTCAGGTAGCTCCCCTACATGTAAAGTAGGGATGTTTTTTTTTTTGTCGCCTACCCCATAGTGTGGGGTATTGTTAGATAGGACTTTTAAAAACGTTTAGGGGTTGCTAAGACAGTTTTTTGATTTAGGGATCCGGTTGCGAGATAATTAACTTTAAAGAGCAAATTTTTGTTCGAGTAGGGCGTCCCCCCCCCCTCTAAAAGCTAAACTACTGGATCCTAAAATCTGAAAAAATTGTGTCGGTAGTACATGTAAAACTTTAAAGGAAAACTATAGCGGATAAGTTCACTTCATTAGTTCAAGAGGAGTAGGGGTCCGAAATGTCAGATGCAGTTACTCAGAATATTTCGTTCAAAATTCTTGAAACATAAATAAACATACATAATACATATATAAAATCACGCCTTTATCCCACGGGGGTAGGCAGAGACGATGGAACGCCATGTGCTTCGCTCCTTACATACTTCTTTCGCTTCCTTAACATTCATACATCTCGTCATACGTGCTAGCTGGTTTCGTGTACTACAAACATTTCCTATCTGAAGGACGCTATTTATCTGGTTACTTTAACTTAATTAGTTCTAGAGTAATTGGGGTCCAAAGTGTAAAATGCAGTTACTTAGAATAATTCGTGCAAATTACAAAAACCTTTGAAAGTAATGACTTGTATGAAGATGTTACTTGTTTAATACAGATAGTAAATCCCTTTTAAGTCGAAATATGTGGTTACGACTAGCTACGGAAGCCTACTGCGCGTGGCCCGACACGCACTTGGCCGGTTTTAAGATTTCCCGGTAGCTTGTTGTATAATTTAGCGGTCATAACTAATGTACTGGATGAGTGCATGTTTAATCGTGAAGTCGGTAGGTTTAATCGAATGTTGTGTCTATAAGAATATTTCGTTTGTTTGTCTTTACCTGCAACGTGAGTCCATCTTATACTGGGAATGTACAGGTTGATGTGTGGCCGTCTGTGCTGATGTACACATCGTTAGTCCATACGTTACTGATTGTCTCTCTGACCCTGAGTCGAGGCTTTGACATACTTAGAACATGTGTTACTTGCTTGAGAGCATACGTGTAGTGTAGGAGCTGGAGGGATGAATTTCTTCGGTCATCATTATTTCGATTGCCGATTAAATGGTGCTAATTTGTGTTAATGGTATTATTCGCACTTTAGCATGTACATTGGGCGTAAGTTAAATGGTTTTCCAATAAAAGAGTTATCCCAAAATCATGCCATAATCAAATGCAAATTAACGTTATACCCATACATTCATTCACAAAGCATACTTTCATTTTGTAATCCACAAATTTAACATTGGTAAAACATTCTACAATACAGTATTCTCATTTGATACATAGGCGTATCCCTTTAGCACATCTATTTCCAACTAAACCAATTGAATTTAATTCAATTCAATCAAATTCCGTTTTACGAACGAAAGTTATAAAGTCGCACGAACAATATTGATAAGGGAAAATTAACGTTAGTTAGCTCTTAGCCTACAAGAGACGCATAATTCGTGATTAATGGTACTCTAGTCTTGTTTTGGTTGAGTTTTGTGTGTCAAACGATGGGCCAAGTTGAGTCATACCATGGTTTGATACACGGGATTTAAAATTAGGTCTATTTTTTACTCGGTTCTTGAGATGGAATATATAACTATCTTACTTCCAAATAGCCCCGATTTCACCGCCTAAGTTTAACGCCGAGTTACGGTTTATGTGATTACGAGAGAAAAAGGTCGATCGCTAAGATAGAGCGTTAATAGCAAGTTAGTTTTCGTGACAAACTCGGCCCTCACAAACATTCATTTTGGTCTTTTAAGTATGGATAAGTTAATAATAATAGATTAAGACTGAAGTTAAAATTACAACCAAACTACGTTTAATAAGATTTGAGACTAAGCATGTAAGCATGGTAATTTTCTTACGAAATATTAGATATCACGGGATATTATTTACCATGTATTTGGATTTCAAACTACATTTGTATGGAGTTCGCTCTATCCTCCGAGCCACAACTATTTCCTTTCTTAACCGTTGTTTACGTAGTAGGTAAAATTGGTGCTTAGTCTCCCAGTGTATACTTGCATAGTTAATAATTTAAAATTAAATGTATTTGCTTATCACATTAACCGGGAAATGCAAACTTTTATAATACACAGTGTAAATATTCGTGTTAACTAAATAAAGGTGGTAATCCATCAGAGTGGCGACTGGTGAGGAATTCCTCCGATTATAATAAAATAATTGTTTCTGCATCTTATGAGTGGCGAGTATTTAAGTCTTATAATATCAATAAACTACAACGTACAACTTTCCTAAGGTATTTATAGTGCTGTGCAGCCTAAATCTCTTCTCTATCTTAAATATTTATTTTGCAAGTAAATATATAACTGCATATTTTGTAAATATTTTAAGCGTCTCACTGTTGCCATTATCAATATCGAGCAAAAACGAGCAAAAAGAGTCCCGTTGTATTGGAGCCCCCTGTAATATTTATTATATTCGGAATTTGATGTTATAGCGGCAACAGTTATAAATCATCTGTGAAACTGTCTAGATACCACGGTTTATGGTCTGGTGACAGACGGACAGCTGCGTAGTCTTCGTAATAGGGTTCCGTTTTTAGGGAATCCTAAAAGTTACTGGTAACTTAAAGACGTGTTCACTGATTAAAAACTTTTGATACTTGCACCAGGTAGATTGGTAATATAAACAGTTTTTAATCTCATTTAAACTATTTCAACTAGACATCTTAATACTATAACCTAAGACACATACAACCGACAACCAACCAACACATGTTGGACCGCACAGGACAGTCGGCACCCAACCTAAAACATCCTTGCAACTATTTGTCAACTAAAAATATGATCAAGGAAATAGTATCTACTCTCGTTATCACAATTAGGAACATTTAGAGTAACGCGGAACGATGTCTGCTGACCTTCTGCGGTAGCGCCGTGAAGGTTGCAGTAATTTTGCATATCGTGACCAACAGACGAGCTGACATTGTCTTTTAGACCAATTTTGTAGGGTAACTGCTGTTATAAATAGTTTGGAATGTTTACACTGCATCTTTATTTACGGAGTTCAAATATTTATACTTAAAAGAAGAATTTTAGGTTGCTCCAGATTCATCATCATCATCATAAAAGCGGCCGTGGCGCAATGGATAAGGCATCAGCCTTACGATCGAAAGGTCGTGGGTTCTAGCCAATACACCACGGACGTGAACTTCCTAACACAAGCGCTGGAAGCGTTAACGAGAATACTAGTAATTTGTAGCATTAAAATAAGTAAAGTACTAGATTATAGTAAGCTTTTAACTAAAATCATCATCGACTCTAGTACGACTACTAAATATTGTAAAGCAAATATTATTAAATATTAACTATATAATATAATACTATACCACCAAACTTTTCTTAGTTAGACTTAGTTCGCATCTCAGACTTTTGGATCTTTGTAGACTACTTTCTCAACAAACGGTCTAGGTACGGTGGAGCACACTTACTTATGAGATACCAATTTACTCTTGCTTTGTAGACACCCAAATTGTACTCATGTGGCAACACAGAATTGAGCAGAGAGTTCTATTATTTGGCAGTAGGAATGTTAAAGCAAAACGCTTCGTGCGTATTTGCGGAATATCTACCATGAAGCAATGCCGGAGTGCCGTTTGTATTGTTGTCTAATTACATAAGTATATTACAATGTATAGTTTACTATTTTCGGTGTGTCCCATGTCTCCGAACTTTGTAGGCACAGGTGTTACCGCCTCGTGCTTCAGAACGTGTTAATTATACATATTGTTGTTAATACATTTATTAAATATATGCAACTACAGTTAATTATGCAACGACTTTTTACCCTCTGTCCTACGTACGCGACGCGATCAGTAAACATGACTTTATTTATAACAAGAAATAAAACAAAAATATGTCTTGCCTATCTTGTTGATTTACGCGGTAAAAAATGAGAATTTTATACCGAGTCTACACAGCACTGCAAGCCTTAAATCGCTAATACAACACTGTCTATTTACTACTATTTAGTTTTCAATCTCTATTGCACTCCATAATATAAGAAACACTCCTTAAGAGCACGGTCAAAATTATTAACCACTTTTTCTTTTTCTAACAACTGACATAGACAGTCGATCATGATTAAGAAACAATTATAATTACAAACTGACGCTACGGTGACGACCTTGTTACAATTAATTAAATAAACAACCGGCTAAATCTTACATTAAATAATTATGAGGTGCCTGACTAGTTTTGAATCAATGTGAGGTTCTTAATGGTGCGCTTGCGCATACCTTGCCGCGCGTCCTTCTAACTGGTGATATAATTCAATTAACTAAATAGTTAATGTCAAACAAATTGCAAAATATTATTGTAATATCTATTTTCCTATTCTTACCACAAGATTAAACAAAAACACATACTTCAATTACAAAAATTGCACTAAAGTACAAAAGTAATATTCAACGTGTCGTCTCATCTATGTATAACTTGATTTCTCTAGGATCCCATCATCAGATCATGACTTAATGAAAATGGGACCACATGACAAGTATACTCTTCAAGACAAAAAAAATATTTATTATACAATCATAAAAAAACAATCGAATTGAGAACCTCCTCCTTTTTATCAAGTCGGTTAAAAAAGGTAAAGATCTCAAGCAGAGACGAGAGAAGATATGAAAATAATGAAACCAAATTGTTTATTTAACCGCAACTGATTAAGTCTACGCTTTGGTGTTAATTACAGTAAATAGGTGGGCTTTACAGTAAAAGGTAGCCGGTTAAAAATCACTAAAAATGGGTGATATCTTATTATCAGTTTACTTTATTACGCACAAATTCCATGCTTTCTAATTGCACCATATAAACTCCATGGCATTCCTTAATATTATGTCACAAGTATGGGCCAGTATGGGGTCGTTGACTTCGTTATCAGCTTATCAATTCGGTGGTTAGGAGATAACGATTAAAAGAACTACGGTTTTAACTAAGTGACAGCTAAAGTTAAAACCGAAGATAAGAGATAGTTTAGAATGGGGTATGAAGGTAGGGTTCTCGTTTACAAATTGTTCTGCGGTGAAGCCGAGACACGCCTATAATAATAATAGCCCTGTATCTAACATGTCCCACTGCTGGGCGCGGGCCTCTTCTTATGATGAGAAGGGTTAGGCCATAGTATACCACGCTGGCCAAGTGCGGATTGGTCGACTTCACACACCCTCGAGCCCTCGAGAACTTTTTATGCACTCTCAGGCCTGCAGGTTTCCTCACGATGTTTTCCTTCACCGTTAGCAAGCGACAATTTGTATGATAAATACACTCATATCTCCGAAAAGCGATCTGAATGATTTATTGACAGAGGTGTGTGCCGTGGGTTCGAACCCGAGACCTTTAACCTCGCAGTCTTACTTACAATATAAATAATTAATTTTAATATCTCAAACAACATTAAGCCCACACTTAACCTATTATATTTGAATCTATGAAATAAGTGGCTAACCAGATATATAATCCAGACTATACGCTTCTACCGATAATAACGCATTGACCCGACTCCAGAATCAAATCTAAGATCCCACGATTCGCAACCGCAAAGCTGCTATATTACCGAAAACGTAAACAAATATAACTTTCTAAATTACTTACATTGCCTAAATACTTCGTATCGCTAAATCAACTTTATGCTAATTTGTCCTAATACTCCGGCCGGGCTGGCCCCTTTGGAATAAAACTTTAGTGTACCAGTAGGTCGTTTTCTCTGCGTAGGCGCCGGTCATGGCTGTCGTTTTAGGCGATTTTTTGGGGTTTTGATACTTTGGAATGCTTCTGGGCTTACAAGATCGCCAGTTTGACCTGTTCGTTTTATGTTGGAGTTATTTTAGAGAAATTATGTAGCATACGACCTTGCAGTCCACGTCTTGATGGTAAGTTCAAAATCAATGATTGTTAATGCGTTTCTCGATTACAAAGTACGAACAGTATACTGCCAATGTATAGGTTGATCGGTAGCCGGTAGTAAAACGTTTATTTACCAAAAACATGGTAATCAAAACAATGCCTCGTTGGTTTAATGGTTAGAGGATGCTTTGTGAAAGCCTCTCACCGCTAGGCCTGGGGTTTGATTGCCGGGTCAAGTAAAGAGTTATTTGTGAACTTTCTTTCAGAAATTGTGCACGGTGGATGGCAATAGGCTCACCCCCTGTCCCATGGGACCTAAACACGACAGGTGAGATGTGAGTGTTGTATATCTCTGCCACACCCTTCTGGGTATAATAATATAGGCGTGATGTTATGTTATGTTAACAAAAATATGGTACTATTAAATTAGAGGACAACACATGTTTCAACATATGCGTTGTTCTGCATACCGATGTATGCAGATCGACGCATATGTCGTCAAAAATTAAAACTAAATTAAATCAACTTGATTTTTTTTACGATTATTCTATATAGGCTATATTTTATCAAGGTAGTCACTACGCAAGCGGCGCGCGGGATCTAGTATTTGATACAACGGAAAGCAGTAACTGATTGTCATTACTTTCCTTACCTTATAACATTTACTATCCTGCTTACCCCACATACAATAAGTAATCACGGTAACAAGGCTTTATTATTAAGCTTCCTGTTGCCACTTGCCACACATGTTACTCAACAAAACAAATATTACTGTTGGCTGTGTCAACTTTGCCCGCGCAATCAGTAATAAGCACTTTGTTTAGTACTCTACTTGAATAAAGATTACAATGTTGTGGCTTTTCAATTAGATTTTTTTCATATACAGTACATTATAACAAAAGGTTTACGGGTTTACGGCCAGTTTCTAAAATATAACCTGACCGAATATTAGATACACTTGAAAAAAGAACATAGCTGTCACTTTTATTTAAAATGTGTGTTATATGCTTACTATCCTGCCAATAAGGTTAAGAGTTTCCTGTGAAATTCGGTCTAAATCTCACGATATTACACTATATTATTTAACAATAATCCCTTAAAAAAACTTTGAAAGATGCATTTGATCTCATCAATCGTTAACAAATCGTCTTTTCGGCGCTTAGCATGGAGTATACATATTTATATCCTATCTACTCTAGTATGTTAATTAATTAAAATTGCTTAGCAAAGCTATAATTTGCTTATTAAAATATTAAAAGTATGTTATTTAATGTTGATCATTATAGGCAAACAGATACCTGAAGGGGCTAGCGTAATAGTGCGAAATGTATTTTATTCGCGTTTTTTTCATATTTTTGTGTGGCGAAACATGACAAAAACGCGTCAAAATCTATCTCACGTTCGTTGTGCTAGCCCGGCTGATCTAGTCAATAGGGATGTTGACTGATATTGCAATAGTTATAATTATGAACACCTTACCAAAATATAGCTAAACAGAAACCAAATGCAAGAATCTTTTGTTCCATACTTTAAGTTAAACTCATTTTAAGATCATTCAAAGCTTCATAGGCAAGTCCATTTTTAAAGTACGAAATGATCTAATAAATACTTTTTCATTGAATATCCCACACAATTTCGAGCAACTTTCGTAATATAACTATTTTCATAAACGCAATATTTCATATAGCTATCAAACAAAATTCATAACTTCGTTTGGGCGAGTCTATTAATAATGTGATTTTAAACTTGTATTATCTCAGGCAGTTAATCTGATATTAAAGTAATTCTTCAATGATGTTTTTTTATATATATCGAGAGGTATTTCTAGCCACTTTCGGCCAAAATAACTTGTGAAGAGATAAAAGCAACTCACCCTTTTCCCATCCAACTGATTACGTTATAGCCATGACAAAAAGTGAAACATATTTACTTATGTATGTATGTATGTATGTTATTGCGTTTGTCTGTCTGTCTATGGACTCGTAATTGTGTGCAAATATCGTTTGTTTTATGTATTATCGCGTGGGTGACTGAGGGTCGAATATCCATATTAAAATCAATTATGTACGTATGTATGATCGTTCTTGACACCTAAATTCCTAAGCCGAAACCCGCCATGCTTTGAAACACTAGTTTAGAGGCCGTGAAAATATATAAATTTTTAATATTAGATACCGTAGTGTAGGCGGCTGTCTCGGGTTCGATTCCCGGGTCGGGCAGTGTTATTGGGATTAAACCGTCAGGAAATTCTCAATAGCAACTCTGAGTTGGAATTGTGTGCGTTGGATGGCTATAGGCTCAACCTAATCACATGGGTCCTAAACAACAGGTGAAATATGGGTGTTGTACATGTCTGCCATACCCTTCTGGGTTATATAAACGTGATATTTATGTTTGCTCGACATATAAATAACTTTCCCAAAAGACATAATATTCTAGTCTTCTGATATTAGCAATGCAGGTAATGTGCTATACTTAGTCACCACTTATCCTTGAATGTTTTTGCTGAAGAGACACTAATTCTCAAGTACTTTCACTACTTTTATTAACACGCTTATATTAGCTTCACCTGTATGTTTGTTTGTTTGTTTGTTTGTTTGTTTGTTTGTATGTAACCGACTCCTTTGGACTCGATTTTGACCCACTTTAAACGGACAGATTTAATTCAAACTTTCTACACTTGTAAAGAATCAGCGACAATATAATAATTTCATAAATTTATCTCATTATCCTGATTAGGATCGCCAGGATTAAAAAAAAACTAAACTAAAAAGTGAAAAATAAATATAGTTTAAAAAAACTAAAAAAACACGCTTTTAAAGCACATCAAACTAAAAAGTGAAAAATAATTCTTATTATAACCTGAAAATAATAATAAACGAAAAATACTAGTACTATTGTGAAAAAAAGCGTGGGGCGCTCTGTGCCATATTTTTCGTCTATCGAGCGACCCACGCTTTTTTTCACAATAGTACTAGTATTTTTCGTTTATTATTATTTTCAGGTTATAATAAGAATTATTTTTCACTTTTTAGTTTGATGTGCTTTAAAAGCGTGTTTTTTTTAGTTTTTTTAAACTATATTTATTTTTTTAACACGCTTATATTAGCTTCACCTGTATGTATGTATGTATGTAACCGACTCCTTTGGACTCGATTTTGACCCACTTTAAACGGACAGGTTTCATTAAAATTTTGCATACCTGTCAAAAATCAATGACAATGCAATAATTCGATAAAAAAAAAAAAAAAACGCTCTTATAAATAAACCAAACTAAAAAGTAGAAAATAAAAATATAGTTAAAAAAACTAAAAAACACGCTTTTAAAGTACTTCTAACTAAAAACTGAAAAATAATTCTTAATATAAGCTGAAAATGGTAATGAACAAAAAATACTAGTATTATTGTGAAAAGCGTGGGGCGCTCTGTGACATATTTTTCGTCTATCGAGCAACCCACGCTTTTTCACAAAGCGTTTTTCACAAAGCGTGTTTTTTAGTTTTTTTAAACTATATTTTTTCTACCATTGCTATCAATGCACGCGTCTGCGCATGCGCCGATTTGACAACGTTTTCGGCATCAACAAATGGAAGCGTCGATTTTCAATATTTAAAACAATGGATCTATAGTTTATTGTTTGTTTGTCATCAATATAGTTAAGAGACAATGACTCATTTACTTTTAAAACGTAGGTGATTATTTTGAGTGCTCTTTTCTAGTCGTTATAAAGTCGTAAACGAGGTATTTATTATGACTGTCTTTGTTTCGTTTGTCAATGAGATATGGACAGTTACTTCTTGTGTGGTTTTGATATGACGTTAATACAAACTCACTCAGCTGAAATTACTTAAAAGAAAGATAATGATAAAGTAATTACTCTATAGCTAAGCATAAGTTAAGTCGCACACTGAATTTCAAAATCAAAGGTGTTTTTTTTAAATATTACATAGAGCCTACAATAGACTGCCGCGATGTTTCAGTTGTAAGCGTATGCGTCTCTCACCGCCAGGTCTCAGACCTGATTCCCGGGTCAGGCAAAGTGTTATTTGTATACTTTTCGTCAGGAAATTCATAATATCAGCACGCAGTTGGAACTTTGCCTGGTGGATGACGATAGAATCATTCCCTTAACTACATTATGTACCAACATGAGCACCGCCCGCACCGACCGTATTATCTCCAGTGGGTGCATCTTTCACCAATTATTTTCAGTGCCCCGTCCAAAAGGCGAAAGTACATACACAAGTACACATCGTCTCCTCAATCGGTTTGGTATGCGGTCAGCGCCTTTTCCTATAATTGTGATATGATAAGTAAAGATTAGATTATTCTTTAATTTCGTGGGGCACGCTTTCTAGCGCCCATGTAACGAGCTCAGGTCTTCACTAATCAAATTTACATTTACAAAAAAATAAAGCAAATAATGTAATTTTTCTTACCTAGATAATCTAAAACGACCTTTTTTTACCCACTACAAGTAGGTACCAAACAAAATGACCTCTTTTACTGAAAAAATCCTTGAATGAGCTCACAGATAGACTGATAGCCCAACATACAGGCCAATGACGTCACGACTCATATACGGTGTATCGGTGTCCACAATCTGAAGCGATAGAAGGAAGTGCTGCATATTAAGTTACGTGCGGGAAGTGTGCGTCACGCCTTATTCCAGGGCTGCCAATAACACCGGATGTTATGAAACGGGCACGCACAAAAAAGTAGCGTAGCGATTTGAGTGGTGGTTATTTTTGATAACTAAACAAACATCCTAATAGTTTTCTTAACATATTCATACGAATATGATGCATTTTGGTATGGTATGGTATATAGAAGGTTTTTATTAGAAAACTAGAAGCTTAGAATATGTTAAATCTTACTTAATTCAATGTTAACACTATCTTTATCTCGAATTTATCAAGTTTTTTAGAGTGATTAGAGCTAAGGTTCAAGAATAGCTGCAGATGAGTTGATGAGAGATGACCTGACCACGTGCATTTAACGCTTGATTCATATTAAAAAATAAATAAAAATAAAGCTGCTCTCACATGGTTCAACCTTTATATAAATAAAACATACAATATCGCAATTGATTTCCTATTGATTAAATGCGCATAAACGTCGCCACATTATCATTCATCACTGACAAAGGCTTTCAGTATTAGCTCATAATAAAACTATCCATACTTTCACCAACCCTAGGTTACATAAGGGCGTGCGCGCACTCGCGATTTAAAAACGCATTAGAGCGACCATGCGTTTTGTTTAATAGAAATGTGACACGCCCTGCCATTGTGTTGCTTTCTATGCCATTAGTCGGTGAACGACTACTGGAAGTTAGTTTTGTATGTAATTGACTACCCATTGTTTAAAACTAAAAGTAATTAAACTTTGAAAGATTACCATTTTGTTTTCTATTGAATTTTTGGCCTCTTTCTATGAGTAAACAGGCATTTTGAAATACAGAATATTTGATAGTATTGTTCTCAGAATGCAACCATTCTGTATTCATGCGACCCTAGATTCAGACATACATAAACCTATTCAATTAATTTAAGACCAACTTGTATATTATCCTCGAAGAATCAAGCGATTCAATTTCAGTTACTATCGAATCAATTTTTGGATTGTCGAATTATCCAAATCTGACCAGAGTAGTACCAGCTGGTCTAAACACTATTTCGTGAACTTGAAATTTTCTTTAAGTACAAGGATAAACTTTAAAATAATTCCCGATTTCCTTATAACACGTCAGTGTATTTGAAAACAAACGTCACATTTACAATTTTCCTGTCCCAATTCACATGTCAATTCCAATAAGAGCAGTAATTATTTTGTTTGTATACAATTATTAATAGTAGTTATAGGTCAATGTCGTGACATTGGCTTTAACCAGAAATGTAAACGGTAAACTGGATGCTAATTGTTTGACTTAACATGATAATAATAGTTGTGGGTAATTAACAGGTTTCTGTTGTAATTTTGGCTGCCTCAGGGCACATTCATACCACATCCGATTCTTATCCGTCAAAAAATCAACACGAGTTCCGTCTGTCTGAATCTCAAGTCGATTGTTTTGACGGATAAGAATCGGATGTAGTGCGAGTGCGCCCTTAGGCTAGTACCGATCACGAACTGTTTATCTCAATGATAAAATATAAGAATGATGTTGACAGCTTAATAAAGTTGTTTTTTGCTTCCGAAACTATTGTCTGCATGAATTTATTATATCAGGCAGTGTGGCAAATAAAAAGTTATCATAGCATTTTATCTTTAACAAGACGTTTTCTCCTCCTGCTCTAAAAAGCACACGCTTACATTCTTCTTCTTCTTCCAGTGCCATCTCCTAACGGAGGTCGGCGATCATTAAGGCTATTTTTACTTTAGAGACGGCTGCTCTGAATAGTGATTTTGTGCTGAGGCCGAACCAATCTCTAAGGTTTTTGAGCCAGGATGTGCGTCGTCGTCCGGGTGGTCTGCGGCCTTGAATCTTCCCCTGAATTATGAGTTGCAGCAGGTTGTATTTGTCACAGCAGGTTGTACGCTTACATTACCCTGTTTTAACATTGCGCAATCTAATAGAATTGCTAGATATTGCTTTAGGCACTTAGAAATTGGCCCTGCGTCCTGGACACTTACTCTATCTAAAAAGGCCATGACACTATGCGATATTCGGGAACCCTTACTTATTAAATGTGGTGTAATAGCCGCTTATAGGCAGCATGATAGCCGAGTGGGAGACCGTAGGACAGTAAAGTCACAGGTTCGAGCCACACGGCAAACAACTCTGTCAAAAAATCGTTAAGATTCGTCTTTTCGAAGATATGTATTGTGTGTATTTATCATATGAATTACCGCTCGCGAACGGAGACGGAAAACATTGTGAGGAAACCTGCATCCCTGAGAGTGCCTAAAAAATGTTTGAGGGTGTGTGAAGTCTACCAATCCGCACTTGACCAGCGTGGTAAACTTTGGCCTAACAGTGCCTAAACGCAGTTGTGGGACATGTATAGTATTTACAGGCCTTTGGTCTATTTTGTTATAAGCATGTTCTTCCTACATCTAATAAACATTAGGTCCTGTACTTTCGGTTTCAGCTGTCATGCGCGCACGTGAACAGAAGTTCTCTCGTCTCGGGCCGGAGTTCGCAGGTCACAGACAGACAAACAATCACTTTCTCGACTAAACAGTGTAGGTTTATGTCAATAGAAGAAAGTGAAATGAGAAAACACTGTTTTGACTTCGATTCTGACTAAAATCATTCAGCTACTAATATTGGTTGTTTATTTTTCTTTTGAATGGATACGATAAGCTCCAATTAGCAATTTTTTTGGATGCAGCAAATGGACGTGCAGTCCACCTGAGGGGAAATGCAATAGACTTTAAAATACTTAAAAAGAGTATTATAAGTATTATAACTAGAGGATTACGAACTGACTTAGTAATAATTATAAAGGTATTTTTTTCAGAAACTAATACAGGCTAATTCAATACTATTTCATAACGATTATAATTATTCGAGGCACTGAGCCTTTAATATTCTTATTCATAATGCAAAATATTTATCAATTTAAACATAAAATATTGCCGGTTGGTAGCGGCAAATGCTTTAAAAGGACGTTCATAACATAACATCACGCCTATATTACTCAGAAGGGTGCGGCAGAGGAGTACAATACAGACATTTCGCCTGTTATGTTAAGGTCCCATGGGACAGAGGGTGAGCCTATCGCCATACACCGGGCGCAATTTCAACTCCGTGTTGCTACTGTACATTTCATGACGGAAAGTTCACAAATAACACTTAATCACACGCATAGGCTAACCACAAACCATCAGCAGTTAATATATTATGATCTTGTACCACAATAAATAAATAAATAAATATGATGAATAAACTAATAATAGTAGATAATGATTAAACAGAAATGTTATTATTGTGTAGTACGTGTAAAAACTCATGCTTAGTAATAATTCTAAGGACTGTCGATACAAATTCCATGTAATTTGCTTGTTTTTGCTAAAGAGCTACGTCCTAGCTACGTGATGGCTTACGTGATGTGCAACAGGAACATAACATAGCATCACGCCTATATTACCCAGAGGGGTGTAGCAGAGGTGTACAAAGCCCACATTTCACCAGTTATGTTCAGTCCTATGGGATAGGGGCCTACCGCTATCCGCCTGGCATAATTTCAACTCCGTGCTGCTGACCCGTGAATCGAACCAAAGACATAGCGGTGAGAGGCGCATACCACTAGAGCATCAAGGCAATGAATATATTGAATGTATTTCCAACTGTAAAATATCAATATGACTTATCTAATACGTGGATTGCCGTCATCGTCAGTTAAGCCCTAGCACGTTCTAGCAAGTAATGAACTGGGCTGAATTATTGAAAGGCTTTTGGTAAAATATGGTACATATTTGAATAGCTTACCACGATGATTATACGATGGATAAACTATCTGAGTATCTGTACCTGATAGCTAACGTCTCAGAAGTTATTCACAAATATGAGCGAACTCTAAAAAAGCACGTTATATTTACTAGTACGCTGGAACATCTCCTTTTATAACACATTACAATATTTACAAAACACAGATTAGTAACGCATAGCAATGTTTGTTTAAGACTTCGGGCGATCCGTGAGTCAGTTGCAAAACTTTCCTGTATGGGAGACCATTCATAATAACATGACATATTTGGAAACACGTATTGTATACATAAACAAGTAAGTAACTTAACATTCTTAGCCTTTAGCATATGTATACCTAGAAGTATTTTCTACCTATTTAAGAATAAAGTGCCTCTACCCGCGGTCTGTTATTAGACATAGGTTATGACATGACATAGAGCCATCTCATATGTCAGCCTTCTTCCAAGAGCAGCGGTGTCGCAAAACCGCTCTAGGTGCTCCGCCAGAAGTAGCGACCTCCAGTAGCCAGTTTGTGGCCTACCAAGCCCCTGCCAACATTTAGTGCTCCGTCTAATATTTTCTTTTAAAAGGGCCATCACTAAAGTTTGGAAACCGTTGTCCAAGAGAACTCAAAAAACCTTCTAAATGATAGAATTGGTAAATATCACACACACACAACGTCATGTAGTCCCAAACTAAGCAGAGCTTGTACTATGGGTACCAGAATAACTGATACTAATACATTTATAATTTTTCTTTTACAGACCAAGACAAACCTACCTGTTCATGCACACAAAGATTTGTCTTGAGCGGGAATCGAAGCCGCGACTTTTGCGTAGCAGGCAGTTTCACTGCCGACTGCGCTATCTGGCTGTCGAGAGTTCCGGTACGTTGAAAGATTCTGTCTCCAATACTAATAGAAATATCTGCATCGATAGTGTACAGTGTCGTCGACCTCGCAGGACTTCGATGTGAATAAAAACCTTGTTAGGAACAGCATGTCGGAAGCCTGCGGGCGGATTTTGACAAATTATGTGACTACTAGACGATAGACATCAACTTGTATGCACGTACCTTGTGCTATGATCGTGATGTATGTAAATCACTACTTATATTATACAAACTACATGAACAGTTAATACATTTATTATTCTATTCGTGCAGTTGTTGTCCTAATACCTTCGTAGTAAGTCATTCGAATCAGCCATTAGGCGTAAGTTACCTACCCGGTTTGCCTACTTTTCATGTTCGACTGACGTTAAAACGTGTTAAAATGCATAATTTTATACCTCACAGTGTCATCAAGTGGTAGGACAATTAACTAATGTATTCTTTTTTTAATTATTCGGTTGATGTATCGTATTTAAAAAAATAAATTATCCCAGGAATGACATTGAAATAATATATACATAAATCTTTTTCTTAATACTACTTTAATCGACATTTCATTAACTAATTTAATCGTCATTATTATATTTAATCCTATTTAATTTCTAAAGCATTTTCATAGTAAATATTTTATTGTCAGTCTTGATTTTATTAAAATGATTGTACCAATAATATATTTTTGCCTTACGGCAGGATCACTTGAGACATGAATATTAAATAAATACATTATAACTTTGTTTTCTGAAAAAATAAATGATCTGCCGGGCGGTGATGACACGATCTCCCGGGCACATTTACACACTCCACTGATATTAAGATTTTCCCAAGGGGGAAATCACAAGTAACACTTTTGATTTCCCGATAGCTAGCTGATTAAAGAGGCAGTCAAAACGTTAATAAAGCAATGCTTTAATTCTTTTACTATCTATCTACGTCATCACGCTCATCACAGACTATCGAAACGTTAGCTCACACTAGGAATTTGACATCTGACATAACGCTACATAACAGCATTCCGATGGAGTAACAGCAATAAACTGAATGAAATTGCAGTTAAAGTGTAATTCATTACATTTAACTGTTTCATAAAGCTTTTGCGTGTTAATCAAAGCGCTTTAAATCGTTAGTTTTAATTACTTTCTAAGAATAAATTATTGTTTTAACACTTACTTGATCAATCTATTTCTTTTAAAATGATTAATAACTTTCACTCATGCTGATTGTATTAAGCAAACACATTCTTTGTTTATAGATAACATTTGGTATATTTACGTGTCAGGTTAGCAGCAAAAAAGGGGTATAGCAAAATTAACATTAAGTAGAATTTCCAAAAAATATATCTTTCCGTTAATTAATGTCGTGTAAGGATTAATTTCGTGCAATTACCGATAAAATTCAACACTAATTCATTCAAAACTTCTCATATAAACTGACAACCCCTGATTCACGTTCTATGGAGTGCTAATTCTATGAAAACCGCATCCAAATCCATGCACTAGTTTTAGCGCGATGCGCGTACGAACTAGAGACAGACAGACAAACAAAAAATTTTAGCCTCTACTGCTGTTATAAAGATCCCTCGTATTTATTTTTCTTAAATAATATATATTCATAAACAGTTATGTTTTTTTATACGTATAGAGAGTATTACCAAAGATTTCACTCATTATATTGAAATCAGATTAGGACCAATACATTATTTCCTAGTTTCTATTCTATCTCTTACATAATTCAAAACGAAAAATATAGTTAGCACATATATGAGCACACTAAAGAGGTAACCCTATTCGGATGAAATCACAAATATCAGTTAAATCCGGCGCCCGCGCACCTTACCGTGAGAATTCACGAGCATCGTCAGATGTTACGCAATGTTTTGTATATTACCTCTATTACAAGTAATTATGTAAACGATTGTTATTTGTTAAAACTATAGTTAATTGTTAATTAACAAACTGGTTGTTAGAGATGCTACATCTATCTGGTTTGCGTGATTTGTGTGGTCGATAACCGCGCAAGGCCGAATCTACGCGAGATGGACTTTACACATACGAGCGTACAAGTTGGACATAAACAACATCACACCTTATGCTACACAGAAGGGTGAGGCAGATATGTTTTACCCACACTTTACCTATTTGTTATAGGAGTTTTTTTTTAGCTACCGGGCATAATTCTAGACTTCGTGCCGTTACTAAAAAAAAACAAAAATTCAACTGACACTATTTTGCCCGACCCAGGGCTCAAACTTGTGACCTCACTTAGTCAAATGGAAAAAAATATGATCAGAAATAAAGCTTACCTGAAGAGTTCGCGGCATGTATCAGTTGACAGGATATTCACAGCTTACTCCAACTGTAACAAAGAAAAAAAATAAATTTATAAAAAGCACGTCGATTATAAAACCTCCTTTTTTTAAGTCAGTTAACTACAATTTCAAGGTTTCAAATGCTCTCTCAACTCAGAATAATTTGTAGTGCGTGTTTAACAGAGTATTAAGACATCATTTGGCTGATGACCGAGGAGAATCATGACATTCGTCATGGCAATTCATGGGAGAGGCCCCTTACTTATGGGATCAACTATCGTATCATAGTACTAGAGTTAGTGCGGTATTCGAATGATTGAGTAAAGAAACAAAACTCGTAAACTTGTTAACAGAAGAGCCTGCAGTCTACTTGATGGTTATTTCATATACATTCACATTAAAAAATAAAAAAAAATATTTATTAGAACACCATCAAATAATAATAAAAATAAAATTAGTGGTAGAATAAAAAAAACAAATAATTATTATAAATTAAAGTTGAAATAAAAAATCGAATTTAGGAATAAAAAAAAATATAGAATAATTTTATTATAATAATTGACATTATAGACTTGCAAATTGCAACTGAGTTCATGTCTTAGACTTGCTATGCTATGTGCCATTACGTAAAGTTAGTTCTTATATGTTTTTGATGTAGTGAACGGGGCCAGTCCACCTGATGGTATCCATATCCCACAATTATGATGCGTCGTTAATTTCAGTGTCTAATCTCAGCACTGAACCGGAATGAGACTATTTTGTGGCAGTTTATCGGTGGTCCTTCTTCCTCTTAGGAATTTAACAAAATAAAATACTACCATCAACGATAAGCCGTATGCAGTTACGTACAAGCCTACCTATAGCACTATGCTTGCACTTATAATACTGATCATAGTAAAGTTAAAAATGTATCATTACTTTTCATATTAAGTCCAAGTGTGACTTTGATTGCAACTCACGATCAAAAACGACATGTCAATCATTAAAACTTTAGAAATCAATAACCATAGACAATGAGGGCCTTGACCTCCCCATCCCATGACCTTGGAACAACAACACTTTCTCAATACCACCCTTAAAAGGTAAAGGTATTCACACACTACAAGGATACCTACCTCCATATACGGACACAAAGCGATACGTATATGAAGCGATGTAGCAATCCATGGATCTTATGGTGAGATGATTTGAAGGTTAGAAATTGTATGAGGTTGGTCAGTTATTATGAGATTCTAATCGCAGGGCAGCGACGGCAAGTTAAAAATAATGAGACTCAGAAGACACACGTGAGCTCAAATGGTAAGCTATCAAACTGAATTTTACTAAGAAGTTTCTGTTTATTGATAATGGACCTTGGTATAAAACGTAGTTTTTTAGACTAACGTAGATGTTCACAAGGACTTATTTTATTGTCTCTTTCTAAGTATAAGTTGACCTTGCTGATTTTGTGTCGTCTTAAAATTTCAAAGAATTTCGAAACTTTAAGAAGTACCACATAATTTATTTCAACAAATGATTTAATGCGATTATTACACAAAGTCACAAAAAGTTGTAAAACAATAATATTCTGGTCTATTAGTTTCGATGTATGACAAAGCTTCAATACAAACAGGGCTCCATTTAAATATGTTTGTATTACCAGTAATATGTGCAGCAATACTAAAACATCAGTGTCCTTTATTCAATAGAATTACCGTAACCGCTAGCCATTCCAGAATACAACTCAAAGCCTTTTCAAAGGGTATTGAGAAGACGCAATATTTCTGTCTATACTTAAAATATTCGCATCACATCGCACCGCATTCAGTGTACTGACAACCTAACAAACTATTGTTAATATTATGTATGCACATAATTTTAAAGACGTTTACAACATAACCAGGTAATAAAGAGCCTTGCAAATGAATCAGTTTAAAACCAGGATATTTAATATTACAGGTCAACTTAAACTGGTTAGGTTCACCAGTATAAAAAGATCTCTAGCATCATTCGTGGAGTGGATAGCCGAGTGTCGGGTTATGTTGGTTAATGTATTCATTATGTAATGATGTCTCCGTGTGTTTACGAAGCTAGTCACGATTATCACGACTAGTTCGTCTTCCCGGCTTCTCATGTCGGTAGTTTTATAAACGAGTTTGTGCATCTGGCGGGGCGCCACTAGTAATAGATACACTGTTATTGCTTTTGTCCACGAAGTAAAGCTAAAGTAGCGAGTTTTAGGTTATGGTTTTCTGTCCTAGCTATCAGTCTAATAAGGAACTGGTTCCAAAAAACTATATTAGTCAAATGAAGCAATAATTAGTCATATAATATTCTTAAAACCGACGTGAGGTGAAGACATTATTATTGAGAATACTCACGTTTTTTTTAGCCGGGATACGGTGACTAGTTTCGAATGTATTACGTTGATTCATCAACTCATTAGTAGATTCATCAATAATATTAATTAGTCAAATAATTGAAAATATTGTGTGATTAAATTAAGCTGCCAGAATTTATATTTTCTTTTGCTTTCAATCTTCCCAACCGAAAATCACAGTACAGTTTCCACAACCGTTCAGGTTTTAAGGCGGTAGTGTATGGTGATGTCTTCTTCAAGCTTTTTCTTATGAAAATCAACCCAGTTCAATAAGTGATAATGCCAACACACGCACGAATCAGTTTGTCTCTTTATAATTTTGACTTGGTTTCTTAGATATTAGCATTTTGTATTACTATATTGTGGTCTGCAATGGAGTGACTGCAGCTGTATTTGTGGTAACACGTGTCATGAATGCACTGTATTGTAAATAATAATAATATGCATCTGTTTTTAGCTTTATTATGTATTCATACACATGGCTGTGTGTCTTAAACTGAGAACAGTAGTTTTACATACTTTATGGTAGAGAACGGAGTGATTCTAATTGTAACGAAACTTGATTAGTTGATATTAATAACACATTTATTAATTATTATTTTAAATTTCCTGTAACGAAATGCTCAGTAGCAGCTATCAGGCTGCTAGTTAGCTAGCTAATAGCAGCACAGTCAGGAATTCTACCCGGTAGGTGCCATACCCGGTGTCAGGCCCAGCAATTAAGGGTCCATGGTAATCTAAAAATGTAATACCAACACCTAACATTATGGTATGGAAAAACGTATTGAGTCGTAAGACTCATCTAGAATCCAATCAGATGTGACCTAAATGACGTTACAGCTAAGGAATTTTATAAAATCTTTAAAATTCTACCTTTTCACTATAGTAGTAGTAAAATAAACGTATTGCCAATTCCTAAACAAGTACTACACTTAATTACAAATGACAATAATGACAATAAAATTATCGTTCATACATGATTGATAAGAGATTGCACTGATAAGAGACGACCTTCCGTCGCATGCCGCGTTGATAACAACTGATAACTGTTAATTATGGATTATTGGCTTCAAACCCTAGCCATTCAGGTGTAACAGCTTTTTGAGGGGTAATTATTACGGTTCATTATTTACAATACATTTTTGATGTCTTGCTTCTATGAAATATTATGTATAATTTATTATACCAGTAATATTATTATCTAAGTGTAATTTAGAACTGTACTGAAAATCATTTCTAATTTTCTAAGCTTGAAGACCTTTTTTTTGTGGTATACCTCAGAGCAATAAGCCAAGCAGGGGAGTCATTAATATAATAATAATAATAAAGTTAATTTTTCACAACATAAGTTTTTACAGATGCTCTTAAATATATTTTAATTATCCTAGACTTAACTTAGATTATATAATTATAATGTAATTAATAGGTCGCCGCTGACAACTGTACTAGTATAAACTGTATCACAGCCATCAGCGTCCCTATCTGCCAAATTTGGCATCCACTCCTGCATAATGTCACGTTTTCTTATAAAACTAGTTGTCAAATTATAAATGCTCAGAACAATCTACCCCTTACACCCTCGCGAGTTTGGTAGACTTTTATGAATAGAATTTGCGTTCATGTCGTGTCCATATTGATTTCTTAGTCTAAGGGAAAAACACGTACTTGATACGATATTTTAGAATCGTACAGATTATAAGTATTTGCGTAGAAATCTTATTATTTATATTTTTATTGATATTTTATAAGGTTTGTTTACTTTTTATAAACTTTTCGATATCTTATTATGTTTCTATCAATCAAAATGTACGTAATGAATAAATAAACGAATAATTGGAGAAAATTACCATAAAATTGAAATCTTTCTTCTGGTGAAAAGCAATTAGTTTTACAATAATAAGCTTGAATTGATCATTAATTAGAATAATTAGTAATTTAAGTATCGTAAAATTTAATTAATGTTATTTTGACTGGTTTAGTTAAGGAAGCGAGAAGATTGGTGTACATTCACACGGTGTCATCAACCCAATGATTTAGAAACGTTTTTAATTTTTTTTAAGTACATGGCGATAGGCTCACCCTCTATCACATGAAATGATGAGATGTGTTGTATAAGGCTCTGCTACACCCTTTTGATTAATTTTTTTTTAATTTTTTCTCATTGATATTTCTTACTGCCTTGATGGTCTAGTGGTTGCGTACGCCTCTCACTGCAAGGTTTCGGGTTCGATGCCCGGGTCGGGCAAAGTGTTATTTGTGATCTTTCCGCCAGGAAATTACCACTAGCAGCAGAGTTGGAATTGTGCCCGGTGGGTGGCGATATGCTTACCCTATCACATAGAATCTAAACATAACAGGTGAAGTGTGGGTGTTATAAAACTCTGCTACAGCCTTCTGGATAATTTAGGCGTGCTGTTATGTAATTTTTCTCATTGATATATCTGCTAGCTTAGATTTTCAAAGAACCTTAAATTGATGTCAATATCTTATACGTACGTAATGCATATTTTGTAATTTCAAATAAATATAATAATATTTTGAAAATAAAGTGCGATGTTCTCCTTTTTCAGATAGAATATATAGATATTTTAATTAAATCATGTTGGAAACAATATCCTTTCACCATTATCAATGTTTTGCACACATACGTACACGTATTTATCAATGAAAGAGATTAAAAGTAGGTAATTAATATATTGTTATTGATAATTGGATTATTCTATTGGCGATCAATAATAATAAGAGGAGAAGACGTCACTAAAATAAGATTAAATTGTTTATTTTGTGTTAAAAATAACTTGTTATCGTGGATTAACAACACATATTAATTATTTTGGGACTGAAAATATCGAGGTAGCAACGCAACATCATCACTAGGTACATAGTATAAAACAAAGTCGCTTTCTCTGTCCCTATGTCCCTATGTATGCTTAGATCTTTAAAACTACGCAACGGATTTTGATGCGGTTTTTTTTAATGAATAGAATTATTCAAGAGGAAAGTTTTACATGCATATTATAGTAGAAAAAAGCCGAGAAATTTAAAGATTTGTAATGTGATGTCGTACGAAACATATTTTTCTGAGCTTACATTGCAAACGCTGGCTAAACCTTACGAGATATATCAAAATAATGTGCTACGAAATGGTATATCTTAAAAAGATAAATAAAAAAGTCCGCGACAGCATATGTTTATCTCCTAAGGATAACCCACAGTAACCATTTTTATCTTGTACATATTACAAAAAAAAAATGGGTTTTTAGTTCCACTACTGCTTAAGCAGATTACCTAAACTGTCACAATGGTGTCATTGATCGACTATTGGAACAGACTTGGGCCCTTGTTCCTCTCTCTTGGCCTCGTTTACAAGAGCTCGTCTTCTTCTAGAACTTTCTATTACCAGGTGCCAACCCTTTGGCGTACGTGACCTTTCCCTGGTACACACTGACTAAGCGATACCCTTATCTTTACGCAATGGAGTAATGTTTTTAAGAACACGTCATAGAAAGCGGACTGAAAACAAGTGACGAGGTGAGCTGATAAGCAGGATAATGAGGGTAAGAGAAATCTTGTACCTATTGTACACCAGACTTGTGGTCCACCATGGTAAGTGGTAACTGCACAACTTATACACTAATAACAACTACCTAATTATAAGGCTGTTGGGGCAGAAAAATTCTCGAGTGGCCGCCATGAACCAGCAGGCGCAGCAAGGGTCACCCCCCCACCCCCTCCCCCCAGATGGACGGATGATCTGGTTAAGATCACGGGAAGCCGTTGACTCCAGGCGGCCCAAAATCGCGCGTTGTGGTGGCAATTAGGTGAGGCTTATGTCCAACAGTGGACGTCGTTAGGATGATGAATTACAAATCGGATGCAGTATCGAGGCACTAAGATCTACCCATCATAAACATGGGCTTAGCATGTTGGTGTCATACAAAAGCTAAATTAAAACTGGATCTATAACAAGTAAGATTAATAAATAAGCAAAAGCAACACAAGTTATAAAGTTGGTAATCAGTACAAAAACAGATTGAATTCATAATCTGCAGCACTTAATCGAACATGCCCATAAAGTGGCGCTATTGACACTAAACAGAAAAATCAGAAGAATCGCTTCTTATTCCTAAGTCTGGCACAACTCTATCGCCAATGACAAATTTTCGGTACCGGTATTTTCGGCGGCGGTGGATACCACCGCGCGGCTCGACTGCACACGGCAACATTGGCACCCCACCCACGGTGTAGTATGTTGAGCCGCGTGGTGTTGGCCGCCGCTGGTACCGCAAAATTCAGATATTATCAACGCCATAATAAGAAAAAGATTAATAGCAATCACGGATTAGGAATTGCGCTGTGTAGATCGCAATAGGCTCAACCCCTAATCCCTAATCACTTGTAACCTAAACATTATAGATGAAATGTAGGTATAAGGTTTCTCATAATGATAAATTACAGCAGAGACTCATTTAAATTAAGTAATATTTAACGGGAATTAACGCGAACATGCATTATAATGTAAAACTTGTTTTATGAATAAATAAATTGAATAGAATTGAATTGAATTTACCTTTTAGGCGTGACGTTTCGGCAGACAGATTACTCTTATTTAAATTGTTCGTGGTGAGACTTCTGTCATATATTCGGTACTCCGCATACATAGGCGCCGCGGGCCGGTCGCGGTCGGTTCAATGCTCGCCAGTGTCTGTGGATCTACTCTTAAATGGATGAGGTGTTACCATTTCTTTGGTCATATTGGCCACCTTGGCCTGCATTTAAAGGATTTTTCCGATTATCTTGAGTCAATTTACGTGATCTTACGAAATGTTAAGGAAAACATAATAATATCGAAACAAACCAAATTAAATTGGAATATAAATTTTAGGTAAAAAATCTATTCATGTTCAAACTGTCTAGGAACCAGCATTAAGAGTTTTGCAGGTTCTAGTGGTTAGCGTATGCGGCCGCTATTACTACGAAGGTCTCGAATTCGATTCTCGGGGCAGGTAAAAGTGTTATATGGGATTTTTCAGTCTATTCTCAATTTCCTCACGGAGTTGGATTTGTGTGCAATGGATGGCGATAGGCACACCCGCCTAACTTTGGACCTAAACATAATGGGTGAATTGTGAGTATACCTCTGCCAACCCCTTCTGGCTAATACGGGCACAATTTTTTATCTCTGTATTTTAATAGAAGAATATAGGTAAGATGAGCGCGTCGGCAAATGGTACATGTTTTTCCAAGCAGTAATGCACAAAGCAGTCGTTATATGACTAATCCATTGTCTCGCCGATTATATCTTTAGATCGCATCTAACCACTTAGGAGATGAGGATTGTTATTATTACTATTATTATCAGTTATAAGTATTGTTATGCTTCATAAATAATAACGTATCTTATTATCATACTATCAGTTTTTAAGGCAATATTATAATATCTAAGAAATAAATTAACGTATAGTTAAATAAATACTTTTATGCTGCCATCTGTGAAGCATACTTTGACGTAGCTTAGACTTTGCCTTTGTTCAAAGTCAGTGAGAGCTATGTCTAGGAGCCTACGATCAGTCTTAGTACGCACTAATAGATCTCAGCCATGTGTCAAGAAGTCATGAACATGATATGAGCACCGCTTTACTTATTATGCTGTTTAGTTTGAATTAGATTACATAAAGAGGTAATGTTTAACAGGAAATTAAACTTCAAAATTAAAAAATACGACTGCTCTAGGAATAACTTCTGTCACGCAGGGGTGTTCACAAACATACATTTCACACACACAGAGCACACCCAGAGTCAGAACAAATCTTTGTGGATCACACAAAGATTTGTCCCGTGTGGGGATCGAACCCACAAAAATTTACGAAATACTATCTGATTTGCAGTGAACGAGAAACCTATAGGTATTTAATTATTTATGTATATTTAGCATTTTGGTAAATCCCTAGTTATACAATCAACTCTTGATATTCCAGTCTTTCACTCAATCCCTACAAAGTTTACTAAATTCACGTTTGGCTAGCCAGTTCCAAAATAAGCTCTTAGCAGCCACTCAGACATATTGGATTACCAATACAATTCGTCATACATTTTGCTCTGTATTACTCATACACTGCACTTTTAGACAAAGATTAGATAAGTACCTAACGGATGAGACGGCACTTTTGTGAAGTACCTATGCTTTTTTAATGTTGCTTTTGCGCTTAAAAATGTGTTATCTGTTTTTTTGCATTACAAAAACATCTTTTGTTTAGATCATGTTTAATAATTCACTTGGCCTTTATAATATTTTATCATGTTTTTGCATGTATGTTTGAGCCAATTCATAATAGATTATTCTTTTATTGTGATTAAATCGCGCTAATAGTGCATTGGTTGGTTCTGCCAAAACTGTCTGAATCAGCTTTGTATGACTACATTGACAATAACATGGATCAGGTTCTGTAAAGCCATTTTCATGTTGTGTTTCGAAGAGGGAATAAACTTTAGAGGAGGAATTCTTCCAAGGAGGTCGCATAAAAGTACTCTTCTGTTTAGCTATTTATTAACTCCTGATATTTTAGAACTGTCCTATCTGCAAACATATCTATAAAACAAAAGCCGGTGTGGTTCACACAGGAATGCATGAGTCTTATTGATGAAGCACGCGTCTAAACTTAAAGTGGCCTTTAATTTGTAACGCATTTCTAGCAGCTGAGACTTCTATATAGGTATCAAGTTATAACTGTCGTATCTATAAAATAATCTCTATAACAAAAGCTGCAGTGAGGTATACATTGTTGAGGGCTCCAGTCTGCGGTAGTACGTACAGGAATGCGTGAGTCAAATTGATTAAGCATGCGAGCGCGACTAAACTTTAACCGGCCCTAATTTGCTAACTCATTTTGCGCGAGCTTGCTTAGTTGATATCTTTATATAGCTATTGAGCTATAAGCTGTCGTGTCTATAATTATAGATAATCTTTATAACAAAGCTGCGGTGCTTTGTATAGGGCTTCGGTCTCCAGTGTAGTATATATAGGAATGCATGAGTCAAATTGATTGGGCATGCGAGCGCGACAAATTTTTAACTGGGCTTAAGGGGGAACTATTGCTTGACCGTTTTCCATACAAAAGTCATATGGGTTTAACTTTGAAATTATTAAGCTTTTATCTTTTATTACAGACAAATCATATCTGAAAGACTTGAATGTTTACTGGTGCCCACTTTTTCAAAATTATTATTTAAATTTTCAGTTAGTATGCAAATCAATTAATGATTAAAAGAATGTTGAGAAAATGGCCACGAATAAACATGCATCTGAGCGTTATTGATATGATTTGTCTATAAAAATAGATAAAACTTAATAACATTAGTTACGTTACTATGAAAACACGGCGCTCGGGAGTCCACCCTTAATTTTATAATGTACTTCGCGACAGACTGCTACGTAGATGATCTTTCTATTAAGGTTCTTATTGAGCTGTTAACTGTATTGTCTATTATATACATAATGTCTATAACAAAAGCTGCAGTGCATTATATAAGGCTCCGAGCTCCGGTACATAAGGAATGCGTAAATCATATTGATTAGGCATGCGTCTAAAATTTAAGTGGTCTTTATTTTGTGACGTGTTTCTAGCAGCTGAGATCTCTATTTAGGTATAAGGTTATATGCTATTGTGTTAATAAAGTTATATTTATAACAAAAACTGTCTCGATGGTTAAGTGGTTAGCGACCATGATATAATGATATGATAAATCAAACAGACAGGCGGTAAAAGGCGCATAGCCACTCACCGCCTGTCTGTTCGATTCTCGGGTCGGGGAAAGTAAAGGAAATACACAATAGCAGCACGGAGTTGGAATTGTGACCGGTGTATGGCGATAGGCTCACCCCCTATACCATGGGACCTAATGGCCCTTGATTTGACTGATACGCTGTCAACATAACATTGTCACAATCATTTGCTCTAACTCTAATAAGCAAGTGTAATTAAACGGGTTATATAACCATTACTTTGTCTGGAGTCACCGTGAGGTCACTTCCGGAAATTCACAATAGCAGCACGGAGTTGGAATCGTGCCCGGTGAATGGCGATTGGCTCATCCCCTATCCCAAGGGACCTAAACATAATGGGTGAAGTGTGGGTATTGTACTCCTCTGCCATACCCTTCTAGGTAATATAGGTGTGATGTTATGTAATGTTATTTTGAGAAAAACAATAATATTGCTTTATTAAGCATATTATGATTTTACGTTATTAAACACTTGTTTATCTCCCAGCTATCAGATTGTAGTACGTAATTAATTGTTGTGCACGTAATTGCTGCATAATCAGTACTTTATCTGATGTATCAGAGATATTGTAAGAAATGCGGATACTATAATGCTGGGTGCTTTCCTGATTATTGTTTTGTTGTTGCTAGCTCAGGAAGTTATTAATAAATGTCCCGCCAGATTACTTTATTTCTACGTCTAATGAGAAATCGGCCAAGTGCGAGTCGGACTCGCGCACGAAGTGCTTAAACGGCAAAAAAATAATGTCTGCCGTATGGGAGCCTTTCTTAAATATTTATTTTATTTTAATTTAAATATTTATTTCTAAAGTAAATACATTCTTTATATTCGTGTATCTGTTACCGTTATCAATATCAATCTGACTGACTGTGAATTTGATTTGTGTAAAAAAATTATTTAAGCAATAAATGTGTTTTCATATTCTAGCAAAATTAGTGATGATAACGATTTTGTAAGATAAAAGTGTTTGTTTCGCGTCCCCCACTTTGTAGCGTTTTTTTACATAACATTATTTCTTTATTTATTGATACAAAAGAGTAAATAATATACAGTTGTTCTGAGGTAGACCACACTAGGATACCCTGTGTTGTGTGTATTTAAAAGAAGAAATAGTCAAACATCATAATATACACGTGACGCGTGGAAAGATCCAAAGGAAATAATAGATAAGTTTGTAGTCCCCATGATATCATAATAGAGAATAATTTGATTTAAAAACAAAATGTATAATTTCAAAATGCACCTATTAGGTACTTAGGTATTTACGTCATTATGTTGCAAACCGTTTTAAATGCCATAGGATAGAACATTGCATTGTTGTGCGCAACGCACTAAATGATGGTGGCCTACTCCACTCCTAGAATATACGTCAATTAACTTCATTATTATGTATTACGCACTTTACACACATCAAGGTATACATTTCCAGTATTAGATGGTCTCTCATTGTACAGGCTTCCGTGGAATATGAGACCAGTTTATACTGGAAATGTACAGCTACCGAGCTGTGGGTACACTTTCGAGGCTAAAACAAGCACTGTACGATCTTGCTACATATTTATTTATTTATTATTTATTTGGCACTTCAACAATATACACATAGTACACGTTTGTAAAAATTTCTTATTGCTAAAAATGTTCTTAAATGTATATCTATAATAGATGTGCACATCACTCTCTGTAAACATTGTTCAAGGTTACAAAAAAAGGAAAAAATCTTAATTCTAAAAAAAAAACAGTGACTTAATTTATCTTAACTAATAATGTAAATATACAGACTATTTATCATGCTTTATCTAATGAATAATCATCTATACATCTGTTTCATGAGCTGATTAATGAGCTGATTTCGGTATAAGTTTGCGCCTGAACTCGTAGAAGCTGTCGTCAAATATGTCAACATCTTCCAAACCTCCACACAGAGTGTTGTATTCGGAACAGATCCGTACCAATGGTGATTGTTTGCCAATGTTGGTCTTACAAAGCGGGATGTTAAATGTTCTGGTGATAGGATGACGAGGCATTCTGTTTGGTACCGAGAGAGCGATGCCATTTAGTAAATGACTACTGTCTATATTACCGTTGACAAGCTTGAAAAGGAAAATCAAGTCATGATTCTTTCGCCGATGGTGTAATGTGTCCATTTTGAGGAAGTTTAGCCTATGATTGTATGGAGCCCTATGCGAGATGCCGGTAGAGATGTAAGCCAAGTGTCTGGTAAAGGCACGCTGAACGCTTTCTATTCTCTGCGATTGTATTGCATACAAGGGGTTCCAGACCACAGAAGCAAATTCGAGATGGCTTCTTACAAAGGCATTATACAAAAGTTTTTTCGTTTGTACAAAAAACAATTTATATTTATAAGGCGACAAAAACTTGCAGATAAACTGACTACTTACTTACAAAGTTACAATATTATCAGTTGAAATAGTACATGGTGTATGCAACGTGAGCTCTCGGGTTCCATACCCAAGTCGGATTTTTCCTAAATTCAGTGAAAACACGGCGACTTCTGCCAAGTAGATGGCGATGCGCTATCACGTGGATAGGTGTAACGGTGAAGATAAACATATTGATATAAAGATAAAAATATATTAAAGATAAATTTGAATCTTTTACAGTAGATAGAACGCCAGAAGCAATTACACTATCCAATGGTCCTAACGACAAGGCCAAATACACACATTCACTCACTCAAGCACACCCAGTCGCAGAACAAATATTTTCGAGTCACAAAAGATTTGTCCCATGTGGGGATCGAAACCACAACACTAGTGCAATGGAGAACGACGAGCCGACCGCTTAAACCACTACACCACACGTGCAGACACGTGAGGAAACCGCATGCCTGAGAGTGCCTTAAAAGTGCTTGAGGGAGTGTGAAGTCCACCTATCCGTACTTGGCCAGCGTGGTGGACGTGGTATATCATGAGAAGAGGCTCGAGCCCAGCTGTGGGACATGTATTATAGAGGGCTGCTATTATTATCAGGTGAGATTTAACAGGTGAAGTGTGGGTGTCATAATAATATTCCTCTGCCATCCTCTTCTGGATAATATTATGCGTCATGTATGTCATTAAGTCTTGTACAAAAAACTTTCTTCAAAATTATAAAGCGTGACTAAAAATACTAATAACAACTAATTTGGTGTATGTTTACGTACAAGGAGATAACAGTTAATCTAACTATCACACAATGATTAGCAAAAACGTGGATAAGGCAATGATCACGATAAGCTATCCAGTTATTCACCTACTTACTTCAAAACAGATTCTATATGGTATTTCATGTTGTGTACGAAATTTCACTTGCTCTACAAAGCTTTGTGAAATGGTATTTGCAGAACCATACTTGTAGATGTGTAGGAGTACCCATATTCGTGATAATGTGCTAGTTTCCTTCATTGTCCTACTGCTTTTTGCTTTCTAAGAAAAAAAAAACGTACGTGTAGTCTACAAGAAAGTTAGTGGTAACTACAGCCTATAAACGTCATCAATCCACAAAAGCAGATTGTAGATGCGTCGCATCATCTGAAAACTTTCGGTGGTATGCCTCATGTGTCAGAACTTTCAGCGCCTGATCTCACTACCAAACCGGAACATTATTTGGCGGTAGGTTTCGTACTAGATTTATTTTGAACATGAAAAATGCTATATCCAATACAAGCAACGATCGCTGCTACACATTTTATAAATAAACACTACAGCAAAAACACTTAACGAACTAACAAAAAACACGACAACAGCTGGTCACTGAGTCATTAATAAGAGCCAAAACAAGACTCAATAAAATAGGCGATAATTACTCATTCAATCCATGTTTCTTAGTAATGTAATTATAACACTACCACTTAATACTACGAGACAAGAAGTGAATGAGTGTTTAGTTCTCATAACCTAAAAATACATGACTTAAAGCTAAAGTAAATAACTACGTACAAACCTAATCTAAAAGACCGCGGACAGTGGGCAACGTACCCAAAATGCTGGCAGCTTTGCTACGCTGTATGGCAATGCTCAACTTCTGGTCAAAATAAATACCAGCATTCTTAGCATATGATTGTCCTCATGATTATAATATAAGTGGTAACTTACAAATGCTTATGAACAATATGAACATCTACAAAAGTATGCCTCATGTACCAGAAATCTCTACAAGAAGGCTCAATATATAGACGACAATTACTCATTCAATTCATGTTTCTAAGTAATGTAATTATGTCAGTGCCTTTTAATCCAATGGTTAGCTTGTACGCCTGTGTATCGTGTGGTCACGGGTTCATTAGCCGGCAAGTGTAAGCTAATCAGTGTAGCAACTTTGTATTTCTTTTAAAAATAATTAAGGCACTGAATCGCATGGTGTCTGAAACCCTGATTTAATAACAAAGCTCTGCTGAACCTTTCTAGGATATACAAGCAAGCATAAAGCAACAAACAAAAATAGGCCGAAACTTCAATCCAGACTGAACTGGCTTACTCGTTCCATATTTCACCGCTATATTTTAAACTAGTCCTGCCTGTGGATTTATCTAAATGTTTTAATAAATTAAGATAATTGCGTTTGTTATGTTATATAATATCTAAGGTGTCTATCTAAGGTATCTAATTTACCAATAGTTCAATTATCGCTTCAAGTTTAAATCAAATAATTCTTTCAGACAGTTTTAGAAAGTTTTCAGACGTTTTTATCGGAATGACAAACTGTATTTTATAATGGTTTTGATGAAATATGTGCATAAAATTACGCCTAAGGGTGTGGTGGAGGTGTAAAAACAACCACAATTCACCTGTTATGATTAGGTCCCATGTGATAGGTGGTGAGGCTATTTCCATCCACCGCGCACAAAAAATAACTCGTGTTGCTATTAAGATTTTCCTCACGGAAAAATATCAAATAGTACTTTTGTCCGACCCGGGAGTCAAACTCGAGACCTCGCTATAAGATTTTTTTTTTATTTATACTACGCCCACAGCGAACGAACGTGTAGTCCACCTGATGGTAAGTGGAGTACAGCCCATGGACATCAACAATCCACAAAAGCAGATTATAGATGCGTCGCTGCAGCTGAGGACTACGGTGTTTTGCCTCATGTGCCAGTAATTTCAGGGCCTGATCTCACCACCAAACCGGAACACAGTAATGGAAGCACTACTATTTGGCAGCAGGTTAAAGGTAAGACGGTGTTGCTGCCGCCCTCGAGCTCATTCGCAAGAGCTCTACCACCAGTAATTTGTACGCTATCCACTACTAGACCAACAAGGCTGATGAAAGAAGGGTTATTTCATATTTCTGCAGACACACAGACAGACATATCAATAGAATTTCGCATATAGATAATATTTCAGCGTGCCGGATGTGAGCACTTGTATTAAATAGCGCCGGGCCGTTCATTCACCTTGTGTTGCAATAACTGGGGCAGTTTTTGTGTAGGACTAAGTGGGATACATGTTGCGAATATTTTTATAGGTACCTAACACGTGCTTTAACAAAAAAATTGGGTTAAACAAGAGTTAAGTTAACTATAACCTGACTACGTAATAATATTGTTCCTAATGTTGGTTTGCTACACAGAGAGCACCACGAGAACTCTACGACCGTATTTGAACTACAGATTTAAACTCAAACAATATGATAAGTATATATATTTGTAATGTGCTCGCCAAAACCTTTCATTTGATACCAAACACGTCATGATTTTGTCACTTTTTAATTTTGTGATGGTAGAATCCGAATATTTTTTTATTTACCCGGCCTATTAATAATAACACCTCATTCATTAAAATCCGTTTAGCAGTTTAGGTGCTACGGTGGAACATACAAACATAGACTGCCAAAACATTACCCTTCCTTTTGGCTTTGCCATAGTCGGGTAAAAAGAGAAAAAGGACTCCAGAGGGTCTTCTGATAGAACGTAAACAATATTATATTATATTACATAATATGATATTAAGCCATAATTGACAGAACTGTATGTAATTCTGATAAATATTTCCATTTTATTCAGTATATTGCCTTTGTTCAAGTCTTTATCGAAATTACATGTAATACCTAATATTATTTAGTTATGTGACTTTATTGCTCCACAACTTCATACTGAACCAAACTGTTCTAATATATTATACAAATAAAAGCACTAACTTTGAAACATGTTCTAATATTGGGACAATGTTTCTAGGTAATAACTAGGTCACTACTCATAGTTTATGTTAAAGTGTGTAATGTTGCGCTAAAGTGTGATACAGACGCCGTATTTTAAGTAAACATACCATAACATAACATCACGACTATATTACCCAGAAGGGTGTGGCAGAGGTGTACAAAACCCACATTTCACCTGTTATGTTTAGGTCTAAGGGATAGGGGGTAAGCTTATCGCCATCCATCGGGCAAAATTCTAACTACGTGCTGCTATTGTGAATTGCCTGATGGTAAGTTCACAAATAATACTTTGCCCAACCCGAAAATCGAACAGGCAGGTGGTAAGAGAACTAGTAACAACTAGACCATCGGTATTATACGCTTGTATCGTGCCTATAAAATTAATTGCAAAAAAAAAAGATTATTTTCGGCAGATACTGCACAAATTGATGTTAATGGAAGAAAAAGGTGTTAATTAATTTTCGCAAAAGCTTGTCAATATTTTAATAATAAAAAAAAATAAAAGGAGAATAAGTAGTAGTAGAGCTTAGAGTATAAATACATACATTTCAAGCCAATTAATTTCAAATATTTTATGCTAATGAAGATAGTAGTAAAATATATCGATGAATTAAAGTAGGTGCTTAAGTGCTTGCCTATGGAGGATGCCAAGTTTCGAGGTGCCAAATATATCACTTACTCTCAAATGCGACCTTCACCAACTTATGATTTATTAGCATTACACGTTTCATCGCGCACTAACACAAACAATATTTCTATTTTAATACTTAGAACGACATACTAAGACCAAAATGATTTATTAATTCAAGCTTGTATCTTATGCCCATATGCTTGGTGCCAATCTCCTCCGTTTTTCGTCGGTTAAAAAAAAAGTAGTATATTCTACGGTAATCCAGACTTAATGCTCTGTGTGTAAAGTTTCATCAAAATCTACCCAGTAGTTTTTGCGTAAAAGCGTAACAAACATCCTGATATCCAGAAATCTTTACTAATTTGCACATTTTTAATAGTAGGATGATGTTTTAAAACTATTTACAGCTAAGTACTCTAGAAGTGCGTCGAGGGTCTAGTGGTAAGCGTATCCGCCACTCATTGCGAGGTCTCGGGTTCGATTCCCGGGTCGGGGAGAGTGTAATTTGTGAACTTTCCGTCAGGAAATTTACAATAGCAGCACGGCGTCGGAATTGTGCCCGGTGGATGGTGATAGGCTCACATCCTATCCCATGAGACAAAAAGATAACAGGTAAAGTTGTTTTATTACAACTAACTATTCTTAGGAAAATATATCAAAAATAATTCATTTTGAAATTTTGTTATATTTAAATACAATTGACTCACCCCAAAAAAAGCCGATATCTAAATAAAATAATCCTTAACCTTGTTCCAAAACAATTGACAAAAACTCTACTAAACTAGATATTTTACTTAAAAAATCTCAAAATAAAAATCGTGAACCTTTTACGGAACACTTTAAATAAAAATGTATCTTACCTCTCTATATTCAAATTAAAATGATCACGTTTATCACAATAACAAAAACACTTTAATCCAACGCACAATAATCCATTACAATAATAAAACACATAAATAATCACAATTATATACCACAATAAAATGATTCACTTTCACAATAAACATCTGAATATTCCCACTATAGTACTGTCCCACTGCACCAATCTAAACAGACTGTCACATTTAGGTTACCGCCGCCGCGCCGTTGTCCGCTTCTACTTGTACAAATGCCAATGCCAGGCAAAAGCAAATAACTACACTTGTGCACTATGTAATGTCACCAAGTGAGAAAACCTGCAAGGTTGCTACTTGAACAAATTGGGCAATTTAAGGTGCTGCAATTTTAAGTAAACAAAATAAGCCCTATTTTCACAGGTTTTAGATATACCTTAACTGAAGAGTACATAAGTTTTGTAATAAATAATAAGTTTATACTTTTAAGTATCTATCATCCTACCTTTCCTCTCCAAAGTTCTTGAACGCCTTATCCATCATCAACTTAGCCGATTCCTCTCCCAAAACCAACTCCTGAACCCATTCCAATCTGGTTTCCGTCCTGGCCACAGTACCACCACTACCTTGATACATATTACGGATGATATTAGGGCTGGCATGGAAGAGGGCAAGCTGACAGTTCTTGCTTTGCTTGACTTCAGCAATGCCTTCAACACTGTTGATTTTGATATCCTATTGGCCATATTGCGTTCTCTTAACATATCTCCAACGGCAATTGACTGGTTTTGTAGTTACCTGTCTGGTCGCCGTCAACGTATCTGCATTGAAGATAATCTATCTTCGTGGTGTACTACAACGGCTGGCGTACCGCAGGGCGGCGTTTTATCTCCATTGCTTTTCAGCGTATTTATTAATACAATCTCTAACAAACTTAATTCTTCCTACCACTTATATGCTGATGATCTACAGATTTACTCTCAGCGTCCATTAGATCAGCTTACGGAAGCTGTTAACATAATAAATTCTGATCTCAGAACCATCTGCAATTGGAGTAAGGACTATGGATTGCTTATCAATCCCACTAAAACCCAAGTAATAACTGTGGGTAGCCCCAGGATGATTTCAAGAGTTGACTGGCAGCAAATTCCACCTGTGTCATGCAACGGTGTCGACATACCATACAGCGACAAAGTAAAAGATCTTGGTATCTACATAGATGGAACACTCACCTGGGGCCCACAGCTGAAGGAGCTGAGCCGCAAACTGTTTGCTGCTGCTGGATCTCTGCGTAGGCTACGTAACCTTTTACCAATTACTACGAAAACTGCTCTAGCACAATCTCTTCTTCTTCCCATCCTTGATTATGCAGATGCCAGTTATCCAGATCTCACTGAAGACCAACTTAACAAACTTCAGCGCCTTCAAAATTTCTGCATAAGGTTTATATTTGGTTTACGCAAATATGACCATATATCCGAATATCGCACTAAACTCAAGTGGTTACCTATTCGCCTTCGCCGGAATGTACATATTCTATCACTTCTTTACAACATTCTTTTCAGTCCTTCTACTCCATCTTATCTAAAAAAACGTTTTCCTTTTCTACACGATACGCACACAAGGTACCTGCGTTCATCAGAGAATTTGCGACTTAAAATGCCGGAACACAGCACCAAGTTTTTAGACAAATCCTTCACAGTGCAAGCAATTAGACTTTGGAATGAGTTACCGGTATCCATAAGGAGTGCTAAATCGTTACCAATATTTAAAACTTTGGTTAAAGAACACTTTCTCACTCAATAATATCTGACCTGTTCTTATTTCTCTTACATCTGTCATTTGAAATCTACCATATATTGTCCATTATATAATTATAATATATATTTTAGGTATTTATATATTATATATATTATTATATTACTTATATATATTACGTATGTATGTAAGTATTTTATTATTGTACCTATACGTAGGTATATTCATCTTAATTAATATCTTTATGCATTTATATTCTTTCCTCATTCTTAATTCTCTCTAGTACACCTTTAACTTCCCTTTCGTGTCCCTTACTTACTTTCCATCTAATGGTTGTCTGTAAGAGATTGCCTAAGTTGCGATAAGACCGCCATTTGTACTATTTAACTTCATTTTTCTGTATTTTAATTTTTCCATGGTGTGCAATAAAGCTTTTATTATTATTATTATTATTATTAAGTATAATAAACTTTATTTATATATTAGTATGTATTTGTTATCTATGTGTATGTGTTATACGCCGCGTGACTGCCCTCTCTTTCATATTTTTTTTTTTGTAAATTAATGGTGTACAAAAAAAGTTAAGTTAAGTTAAAGTTAGATAAGTTATTTGATGTTGCCATAGTCTTAATTTATTATCTAGAAACATTTAAAGCATTTCGTGCATTGATCGGATTAAGTAAATATTGATACTTGAGAATTTGTTAGTTTGCGTGTTCAAATGCACTAACAGTTCTATAGCTATGACGGTTATACGATTATTATTCTCATAAATCTAGATTTATTGTAGAAAATGCGACACGGCGAACATTGAATGTGAATTTCGATGGCTATTACACCTCATACGGACCACATAGAACTGATTACATAAATATATATGACTGATATGTTTAAATAAAAGCCCAACTACTTTTAATTAGGTTTATTTTGGTACCAAAGAGCATTTCTTCAATATGGACAGGTTATGAAATAATAAATTAAATCTGCTAAAACTTGCGGGAGAGCGAAGTGGTAGATTGTCTCGCGGATCTATGATTTGAGCAATATCGTTTTATAACATAACATAAATCTTTATTGTACAAAAAAACATTTGAAAATATTATAGGTATAATTGGCGGTCTTATTAGCTCTGCGCCAATTTCTACCAGACAACCATTGGATGCCTTGGATGGAGATAAATAATGGATAATTGGCTTATAATACCTATAGTGGTATATTATATCACAGTAATGTGTTTAAGAAATAAACTATAATATATTTATATACTATTATTTTATAGTAATAGTATAGAAAAGTAAAGGAGAATAACGTAGAGATATAAAAGATGAATGAACGAATGGTCTTTCACTAAAGCTTTTTACGATGTTAATGTTTGTGCACGTCGAATTGATACAGGCAGAGCATTCCACAGACGAGACGACTTTGGCAGCGGGGGGCGCCTGACAATAACTTGTCCTTTTGGTTTAATTGTCTAAATTTAGTACAAACAATCTTCATGATCCCAAACCAAATAAATAAAACACTTTTTAAGTTGAGGATAGGTTTAAGTTAGTTCAGCAATGTAATCAAAAATTGTCTAGCTGCGTTAATAACCAAGCAAACGCCAACAAAACCAAAAAAAATGGCAATAAAGATTAATTGGTGATTTGACCAACTGTCCGATGGCCGGGACATTATCCAATTGTCCAACAAACAAACAGACTGCCATAAATCTCAATGAAGATGGCAATTGTCGTTAAGGGCCTGCAGTAATAGAGCCCTTTCTCGGACATGGGAACTCAATAGATAGGAGTGGTAAGTGGTAAGTTCCATTCGGTTGGAGTTCTACCGTTTGCAGTTACCTGCAGCATGTAAAGATTGGTATGAAGTTCACCTGATTGTATAAGGTAATTTCTACCGCACAATTCATAAACACAGTGAGTTCTCTTACTGGGAATATGATTTTTTTTAAAATAATATAACCGCTAATTACAAAAATTTGCTTGCTACAACATTCTTTTTTGTACCAATAACTTTGTTCGCGTTTTTCTCTATATCATAAAATATGTTTTACTGCGTTTATAAACAATCTACGCAGCAGAATTATACAAAGAAGAGACTTAGAAAAGGTATGAATAAAATAATGTTGAAAGCTTACTTCACCGGCTGTGAAGGATCTTTAAATTAAAATTATGTCAGTCAACAACGGAGGTAAAGGTAGAAACAACCTGTCTCCCTTGATCTTTAGAAAGTGAGATCTCTCATGAAGCTTTTATTATTCTTTGAAAATTATCACTCAATAAATATTGGCAAAAATCATCAAATCAGCCATTTGTATGACATGAATCATGGAATTTTAAATGCAGTTGGTTATACCTATGTATTTGCAAATTCACAATTGATGTATCATTAGAAAATAACACGACTACACACCGCTCGCGACCGTTTTCTAACCATCTTCAATACTACGAAGTTATGTGTGACCGACGTCGCCGTCGGTAGTTGCATAAAAATAACCATTTAACTATAGCCGCATCACTCAGGAAGTCATCAAGCGATCTGCGGCTAAAAAAGGGACAAAAAAAACGAAACAAATTCCGGCATATTTATAATTTTTATGAACTACCAACAAGCACACCCCATAAACGACCACTTCTAAAAAACATTTGTTTACCAAACAAATTATTGAGGAATGTAAACAATTTAAGTTTGAATTCCGAATCGAAGCCGGCGCAAGACAGGTGTTGCGAGCGCCGAACGCCACCGAAGTTCCCCGAAGTTTGTCGGAATTACCCGAACAGTAGCCGGTTTGTTTTAAGTTTTTTTTTTCTAGCCAGATATAGCACGCGCCACCATTCAGGGATCGCGACTCGTGACACTTGGCCCCACTTTTTGTGTTTGTTCGCATGCTTGTACTAATATGCGCCGGCAAATAGAGCTGGAATGCTTTATGGTTTTGTTTTTTTGTTTGCGGTGATCGTACCTGGGGTGAACTTTTATTTTTTACCAGTAGATGCCTAGTTCTTACAGGTAGACAAACTAGTCTAAAAACGGAAAAACTAATTTAATTTATGAAAGCAACATTGTTAAAATCTGACGTTGCATAAAAACAAAGAGTAACATGAACCACTTTACACAAGACGTACCCTTAATTTAGTGTATAGTTAAAGTGTATAGAAAGCTATTGAAACGTAAAAAGCCCAATAATAATATTTAATAATAATTTTGTTCGTAACTGTGTTTAACAACTCAACGTAAGTATGTTTGTTACTTCTTCACGCTTGAACTGATAGGTAGATTTTGATGAAATTTGGTACGGAGATAGCTAGCACCTATATGCTGGCAATTTTTATGTACAACGCGGGCGGCAGCTAATATAGTTCATATTGTTTATAATTGAAATCCATTTAAATAACTTTGTCACGTGTATTTTGACCTATTTACATGCTTACAATAAAATATATTTTCGCGTTGTACCGACACTCATAATAGCAATGTTAATACAGATGTTTATAAATAAATAAATAAGTCTGAAGCTACGTGTCTGGAATTTCCTCTTTTCGATCGACTTCTTAAATAACTGTGACTAACATTGATGAGCCGATCAACTTTGTTTATTTTATTGGGCATTTCCGATTTACCAAAACCTTTGTTTAGGACATTTTTATTTAACTGTTTCATATAGGACAGCCACTAAATCGAATAGTATCTCACCGCGAGGTCCCGGGATTGATTTTCGGGTCGGACAAAAGTGTTATTTGGCCTTTTGCCGTCAGGAAATTCTCAAAAGTAACACGGCTTAGCCCTATCATATAGGACCTAAACATATCAGGTGTAATGTAATCTGACCCACCTTTGACGGTAAAATAGGCATGATTAATGATTTTAAACTATCACGATTTGTACACATAATTATATATTATATTTATATATTATATATATAGGTATTTATACCTTAAAAATATTTACGCGATTAAGACCCGTGTCTATAATATATAAATAGGCATGATGTTCTTTCCTTCCCTTCTTAAAAGTTTGCAAAATTAACTTAATCTTTGTATTCATGCAAAGTTTACATAAAGTTTGTTCAAACAGCTTCACCATGACATTCAACCATTTAAGGTATTTAAACAATAATCAATGTCATGACAAAGCCATTTAGCCGTGACCGTGACTCAGGAAATAAAACCACCCCATAGAAATACCCATCAAGTGCCACCTACACCCTGGTACCTAACCTTCGTGCTCACTCCCCTAATGTCACTATTATAGTCGTAATAATACGACTAGAAATCAAAAGGAGACAGTCTACGATGTCTTATTATTTAGGACCGTCTATTTATTAACACACTAGCTTCTACTCACGGCTTTGTTTGCTCGTTAAGTCGATCTAAATAAACCTATCTATAGATGTGAAAGAAACTGTCTCCATACCAAATATGATTAAAATCAGTTAAGTGTTTAAGCAGTTGAAGCTTAACAGGCAAACATATAGAGCGAAAGAAATAAATGAAGTGGGTAAGTATGGATCTACCTACCTACATCTACTTGTTAACGTTGTTTGATAAATATTGAGGCTGTCGATCCTTCACAAATAAACCATGGAACCGATCTTGATAATAATTGCTTTAAAGATAGTTTGAGAACCCAGAAGGGACTCCGAAGGACATTAGATAATTTTTATTGGTATAGATAGATAGATAGAGAATTCTTTATTGTACACAAAGAAGAAGTACATAATTGTGCTACACAGTCTAATTGAAACATACACAATGGGCGGCCTTATCACTATAAAGTGATCTCTTCCAGGCAACCTATACAATAAAACGCGGGCGGAGTCGCGGCGGTATCTAGTAATAAAAAAGAAACTATTCTTTAGAAGAGATTCTTCAAAAGGCTAAAGCAAAACCGATTATAAGATTATTTATAAACCTGCTTATTACTCTACGTATAATTTATTTTACAATGGGTATCAATAATATAATAATGATGTCTAGATATTTTGTTATATTAGTCTCACTTAATAAACAGTATTCGTACTCAGATGTATATTGATTTGCGTCGATCAATTTAATGATATGAATAGAATAACAATGATTAAGTTACATAAAATACAATACATGCACGTTTGATTGACATAAGTACCGTAACTGCAATCTAATTGACAGTACCTTGTTGTTTATGATACGTACACAATAAAACACACAAACAATGATCAATAAATTATATGGTGGCAAGTTTTTTGCAAGTAATCATTATTATCATTGGTCTTATTCCTTATAGAATCGATCTAGATTTACCGCAGCCAATAGGGGGCGTCCATAAATTACGTGTTTGTTAAATTTTCTGCCCCTTCCTCCCCCCCTGGTAAGATGTCGTGAGATTTTATACAACCCCCTCCCCCATCCCCCAATCAAAAATGTGAGTTTCTTACATAAACGCGTTGGATTGTTATTGTAAAAAGAAAAAAACAAATTTGCTTCAAATCAAAATCAAATCAAATCAGTTTTATTTTGCATAAAAACACAGTTACAATTTTTGGTGTTAGGGTTTGTGATAAGTTCTGGTGTTTTTTACCGTTTAAGGCATGCAAAACAATATACAAAAATAAATCTTAATTAGGTAAGCAAACAGAAAATAGATCAAAATTAAATATAGATTAATTTAAAATACAATAACATTAAGTCCAATTGAAATTAAAATTAGATTTGCATGTCAGAATATGAAATATAAAATTAAATTAAATAATTATCCTGTATAGTTATAAAATTATCAAAGCACATTAAATAATTAAATTAGTAACATGTCAGAGAAACATGAAATATTTCCAATATTGAGGCGACAAGACCATGATAAGCAGTTAACAGGGTGCTCACGTTGCTTATTTTTGCCATTTCATGCAGCGCATAGACTGATTTGTTGACCTTCTTACATAATTTTTGTATGTGCGATTTCCATGTGAGTTTTTTGTCTATGATTAGGCCAAGGAATATTGTTCGTGTGCTTCATCTACAATTTCATTTTTATAGTTAACTTTAATGTTTGAGTCATCAGTAATCCTTTGACTGAAGTGCATAATTTTTGTTTTGCTTACATGCCTTTAAATTATTTGAATCTAACCATGTAATTATATTCTGTAGAGTGTTATTAATGTCAATTTCGTAAGTAAACTTATCTTTACATCTTATAGAAACTGTACTGTCGTCTGCAAATAGTGTGATTGGGTTTGAAGTAGCATTAGGTAGGTCATTTATATAGATTAAAAATAGCAATGGTCCAAGCACACTTCTTTGTGGAACCCCATAAACTATATTATACTACTTCGTGCTCTTATTTACGACTAGTTAAGACTAGTAATCAATATTGCTGAGAGTTTTTTTTTGTTTCAATCAGAAAAAAAATTGCGTGATATTTGCCGACACCCCCTCTCTTCAACGAAAGATTAGATGAGATTTAACTCGACCCCCTCCCCCTCTTAAACACCTCACGTAATTTATGGACGCCCCCATATCGCAAATCTAGCCTTGCCTAGGAATGATAAGGTCGTAAAAATACCTAATTGTTTGGTGATTTCGTCTACCAAAGATATCTTCGGAAAATATTTGATTTTGGTAACAAACACAAATTAGTAATGATAACCTATTGCTTGATTAGGAATCGATCCTGAGACATCAAGATAATGTATATATATTTTAGCTGACCCGGCGAACTTCGTACCGCCTTAGCGTAAATTTGATGCACTACTTTATTTTGTATAGCTGACCTATCTTATGTATGCGTACCTATTCAATTTGAACTGGAATCTATAATATCCTCCATATAAAAATGAATACCTATTTCCCTGGTCTCGTCATACCTGAGAAGGACTTTACTAATTTTATTAAATAAAAAACAAAATATATAGTTTCACAGCTCGTGGTTATGTCTGTGGTGTCATAGATCACCACAGTTTTTTGTTTTAAATTGAATGACGTTGACATTCGTAACGCGCTTTTTTTAAAATATGCAAAATTAAATGTATATTTTTCAATCTTTCTGAGAGATTTTCTTAATATTTTTTTCCGTAAGAACCTTGTACAGACTATTAGAAAACTACAAAAAAAATATCAGCCAAATCGGTCAAGCCGTTTTCATGCCTTCATGCTATGTCGTGACAACGGAAAACGGGTTTTATTTTTATATATATCGACTATTATGCCTGCAGAGACCAACGTGTAGTCGTGTTATAGTAATGGTAAGTGGAGTACAGCCCATGGACATCAACCATCCACAAAAGCAGATTGTAGATGCGTCGCTGCAGCTGACGTCTACGGTGTTATGCATCATATGCCAGTAATTTCAGGGCCTGATTTCACCACCAATCCGGAACACAGTAATGCAAACACTACTATTAGGCGGCAGGTTAAAGGTGAGACGTTGGTGCTACCGCCCCCTAGCTCGATCACAAGAGCATTTATCTAGATCAATATAACTTTAGTTGGTAACGAAATTTCTGAGAATACCATATAGGTACGTTATGTATGAAGTTGTGAAAACATAATGGCTGCCTGCTATAAAAACCACAATGGTATCGTTTAATGTGACGCCTAAATATTTCTACAAATAAACAAGTTTCTTCTATACATATAAGATTACCAAGAACAATACCCGCGATGGTTCAATAATAAATGTTGGCAGTACATCACGCTGTCAGTGGGCGTCCTTGGTTCGATTCCCAGAACGTTAACAGTGGCTGGCGGTTTGTTAATGCGTTATTTGATATCTTCTATAAGTCACGATTGGATTGTTTTGGAATGTCGCTCGCTACTGTTTTAGAAGTGTAGTTAAGCTTTGTAGGCTAACAAAGCAAACGACTTTAAAACATAGACGAAACGGAACTGATTTAATTTTATACTGAGTGCACGGATGGCGCAGTGGTTAAAGCGGTCGCCTCGCCGCTTTCAACTGCGCTGGTGTTCGATCCCCATATGGGACAAATCTTTGTGTGATCGGCATAGATTTGTTCTGACCCTGGGTGTACTTTGTGTGTGTGAAATGTATGTTGCAGAACACCCCCGCGACACAGGAGTTATTAATAGTGCGGGTGTACTTAAAAAGAATATGGGACCGGCAGGATTTAAACCTACGACCATCTGAACACCGGGCAGCCGCTTTTACCAACCAGCTACGATCGCCTTTTGCCAGGACCCTTAATTTCTCAACTTTAGTATAATTTGCTAAGCATAGCTAAATGCTATTAAAATAATCAATAATAAGTTGACTTTAGTTTATTCAGATCATAAGTACTATCAACAAAGCAGAGTCATGATCCACCATAATACTATTTTATCAAGACATTTCAAAGGCCTAAGTCTAAATTCGCTTGTTCTATCAACAAATGTCAACCTTATCGACTTTGGCAATTTCGAATGAAATGTTTGTCAAATGGGTCATGAATCAACTTTGCTGATAGTATTTTATTATTAAACTTTTTATTGTACCAAAAAGTAATTAATATAACAATGTATAACACATAATACAATAAAGACCAGCTTAACATAAATTGTTTAGTCACTATATTTAATGTTATGTTTGTTATTTCTGTTACAATGTTTTAAATTTGTATTAATCTAGTGTTATCATTATTTCTCATTGTTCTTGTGTATTAAGTATAAAAGTTCCTAAGCAAAGTTGCATAAAAATAAAACTGGATAATATTACATTTTTATAAAACTACACTAGTTGTTAAATATGGTAGACCTTATTACTCTATATTTCTATAACATCAATTTTCTTCTTCGTCGTGTCGATGGCTGAGTCAAATTTTATTTTGACTTGCCATCGTGGTGAAAGGATTAGCCAATTCGCTTTAGAGAACTCGCGAATTGCCCAGGGTGCGCCGGACGTAGGGAATCGTTGAGTACGGCACTCTTAACATCAATGTATGACACATATTTGCAATAAATTATTAATAACGGGTGGCGCAAAAGTAAAGACCCTATTTGGTTCAGCTATAACATTTTTTCTAAATTAGAAAACTAGATTTAGATTTTTTTAAATGTATATTTGTGCCATTAAATTTCGTACCATTAGGATTTAAAGATGATGTCTTTTAAATGGTGACCTCCAGAGTTGATACACCTTGAAGAGGATGATTTTCCTTCAAAATTGGTTATGAGTGACGAAGCGCATTTCCATCTCTCAGGGCATGTCAATAAGCAGAATACTCGGTTCTGGGGCACTGATAATCCGCGCATTATTCAAGAAACACCTCTACACCCACTAAAAGTTACTGTATGGTGTGGCATCTGTGTTGACAGAGTGATCGGACCCTATTTTTTCGAAGACGCTGGAGGCAATGCGATAACTGTCACTGGAGAACGCTACAGAACCATGTTACGTGAGTTTTTGATACCCAGTTTGGACGAATTGGGGCTGGAGCACATCTGGTTTCAACAAGACGGCGCTACGGCACACACAGCGCGCGACACTATGGACTTAGTGAGGGACGCTTTTCCAGACCGAGTTATCTCTCGTTTTGGCGATTTGCCTTGGCCTGCAAGATCACCCGATCTGACCAGTCCAGACTTCTTTCTTTGGGGTTTTTTGAAATCTCGGGTGTATGTGAACAAGCCACAGACTCTCGCAGCTCTAAAAGAAAACATTCGTCAAGAAATAACGAACATATCGCAGGAAGTGTTACGGCAAGTTATGCAAAATGTCATAAATAGGGCTCAAATGTGTATCAACTCTGGAGGTCACCATTTAAAAGACATCATCTTTAAATCCTAATGGTACGAAATTTAATGGCACAAATATACATTTAAAAAAATCTAAATCTAGTTTTCTAATTTAGAAAAAATGTTATAGCTGAACCAAATAGGGTCTTTACTTTTGCGCCACCCGTTATAAGTTGGGAACAAGCCGTTAAACTACTAGAGTCCTCACAGTCAACCTATAGACTACAAAGGAAGAGTATTGCGTTAATATAATAATATAATAATGACAAACTGTATAAGCCGCAGCGTAAGATAAAATTGATGAAACTGTAAGATTATTATCAACTTATTAACCTTACTAAAAGTTTTCTAGGAGTTTCTCTAAACATGAGATAATTGGTATACGCTTATGGTTACTGCCCATCCAGTTCTAATCCGCACCCCAGTAGCTTGACTCCATCTTCAAAATTGAAACAATCCCATTTACCTAACTACGCTTCGTTCCACGAACGCATATTTCTGCGCTGATAGACCAGCCCGTCATTTCACCACATCAGTATCTTAACTTCGTCTTTTTATACGAATAAAAAAGGAAAATAAGTAGCAGTGAAATATCTAGTACTTCACCCAATGGAAACAAGGTACATGAGTCACCACATCTAGAGACTAAACAACCCCTTTGTACTTCTAATTGATATTTTTTATAGTATTTAGATATGCTTAGCAAATTATACCAAGAAACATAGCAAATACAAAGCATAGCTAAATGCTATAAAAATAAATAAACTAATTATTATTTCCTTTTTTGAAATCGGTTAAAAAAACAGCCGTCCCATGTTCAACATTGTAATAATCCCGCATACCGTCTACGTTTCGTTCCACGAACGCATATTTCTCTGCTCGCGTTGATGTTGACGCATTTGCTACCATTGATTTATAACTTGTTGAGTTAATTGAAAATGTGCATTCCGCGCGGTAATATACTGTTTTTATGTTTTAATGTACTGCCTGCATTGTTGATCAAAAGCTAAAATAATATGATCTAGCAGCTATCATAAAATAATTAGGACTGCCGTGCTGATGTCTCAGTTTTGATATATAGGATTAGGTCGGGCAAAATGAGGTTTTAGGTTTTTCTGTGAAGAAAGCCTAAGTTCTGCCTGAAGTCAGCTATAAATAAGCTCAATAGTGAGGGCATTACTATTTGGGCCAGGTCCTCCTTTTGGTAAGAGGAAGAGGATAAAAAAGTTGCAACGCCTTCAACAATGTAGCTAAGCTGACAGGATAAAGGTGACACGTAGGTCATTGAATCCTTTTCACTCTATTACAAAAGCTCTAAGTCCGCATATTATTATCTCAGTCTCAGTTTAAATTATTTCTGTACTCGCGTTGGTGTAGACGCATTCGCCGCCATTGATTTATAACTTGTTGAGTTAATTGAAAATGTGCATTCCGCAAACTAATGTACTGTTTTTGTTGCGCGTTTTATGGAGTAGTCTATTCATTTGTAGTACTCGTAATGATATTATGAAGCCGAGTATGCAAGACTTGATGGAAATTTCTGTTGTAAGTTTTCAATTTATAAGCAGTATAAACTCTTTATTTAGCTCGTGATTCTTGCTTGCCTGGCTTGTACTTCGACCAACTAATTATTAACGCGATCATGCTATATTTACCTTTTAGGCATTAGGTTTCGGCAAAACAGGTTAGACTAGCCGTGGTCTCTGCCGTGATCGCAACTAAAATCACCTTTTAATTCGACTGTAAAGCCCCAATTGAACCTGGTGGATGACGATAGGCTCACTCTCTATCCCATGGGACCTTAACATAACAGGTGAAGTGTGGGTGTTTAACACCTCTGCAACACCCTTCTGGGTAATATACGCGTGATTTTATGTTATGGTATGTTATGTAAAGCCCCAATCTGATTAAACGATTGAACAGACCCATAGTTTTAAGATAAAAAGGAAATAAAATCGAAGTCCCGCCCTAAAAATGCATTTTGCAAAAAGAAAATTAATTAATAATGCACTTTTATACACTTTCACATCACAAAAATTCCCGTTGCAGAATTTTGCCCACAAGGTATCTCTACTTGTGGTCAAAACTCGGCACGCATACAAAACATAAGAACGTCACAAATATAAGCATACGTCAATAAATTGATAACAATGGCGATGGAGCAATGTATAAAAGTAATCATTTAAATATCAAAGGTATTCAATACGTCAACCAGCCAAAACATATTGAATGTTATGAATAATAACGTGTTCTGCTATTCTTGTTCGGCAATCCTGACATTGTGTCAAATGTAAATATTTCCATAATAATATGTACATATATTAAATTAATAATAGATACACAAACGTAGGTATTTTGGACACCATTCCATTTCATAGCTAACTAACTTATCACAATAATTATTCTCCTTTTGTTTTTCTGTAAAAAATATACATACAAAGGTAAAAGAAAGGAAGCTCTCTATACTTAAATGTAGCGACGTATCTAGTCTTTTGTAAAAGCTCGTGAGCTAAAAGAAAAAGAGTTTCCAAAAATATTAATTCTGGTAAAAAACTTACCTTAATTAATTTATCACTTGCTAAACAAGCGAATACTCGGCAGGAGCTCGTGTCAATAAATAAATTAATTTAGACGCCATAAAATGAATATTTTGCGCTATCCAACTGCGAATGGCGTTAAATAAGATAAATATTTATGGTTCCTTGATTTCGCCTTGTGTTAACATAAATTCCAGCTCAGTAGGTGATCAGTAATGGCTATAGCATTCCCCATGGTGTTTGAAGGTCACCATAGACTTGTCGAGCCGGACATTTAACATAATATATTGTTTTATAAGGATGTAGATGTATTGAGAATACCTAGAGGCTTTTCTAGGTATAACATAAAGCTATATAATATGAAGGATATATTATGGGCTTGGTCTATATGTTAATAAAAATAACTAGATACTTAAATTACTCTATAGGTAAACGATACACGGCAAACCAAAATCAACATCTGAAGAATTAAGAAATGGAAGAATATGATACTGGGTGTAATGACAGCGTGTCAAAGTCGCTTTCCAGCGATTGAGTAAACTAAATAAGAGGTTACTAAATCAACAAACAAAGCTCTTGATTTAAAAAAAAAATCCCGAAATGGTTAAGGAATAGAATATTTATACAGGTATTTTTTTTTATTTAGGCAAGCGGCGCCGACTATCACATGGTTACAGGTCAGATTTTAGATATAATCTAAATTAGATTATCTTTGAAATTAACATAATACATACATAATACGGTAAGTAAAGTTTGTTGACACCGTTTATATATTTCTTCACAGTTATGATTTTATGAATAAATATTAACAAATAATATTGTAATTTGTTTTATGTGACAAATTTGAGAGGATCTAAAGATTTTGCTGTTACGAGAATTAAAACAAATTGATCAGACGTTATTTTGTGGCAATCCATAGCTCTTCATGATTTCTTGGTTTTTAAAAACTATAACATCATACAAATAATAATATAAATAAATACATATGACACAACTTTCACACAGCGTCATCTAGTCCCAAACTAATCGCTTGTACTATGGGTACTAGAATAACTGATACTAATACATATATATATATATTCACTACTTATTATACATAGAAACACCCAGACCAAGACAAACCCCCATATTATGTTTATGCACACAAAGATTTGACATGAGCGGGAATCAAACCCGCGAACGCCGCGTCGAAGGCAGGTACACTATCAACTTCGTCACCCGGTCGTCAAATCTGTTTCGTATATGACTTCGTAGTTCTTTAAAACACTAATAAGTCCAATAACCTTGTCATGCAGTTAATCTAAGCCCTTATTTCACCGACCTTCTTAATCTACGGTTAACTTAACCCGTATCTGCATCACTCTCATTCATTCAATGTTAGATAGAGAGGCTGAAAGCTGTAACTTAGCGTAACTTGAGAGTAACATGTTGATGAAATCGGCACTAAGTAATAAGTATATGAACAGTAAGAGTAATAAAAGCTATTAAACACTACACAATAGTACTTGAATCGTGTAGTTAAAGACCAAATGCAATATTAACAAAAGTTAAGTTGTACTTAAGTCATACTTAAGTACTCGTCTGATTTATTATTACACAAAGGTTACACAAAACTTTAAAATTAACAAACATATCATAACATCACGACTATATTACCCAGAAGGGTGTGGCAGAGGTGTACAACACCCATATTTTACCTGTTATGTTTAGGTCCAATGAGATAGGGGGTGAGCCTATCGCTATCCACCGGGCACAATTCCAACTTTGTGCTGCTATTGTGAATTTCCTGACGGAAAGTTTACAAATATATAACACTTTCACCCGACCCGGGAATAAGACCCGAGACCTCGCGGTAAGAGGTCCATACGCTAACCACTAAATCAACGAGGCAGGCAACTTTAAAATTATTGACATTTTAGCCACAAAAAAATGATATTTTTAATATTTTTATTATCTGTGCTCTTCAATCTACATCTTGTCTTTTTAGGTATACTGTTACACTGCCACACCCAGTGTAACATCCACTTTTCACCTGTTATATTTAGACCCCATGTGATAGATAGTGAGTCTATCACCATCCTATCACCATCCTCTATGTATAATAAATATGTATAAAATTTACAAAAGAAAAGTATATATGTATTAGTATCAGCTATTCTAGTACAAACTCTGCTTAGTTTGGGACTAGATGGCGTTGTGTGTAAGTTGGCAGATATTTATTTATTTATTTATTTTTTTTATTATATTTTATTTACCTTTATAATAATTACGCGATTCAGACCCGTTGTCTAACTTTTCAAAAATTTATTTATTTATATTTTTATATTTATTTATTTATCCTATATTTCCTCACAGTCCAATCCCAAATAACACTTTTACCCAACCCAAGAATCGAACCAGTGGAGTGTCGCATACGCTAAACACTACGAGACAGCTTACAAAATTTTAATGTTCTTAACCACAATACAGTTATTAGATGCGTGATATAATTAAATTACATGAGCTGTCAAATCTAATACTCTTGAAAATTAATATGGCCGACAAGCATGACGAAAAATGTGTTTCGTATATCCAAAAATAATCTAAATGTTAATCGTGGGGATCACCGGAAGTAAAGAAATAGTTTTCTAATAATTATTACCACATTTCCGATACTTTTGTAACAAATCATTTTAGATATAGAATTTGTTTAATCCCGGACGAGACGCCATGTTTTGACAGTTATGTTTTGGAATTTATAGGTAGGCAGGTAGAGGAAAATATCTTAGAATTTGTATCTTTTGTTACCTTAACCGACTTCAAAAAAAAGGATCAGGTTCTCAATTCGATTGTTTTTTTTTTCATTATTGTTTTTTCGCTAATCACTCAGACCGATTTGAGTTTCTTTTTGTCTGAAATAGTATACGTGTCATGTGGTCCCATTTTTATCAGGTCACGGTATGATGATGGGATCCTAGAGAAATAGAAGGCAACCCTCAAATTTTAAAGGCTTCTATATTGTTTTTCGTATAACCTAAACTACCTATATAATCTTTTTGTATATTATTATACTCAAATATTTGCATCTAACAGTCAGCATTTTATATTGCTGAGCTGATGCTGGAAGGTACAACTCCTCAACGATAAGTACGGGGATAATTCTATAAATATAGACACCTGAAGGCCGAATACTGTATTCTTTCAAGTTATACACAGATGAGACGAGACGTTGAATATTACTTAAGTATTTTAAGTGCATTTTTTGTCATTGAAGTAAGTTTTTTTTGTACATTTTTTGACATCTGAAAACAAAGAATTGTGCCTACTCTATTAGGGTCTAACTCCACCATAAAACTTGAACAAAATCATGTAAAAATGTATGCATAAATAAATACTTTTTACAAAATTGTAGTAAAGTAAAATCACTTCTTTATCCTAGATTTAAGAAAGCTTTAACAATATTTTCAAACTTCTAGCATGTAACACTACAACCTCGTTTAATACCGTTGGAATTCCAACCACTGGGCGACTAATACAATAATATTAATAGTCCTAATACTTCCCTAAATAAAACGTTACTTCAAAACACTTTAAACCTTTGACTTATTGCCTGCTCTTTACAAACAAAACAATTAATCAATGGATCGTCTATCTCTTTCTAACTCAGAGTAAAATGCTCAAGGTTTGATCATTTGAAAACAGGTGTGGGGTAGGTTAGGATTTAAATCAATTTTAGATGATTTAAAATACATTGATTAAGTAGTTTCATCCGCGTGGAATTCGTTAAATCAAATCAAATCATTTATTTCCATGGGCTCCAAGGGGCGCTTGAGCACGTCAAATAAACATCAAAATACAAAAAATATAAAATTAAAATAACTTAACTAATTAAATTATAATACTTATTGCAATATAATGATTTGACACCGGAGCTTAGATTGACTTTAAATCAACTTAGAAATTTGAATTAAAATCAATCCAAGTACCAGCTCCGATGGGAATTGCATCATGAGAAGAGCTGGTGAGAAACTCATGTGCATAATTATGTGTTATATTAAGTTGTAGCTGCTCCCGCGCTTTAACCGCTTTAAAGGTTACTGCCCCGCTTCCATCAAGTTAAGCGTAATGTTTAATATCAAAAATCATTTATTAATAATTATACTATCAAACACAAAAAAAGTTATTGAAATCCAATCAGTAGTGCCCTAGATTAGTGCTGACAAACAAACAAATTAGTTTTGGGCCGCGATTTCGTCTGCGTTGTAAGTACATTAATAAAAAGTAGCCTATGTTACGCATTTTTGTTGCTGATATAGATTATGCACAAACTTTTGCATTTATAATAATTATAGAATGAATCCTGCTACCTATTGAAACAATTGTGAAAGCACTAGGTATTTGGCGGCGGATTAAAAACCGTAACTTTTATTATAATTGAATGTTCAAGAGTACTTATCCTCACAAATGATTTACCGTAGTGAATTGGAAAGAGAAAACCTCTTAAACAGAGCTACACTTGTTAATACAGTAAGCACTACTTGATATTTAGATATTTGTTTTGTGTGGGTTTAACTCCAAATGATGTAATTATATGAAGTGCAGCTTGTCTCGCCGTCCTTTTAGGAGAAATCTGAGAATCATCTCACTGAAGACGGATTTTTATTGTTTTTTTATATTATGAAGGACAAAAGCTTTTTGAGTATTTGATAGTACGAGTTCAATAAAATACTACTTTCTTCACAAGGCGATAGGCTCACCCCCTATCCAATCAGATCTACACTTAACAGGTGAAATATGGTGTTATACATCTCTGCCACACCCTTCTGGGTAATATAGGCGTGCTGTTATGTTATGTTTTATCTTCTCCATATCGAAAGCTTACTTTCTATTGTTTTTTGTAAATAACGCTGATACAATATAAATATGTATTCACTAAACACAAAAAAAATAGTCACACTTTTAACTCAAGTAAGTAGGTAGGTTTATTTCTCGATTTTCCCTAAAAAGAATGTTTATAAAACGGCGACATTAATAAATATCTTTTTAAATATTTTTCTGGAGCTCCTCATGGTTAAGCCTTTTTCTAGCTTCCCGATTATCGTTGAGTTTTGGGACATTCTGTATATAATAATTGAAGCTAATTAATTTTTACATAGTAAGAAACTAGATGTCAAATTGAGAAACGCTTTTACTTTTTAGTCAATGTCAGTATCTTACATCTATAGCAGCTAAGTTATCATTGTTATCAAATAGACCGCACAGGTTGAAAACGGAAAAATTACCAACCAGCATCTAGCTTGAACTCGTTTTGCCGCTTTTCCATAACAAAATGCCATTAATTTTAATTAAGTCCAAGCTCATCGTACTTGGGCATAACTTTTCTATGGCAAGTTGGTTAAGTAAAACTAGTACTGCCCGTATGGGATACCATGGCTTGGGTCTGATTTATGGCTTTTGAGAGTGTATGCTGTCAATTTGAGGGTATTTTTAGATATCAATAGGTTTGGAGCACTGACCTCTAAATAAGCTCAACTAGCTATTATCAACAATCTAGTGCGTTAAACTGGTTCAGGAGCATCGGAACCTTATTGAAGTGCGTCTACCGAGGTGCAACTTTGATATAAAAAGGACAGCAAAATAATGCTGCGAATTATAAATATAACTAATGACTATTAATAACACAATGTAACATACACAATTAATTAATTAAATAATTAAATTATGCGTCATAATATTCCTCCCCATTGATGAAATTAAATAAATTAGTAATAAAGAGCATTGGATTGGAGGTATGAGGTTCAAATTCTGTGTCATAAAGAATAAACTTTCAGTGCTAAAATGGATTTTATCTGACTAATGAAAGGAGCCTCCCCGAGTGACGTACACAACGATTCCCTACGTCCGGGGCACCCTGGGCAATTCGCGAGTTCTCTAAAGCGAATTGGCTAATCCTTTCACCACGGTGGCAAGTCAAAATAAAATTTGACTGAGCCATCGACACGACGAAAAAGAAATCTGACTAATTAACGATAATCTTAACTATTTGTATCTATCTACTTTGATCTACCTTACCTACTTGACCTTTAACGATGAGTAAGTTGTAACTATTTTCGTCTAATAATCTCATAACGATTTCCAGTTAATCATCCATCGTGTTCCAAGAATGCATAACAGTTCACACCCACGGCTCGTTTGTCATAGTACCTTGAGTTTCGACGGCCTTATAAGGAATCTCAAAGTAGCTGAGTAACGGCCGCGCGGAGTGCAACAGTTGCCGTGATCGGTCCGTGGATGGATGTCCATCTTACATATTTACACAGTCCAATGGTGAGCCACCATTGAACTTTGTAAATATGTTTTATTTACACTGAGGGTCAGCTATTACTAGCTGACCCTCAGTGTAAATAAAACAAAATAATTACATTATGCGTCAAAAAACTCCTCCGCATTGCTGTCCACAGCAGATACCGTGGCCGGCAGCAATTGCCACGTTGAATGGCAATGCTTATTCGCTGGGCGAAGTAAAAACCTGCCTTCTGGTCGCGAGAAGCGTTTTTGGTGAGAAGTTGGATTTCGATGTTGCATTTTTCAATATAAATATGATTTTTAATTTAACTTTAATAAGACCATAAGTCTACCTTTCCTACATTAGGTTCTAACTGGTTTAAAACGAATAACAATACCTAAGCATATGGTAAGCACCTCCTGAGTCAGTAAGCAGTAACCGTCGTCGCCCACTCACATTTCTTAGAAACATTCGTTAGGACAAAAATGTTTATTTATAATCTGGTCAGGCGTGAGTCGTGAAATGACGACTAAATTTAGTTAGGTTTCGAGTTGCGGGAACCCTTGCGGTGAAGTGTGGTCTTTCTAGTAAATTACTTGTAAATAATATTGGGGAATATTAATAGAATTGAATTTTTTCCTTGAAGGTTGGCTCGATCATGGAATAAGGGTTTGATTATTGTGATTTTACGTTTTTAATTTAAACAATAGTTTTAATGAGTTTTTAGTACCTGATGGTATGTGAAAACTACAACAAATACTAAAACACTCTTAATCTTATAATCTTTATGCTGTTACAAATCATTGATCACAAACTTCTTACTGATTATATCCGGCCGTGCGTCACTTAGTCAGGCCACCAACTGAAAATCAGTGCAGTGTGGTGTTGCACCATTTCAGCTAAAACTGAGTTGGGGACCTTTCCGATTCCAGCATAAAGGCAGCATGCTACATTTATTAGCTTTTAAGTATCTATCTTGTACGTCGCTTAATAGATATTCTAGTATTGTGTAAGTGTACTTCTCTGTTTTTATTTTTTGTTGTCCTGTGCTTGTGATCGGAATAAATGCTTTCTATTTATCTATTTATTTATCTATTTGATTATTTTATATAGTATTTAGCTATGCTTGGCAAATTATACTAAGAAACAGTTAAAAAATTATGGTACCGGCAGGATTTAAACCTGCAACTATCTGAACACCGGGCAGCCGCTTTAACCAACCAGGACACAACGGATTTTTTTTGGCCAAAGAATACAATGACCGCTGAATCACTTTTTATTCCTAGTTAGATTTTAGATAATTAAAGATAATTATGGATAATTTAAGTTAATCTATCTGATAAAGCGTGCACTAGAGCGGTTTTTTGTCATTATAAGAAATCAACAAGGAAAAGATATCTCATTTACATTATAATCTAGCCCATCAATACTTATAAGTAAGTAAAAAGTGCAGATGAATGAAAGCAATACTGCAGCAAATACATACAGTTAGTCCAATAAAAAAGATTTATCACCTCTATTACGGTAACGCCTTTAATTTTAACCTTATAATTTGTTTGTTTTTAATAGTAAGCTGTGGTAAATGGTGTTGGTGACACAATTGTTAAATAATATGTAAGCATACCATAGATTAATAAGTATTGTGTTACTGTTTATTTACCCAAATAAATAAAATAATAAAATAAAATAAAAATAAAACGCATTACAGCGCAATCAGTACCAGTTATATTGTGTCTCATAAATTGTACAAAGCAGTTTATTTCAGTTTGATAATTCAAAATACGTATGTTGGCAAATACTATGAGTCGAGGCTTGAAACAGATTTTTTAAATGGTACATTTACATCGTAACTGTCTCGATGGTCTCGTGGTTAGCGTATGCGTCTCTCATCGCGAGATCTTAGGATCCACTTACGGGTCGGGCAGTGTTATTAAATTTGTCAACTTTCCGTCAGAAAATTTATAATAGCAGCACAAAGCACCTACTATCCCATGGGACCTAAACATAACAGGTGAAATGTGGGTGTCGTACACCTCTGCCACACCCTTCTGGGTAATATAGGCGTGATGTTATGTAATGTACACACCGTTCAAATCTTTTATAACCATTTCCAAAGATAACAAAACAATACAATATGACTAATACTTAATGTTAACAAAAACAGTTCATTTGGCACTTAAACATACGTCATGTATTATACACATTACCCTTGACCCAAAGCGTTTATTATGAGTAATAATAAGTAATTGTATGGCGTCGGCGGTTAGGGAAACCGCGCTTTTGATTTCGTCGATTGTGACGTCATAGTGGCGCTAGCGTAGGACGACAAGGAGTGGATTTGTGTTAATGTAGGTATGATTAAAGTTCACAATCGATTTAATTCGAAGGCCTTGCTTCTATTTTTCCATCTTAATTTTATTAAAACTGACGTGAGTTTGTAACATTATTCAAATTATAAAATACGGGTGTTACTCACGTAATGTTGGTCTATTTAGTCGACCGCAGTTTCACCTATACTTCTAGGCATTTTCAAGAGAGTGCGACACGTCGCGCCTGAGTCGCAGCTAGTCTTGCACTGGGAGATGCAAGATTTTATCTGTAGATATCAACAGCAGGAGTTAATACAACTTTACATTACCCAGAAGGTTGTGGCAGAGAGGGATGTTTAACACCCACACTTCACCTGTTATGTTTAGGTCCCATGTAGATTAGCGCTATCCAAAAAACAAATTAATTTTCTCCCGTTGTTTCGTCTGCGTGGTAGGTACATTAATAACAAGTAGCATTATGTTACGTGCCTCGTAGTCAGTTTCATGATTAGCCGATACAAACAGACAAAATTTTAACAACATTATTTTAGCCAAAGGTATCGTGCATACAACTATATGAGCTTGGAAAAATATTGTTATTTTGATATTAAAACATACACTTTTATTTATTTGTATTGATTTAAATCCCAGTCTCTATTAGTAACTATAAACTACTTACGTCAATTCTATAACGTATTTCAAGTGCACCGTTTATCTCTGAGTACCACTTGTACTATCTGTAATTTTGTACATAGTGTACATATGGTATAAGTACGCACTTTACACAAAGAGTTGTACCTACGCCATATGCAGAAGTAACACGATATTGCGTTGCATAAATTATCTGTTCATCTCAATTAGTGACGTGAAGAATACTTTTGCGAATACGGCAGATAGGAATATTACGAATACTTATGCGTATTGGTGGTCACTTACAATATTGCTGTATCGCTTAGTGTTTGGCACCAAATACTAAAACGCCAAGCTTGTAGTATGAAATGGTGGCCTAAATTATATAGATAACTAGCGACCCGCCCTGGCTTCGCTCTGGGTACAATGTAGTACTTAAATATGCATTTTTTATACGTAATAACCTTCGTTATATGAATCATTATATATATTGCAAAAAATATATTGCGTAATTTTAAAGATCTTAGCATACATAGAGACAGACAGACAGCGGGAAGCGACTTTGTTTTTTTACTATGTAGTAATAGTAATAGAGACAAGAGAGAACATTGTGATACTAAAACATTACTTTATGTTGGAAAAGTTATAACATCTAATCTCAATTATGCTTGCAAATTGTTAGAATATCCTATAAACGCACCTATCATTATTACCTCTGCGTGGTGCAGATTGACTGGCACAACATCGAGGCAATCCAGCTCCTCGATAACACGGAACTAGTGAAAAGACTAAAACGAACGATACCATTCGAGTTAGTGTAGTGAAAAGTGACAAATAAATTAGTGCGATAAATGTCGTTATAAAGAACACATGAACAAAGTGTATTCCCCTTGACAAAAACTAAGTAAAATGGACGCATTCTTAGATTATATAATTACGTAGCAATTTAGGTTAACATAATATTACTTAAAAGTCTTAATAGGCTAGATTGTCATTTAAATAAGAAATCATAATTTTAACAATTGATTTATTTTATTGAAAAAAAAATGATGGAGCAATTGTATGTGCAAGAAGTTATAAAATAAATATGAATACCGTTTTACTATTCAGCGAATATTCACTGCATCACTAATCTAAAACCATCATCAAAACAACTCAAGTCTCTTTAGATTCTTAAGTTACGCCCTTGCGAGCAAAAGGGCGTAAGTGACACGCGAGGCAGATCCCGGATATAGTTACGCCACTAACCACACACCACACTTGTTAGTGATAGGTGTCAATTCCTACATTCCTAGGTCTCAATCCCAATGTCATGTGGAAAAACACTGTGTAGAAGGCTGTATAGTAGGCTGTACAATTTTCTAGTTACCTATTTTGTCTTAAATCACATTCTATAGTAACTCTTTGGAGTTATATTTTTAATGCAACGCGTAAGTTTAAAGGTTAATCATTCTTATCTATTGCTATACTATTATTATAAGGTGAAATAATTCGTTATGATCAAATTCAAACCCTACTGGACCGATTTTATAATTTGTTTAACCCTTTTTACGTGCAGAGGTCGCAGGTTCGAATCCTGCCGGTCTTATTATAATACCATTGAACCATCTCAATGTACCATATTTTTGGCAAATGAATATTTAATTTCATCTTATTTATTTTAGCATAATTTGCTAAGCATAATAATATAGCTAAATGCTATAAAAATAATAAATGCTATCCAATACATATAAAATAGATAATTCGGCTTCTGTGAGTTTGTGAGAAAATTAAAGAAATATGGATTCATAATTCAGTATTCCAGTGCCTTATTCTTATTACGAGTATGTAGATCATATATTATTATGTATGTCATAATGACAAGAATTCCAAGTAAGTGCGAATGTCATTCTCAATTTTAATGTAGGTCAAGGTTATTCAGCTCGGTTAATAAGAGCCACAGAATATCTACGCTTTATATATCCAATTCGATAAACTTCCTTAATTTCGATAATTCGATAATTTTCCCGTCCCACCCCTCCATACCTAACCACTTGTAAGCTCCTAATATGTCAAAAATGACACGGTCATAACATAACATAGCATCACGCCTATATTACCCAGAATGGTGTAGCAGAGTACAACACCCACATTTCACCTGTTATGTTTAGTTCCCATGCAATAGGGTGTGAACACAATTCTAACTACGTGCCAAATTTCCTGACAGAAAGTTCATAAATAACACTTTGCCGACCCGGGAATCGAACCTGAGACCTAGCGGTGAGAGACGGATACGCTTACCACTAGACCATCGAGGCAGTCACGGTCAAAACCGTCAAAAGGGGTTTATGGTGAGATGTAGAGAAAAAATTGCCCAAAACGAAGCGACCAACCATCAAAAAGACAATGGGGTTAGACAGAAAATGTCGAGATTGAGTGCTCGGTTGGCGAAGTGGTTAAACCAATCGCCTCGCTGCTTGTGTGATCCGCCAAGATTTGTTCTGACTCTGTGTGAGCTTTGTGTGTGTGAAATTTATTTATTTATTTATTTATATAGGTACAACTACTCCTTGCACTAACAGTTTCCTAATACGTGCAATGATTACAATAAACTTAATTACAGGACTTAAAGTTAACTTAAATTGCTAATTAATATTAATTAAAAACTGAGCAGATATTTTTACAAAATTCTCAAATTTTGTGTAGAATATATCAACATCCGGGTATTGATCAATGTTAAAGCCTGGTGTGTTGGTACAAATTGTGAAGTACACGTTCGTACGGCCGGCGTTGCTAACAAACGACGTGAACGAAATGTATGTTTGTGAACACCCCCACGACACAGGAGGTGTTTCTAGTGCGGGAGTCTTATAAAAAAAAAAAACATTAAATAAGGAACGCCATGCCACTACATTTTTCTTAGATCCAATAAAATCAACATAGATTCTCATCTAACAAACCACCTGCTGCATTAAAAATAATGAATACATCAAATCAAAGTAAACATGAGCGCGAGGCGTGAGTGCTTAAGGTCGAGTTCCGATAGCAATGACCTGTTTCTCCTTTTATAGGAGCTTGCGAAACGACACCTTAACATTCCCGGCAACAGATGGTCTTAGCCGAGATGAAGGTTGTATGGAAGGTTGTGGGTAACTGGTCAATTGTATGAAGGGAAATCAGGAAGTCAATTGCCAGTAATTTCGTTTCATTACCTGTTACTTACTTAAAGGTTTTTTTTTTTTGAGGAAAGATAAACAAATGAGTAGTAGCTTTGAGACAAGATCGAGGGAATAAACACCACCTTAAAGATGCCTCGATGGTCTACTGGTAAGCGTATGCGCTGGTCCGGGTACCACGTGGTCTCGGGTTCAATTCCCGGGTCGGGCACAGTGGTATTTGTGAACTTTCCGTCAGATAATTCATAATAGCAGCACGGAGTTGGAATTGTGCCCAGTGGATGCAAAAGGCTCACCTTACCATAAAAGGTGAAATATGGGTGTTGTACACCTCTGCCAGATCCTTCTGGGTAATATAGGCGTGATAACTATCGTGATAATCCGACAATTTTGTCACCTTTTGTCCGTCAAACATTCGGCTATTCAGATTCTTAATTTGACAAATTGTCGAATTGTCATGTTAGTTATATACGGCCCTGGTCTTAACCGAAAGGCGGGGAAGGTTGTAAATTATAAATTAAGTAAAAGAGAAATCAGGAGTTCAATTACAGTGTCAAACACAGATATAGATCTACATAGATAACGCAGATGCATGTACTTCGCGTGTCTCAACCCCGACCAAGCGTCGAGGTTGGTCGCCTCTAACTCCAGTCCACGCGCGTCTTTTGTCAGAGAAAATCATAGCGGACGGCTCCAGTTGAACGTACTGGGCGGATTGGCATCGGCGGCATCGGTGTCTTTGAATCGGTTTGGATTTCCCGTCACTAAATTTCGGCTGTGACGTCACAAAAGGTATTAAAAAGTCGGCACGCTTGGTTTCAATACAAATCGTGATACTTGCGTTATCTATGTAGATCTATATCTGTGGTGTCAAAGCTTTTGTTATCTGGTCAAGGTATTTCGGACAGAGTTTAAATAAAGGAATATTCAAAGAGCGCGAAGACTAAGTCAATAGGGAAATGGGTAAAGTATTTACCAAGTTTTATACTTGCTGTATATTTATTTAATTCCAGAATAATTCGGAATTTTATTTCAATCAAAACACTGAATTTAAATAATCAAGTTTTAATAAAGTTTAGTAGTAAAATTAAGTTTCAATACATCATTTAAAACAGCGAGTCCTAAAATTTGTTTACAACCCTATTTAAATTATTAGGTCACAACTCAATCACAAATTGAAACAATTGCAACCACTCAATCATAATAAAGAGGTTAGAAGCCAATGTCAGTGAAGCGACATCTAGCGAAGCAATAACTAAATTACTTCACTCGTTGCCAATTTGCTTAACACGAAAGGGGAGTGTGGGGCAAATTATACGAGAAAGAGATATCCTACAGAACTAGTTGACAGTTGTTTTCAACAAACAAGTGTATTAGGATAACTAGCATTTGAGTTAAGCTAACTACGTATTCGTCTGTGTATCATAGCAATTATTACGCTTGCAAATTGTCAACGTTCTACTTATAGACATAATGTAGGTATTAAGGCTTTCCAGCTCGTAATATATACTATTTTGAGTAGTAGAGAATCTTGTTTGGATAACTATCGCCATAATATTACAAACATTATCGTGATTTTTTATTTCTATGACTTCGGACGTTTCAAGTGCTTTTCAGCTGTCTCGGGTAGACAAAGCTGATTTGGAGCTCTTTTGGACAGCTTCGCCTGCTTCACGGATTCTTCGTGATGTACATGCCCGAGTTTGACCACAATCTTACATAATGGTAAGTGATGATGCGGGCTACGGTAGAACATGCTTACTAATGAGATACCTATTCACTCATGCTTTGAGGAGACCCAAATCGAACTCATGCAGAAACACAGACTCAGGCAAGGCGTTCCACTCTCTCCTCCTTCTTTCCAGCCCGCTTTAAGCTTATTTCTTGGATGTTCCTACCCGATCAGCACTAACCGCTTCAATTGTACAAGTCTAATCAATCGAATGTAATTGATGGAATGATTGAATGATTGAGGGACACTCTAATAATCAGCTGTGTTTGTCCACGCAAACGGCAAATTCATCTTGATTTATTTCAGTTTTATTCATGTATAGAACACACATCAACCTATACATTTCCATTATAATATAGTCTAGCGTTGTATGGCTCTATACTCTCTGTGCAATGCGGACCAGCTTATACTGGAAATGTTTAGGTTGATGTGTAGCCGTCACTATGCTTCTTATTTAGACAAATCTAAGTGGTGTAAGTAGTATGATTAAAAATAAGTTGGCGTGAAATCAGCAGTTTTTAGATTTTAGGTCTAACTAAATATTTGCTGGAAAATATATTGTGAAAATTACGCAAGCTAAATATTAATCTTTGTTGTTGTTTAGTAACTATTCTTACTTAATTTTATGTAATTGCTTGTTCACACAAAAACCACAAACAAAATTAACTAGTGGTAACGACATAAAAACGTCAATTATGTTGTACAATAGGTTAAAATGGCAGGACTTACTTCCTCTCGTAATATTTAAGTATTTATTTATCCAATATATTTAGCGTGACAATTCTAAAACCAACCACATACCGACAGGAAGTACCTACTCGTATTTGATTTATTAGAGAGCTTCTATATCCGTTTACACAAACCGCATCAATATATCATTCCTAACTCCTAACAACCAAACAGTTTAGTTACACAATAAATTATGACATCTTTATCATATCTACTGCTTGTCAAATAAACACGAAATCTTCCAATTTAAATGATAGATGTCGCCCGCGGTTCCACTTGCCTTAAACATTACTGCTCTGCTACTGTTATATAAAGCGTAATGTTAAATAGCCTAAAACTTTTCTCAAAAAATAGACTATCAAATGAAAAATGAGTTGTCTCAATCCGACTTGTAATTCCAGAGATTAGCTGGTACAAACATACACACTCTTCAGCTTTTTATATTAGTACAGATGACATAGGCTTGGGCACCATTCTCGCCCACCATGGGTGTCACAAGTATTAAGGTCACCCGCATGGGATACCATTGACACACATACAACTGGTTGAAAAGCTTAGCTTGGGTAATTTTTGTGTCAAACGGTTAATCGTGTTTGTTTAACAATTGATTGAAAAGTTTGCTGGCCACCTGATGGTGATTATGACACCCTTAAGACCAATGTCCGTTTGTCCAGTAACTATTTATTTCTCAGCTGTTGCAAACTGCTTGTTCACGATAAAACTCTATATAAATACATGGTATATATCCCGTGATATTACGTAAGAACATGCCCATGTTTAGTCTCAAATCTTCAACTAAATTACTATTCAGAAAAAGAAATAAAGCATTCAAACTTGACTTGTTGACATGACACCAATATCTTCTCACTATGTACAGTTTTAAAGGATTCTTTCATAATTATACGCTAATGAAACCACTTGCAGGGGCCCTTTAAGATAAAACATGTGTACATAAGCGTTAAAGCGGCCGTGGCCCAATGGATAAGGCATCGACCTTACGATCGAGAGGTCGTGGGTTCGAATCCGGGCCATTACACCATGGACGTGAACTTCCTCCTAACACAAGCGAATTAAGCTTAGCTGGAGGGGGTTAACAAGAATACTAGTAATTTGTATTTGCAAATCACTAGTAAACTTTAAAAAAAAAAAAAAAAAGAAAAAAATAAATAAATAGAAAACATACATAGGTATGACGATTATTTGTGTAAGAAATATAAGATAATTGTTTTCAACTTACCAGTACAAGAATATCCAATAATAGGCACTAATCTATACACAACACACTGTCACTAAACTTCACTGTTAGTAATTATTCGATATAATTAGTATTTGTTAATCTTCACGGCATTTCGAAAGGCTGCAGCATCACTGGACATAAGTTTGTATAAAACCTGCAACAAAATAATATTAATTAATACAATTTATGGTGTTTTCGACGTAATGTCCAAAAGGGCGTAAGTATAAAGGTCAAATTAAATAATAGTTATAAAGGGCTATTTCAAAAATACTAATTACCCCATAATGGACGTATTCATACAACATATTGACCAGTTTTTTGTTCTACCACTTCTCCATCTCGATACTCTTGATTTATATACCCTACGATATTATTCAAAGCGGCCGTGGCGCAATGGATAAGACATTAGTATTACGATCTAATGGTGGTGGGTTCGAATCCTGGTCATTACACCAGGGATGTGAACTGCCTCCTAACACAAGCGAATTAAGCTTAGCTGGAGAGTGTTTACAAGAATGCAAGTACATAATTTTTATTTGAAAATTACTAATAATCTTTTTAATTATTATTTTTTTGTACGGCGCCTCTAGTAGGAATAACTCCTGTGTCTATGACTATACACTATAACTCTAGGACTATTGCGCTTTCTGTTGTTCTACATAGAACTAGTTAACGTCAAGTTATCCAATCCTTATTCTCTTTTCAATAACTCAGTCAACTGCGAAATATAATCAAGAATTTCAAAGAACAAACGCTGTTCAGTATGGTGTCACCCTGTCTTACTCACGATCAGGGCGCAACAGAATACCAGCGCTGTGGTGCTAATGTGCTGCAGTATTATGCTGAGGTGCGAACCTTTTCTGGCACATCCGTATGTTCAAGTACTTATTTTAAATAATATAAATAGTTATAAGATTTGCCGGAATAAATGTATCTTATTTAGTTTTTTTATTATTGTATCAGTATTTTTAAAATAACTCTGTACAAAACTTCTTAATAGCTTATATTCGTTCAATCAAAATGTCGACGCCCACGGAGTACAGCTTAAAGATCCGATGGTAAAACTACTTAATTGTACTAATGGAAAGGTGACGATAATAGGTACGTATGGGTGACCTTCACCTTGGAAATACGCCCTTCGATTACTATGGAATAGTTCTATTGTGTTGCGGAAGTCGGACGATACATGGTGTTTTGTATTATAGGACAATGCGAAAAAAAACAAAACGTAGGTGATACAAAATAATAAGGTAACTAAATGGTTTTTATAAGCATTACGAAAATATAAAATAACATCACGCCTATAATACCCAGATGGGTGTGGCAGAGGTGTACAACACCCACTCTTCACCTGTTATGTAGGTCCAAAGGGGTAGGGGATGAGCCTATCGCTATCCACCGGTCATAATTTTAACTCCGTGCTGCTATTGTGAATTTCCTAACCAAAATTTCACAAATAACACTTTGCCTGAACCGGAAATCGAACCCGAGACCTGGCGGTTACCACGCTAACATAAAATAGTATTGCGACCATCGAGGCAAAAAGGGATCGAAAATATAATAAGGTAGATTTTTTTTATAAATTTATAAAAAAGTATTATTTTTTTAATAACTTGTGACCATCTCGAAAATTCTTGAATTTGAATCAAGTTACTTAGAATGTCTGCATACTAACCATAGTAAACGTCGTATTCCATAAAATATAGCCAGATATCCGGTAAATAAATTATTTCTTAATTAAAATGTTTTGCACGTGCTTCAAAATGTTTTAATTTCCGTTTACCGTAACATTTTGTTATTCTTGACACAAAATGCTTATTTAATTATAATAAAATGATAATTTCACATAATTTTCTCGTAAATTCAGCAGGTAGGAGTATGTTAGCTGTTCTAGGAATAAGTTATATTTAATTGTATCGTAGAGCATTACTTTTTAGTATACATGGTAATTTCTTTTAATATTTAATAAAATTTAACGAATTATTTCAATTGATTGATTATTTAATCTGCGAAGCTGAGGTCGCGGGTTCGATTCCGCTCAATATAAATATTTGTGTACACGAACATGATATATATATCATATATGATATGTATAATAAGTATGTATTTACAGAAGAAAAGTATATAAATACGTATTAGTATCAGTTATTCTAGTACCCATAGAACACGCTCTGCTTAGTTTGGGACTAAATGGCGTTGTGTGTATGTAGTGTGCATTTCTTTATATTTATTTATTATGGTAAAACAGTAACTATCCGTAGAAGAAATCCACCTATCGTCATTTCAGTACAACGTTCTTCTAATTAATTCTTCTTGTCGTGTCAATAACTATGGTAAAAATGTGTTTTCTTCTATCTATATGGTTTTAGACCAATAGGATACGACTAGGATGCTTTAAAGGTTGGCCTGCATAAGGTCTTTTATGGTACAATATTCTAATTAATAAAGAGGATAATCTCAAAAGAGGTTTATGTACACAAATGGATTACTTACCGTAGTTATACTTATCTTATTTACCTATTTAATTCTAGATTACTTAGAACTCAGGGCGATAAGATACATTAGTGCTATTTAAACAGCCTACTTAGTCTAGGTCGTTGAGAGTGCACTCAATTGACCTAGTATTGTAATGTTATTAGTGCTGACCTAAGTACTAAGTCTTTGTTTACTAACTATTGGCACTGTGTGAACGGTTTTGTACTTTAAAATGTAGACAACTTCACTCACATTAATGACAGACTTTGATGTTTGTCTGCACATGTGGTATAGTGGTTTAAGCGGTCGCCTCGCCGCTCTCCATTGCACTGGTGTTTTGGGTTCGATCCCCACATGGGACAAATCTTTGTGTAATTGGCAAAGATTTTTTCTGAGACTGGGTGTGCTTGTGTGAGTGCATGTGTATTTGGTCTTGTCATTAAGGCCTTTATTAGTGGATAGTGTTATTGCTTCTGGCGTTTTATCTAAAGTAAAAAATCCAAATTTATTTATTTATTTATCTATTAAAAAGTTTGTAAATTTAGATGTGTAGGGTAATCTCCGGTACAACTGATTCGATAACAAAATCGTATTTACCAATAGAAAGATAAACTTAACTGAATTTGACTTTTTCAAAAAAAAAATTCAATAATAAATTTACATTTGATATAATTTAAGTCGAGCGTTGTAAAGAAATAACGAAATATCATCTTATAGTACGAGTAGATTGACGAAAGTAACCAGTAATTAAAATATTCTATTCTCATGATAATTAAATCAAAACTGAACAAAGCACTTAGCAACACCAGAGTTATTTAAAATAAACCTAAGAGACTAAGCCCTTTGTTTCTCCGAACCCTTCCAGACAACTCCGAATGACTAAGTCGATTCTTATCAAATCCTGTCTATAAATAGATGCGTTTCTCGGAGCGGCATCGACAAAAGACCAGTTAGAGCTAATTTATTATCTATGGTAAGCGCACAGATAACGTATGCTTGTTTTAAGATGTATTTTTTATCTATGGTAATGGAACGCCATAATTTATTGGTTATTGGACTTATTGGAAGTTAATTTTAAAATAACGTCTATTAGTATTAGAGATCTTAATAGAAGTTTAGATTATATTTAAATTTATATTCATATTGAAGTGCTATATTAGAGATTTGGGATATAGTTGATAGGGTAAAAATTTATCGTTAACAGAAAGTTCACCAATATTACATAAAACAAATAATTATCCTCATTAATTAAGATTGAGTACCGCGGTTTATTTTATTCTCTTCACCGTTAAAATATCATTCCCTAACCAACCAATATGCAATGCAGTTAAAAATACCAAGTATTTAACTTTCTGGTTACATAAAGCTGCATCTCTTGCGACCAAAAATCATCTCACACTTAACAATATAAGTTAATTTATAACTTTTTTTAATGTTAACTACATTAAAAAAGGTTAAAGTATAGTAGTTAAAATATATAATGCCAGATGTTAGTTTACGTATGTTTATGTTTAGATTGTTTGTTTTACAGATGACACAGCTTTAAGCTCTAAAAGCATCGTTGCATTATCTAAGTCAAAAAGTAATATCACAATTGCATCACGGTTATGTTTTTTTTATACGCTTTTCTAGTAAGTAACTTTGAATTAAAAGGGCCAAGAGTGGTGGTCCGATTATTCGATAATATAAATTGAAACATGTAGAATGCGACTTTCATTTCCATATAAATAATCCACCTTCCATAGCCATAAAATCTTTATTTCTAATATAGTTGATAACATTTAAAACTAAAATATCCAAGTCATTTAAAACCGGAAAGTGTCTGACTAGGCACAGGTTGTAAAGGCGCGGGCTGACTATTCGGATCCCACGCACAACCTTGGGACGGAGACTGTCGCCGGTGGCCGAGGGCCTACTGATGAACTTGTTAAGTTTTATCATTTTGTTATAATGTAGTTGATAACTTTTAAAATCATACCATCGTAAAGGATTAACCTTTATGTGAAGTCGTGGCACTTACGCCCTCAGGTTCGTCTTAAAAAGCTCCTCTCAACTAATGTTAGAAAGTTGATACAACTACTTGCCTATTTATTGAGGAAGGCTATATAACATCACGCTACGACTAAAAGAGTCAAGGCAGCCATAAAATATACTCCGAAAACGGGCAAGAACGCCACGGGAGCAGAATAGTAGTAAGGGGTAAAACCATGGTTAATACGAGGACAACAGCTAGTTCAAAATATCTTGTTTGCACGTGATGAAAAAGCTCTATCAGTCTTTCTTAATATAATAATTGTATAATAACAAGACATAATCTCATAAATCAGTGGACCCCTGCAGGGTATATAAATGGTGAGAATATAACACATCGCTATAATAAAACAGTTCGACACTTTCTTGGTTTGTTTAAGAGAAACACCGGTTCATTTAAATGGTAATTTTTATTCAAACATGGCTGACAATATATGGCTGTTGTGGTCAGAAGGTCGAGCTGACGACACTTAACACTTACCATTAATTTACTAGTTCATCAGCGGAATCGACTAGCGTCGCTTACACCCTTTTAGTACATAGAAAAGGGTGTAAGCGACTTTAGTTTATTTATTTATTTAATGCATAAAAACAATACATAATAAAATACAATGCTTAAATCTGGATCATAACGCACAAATATGAGCATGCAGCTAGTTATGTGATTTGCTTCGTTTTAAATGTTTGATCGATGGGTGGGTTCAATTTCAACAACCTACTCGGGACAGATCTTTGTGTTTTCCACAATGATTTGTTCTGGCTCTGGGGGTGCTCACTGTGCTTAGTGTGTGTGTGAAATTATATGCATGTGAACACGTTCGATAAACTATTATTAATTCATTGAAAGTGAACACCCCCCCCGATTCAGTACTTATCATTTATCATAAGTGTGACACATTAGCATTTTTAATTTCTTACTGGGCCTGGTTTCACAATCGTCATATAAACGTTACTCAGAGGATCAAATTTAACACAAATAAAATTAAGTGACAGTTGTGTCGATGTTGTGCTTGAATTGTGCCACTTATTTTATTATTGTTCGTTTAAGATATAATTTAGACAGTAACTATACTTGAGGATAATGAAATATTTCATTTAAAATTTTAAATAATATGTCAAACCAATTATGTTGTAGGGTACACTCGCGAAGTAGCATCAATCATGTCATGAGGTTATGGAATATAGACCCAAGGCTGGTATACCATAGAATGAAGCTATTATTCTCCCATTCTAAAGTTCGTTTGTTTGTCTATCATATCGGTAGTTAACTGCTACGCCGATTGTAATGTAATTTAGTTTAAAGGTAATGGTATATGTGGATATTTACGGCAGTTTGTTTCACAATTAATGTTAGAAGTAAGCTATTATTCTTCTGTTGATTAGTGAAACTGCAATAAACTTGTAATTGTATGTTTTGTTGCGACACTCGAAAATATTGCGATATAAAAATATTATTTGGATGTAGAAAATGCTTGAAGTATTTTTCGTATACCTACAATACCTACGCGTGCGAGTCAAGTAAAGCCAGTTGAATTTTTATTTACTAAATGGCATGTCGTCTCTATTAATATTAATTATAAAAAGGAAAGATTTTTTTGTTTTTTGTTTTTACCCAAAAACTTCAAATATACTAATTTGAGTGGGGATAGTTAAACGCCCCACAAATAAATAGGCTACTTTTTATCGACCTACCACGCAGGCAGAGCCGTTAGCAGAAGGTAGTGTCAAATAAACAAGATGTACCGTTCTGGCCTCCTTTGTATCCGTTTTGTGAAATTCAGCATTTAATCTAGCATCCGAAAAGGACTCTTGTCTGTCTGTTAAGTTTTCACGCCTTTTGTAACCGGCTGGACCTTAATTTGGATTTTAATGAAATTTGGTATAAAAGTACGACTGTTCGACCTAAGGGCAGTATAGGCTAACTTATTGTATACTGGTGAAACCACGAGGCGCAGTTATTATAAATAGCGACAGGTTATGGATAAGTAAGCCTTCAAATCAGGTGTATGATTCAAAATAAATTGGTAGCAATTTGCTAAGGCAGTTGACGTGGGAGGCAGTCAGGCCGCTAAGGGTCTGCTCGAAAAGGCAAAGTCACTAATATATCCGTATAACTGTGAATGTGTGTTTGTTATAGCAATTTATCGTTTATTCTATCTTATTCGTTCAAAAGAGCTCTAATAGTTATAAGAAATAAAGTACGACTATCTCATTTCACCTTTCTTAGATAAAATATGTTTGCATTACTGTTCCTGTTTTATGGTTAGGATAAATCCTGAAATTTTAGGTACACGAGCTATGAAGAAAGTTACTTAAAGCAATGATGGATATCCGCGATATGTATGATGGAGCTACAATCAGCGACATAATAATATTGTGTTTATCATAATATTTATTACTCATAGACACAATATTATATATGTATTAGTATCAGTTATTCTAGTTACCATAGTACAAGCTCTGCTTAGTTTGGAACTAGATGGCGTCGTGTGTAAGTTGTGAGATATTTATTTAATATTGGTTGCAGATTGAAGGTGAAAGACGGTAGTAATTTCTCCCACAAAGTTACTCCCAACTTAAATAATTAAAGTTTCAAATAAATTCCCTACGCACAAAGATTTTAACAAGCAATGTTGCTATTGAATCGTCAATCAATTGTACCAAACGGTCGGGAGTTCCCTTTTCAAAAACTCCGCCACTTTATAACTATAGAATATGTTTCATGTTTTTTAACGAAGGATTACTCACCAGACCATATCTGTATCAAATCGAAGTTACTTTTAATGGCCCGGGCATCGAACCCACTCATCGTCACGCTTGCAAAACTTAAAGAAACAATGTTATTATAACAATAGTTGTTTAATTCAACAGCTATGTTTTAATGAAAACAGTCACATATGGCGAGGTAATGTATTGTGTCGTCATGGTGTACCTTAGATATCAGAAGTGGGACACCTTGTAGGATTAACTTGGATGGTTTGCAAAACAAAGATACGGTTTGGTGTAGGACATTATCAAACTGAAGAGTGTGTAAAATACACTGAAATTAATGAAATAGTGCTTAACTTCGGATTTCTACTAGGATCCAAAGTTACGAATATGTAGTATAGTGTATAGTGAGTAGTGTACCTGCCTGCGACCTCTAGGTCGCGGGTTCGATTCCCGCTTAAGACAAATCTTTGTGTGCATGAACATGGGGGTTTGTCTTAATCTGGGTGTTTCTTTGTATAATAAGTTTGTATTTACAAAAGAAAAGTAGTTATATAATATGTAATTAGTATCAGCTATTCTAGTCCGCATAATACAAGATCTGCTTAGTTTGGGACTAAATGACTTTGTGAACTTTCCGTTAGGAAGTTTCCAATAGCAGCACGGAGTTGAAATTGTGCCCGGTGGATAGCGATAGGGCGACCCCTATCCCATGGCACCCAAAAATAACAGGTGTAATGTGGGTGTTGTACACCTTTGCCACACCCTTCTGGGTAGTATAGGCGTGATGTTAAGTTATGTAAGCAATAGAATGCTTAACAACTTTTATCGTCAATTGCAGTACATAATAAATACAGTAAGCCCTTCTTCTTCTTCTGTAATTGTAATTTCTTTGTAGTTGTAAACGGTTACAAAACAACATGAAATGTACAATATGGTAAGTACTCCTACTTTTAAACATGTTAAGCAGGAAGACTAGTGTGGACTTGTGACTTCGATTAAACTTCATTTTGATTGACGTTTTAATGAATCTGAACTAAATACATATATTAACCGAGGGTATCACGAGACGTAGGTATAATGTCACAAGACTTGAGTGAGATTCGAAATTAAATATGAACTGATCTGGCCATCCAGGTCAGGAAATGGTGATCCCCGAGGTTTTTGTTAGTATTTGTCTCTGCCTGTCTCGTGCATAGCTCTGGAAAGACCTTCTTTTTTAGACGAAGGAGTTTCTATAGGCCATTTGATGGTAACTCTAACCTCTTTTTAACCGACTTCAAAAAAAGGAGGAGGTTCTCAATTTGGTTGTATTTTTTTTTTATGTTTGTTCGCAAAAAATAAATTTACTTCGCACAAAATAATACGTTTTTTCATTTAGTTAAATATAAATTATTAAATAATTATTTTATAATTCTGAAGTCGGTGCCAAGTAAACAATTACTTACTCTGTATAGAAAATATCAATCTTTCTAACAACAATTTTCTGACTGAATATTAGTTATATTTCTGTGTTAAGTACCAATACTGGGCAACCGCGCACTAGCACAACTACGCCTCCCTTTATTGTGTGTACCGTAATTTGATATTGTAGAAAGGTTGTTATAGCTTTTACTAGGCTTTTACTTTTACTTCAGAATTATAAAATAATTATTTAATAATTTATTTCTATTTAACTAAATAAAAAAACGTATTATTTTGCGAAGTAAATTTATTTTTTGCTTTTTAGTTTACTTACTCTTAGTCGGTTTTTTTTTGTTATTAAAAAATATTTTTTACGCCAACCTTCGAAAACCCATAATCAGTAAAAGATTGCATATGCGTGACAAGTATTACATCTAAGGACTACAATATAATGCCTGGTGTGCCAGTAACTTCAGGTGCGCGATCATTTTGGTTTAATTGTTGTTTCGGTCAGTCCAAACCAGAGAGATTTGATTATTTTTTTTTATTTTTTTTTCAAAAAAGCTTACTAGTAATTTGCTATTACAAATTACTAGTATTTTTGCTAACCCTCTCCTAGCTGGAGGGGGTTAGCAAAAATACTATACTATAGCTTAATTCGCTTGTGTTAGGATGAAGTTCACGTCCGTGGTGTAATGGCCAGGATTCGAACCCACGACCTCTCGATCGAAAGACCGATGCCTTATCCATTGCGCCACGGCCGCTTCAATTGTGATACTAGTTTCATAAATAAAGACAGACTCCTTTACCAAGAGCAATATTTATATGATTGCAGTACAAAATAATTTAATAGCACATTGCAGCCAGTAAGGTCATGTAGCCTCGTACGATTAGTCACAAGCGGACTCATGGCCATACCTTATAGGTAACCTGACAGAAGCACACGCGAATTTAGACCTTAAGACTATGGTATAAAGATGAGATTTCTAAGAAGCTTCGTGGAAGAATTAATGTGATGTTTGATAGAAGGCTCTAGATTATTCTAGAATACTAAAAGCTTTAAAGCTTAGGATATGGTGCTGAAGAAAAGCTTTGTTATATTATGTTGGTGCCATTGCTCTTACGTAGGCTTTACTACAAGCTATAAGACTGCCAAGTCGAAAATTTCAGGCTTGTGCTCAATTATATTTGTTAAAATAATTATGTTTTCTAATTTGCTAAGTATAATTATCTAAATGCTACAAAAATAATCAGTAAGAAGTTGAAATAAGGTACGCGTTCATTATTTACAACATTTGTGCTGAATGTAACTTCGCCATGTTGGTTTGTATCCTAATTCAGATAGGAACACATGGATGAACGTGACGTCACGAAATGAGGTTACATACAGTTGAGAAATTTAGGGTCCTGGCAAGATGCGACCGTAGCTGGTTGGTTAAAGCGACTGCCCGTTGTGCAAGAGATCGCAGATTAAAATCCTGCCCCATAATTTTTTTAACTGTTTCTCAGTATAATGATGCATGATGTCTTCTTCGATGTATGATTAAATTGATCTCAACTAACCTTTCAAAACATTAATAATAGAGATCTTCCTACAAGGGTTCTCAAGAACTCTAGGATCTCTATGTGCCTTACTTATACCCTCTTCGCCTTTTGAGCAAGTCTTTTAGCTGTTGCTTAGCACATTTTTCATAGATGATTCTAATGAAAAGCTATTAGGCCTTCTCCAAGTGCGACGACTATAGTTCGTTCGCGTTAAGCATGCGGGATTGTCCACCCGCCTAGCCGCCCCCTAACTAACCAATTTTTTTCAAATTATAAGGTCAAGTTCACAGTAACCAGTTGAAGGCATTGCTTCGAACGTAACGCCTGTGTCCTGTTTGTGTTAACTGATTTAAAGTTGCACTAGTCACTCAATGCATTCTTAACGTGAACGAACTATAGTTCTGTAAACTTCCACTACCAGATCTCAAATAACCCTTAAAGGACCGGATCCTTTGAGCATCCTATAAACTATAATATAAAACCATCACGTACAATATTAAATAACACTTTTGTATCACATACTGTAACAATTATTCAACGTCCGTAATGGCTATAAAGCTGTGCGCCGCTGTATGTGACTGTGCATATTAATGTGCTGTATAAAATATTAGCTATTTGTTTATCGACTGGGTAAGACAAGAGATAAAACTTATTTGAAAGTATAATAGATAGACTTTTTCTCCTCAGCAGCTCGAAATGTCGAGTCGAGTTTTGCTCTTGCTTCGAAGTAAAGTTGTGCTTTGCTCACTGCTCGCCTTTTTTATGTCACACAACTTCCACACCACATCATCTAGTCCCAAACTAGGCAAAACTTGCAACTTATATTTTTCCAGCTGCTGAGGTGAAAAGTTGCATGTGCGACACGAAATCAAAGTTATTTAAATATCGTGCTTTTGAGTCCCTCACTACGCTCTAGATTCTAACCTAAATTCAAATTCAAATTCAAAATATTTTATTTCATAGAATACAATTGATTACTTGTAATATTTAAAGCAAATTTTAGCTTTGCTATGCATTTATTTTTATGTAATATTAAAGTTGAAAAATTAAGAATCCAGCAGGACTCGAACCTCGAGCACTTGGGGCGTATACCCAAGAGGTGCAGGTTCGAGTCCTGCTGGATTCTTAATTTTTCAACTTTAATATTACATAAAAATACAATTGATTACTTGAAAACGTCAAAATAATAATAAATAACATAACATAACATAACATAATAATGTCATAAAGCATAAATGAGCTAATAAATGTCACTGCCAGGCAGTCTTGTCCTCCATAAAGTCTTTTACACTGTAGTAGGCCTTACTATACAATTTAGTTTTAATAAATGTTTTAAATTTATGCAATGATTGCTCAATTACATTATTTGGCAGTGTATTATACATTTTTGTACATTGACCTGCAAAAGATTTGCTAATTTTTTGGAGCCTAAATTTGGGAATTTCTAACTTATTTTTATTTCTTAAATTTAAATTGTGACGGTCGCTATCTTTCCTAAATTTTACACTGTTCTAGAATCACTCGATACGCTCTTGATACTAATATAGAATATTTTGCTTATTCGGTACTCAAAATCAGGCAGCCTAGTCTAATCTATGGTTACTAACACCTTTTCCTCATCCCAAATTCTAGGTATTTTTGACCATGAATTGTTATCACCACATCCGCATTAGTGAAAGTTTGTGAATTACTGATAGCAAATACTGCCACTTGCCACTTTCCATCACAAAGGAAAGCAATTAAGGAGTTAATGAGTTTGTTTGCAACCTGATTATTCGATGTTGGTGTGCATCTGATAGTTATTTGAGAAGTCGTTTTATTAACTGGCGTGTGGTTGATTGACATTACACAGCCTACCTAAATCGGTTTATGAGAGCTAAATGGTTGAAATATTTAATTTTGTAAGTAATTACCTAATTTATATAAATTTTTTAACGGCTATAAAGATTTGAGCCCCCAAATACATCATTATCCTTCTTCAAGCGAGACCTAATCGCATTAAATAGAGGTCGGTTTCTGGTCTATCAGATTCAGAACTTCACGAACAAGTACGGATACAAGTATCGACTCTTAGATTAGATGGTTGTCATACGTTCCAGCCTCCGACTACCCGCCACAGTTGTATAAGGTCTTTAAATAACAAGTACTAAACATGCATCTCTTGCTTCCAAAATATAAACTGCCTCAAGACCCTGTCAGAAAAGTTAATAATACCTACTTGTCTCACAGCTCAGTGTGCTGACGTATACCCAAAACAATGCGATACCTGATCGTCAGGAAGCAGCCATCATTACATCAAACCTGTCTTGTCGCTGTAACAATCATCAATCAAAGCATTGACTGACAGACTATTGTGCTGCCATGTAGTACAGGAGCTGACCTTCAGAGGTCGTCGAAAATATACTTAATTAAGTTAGTGCTCTTATATTGCATAAATGCATGCCTAGTGGCACGGTTAATTTATTACCATACTCTCATCATCTAATTTTATATTTTGCATTCTGATTTCCTTTCTCTCTCTTATTCCTACTTATTAGGGCTAGATAATAAATAAGGTATACTAATGGTATACAGTTGATTAGGGTTAACTGCTAACTATGTAAAAAGAAATGAGCCTGGAGGGCTGAATTTTAAACGAACCATCATAAATTCAATGGATGTGGTCACAGAGAAAGTGATATCTATGGACTGGTCCAGAAATCAACGATAAATACTCTTTCTGACAAATTACTTATTAATTTAGTACTTCCGTTTGGCATAAAGACAAGCCTAATGAGAAATTATGTGTAGAAAATATGTAAAATCGACTTATTACACCGAATGATTGAGATAATTACGAAAGCTCGAATAAGCGACTTATGGCTATCAAAAGTTAATGATCAGTGATCTCATGATTTCAATTTCTATCAATATAAATAATTTATTCATTGCTTTAGTGTACGAGGCCGGTATAGCATTGTTTTTACTTTCTTTGGACATTTATGGTCTGGTCCAACATCCTTTTATTTTTGTTATGTTTACCGGAAGCGTCATAATGATGTCATGATATAAATAAATCTAGCTCTCCACACCTTTATTTATGCAACATTAAAATGCACGTAATTAAATTAATAGAACCATCATTCATCATCAACATCATCATTATTGTATAAAGAGCTTAACAATCTTTAGGCACACAGGATAAGTCCTTTAGTCAGATCCTCAATAAATCAATGGACGTTCAAACGACCGTAATTCGCGAAAATGAAAACGATTTGCAAATTCCGGTCGCCAGCTCCCGGAGTGCTCAAAACAATGAGTTGGTTTATTACATCAATACGAAATGCCATTGAATTCAATAAGTAAATTATTCATTCAGATCAGGTGCCGCACTTGGCTGAGGCGTCCATAACAATTGAATACTAACAGCATTGGAAATACAACCTTATTATGAGTGCAATATGACTGGTTTTGTAAAAAAATCTGTGAAGATGTCATTCAGGGGTGTCAAAAGTGTTGGTATTTTAAAGATTATGTTTTAAACGAAAGTGCATGTTGCAAAGATCAGCTGTCTTTAACGTTTCTAATGAATTTGTAGTAAGTAGTTGTAATATTACGTAAAATAGTGTTTTGGTTAAAATAGAGTAACTAAGTAAATAAATAGCCTTAAGTAGAAACAGTCGAAGATGTAGTAGTATATTTCTGTTTTTTTTTGGTTATCTAACGTAACATAAAGTGGTTTTAAATAAAAGGGAAAAAAGTGGCACTTCCCTGTTGGCAATTCATGGTAGACTTTATGGTTTGTCATATCAGTCATATATCTACCACAAAAACCTATTAGTAAAGTTCATTTATCTGCCCGCGACTTCATCCGCTATTTACTACAAAATTGAGGTACTTCCCTCATACACTTTAGCCCCAAATTTACCTCCTTGGGTATTGGAATTACATTAATTATAATTTATCTTATTGTTTATTAATGTCGTGTAACCTGTAATTTAAAAATGAAATTAGTAAATTTGGAGGAAAATTGCATGAAATTCTGGGTACCCGAGTTTCATGCAATTTTCCTCCAAATTTACTAATTTCATTTTTAAATTCACAACCTCATCAGGATTTATTATTTTCAAAAAAATAATCTTACAGTTCATTTACGTCATGAAAGGAACCAATGTGCAGATTTTCATGCATTTACCTTTAAAATTGGTACACCGGCCGCCCATTTAAACTTACATCTCCTAATTTACCCCTTTAGGTAGAAAACATAAAGATAAAACATATACTAGTTTTTAATTTAGACCTTCAGCTACACAACTGTAAAAGCCGCATCCAATTCACTGCAGTAGTTTTTGCGTGATGCGCGTTCGATCATGGACATACAGACAGACTTACAATTTAAAAAAAAATGTTTTGTTTTCTACTGCTGTAATAAAGACCCCTCGTATTATTTTTTCTTAGATGTTATGACATGGCAAATTTACAATTTTATTATACGTAGAGATATAGATGGACTACTGTCTTAAAAAAAAAAAAACCGACTTCAAAAAGTAGGTAAACTAAAAAGCAAAAAATAAATTTACTTCGCACAAAATAATACATTTTTTTATTTAGTTAAATAGACATTATTAAATAATTATTTTATAATTCTGAAGTCGGTGCCAAGTAAATCGGATAATTAAGAACTAATATTCAGTCAGAAAATAGTTGTTAGAAAGATTTATAATTATTGTCTATACAGAGTTATTGTTTACTTGGCACCGACTTCAGAATTATAAAATAATTATTTAATAATGTCTATTTAACTAAATAAAAAAATGTATTATTTTGTGCGAAGTAAATTTATTTTTTGCTTTTTAGTTTACCTACTTTTTGAAGTCGGTTTTTTTTTTTGTTAAAAATTATTTTATTTTACGATTTTAAGTGATGGGTAGACCGAGCAAGAATGTTTCTCGAATGAGGAGACGACGTTTACTTGAGACGGAAAACTTATTAATAATAATCCTCGTACTCCTAACCGTTGAGGAGTTGTACCTAGCTCAGCAACTTAAAATGCAAATATCCAAGCAGTTTTAGGTAATATACGAATAACAATATAGAAGCCTTTGAAATTTGAGGGTTACCCATGATTTCTCTAGGATCCCATCATCAAATCATGACCTCATATTATAAATATACATAAGTAATATTCAACGTCTCGCCTCATCTGTGTATAACTTGAAAGAATACAGTAAACGGCCTCAAGGAGCCTATATTTAAAGAATTATACCCGTACTCCTAACCGTTGAGGAGTTGTACCTTCCAGCATCAGCTCAGCAATATAAAATGCTAACTACTAGATGCAAATATCCGAGTAGCTTTAGATAATATATAAAAAACAACATAGAAGCCTTTTAAATTTGAGGGTTGCCCTCGATTTCTCTAGGATCCCATCATCAGAACGTGACTGGAAAAAAATGGGACCACATGACAAGTATATCCTTTCAAACAAAAAAAGAATTTCTCAAATCGGTCCAGGCGTCTTCGAGTAATCGGCGAACAAACATAAAAAAAAAAAAAAAAAAAAAAAAAAAAACATACAACCGAATTGAGAACCTCCTCCTTTTTGAAGTCGGTTAAAAACTACTGCTACTCTAAAATAAACAGAGCACTTGGATGCATCCGTTGCATCGGAGACGTCGCGATTGCTTCATAACTTATTTATAGTTTTCACCTACCAGACAGTTAAATATACTTAAAAATCCATTCCAAACTTTATTCGAGTAGTGTCGTACGGGCTAAAGATTAAAATCGGTAGTAAAATTGTCTATGACAGTTGCCGCCATTGACGGCGCCATATTGGATCAGGAAGTGCGTGACAGCGCGCCATGTCGAAATAGAACGATTATGCCGCGAAATTAGGTGAAGAGGATGGAATTAGTTGCATTAATTGGGTCCGACGGTGTTAATATTTAACTGTTTAGAAGGTATGTGCTTATAATGTGGGTATGCAGTTTTATATCATTACTAGCTTTCGCTCGCGGCTCCGCCCTTGTGGTACGGTACGTCTTTAAAAAATAACCTTATGTCCTTCCTGTAGCCTTGAAGCATCCCCATACCAATTTTCATCAAGATCATCGAGATATAGGTATATCTCGATGATCAAGATCGATTCAGTGGTTTAGTGGTGAAAGCGGATCAGACATACAGACAGAGTAACTTTAAAAGTTATAATATTAATTATGGAAGTTATTAGTAAATGTATTATACAAATGCAAGATTTTTATTTACCTACTTAATGTTTGGCTCTAGCGATCGACTCTAAAATTATTCACTGATAGGAAAGCCCACACTTTTCCGAGTGACATAGGCCACCCGTTACCGACGTACCTTGCGAGTGTAGCCGCTGCTATACTCGTACATAAACATTATTAGTATGATTGCCTGATAAATTAAAATACGAATTTACACTTCCAGCACAAGTAAAACCGTGACCGCCAACAAGTTTTTTTTACAAGACCGTTGTATATCTTTTTATGCTAAACAAAAAACCACACGTTTTTCTATTAGCATTGTTTCAAAAGCTAAAGATGAATGACAGTTAAATCAAACAAAATAGAATTAAATTTCGTGGCCAAACCAGAATGAATCACCGTCACTTTTTACTGCAAACCGCTACAAAGGCGATCAATAAATCATAACCTCACAGAAGTAACTGACACAAAAGAAATAACACCATACATTCCATGGCTACCGAAATCAAGCCATAAAAACTGTGAAACATCAAAGGCACTAAAATGCACAACAACCCATAAAGTTCCATAAACTAACGCGAGATGGCGCCAAAACGTTACGAAATAGGACGTAAATGAGTGCTGTTATTACTAGCTTATTAATCGCTTGCATTTAGCCGCGGGTTCGCACGTGTAAACCAATTTTCTGGCATAAGATAAATATATTAATACCACACAACGTCAACTAGTCCCAAACTAAGCAGAACTTGTATTGTGTATTTAGTGCGTGCGAGCAGATACTTTAATAAAGTGAGCAAGCAGTTCAATATCGATCAATTTACAATAAGTTTGTCTCCTGCGGCAAGAACACGATTGAGTCTAGAGTTATTTGAATGTGCAAAGTATCATATTTGTTTTGTTTCTTTATTTTTTAATGTATTTTATTTTATTTAAATGGAGCCTTAGTTTTGTTGGCACTTCATTATTCCGCCACTAGAAGCAAAAACTTGTAATTTGCTTTATGGTTCCTAAACTATTGTTATTGAAGTTATACTAGCTATATGATTACTACAATACCTGAAGATTTACTTACCTATTTGAAATTTTAGCTCTATGACGTGCTGTATGATTAGCCGGCGCGGGGCGTCCCGATGCACCGACTTTGTATGACAAATAATGCTACAACTTTTATTACGTTATATTTTATAATAATGACAATTGAGCAGATTATTATAGATCTCGGCTACGGTGTACAAACAATGTATAATCAGAGAGTAATATATTTGATATTAAGATGACATTCTAAAAGCTGTTATTACAAATTACCAGAACTAATTATACTGTAAAATTGAATGGAATGTTTAATCTTTTGTAACAACAAGGGGATTAGGGACTTAGGGGGGTTAGGTTCATAGGGTCCGAGTGCCCACTGATTATTTAAAGATATTTCCTAGCGGTAAATCGACGCTTCACGTGATTAGAAGGCTGGCTTTTACTTGGTTCAAAGCATTAGCATTGTCATTAAAATAGTAACTTTATATAATTTTTAAACAGTAATTGAAAATAAAAACTTTATGTGTATATGACTAGCGTCCTCCCGTGGATTCGCCTGCACAAAGAAGCCCATGAGTATATAAATTTTAGCTAACGGTTATTTAGTATATTGTTTTTTACCAACTATTAAGTAGTGTAAGTATAAAATTTAAGACTACAAGGTATTTTTTTTTTACAAAATATTAGATACCATGTACATATTTTGTTAGCATGTAGCGAGTTTGTCGATATTTCGCAGCTGCTGCAAGCTACTTGTTCACGATAAAACCATAGTAAAAATAAATAAGTACGCCAACTCCCGGCGTTTAGGAGCGCACGATACCTAAACTTGCTCGAGGCGTAGGGTTGTCACTTGTCAGATTGATATTTTAAATTACCTGTACAGAAATCATTTTTTTAATTATAAAAAAATCGTTTTTTTTTACAAAACAAAGCATTTATTTATGTCAAGTCAAAGTCAAATCATTTATTTCCATGGGCCTATTAAAAGGTGCTTGAACACGTCAAAACAAACATCAACGTTCAAATAAATAAAATTTAAATAAAACTTAAGCTAATTAAATTATAATATTAATTGCAACAAAATGATTTGAATCACCGGAGCTTAGATTGATTTCAATTCAACTTTGAGGTTTGAATTAAAATCAATCCAAGTACCAGCTCCGATGGGTATTGCATCATGAGAAGAGCTGGTGAGAAACTCATGATCACCATCTTTTCAAATAATTCATACAATTTTGTTTGTTTATTGACAATAATTGTTATGTGTAAGTTATACCAACCAAAATACAATGACTAGAAATGGTTATGGAGAGAATAATACTATGAAATTAAATTCTTTGTCAAATAGACCAATATTATATTAATAAAATTATCCGTAGTATATAAGGTTGCAATCTCTTACACTTAAAGCAGAAAGGAAAAGGAGTAAAAACAATGTGTGCATACATACTGGTACTAGAACAGACAGAAAAATGAAAAAAAATCTAAACTGTAAAATTAAATGCTAATTATTTATGCTACTAATGAAAACAAGCATAAAAAAAATTACAAATTTGTGACAGAAAAATATTTTTATTATTATTATTACTATTAAATAGACTAACACAGTACAAATAAAACAAAAACTCTAACTTAATATTATCTTATAAGTACATACAGGTTAACATATAGGTTCTCTTCTGAAAACTACATTAAAACCAGCCAAATGCGAGATAATCGCAGACCAACATACATACAGACTATGAGAACTTCCTTTTTAATATCGGTTAAAATAAAAATAATTTAATAACACATCACAAAATTGCGCATCATATTCATAATGTAACATCAATTTTGTGAAATAAATAAACCAAAGAGGCAACGGCACGGCGGCATTTAAAAAACATACCTACATTATTATTAAGTATTTAGTAGTTATTACCAAATACGTATTTTATTAACTCACCTTTTGTGTTCAGAGGGTACCTTAAAGAAAGTTAATTCTGGGTTTGAAATAGTGTCGTTTGAACAACCATAAACTTCACAATAATATCTATTGACTCGTGAAGACATTTTGCAGTGCAGCGCGTAACCGTACCTAATTTTTTAAACAAACAGCGACCGCTCACAGTAATGGCACGGCCCGCACTACCGCTGACCGAGAAACTGGCCGAGCGGCGTAGTGCGCGTGCGTACGTACATGAACCCGGGGCGTGGCAAGCGCTACGCGTACATACAAACGGCGCGATGTACCTTTGTTCGAAGATAACTTACTATTTATACTATGATAAAACTGACTTGCAACCGCTGCGAAATATCAACAAACTCGCTACAACAAAATACATGTGAAATATCCCGTGATATCTATATTAGTACGGTAGAAAAATATAACTGATTACAGTGCAAATTAATACACAAGTCTTTGATCTATTTCACGACGAGGAAACGGTTCTCTCTCGTTATTTAATTTCGGTCATCTGCCGCAGTTCACCAGTTTTCCGGCTTTCCGTGCATTCTAAATTCGTGAGGAATTTTAACTAGCGGACTCGCAACAACGAACCTGCTTTGTTTTGAAATAGTTATCTATTTAATGAGGAAGTTGAGAAGAAATTCATAAATATATCAAGTTTTGAAAGAATTGCGAAGACTTTTTAATTTTATTTTTAAGAGACATAAAGCTATAATATTTGCTAATAGAATGATTACTTATTTAAATTTTCGTATGTAATTGAAACACCTCTTGATATAAGAAACATCATTACAAGAATTGTTTTGATGTTACCTAAGCTTCCTGAGATAATACTATTTTATATTCACTTTATTATAATAGACTCGCCCTGACGCTTCAATCAAATGGCGTGATGTCCCGCTTGAATATTTTGTATGTGAAGTTTGAAATTTGTTTGATAGGTATATTAAATAGTGTGATTATGAAAGTGGTTTTATTGCAGAAATTGCTATAAATTGTGTGGATAATTTAATAATAACATATTTTTTTTTATAATTTCCTACTTTAAAAATAGACAAGTTTAAAAACTATTCATAAAATAGTATAATATAATATAATGTAATATAATAAAAAAAAAAAAAAAAAAAAAAAAAAAAAAAAAAAAAAACTGGTTTTGTCCAAATTACACAGTGCTTATTAATTTGCATAATTATCATGTGTTATTTTTTTATACAAGCGTATCAGTCAACATATTTTAGGTAACATATATAAATATAATGTATTTTTTTAATAACATAGTGTAATTTTAAATGTTTAATTGTAGAATAAATAAATAAATAAATTTATAAAATAAAGTCTTATTTTACCCAAAGAAAAGAATTTTCAAGTAACTAATTGACAGTCAAGCAGTCAACACATGGATTATTATGCAAGAATTTTCCTTTTCAATGTTTTTAAACATATGAATCATTTCCATGCAGATTTGGACACGAAGTAAATACTGACAGCTGTTTTCGACAAAATAATAATATTAAAAAGACTAATATTATTAAAACCGACGTGAGGTAAAGACATTATTATTGAGAAAACCGGTTACTCACGTTATTTTAGCCGGGATATGCCGACTAGTTTCGAATCTAGTACGTATATTCATCAACTGGGTTAATAATCGCGTGTCATCGCCTCCGCGCGACGTCTCGCTCTCGCTCTCTTAAAAAGACTAGTTGGTTTAACATGAAAATATTCTTACAATTTTTGTTCAGGCAGTGAAATATAGTTAGTGATGAACATGAACATAACATCACGCTTTTATATTATCCAGAAGGGTGTGGCACAGGTGTACAACACTCACATCTCACCTGTTATGTGTAGGTGCCATGGGATAGAGGGTGAGACTATCGCCATCCAACGGGTTTAATTCCAAGTGCGTGCTGCTATTGTGAATTTCCTAACAGAAAATTCCCAAATATCACTTTGCCCGACCCAGAAATCGAACCAGAGACCTCGCGGTGAGAGAGCCATACGCTAACCAGTAGACCATCGAGGTAGATGATTCATATTTTTGTAAAATTGCTCTAATAAAAGGCACTTCGAACCGCTTTTATTCTAACTAGGAAATCACAGAACATTTTGTAGACCGTGTTAGTTTTGTTTTTTTTTTGTAGACTTCAAGGAAGACTGAAAAGCCGTATACATTTTTAACAAAAGTAAATAATACGTTGAGTTACCATAATAAATATAATGCATTGTGCTATTTACATAACTATCTCGTGAGATAACTCGTTATCTTATACTTATCATTCCGTAATTAGGAACCAACGTACTGTTATCAATTTTCTTGTTATTTTTTACTCATTTAAGAAAGTCATTATGGAATTTTTAAAGTTTTCATCCTAAACAGTTTAAAGTTTCAAAAATGCACTAAAAAACATACAATCGAATTGAGAACCTCCTCCTTTTTTTAAGTCAGTTAAAATGGAGTTTAATACTAACTACAGGATTTGTGGTCAGGTAACAAATAAAAGCATAATCATTTAATAAAACGATTTAGCGAATCAGTTTTGATTCTCTCACTAATGGACTCGGACATTATAACGTCTGGTACGCCCACAAGTATTATCAACTTGCTGCTTATATACTTCTCAGAACTTTGATGTAATGATCATTCAATCTCATGATATTATTATAGTATCGTGCTAGTGTTTTTTGAAGGGTTCAGCAGTAATGTATTACATAAATACTAGCTAGAAAGACCCTTAATGATGCAAGCAAATTACATGATGTTGATATATTTAATGCAAACCTGGAGTCGATGAGACAGGTGCTAAGCCGTGATTTCTTTTTCAATATCAGGGTGTTTAGTTTTATTTTGGCAATTGTTTTGTATAAGGCTCTGTAATGATTTGTGTAGTACATTCGCAGTTCTTAATTTTATAATATATTGTTACTATTCGTGAGGACCTGTAATTGGCTGAATGTTGCATAATATTTTAATTAATATTAATTGTTACTGCTGTTGGTCTTCCAATGAATAAATAAATAAATAAATTTTCTCAACACTAGAGCTAGAGAGCTGAGCTGAGGAAGAGGTTTGCTGATGATGATTAAAACGATAATAGATGAGTAATACCTATAAAATTTGCGGCATCGAATAAAATATAATGAGATATACATGTGAAGCTCTTATTTTGAAATCTGCTATTCTTACTACGTGCTCTCTTTTCCTGTCTCACTTTATTTTTAAAGTCACACAACTTTCACACCACGTTATCTAGTCTCAAACTAAGCAGAACTCGTACTATGGGTACTATTTCGGGCTGCTGCGGGAAAAGATGTATGTGCGACACATCTCGTACTTTTAACTCCCTCACTTCGCTCAAGATTCTAACCTAGAGTCACTCGCTGCGCTCATGATTCTATTATAGAATGTGTTGCTTATTCGGGACTCAAAATAAGCACTCAAAGAAGATACGAACTTTGCTCTCTTGTTGCACAAATAACTATTTTAACATTATTGGGCTATTCCAATAGCCAAAAAATGACATAATTATGAAATTCTGAATTCTTATTTTTTGTATTATTAAATATTATGAGTAATAATAGCATAACACCCACGTAGCCAATGAAATAGAGCATTGATCTAGTAATAGTAGTGATTGCGTAATATTAGAGATATCAATAACATTCATATTTATCGGTGTCGTAAAATATTGGGCACTTTCTTGATAACGAGAAATTAAAACACCTACTTACTAACTTGATACTTTTAAGATATTTCTTTACATGGCTTTCACTTTTGCTATTTTTTTTATCATTTAAATAAGCCCTTGACAATTAAGGAATACAGTTTTCATATCCTAATTAGTATTATAAATTCGAAAGAAATTATGTCTGTTTGTTTGCTTAGTTTACCTTCGTAACTATTCCGCTGCACAGATCTTGATGAAAATTTGTATAGATATAGATACCACGAAGCTGAAGCAGAAGCAGCAAATGAAAATAAACAGTAGTGCTTGTTATGTTATTATCTGATAGAAAAGTAACACCATGGAGGATACTGACATAGTAAATATGCACGATACTTGAAGTCTTCCATAGCTCTAACTTAGGTTGGCTTCCTATTTTCTTAACACCTTTCACTATTCATCCATTTAGCTACAAAACCGTAGAGGTCACACCAAAAAGCGAAAATAGCACAAACACCAAAATTAAATAAACAAACAACATTGGTACACATTAAACTATACAATTCTAGCATAAGATGGTCGCGCATTGCATAGGCTTCCCGTGCAGAGCGAGACCAGCTTATACTGGTAGATATAGCTTGATGCCGTGTATACATCGTCAGCTGCTGACCCTACCAGATCAGAACACGGTCACCAAACCCGTTGACATCCGACCGTTTCTAAACGACATCAAACTGTTCCATCTTTAAATAGAAAACAAAGTCGCTACTGCTTTTTGTATGCTTAGATCTTGACGTGACAGATTTAATACAGTTTTTAGTAATAGATAGAGTGGTTTAACAAAGTTTACCTTCTAAATATAGGACTGTATATAATTAAAAAGAACAGTCGAAAAATGGTACCCGGAGCGAAGCGGGTCGGAGAGTCACTAGTCTCCTATAAACTCTTTGATTTGGTCGGGTTATCCTAACCAGCAAAGATCGAGATCTAAGGGCTTCATGAATAATTCAAATGTTCGTTTTTAAACAAATCGGATGCAGTTTTAGGGTTAACAGGTCTAAAATCTTGAATCTTGTTGTTATGTCAAAGAAAGTTGACATTATTTTTTTACTTTCTTTTATGGTGAACTTATGGACCTAGGTACTAAACTTGATGTTCAATGATATAGCATAATAGTTCAAGTTCTGCTTAGTTTGGGACTAGATGACGTATTGCGAAAGTTGTGTGACACGAAAAAAATATGCGAGCAGTTAGCTAAACTCAACTTTGCTTCGAGCGAGGGCAGAAATCGAAGCAACGAGTGATGCTCACTGAAATAGCTCGAAGCAAAATGGCATATTGCTCACTTTTTTCATACCACAAATAACGTCTTTTCGAGCTGCAAAGGTGAAAAAAATATTCACAGAGTGGTGCGTGGTGATTAGATTACAATATTGACAAAATGTTCGTGCGTTAGATCAAATAGATGTCAAGGCTTGTTTTTGCAATAATTTAACGCTGATTTTGCTGTTTATCTGGCCGTTCTGCTGGTAACAACCATGGAATGGTCGTGATGACCTATTATTGCTCAAATCAAAACCCACTTATTTTTAGAGCAAAGTCACGTGAACGTAAAACAAGTGCTTATATAAAAACTATATCAGAGAAAAGAGTGTTTATGTATTGCAAATTACTTCACACATTTCGGAAAGCAAACGTTATCATGGTTATCACCACAACATCACGTTACCAGCTAATCTAACAAAACAAACGAAGCACAATTCTGTGCTATAATTAGACTTACGATAATGAATACTGTAATGAACACTATTAAGGCTCAAGTTCACCAAGAAGGAGTTAAACAGTGTTTACGGAACGGGCTGACAAATATTTAACAGACGTTTAAACGAGGAGCGTTTATTTCATGTTCACCATCTTCGGTTTGCATTCGGTTACGAAACCGAGCGATTGTGAATGATGGAATGAAGACAAAGACAATAATGGCGAAATTGACATTTTTTTAATTTTTTCATCGACAAAACTTCTATAATTACTGAAATAAATAAACATTGACATTGGCGGTCTTGTCATTTGGTTGTATTTTATTAGTTTTGCGTGCGTATAATGTAAATAAAAAATGGATAAAGGGGATAAGAAAAGGCGAGCCGCGAATTTCAGTTACAATGAAAAGTCCATTTTATCGGAACTTATACTAAAATATAAAGATATCCACTCCACGTGGTTCAAATACTCCAGCATGTTTATGTAATAATCTTCTGCCACGAAATTCGATGCAGACATCATTTATTAATTTTACACTAAATTTTAAAAGAAGCTTGTCACTGGGGAAAACTACAATAACGTCAAATAACTCCTGTAAAAGCATTAACCAAGAGTTAACCAAGCTCCAGAGGGTCGGTTAATTTAATCGCTCGTTTTACGCCTCTAATCGCCGATTAGTGAGTGGTGAACACGAAATTTGACGCAAACAGCTGATTAGTCATTTAAACAGTTGATTATGTGTCGGTGAACAGGGCCCTAAGACGAAGACCCAACCATTTATAGTCATTTAAACTTGTATTCATTTCTGCTACTATAAAAATAAGCTTATCGTCGAAGATTACTGAATTACTGATGCGTCGACATCTGAAGGACTACAATCAGGGTTTGAAATTATCAAAATAACACGGTAATTATCGGTTAGATATCAGATAATTATCCATCGTGATTCATTACTTATTGGCAGGATAAGCAAATAACACACATACTTAAATTAAAGTGACAGCAGTGTTTTTTTTCTTGTGTAACTTGTGTCACCGTTATATCCGGCCAGGTTATATTTTATGGGACGGATAAGAGCTATCCGGAACCTCTGAAATTTGCCCCTAGTCTGTTTATTTTCCTACATTTAGCCCGTAATTTTGCTGTTTTATGTTTTCGTGCACACAAATTCTGCTACCGTATGACGGCGACCGGCTTTGTTTGTAAAGTACCGTCGCCTATTATTTTAACATAATAATTCTTATGATAATCATTGTTATAAACGAATTACTATCACTAAACAATTTGTACAATTATATATTTATGTTATTTAATATTTGAATTACAATTCCAATAATCTAATGATCCATTTATAATTATCTACATGCTATAAGTTTTTAAATAAGTTTCATATACTTGTAAAATCATATATAATAATAATATTTTGTACATATAGGATTAAATATACACTAGATTAGTGCATTAATCAATGTATTATATTATTGAATAAAGAAATTTAAAAAACAAAAACACAAATTCTGCTCAAGAACATAATTATTTTCCTTTTTTCTCGGCACATTTAAGAAATTTATACAAGGCAATTTCGAATACTGTCGAAAAACACAAACAGATAACTAAATTTGACACTAAATTCATTTGGATACCCACAAAAGCATCAAATTGCGTTTGGATACACGTGTGGGAGGGATGGTTGCATTAGAGTATTATTATTATCAATGATAATTATCTTGGTATATTTATCAAGATAATTATCAATGATTACCAAAGATATAAAATCTAGCCACAAGTAAATTGACTAGTAAAATAAATTACCAACTAACATAGTAATTTAATCTCATTAATTTAAAGCAAAAAAAATAACTAACCGCCTAATTAATTACAAATGATATTGATCATGATAAATCTAAAAAGTAGAGCAAAAAGGTGTTAATGGCTGATCATTCCGGTGTCAGATTACAGATAATTACGATACATCTGTTGTGGTAGTAGCAGGTGGATCAATTAGTGCACAAAGATAAATGGCAAAGGAACTATTTTTTTACAAACTAATGCACTGAAATCTAGACACGCAATACCAAAGAGCTCTTAATCGATATGGAGAAGAAATGAAATCTATTCAAATAAATCAGCTATAACACGCGGGGTGCGTTGATTGTAACCCTATCTATGATTTAACAACTAGTTTTATATGACGACTCCGTCAAAATCCGTCAGGTAGTGTAGTAGTGAGTTCAGTCATGAAAAAAAATCGAGAACGTATATTATTACGTATACGTATTTATTGTCATCGGACTATGGTGTTACGTGTGTACGGTGTACTGGGCTCTCTTGCGGTAACAACATTATTATCTTATCATAATTTTATCTATGCGCAAAATTAATGATGATATTATAAACTTTTCTAGGCATTCTGGTACCTTTATTTTTAAAGTTATTTAGTGATTAATATTTTATGCAGATTACATATACTGAGAAACACGTGTTTGGTGGGCTAGTCTCCAAAGCCAAGCATACAGTAAGTGCTAAATTATATAAAAGCTGGGCCATCATTATTTCTGTCTCCTTTATCACTTGTCTGATCCGATATCCATATCGCTATATATAAACATAATAATATGTAAAATATCTCACTACATACACACAATGCCATCTAGTCCGAAATTAAGCAGAGCTTGTACTATTGTTACTAGAATAACTGATACTAATGCATATAGACTTTTTTTTTGTAAATACATACTTATTATACATATCATGCACACAAAGATTTGTCTTAAGCGGGAATCGAACCCGAGACCTCAGCGTAGCAGGCAGTTACACTAACCACTCCGCCATCCTATTTTACCTTTATTAAAACTATAATACGTCAGAAAACTTTTTACGCAAAATAAACAAGTTTTGCACAAATTGATACGGCTACTCTGCATTATCAAATTAAATTTCTGGATTTTTAATTTATAAACCTAATCCAATAGTATTTTAATCATTAGTCACTAATGAAAATGTATTAAAAATAATAAATTCCCATTCTTAATTGCAGCGAATATTTTATAAATAATGTAGATGCGATTAAAAATAAGTAGAAAAATAATTCAATTTTATAGCAAATGGCGGTCGGGATTATCCTTTATTTATTACTAATGGCAACTTTATTATTTTTCTTTTACTTGACATACTAGTTTGGCCAAGGTCAACGTTTTTACAGCCTTGTCGTTCGTTTTACAAAAACTTGAGTATTTAACCGAATTAATATAGGCACCTGCGTTAATATATTTCGCCTTTATGTTGATAAGAGCTTGTAATTGCAATAAATTAACCTTGCCTTACAGTTCTCATTAAATTTCAATGTTCTTCCTTCCTTAGAGACAAAAATAAATAACAGATTAAAATACGAAGGGCATTTGGTCCCTTTTTGGCGCCAAATCAATAAATTATTTAATTAACATAATACGTATACGTCCTCAATGTTTTTTTAGCAGAATATATTTTATAATCAACTCCACGTCAAGCAATCGTTAGGCAAGATATGAAATCAATTCTTGAAAGACCTTGCAATGAATTTGGCATTTCGTACTCTAGGGAATAAGAACTGCCCTATTTTTTTTTTATTCTTGCAGTCCTTACCCCATTTAATTTTCGGTCGATGTTTAACGTTTTTTCCTCTCCATTCTCCTCTCTCTCTTTTTTGCTATCAAATAATTATGTACAATAATTATTTTCAACTACAACAGAATCAACTACCAACACTCATCGTTTTTAATAGATGATAGCATGGTATTGCCATACAGAAGTTCATGAACTAACCATTTAAATCATCATAATCTCACATTATAGACACATCACAGATCTCTGTGTTAGACCATAGACTAATTATTGAGAATACAACCTGACATGTGTACGGCCTTATTCCCCGCCCTTGACCAAGATTCATCGTTTATGGTGCAATATGGCACTTATGCCTCCGTAAATACAGAATAGGTGGCGTTTAATCGTTTTTAAAGTATTTCTTTTTATAGCGAGGCTATGACATGTTATTTAAGTTTTGAATTTAAGTTGCTAAGCTGCTATAAATACAACTTGATGTAATGGTGGCATACTTGTCGATTAGGTACTGAAAGGAGTAACTTGATGGTGAAGATTATGTCAAATACATCTTGGTAAAAAAATGTGGAAAATAATGGGGACGACACTGTGCCGTTCGTCTGGCAACAAAATTACAAATCAACCAATTAACCTTACCCAATTAAATACTTAATTGTAAACCTATCGTGTAATTTGTTTTGAGATAAAAAAATCATTACTTTGACAATGTTGTCAGCAAACAAAAAACTAAGTTCCAATTTCAGATGTTTCGGATAACTTTTATGTGCCCCATAAAATTTAACCTAATCGAATTTCAAAAGTGACACAAGTAACATTCGAATAAAGAACACAGCTGTCATTTATGTGTTCTAATAAGTTTTATAATAACACCACTGAAACTAGGGCTAAGAGTCAAAACCATCACTTATTACCAACGGCAATAGTCGGAACTAAACGTAAATGACTATTGGGATGAGGGATACACAAAATGTTTGGCCTTTTCGTCGTTAGTCGCAACTAAAATCAGCCATATGATAGAGCGTAATCTAGTGGTTGAGCTTTCAGTAATCATCTTCATTTATTTGTGAGGGAGGTGTGCGATTGGGCGTAAGTATTGCCAGGAATAAAAAAGAGTTTTTGTCAGTGGTTATCCCAGCCAGCCGACACTGAGGGCTCCATCAGTGGGATCTAGCACCAAAATAAAATGGAGAACCGCTGCTGGCTGATAAGGGAGGTGCCGCCTCAGCAATGTTTCATTACTTGAGGGCAGATCACGTTGATCCTTCAAATAAGTATATACTTTAGCACGATCTTAGATTCTGATTGTGTTTTAGTATGTTGTTCTTATTTTAAAATAATTTGTCCGCGTATTTTTTTTTCCTTATTAGTTAGGTAGGTAGGTATGTTAATAAATTGAATTAAAAACTCAACGATGTTTTTCAATTAATCGAAAATGTCCAAGATGTTACTTGTTGGGGCTTCATCAATCTAATACCTACTCATTTTAAATTAAGATCTTAAAAAACATGAGCTAATAGCTGCTTAGCGAGATAAAAGGACAAGAATTTAATTATCTACAAAATAAAAACACTTATACAAATCTTCATGTTATGCGACAGTAAAGGTAGAGTTTTATGTAGGTAATCGCTTAATAATCTCTTAAAATTAGATAACATAAGATTACAAGGCCATTGAAGCGAATTAATTCTATCACTGATAGATAATTAATCCAAAAACTGCGGATCTTACATTCTTAATAAATTAGCATCTCAACTATTTTTTTGCGATATAAAATTATGTTTTACGGTTAGGTCGCAGAAGTTTCGCCTATTGCACAAACTTTGTCCTTCCTGAAAATATGGAGTAGAAGAAATGCATATTAGCTCCTTTATATATTTAGGCAAAAGTAGGCCGCCAAGGTAAACAGAGGCTAGCCGAATGCCTAATATATGCATGCCTTGGAGCCGTATTACCTCTAACAACAGATTCGCGACGCCCGCCGTTAAATTCAAACACCACACTTGTGACAACTTCCGCAATAAAATTAGGTTAATTACGTAAATAATAACAACAATATAAAACTGACATACTTAGATCAGTTGATTTGTTCGTATTCCACTCAGTTTCGTACACAACACACGCGTATTAAGTTCGTTTGATCGGCGCGATACGCGCGGGACGTGTTCGCGGTTTGCGCGTCGGCAACGCACTGGCGCAGTGGCGCCGCGCGCGTCCTTCGTGCGACGACTTTCACTGCAAAAGATAATACTTTAACACTACCAATTTTAATTGTCGTCAAGCTCGTATGATACATTCGTGATCCTGGTGTTTGGGATTTGGTTGGGTTGTTAGGTGCAGTCCTTTTGTCAGGTTTGCATAATAGTTGTTTGCTTATGTTTATAATTTTCTTATAGATATATTATAATCTAATATATTTATATTTATGGCTCAAGCTAAAGTTTGCATTGGAGGTGTGACTTATGTTTACTTCACTCATTGTTTTTAATAAAAAGTCTCACAACCTACGTTTTTCTCTGAAACAATTATGTTAGATAAGTATCAGAAAACTTAAATGGTTTTTTTGCGTGCACCCAAGGAGCTTTTTAATCAAACGATTAGCTGTACCACCACTGAGCCCTTATTTACTCTATCATCTCTTCATTCATGCTTAACTGCTGGTTCCTACTGAACAAGAACGTAAGAATGTTCTTATTAATTTAACCTCTTACATATGCAATAACTAGAAGATCTCCAAATAAAACTCAAAGAAAAAGCCGTGTGCCGGTTTGTTTGCTGGTGAGATTTACTACTAAAAATATTGTCACAAAAGGCATAAAAGGATTTTTCGTTGGGCATTCCTGAATAGCAGCACGGAGTTGCAATTATGACCGGTGGATGGCGATAGGCTCATCGACCTATCACATAGGACCTGAACATCACCGGTAAAATTTGGGTGTCTTACACCTCTGCCACAGCTTTCTGGGGAATAAAGGCATAATGTTAAGTAATGTTTCAACTTGAGATAACAACGTAACTTGCAGACATGCAGTGCGCAGACAGACGCTTTCTACTAGTGTAATTCAATACATAGACAATTTTCTTTTTTTATGAAGCTAAATTAGTGCTTATGTCTAGTATATTTCCTTATTTTATTAAATACAATGATACCCGTGGGAGGAGATCAGACATTCTAATCAAACCGGAAAGCACGCCGAAGGAAATTAAGTAATGATTAAAACTGGATTACATTCCGGTATGCCCACTGGGAATGCTTGCGGGGAATGTTGCAGTCTAAATAAATTGGGCGACAAAAGATTATTTGTGCAACCAAAGAGCAGCGAAGTTCTTAGAATCTTGAGCGTAGTGAGGGACTCGAAAGCACAAGATGTAAGTAACTTTGATCGCGAGTCGCACATACAACTTCTCACCTCAGCAGCTTGAAATAGTATCCATAGTACAAGTTCTGCTAATTTGGGACTAGATGACGTGGTGTGAAATGTCACCCACATTAAAAAAAAAAAAGCGAGCTATGAGTAAATTCAATTTTGCTTTGAGCGAGAGCAAATCTTCGAGACTTTGCGAGCTGTTGAGGTGAAAAACTTAGGTTGATTTTATAACCCGAGTTCAATTCTAAACTCAATCTTTTTTTTAAACGGGACAAAGATGTCCTTAATAAAGACAAAAAAGTAACCCAAATGAAAAGAGTTCTCTGTAAAACAAAATAATCATACCTTGATGAGCATAACACAGTGTAAATAAGTAACTAGATATAATAATGAATATTGCTCAATGTAAAAGATAAACAGATCCTACCTAACACATTTTTAACCGACATCAAAAACAAATAAATAAATATTTCACAACTCACACACAACGCCATCTAGTCCCAAACTAAGCAGAGCTGGATGGGTACTAGAATAACTGATACTAATACATATATACTTTTTTTTAAAACAAGGAAAAAGGTTCTCAATTCAATAGTATTTTTTTCGCCGATTACTCCAAGACGCCTGAACCAATTTGTGAAATTCTTTTCTTGGTATACCTACTTGTCATGTAGTCTCATCCTCATCAGATCACGATCTGATATTGGAAATTTTAGAGAAATCGAGGACATCCCTCAAATTTTAAAGACTTCCATATTTTTTTCGCAGATTACCTAAAGCTACTCGGATATTTGCGTCTAGCAGTCAGCATTTCAAGTTGCTGAGCTAATGCTGGAAGGTACTCAACGGTTAGGAGTACGGCAATAATTCTTTAAATATACCTTAAGGCTGTTTACGGTATTCTTTTAAGTTATTCACAGATGAAGCGAGACGTTGAAGATTACTTGAGTATTTTTTTACTTACAAGCGCCATAGCTTAATCAAAATATGTGGTCTGGCTGTTTCTCTGAGCTAAGTGAACTAATTGTCTGATGGTCCAAGTATTTTTGACTGATAGTTATACAACGATAGTCCTCTAGCTCGTTTGCAAAAGCTCTCCTTTTTACACAATTAAACTTTCCCTTGACTAACAACAACAAAGTAGAGAAATACTTAAATAAAAGCCCGGAAGACTCTTATAATAATATCAGGCGTACAAAATATTAAGTTCAAGGCGGACATTTTGTTTGCGTCGAGAAAATTCTTGTTTTCCCAAAAACGGCATAATGTCATGAACGGAACATGGACAAGGGCTTTTATACAATGCGATTTTTAAATCGTGTCGGAGACGGATCGTCGATATAATATTTGTATGTTTATGTTTATCACAAGGTTTATTTTTAATCGACTTGAAAAAGAAGGAGGAGGTTATCAATTCGATTGTATTTTTTTTTTGTTGGTTCCCTGATTACTCTAAGACGCGTGGACCGAATTGAGAAATTCTTTTTTGTCTGAAAGTGTACACCTGATGAAAACGGGACCACGTGACAAGGTCCCGTTTTCATCAGGTCACGATCTAATGATGGGATCCTAAAGAGAGGGCAACCCTCAAAATTAAAAGACTTCTATTTTGTTTTTCGTTCATACCTAAATCTACTCAGATATTTGCATCTAGCAGTCAGCATTTCAAGTTGCTTAGCTGATGCTGGAAGATGCAACTCCTCAACGGTTAGGAGTACAAGAATAATTCTTTGAATATTGGCACCTTAAGGTCGTTTACTGTTCTTTTAAGTTATACACAGATGAGGCGAGACGTTGAATATTACTTAACTATTTTTTACTTTTTAGTAAATCAGTTTTTGTAATTGAAGTCGGTTTTTTGGCTATTTTTTTTGTTTGGCTACGTTTTTTAAAAACTACTGAACTGATATTCTTGAATGTTATTCTTAATGCTTAGAAAAGGGTTAATAAAGGTACATACATATGTGAAAACACGTTTTATCCCATAGGGGTAGACGATGGAACGCCGCGTGCTAACCGCTCCTTACCTCTTTTGCATCCTCAATATTCAATAAGATTTTTTTTCATGGATTTGGTATTCCATATATTTTCTGGAATGTCTTGTTACTTTACATTAAGGCTTTGTAAAAAGCAAAAAATCAGTGTATCACTCAAGCATGTAGTCTGCCTAATTAGATGTTAATTATTGTAGGCGGTACTTGCAGCCGATTTACATGCATAATGTGGAAGTGACATACAATAGTGCAATACTTATGGCAGACATCAGATGTAGCTAAGGTTATGTTTCGGGAGCTTATATACAAAGTATCAAGTAACTATCTAGTTCTGTTCAAACTGACTTTATGTATCCCGAAGTTTTGTCTAATTAATATATGGGTTTAACTTAAATATTATTAAGTTTTTATCATTTTTAGGGTTCCGTAGTACCTACAAGGAACCTTATAGTTTCGCCATGTCCGTCTGTCCGCCCGTCTGTCCGAGGCATAGCGACGAAACCATTGGTGCTAGAAAACTGAAATTTTGCATAAACATGTATGTTAACTATACAAAGAAAGTCGTAGAATAAAATTTGGAAAAATATATTTTTTTCGGGTCTTCTTCTTCTTCGTCGTGTCGATGGCTAAGTCAAATTTTATTGGTCTTATAAGTGGCCACTGTTATGACGCTCTCGTCGGCGTTCATGAGCGCCTCCCTTGTGCAGGTGATAGAGCATTTTGGACAGTCAGTAGGTGGTCAAGGTTTTGACTTGCCATCGTGGTGAAAGGATTAGTCAATTCGCTTTTAAGAACTCGCGAATTGCCCAGGGTGCGCCGGACGTAGGGAATTGTTGTGTACGTCACTCGGGGAGGCTCCTTTCATGCACCCTCATTTTTTCGGGTAGCTCCCCTACATGTAAAGTAGGGATGTTTTTTTTTTGTCACCTACCCCATAGTGTGGGGTATTGTTAGATAGGACTTTTAAAACATAATGGGGTTGCTAATACAGTTTTTTGATTTAGGGATCCGTTTGCGAGATAATTAACTTTGAAGAGCAAATTTTTGTACGAGTAGCGCGTCCCACCCCCCTCTAAAAGCTAAACCGATAGCTTAAAAAATCTGAAAAAAATCACGGTGGTAGTATATGTAATAAACTTTTCATGAAAACTATAGCGGTTACTTTAACTTAATTAGTTCTAATGTAATTGGGGTCCAAAGTGTAAAATGCAGTTACTTAGAATAATTCGTGCAAATTACAAAAACCTTTGAAAGTAATGACTTGTATGAAGATGTTACTTGTTTAATACAGATAGTAAATCCCTTTTAAGTCGAAATATGTTGTTACGACTAGCTACGGAACCCTACTGCGCGTGGCCCGACACGCACTTGGCCGGTTTTTTTTATAGATAAATCTTATCCGAAACACTTAAAATGCATGTTTTTTGCCGTCCACTTTATCAAAATTATTATATTTATTATTCAGTTTGTATGTAACTCAATAAATAATTAAAACAATTTTCACGGCGCTCGGGAGTCTACCCTTAATTAATATGCGAAATTTCACGCAGGTAAAGTCGCGGACAGCAGCTAGTTTCAAATAATATAGTGACTTCTGAAAGAAAGAAAAGAAAAAGCATTTAATTAGACTCATAAAGGAGTACACTGGTAAAAATAAGGCTTACAAAAGAAAACTTAAACAAAATAAAACATTAAAATAAGAATTAGCACATTTATGCATGGTAAACACGTGGAACACTCCTGTATGGGCTGTATGAGACCAAAAAGGGGACTATCTCAGCAATTGCTGCAGTTTAGAATACTACAGCGCTGATTTTCAGATAGCACCTATGTAATTCTTCTTCTGAGGACCCTACCTTCTGATATTTCCACCACGTAGCATTTATAGACTAAAAAGCTTTACAGGCACGCGGGTATTTAAGTTTTCTTAACTAACAAAATGGTCTCACCACAAAAAGGCGCATATTCAATGGTAATTTACGAAATTCAATTTCAAGTTATCTATTCAAAAACTCTCCAAAACCACAGCACATTCCACTAGACAATTTATCCCCGCGACCTTGCCTGTATCCGTTAATTGCGCATACATGAGTTCTTCCGCGTGTGTGTGACTAAGTGTGCATCCACATTGCCAGCCTAGCGCGGTTGCGACAGCGGGCGCGAAGTATCAAACATATGAAACCGCCGTTTGCGCCCATAGTGTAGTGACTAAGGCGGGCGCCTAGTGCGACAGACCCGAGCGAGATAGCGCGCGTAGTTTTCAAACGTTCCTATCCGCGCGTTATGGCCGCACTACGGGCCTAGTGCGCGAGCGATCCAATGCGCGGGTGGCGGGGGTAACGAACCAGTTCGGTCTTGCCGCTCGGGTTGTGAAAAATGGCAGTAAATAATTAATTGTTTATAAGTGCAATTTAAAATAATTTAATTTAACAATTTGAAATTAGTAATTAATTTAATTTAAATTAATTTAATTTAACCATTTTTAATTTAACAAGTTGACAAGGGCATTCGAGTACCTATACTCAAAGAATTTCGTAGGATATAATCTCAATTCTTCATATGAGTTAAAAAAATCACCAGTAATTCTTTTTATTTTATTTATTTCGTGCACACCATCTCAGGATCGGACTGTCTAGTAAAAAGAGCAAATCGTCGTCCATAGTTTACAACACCTGATATAAGCCGAGTCGCTACAAGAGCTCGCGCCACACTGTGGCCACCGCATGTCCCCGCTCGCCGCGCCCGCCTCAGGCTCCAGTCACCGCGCATTCACTGTGGACGCACACTAAGTGTATGCTGATGAGCTATTTAATTAATTGGTACATGTCATTTATGAACCGATTGCGTAATAAAAGCTTGTTGTAAAGTGGCTTCAATTCTTAAGTTAAATAGTTATCTGCTATATAATAAACAAAATAAGGATTGAAATCTTCTTTCCCATGACAATATAGTCCCATAATACAATTTTAATCTCACAAACATAATACTAATTTTTTAGGGTTATTTAGTATCTACAAGGAACCCTTAGCCATGTCCGTCTGTCTATCCGAGGCATAACGTCAAAACTATAAAACTAACTAACATTAAGTAACTTAACTAAAAAAAATGCATAAATATGTAAAATAACTATGCCGACAAAGTAGTAAAATAAAATTTTGAAAATCTTTTATTTTGGGTCACACCTATATGTATATTTCTCTCATCTACCGCATGGTGTAGAGTATCGTTAGATAAGTCTTTAAAAACATTAAGGGGTGGCTAAGACAGTTTTTTTGCTAAGACAATTAACTTTAAAGAGCAAATTTTTATTCGAGTAGGGCGTCTGCCCTCCCTCTAAAAGTTAAACGGTTCACTCGCTTAAACTGCTACAACAACCGTGCAAAATGTGTAGCGTCTTGATTATTGCAATTATTGTATGAACCAATTACATATTAAACGCACAATATAGACCCTAATTTCAATCCATCATTCTTCTGGAAATTCATTTTTTATTAGGTCTACTTCTATCAATACGAAATAACAGGCCCGTATTTAAACTTACACAGCGTTTCTAATAAACAGTTCCATAAATTAAACCCTCAGAAACAACCACCAACCCAGAAGTGCCTTTTAACACGCAATTTTTATTTACTTTTTATCACTACGCAATCAAAACCGGATATTTCAGGCCATATCGTGTTGTGTTGTTGATTTTTTAACGATAGAACATTTGAGAACGAAGCTAACGGACTCTGAATATAAGGTGGATGACAATAGGGTCGCATGAAACCTTAACATAACTGAAATATGGCCGTTATATAATACTCCTCTGCCATACATATATCGCCATCACGCATTTATCCCAAGGGCAAGACAGAGACGATGGAAAGCCATGTGCTCCTTACATAGCCCTTTTTCTTTCTCAACATTCATACCTACTTCTCGTCATACTTTTTTACTTTTATGTAGATTGTACACAAAGAAGAAGTACATAATTGTGATACACAGTCTAATTGAAACATGCACAATGGTCGGCCTTATCGCTATAAAGTGATCTCTTCCAGGCAACCTTTGGATGGACAGGAATAAGTAAATAGACATGGTCAGTGGTGTAGTGTAGTAAATTAAGATAGCACTTACTTAACTAAAATAATGTGTATACATACATGTATACACATTACATACATACTTAAATAAATACATACAGGCCGACATAAAATATATATATTAAATACTACGTACTAATACTACGTACTTGTCTTTTCTCAAGGACTTACCTATCAGGTCCATAAATGTCTAGCCAGAACGTTATATATCCATAATTCCTTACTTATGGTAGGGGAGCCCAGGATGCTAAATGGGGATTTATTCGAGCGTCGTAGAGACCTATTGGGTTGCAAAGCTTAGATGATAAGAAGAAAATAATGTTATATGATATATACCTTTTCATCGGTGGGGGAAGCAGCTATTTATTTATTTATTTATTTAATAAGATTCACCAACATTTGATTACACTGTTACATATTTTGAGGTATACATCTTATATCTAATAGCGTTAGTGTAACAAACAGTTATTGGCAAATACAGCATGTGTCATTGCCTGCATAGTTTTGACAAAATTTAACTTGAAAATATGAAAGCTATAGATTTTGAAATATGTAAAAAAAAACTGTTGCATGGACATCCTCGAGCGCGTCAGATATTGATAGCATCAATGCCCTACGTATTTTTAATCATGAACGTATGTTAATCTGATTGTTTGCATGATGCGGGTGGTTGTATGTAAGGGTTGAAAATGAAAAAAAAATAAAAATAATCGAGCGCGTCAGATTTTCTAAGGTAGTGTTAAGTGCACCAAAAAAAAGCTCTCATTCACTAATCTGACGATTTCGATGGGACGCAAACTCGCGGCCATTTTCATAATGTGCAAAAAAAATTCGCCATTTTGAAATACAGATATATATGGTTCTAGGGCATGCAATTCCGGAATTCCGGAATTCCGTAATTCCGGAATCCTGGACCATTTTACAGATTTTTCCAGTTCCGGAATTGAGAGGAAAAATTCCGGAATTCCGATATTTTTGTCTTTTGTATTTTGATGATTATTTTCTTCGAAACGCAAGCAATCTAACGTCTGTGGATTATGCCACAAACTGCAAGTCGAATGGGCAACACGCGCGCGTCACACCGAGCACGGCGCACTAATACTTACCACTCCGGTACTGTGCAAAGTCGTTCGCAACTGATATCGCTCAGTCTCAGTCTTCGATCCCCAACGAACTAGGTTATTCCTTTAGTTTGTCCGCTCTTTGTTTGTCCATCCCCACTATCCACAGTGTCATCCCACACTCACCTTGACCAAAGAAAGGCAGATCGTTTGGTCATTCTGAGATTGCTCCCGTTGCTTGTTACAAAATTATGAGATGGTTTACTTTTATCCACAGATTTTGGTTTCTTACTACTTTAACGCAAATAAATTATTGTAAATAATACCTATGTATGTTTACTGGTGCAATTAAAACACTTTGTTTGATGTAAAAAAAACTGGTTCTTAATATAAAAATAATAGAAAATAATTAAAAATAGCTTAAACATACAGATTATTAACAACAACCGCATGAGACCGATGAGACGCTCATTGGATGCATGTACAGTATAATAATGAGTGAGTAGCAGTAGATAAAACAAAACATAGAAGGTAGTTCTAGTTAAATTTAAACTTTAATAATAATGTTTTAAAAAACATTTTCTTGCCTTGGTACATTATCTATACGACCGAATGCATTCGGCATTAAGCGTCAACTGATATATCAAGAGGTGAAAATAGAGACATTGACTTCATTCTATTATATGCTCTGTTGCCATTATTTTAAAGGTTAAATTGTCGTATGCGAGATTTTTATGCTCAACCAGTGAATGAAGTCATATTTTAAACTTTTATGTATTTGTAGCTCAAATGATTATTATAAGGCTGATTTATTACATTTTATTTGATTTGAAACATTGTTTTTTTATTTTCCTAGATAGAGAAAGGACCCTGAAACAAATATAAACCAAAAGAGAGTAAGAAATAAAAAAAAATTAAAACATGACAATTCCGGAACCAGTTCCGGAATTCCGGAATTAGCCGGTAATATCGGATCTCAGTTCCGGAATTGAGATCCTTCCGATATTGCATGCCCTAGGTTCATCTTTATGTTCTAAACGTACTGTCTCATAATCTGACGATTATATAGAGGGATTCGCTTGATCTGACAATAAGAAATTAGAAAAACGGTACACCCAAAAGGCCATCCCTGCAACTGCCCGCTAATTCCATTCCTGGGCGCTTAAAATTATAATTATGACATTTTTGAGCTCTAAATATAATTTATGTAATATTTTGAGCTCGCTGATTAAAAAGAAATAATATTTCTATGCATTTGAGCTCTCCCAGGTCGAAAGTCTTTCAATTCGTGTAATTAACTGTTACCATAGCTTGTAATGATAAAAAAGATACAATTACATACAATAATAGAATTAATAATGCTCTGTATAATATAATCAATTGGCTCAACAATAATAATTTAAAAATTAATTTAAATAAAACAAATATAATGCACTTTAGGCAACGAGAATTAAATAATCATTCACAAGTAAAATTAATTTATAATGATCTTCAAATTGAAGAAGCTTCGTCTTTTAAATTGGCTCCCTGCGTCAACATTAGAACCTTACTAACTGCATACCATGGTCTCATTGAATCCAAGCTTAGATACGGGATTATTTTCTGGGGCAATTCAACAAACAATGATGCTGCCTTTAGAAGTCAAAAATTAAGTATTCGTTCCATGTTCGGAATGCAGAGTATAGAAAGCTGTCGACCGATGTTCATTAAACATAAAATTCTTACACTTCCGTCACTATACATCTTTGAAGTAGCGTTGTTTGTTAAAACCAATCTCAGTCTGTTTCCTCGGCTGTCTGATCACGTGACTCGTAACCGACGTCATAACAATGATAAACTTTGTCTACATCCAGCCAAGACTACATTGGTCCATAAAAAAATAGTGTGCATGGGTCCAAAAGTATTTAACAAAATACCTGATCAAATTAAGCATCTCAACACACAATTGTTCAAGGTTCACTTTAAGAGAATGCTAATTGATAAAGCATATTATAACATAAACGATTTTCTTAACGATAATTTTGTGTAAAATGTAAACTATGCATGTACTCTTTTTAATATTTAATTTGTAATTTTTTAATTTTATTTTAATTTAATTATTTATTTATTTTTTAAATTTGTATACCCTTGAGGGTAAAACATAGTGAAACTTTTTTGTTCTGTGAAACAAGATCCTCCTATAATACCTATGTTTATACAAATAAATGTTTCTGATTCTGATTCTGATTCTTAACATTATTTTTGAATAAATATTAATGAATAAGATATTATCACTAGGTTAAATAATAAATAATGAACTATTTTAAAAGAAACATATATGTTAAATAAACAATTAATGATACTAAAGTTAGCCGACGTTTTTAATTTTTAATTTTATTTTTACTATTATTAAATTAGAACAAAAAAATATTTTTAAAAAATTGCACTTACAGTTTTTGAAGTTTTTTACAAGTGTAATTTATTTTTTTATTTTTTTGTAATAATTTTTTCAATAAAAAACATATTTATATGTCAGCTAACTTAATTTTCATAATAATTAAAATATTTTATAATTATCGATTGTAAACTATTGATTTAGATTGATTGATTTAGAAAAATCTTAAATAATATTGAATTAAATTCATATGATAATTAATGATTTTATATTTATATGGCACAGCAAAATTTTTACTTTAATAATTTTACTATAATAATTATATCCTTCAAAATAAAAAAAATTAGCTACGCTTGAGAATGTCAAAATGACGTTTTTTTTTACAACTTTGCTGCCCTCACCTTTCTTTGCGTCACTCTCAAATTGTCAGATTAGTGGAATATACACTTTTTAGGAGGTAATTAACTCACCCTACTTTAATCTGACGCGCTCGAGAATTTCTGATGATCAATTTTTTTTTACTAATCTGATCTTGTATCCTACACGGGCGGCCGTATATAGGCCTCATGTTTGGTGGAGGTACTTAACCAAGTACAAGGTATCCCCCTGTATATTAATCTGCCGCGCTTTAGTAAATCCCGAAATCCCTTAATGGGCTCCCCTACCATAATATTATAAATGAGAAAGTATCTAATCTATCTGTTTGTCTGTAACACTTCCACTGTCTGTCAGCCTGCTGCACTTCTACGGCTAAACTACTGAACTGATCTTGATGGCAATTGATAACTAAATAGTTTATGACCTGAGGAAAGACATGAAGGCTACAGTCTATACCTACCATAAAGAGGACCCGCGTGCAGAATCTAGCAGTATATATGTATATATATATATCAACGTGATTTTATGATATGTAATCGTGTCGTAAAGTATAAATATGTGTCCGACACGCGATCAGTTGAATGATCCTTTGTACAAAAATAAAATAAAGGACGTGTCTCCGTGGCTCCACGTATCGAGGTTTATAGTCGCAAGATTGCTGTAATTGTCCCCATGAACAATTGTGCAGTGTGTAATTCCTTTTAATGGACTTTTAAAAGATGGTTTAAGGAATAAAGGTTCTGCTCTGCGTTTCACAGCCGATTTTGAACCATGAACCTATACCTACCTATATAGTATATGTATATGATATATAGTAAGGTTCTTAAACCTTAGCGAAAGGACTAGTTTTCTGCCTCGATGGTTTAGTGGTTAGCGTATGCGCCTCTCACCGCGAGGTCTTGGGATCAATTCCCGGGTCGGGCAAAGTATTATTTGTGAAAATTCCGTCAGGAAATTCACAATAGCAGCACATATTTGGAATTGGGCAGGTGGATTGCGATAGGCTCACCCTCTATCCATTGGACCTTGACAAAACAGGTGAAGTGTGTGTCTTATACACCTCTGCCACACCCTTCTGGTTATATAGGGGTTTGTTATGTTATGAATAAAACATTTTCTGAGTACCTAGCATCACGTAGTAATCCGCCAAATTTTAAACAGCTTATCTAGAAAGAAGAAAGAAGAAGAAAGAAAAGAAAAATCATTTATTCTGGCATAATAAAAATGGAATACATTATACAGGGTGTATTTTTGAAACGGGGCAGTAAGGGCAAGTACCTTAACCGTTGCAGTTACAGCAAAACGTTCTTAAAAGACCTTCCCTAACTTTTTGGGACATTTTGAACTGCATTCACAGATTTTGTAAAAAACTTACAGTTAGCAAAAAAAATGCAAAAAGTTCAATTTTTTTTTTTATGCCAATCGATTCTATTTCATGTGGGGATCAAAAAACTCTATGGGACCATTTTAGCTTTCAGTACTAGAAAAGACAGAAATCGCCAAAAACGTTTCCCATACATTTCGGCAACAGAAACGAATTTCTACGATGGTCTAACTTTTTGTTATGGCCTGGAAGTGGGTAGAATTGACTGTAAAGTAAATAAAAAGAATTTTTACCCTCAAATTTCGAATTTGATTCGAAAATCTGTGTGTTATACTTAGTTTCAGCTGAGAAACTTCGTATGAGTTATTAATTAAGGATTTTCGCTAAAATGTCTTCTAATCGTGAAAAAATTGACTTATTAGAAGCGTATTTTGTCAATAATCGAAATGCTGGAGCTGCATTAGTGTGGTACCGCAATAAGTATCCGTTGCGGCATGTGCCAACAAGAAAGGTTATTACAAATCTTTTGAAAACCTGGAATTGCAGGGTTCTTTCAAAATACGCTTCTAATAAGTCAATTTTTTCACGATTCGAAGACATTTTAACGTTTTGCTGTAACTGCAACGGTTAAGGTACTTGCCCTTACTGCCCCGTTTCAAAAATACACCCTGTATAATACATCTAAAACTAAATAATTTAAAATACTATTAGGTAATAATGCCAGAAATGGTACGCATCTCAGCACAATACTGCAGCGCTAAAAGCACCGCAGCGCTGATATTCTGATGCGCCCAGTAAATGAGTAAAAAGTAGTGTGACAATAGAAAAAATAAATAAATATATAATAAAAGCAATAAAAAATACATGTTACAATTTTTTGTGCCACAAAGAACAAAAAAAAAATAAAAAATAAATAAATATATAAATATTTATTTATTTATTTATTTATTCATTACACATTTATATTGAAACAACTAAATTACATTAAGAAGAAACAACCACAACTAAACCCATACAATATTAAAGCATTACAACAAACATATTTAACTCAATTTCAAAATAAACAAATAGAAATGACAAAAATATTGTTAAATCAAAATGGAACGCACCCATATCCTTTTGACAATCACAAACAATAATTGTCAACAAGAAAAAAAAAATCGGTGAAGAGCGGGGTTCTCAAAAACTCGTCCAAGCCCCTTCATCCAAGTCCAAGCCAAACATGATCCGTTTTGCAATAAATAAGTTATCCAGCTATTTAAAAACAATGTGCCGTGTCTTCTGTATTGTCTGTATAGTGTAAATAGTGTAGGATTGAATGTGTGATTTGTGTAGGATTGTGTTTTTCACAAGTATAGGTATTCGATTGGCAGAAGTCATGTTGTGTACTTTATAGAGAAGAGAAGAATGCCATTGAGATAATATGCACATGTATACGTGCAAGCCAAAGGTAATTGTTATTCTTATTTACTTTGTTGCTTTGCCAGTAAATGTTTTTTGTACATATTTTTAAAACTAGAAACCGTTTTACAGTCACGCTCAGGAGGCAACAGTACCTTCCATATAGCCGCCGCCATAAAAGAAAAGCTGCCGCGATATGCTGCTGTGCGATGTAATGGCGTAGAAATCAAATAATCTGAAGCCCTGGTTTTATATTTATTAACGTCACTAGACCATGCCAGCTTTCTTGCCAAATACTCTGGTTTTGCAGTGAGTATAACTCCAAATAATAATGTTGCTAGATGTAATTTCCTTCTTGACTCCATCCGCATTAATCCTCCCTTGCTTAAATATGGTGTAACATGTGTACGAGGTGGAATATGGAAGCAAAAGCGTGCACATGCATTTTGTACTCGCTGGATAGACCTCTCACTCCTACCCACCCCTAATCTGTTGGTAATATTCCTAGACGTTATGTAATCCAGGAGTCCGGGAACAAATTTTTATACTGTCATATGGTATAGGCGATGGCTTATTTACTGTTTACTCGCCATTAAGATTGCTTGTACTGTGGTATACTTATTTGAAATAAAACAGCGATTGTCAATAAATTATTAATTTAATTACTTAAATACTTATAAATAAATATGATTCACAAAGTTTAATGTTCGTCAACAATCTGTTTTCTGAGTTGCTTAAAATTAGTTTTCGTTCAATCATAGTCATTGTACTCTTTCTACAATTTTTTTCTTAAATAAAATAAATTTTGTAAATAAGTTAGTGTGAAGGAATCTCACACTTACTATTTCGTCATAATTGGCCATAATCTGTTTGTTATTATAGCTTCATCTAAACTAAATTACATTCGTCAATAAGTATTTTGTCCCGGTCTGACTTGAATAACTTCAGGATGATTAGGATCGCCATTACCTCTTACAACATACACAAAGTCCGCATTATCATTTACTGGCTTAGGGCTTTTCACGTAAAAATTATGCTTATGGTCAAACACATACTCTCCTAGATTCACCCCAGGTGCAGTTTGGTAGCTTGCTTGGACATTAAAATAATTTTGGCTCGGGAAATATATATCTTTCTGTTCTCTGATGTAGTCGTTTTCCCTGTTTACATCATAATCATTGCCTGATGATCCTTTTTCATCCGGGAATTTTAATTTACTTCCACCTCTTTCATCTCTAATGGGTCTTTCTGGTACAGGCCTGATAGCTTTTAGTTTTCTTTGCTTTCGTTTATTTGTTTTTTTATTGAAGTTAGCTTCATCAGGAAAAGCCCATTTGGAGCCACTTTCTCCCTTTTCTTCTTCTTCTTCTTTTTCTTCTATAGCTTGAAGCCCTGGTTTATTTTGTATCCTTTCCTCAGTGTTAGAAAAAGCTGCTTCAGTATCACTATCAGCCTCTATTGCATTTTTGTAGGCATACAAGTAATTGGGGCCATAGTTTTGAGGATAGGGAGTTTGAGACGCATCACCGTACGAGTAAGGATTATGAGAATAGCTCCGTTGAGGTGGATAGTCTTGCTGCTGAGGATAGCTTGATTGTGGATAGGCTTGTTGTTGTTGATAACCCAGCTGAGAGGGATAGCCTTGTTGCGGATGTTTACCTGGTTGTTGTTTCTGTGGATTACCTGGTTGTTGCTGTGAATAACCTGGTTTTTGTTGCTGTGGATAAGCGGGTTGTTGCTGTGTATAGTCGGGTTGTTGCTCGGGGTAGCCTGGTTGTTGCTGTGGATAACCCAGTTGATGCTGTGGATAAACTGGTTTTTGCTGTGAATAACCAGGTTTTAGATATGGTCGTTGCTGGTAATTACTTTGTTGCAGATTAACTTGCGCCTGTGGCTGTTGTAAATATCCATACTGACCAGCCAAATGGTTATAAAACTGTTCCAAATTCTGTTGTTTGTTTCCTTCTGGTTGTCCAAAGAATCTGAAGAACCCTCCGTTGTGATTGTTTAGGTAGTCCAGGAGAGCATCAGGACTGTTTGGGCACTGGGAGTAAGCGTAACGGCAGCTGGTAGGGTTCCCCTTGGAGGTCATGCCCAGGACGGCTGCACGACCGAACAGGAAGAGGGGAGAGGTGCTCACGCCATTGTATGCTTGGAGTACCCTGGAATTTATAAATGTATTCATCAAAAATCGATTTTGATCGATATACTTAAACCAACTAAATTTTTTTTGTAAATACCTAAATGTCAGTGACATTATTTATATTTTGAGATTGAATTTAGACAAACAAAAAACTAAATTTTTTGGGAGTTTATTAGTATTTCCTTTTAAGAGCAGTTTCTTTGTATGGCATGAAAACTTATGTAAGCAAGACCAGGATTAACCTTCAACACTGTAGGCTACTAGCGGCAGTCGATAGTCTTGATTGCTCTGTGAAGTATCACATAACAGTCGAGCCTGGATGAAAATAAAATATTGCCGATGTATGTAACTTACGTGAGCAAAGGTGCCAGACCAGCAGTAGCCTTCAGAAGCGTAGGGGAGTTGGAAGTGCTGCCACTGGCTACTTCACAGAGTAGTCGAGGAACGCATTGCTTGTCATCAAACAATGCTATGGATGTAAGGGCTTCGGCCACAGCTGATACTGCTCGCTCGGGCAAGGATTTTGGGCGCCGTGAAGGTCCTGAGAAAAATCAAAAATTGATGTGGTATAGCTATAGATTTAGATATATAGTATTTTGGTCCACTAAACCAATAAAGACTTATATACTTATAAAATCTAGTGACAATTAAATTAGGTAAGAGCATCGTAAGATTTATAAAGTAACACAAAAATATGCGAGCCGGGTATTTCTACGATAAGTACAACCCATTGCGTGCCACCGGAACTGTATCAACAGCCGTGTAAGCTAACTGCTAGTGGTCACTCCTTTCAACGTGTTAAAATGCAGCACAAGCGGATACCCTTGGTCTTAAGACTCAAAGCTGACCCAAACTTGACCGCGTCACCTTTCACCCAATGATTGCATTGTCACTGGCGGGCGACCGAGACCCCTCGCTGAGTGTCGAGTGATAACGATCTGATGGGACGATAACGGAATTATGGGACCGGTGAGAACAATATGAGGTGGTAGAGCTTTTGGGAATGAGACATCATCGCCGAACTTAAACCGGTGTCAAATAGCTGTGTGTCTACTCAATTTCTGTCATAGATTGGAAGTATGGGACGTTGGTTTCTAAAACCTTTCAAGAGCTAGACATAACATAACATAACATCGCGCCTATATTACCCAGAAGGGTGTAGCAGAGGTGTATAATACCAACTCTTAACCTGTTATATTTAGGTACCACGTGATAGAGGTTGAGTCTATCGCTATCCACCGAGCTCAATACCACTTCCGTACTGCTAAGATATAAGACATTTACCCATATAGCACTTTTACCCGACCCGGGAATCGAACCCGAGATCTCGCGGTAAAAGTCTGCATAAGCTAGCCACTAGATCAAAGTGGCAGACAACATATTAATTGCTGCATCTATTATGAACACACCGACACAATAATAATAATAATTATGTCTAAAAAAAAAATGCAATGTATTTATAAATCTGTCTTCGTTTTCTTTTTATTTGGATTTTATTAAGTACTAGCTGACCCGGCGAACTTCGTACCGCCTTAGCGTAAATTTGATGCACTACTTTATTTTTATAGCCGACCTATCTTATGTATGCGTACCTATATTTTTACCCTAATTTCACTTATATTTTTTTAAATTTATTAAAAATATACAGAGTATTAGAAAACTACAAAAAAAAAATCAGCCAAATCGGTCAAGCCGTTTTCATGCTATGTCGTGACAACGGAAAACGGGTTTCATTTTTATATACGATAGAGATAGATGTACGAGTGTCTTGCCTGACATTAGAATTAAATTAAATTAAAATGTACAACCTTAAATCACAGTATAAATATGTACAAACAGTACGAAAACTGCCTAAACTGCCTACAAACGTGCGAAACGGCACGCACACATAAACATGCACACCGACGAGACGCCTAAGCGGTTGTCGCGGTGCTCTCAGTAGCGAGTGCCGCTAGGGGTCTCGTCGGTGTGCATGTTTATGTGTGCGTGCCGTTTCGCACGTTTGTAGGCAGTTTCCGTACTGTTTGTACATATTTATACTGTGCTTAAATACTAGTTTTTTTATGGTTGATTTATGTTATGTGTGTTCTATTTTATAATTTTACTCTCTATTTTTGTTTTATTTTTTATACTTGTTTACTACTATTTTATGTGACCATTTTTTCAACACAATGTATATTGTTAAGAAATAAATTATCTACTTATGACTTATGAGATGACTTATGAACAATATTTCACATTGTGCTCATGAAATGTATCACTATTTTCTATTTTACTAAGCAAAGTAAAAAAAAGAACTTCTTAATTCAACTATCTACTAATATATATATACGTGGTAAACAAAAATTAAAGGATTAATTACTTGGAGCTCCTGCATAGTCCGGTCGAGGTCCATACTGCCCATACTGCGAGTTGACATCAGCAAAACCATATCCACCATTGCCTGAAGGCCCAGTAGGAGGTGGGTATCCTGAATAGCCACCTTGTGAAGGGTAACTTGGATAACCAGCTCCAGAGTTTTCTTGTTCAGGATACGCCCCTGGTCTTGCAGGGCTTGACGATGGATATCTTTCAGCTGGGTATTTTGATGATTCCAGATTTCCTTGAGGATATGGCTTTTGTTGTGCTTGATATCCGGGGTAAAATCCATAACCTGGATTATGTCCAGGACCAGGTTGTTGCACTGGATAGTTGGGGTGATCTGGATAAGGTGATTGAGCGGGATAGCCTGGGTATCCACCAGAAGAGCCTGGTGGTGGATATCTATTAGAAAAACCAGGGTATGTGCTTAGATACCCTGGATTAGAATAACCAGCGTTCACTTCAGGGTAATTCTGGTTCCTAAAGCCGGAATATGCAGTATTTGGAGTTTGTGGAGCATTTTTTTTTAATTGGATTCTTGGTTTTCTAACCGGTCGTTTTTTATATCGTATTGGTGCTTTAACTTTTTGATTATCTTCAAAAACAACACGTTCCGATTCAACGTTAGTTTTTACATATTTGACTGAATCTTGATCATCACTTAGGTTTGGTGTGTCTTCATTTTCATATTCAATATCTTCAAGATTGGATTTGCTGTCACTTGATTTTGTTTCATCAAACACAACTTTTCCTGTATCATTTTCTGATTGGATATCATCAATAGCTTTATTACTATCAGAATGCTCTCTCTCAGAATTTTCGTGAGATTCTTCAAAACGAACAATATGATTATTGTCTTCATCGTCAATATTTTCATCAACAGTAATTATTAGATTCTGTTCATTAGCGACATTTTCTATATTAGGGCTTACATCATCTATATGAGTATCTGGTGTGTCTTCAAACTTGACTGGTAGACCTGGAGGTTCATCTTCAAACCTAACGTGACCATGATTTCTAGAATTAGCTCCCGGTTGATCACCTGCTGTGTCATCGCTATGTGGCTCTAGAGGTACACGATCATTCCTGAAATCAAAAAAATATCCCGTCATAGTAAGTATACACAATTACAACATTATTTATAGGTATAGAACATTATCTCTACTTTACTATTATCCTGAAAATAGTTTCAAATTAATCAAATTTGCACCCAGCTAATTAAAAAAAAAAAATCTTAGATACCTTGATCAGATATTAAGGAAGGCCATACGGTCCTTACGTCATGCTTTAAGCGAAGAGAGCGGAACAGTCATGTTCAATGCGGCTAAAGCAAATTTGATATTTACATTGTAGTACAAAATTAAATATCAAATTATTAGTACAAGAGAACTTTTAGCTAACCAAAATGGAAGAAAAGTTTCATCTGTTTACTACTTTTAGTCTTAGTCTAAACCATGATTATAGATCAGATAAAGCAAAACATTATACTCACGTCAGTGTTTCTTCGACATCTACATCATTGTTCAGGTCAGCGCATACGTATGAGAGAGCCAGAAACCAGAATATGAATAATCGTAATAAATTATTGGATATTTTCATGTTTCGTTCCTGAAAAGAAATATAAATATGATATACATTAAAATCCTTCAAGGCTTTCCCAATTACATTAGGGTCAGCCTAAAGTCTAACGGATTTAGCTAAATATCTGAATTTTCCGTGAAGTGACTGCCATCAGATTTCTACAACCCAGTTCGAGGTAGTACGATACTCTTTGTTAGACTTTCTATCCTCTGGCTACCCGTAACGACTGCCATAGATGTTCAAATGGCCACCGTGACAGCATGCTTAACGTGGTCTCCGAGGCACGGAGGAAAACTCGTTATGTTAAAGATGGTCACCCATCCACGGTTAGCATTGCTTAACCTGCAAGATCGATCGGTCCGGCTTCGACTTAGCCCCAAAATAATGATATAATTATTAAATTAGTTTTGTCAAAGTTAGTTCATTTCACATAATTAACATTAGCTATGATATATTTATCAGGCGCATGGCCCAAACTAAAACATTATTATTATCAAAACTAGTTTTCGAAATTTCTAACTTGTTTCAAATGATATGGTATAATTTTAATTAACTGGATTCCAAAACACTTTCGCTTAATTCAGAAAATCAGTATTTAATTATAACTATTATCTAATATATACATACCTACTTACTAATCAAATCTAGTTAAAGAGTTTGCTTGTTTATTTGGTTGAAAGTGCTAGAGGAAAAAAAATAGTGATTATCTTAGGAACTAATACTGGTCTGAAATGCCTGAATCAATATACATTTTTTTGTCGGATAGTCTATTTATTGAGGAGGGCGAAGTATCTAATGTTGTTTAGCCTAGACCTAGAGTGTAGGCTGAATAACATTAGGTACTTAGTAGTAATAATCTAGGTTTTTTTATAACTTTACGGTGGAGCGGTAGCGTATAACGCAGGTAAATCCTTGGATAATAATTATAAGAAATGCCGCGCGGACGATGTCGCGGAATACAATTAGTCTATAATGAAATTATCACCGATGAGTTGATATTATATGATTTGTCAAAAATTAGACAACGGGTCTAAATCGCGTAATTATTATAAAGGTCAGTCAGCTCGTGACCAAGAATGGTGCAAGTCATTCGAAACGTCGAGCATAGGTATTTATTTACCTTTATAATAATTACGCGATTTAGACCCGTTGTCTAATTTTTGAAAAATGTTCTCAAATCGCGAAAGTTTAAAAACATATAATATATGGTTTGTGTTAATTCCCGTCAAACGCAACGCAACTTTTTAAGTTAATAAAATAGGTCGGTAAAATAATGCGAAATGCCTAACATAGATACATTATTTCACGAAGTAATGTAAAAGCTACAGCTAAACTAAATACAAGAAAGGGGTAATATTAAGTACTTATAGCATTATTTAAGAAATAAAAATTTGGAAGTGAGGATCATGCTTATCAAAGTCAATTGCAACTACAATTCAATGGTGGCAACTACAATTTGCCGAAGATTTAAATTAAGGTTGTCCCACGAATACCACATACAGGAAAGTATTTTAATAATGTGGATAGAAGATTTTACAAAGAGAAAACACCATTTTATATTTTTAAAACAATTTGAATCACAAAGTTTTAAAATCGAACTAGCTTGAATCAAAATAAATAGAACGCTGTAATTTTATTGCATCAATCGGTAGCGTCAATTATAAGTATCAAATCTAAATATTCACATAATAATATTATTTCTGCATAAAAATCATAATATTATACCTATATTACCTATAAGGATATAGGTGTATAACAACATCACTGTTATGTTTAGGTATCATAGATAGGAGGTGAGCCTATCGCCATCCACCGGGCACAATTCCAACTCCGTGCTGCTATTTTTTTAGCACAAAATAAATAAAATAAAATCACTTACTTTCTTATTCGCACTAAGCACACTGGCACCTTCGCAAACTCTAGCGCACAAAATGATCAACTTTTGAAATTTCTCTGCGACACGACAACGAAAGTTGTTGCATTTCTAATAAGGAGTTATGACGACATTCCGTCTTATGATCATTATTATGTTATTTATATTATTATTACATCCTTTTCTAAATCAGTCAAACGGAGGCTTTTCTACGTAAGTTAGCTTAGCTACTGGAGATACCTAGTATACCTACCCGTGGAAATTCCAATTGAAGCTTGAGTAAAACTGCGAAATTTATAGACAAAACGGAACCGATCTCAATAACAAAACATTTTCCAAAAAAAAAAATCAACTTCATTTACAATAATTTTAGACCTAAATGGTTTCTTGGTTGGTTCTCATGGCTGCCATTGTCAGAACTGGACCAAATTTAATCACATGGGAAGCACCAGATTTCAAATAAAAAATTATAATTTAAATCGCTTCGCCCAGTCGAAAGTTATGAGATAAAAAAGAAAAAACAATACAGACGATTGAGAACCTCCTCCTTTTTTGAAGTCGGTTTAATTAGCACTTAATATAGTAAGAAATACTTAAGTAATATTTCACGTCTCGCCTCATTTGTACATAACTTAAAATAATATTATTATAGTAAACGACCCTAAGGTGCCTATATTTAAAGAGTTAGAGAGAGAATTTTACAATTCAAAAAAATTCAGAGGAGGTTCTCAATCGGATTGTATGTTTTTTTTTGTTCCCCGATAACTCGAAGACGCTATGACCGATTTGAAAAAATAAATATGATTTTGTCTGAAAGTGTACTTGTTATGTTGTCCTATTTTATCAGGTCACGCTCTGATGATGGCATCTCAGAGATATCGAGAGCCACCCCTTAAATTTTAAAGGCTTTTATATTGTTTTTCGTATATTACCTAAAGCTACTAGAATATTTGCATCCAGCAGTCAGAATTTCATATTGCTGAGCTGATACTGAAAGGTACAACTCCTCAGCGTTTAGAAGTACGGGGATAATTCTTTTAATATATGCACCTTAACTACGTTTACTGAATTATTTCAAGTTATACACAGATGAGGCGAGACGTTGAATATTACTTAAGTATGTTTTACTCTCGGGTGCATTTTTTGTAATTAAAGTCGTTTTTTTTTTTTTATTATATTTATTTGTATTGATTTATTGATGATGATTTGTAATTTATTAATTTCAAGGACCGTGTTTAGGCAGCTTATCTATGCTCTATCAACAACTTTTCGTATCTACAAGCTAGTAGTAAAATGAATTTACTATGATATCTTGAACTTCAACATCCAAATAAACAATTAGACATGAAACCCGGATCTGCCACGTGCGTGAATTTCTCAACAGCATCGCTAAAACAAAGGTGGCTTTGACCTTGGTGGTTTCATCAGAATACCGGTTGAATCGATCCCTATCGATTTGAGTGGTTAACGAGCATTGCAACACTACCACTGTGTCAGATTGACAGTTATTTGTGGACAAGTTTGGACAGTTAGTGTCAGGCAGTGAGGGTAGATGAACATGATAAAGACACATAAATAATTATAGTATATAATAAAAATACAACATGTTTTATTCAATATACAGTTGACAAGAAAAAATTCAAGAAATTCGTAAATTGTGGAAGATCTGGAGTCTAAAATAAGCCGAAGCCTGTACTATAGATCTCCTATACTATAGATAGAATAACATTGTTTAATTTTCACCAGATGAATCATGTCGGGTATATCGTACTGATGGTAGAGCTTTAGTGAACAATTTCGCATAGAGAAACAACCGTCTCACCTTGAATCTGCCGGTAAGTAGTAGTACTAGTGTCTGCATTACTATGTTGGTGTCGGATTTTGAGATAAGGGACCTAAAGCTAGCTCAAAAGACAATTATCTGGAATTATAACTTACCATTCGTCTACAGTATCTATTTAAATATTTTCTTTGTTGTGAAAATTCTTGTACAAGTCTAATTTAAATACGGGCAGGACAGGCGCTGCTCAGTCTGATAAATAATCATTTTGAACGTTTTTGGGCTGGTGGTATATAGAGGATCATATCTTATAGTATTGTGAAACCTTCATTTGTGGTGGTATTGTTTAATAGGTAGATAATATTAGTTATTATTAGTATTCAAACAATATGAGGGTGTCTACTAAGTAGCCAAGTTGAATATCTGCCGCCTGATGCTATTTTAACCGCAATTAGCAAAATCACAACATATGCGTTACGGCATGTCAGGCGCTAAGTAAGCAGCTTGTTTTGAGATCTTCTGTAATAAGTAGAATTAAATGTAGATATAAACTATAGTACAGTAGGTAGGAGTAGCTCTAGGTAGGTATTCCTACCTACAAACAAAAACGCCTAATCCATCCAATCGTAGGTGTGATGTTATTTACATCTCTGACTGTACCCTTTACAAAAGGACATATGAATAACAATAACATCACCGCTTTCTCTCACAATCCTTATTCGTATCAAAGTAAACCTTACAAGGCTACATCATAGCAGGAAAGGCTTCATCATAAGAATATTACGCAAATTCGCACGTTTGTAATAATATCCGTAATCTGCCCACTATAGTCCTGATTACCTACTTATCTATAAATAGTTAAAGGTTGATGATCGAATAGGTTATGGACTAAGTGAATTTTAACAGAGACGAATTGAGGTAAGGTATATGTGGCATTACGGTATCTCTTCTAACCTGCCGTTTACAATTGGAATTTCCTTTTACACATACCTTATACATATCATCACGCATATATTACCAATTAGGGTGTGGCAGAGGCGTAGTAGGCAAGATACCATTTTTCACCTGCTAGATTTAGGTCCCACTTGATAGGGGTTGATTAAGCCTTTCATTTATTCGACAGGGATATAACTATATTTTAACACGAACCATATTATATATTTATTTATCAGATGACAATCAATTTTACATTGATGGCCTATTTCACAATCTCCTAGTTAAATATATTCACCAAGTAAGTTAAGACCTATGACAAAAGTGACCGATTTTGATGTGAAAATCAAACACAGCTACAAGTAAGAGGCCCTAAGGTCTCCAGCTCCGAAGTACTCCCGGACTTTTCAACTTTACCAGTATTTGATGAAACTGATCGATAATCCAATATTATACTACAGAAAATTCATATACTGGACGAAATTTCATGTGATGTCCGTCAATATAAACAAACCAGATTTGTTTTGTTTTGCGACTAGACTATCTTTATATACGACGTATCTATGTATGTACAATGTAGCAAACGACAATGTAGTCCACCTGATAACTTTGTTTTATAAGTAAGTAGTTTATAAATCGTGATGATGATTGAACAATTTTGGACGATAACAATCGCTATGGACGATAATATTTTTTGTTTATCTGTACAATAACAATAGATTTTAATTTGAAACATTGCTCACAAAACGCTAGTAAAAAATATAGTAATAAAAACCTCGCAATTACAACGTTATGTAGATCTAAGAATTGATAACTATTTAAAGGTACAGAATGAAAACTTGCCAATTGCGTTTTAATTTTTAACCGACTTCAAAATAAGGAGGTTCTGTATTCGACACGTATTTATATATTTATGTATATGACTAAGTAATTAAACACGAAGATTAAAATACCGCATCGAAGTTGAACTAGTAGTTGGCGAGAAAATCGCGAACATACAAAATTACATACATACATATACATATGTATATGTATGTATGTAATTTTGTACGGGTTTAAACCGGTCTAGTGGTTAGCGTATGCGCCTTTCACAGCGAGGTTCGATTCCCGGATAGAGCAAAGTGTTATTTTGGAACTTGCCGTCAGGAAATTCACAATTGATATTGATAATTTCCTGGGCACAATTCCATCTCCGTTCTGATGAACGGAGATGGAATTGTGCCCAGTGGATGGTGATAGGCTCACCTATCCCATGGGACCTACGCATTTCAGGTGAAGTGTGGGTGTTGTACACCTCTGCCAACCTTTCTGGGTAATATAGGCGTGATGTTATGTAACTAAATTATAAAAAAAAAAATAAGCGACTATTTAGATAAATAACACCAAAAATAGTTTTTGATGTCGGTGCTCCTAGATCGCAAATAGAGAAAAATGGATAAGCACAGACATCGAAAACTATTTTTGGCATTATATATAAATTGTTGTTAGTTTTGGAAGTCAGTTGTCCGACCCAGAGATCGAACCTTCAAACTTATTGTGAATGGTCGCACCACGACTAGACGGATAAGGCAGTTAGTAAAAGCAACAATTAATTGTAAACAATTACTGAATGATAAATGACATACACAATGAAACCAACAGTACTTATTATAAGTAGTAGAATTCATTAAGGAAAGTCATTCCCATCACGTAGTTAGCGTAGGCTGTAGGGAATGTGCTAGTGATGCTACGAGTGTCGGAATACCACTCATACGCATACGACTCGAATACGAATATCAATAGTATGAGGTATAAACTATTTTAAGGCTGTGCACACAGCCACATATCAAGCTATACAATTGTATAGATTCCAGTAAGATGGTCTCGCATAAAATATCAGATTATCTTACCTGGCATTCCAGGTAAGATAATCTGATATTTTATGCGAGACCATCTTACTGGAAATGTATAGCATGATGTGTAGCCGTCTGTATAATGTCAAAGACGAAGTCAAAGTCAAATCATTTATATTCATAAGCCCCAAGGGGCGCTTGAACACTTCAACAAACAATACAATTAAAGAGCAAATAAAAATAATCTAAAGTGTTAAATAAATTCAAATTTACTATTAAAAATCATATGATTAAAAATACCGAAGTTTAGATAAATTTTAATCGAACTAAACAGGTTCAAATTAAAAATCAATCTAAGTACCATCTTTGATGAGTATAGCATCATTAAGAAGAGCTGTTGAGAAACTAATGTGCACCATCTTTTTTAATAATAAATCATACAAATTTGAATATTATGGAGAATAATATAACATATTACGAAAGAATACACATTCTTTGTGAAATAAATAAAAATAATAATATTAATTAACCAAGTTAGTTAGTATGGGCTACGAGATCTTACACTTCAAGCGAGAGAGGGTTAAAAAAATATGAAATACTAGTTGCCGCCCGCGGCTCCGCCCGCGTGGTATGTCAATTAAAAGTAGCCTATATGTTAATCCAGACTATAAGCTACATGTGTGCAAAATTTCATCGAAATCGACCCGGTAGTTTTGGCGTGAAAGAGTAACAAACATCCATCCATACATCCATACTTACAAACTTTCGCCTTTATAATATTAGTAAGGATTAATGACATGTATCAGGCAAATCAAGGAAATTTAAATTAAACAGATTCTCCACTACAAAAGTCATCAACGACTCGCGCGTTTTTTAGTAAAATCGTTGATATCTTTTCGAAGTACTAAAAAAATACTAATAGATTTATTTGTCATAGCATAATAAGTATCATTAATATTTTGGCACGATATTCATTTAATTATTCAGCGACGATAATATTCGATGAATATGAATATAATATTCAGTCGCAACACTAGTAAAGGTATGGTATACCTACTACAGGAAGATCACCACGACCTTAACGTCTTACGTGAGGTTTATCAATGTTACCATGTCGCGGTTAAAGTATGAGGTCTGACATAATCATTGAACTGGAAGAATACTTACCTGTGTTATATGAAACATTGTTGTAATGTGTTGCGGTTAAAGTGGATATTAATTGACTTTTGTATGCGGAACAAAGGTAGAAATTTACAGATTTTTTACAAGGCTCACGTATGGAAGACACGGACGTTTAGTAAAAAACACAGCTGTTAAAAAAACCAATCAATTCATCTTGTCTGATAAGCATATAATTTAGGTATTTATATGTATTAATATGATTAATAAAAGATTAATTTAATAGCAAGTCAAGTCATTCAAGTTTGTATAAAAGCCGTTCTTTATGATAATAAGAACGTCTATATTATTACTAATTTTACGGTTAATTCAAGGTCAAAAAAACAAAAATGGTAACTTTATTTTCTGTCCGCAAAGTAATAGATTTTAATATTAAAAATCATAAATATTTCGATAGTTTATTCGATTTAAAACCATTGAGATTGAAGATAAATAATCAATTTTGAGAAAGTTGAAGAAAGAAATCAACATATTGAATCAGATTTAGCAAAGAAAATCTTGTCATTTTTATTTTACTTAACCTGACATCATCATGAAACGTTCGAATCGTTCTTTTCTATAAGAATAATAGTTAATTGTATCCAATGTACTTAAGATAGGAAAAAATGGATGAACGTGACGACACGAAATGACGTAACATACAGTTAAGAAATTTAGGGTCCTAGCAAGAGGCGACCGTAGCTGGTTGCGACTGCCCGGTGAGCAGAAGGTCGCTGGTTCAAATCCTGCAGGTCTCATAATCGTTTCAACTGTTTCTTAGTATAATTTGCTAAGCATAGCTAAATGCTATAAAAATAATCAATAAGAAGTTGAAATAGTTATAATTTGTGCTAATTTTGAGTCTCGAAAAATTCGATTTGATTGTAGAATCATGAGCTTATCCAGTAATTCTAGGTTAAAATCTTGAGCGTAGTGAGGGACTCAAAAGCACGAGACGTAAATAACTTTGATCTCGAGTCGCACATACATCTTTTTTGCTCGAGCAGTGAGTAAATCTCAACTTTTCTTCAAACGAGAGCAAAATTCAAAACAAAATCGAGTTTTGCTTACTGCTTTTATTGCGACATTTCGAACTGCTGCAGTAAAAAGTATAATACTATTGTGTCATACATAATTTTAGATTTTATCATAATAATATATTTGTATAGGATGCATCCATTATCTTAGTACCGCGGTTCCTTTGAGTGTCATATCTAAAGCGGATTTCAAACGTACATTTATCTTTGAGATAAGTAGACAAATACCGTCTATCAGTCTAGTCTTATCCCATAAGCATTCAGTTTTTCGATCTAAGAAGAAACCCTTGTAAAAACAAAGCAATATGTATTTGATTTCAATACTTTTTTGTAAGTGTTTTTTAAGGTTTATTCATGATTGAATCTTTGATTGGTGGCCTCAGTCTATTAAGGCACAGTGAAGATTAAGGTGAAGGTCGAGGAGATGTTTTTTCCTTTCGGGAATATTATAACAAGTTTTCTGATTCGGGCACATTGCTATACAGGTTTTATACGCAAATGCGATACTTAAAATCTGTGCGTTAACAAAATATAATCATTTATAATATTGCGTATCAGTAAAAACCTAATTTATTCTTCATCCTACACATTGTAATCTCATTGTAATCAATAATGACATAAATCAAATTTACCACTTATTACAGACAGTGTGTCATTTAATTTAATTTATTGGTAATTAAAATATGCAACAGCATAATATAACATCACGCCTTTATTACCGAGAAGGGTGTGGCAGAGTTGTATAACACCCATACGTCACCTGATACAAATAAATTAAACTGGTGAATGAAACAACACAAGTGCACGGTTGGCGTAGTGGTTAACGCGGTCGCCTCGCAGCTTTCAACTACGCTGGTGTTGTGGGTTCGATTGCGACACGGGACTAATCTTTGTGTGATTTGCAATTTTTTTTTTTTACTCTGGGTGTGCTTTGTGTGTGTGAAATGTATGTTTGTGAACACCCCCGCGACACAGGAGTTATTCCTAGTGCGCGTCGTTTTAATAAAAAACGACGGGTCTAATTCGTGCTTACATTAACCTAAAATAATAATAAATATTGAAATAATACGATAAGAACGAAAATAACTAGAACCGGTATTTTCACACAAATACTGGTTTAGTGATTGTCCCGCTACGTTCTGTAATTTACTCTCAGTTCAGTACAATTTTGACATTCGACACGTGCGGACATTATCTAGTGCAAGTGAATTTTAATTAATAGATCGTAAATATATTTTAGGTATTAGTTAAATAAATAACGATAGACAAGACTAGAGTTCTGAAACATTGAAATTCTAGACATTTTAGTGAAACCAACAATTTATTTAAGGTACGTTTTTCAAGCTGTTTTTTGTTTTTAAGTACATTGTTACTAAAATATTATACAAAACAAATACACATATTAGCGAAGATTACATTTAAGTATAATCACAAAGAGGTGAACACAATACATCATTTTGGGATTCGGTGCTATTTAGAATTTCAGAAGATAAAAAACTTTATGGGTAGTCATTTAAAAAAAAACTATTATATTTATCACAGAAGTCAATGCGTATTTAAGAGTATTGCCTACATTTAATATTATTTTATTACATGGTTGGTGGGAATCCCCGAAGTATAATGTGCAAATATTTACTTAACATCACGCCTATATAATTCAGGATGGAGTAGCAGTGTATAACTTCACCTGTTATGTTTGTACCCCATTTGATAGAGGATAAGCCTATCACCATCCAACGGACACAATTCCAATTCCGTGCTGCTACTGAAAAATGAAAAATTTTTGCCTGACGTGGACAGCGAAACCTCACGGTGAATGGTCGCCGCGCTAGCCATTAGACCAGGGCAGGTAAAACGTCCTAACCTAGCTGCAATAAAAACATTCATATTGACAGATAGATCGGTATAATTGCTATCTCTGTTGGATGTAGCTGAAATATTTATCTTTATCTAAATTAAGGTAAATCATCCAATTTTCTCACGACGAGCCAGATTTTAATTATACCAAATTACTTCGTACTGCCTTCGTCACAGAATGCAGAGACAATTAACTTTACTAACCAAAAGATAACTGTTTAAATAACGATTAAAATATATATATAGTACACGATAGGCGTAGTGGTTAAAGCGGCGGCTTTCAACTGCGCTGGTGTTGTGGGTACGATCCCTACACGTGACAAATCTTTGTGTGATCCGCAAAAATTTGTTCTGAGTCTGGGTGTGCTTTGTGTGTGTGAAATGTATGTTTTTCAACACCCCCGCGACACAGGAGTTATTCCTAGTGCGGGCGTCGTTTTTTTTTAATAAAAAAGATTTAGCTTTTGTAAACGGCCACTACTGCCTGTATTTTACTTAAATAGTAGCGCTTCCTGTGTTCCGTTTTAATGTGCGTTTGAATACTACCCATATCTCAAACATACTCTTTTCAAGGCCCATGGTAATTCGCAAGTTTTTTGTTAATACTAACGATCATTGCCCGAGGTTATTATTTAAGAGCTACAGTTTTTACCAGTCGTTAATTTGATTGATGAAAAGTTATTAAATAACAATTATGTCTAATGTAACAATCATGTTACATCCGTAATAGACAACTCATTAAGACAAATAGCTCTAACTAGGTCCCATGTGCCTACATCACCCAGAAGGGAGTGGCAGATGTTTATAACACCCATACACCACCAGTTATGTTAAGTTCCTATGGGACAGGGGGTGAGCCTATCGCCATCCACTAGGCCCAATTCCAACTCTGTGCTGCCAGTCTGCTACTGAGAATTTGCCAAATAAATATTTTGCCCGACCAGGGAATCCAGCCCAAGACCGCGCGGTGAAAGGCGGCATGCTCAAGCCGCTAGATCTTCGGGGCAGTTGTCTATTACATGATAAATAAATCACTTGCAGGTACATAATTACAAAAAAAGGTTACGACTAATCTATACATTTATTATTTAATAGCAGGTGAAGGGTATCTCTTTTAATAAAACAAAGTCAAAAGATTCGAAAGTCGGGTTTTTTCGACTTCTGACAGCTTATAAATATTCGTAATAGTTCGCAGTTATAGCTAATAATTCACGAACTGCGAGCTATCGTTCATTAGATTTAATGTTTATTGAATAAATTGCGTTAGCAAATTTAATTAAGTTAAGACAGTTACAAATTAGGAAAGAGTTTTTATAAAAATCGCAATACTCACGTCGAATTAATATAATATATGATAATATATTTATTCCCAAAAGTTATTATTAAAGAACTTAAACACTCAAAAATTGTTTTTGAACACTAATACCCATGGTAAGATCTTGTGTAATGGGTATCAGGCCACAGCAAGTACGATTAGACACTAAGTTCTTGCACTTACATATTAATTATATATCCAGTGTGTGTGTGTGTGTTTGTGTTTGTGTGTATTTTAAGATGTCTATGATTTTTTTAATGGTATTAATAATAGAAGCCCTGTATCAAATACATGTCCTACTGCTGGGCTCGGGCCTGGTCTCATGATGAGAAGAGTTAGGCCATAGTCCACCACGCTGGCTAAGTGCGGGTTGATATTATTATCGTTATGGTATTATATAAGTGGAAAATGGTTAAAGTGGGTGCCCGGACTGCAGAGGTCGCAGGTTCGAATCCTGCCAGTCTCATAATTATTCAACCTTAATAGTATTATCGTAGTTTATTGCGGTATTATATTGCAAATTGACCTATAATTGAAACATTAAAATTCGCAATTCGCGTGTCTAACATAACATTACCTACTTAATTCTATGTTTATGCATATAATCGCAATCGAGATGCTCATTCTCATTTTAACAGCAATTGCACACATACCGACAAACGAAATGTGAGATGTAGCAACATGTAAATGTTTATGCCGACTCTGCTGACCCCTCAGAAACAGCTCAATGCGCAATGGTATATTGTTAAGCTTTGTTCTTTACGTGAAGTTGTTGGATATTGTTAAGGCCTCTGTAGGCACTTGAATGAAATAGGATCGAGTACAATTTATTATCAAGGTAATTGTGTAGGGCAGTGGTTCCCAATTAGTTTTTTCTACGTACCACTTAAAGAAAGACCTCCAACGTGCGTACCCCTTTATAGACCAGGGTCGATAATTTTTTAGGATGAAACCCATTAGAAAAGAAGGGGGGGGGGGTGTTTAAAGGTAATAAACGGTTTTTTTCGATTTCCGGCAAAACTAAAAGTCCTATGGGAAAAAGTCGAATGGCAAAGTTGTTTGTAATAAAAAGATCTAAAACTTTTGTATTTACATAATAACCTCAAAATTTATGTAAAAAATTCAAAAAACCAAGTTTTTGGTTTTTTATTTTTTTTCACAAACAATTTTTTTCACGACATTTGGTGAAAACTTACCTTTTTATGTCCCTAATACGCTGTAATTTATTTGATTAGAAATATAAATTTTTTCACCTTATTTTGAATTAATATCGAAAAAGCACCCTAATTTTCGACCGAAAATTCACCCGTCAAAATATTAGCTTTTTCAAAAAGTTGGTATGTTTTCTGTTCGTTGAAATCTCTACTTTCCGATGGTTAAATATAATATGTTACTATAGTAAATCTTCACAGAAAATGCAAAACAAAAAACGAAAAAAAATATTAATATACAATTTAAATTTACAATTTTGTAGTTATTTAAAGTAGAGATTTCAACATGATTGACAATGACGAGCAAATAGGCGGCAGCGGTAGCGACCGCAATCGGGCGACGCGAGGCGCGGGAGTCGCGGGAAACACGGGTCAATCGCCGCCGCCGCGGGCCAAGCCAAAGCGCTTGATGCATGCGATTTACTTACCGGCTACTTCCGTTTAATTAAATAGAATATTTTTTTGGCAATTGTAGAAATAGAGTTGAATTATTGTTTTTTAAGGATTTTAGTTTAGAGATTGCTGCGCGTACCCCTTGATGCAACCTCGCGTACCCCTGGGGGTACGCGTACCACTAATTGGGAACCACTGGTGTAGGGTAATGGGTGCGCTTTGTTTCTCATATTTTTTTTCTCCATAAAATGTCAAGTCTGAGTTTGTTCTTTAAAACATTTTTTTTTCATAATGATCGTTCTTAATAAAAATTTTTTTATAGACATTAATTTTATTTCTTAACTTTTTTTTTTAATAATTATTTTAATTATTATTATCGAAAGTCATAATTATGGGAATTCATAATATTGTTTTTTATACACATCGTTTATCCTAATTCTGTTTTTCATATAATTGTATTTCCTTATATACAACGCATAATTCATCTAAAATCATTTTTATTTATCCATTTTATTAAGGTACTATTATTTTTTATGAATTTTTACTTTATAAATGTTATTAATCCGCTTTATTGAAATTCATAATATCAGAAAACATACTACAATAGTTAATAATACTTGTTTTATACTGATATTTATTTGCATGTAGTTTCTCATTATAAGTGAATATCAAACTAGGTAGCTACTAAATATTCATCTACATTAATCAGCCAAGTATTTGGCAGAATACTACCTAAGAATACGATATTACGGCATTTGGTCTTATATCAAATGATTACGACAAACAATTTTTACACAATAAAACACCTCAAGGCAAATTACATGATAGGAAAAATATATAAAGTTATTAACAATAAGCTACTACTAGAAAAGTAGGTTAGATTAGGTTAGAACAGCAACCAATTAATTAATTATTTTTTTTTACATTTTTTAATTCAATTAGGTTCCTTAGTATTTTTTTTTTGGCTGGTTCACGCCCTTTCCGTTGCTTTAAATTCCAACTGTTCAATGTTTTAATTCAATCATATTTAGTTTCTTTTTGATTTTATCTAGAATAAAAAATGTGTAACAAATAACTATGGAAAAAAAATATGATGAAAAAAATGTGAAGAATGATTAAGAATTATATTTATAATATAAATATAAATAATAATTATTATGAAGAAAAAGTATGTAAAACGGGTGTTATGTGATCCGGAGACATAAAGAAAGTATGAGAAAAATGGTATGACAAAAAATATATGAAGAAGAATAGAATAAAAAAGTATAACAAATAACTATGGAAAAAAAATATGATAAAAAAATGTGAAGAATGATTAAGAATAATTATAATTATAATATAAATATAATTAATAATTATTATGAAGAAAAAGTATGTAAAACAGGTGTTATGTGATCCGGAGACATGAAGAAAAGTATGAGAAAATGGTATGATAAAAAATATATGAAGAAGAATAATGCCATTTCGCAATTCATACCAGTAGAAGTATGAATTGCGAAATGGACCCCCGTAGAATACCTATATATAAACCAGCTGATACCTGATAAACTTGTACAAACACAACGAATTGTGTCCGGTGGATGGCGATAGGTTCACCCTCTGTCACTATGACAAATATAACCGGTGAAATGTGAGTGTTGTACACCTCTGCCACACTTCTAGGTAATATAGGCGTAATGTGTCACCGAAGTCGGTCAGTGAAAATAAATAGTAATTGAAATGTAAACATTATCGAATTGTCTGCCTCACCTTGAAACAGATAAGGAGTCAGACAAAACCGGGTTATTCTATTTATCCATTTACCTAAGAGTTTGTTTAGTATTATTCAAATATTCATTTGCACAATTATAGTGTTAATATACATTGATATTGACAAAACTTTATAGATAAACACTAGCAACGGGACTAATTAAGGCTAAACAATAAAGAGAAATTAGCAAATTTTTATCATGAGAAAAAAAACAAAAATAAAGTCTTCATTTAGAGGTGTAAATAGAACTGCTAAACCACATTTTATAAAATTAAGTCCTGTACAAACAACTAGAAATACCAGTGATTTAATATCATTTTGAGACTCCTCGCGCGAAAAATGACCACCGGAAAATCCATGAATTTTGAGAGGCATTTTTAGTTTTCTCGATTTAGCCGACTGCTTATGGAAGAGTAACGTTACCCTTGACTATCCCAATACATTAACAAATCCCGGACAACTTTGGGATTTTCCGAGGTTTTTTTACTATTTACAGTCTTTTACTATGTATTCCGACAAAAATGTTCACACATAAAGCTTTAAAATTTTGTTCTTAATCAGTGGCAAGTGTTTTGCAAGCTTATTCACATACATTTGCGTTTTAAATAGCGTCTCAATTTTTTCCGAGACCGATTTTTCGATGTATGGAAAATATTTGCATTCATCTCGTCTTCATCACTTTGTCATTTACACAGTTTATAAATTGAATGTTCCTCACCTCCAAACTTGAAGTACAGCCCAAAGAGAGAACAATAAGGTCATGGTTCAACCATTTACCTTTTACGATGCATTTTGGGTTAAGGACCTCCACGGTGCCCTTTTATAGGTTATTGTCAGCTACTGACTTTGCTTTCGATAAAGAAGGCCGTTGAATTATTGATATCGTGATCTGTACAATCGATTTAACAATCGGATATTCGTTTAAGTAGCACGTACATAAACATCACGCTTTTCTTGCCCAGAAGAGTGGGGCAGAGGTGTATAGCACCATAGCACCCACATTTCATCTGTTATGTTATGGGATAGGGGGTGAGTCTATCGCCATCCCACGGACACAATTCAAACTACGTGCTGCTATTGTGAATTCACACTTAGAATGACCCAGGAATCGAACCCGTGATCTCGCGGCGCATACGCTAACCACTAGACTGTCAAGGCAGTAGCTATAGATGTCATATAATTGTAATAGGTAGTTGGGTTCATAATTGTAAACAATAGTATTGTCATTGTATCATTGAAATTATTGATATGATCATACCTTAGTTATTTTTTTTAAAAAGCTCACTAATAATTTCAAATTACTAGTATTCTTGTAAACCCCTCCAGCTAAGCTTGGTGGTGTAATGGCTAGGATTTGAGGCTCTCTCGATCGTTAGATCAAGGCATCGGGCCTTATGTATTGCGCCACGGCCGCTTACGCCAATTCTAAGAGCATTTTCACATTGTGATCGAATGGGACAAATGGTGGATGAAATTCACTTTTTTAAGTAACACTGCATTAAAAACTCGGGCGATACGGTACTCTTAATTTAATCAAAGTCTTAATTATACTAGTTGTCAGATTTTTTGGCTTTTGATTACCCATAACGATTTTCGTGATCCACAAATGATAACCAGAGCCATCGCAGCATAGCCTGCGTTCCGAAGAAATTCGTTGTTATGATGCTCACCTATCCCACGGCCGACCTCGTTTATGTTTGCTTAACCCGACGATCAATCGGCTCGCACGGATTTGACTTAGGCCAATTCCACTGTCCGAGTTCAACGCTGAGCTACGGTTGTCGCATTAATAGTGGTCAAAGAAGTTTGGCAAAACCTTTACCACTTCCAAGCTATCTCGTCCATACAGTTGTAATTTTGCGAAAGTGAAGACATTTACAACTTCAATAACCCACTTTCGAGTTGCGTCGCTCGGGATTCAAACCTGTTATAGCATTAATGTTGAAACGCGCTCCTTAAGACACTCAGGTTGTGTAGGTTTTGAACCTTAAACGGCTGCTGCCTTAAAATTGCTGATTCCAATAATATTGAGTAATATTCAATATTCATTATGTTATGTGATGTCGGTATGGTTGTATACATACGTCTTATTTCCTTTAATTTATGTTATGTAAGGGCCCGCAAAAGCTCATATGATTTTAAATCCTACTACTACGCAATGGATTTTGATGCGGTTTTTCTAATAGAGAAAATCGGAAAGAGGCATAAATAGCAGGATAGGGTTGTCAATTCTTTTCACCTATGAATGTCAAAGTCCACCTATTTATGTCAAAGATGCTCCTATAAAAGTAAAAATGCATACATAATTTCTGTATTTGTATGTGCTACTTCTACTTTTCTCTGGAGATAATGATTCATAACAAAGATTTTTACGTACAAAATCTTTATGTAGGTATACTACATAGCACCCTGAGCGAAACCGGGGCTGACCGCTAGTAATAATGCGAGAGTTCGTGAGTATGAATCTATGGATGTTTGTTACTCTTTCACGCAAAAACTACCGTGACGATATTAATGAGATTTTGCACACGTAACTTATAGCCTGGATTACAAACAAAGACTACTTCTAATTGACAAACCACGCGGGCGGAGTTGCAAACGGAAGCTAGTATATTGGTATACTTTTGTAGTGCTGCCTCGATGGTGTAGTGGTTAGCGTATGCGCCTCTCACCGCAAGTATTAGGGTTCGATGCCCGGGTCGGGCAAAGTGTTATTTGTGAACTTTTCGTCAGGAAATTCACAATAGCAGCACATAGACTCGCATCTAGTAATATAAAATTATAATGATAATGATATCAGATGCAATAGTTACTTACAAAGTATCCTGTGCCTATCCTTGACTTGCATATAGACTGGTCTTATCTACCTGCAGGTACCTATGTATGTACTGTGGGCCAACGAGTTACCTATGCAGGGCAAAAACTTCTAAGTCCTAGTAAAGACTTACTACACCAGTTATGGATAAGTGAGTTACATATCTAAATAGTGGGTATATTACACTTATTAAATATGTAATTCACCCATGCAGTCAGTTTTCACTATGGCATAGAAGTTTTTGCCCTGCATACCTAATTGCTTGGCCCACTGTACTGGCCTAGATAGTTGATTATAAAGTAGTTACTACGGAATCCATAATTATTTAAGAAATATTAAAAAACTGGTGGTTAGAATATGCACCTCTCACCGCAAGGTCTTAGATTAAATTCCCGAGTCGGGCAAAGTGTTATTTGTGAAATTTCCGTCAGGAACTTCACAATTCACGGAGTTGGAATTGTGCCCGGTGGATGGCGATAGGCTCACCCACTATCTCAGGGGACCTTGACATAACAGGTGAAGTGTGAGTGTTGTGCACCTCTGCCACACACTTATAAATAATAAATACATAAATATTTATAAATATTTCACAACTCCAACACAACGCCATCTAGTCCCAAACTAAGCAGAGCTCTGATACTTATACATATATACTTTTCTTTTGTAAATACATACTTATTATAACATAGAAACACCCAGGCTAAGACAAACCCCCATGTTCATGCACACAAAGATTTGTCTTAAGTGGGAATCGAACCCACGACCTCGGTCGTCTTCGGTCACTTCTGGGTAATATCGGCGTCATGTTTTGTTATGTAATATATACACCTGTACCTTCGTCACACATGAGAACACAAGGATCTAGAAGTCCGCATTGCTAACAGTGGCCAGTACTGGCCAGGTTATAATTATGTGCCATAATTGCTAAGGAAAACCTCAAAACAACAATTTTATTTTTGTAATTACATGAGTTACATGATCAAGAGCATAGAATAAAAACACGTTCGTATAATTCATATTGATGTTAGTCAGTCTTTGTACCGAAAATGTAACTGTAATGTAACCGTAACTAAAATGTGAAATTTGTTACACGATGCTCATTTCCTTAACTATATTTACAATAATAATATACATAACATCACGCTTATATTACCCAGAAGGGTGTGGCTGAGGTGTACAACACCCACATTTCCCCTGTTATGTTTGGGTCCCATGGCATATGGAGTAAAAATATTGCACTGTGTAGCGCGTATTTGAATATTAATCCAACTCCGTACTGCTATTGAGAATTTCCTTACGAAATAGTCTCAAGTAACTAATCTATGCAAATTATAAGCTACAATTTCAGTCATATATTATAGGTAATTTTATTTTCCCAACCGAGCATCAAACCCAGCATAACTGCAACAACTCGTAACCAAAATAATGTTGTTTACGACACTGCACCAAAAGTAAAGAATACCTACAATTATTACTACTGGGTATATAACACGATAACAGTCTATGTTTATTGTCAGATCATCGTTTTGTTATATGTAAGTAGGTACACTTGAAACTATCGTTCATCACTCTAGATACAATTATAATTTATGCCTTATGATTATCTAGGTTTGTTACATCCTGTATCTATAGGGGTGTTATTTTATCTCACAGCAAATTAATTGAATTCGTCCGCAATTTGTTGTCAGCAGAATAATAGATTTGTTAGCAATATAATGGATTTGTCAGCAATATGATTTTTAGCAATTCGTATTTGCTGGCTTATTTATTATTATATTGCTGAAGAAAAATGTAAATCTTTATTGCTCACAAGATTAGAACTGCACGTTGACAGCAATCGAGCTGCACGGTTGGTCAGTCGCATTAAATGCATATAATGCAGTCCGTCTGTTAAAGACCTTAAGAGGGAACTCCCGATATGGAATTCTCATACAAAATGAGTCTGGTTGTATCTTTTACATTTTTCATCACAATGTTATAATTTTTGCTCAGTCAATTTAAAACATGATTATCTATGTTCCTTCGATTTCAAATTATCTTTAGTCTGTCTATTTTAAAAATTATAGGCATCCAAACATCCGTAGTTTTGAACGGCCTGACAAATGCGACTTTTTTAGTATTATACAACAGATTATTACAAGTTTTCGAAACCAAGGACCCTCGTAAATATACTGTACTTTCTATTTTATCAATAATTATCATCAAAGTACCTCATTTTCATTCATCAAATACCATATTACAAATTAAAGAAAATTACAATATCTATCTCAACTCATTGAAGGGGGGTGAGGCAGCCATTCGTTAGCTACTCGGAAGTGAAGGAGGGGTGCCAGTGAGATACCGAACCAAGCCGAGATATGACATACCATAGTCTACCGACCAGAGAGTATGCAATGAACTGCATTGAACCTTTTTTGACATTCACGACTGCAATAAGTTATAGTCCGAGATCTAGCTGCAGAATCTTTTCGTTCTTTATAAACATAATTGAATTATATTTTTATGTAAATAATCATTTAGGGACTGAGCTGTATACATGGCATATGGGTTAAAAGTACCAAAGTCTAAACGAATAACAGAAATAAAAACAGTTAGTTGAAAACAATGATTGTTTTTTGCATTAATAACTTATTAATAGTTATTTATATATTATTTCAAAAGACAACTGTATACAATTGTACTATTGTGACAAAGTGTAAATGTTAAAACGATTGACTGTTAAAATGTGTAAATGATGAGGCTGATCATAATCTGTTTTTTTTATTTTTATCACGTCCTTAATCACCCCATACTTTCAAGGGCTGTTATAAATTAATAGTCAGCTATATATGCCGAGAGTATTAGTATCTATAGAAACATGTCTTAATTTATCATTGAGTTGGAGTAATAATAATAATCGTTAAATGCTTTCGAACCTAAAACCTTCTACATGCATAATAATAACTATGCAGATACAATATTCATTTAAAATGCATAGCTCTTGGCCTAATTACAGTGTCATTCATTGCAATTCGCTTGTGTCATATCATATGTCACACTTGTATTTTATAATGTTGATTATAATATTTAAATAGTTTCTCTGGACTTAAATATGGGTAAACAATCTTTACATTGTGTATTGTTAATTATTTACATAGTAATTATATCATTATATCTACGAATACTTAAATTGTAATATCATTATATCGTGCATGTCATTTTTGTTCTTTCATATGTACAATCAAATACATAACCGTTTCAGCAAATTTGAACAAAAATAAGATAAATATATTTACAGCATATAAACCGCATAGTAATAAAGATTTTTGTCATTTGAGTTTGTGCTGAGGTAAATTATTTACATTTCTGTATTTTTAGTGAACCGCAGAATGAAAAGAAGAGACTTAGCCTATTTGTCAGCTTATACTTCACGAGAGCGAAAAATGAATAAGATTAAACGTAAAATAGAGCTGAAGAAAGTAATAATTATTAGATAAATAACGAATGCCATGTTGCAGAATAATGCAATTCTTTTATCACTGTCTCAAGAAAAACGCAATGTGCTAAATATTAGAGCAATATTATTAAGTATTATTATTATATACCCTAAATAATACAGTATCATTTCTAAACTTTGTTTTATTATTTAAATAAAGAAAACACTCAGAATCAAGAGTTAAACGGTACTATTATATTATAGTACTAATGTTTTGATGCAATTACATACATACTACGTCACTATCGACATACTACGTGGGTGCAGTCGCAGAAGAAACTAGTGATATTATAAATCCCAAAGTAACTTTGAACGTCTGTCGGTCTGTTGTTCCTGCAAAATAAAATCGTTTAATCGATCTTAATGAGTGTTAATGTTTTTTTTGTTGACAAAGCCCGCTTAATTAAGCGGCCGTGGCGCAATGGATAAGGCATCGGTCTTACGATCGAGAGGTCGTGGGTTCGAATCCTGGCCATTACACCACGGACGTAAAACGTCCTCTTATCACAAGCGAATTAAGCTTAGCTGGTGGGGTTAACAAGAATACGAGTAATTTGTATTTGCAAATTGCTAGTAAGGTTTTCAAAAAAAAAAAAAAAAATCTAAACACGCAAAGTTTTATTGATATCAAATTTGTGTCTATAGCCTCTATTTTCATGCGTGGGCGTCGGGCAAGGCTTGACGCCTTGACGCGAACTCAAATTGGACGTATTGCGAAAGCGACAATAAATTACCCTTGCTGTAAACCTCATGGCAATTTTGAACTCGACTGTACATCATCATCAAAATCAAACTGAATACGGACGCCAAAATTAAATCATGTTACAGAATAAGGACGCGCTATATCCTTAGGCTCAACTCACATCGACTAGCTAGCTTCATATTTATCTGTAATCTGTGATGTAGACACAGAAGCACTGCGTCGTCGTGTTGCGTCCAGTTTATATGGCCTATTTAGCCCAAGATAGATGTAGACAAATTGTATGGATAAATGCAAATGAACCTGAAAAGCAACAACATAAACAGATCAGCTTTTTAAGTTCATTACATCATGATTTTTTTAAATTGCTAGGCTAATCTTTAATATATTTCCAGCAGGCCCACATAATGAAGATATGTATAAATATAAATATTATTATGTAAAAAAAACCGATGGCGTAAAACGCGACGTGAAATCTTTTATCTCTTTTAGTTGCCTGCCCGCCTGTTAAAACAGCGTCGTAAGTTCTTAGTCTGAATTATGCCTAAAGGTATAGAATATCTATATTTAGTAGATTTTTAGTCGACTAGTTGGTCGACTAGTGCATAATGCAACTGACTGTGGAACAATAAACATCCCTGTTCCACATACAAATCTCGCTATTGTTACCATAGCAACAAAATTTTGTTGAAAATCGACAGACTTATCAAACAACAAATCCTAGGTATTGAACCGTTGAGTAACAACTGAACATCAACATGTATTTTTACTCACACATTTATATATAAGACCGATAGAGACAGCAATACCTTTATATGTGTGCAGAGTCTACCCTTAAAATATTGATAAACTTCCGTAGAAATTATTTTCTTTCGGTTTTCCCTTTTATCACGGCTGCACAATCGGGCAAATATAATGCGAGTAACAACAAGTAAAATAAATTGATATTGATATCAATATTTTATTTTTAAGACCTTTTTTAAAAAAGTAATCATAATTATTAACGTTGAAAAGATGGCCTAGTTAAAATGTTGAAACAAAAACATTGCTTAATATTGACGTATGTATTTGGCAGCTTTTAAAAGCCTTTTTTTTTGTTGCCATGTAGAAAACATTGATCTGTTATGTTAATTTATAAATAGCTGTAAATTGCTCAGAATAACAGGCAGATGACTGAATATAGCTTTTTTTTTTTTTTTTTTTTAATAATATGAATGCTATTTAACATGACTAAATAGAATATATTAACCTATTTTGTGTTTATTTTGCGATAAATTTACCTGGATTCTATCTGTAGTAAAGCGTTTTTCCGCAGTTAAGTGCAACATTTATAATAATTATACATTATTAATATACATTATTCGTGTATTTATGGTGATTTAAATTGCCACGAAAAAGCTACATGCTTTATTGTTGTTAATAGAGTTCTAAATCCTTACACATAAGTAACTATTATATTTATCTGACAATTGCATTGCTTTACCTCCATTCCAACCACTGTGCATTGCCTCATATAATATAATCTGTCTAACCGTGCCTCCTTTCCTATCAACAGATAAAGTCGCCGGCATTGGACCGATAAGGACGTCTCGACAAGAGGAAAATAAATACGAATACTCGACGACCTGTTTCAAGACTGTTGAAGAAAGAAGAACATTACAATATATGGGGAAATTGACACAAATTATATAATATAATAGCGAAAAGTGCAACCCTTGGTGGATTCAAAGAAATTTCATAAAATAAATCAAAGTTTTCAGAAAATATTTATAACCAAAATATGTGTAACAGTGAACTTTCAAGTGTAATTAATTAAATCGTTTAAAACAAAAATAAAAAATATTAGAGAATAATATAAAATTCAATATAATTAAAATTTACATATTAAATGACTTTAAAAAAGTGTAATTAAAACAAGACTTTCAAAATGGTGATAAAAATAGCAGATCAATTAACCAACCCAGTTCAAAAACAGGATCCTTTCGCGAACCTGCTGGGTGACTTCGGAAGATGGCAGTTCCTGGTATTCGGCACCATATCCCTAGTCAAGCTCAGCTCTGGCTGGGTTCAGATGGCCATTCTCTTCCTTACACCGAATCTAAGATTCCGCTGTGTGAACTTACCCAACGGAACTGAGGAGATACAGAATAATACGTGCTATAGTGGGTGTGTGGAGTATGAGTATGATGCGAGCCCTTTTGAGAATACAATTGTGTCGGAGTGGGACCTCATCTGTGAGAAGAGATGGCTGGCCAGCTTTACGCAGATGATGCTGCAGCTTGGCGTGCTGGTGGGCAGTGTGGTCTTTGGATTCTTGTCTGATCGGTGAGTTATTTCCTTTCATATAATTTTGTATCTAAGTTTTAGAAACTATCGCGTTGGCTTCAGTTATATATATGGTTGAAGATACTGAGAGTTTTTTAATAATTATGTATCAAAAAGTTTTTAATATATATTATAAGTATATATTTAAGATAACACTATTTAAAAAAAATCTATTATATTAGCAATTTAAGAAAATATCTAATAATATTAAACAATTTTTTTTGAGAAATAATAAGAGTAGCGGCAAAATTCATACATCACCATCCAATTATTAAGTTAGCCACGGGTTCGGTTAAGTTGTTGATCTAAAAATTCAGAATGCAATGTAGAGTTTTAGAGACGAATAATGTTTAAAAAGAAGTTAATTATAATCTGTATGTTTAATTTGCATACATAGTTTATAAACAGACCTCTAGACTACCTGCATCATGATTGCATTTATACAAAACCAGTTCCTTATCAGTTCATTTGGATATTAATATTGTCTGTCCCTTCGATCTATCAGAAAGAGCATCTGTGTTTGCATTTCCATTGTGCACAATAGTAACGGCTGTATCGCTTTGTGTATTGAATCGGGCCAAGCGGTCATTATTATCCTATTGAATCGTATTCCGCATCTAGTGCTACGAAACTTTATGTTATTTCTTACCAAAATATAGAAATAATTATAAAAGATCTACTCTCATCAATGCCTACACAATTAAATGACTTTAATCATAAAATAAAACTGAAGACACTATTAATTACTCGTACAAACATATCATATATTATATAAATACAAAAAAGGCATAGCAAAGCTAAAATTTGCTTTAAATATTACAAATAATAATATTCTTTATTGACATAATAGATTAACAATTTGTAATAGAATCTCTGACACCCACGCTAGTAAAAACTGTGTTGCAGGTGTCAGTGTCTTCTCCTTCACCAGTTGACATAGGTTTTCATATATAATAGAAGTAAAAATTACAAATAAAGCAATAAAACAATATGAACAACTTATAAGTTTAGGTTGTTTACAGTTTAAAGTTTAAGCATGCTGATAATTGTGTGTAGTGTGAGTGTGTGTGTGTTTGTGTGTGTGTGTGTGTGTGTGTGTTTGTGTTTGTGTGTGTGTGTGTGTGTGTGTGTATATATGTGTAATTGCACGGTTCACGGGATTTTTAAAATATTTTCTACACCGTCATAATCAAGTGACTTTAGCCAGTTAGTGATAACTTTTTTGAACTCATTATTATTTAAATTACGTAATTTATGTATTTTGTTGCACTTATTATATAGGTACCTATATATGAGGAGCTAAATAATTATAATATCTTCGAGCAAATGTTGATTTAACACAAGGTTTAGGACAACGTGCAACGCGCTTTTCTAATTGAGGAAGACTGGGAACAACTTTTTTATGGTATCCTCGTAGTATTTCGTACACATATATTTTTCGCACTGATAGAACGCCTGTCAGTTCATACACAGATGTTGGGGGATGTCGAAAGGGTAGGTAGAAGAGTACTTTAAGGACCATACGCTGGGCCCGTTCAAGTTCAATCATGTGACTTTTAGCTGCACCTCCCCACGCACAAATGCAGTATCTGATTATACACTCGCCTAATGCTCGGTATGTTTGTACTAGTAATGAATCGTCAGCTACAGTGCGCAGGTTTTTAAAAATGTACACTAACTCTTGCTATAGTCGACGTAAGGTGCAAAGTCCAGGTAAGTTGGTCACCTAGAGTTACGCCCAAGTATTTTATAGAGGAAGTTCGGTTAAGCACAGTGCAATAACAGTTTGAATTGATTTCTAGTCTATTGCACGGAAATGTATGTATCTTAAGAGTGTTTGATTGGCTAGGTTTTCCCACGGATAGTTATTATGATGAAACAATATTCATAATTCGTGCCGGCCCATTATGGAATTTTTGTGCAAATATTTTATAGCCTATTATTATGGTATTGCATTGATTGAGTAATCATAATTCGACAGGACCATTTAAATACGCATACGTAATTGTTTTCAAGGATAGACAGACGAGAAGCTATCAACACTAAGTATTAAAAATTGCCAGACAAGGCCGCATGCTTCATCAATCAGCAAAGCCATGACGGTAGTGATGCTTTCGCCCTAGAACTCAGTCACACGTGAGACACTCTCCACTTCACTGGTGTAGCGGGTTCAATCCCGAGGTGGGATAAATCTTTGTGTGATTCGCAAAGATTTAGGCTGAGACTGGGTGTGCTTTCTATCAAATATTAAAAATCTAAATTCATCTTTATGAGCTGTACCGCCAAACTGCTGGACAGTTAGCAACGGACAGAATACCGAGAATATTACGTATAGTTCTTGATATTAAAATTTATCAGACGAAGTAAATATTTATTTAGTCATTCTTTATCTTAATCATCTGTTTTATAAAGGTACTTAAAAAAGATTATATTGTATAATAATTCATAATTAGAGCGATTAAAAAGATTTATATTGTCTATATACTAATTAAATGTTGCACTGCGTTTATTATTTTATCACTGGATTAATCTACATAATAAAACAAACTGCAGCAATCAGTAAGGTAGAAATACGACTTAATTAATATCATAAACAGTTTTTAGTGAGAAAAGAGATCTTTTGTAAACGCTTTCCAAATATAACCTACCGTTTAAAAGTACACACACCTACCTATCAAGCTAAACATTTATTAATATAACATGGTCTCGCTTATATTGGAATTGTTTTCTTTTCTAATACCACTTATTTCCATAAAAATATACACTATTAAATTTTAGTAGCAGGCCAAAAACCATAGTGTTTTGTCCGGTCTGCATATTACTGCTTAATGAAAATTTATAAATAATAAAGCATTAGTTATACACAGATAAACTAAATAAGTAGGCATAAATATAATTAAGTTAGAGACACAGAAATATATGAGAGTTTAGTTGATGTGTAGCCGTGTATACAATGTCTGCAATATTATGTTTGATGGTAATATTTAAGAGCCCTATTACAAAAAAATGCGTATGTGCAAGGTTTTCGCCGTCGTAATTGTATACTTTTTGCTGTTTATTACTTAAAAAAATTACATTATAAAGATAGCCCATTTCTTCGTCTTAAACATTAATACAACAGATATTATTTTTTTAATTTAATTATGCAGTAATCATCATTCTGCTGATGTATGATTCAGTAAAAGAGGGGAACAGACCTTGTTTGAGAGCTCTAATTTGTAAAAACTGGCTAACACTGCCCATCAAAATATTATTTTTTGTATTGAATGTATCCTCTACTAACATCATTATAAAATATATTTTTAATATTGACCTTTTATGAGTATAAAAAAAGGTCTGGAATTGATACAAGTTTTAATCAAAATTACCTCAAAACAAGTCAGAATATCTCTGGTATTTCGTATTATTTCAATATAAAGTTTTTACTAAAATAATATTTCACTTTTGCTTTATCCTATAAATTTTTTGTTTTATTTAAAATTGCTATAGTTATTTTGTAATAAATCAAATAAAAGTAGTACTTATTTGACTGCGCCGGGGCGATGCAATCAGATGCGCACGAGCGCTTGTCGAGGTCGGACCTATGTCAGTTTATTTCGTGCGCTAGTGTGCGTAACTAGGCAAGTAAACGCTACGTCTGTGTGTATGCGTGTGAGCATCTCATAGTAGGATCGCGATTTCTTGATCATTGTGAGTATAATATTATTTTGGTATTGTGTGTTGTAGTAGCACAATTATTTTACTTCTTTTGTATTATACAGATAATTGCGTTTTATTGTAGTTGTGCTACAGTCAATATGGGTAAATGTAAATACCAATGCTTAAGGAAACGTAAAAGGCATAACATCGAAAACCTGAGCAAAGCTAGAGAAGCAAGGTATGTATTTAATTTCTTTTTCGTCGTTATTTAATTGGTCGTGTTTGTTATGAATTGTTAGAAGGTTCTAATGAAAAAAAAATAGAAAGGACATCCGCTCCCCTCAATACCTACTTTTTCGGCGTGTTCGAGAAAGTTCTTATGAAAGAAAAATAAGAAATTTTCTAATATTTCCCATTTCTATTAAAACATACTTATACGGGGTGGATGCGACATAGCGACATTTATTGAAACCACAGCTTCTATACATGGTAAGTATCAATTTCCACCGGATAAAAATTCTCTGGCGAAAAAAAAAAAATCACGTTCTCCGAACAATTTGAACATTGCGATCGTGCAATTTGTTCGGAACACGTGAATTTTTTTTTTCGCCAGAGAATTTTTTATCCGGTGGAAATGCATACTGGCCATGTATAGAAGCTGTGGTTTCAATAAATGTCGCTATGTCGCATCCACCCTGTATATTCATAATTTATATTTTTTTATAGAAATAATAAAAAACAGAATCTGGAAAACTTTGAAGCTTCAACATCTAGCAACATCAATGAAACTAAGGACATGGTAAAATAATGAACTTTTCTTAATATGAAATACTTCGTATTGAAAATTTAATTTATTTCATGCTTTTTTTAATTTTTTTGACTTTTGACAGTGAATACGCAGACTTCGACACTAATGATAATTCAATAATTGAAGAAACAGATATAGAAGAAATATCTGTTAACTGTAACGCTGACAAGGTATATATATTATACATTGTATACCAAATAGTTTGTTAAAACTTAGGCAATCCCCATAAGTGATCTTTGTTTTACGCTACACAATGTACTTATATCTTTTTTCTAGGTAATGCTTCGTTTGGGAAAATTATTTAATATTATGTTTTTTTTTTTAAATTTTTTAGAGTGTTGACAATGAAAATCCAGGCTTCGAGACTAATGATAGTTTAATCATTGAAGAAATAGATAAAGAAGAAATATCTGTTAACCGTAATGATGAAAAGGTATGTACGCTAACTAGTTGCTTAAGACTTAGGAAATCCCTATTATAACTAATCTTTGTCTTAAGCTACACAATTTACTTATATCTCTTTGATGGGTAATGCTAATGCTTTATTTTGCCTTGTTCACAGGATAATATAGATATTCAAGGAAGACGCTTAATTGATTTTCGTTTCTTCATGAATCAGTTGGTTGCAATTGATGCGCATAGCGAAAAATTGTCATCAAGTCACTATAGTAAACGACACTTATCGACATATTATAATGTATGTATTTATTTTTGTGGATCACACCTACTTTAGCATAATGTTCACGTACTGTAATATTTACTTTATATTAAGTTTCATAATGTTATCAAAAATATACGAAATAAAATAATTTTAATGTGTTTCAATTGACTAAATGTTGTAAAACTGATATACCTGTTATTGATAAGGAGCCAATTCTGCAAACTACTAAACTGGTAAACTGAAAAAATACTTTTTATTCTAACAACAAAGCATACTTTACGATTCGTTTACCGTGGAAGTGCCATAGGAAATCATACTACAGCGGATCAAGATTATTTAGTCACTGTTCACGCAACATGTGCATCGAGTGTCGTAACTTGCCGCGCGGTCGCAGAAACACCTAATTTGGCGCAACGTAAAAATGTAATAGGGCTCTTAACACTAGTGTAAGTCCATTACAAATCTCCAGGTTACAGATAAGAATTACTCAGCTGTGGACTACAAAAAAAAACTCGTTCGTTGGCCGTCGTACAAAAAAAGTAATTCGAGTAATCAAAACTGCTCTGTTGTTCTACTTTTACCAGACAAAAATAAAACATGTTTTGTGCATTTAATTTTATGTAATACTCAAGTATGTCAATTACGAATGCATATTTAAGAAATGCATAATGGACAGTCAGTGTCAAAAGTGGTTATTAATGTAAAGAAAGAGAAGATAGATAAAGTGATACGATAAAATCTATATATCTATAGATTTTAAGCCAATTTGGACTTTAGTGTTTTAAAATGTCTACACAAAAACGCATTATGGTGAATCATGAATCAACTTTCCTGATTGTACATTATTAGTAGCAATCCAAGAAGTTACAGCACAGGTTTTCTTATTTTAATAAATTAAAGTGCCTGTTTATTATGTCAAAATAACATTGTTTTTTAAAGCAGTAAAATAATAATAATAAGATTCCTAGAAGATTTCAGATACGGTGACATCGGCTAGGAATCTTCGCTTCTTCTTCTAACAACAGTCGTTAGCAAAAATACCTTTGCCTAACATACAGTTATAATTTTTTTTCTGTCTGTCTGTTTGTATCGGCAATTTTCTAAACAGTTGGAACTGGATGCAGATGACTACACATACCACGCAGGCGAACCGCAGGTGTTTGATAGTCTGACTCTTAATAAAGGTCTTTAGATATTTACCATTACACTAAACTCCACGGGAGCAAAGCAGTAAGGTTGAACGTGTGTCAAAGCGCGGGAGCAGCTACTATTTAATACAACGAATTCCACGCAGACAACGTCGCGGGCAAAGCAACGTTACATGAGCACATTTCAGGCGATGCTCACCGGTATGGGAGCACCTTTTAACTACTTGTGTAACTGACTGTACATTACTATAATGAGGTATTCTAGTCTACCAGACATGTTCTAGACATCAACCTTTCACATTAGAGATTGCGAATTTGATTTGGAAATGCGTCTGGGACATTAGATTACATTTCTTATGATAATGCAATACCTATAACATGCGACTTTTTTGTGACGATAGTTATATATATATTAAATTAATATATATTATATTATTATATATTTTTTTTAACCGACTTCAAAAAAAAAAGAGGTTCTGTATTCGATCCGTATGTATGTATGTATGTATGTATGTATGTATGTATGTCACCTTTTTATGTTCGCGATTTTCTCGGAAACTACTGATCCGATTTGAATGCAGTTTTCGGTATTTTAATCCTTGTGTTTCAAGGAAGGTTTTAGTATATAATTTATCAGAATCTGATGAAGATCTTTGGAGACAGGCAACGGAACTCTTCAAAAACGAATAGCTAATGAACCACGTTTTGTGCAATCGTGTATCTATGTATTGTTTTCACCACTACATAACATAACATCATGCCTGTGTATGCTTTGAAGGGTAAGCAGAGACAGCCTACTTACCTACCCTTAAAGTACCGAAAGCTCTGCTTAGGTTTGGACGGGGCTTACGTTTCAGCACATTTGTTATTATCGTAGTGATAACTTATGATCATGAAGATCTCAGAAAGAATTTTTTGATTATTTTGATTGTTTCTATTGTGTTTCATGCGTAATGATGCCTTAGTATTTCTTCCTAACCCCATCGTTAAATCTAAAAAACTAAGACACTAAAAAGCTTGAAATAAAAAAATAAAAAGAAAAAAAAAAAAAAAAAAAAAAAAAAAAAATAATAAAAAAAAAAAAAACAAAACTAATTAATAAAAAGAATATTCTTAACTCGAGCGTATTCTAAATATTATAATTATGTACAATTTTTTTTTAAAGAAAAAGTAACCGCCTTCAAAAAAATATAATTAATTGGTATTACATAATTATTTGGGTTTATTGTTTTAAACAAATTAATATAAAGGTAAGCAAAGTTTAGCGAATATTTTATTTTTTACTTTTGAGTTTTTTCTAGTAAGCTAGCAAACAAGCATACTGTCCGCTTGATGGTAACTATGTAGCTACTGACACCGAAAGCTATGTAAACTTGCAACAGCAGAGGCATCACTCTTGTACTGCCGATCCTTATTAAAACCTATTAGCATTATTTTTGAAGAACCTCATGTTGTAGTCTTTAAGGAAAACCTCGATATTTTTTTTTAACATTTTCTATTCATGGGCAAATAATTTTGTAGTAAAACAATTGTCTTAATTGTGAACGTGCTTCTAGAAATTGGACACCATATTACTTATGGAAGCGTAAATAATTACTGAAACAATAACAACAAAAAAAACCGACTTCAAAAAGTAGGTAAACTAAAAAGCAAAAAATAAATTTACTTCGCACAAAATAATACGTTTTTTCATTTAGTTAAATAGAAATTATTAAATAATTATTTTATAATTCTGAAGTCGGTGCCAAGTAAAAACAACCTTTCTACAATATCAAATTACAGTTCACACAAAAAGGGAGGCGTAGTTGTGCTAGTGCGCGGTCGCCCAGTATTGGTACTTACCACAGAAATATAACTAATATTCAGTCAGAAAACAGTTGTTAGAACGATTGATATTATCTATACAGAGTTATTAATTGTTTACTTGGCACCGACTTCAGAATTATAAAATAATTATTTAATAATTTCTATTTAACTAAATGAAAAAACGTATTATTTTGTGCGAAGTAAATTTATTTTTTGCTTTTTAGTTTACCTACTTTTTGAAATCGGTTTTTTTTTTTGTTAAAAATTATTTTATTTTACGATTTTAAGTGATGGGTAGACCGAGCGAGAATGTTTCTCGAATGAGGAGAAGACGGTTACTTAAAACGGAAAACTTATTAATAATAAACAAGAATTTAATCCTTTCTCCTGACTATTGAGGGTCACGACCTTCCATCATCAGCTCATTTGACACAATAACTAGCAGTAGGAATTAATATGCGTACAGAAGTGAAAGAATTATCCTTTAACTCCTAACTATTGAGGAGTTGACCTTCCATCATCAGTTCAACCACATAAAATTATTGCGACCAAGCGTAAATCCTGGCCTCGATTAATAAAATATGAGGGTTGCCCCCGATTTCTCTGGGATCCCATCATCAGATCATGACATGCTGACAATGGGACCACCTTTGAAATATCTCCGTTCCAACAGCTCACTTGACATCATAACTAGCAGTCTGAATATGTTTACAGTAGTGAAAGAAATATCCTTTAACTCCTAACCATTGAGGAGTTGACCTTCCATCATCAGCTCATCCACATAAAAATACGTAAATACTGGTGTAGCTTTGAAAAACACACTAAAAACATTACATGTGCCTATAAAATTCGAGGGTTGCCCTCGATTTCTCTAAGATCCCATCATCAGATCACGACATGCTGGCAATGGGACCCCTTTGGAATCATCTCCTGTCCAACAAAAAAAGAATCATCAAAATCAGTTCATAAACGACGGAGATATCCGTGAACAAACATAAAAAAAAAAAAAAAAGCAACATATATACGAATCGAATTGAGAACCTCCTCCTTTTTTAGAAGTCGGTTAAAAATAGGATAATGTTTGGTTTTTATTGTAATATTATTAAGTTTTTCGATTTTTATAGACATAAGTATTATATTTTGATATATAACATTTAAATGCATGTTATGATTTTTATGTAAATCAATTAATGATTAAAACAATTTTGTTAAAATGGACACGACAGTCGCACATGCATGGTCTTTAGTGTCTCAAATTAATTTGGTATGTATAGAAACTCTGCAACTCTCAGCACTTTCAGGACCTGTCCACAACCATATCCACACTAGATACAGCTCATTAACAGTAAATGACACACAACATTAAATTTCCATAGCTCAAAGGCATCATTAGAATTCGTAAAGAACATATCCATGACATTGGTCCATGGCCACGTACGACCATGACCAGACATTGCCATGGTCTTGCCACGGCTATGCCATTGACCTTACGTCTTCCGTGAGTTAGGTAATGGGAAAAACTATACGTAAACTGTGTCAGTAATCAGAGCTTGTAGCAATGAGAATTAGAACAATATTGTTTTCATTATCCGTGTATTACTTTTTTTTTAACATTTCAAAGCGTCTAAAACTAAATAATTTTTAAATATTATTCACAATGCCAGAAAATTTACGCATCACTGCAGCGCTAAAAGCAAGCGTTGATAATTTTTAAATTGATGCGCCTCATGAGTGAGTAAGTAGCAGTTTAGCTGTTGAATCGTAACAATCAGACAGACTAAGTAACGTTGATGGTGGTAGTGCTCTTCTGAACGATCTCGAGGGCGGAAGCATCACCGTCTCACCTTTAACCTGCCGCCAAATAGTAGTGCTTGTGTTGCTGTGTTCCCGGTTGGTGGTGAGATCAGGACCTGACATCGGCACGTGGGCAGAAAACTGTAGTAATCAGACTCCGAACTACGATGTTTTACCTGATTAACCAAAATAAGGATATTAAGTACTAGCTTACGTTTGCCTGCCGCCTGCGTGGTAGGTCGATAAAAAGTAGCCCACATTATTTCTGGAGCCTTGAACTATCCCCACACTAATTTTCATCGGTCCAATAAATTCGTATATTTTTGGGTACAAACTGTAACGCCCTAACCTAACATTGACTGTAAATGTAGGTATGGACACATTTATTCAAAGAAAGACAACAAAACCAAAAAAAAACCTCTTAATAATAAGAAAGGGGATAAAGGTACTACACGTGCGCTTTGGGTTGGCCAAATATATATTGTTGAAAAGCTAACAAAAGGTGGGATATTAAGAAGCTGGATGAGAAAATCTGGCCATCATAAAGCAAACGGGTAGTACCTACTTACAAAGTTCCTCCTTTCTCCATTATGCCACGACAAGGAAAATAATCATTAACTTATCATTTACGTAATGTTTACTTGATTAATTTGTTACGACACAAGGAATTACCGTCGCTAAGTTGTACGTTACAAATTGTGCGTACATTTAACCACATGAACAGGTGTGACAATGACCATCTCAACGGGGATTGGTCTGAATGCAAGGTACATTCAGGCTAATCCTATGAGTCGAGAAATTTCAGTACTCTAAATATCTAGACTGAGCAACTCCCATTTGATTCTGACGTCTTTAATTTACAACCCAGTACACGTGACAATGGGAGTGATAAGATACTTTTGGTCGCCTGAATTTCTGGTGCTGATTACCCATAACGACTTTTATATCTTAAAATATTGAACTTATTTTCTAGGTGAAACTTGATATATGAATGTTATGTTTATTATTATGTTGGGGTGCATGAAAGAAGCCTCCCCGAGTGACGTACACAACGATTCCCTACGTCTGGCGCACCCTGGGCAATTCGCGAGATCTCCAAAGCGAATTGACTAATCCTTTCACCACGATTGCAAGTCAAAATAAAATTTGACTCAGCCATCGACACGACGAAGAACAAAAAGAATGGTCGTCTACCTATTCACGACTCCATTGCTATAGGCGTTCCGCAGTCCAAAAATGATCAGTGCATTTTATTTACCCACGAGCCACTTTTTCGTACAGGTCTAAATAACGTTAAAGCCCGTGCAAAACTAAAAATACATTCTTTATTCTTTCAGCTATGGTCGCAAGATTACATTCCTGGTTTCCATCACAGCTGTCATCATCTTCGGCCTGGCCATCCCGTTCTCTCCCAGCTACATAGTGTTCACTGCGCTGAGGTTCCTGCTCGGGTTCTCCACGGCCGGCACCATGGTGGTGTCGTTTGTCATCGTCATGGAATCCGTGGGGCCAAGGTACCGGGAGGTCACCGGATGTCTGTTCCAGATACCTTTCATTATTGGTATGTTGCGTTTAGTATATATTATATAGTATTTATCACCTACTTTAGAGCGTCTGCACACACCAGGTTCTTTAATAATTAAGATTATTATCTTAAAGATGGGAGAGAATAATAGCGAAAAGAAGAGTATACAGGATTTCTCCTGCATCGATGTTTTGCACCAACCTCAAATAAAATGAAAAGGCCAAGTAAAAAAAATTGTTTATTAACTCTAAACTAGATATTAATCTATATATTACTAGGTTTTAAAAGTGGATATTTATTGTTTTAATTAGAACAAAATATTTCAATAGGTACTATGTTTTCGTAAAATATATTGGTCGGTATATATTTATTAAGACAACAATATATTTATTACATTATAAACTTAACTTGATATTCAGATAATGTATTTTTTGCATGTTACGGAACTAAAGTGGTTTCCAATACATGATTAGTAGTTTAACATGACTTTTAATAGGTAGTATTTACATACCTACTAGTTGTTAATAATGCATGTTATTTATTTAGTAAATAAGATACACTTGGCTCCAAATTAGGCGAATAGGGCTAAATACTTTGTCAAGGATAACATCGCGTATATATCTACACTAACACCTGTACGCGGCACCGCCTGCGTAGTAGGTAACATAATAATAACATCACGCCTATATTACCCAGAAGGGTGTGGCAGAGGTGTAAAATACCCACCTTTCACCTGTTATATTTAGGTCCCATGGGATAGGTGGTGAGCCTATCGCCATGCTGCGTAGTGTCGATTAAAAGTAGCGTACGTCCTTCCTCAGGTCTAAAAACTATCGTTAGACCAATTTTCATCAAGATCGGTTTATCAGTTTACCATGAAAGCGTAACACACAAACAGAGTTACTTTGTCATTAATAATATTTAGTAAGGGTACAATAGTTTTAGGTATTGAGGTATCAAGTTCCAGCCATTAATAAAATAAAACGATAAGGAAGTTTCAATTTTCCAATTTGACTAAGAATAAGACATGTCTATTTCGACGATGATATTATTAATTGAATAAGTTGTTAAACCATGTAAATTTGGTTAATTTTTGTTTACTAATTCTGATTTATTGACTACTCGACATTTATATCGAAGTCGCAGCAGGAAGTAAAGTTACTGGCTTAATGAGGCATTACATTGCTGATGAATATGGTCTGAATGAGAGAAGACTGGCACTTAGATTCACTTACATCGTTTTCGCATGTAAGTGAATCTTAGGTCCGCGATTTTTAGATTAGTTTAATTTAGATACTTTATTTGTACTTACATATGTTGACGTTTGTTGACGAGAGACCCAGCGGCCGTAGCCCGATACGCTGGTCTGACCAAGTCCTCACTAACCTTGACACCACGGTCCACATCGCACTACACACAGCCCAAGACAGGAACAGGTGGCGGACCACCTCACGGGAAATGATTCTCCAGAAAAGAGGTCACGACCCTCAGAATTGAGGAAATCGAAGCAAGGAGGATGTTTACGGTTTCAAGTACAATGTAGTAGTTTAGGATATAAAGCATTTTTTACTTTTGACTTTTGGGTCAATGATTCCACTTACCATTTGGTGGACTACAAAGCCGTTCGCTTAATACGTCACAGAAAACTCGTTGGAAGATAAATGTTTTAATCTAAACCTAATAATAACCATACCTGTAACTTTTCAGGTCACATGTCGGTTCCGCTGTTCGCCTATTACTTCCGGACCTGGGACAACTACATGCTGGCCTTAGGAATCCCGCCGCTGATCTACTTGGGATACTTCTTTACCGTTACGGAGTCTCCTAGATGGCTGGTCAGCCATGGAAAAGTGGAAGAAGCTACGAAAATTATGAAGAAGGCTGCTATTATGTAAGTAAAATGAATCATATTTTAACACGCTTATATTAGCTTCACCTGTATGTATGTATGTATGTAACCGACTCCTTTGGACTCGATTTTGACCTACTTTAAACGGACAGATTTCATTAAAATTTTGCACACCTGTCAAAGATCGATGACAATGCAATAATTCAATAAAAAAAAAATATAAAAACGCTCTTATAAATAAACCAAACTAAAAAGTAGAAAATAAATAATAGTTAAAAAAACTAAAAAACACGTTTTTAAAGTAACTAATAAGTGAAAAATATGGCACAGAGCGCTTCATCATCAGATCATATTTTTAATAATTTAAACTGCCTGAAGACACAATAGCAGCACGGAGTTGAAATTGTATCCGGCGGAGGACAATAGGCTCACCAGTTATTCCATGGGACCTACACATTACAGGTGACCACACACACTTCTAGGTAATATAGGCGTGGTGTTATGATATGTTATATTTGTGTAATGTTTTTAGGTTGAAATTTAAATAAAGCAGCTGGTCTCAACGGAGCTTTAGACCAGCTGCTTTATTTAAATTTTACATGACCACAGATACACTCTTTATTTAATTGTCATCTTAAAGTCTCTATAGAAATATCGGGGACTATCTGTCACAAAACTGCTATTGAACTGTGCAACTATTATTGTATGACCCAGATACTAAACCCACAAAATAACTTAACTCATTAAGAGGTTCTGTATTTTTTAATCGAGGCGTACATAAATTGTTCCCATAATTCATATTTATATAATTTGGGTTTCCGATTAGATTTGTGGCAATTCTTGCTGCAATTTGCACTAGTTGCAGCTAAATACTCGCAGCTGGAGGATACCTATCCTCTAACTAACTCTAACTTAATCCTTATCCATATTCCAGGAATGGTCGTTCAACCGCAAAAATCGAAGAAACCCTCACCATCCTCTCTAAAGAGATCACGAAGAACGCCGACGCGGCTCCTCTGAACTACACAGCGCTGTTCCAAGGATCGCTGGCGGTGAAGACTGTTTGCTCGTTGGTGATGTGGCTGATTGTAGGAGTCGTATACTTTGGGTTCAATCAATACATCAGTCAGACCAGCCCTGATCCGTTTGTTAGCGTAGCACTGGCTGGAGCTATACAGGTGAGTGGAGTGGATCGCATCACCAGAGGTGTATTATTATTTATTTATTTATTTATAAAACTTCATAAACACGTGTATATTGGCGGACTTAATGCCTAGGGAATTCTCTACCAGTCTACCTTCAGGTGGTGCAGAGATAACAAGGTAGGCGAAGTCATGACATAGTGCGGAGAGAGTAAAACAATAAATTAGTTTAAAAACATATAAAATAAATTAATTAAAATATGAATAGATGCAAGTTATAAATATACATACATAAAAATATATAAATATATATATATGTATATATATACTTGAAACGATACATAAATACATAAATACTATTTATTATTTAACACCCACGGTGTATTTAACATCAGATATGTTTAGGTTTTAGGTGATAATGGGTGAGTATGTCTCAATCGATACAAATCTATTCTCAGTGCTGCTATCAAAAATTTCCTGATGGAAAAATCTCAAACAACACTTTTTCTGACCCGGAAATTGAACCGGCGACCTCAGGATTAATAAATCGTATACGTTAACTACTTGTCCATCGAAGGAACTCTCACCTTATCTCTAAAGAGATCACCAAATTACTGGCACATCACATGACACATCACTGTAGCCTTAGATATAGCGAAGTGTCTATGAGTATTTTCAAAAATTAGACAACGGGTCTAAATCGCGTAATTATTAAAAAGGTAAATAAATACCTATGCTCGACGTTTCGAATGACTTGCATCATTCTTGTTCACGAGTCGGCTCGTGACCAAGAATGATGCAAGTCATTAAGTGCAAGTATTTATTTACCTTTATAATAATTACGTTGTCTAATTTATGAAAAATGTTCTCAAATCGCGATAGTTTAAAAACATATGTCTATGAGTATGTCGAGAAGTAGTTTGCCATTTATTTTTCCAAGTACTAACCATTTTTTTTTCTGTTTCCAGATCCCATCAGACATAGCTGCAATCTGGTTCATCAAGACCCTAGGCCGTCGCCTCACTGTCTCCATCTTTTTCATCCTAGGCGGCGTGTTCGTCATCATCCTCTACTTCGTACCCAAGATCTTTGCCTTAACCCTCACGCTAGGCACCTTGGGGGTAAGCTGTGCGGCTATAGTTGCTACTTCCATCTATGTTTATACTTCGGAACTATATCCTACAGTAGTAAGGAATATGGGTATTGGTGCCTGTTCAACATCGATGAGGATAGGGAGTATGGTAGCGCCATTTATTTCCAATACTGTTGTGAATTACCCCTGGCTGCCGACCGTGATCTTTGGGGCAGCAGGCATGCTGGCTGGGTTGGTTTGTCTGATCTTGCCTGAGACGAAAGGGAAGTCACTGCCTGATAGTATAGAGGATTTGAAGAAAAATGAAAGTGAACAGTAGAAATGTATTTGTAAACAGTGACTGTGTTTGTCAAGTCAATTTTGATATACGTATTTTAGATATAAGAAATTAAGTAAGTCTTAAACATAAGTAAGTCATAAAGATAAGTAAGTCATAAAGATAAGTAAGCCGTAAGTAATTAAATTTTTATGAAGTAAGATTTAAATAATTTAACTGTGATAACATTATAATTGTACCTTCCTATGTTCTATAGAAATCAAATTTTATATTCTTTAAAAGAAATGTTTAAATAGTATAGTTGAGTTAAAATAAATCACGGAATAGGAATACCAAAGGAAATGGTATAAGACACAATTAGTATGGAAACTGCTGTCGCCAAACTCACACAAATAAACCAATAATCATACTTCGCACTACACACAAAGAATTCATTTGATTGGTCGTTTTTATTTTAGTAAAAATAAGCATAAAGCACATGCTATAAATTTGAAAATATACCTTCACTGCTATTGATAAGCTTTATTTTGATAAACTGCAAAAAGTACTTACGACGTTTTGTTATCTTAGTAATGTATTACATTTGACTGACGAGATAATTCCGCTACTTGAGTAGAGATGGCAGTATTTTAGATGGACGCAATTTTAACCTTAAACACGTACGACATAAGGATGAGATTTTGTTTCAGAGATTGATTTTTAGCGCTATTCACCCAGTGATGCGCAATATTGAATTTTATAATTACATTATCGATGTCGATAGATACATGATTTCTTATTTGAGCTAACGAGTTTTATATGTGAAAATCTTGCATTTAGTATAATATAGTTTCTTACTATTTTTAGGGTTCCGTACCTCAAAAGGTAAAAACGGAACCCTTATAGGATCACTTTGTTGTCCGTCTGTCTGTCTGTCAAGACCTTTTTTCTCAGGAACGCGTGGAGGTATCAAGCTGAAATTCATATCAAATACTCAAGTCTATGGTCTCTTGGAGCTGTGAAAAAATCAAACTTCTAAGTCAACGCGATCAAAAGATACTCCCGTTTATGCCGCAAATTTTCGACACTCGCAAGGGAATCAAAACCTACAGGGTACTTCCCGTGAACTCAGAATCTTGAAATTTGGTACGAAGCAACGTCTTATAACACAAATAAAGGAAAAATTGCGAAAAGCATAAATTTTTAGTTACATCATATAATAAAAATATTTTTAATAATTTTAAACTTATAACCCCTTTACTCATGAACGCGTAGTGGTATTATATTGAAATTCTTAACAAATATTCAAGTCTATAATATCTTTAAGCTGTAACAAAATCAAACTTCTACGTCAACGCAATCAAAAGATACAGCAATTAAAGCCGCATATTTTGAAACTCGCAACTACTCGCAAGGGAATCAAAACCTAAAGGATACTTCCAGACGACCTGGAATCTTGAAATTTGGCATGAAGCAACGTTATAAAGTACACATATAGGAAAAATTCCGAAAATCTTAAATTTTTAGTTACATCACATAGTATATTTTTTTTAATAATCATAAACTTACTAGCTGACCCAGCAAACGTTGTTCAGCGATTAAAAAAAAAAAACAGATGTTGGCCGATTCTCAGACCTACCCGATATGCACACAAAATTTCATGCAAATCGGTTCAGCCGTTTCGGAGGAGTTTGGAAACAAACACCGCAACACGAGAATTTTATAACTTTTACTTATATACCTACAGGTTTGTACGGAACCCTCGGTGCGCGAGTCTGACTCGCACTTGGCCGGTTTTTTATTAATAGACTCGACACTCGCACAATGGTACCAATAGCTACCGCTCGCGTTTTTTAACTGAATCTTTTTGTAACAATACTTAACATGTTGTGTAGCTCATTTTAAATAATCTGGATAAAATAAGAATACTTTATTTTTTAACCCCCGATAACCGAACCCAGCTAACTCTATGTCAGATCAGATCAGATTGAATGTAAAAAGGTAACACTGTTTGTTACCTTTTTACATTAAAAGACAGAATAACTATCGAATTTGTAATATTATATTGTGATTACTTTTCTTTTTTAAGTCTATCGATAAACTCAGTATTGTACGAACTCACACATCACTAAACAAGTAGCGTTGAATCATGGTACAAAAAACTCAGATATGCTCAAGACTGACATATGCCACCATATTTGTGCCAGGTTCTATGAAAATTTGACAACACTCATACATTCCTGGCACAACATACTGAACTGTCATCGTGGTGAGGAGACCTATCTTATTATATCATGCGTAGAATATTCTGTAGAATATTCTAGATGTTTTTAGTAAGTGAACGAAACATGATTTTTATAAGAAATCATACTTACCGATGGTATGAAACACCTCCATTCATGAGATTTTTTCTTCTACTATCATTTTTACACTCCAGAATAGCACAATACGGCATGGTTATAGAAATATAAAATAAATACGCAAGATTAGCAACTTGACGCGCTGTCAGAACACGACTGGTCATAGACATGGATTGATTAAGCGTAGCTACGCTTAATTGTGGCACGCGAACCACGCCTACTTCACATTTCCTTTGGTATTCCTATTCCGTGAAATAAATAAATCGATTAATTAAATATTTAATATTTTAACTATACAACAACATGAATCAGACAAAAATCTACTCGCATGATTTTCAAGTAAAGATATTTAGTCGAAATTCATGCAAGTTGATAAAATAAAACATACCTAGAGTCAAAACAGTCCCGACAAGGAATTGCCGAGGTAATATCATATATATCTGTCACAACATTGACAAAACGCAAAATTGTATTATGTTATTCTAAGATAGATATAGAATCATAATATAGCGATTACAGCGCTCAGCGCTAAAGGAGAATAACCTAGGGTGTTTTGACTCTATCATGTCACATTTAAAAGTTAAAACCCCTAACTTTGGCAAAACAGACGAATTCGATGACAGCACTTCACAACTGTTGCTAATAAATCCAAATGTAGCACTTATACAACTCCATGCTAAAAGCTTTATCAGCTCACTCCTCTCAAACCAAGTCCATACGGTGACTTCGTTCCTGTTCTCAAGTAGAAATTACCACGTAAACTGAAACATAAGGAAAAATATTTTTTACTTAAACATATGTGTATTTACCTGACCAGGCTAGGCTTTTATCAAACAGGAATTACTATAGCGGGACGCTACATATCAAAAAGTTTATAGCAATTTATTTAAAAAAATAGAAGAAGCGCCTGATAAAATATTCAGACATCGAACTTACGATTTGTAACTTTTTATTCAATACGAGAACGATTGATACAAAGAATTTTGTTAATATAATTCTATAAAAATACCAGTTACATTTTAACGTCTTGACAACGACCTCAAGACACACTATATTACTCACGATCAGGGCGCACCAGAACACCAGCGTGTGGTGCTAATGTGTGTGCAGTATTATTCTGAGGTGCGTACCTTTTCTGGTACATCGGGAATTTAAATACAATTAAGTTGTTTTAAAATTGTGCATGTACTTTTTAGATTTGCCGAAATAAATGTATCTTATTTATTATAAGTGAGAGTGAGTTCACTTGTAAATTAATTTTGGTGGCTATTCATGTGCCATTTCATTTAACATCATGATGACTACATCCTTTTCTACATAAATAATGTATGACTTGGACCGAAGAAAGCTTTGATGGATGTGAAAGATGACATGGCTGGAAAGGGTTGTGAGTTCTGATAAGACGTCTGATAGGAAGTTATGGAAGTATAAAACATATGGCGCCGTACCCAAGAAATTGGGATAAGAGCAGGTATGCAGGTGGGTGATAAGGCTTGATACTTACTCAGGCGTGGCCCTGGCCCCCATGAATACGGCAGGTTCCTCTTGACATTGCCCTCTGAGGAACGAGTCGTAGTCTCCACATTTACGCGCCAGCAGACCGTCGGCTGTTAGAGATTCAGCCCAGAACTCCCAAGATCGCCAGTGACTGCAGAAATCTGAAGAAGTTATTACGAAAGGTTATGAAAATAAACATCAAGAGCTCATGGCTAAGTTGAAGCAGCGATCGAACCAATCGATCTTACTGATTAAGCAAAGTTAAACGTGGTCGGCCGTTGGTAGGTGACCATCTTAACAATACGAGTTTTTCTCCGTGCTTTGGCGAGCACGTTAAGCTGTCGGTCCCGGGTGCCATTTAAAAATATTTTTATTTTTTTCATAAGTGCTTACTTGTAACTTGCAGATACAAAATACTCTTAAAAAGTATTCTTTCTTAACTTCCTCCAGCTAAGCCTAATTCGCTTGTGTTTGGAAGACGTTTACATCCGTGGTGTAATGGCCAGGATTTGAACCCTTGACCTCTCGATCGTTAGACCGATGCCTTATCCATTGCACCACGGCCGCTATGGCAGTCGTAACGGGAGGCCAGAAAGTCTGGACCAAAATTCAGAATGGCCTGTACTGCTGGACATTCTTTCCATCAGTACAATGTCATTTAATACTTGCCTACCTTCACTAGTAAGCGGTATGGTGGCAGACACACACCCCGGCTGTTTGTTCTGTCCGCCATTGGGCCAGAAGTCGGCGTGGCCAGTACTGCTGGGCGTTCCAAAGTAACCTCCGTCAGTATGTATGACATCTACGAAGGTGGCGTCCGAGGCCCTCATATGAGGGGCGGCGGCTATAGGGGGGTAGAAGCCGGGGTAGGCGGGATCCAGGCCTGTTAGTCTGGAGAAGAGTAATAGCTGGTTAAATGCTTTCGAAGGTAAGGTAAAAATTATATAAAGGTCAGGATTTATCGATTGTAAAGTTAAGCAACAATTTATTTAGTCTGTGTTGATGGTTTATCGCCAGATCTAAGACCGAAAGCATATACAAACCCAACCGGCTTGATTAACATAATTATCTTAATTTTCATTTGTCTGAGAGCTTTTAGGGTTCGATTCTTCGGCTAAACACGACGGTTGTGTCTGATTGGATTATAAAAACCGGTAAAAAGAAAGTAAACCCGTGTATTTTCGGTTCTTATCAATAGATTGGGTGATTTAAGATGAAGGTTCATATAATATGTTAAGTATATGAATGAGACATGCTTGAATATAGTAGAGAAAGCTACCAACTTTGAAGATTTTTAATAGTACCTGGAGCGAGGCGAGAGTGCGTCCATACTAATATCTAAAACCCAGTCATCTGCAGAAAACTTTTCAATCTTACCTCGGCACCTTGAATCCCCTAGCAGCCAGATACTTTGCCGCGTACGCCACGAGGTGACTGCCCATGGAGTGTCCCACCAGATGCAAACCATCCAGGGACAGGCCTCGCTTAATGATTTTCAAAAGAGCCTTGCCAACGTAGTCTCCAGCCTGGAAAGTACAGAAAAATAACTAATTATCAAAATTGTCGTTCTCAAGTTAGTAAGTATAATAAAAGATCGACCGGTAATATTGACAATTTGTCTTAATAGCAAGAGTTTAAAGTGTTACACTTAAAGTGTTACTTATTATTACATTTTAAATAGCCAAAATTCTCGTTATCGAAAGTAAGTAGGGCTCACACCCACTCCGGGGTACCGTAACGTTTGAGCGTTAACAACTTAGTTTCCGAACGCTTAGTACCTTCCAGCTCGGAGGCAGACAGACATCACCGTCCTTGGGTTGATCAATCAAGGGTCTTACCAAAGGTAGTGTCTTGGCAATGAGGATGTAGTTCCCGAAGGCTAGGTTAGACCAGTCCAGTAGTAGCACATTGTACCCCCCGGCTCGGAGGTAAGCAGACGTCACCGTCCTTATGCTGTCATCTGTCTGCAGCTCCACGTAACTGGAAACCATAGGCATTTCATTAAATTCTCTTACTAGCTGGACCCCGGTTTTACCTGCAGCAAGTGTTACTGTTACTACTGGCGACACTACTACTGCTGCACTGAAGTGATAATTCAGAAAAAAATTACAAAGCCATTTTGACTTAAAACATAACAACTAATTGCAATCCACTTCAGGGTGAATTGGGGTTACAATTTAGAAAAGCCCAACAACAGTTTTAACAATATTTGACCATTTAGAAATCTAACAATAACTAACCCATGTGCGTACAGGACTGTAGGTCTTTTTGCATCAAAATCTGCATCCTTCAGGAATTGCTTGATGTTGCCGATGCGACGTGATGTTGGTGAAGAAGCGTTTCTTCTGAAAATACGTCATAATCTAGTATTTAGTACATAATATTATACAGAAAAAAAAATATTTACCCCATAGACATTGAAACTGATCTTGATGATTGATAATTGTATGATATTTGAAATTATAATGAACGAATTCGCCACTAGGGGTGATTGTGTAGCGTGAGGTTTCCAAAATGTCAAATGTCACCATTTGTGGGTGGCTATATGTAGTCATTGAGTTTATACGTGCCTATAGAGGCGTAGTTCTTTAGGGCGTTCTGAAGATAAACTTATAACGAGCAATAGAGAAGGCACTTGTGCATATGGCACGGATGAGTTCAAGAGTGTCGGGCGTATAAATGCCCACTTGAAATTGGAGCATGAAATCCGTACTTCTTGAACTTTTTCTTCCAAAATGTTTGTCTTCAAACCGCTCTAAAGAACTGTGCCTCTATAAGAACATATAAGCTCAATGGTTGAGATAAATCAATATCTGTCAACAAACTTTGACATACCTTATTCTACAGTGGCGCTGCCTGGTGAGACAAAAACGATAATCGTCATAATCGCAGTTTAAAACTATTTTTTTTTAAATATATAGCCTAATTAAATAGTTTCTTACAGATAAAATTGACAGTAATGAAATATCATCTTACAGCCATTATTGCCACGTAAAATTACATCTAACATACAATTCTATAGCAAAATGATTACAGCATACCATGTCACAGTAATGGCAAACAAATCAAACAATAAAATAGTAATGATACAAAAACATTCCATGATGGGCACAATGGCGTATTATAGGTAATCACGGCTATTTTGTAAATTCAATTATACTTATGTACTCACCGGTAATGGCGGATTATTATGTCTTCTGGCACCGGGGTGCGGCCGGGGGGAGGGACTGAAATATATAAATATGTTCAAGTTAAAATTAGTCTGTTTGTCTGTCATAAATTATATGTTTTGAGGTGGAATGGCCTAAAGATGGCGATCAATGTCGATCTAACGCAGAAGTGTGCTCTTATTGGCTATTTAAACGTCAAAAGCATCTATCGTCGATCAACGGTAAATAGCAGAAGAGACGACGTTATTCGATTGTTTTAGTGAAAAAAAACTGTAATGTAATTAACTTGTCTATCAATACATCGATCGGTTTCGGTGTAATAACATCCTAAACACGATATCTAACATATGTTTTTTTTCAATTCGGACTTTCTGAGGTAATCGGGTTCAATGAAACAAATACAAATAGACTCTTTTTAAACATTTATTAGAACTATACTAAGATAACGGGACCGGCAGGTTGTAATAATGCGACCGTCTGCACACCGGGTGCCGCTTTAACCAACCAGCTACGGTCGCCTCTTGCCAGGACCCTAAAATTCTAAACTGTATGTTACGTCATTTCGTGACAGACCGCGGGTTCAAATCCCGCCGGTCTCATATTTTTTCAACTGTTTCTTAGTGTAACTTGACCAATCATCGACTCACAAAAACCTCCTAAGGCTAAACAGAACAAATCTAAAAATAATGATAGGGTCAATACGATACCACTTACGAGCAAGGTATGTTCAGGGATGCAAAAGGTAATCCAAAAGCCACTTGGGACGTCATCAAAAGCATAACCAACACAGGTTCAATAAAGGCTGAACCAGAGGAACTATTGAACTTACACAAAAATCCAATACAATCCACTAATATGGTTAACAACTATTTCGCAAACATTGGTCAAAATTTAGCTTCTAAGATCCAGCATCGCACACTTAACACTCTAAATTCGGACTTATCTTCAAAATTGTTAAATAATGCCGGTGACTCTATGGTGTTAACAGAGATAACAGAATCTGAATTAGAAGTATTAAACCTTAAAGATAACTGTGCAGTAGGCTGGGATGGCATCTCATCGTCAATTCTAAAAGCTGCACGTCTTTTCTTGATACCTCCTCTGAAGTACGTTTTAAACCTATGCTTATCCACTGGTGCCTTCCCTAAGGTTTTTAAACGAGCTCTTGTACGGCCTATCCACAAGGGTGGGGACAGACAATGTATCACAAATTATCGGCCAATTTCAATACTGTCAACCATATCTAAAATCTTTGAAAAGGCACTAAATAGTAGGTTAACACGCTTTTTATCTAAAAATAATATAATTTCTCCTAATCAGTTTGGTTTTGTGAAAGGAAAATCCACGGAAGACGCAATATTGGAACTTTCGCAGTCTGTGATAAAGTCTATAGACTGTAAACAAAAAAGCTTGGCTATATTTCTTGACCTCTCAAAGGCCTTTGATACTGTTTCTGTTCCCATCCTTCTGGATAAAATGGAGAGTATTGGCATCAGAGGTAGCGTTCATGATATTTTTCGTAGCTATCTTGAGGATCGATCCCAATATGTTAGGATAGGTGTGCATATAAGTGCCGATGAAATGATGACCTACGGTGTACCACAGGGAAGTGTTTTAGGCCCAACACTCTTTCTAATCTACGTTAATCAATTGTGTGAACTAAACCTTCGAAATACCAAAATTATCTCTTATGCGGACGACACAGCCTTGGTGGTGCAAGGAAACACTTGGGAACTAGCTTACAGCCACGCTGAGTACGCATTGTCAGCCGTAATGGCCTGGCTAAGTGAAAACCTACTCACTTTAAACGTAAATAAAACTAAATACCTAACTTTTGCTCCATCATCATCATCATCTACATCATCCATTGGCACACACCATATAAAGGCGCACAGCTGTATCTTCCCTACACTTGGTTGCAACTGTATTTGCCTGGAAAGAGCTCAAAGTATCAAATACCTAGGAGTGCAAATCGATAACCGTTTTCGATGGGATAAGCACATAGAGACTCTGACTGCTCGAATGAGAAAACTTATTTTTATCTTTAAAAAATTGAGATCATCGGCCGATGCTACCACGTTAAAACTAGTTTATCTCACCCTAGCGCAATCAATTATATCTTACTGTATTACTGTTTGGGGATGCGCGGCGGCTAAATACATGCTTAAACTAGAAAGAGCACAAAGAGCTGTTCTGAAGGTGATTACCGGCAAACCTCGTAGGTACCCTACTACTATACTATACAAAGAATATTCTGTTCTAACAGTCAGGCAGATATTTATACTCCAGACCGTACTCCACAAACATATGGCTACTCCTTACAAATCCAGCAACTCACGAAGAAAAGATCTCATATGTAATATTGAACACCATAACACCACACTAGCTAGTAAAAGTTATTATATAAACGGAGCTCGTCTATATAACAGAGTCAATAAAATAATATACATCTATCCTCTACTAAAGAAAAATTGTAAAAAAGTAACTGAAAACTGGCTGCAAAAACTAACCTACAAAGAAACTGAAGATCTATTACAAGTTAAACTTTGAACCAAACACTACCTAGACATGTGTAACTATCAATTTTCTTTCCTTTTCTCTCATTCACACACATACACGCACACACACTTTCACGAACACACCAGCACACTCACACACACACACACATGCATTTACACACTTACATGACATGTCGCTATAAACACAATTAGAATAGTTAACTGTAAAATCATAGTCAATCTGGAGGAGGGCGCTGGTATCTGTGACACAATGTTTAACATTAGTACAGATGCCAACGTAGCAACACTTGAACTTATATAATTTCAGTAGTCGACTATAGTATCTGTCAGCCATGACCCTGATAGCTGGGGCTGGTGGCCACAGATAAATAACATCTTTATGTCGTCCTTGTAACAAGTAAAGTCCTCGGATTTCTGTCGCCACTTGCCCAGTGACCGGGCCCTGACTGACTTTTTTAAGAACTCTATTGTTGTAACAAGTGACTCAAATGTAAACATTATTTTTTGTTCAAATAAATTATTCTTATTCTTATTATTCTTATTCTTAATAACGGGTCAGTGTCCCTTGAACAAACACCTATACACAATAAAGATCACTGACAGTCCTCTCTGTCGAGGATGTCTTGACGCCGAAGAAACGGTCTCCCACGTAGTCCTGGAATGTAAGGCCGTTGCTTCTCAACGGGAACAAATCCTCGGAACAGTGAGGTCACTCCGCGAAGCCTGTGAAGTCCCCAGGAAACTTCTGAGCTTCTGGGCGGAGTTAGGCTGGCTATGTTAGCCAGGACTCTCCACGCACAATGGACCAAATGAGAGTCTAAGTGCGGAAAAATGAGTCCACTTTCCATTCCATTCCATTCCATAGTGTAATTTGCTACGCTTAGCTAAATGCTAGTTGATTTTTAGGAACGGTAACCAGTGTTCTCATCTCTAAACAAAGGGAAGGAAAGCCTGAATTTGTCATGTAGTAAAATATGGCACTACACATAAAAGATCATTTGAAGGTTTATTTCAATACGTAGATAAAACCGAAGGGCACGCCTAGTTTATGTATAAAACTCTAGTTTTTCATTTCCGCAATTTCATTGTGATTTATTATTTCATTGTTATAACATGTGCGAAATATATTTATAAGTTTATAATTTAATGTGATGTTTACTGAAATTATTATAAAAATCATATTTATAGGTAAGTTTTTATAATATTTTATTCTATACTGCTCCTTACCGGTTACACTTAAATTATTCCCCCTTTTCCTACAAATTAAATGATCTCAATGTTCTATTAGTTGACTTTTCACGTGACCAAAAGGCTGGCTTCTACCTTGGTCAAAGGATCATCCAGCGTGGCAATGCCGCCAGCCTTCTGGGCACGTTACCCGCGGCTGACATAGATGCGGAGGTATTTTTTGACACCTAAATTATAATTATTATTTTTTGCATTTTCTTTTCTTTTGTTACTTGTACAACATAGTTAGGTATTTCAATAATTTAATTAAACACATTTCTTATTCTTGTTCTATTTGCTCTGAAAATGTGTTTATTTATAAATTATTTTCATCGTTGATAATGAAAATTGACCTTGGACGTCTAAAATGTATGGTTTTTATAAATGCCCTGTACCACTATCTCAGTCCTGTAGAATATCAGAATGATCTGTACTGTATCTTTTAAATGAATATATATATTTTTCTTACCACTAAGTCCCCGTGCTATTTGTCGGAAGCTGACCGGCGATAGAGGTAGAGTGGCCTCTCTTTGTGCTTCACAGGATATCAGCACTGGAAAAAAGGTATAATGATTCATTCATTCAAAAGTATAACATTCAACAATTGAATCAACCTCATAATAAAATTGATTTCTCTAAAAGGAGAAAGAGCTAACTACCTCAATGGTCTAGTGGTTAGCTTATGTGCGCAACCGCGAGCTCTCGGGTTCGATTCCTGGATCGGGCAAAGATTAATTTGTAAACTTTTCATCAGGAAATTCACAATAGCAGCACGAAGTTGGATTTGTACTTAATGGATGGTGATAAGCTCACCTCCTGTCCCATGGGACCTAAACATACCAGGTGAAATGTAGGTGTTGTACACCTCTGCCGCACCCTTCTGGGTAATATAGGCGTGAGGTTATGCATGTTATGTTATGAGAGAGGAAGAATACCAACATCATAAATATGCAAGGCAAAAAAAATAAAAAAAATGGGATGACTGTTTTTTTTTCTATAGTCGAGTTTCTGTAAAACTTTTTTTTTTACTCCCCTACGGGTGTGTCCCACTGCTGGGCAAAGGGCTCTTCCCATGACTTTCTCTGAAATACTTACTTAGTATTTATTATTAAAGAATCTTAAAGAATCAGGAACAAGCCAAAATACACTGCAAATATGTATAAGTATAAGCTACATTAAAAAATTACTAATACAGTATGACTTGCACTTAATATATTTTTGTGATGTTTTAGATCAATTTATAAGTGGTAAATTATAAAGTCATAAAAACGATATTAAGTATAATAGTTTTTGTTTCAGCTAAATTTAGTTCTACATGGTGGAATCATACAATATAATTATGTTTGTGTATATTTATGAATATTTTAAAATACCATTTGTTACTGAAAATTTAAGTCATAATATATAAATGTTCAAAATAGTAATATTAAGCCCCAATTTCACAGGTGTTAGTTAAACCTTAGTGGCAGGATAAGCAAAGCAAATACACACAAAAGTGAAAATGACACCTATCAGGGATCATAACAGTTTTGAAGTAAGCCACGGTATTGGCCACGCTCGAGTACGGTGCTCGTCGCGTACATGTCAAGTTCAGTGACATACTATGACCTAACTAAGTAACCAGTTTGTAAAAGAATAGTTAAAGGGCTTATAAATAACGCCAAACTTCTTAACCAACGATTTAATATGTCCTTTATTTGCATCTCTCTCTCATTCAATGTTAGTACGGGATAGAGAGATCGAAAGCTGTAGTTAAGGGTTAAACTTGAGTTTAACACGTTGGTGAAGTCGGTCCTAAATAACTAGTTTGAACAACCAGAAAGAATAGTTATTTAGTTGACGATGTTTGTAAGCCACGGTCAACTGCCCTTGCTACCATTAAACTAACCATTTACATAAAAAAAAGATTCTAAATAGATAACAACATTTTACCTTATGCGTGTTTGCCTGATGCTATGATTCTCAAGTAACCAGTGAACCAAGCTTCCAAAATGACAATTTTTTTCAAATTCATTTTTTATTTGAAACAAACGACGCCCGCACTGGTATTGAATCCTGTGTCGCAGGAGGGTTCTCAAATATACATTTCACTCACACAAACAAGTCAGAACAAATCTTTGCGGATCACACAAAGATTTGTCCCGTGTGAAGATCGAACCCACAACACCAGAAGCAGCACGGCAACCGTTTTAACCACTACGCCAACCGTGCACTCTATTACACGAAAGATATTAAAAAAAAAATTAAACTGCACTAAACAATCGAAAAAAAAACAGCAGCTTTAATCAATTTGATGTTACCACTATTAAACCTATCTATCGCGAGTTGTCACACAATGCTTTAGGTACTGCCGCACTATTTACGGCTTATAAAGTAAAAAAAAAAAAGTATAAGGCATCGGCTTATAAAAACGGATGAGGTGCATGAAAGGAGCCTCCCCGAGTGACGTACACAACGATTCCCTACGTCCGGCGCACCCTGGGCAATTCGCGAGTTCTCCAAAGCGAATTCTCTAATCCTTTCACCACGATGGCAAGTCAAAATAAAATTTGACTCAGCCATCGACACGACGAAGAAGAAGATAAAAACGGAGTCTTGGAATGATTCGTTAATGGTGTCAAATACCCAATTACCACTCGTATTTTTATAATCCAAAAAAATAATGGTCTTACGTAATAATAGCTCACACAATTATTTATACGAATTACTTACGTGAAAGTAAAACTAAATCGCCTAAGCGATGAAATGTGGGTTGAATCAATTTTGTTCATAAATTTGAGTACTCATGAAGCTGTACTTTTCCAATATAAGCTGGTCTTGCATTGCACGGAAAGCCTATACAACGCGAGACCATCTTATTCTGGCAATGTATGGCATGATATGTAGCCGTGTGTACATCGTGCGTTTGCCTAACCTCGTCGTGGAAATGAAGAGTTCATATTTACATCATATCGTTGTATAATAAATAAACACGTATTGTGTAACTGATAACGCTTTTTTGATAATGTGGCAGTAATAATATGACTTTGTTAACTTTTTGGACGAAAGTATAATTGGTTAACAAACAAATCAACGACCGCTAATTTTTGGCTGACTGAATTACCAATCCTATGTGCTTTCCATAAATTTGCAAAGAATGGTCAAATGATTGTTCTTCATAATTTGATGATTGATCATCAAAATCTGTTCTAAGTAGTAAGGCTTGTTGTTTGTGATTTGTAAGATAAATAAAATGTTAGTTAGGTAGATAAAGTTGATTTATTTTGCGAGACAACCAACACATTATTTTAATATTATGTAGCATTTTGTGAATTAATATATATTTATTTCACTTCAGCAGCTCAAAAAGTCATTCTTTATTGAATGAAAACAGTGAGCAAAACTCGATTTTGCTTCAAGTTTTGTTCTCGCTCGAAGCAAAATTGAGTTTTGCTCAACGCTCGCTTATTATTATATCATATAACTTTCACACCACGTCTTTTAGTCCCAAACTAAGCAGTTCTTGTACTACGGGTACTATTTCGAGGGCAAAATTATTTACATCTCGTGCATCAATACGCTCAACAAGAGTCCAACCTAGAATCAATCGCTATAAAAAAAACACTTCGTATTTGAGACGTATGCTCAAAAAATATATTACATTTGATAAAAGTAATTAAGTAAATGTTGTCAGAACAAAAAAACCTGAAATCATTTTAATTATTCCCACAAAAACTAACTACTTAATTGAATATTAATAAGTTTTTGCACTCAACAACGGCAAAATGTACTTGTACGGCAACAACGGCAAACTTGTAATATAGTAAATCAGTTTTTTCTAGATACAACTAATTATAATCTATAAATAGGAAAAATAATTATTTATTTACTTATAGTATGCAGTTGTGTGCATTTACAAAGCAAAATCTTCGATTAAGTTTTAGACAAAATAATAGTAAAGATCTGCGGAACATTTATTCTAATATTTTGCATCTAATAGCTCAATTATTCAGCAGCCATATCTTCTTAATCGAAAAGGAATCTTCAATATACGATAAGTCTTTCTGTGAAAGATTGATTCAATTCCTTATTGTACATAAAACAATACAATATAAATGTTATACAATAATAATAGTATACAAATGGCGAGCCTAACTCAGAGCTTGACATCTCTTGCAGCAAACCTAGAGCGATAGAGGAGATTATGATGTTTAGAGATAAAGATTAAAATAGCGCGGTTTGTATTGCGATATTTTAGTATGTAATTTGTATAATCCTAGTTGCGTTGTTTCTGTACGTTGTTTAGAAATTAAGAGTGCTTATAGTTGTTGTTGGTGGTTTCCTGCTAAACGAGATTACTTGGAGGTAGTACATTTTGCGGTTTGTTTTTGAAATTTGACTATATCCGGGACTAAAGATTCATGTCCAAAAATGCTATAGATTTTTTGACTATTCTCGTTTAAATAGAAATAAATAAATATCACACAACATACACATAATGCCATCTAGTACCTAACTAAGCAGAGCTTGTAAACATAGTACTAGCATAACTGATACTAATACATATATACTTTTCTTTTGTAAATACATACTTATTATACATAGAAACACCCAGACCAAGATAAACCTCCATGTCTCAATTTATATAGAGAAAAGGATTCACAAAATTTTCAAAACCGACAGTTTCCCTTACGAAATTTAGCCACCGGTCATCGTTTATTTAATCAACTAAATAATTTTATTTACCATATATAATAATAATAAAATTTCATTATTCAATTTAATAAGTATTTTTTACTTACCACCTGTTACAACTAGACTCACAATTACACTCTTCATTTTCAACAAAACCGTTTATATCATAATTAATTTAATTGCACACAAAAAGCCTTTTACTTAGCTATTATTTATTTATATTGTTTATCTTCTTCACGCTCGCGCCGTTGGGCGTTTGCAGGAAGACTGGTAAAGGTCTCGGTCAGACAAGTAGTAAAAACATGTAATACACGTATTAGCATAATTCTTCGGGTTCGTTTTTGTTTATTTTTATTGTGTTTCGTTTGACTTCGATCGTCATAATTGAGAACTTGACCATCAATTGCTTTAATTAATAGTGGGTAGCTATATGCAGCTAGAACGAATAATTTTAGAAACTCATAACATAATAAAGACTGAGTTACAGTTACCTACCATATACGCGTTTAACGGTAAACAACAAAAAATATAAATAAATTGGATTTTTTACATTAGATAGAACGCCAGAAGCAATAACACTATCCAATAGTCGCAATTACAAAGCCAAATACACACATTCACTCACACAAGCACACCTAGTCTCAGAACAAATATTTACGAATTACGCAAAGATTTGTCCCATGTGGGGATCGAACCCACAAAACCAGTGCAGTGTAGAGCGGCGAGGCGACCGCTTAAACCACTACACCACAAGTGCAGACAAAAAAAATGCTTATCTACACGCCCTGTCAAATAAACTGTCTCCAAGTCAACTAAAAATGTGACACAGTGTGAATATAACCCAGTACTCTGACTTGATCCTATTCCTTGAAATAACAACAGAAAATCATTTTAATATCATGTATGTACAGACTTGAGCTTCTATCATTCTTTTTTTGAATTCATTCGTCACAGCGACGCAGGCCCATCTTTTGTTGGTCCCCTTATTACATTCTTCTCAGCGAGGCATAGACACGTGACTCGTTGCGATCATTTCTGTGAAGATAAACTACTCGGTACACATCTTTACCCTGACGATACTTCCTCTTATGTTATAAGACTTTCTTTCGCTTCAAGTTGTGGATCCCAAAACTCGAAACTCAGGCATGAGAAGTGAAACACAAAATGTCGATGCATAACCATAAACTAAGGCCTAAACCATGTTTTGTGTGAACTGAGCATTACAATTTGTCCAAGATGATAAAGAATTTTAATGTTTTGCAGTTGGAAACATTAATAGAAGAAAAAAAAAGATTTCTTTCCACTGCAATTAATTTCGACTTGTTTCGTATTTAAATATCTGTGTAAAATGTTTTTTTTTTGGATACAGTTAAGGATGAAATTATGAATTTTAATCATTAAATATTATAAAATTCATTGTTTTAGACAAAGAATTGAGCTTATATAACGTTCATACTCTGCAGTATTATTTTGCCTTTTTAATACAAAAAAAAGGATATTCTCTCGAGAAAGTAACAACGCAACGCGTTGATGTCTTTTATACAGCCTCCTTTTTAGGGACATATTTAATAACTACAAAATATATGTATAATATTATACAATAATATATATATTCTGTTATTTTTTATTTGAGATAGTCGTAAGAATGTATTCGCTGAACAATATCAACTAGGCGTCTGGGCTTACTTAAAACTTAAGTATTTAATTTTGATCAAAATATTATTCCATAATATATCTCGTCCCATCTTTTTCTTCCAAAACTGCGCGTCTTCTCGTTTTTTTTGTAAAACTCTGTTGAATAACAATAAATTTATAACGTTACGCCATTCGTTCCGGTATTATAGGTAAGTAGGCATATTATTATAATCAAAGTAAGATGGCAACTAAACAGACTCAAATATTTTATTCGCATTACTTATTCTAGCACATATACCTAAATAATAAGTAGGACGTAGGTAATAGTATAGCTCTATCCATAAGAGACCTGAGAGATATTACGAGACCAAGAGTTAGCACTCCGTCCGCTAGACACATTTCTCGCAAATACTTATTTATAACATAATGAACATCACGCCTGTATTACCCAGAGGGGTGTGGCAGAGGTGTACAACACACACACTTCACCTGTTAATCAAATCAAATCAAATCATTTATTTCCATGGGCCTCAAGGGGCGCTTGAACACGTCAAAACAAACATCAAAAGACAAAAATAATAAAATTAAAATAAAACTTAGCTAACTAAATTATAATAAAATGATTTGACACCGGAGCTTAGATTGACTTTAATCCAACTTAGAGATTTGAATAAAAATCAATCCAAGTACCAGTTACGATGGGTATTGCATCATGAGAGAGCTGGTGAGAAACTCATGTGCATCATCTTTTCAAATAATTCATACAATATTTGTTTGTTTTTTTGACAATAATTGTTTAGGTCCCATAGGTTAGGGGGCGAGCCTAGCCATCCACTGGGCACAATTCCAACTCCGTGCTGCTATTGTCGCCTGCCGAAAGTTTACATATAACACTTTGCCCGACCCAGGTGTCGAACCCGAGACCTCGCGCTAAGAGGCGTATATTTATGCTAACTACTAGACCATCTACGCAATACCTATTTATTTTATTTGTATAAACAATACTCGCCGTTCCTATTACTTCTTAAGATGTTCTAACCAGTTATTCACACTGACTTATAGTCCACCTGATGGTAAGTAGAGGCTATGAGCATTAGTAAAATATTGCACATTTTTTATGGTGGATAGGCCTGGATACCTGATGGTAAGGGATGATGCGGTCCATAGATGCATTGTTATGTGAGGTATTTAAATATTTCGTTAAAAGTGAGGCTTGGATTCGGGTTCTGGGACATGACGAAATATACCGGGACAATCCCGATACCGGCCATCTGGCAAATTCACTGTCGATCCCGTTCATAAAAGCTCAACCATTTTATATACCTTGTATTCTAACAATAATATTATCATTTCTAACTGTCCTTCTTGTAATTCTCCTAGTTCTCACGATCTTGTTGATGTTAACACGTTCAGTGTTTAACAAAACATGATTATACAATTGTTATTTGATTTACTAAGCCTTAACATAACAGGGTTAAACAAATTTGTCCTGATTACGTGATGTTTGTAGAACAAACAGATTTTCACACTTGAATTTTGTTTGTTAAAACGTTGGTGATGCCTTGATGGTTCAATAGATGTAGAGTGGGGTCGCTTATAATGTTGTGTTCCGATCCCTCATTAAGGCAGGCTTTAGTATGAATGACATCGGTCGCCCTGAGGTGGACTCACTTTCGGGCATAGCTGCGGTGGTCGCTGATGACATATTTGCGGTTCCAACGCGCCTCGACGGCACGGGGTGCAGTTTTTAGTAGGTCATTTTCACCGCCAAACAAATAGAAAAAAGGCTATTGACCCTGCTGGACTATCTAAATTCAGACCGGTTTTATTACCTCCTTTTAGCGTTCAATTGTCCGTCGGTGGTGCGTACGTCATAAATCATTTAGGGCTTGGCCGACTGTACGAACGCGTATTCTGCTGAATTTTTATACTAATGACAAGTGCGACGCAAGTACTTAATTACTCATTTGTTTTCTTACAACCTATTTTTTTAACATTTTTAATTAAACCAAATTTAAAACATCTTGTAGATACCAAGGTGTAATAGCGAAACAGGGTTTAGTGCACATGATACATAGGTCTAAGTAAAACCTGCCTTTGCTCTTGCGCTGTCGGGTATAACTAATGATCTATTTACGTACCAGACCCGTTGTTGACCCTTATAACTAGATAATTGCTTGTTGTATTCATGAAGAAGTGCTTTCAATGTTATGAGCTATTAGGTACACCATAACACAAAGGCACAATTATCTATGAGATACTTATATAGACACCTAGGTACTTACATTTACTTTAGATATAGTAGATTCATAGTGCCGATGGCCCGTCCTAAATGCGACAGTAAGAGCGGTGGAGTTTTAGTTTATCATCATTATATTTCTGTTTGTTAGATTGTTTACATATCCACAGACCAAGATAGTAATAACTTAGGACTTTATCTTGAAATAAAAGCAACGTTTCATTTAAATAAGATTCCGTTGAATGGATGTCGCAGGTAAAGCTGTGGGTACTACGGCGGACATCATGAATAATTAAATCAGTATGATTCACTTGTTTGCGTTTTTTGTACAATCTTGTTGTCACACATCTAGACGGAAGTGAATTCGCTCTATCCTCGATATAGTTGTAAGTAAACATGCACTCCTAACTTGGGTTTTGTAGCTCCGACCGGCTATAGAAAGCTGTAGTTAGAGCCAAGTTACCAATGTAGTAAAGTGTCGAAAATAAAAACAGGAAGACCAAGTTGACTTAATTGACTAATTGCAGTCTGTGTTCCTAATCACTCAATAGCTTAGCAAAAATAAAGCAATTGGACACTAGATAATTAGATACATAATTGTAAAGCTGCAGACAGCCATAACAGTTGTCCAACTACACGTTAATAATAATACTAGCATACTAACCTCAATTGCCTATTACAAATTACATCCAGTTTTCAAGTTTTTAAGTTCAAGTGTTTTGTTTATATAATAAAAAAAAACCGTCTAAGTGCATGTCTGGCCACGCGCTATAGGGTTTCGTAGTCAGTCGTTACAATATACGTGATGTATAGATATGACGACGATATAGACGTGAAAGGAGTTAAATATATATGTTACAGTGAATGTGATAAATTTAAAAATTACTAATAATTACCATTGATTAATTATAATTACCATATGTTGGTTTACTAAATGTTTTAATAATATTAAAATTTTCACCTTTACCAGTAGTTTATTTTATCTTTTTATTATTATATATTTTATTATATATTATATATTTTATATATATGTGTTGTGTCAAATGGTAAAATGTTCGAAACCTAGCGAGATTAGTAACAATGAGAGACCGGTGTCGCTAACAACAGAGTGCCGCTTGACTCCGCCTTGAGTACTGAGAGGTGTAGAGAGGCGACGGCGGCGGCGGTGGTAAACAGATCGTATGCGAATGCGGTATCGTTAAACGATGATGAGGGCTTTATTGTAGTCCAGAAGAAGAAACAGCGGCCAAAAATATCTACTAGAGGATTATCAGGAGCTGTGATTGTAGAATCGGGCGATAAATTTCTGCAGCTGCAGAGAAAAAAGTGCCATTATTTATAACCAATGTGCATAAAGAGACGGCAGAATTGGATATTATTAAATATATTCAAAGGAAAATAGGCGAACTAGTTCATTTGGAGAATATAGTCACCAAACGGCAATTAGAACACAATGCATATAAGTTTTTTGTAGCTGAATGCAAAGTAAATATGTATTTAGACCAGAACATATGGCCGGAAGGAATTATTTTTAGGCGGTTTGTCCATTACAGACCGAAGCGTAAGAATGTAGAATCTGCAGTCTTTGTCGGTACTAGTAATGTGAACAATGGATAAGCAAGTTATCAAATGTGTTAGCTTTAATTGCAAAAATGTCAAGCGTTCTGTGCAGAGTATACGGGAATTATGCAAGCAATCAGATATCATCTCGTTACAAGAAACGTGGCTATTTCATGAGGAAATTGCATTCCTGAATACCATAAGCGACGAGTTCAGCTGTACAGGGGTATCGGCGATAGATTAATCGACTATCCTTCGTGGCAGGCCCTATGGTGGGGTTGCTCTCATGTGGAGACGGAGTCTTTTTAGTGACGTCAGCATAGTGCAGTGCGATAATTCACGTATTTGTGCGATCAAAGTAGTGCTACACGATAAATCGTTTTTAGTGATGAGTGTGTACATGCCTACGGATATTATAGCTAACTTAACTGACTTTACGGACACCTTAAGCGCAGTTAGTGCTGTGATTGATAGCTGTGGAATAGACTATGTGTACATATTGGGTGACTTCAATGCCCACCCGTCTGAGCGATTTTATAACGAATTGACTGAATATTGTGAAGAACAAAAGTGGTCTTGTATTGATACGGCTATGTTAGGACTAAGTTCGGAAACATACACTTTTATAAGTGAAGCCCACGGATCTAGACGCTGGCTAGATCACTGCCTAGTCACTGAAGCAGCTGTGAATACTGTTACAGCGACTTATGTTTTATATGATGTGCAGTGGTCGGACCACTTACCTCTAGTTGTAGAATGTAATCTAAATGTAGTATTACCAAAAATATTTAATTGTAATAATAAGTCTAATGAAAAAGGTGTGTTATGGGGAGAGAGAAATAAACAACAAATTAAAATGTATCAAGAAAATTGTCACGAACAGCTTAGACTAATAGACTTCCCTAATGAACTTAGTAACTGCTGTGATTGTACATGTAATAATTTAAATCATAGAAGTATTATTAACAAATTATATTCAGATTTAGTAAACGCTTTAAGCAAGGCGGCAATTCTGAGTAGACGAAAAGGTAATAATCACCCTAAAAAGGTTGTTATAGGGTGGAACAAACATGTCGCTGAGGCTCACAGGGAAGCGCCGGAAAAATTCAATGTATGGAATAGGTATGGCAGGCTGTCAAACGGTCCTATATACAATGATATGGTTAGGGCGAAAAAAGTTTTTAAATCTCGTTTAAAATGGTGTCAAGATCATGAAGACCAGGTCAAAATGGATATTTTAGCATCCCACCATTCTAAAAATGATTTTCGTGGTTTTTGGAAAAACACTAATAAATTACAAAATAAGCCGGGACTCCCTGTGAGTGTCGACGGCGTATGTAGTTCGGAAGAGATTGCGAATCTCTTCAGGGATAATTTTATAGTAAAATCGCCTTTGGGTCCCTCGAGGTCATTGCTTGATGTCACGCCTGGAATGACAGTAGGCGTAAATTTCAAAACTACACAAATTTCTCGCACCATTAGGTCTATGTCATCGGGAAAATCTCCTGGCCATGACGGGCTAAGCATAGAGCACCTTCGCTATGCGGGTCCACATCTACCAAGAGTGTTAAAAATGTTGTATAACTTATGTTTGGGTCATTGTTATCTGCCAGATGAGATGATGCGTTCAGTGATTGTCCCTGTTGTCAAAAATAAGACTGGCGACCTTTCGAGTAGCAATAACTATAGGCCCATTTCACTGGCTACTATAATCTCAAAAGTACTTGACAGCATGCTTAATGTGCAAATAAACCACTATATTAAACTCCATGATAACCAGTTTGGGTTTCGACCTAGTCTTTCAACGGAAAGTGCAATACTATGTCTTAAGCATGCTGTCAACTACTATACCAACCGAGAAACGCCCGTTTATGCCTGCTTTCTAGATTTTTCGAAGGCATTTGACCTGGTCTCCTATGATGTATTATGGACTAAATTGGAAAAAGCTCACTTACCTACAGAGCTTATTAATATTTTCAAATATTGGTATGGAAATCAGGTCAACAATGTACGATGGACAGGAGCTCTTTCTTCTCCGTATAGAATGCAATGTGGGGTGAGGCAGGGGGGGTTAGCTTCACCAACTCTGTTCAACCTCTATATGAATGAACTGATAGGTGAGCTCAGTAGTACAAGAGTCGGATGCTACATTGATGGTGTATGCGTAAATAATATAAGCTATGCTGATGACATGGTGCTGCTGAGCGCGTCTGTCTGTGGTCTTCGTAAATTAATCCACATATGTGAAGGTTATGTAGAAAAACACGGATTAATTTATAATTCTATAAAATCTGAAGTAATGGTCTTTGAGGCGGGGAGTCGACAACTGGACAAAATACCACCAGTTTTACTGAACGGAGCACCACTAAAAAGAGCTCATAAATTCAAATATTTAGGTCATATACTAACTCCAAACCTCAAAGACGACTTTGATCTGGAACGTGAACGGAGAGCGTTATCGGTTAGAGCGAACATATATTATATAGCTCGCAGGTTTGCACGCAGCTCACTTCGTGTGAAAATAACACTCTTCCGTGCCTACTGTACCACATTTTATACCTGCAGCCTGTGGGCTAGATATACTCAACGGGCCTATAACGCTCTCAGAATTCAATTTAATAATGCTTTCAGGGTGCTGGTGGGGCTGCCTCGCTTCTGTAGCGCATCAGGGATGTTTGCAGACGCTCATGTCGATTGTTTTTATAGTAAAATGCGTAAAAGATGCGCATCCCTGGTGCGTAGAGTGCGGGGTAGCTCAAACAGCATCCTGGAAATGATATCTAGCAGAGAAGACTGCCCGTACGTGGGTCACTGCGACGCCATTTCTCATGGGATGGCGGGGAGGCGATAAACTGTGCGCGTTCATCTCGCTTGTTATAATATTAAGTTCCTAAGTGTATCTTTTACTAACATAGTATATAAGCTCTACTAACATTATGAGTCTTTGGTCACTTAAATAAATAGATTTTTATTATTATTATTATTATCATTCTATTCCTTGCCGAGCATTTCGATTCAATCACTCGCCGACCGTTGCCGAGGCACGCTCGCTGCGCTCGCTCGGCTCGTGTGTGTGGTGGGTATACTAACCTAACCTAACAAACTTATAGGACTGAAATTCAATAAACTCTACCTCTCCTCTAATGCTCGCTCGATCAAAAAGACGTTCAGCTCACATTATATTTGAAAATGTTTTTATATTTACATCGGTACCTACTGAATTTAATTTATTTATAACCACCGATAAAGGCGAGCTAAAAGTAATAAATTAATCACTTTTACCTTGCCTTTTAGTAATTATTAATGTTCACTGGTAATTATTAATAATTTTCAATTTATCACATTCACCGTAATATAGGTATATTTTTAACAAAAATAACTTCTAGAAGTAATTAATTTCAAAGATTATTGATTTAAGTACGAACTATTTCAAGTAATTGCATTTTGCAATTTCTCCCCATTACTCTTGAACTCGTAGCCGCTATAGTTTTCCTTGAAAGTTCATTACATATATTGTCATCGATTCACATTTAAGATTTTTAAAGCCAGCGGTTAAGCTTTTGGAAGTGGGTTATTGCGTATATGAAAAAATGTTTGCTTTTTAAAGTTAATTATCTCGCTAACGGATCTCTAAGTCATAAATTGTTGTAGGAACCTTTAAATGTTTTTAACAAACCTATCTAACAACACCCCACACTATATATATATATAAACGAAAGAAAAATAACATCTCTACTTTACAAGTAGGATGAAGAACCAAAAAGTTTTCCAAGATATTATTTTACCATAGTAAATTTACACTTTTTTTGCATAATTTAAGCTTTCTAGCTCTAACGGTTCCGAAACAAAGCGTCGACCTAGAAAGCTAAAATTTTGCAGGAATGTGTGAATTATTATTTCATTCTTTTTAATTTTAATTAATTTATATTATTTTTTTTTTTAAATTTCTTTGCATGATTTGCGTACATTTATGTAAAAAAATATTATAATAATTTTGTGCAACGGGATAGTTTCAAAAAAGAATACTAAATTATTAAACTTTGCCGATATATATTTTTCTAGATTTTCTTCTAAGCTTGGGTAATGCTTAACAGCACTTTTGTCCGACCCGGGAGATACACATATGCTAACCACCAACGAACCCCTCTACATTTTTAAGTAAAGTATTTTACTACAATGCTTTAAAATCTTGAATACGTAAAAGTGATAATTGGTTTCAAAATTTGATTTTGGTTTGTTAGTAAATAACTCTTTTACTTCTACTTTTCCCTGGTCGCAACGGCGATTAGTGCCTTATAAAATAATAATGGTGTATTTTTTTAAACTAGCTGGTTGCTCTTGTAATAAGCATAGGCGCCACTGAAACGTGAATTAAAAATAATAATACCGTATTCTGGTATCACAAATGTTAGGTAGCAAATCTTTGTATCAGGCACTAAGATCCTGGCTGGGAATCGAACTCAACATGTCAGAATTAGGATACCTAAGCCACTAAAATTACTGTTCTTTAAGTAGTGAAACAAACAAGATGCAGTAGTGTTCTCTGCATCTAAACTGCATAGTTATACTCTTAGTTTATCCTTTAAAATGCATGATACACGTGTATTTTGAGCACGTAGGCTGGATAGGTCCGCTTCTATATTTTGTTTTGTAATGTTTAGCGTAGGTACGTATCAATAAATACAGCAATTTTTTATTAAATGGTTCCATATTCACTGCCTTAATGGTTTGTGATAGGCGTATGCGCTTATCACTGCGAGTCTCGGGTTCGATTCCCGGGTCGGGTAGATAGATAGATAAAACTTTATTTGCATACCATTCCATTACAAACTAAAGATAACTATTGAAAGATAATAACAATATGCAAAAGGCGGCCTTATCGCTTGACGCAATTTCTGCCAGGCAACCTTTGGATGGACAGATTGAAAAGAGAAAGCGTTGTAGTTTCAGGGTGTGTGGTACTTAAAAACATTAGGGTAAAGTGTTATTTGTGAACTCTCCAACAGGAAATTCACAAAAGCAGCACGTAGTTGGATTTGAGTCTAGTGGATACCAATAGGCTCAACCCCTATCCCATGGGTTGTTGGCGCCATATCCACTAAATTTATCAGGTAAATTGTGCATATTGTACACACGCTATGCATTTGCAAAATAATGCATGATTGTAAACGTGGTGCTATCAATGTTTATTATATTATCATTACTTTCATATTTAATTAATGAACATATCTATGAAATTGCTGAAATTGTTATTAATGTTAATATTGAGCTTAATGTTAATTTAAATTTGTTTAAAACATTCGCATACAATGTAAAAATTGTTTCTGAATAAATGACATGAAAAATGTCGTAACACCCTTCTGCGTAATATAGGCGTATTTTTATGTTATGTGACGTTCCATATACTACATATCAGCAAAATAAAAAAGGCAGATGTACTGTAACGAGCCGGCAAAGTGAAGCCACAAAGCAGATACAAAATCAATGACACTAGGAAACCTGGCATGCTCATCGCGCGATCCGGCACAAAACCATCTTTGTAAGTGTGGTTGTGACTAGGACATACAGGACCGGGTCCGGTGCCGCATATCTGATACCCGATTCTAGAACGGCACCAGAACCGGGTTTACCGGGCTCCAGATAATAACTGTAAATAATAGATATTTGGGCAGGGTAAAGTATTTTATCAAAGAATATGAAATACACAATTCGTATGGAGTAAGGTAATGATTTTAATTATTATTCCTTCAATTATGAAATTTCCATCACAAAATGCCATATAAAGCAAATGCAAATCGTGACGAAGTCGTTTACCAACAATTCTCAAAAAAAGAATCGGAAAGGTCAACCACCATTTTGGTTCAAATTCGAAAGTGCAGACCGAAAAATAAAATATGATAATCTATTATAACTTGACCTATTCATCATTTTTATTATGGCGCCAACACTATTATAGCAGCGAAAGCCGAGTGGGAGACCGTAAGACTGCGATGTCAAGGGTCTCGGGTTCGAACCCAAGGCACACACCTCTGTCAATATATCGTTAAGATTCGTCTTTTCGAAGATAATTAATGTGTGTATTTATCATAAATTAAATTATCGCTCGCTAACGGTGAAGAAAAACATCGTGAGTAAAAAACCTGCATGCCTGAGAATGCCTAAAAAGTACTCGATGTCGTGTGAAGTCCACCAATACGCACTTGGCCAGCGTGGTGGACTTCTCATTATGGTAAGAGGCCCGAGCCCAGCAGTGGGGCATGTATTAGATACAGGGCTGCTATTATTATTTATTTTAAACTATTATTAACGGTTTTATGGAGGTTTAAAAACACCATTTTATGTGCATTTTCGGAAACATGAACTGTAAATAGCAAAAGGTTTTAGCTTGATTTGAAACTTACAGGTAGCTGCTGTTTACCGCAATACAATATGGTGCCCTTCCTTTGCCTACCCGCGGTACGACCGATACACAGGTTGTTTCAAATGGGCCCCGATGGCCATATCTTTTAACGCCATTATGCGTAAAAATGGCGTTTTTCAAACTTAATTGAAACTGAGGATAAATGCTTAATAGGTGAAGTTCTAATAGATTATCATATTTTTCAGCGCATTCGCAGTCATTCCATCTCATTTTAAATTATTATGCTAAACTCCGAATCGCTACAATATTTCTTTTCTCAATACTATATCTCTTATGTAATATTAAAGTTGAAAAATTAAGAATCCAGCAGGACTCGAACCTGCACCTCTTGGGTATACGCCCCAAGTGCTTTGCCAATTCAGCTATGGATTCGCATGCTGCCGGACTCGAAATTTCTCAACTCTTTTGTGCCAGCCGAAGCTAGACGAACCATTACTTGGTTTTAGCGCCATCTATGCGTTACTTATTCACATAATCGCATACAGTACGTTTGAATTAAGATCAACTCATTACTGTCGAGAGATGACGCATTTTTATCAATACTTGTAATATTTAAAGCAAATTTTAGCTTTGCTATGCATTTATTTTTTCTTATTTAATTTTTCTTAATTTTTCAACTTTAATATTACATAAAAATAAATGCATAGCAAAGCTAAAATTTGCTTTAAATATTACAACTATATCTCTTCTCGGACCAAAATGTTACCCTTACGATTTTTTTTTTTCATTTGATAAAGAATATTTATTCCTTCGCATTGTGTTAAATAGAATGTTAGTTCTTTTTCTATTAGATATATAAAGATAAGATGTTACAATATCTTACATTATGGAGACGTTATTTTAGCCGGGATATGCCGACTAGTAGGTAGGTATTATCAATAATAGTGTCTTCACCTCACGTCGGTTTTAATAATATTATCTTACACTTACCTAAAACATTGTCAAAAACAAACAAATCTGTATGATTTATTATTTGAAAGGTGGTGCACACGAGTTTCCCACGAGCTCTCCTCAATGATACAATACCCATCGGACCTGTTATCATAAATAGACCGGTCAAATCGTCAAAGATAAATCATATAGTTACCTTTGCTCTTAACATCTCATCGTAAACACATACCATTTTCGCTTATCCGACTGCTACCATTTTTGCTAAAATAGGTAATATACTTAAACTTGCTAAGTGCTATTAATATCTTAAACCGTGTCTCCTGCGACGTGTTTACCTTAACGAAACATTTGAACAGCCAATCAAAATGCTTCGGCTCACTTCCTTTAAAATTTAATGATATCGTTCAAATATCGCTTTAATTGGGAATATTATTTTTTTATGGCTTTTTACGGTGACAAAACGAAGACATATGCAGCATATAATTTCTATATTTTTCAGTTAGCACCTCCATGACAGATACATGCTTTATTTTGAGAACTGTTTTTCTATAATTTATGTTATATTCGCTTGATTAATAAATTTCGAATTTTTTAATTCACATTCCTGTTCTCTCGAAAAATTGCGATCACAATAATATTTTAAATGGCCGAGAAATCTGTTCTTATTTGATTCGTATGAAACAACTTTTCGACCTCTAATAAGCATGGTAATTGCAAAACACTTGAAGAACATAATTAAACTTTTTGCGACCGGGCATCGAACCCAAAATCTCAGAATTACGCAGATAAAAATATTAGGTATAATGTTATATTTTAAAAATCTTGAGAGAAGTCGAGATAAACAATTGAGAATTAAGATCACTCGCAGCTTTCCTTATATAGTTTTCCTTGAATGTTTAACTACACTCATTTATTTTAGGTCTTAGCAAGACATACGTGCCTTGGGTTCAAACCCTAGGCTTGATAATACGATTGAGTAATTTATTGGTTAAAAGCTTTCATTAGCCGTATTCATGTCGTGTATAACTGCGGAATACGGCGCTTGGTGGAGACAGTGAGACTCCTACCCTTGATTGAACAGGACGTTGGATCTTCACTTGAAGCTGAGGAGAAACCCTAAAGTACTTACGTGAGTTTATACACTTTTGTTTCATCGAAGAACTGCTTTTACCTATGTGTTATACCGACAAAAGTAGCCCATGTCCTTTTCAAAGTATACAACTTTCATAAACATCAATATTTGTCAAATCAGCTCGATAATCGTGAAACCAACAAAAAAAGTTTCATATCTAAGAAATTATTTAATGTAGATGCAAAGCTACTCAACAGACTGCTAGTTATTTTTATTTTGTAATGGTATATCTAAACAAATAAATAATTCATAAAGATTACAATCTAGTCTACCTACACAAAAAAATAAAGACTAATGGTAATTTGATTTTGACCAAAGCTATTAAAATAATTTATACTAAGAATGTGTCTATTAAAAACTATCTCATTGTCTCTATTATAGAATTGACACTTTGTTCTTGTGTTCTTTTAAAATAGTCCCACTACACCAGTTGAAACATTCACTTTACTGAACTAGCTCAAAGGGCTTCGTCCTTTTTTAAGTCTTCTAACTATGTCTATGGTTTCAAGGAGCTGGATGACCTCGACATTATCGCGATTAATAAGTTGCAGTTTTTGGTGTTTATCAAGACTTGGCCTTATCTTAAAACCGGAACAGTATGCACATTTTATTATTGTTAGAACTGCTAATTAGCGGCAGGTTGAAGATAAAACTCGTTTCTATGAAAACTTTGACATAACCTTCTCATCACTTGACAATTACAATATTTACTTACAATATAATTATTTCTGTCTCGATGGTCTAGCGGTTAGCGTATTCGCCACAAGGTCTCGTGTTCGATGCACGGGTCGGGAAAACTGTTATTTGTGAACTCTCCGTCAGGAAATTCACAATAGCAGCACGGTGTTTGAATTGTGACCGATGGATGACAATAGGTTAACCCCCTATCCCATGGGACCTAAACATAACAGGTAAAGTGTGGGTGTTCTACTTCCATACCAAATTCCATCAAAATCGATACAGCTATTCACGCGTGATATCGTGACCAAAGGAAATAGGGATTAATTTTTATATACAGAGAAGATCATTAATTATAAATATGTATTTTAATAAAACGAGTTAAAAAGCAATTTTTGGGTTGGCAACCACTTGCCCAGGTTACGTAATCGTTAATTTTAATATTATAATGTAACAAAAACTTATTGGTGAATAACCCTGAAATAATAGGTAGGTACTTAACCGTTTCATATGTTTTCACATGACTCGAATTAATATTGCAGATAAGTCTATAAGATAATTATGTTGATGAGTTCTTTATAAGGTTCAAGGTGGTAGAAAATAATACTAAATGTGAGATGAACGCTCTTTTTAATTCAATAGGAATGTTTACAATATAAGAACACGTGGTTTATATATCTTCTACATGTAATTTAGCAACATCACGGTGACTTATTAATACCAGATGTGGGATTTTGTAATTTGATTACCATGTAATTTTTATTTATACATAATTATAATGTAATTGAATAGGAGTTAAAATATAAAAGTAATTGATAAAAGTGATAAGAGGGACGTTAATAGATTTAACATGTACCTAACGGTCACACTGTCTTCTTCTTCGTCGTGTCGATGGCTGAGTCAAATTTTATTGTCCCAATAAGTGGCCACTGTTATGGCGCTCTCTCTCTCTTGGGCAGGTGGTAGGGTATTTTGGACAGTCAGTAAGGTGGGTCATTGATTGTATTGCTTCATATTCGCAATTTATGTTAGTGTGTACTAGATATCCCCATTAGACAAGGTTCTTCTTGCTTCACCCGACTTGCGTCCGGAGTCTATCTCACACTGTACTCAAGTCCCATAGATTCATGACCCATTTCATAAACTTTGAAATTAATTTTAATTAGTTGTCGAGCTTATTTCGACTTTGATGTTTTGGAATGTCTTCGTAGCAGTTCGTTAGATGGATCATTTATAAAGCTATTGGTCTGAAATACTTAATCCAATTACAAGTAATCAAATTACACAAACAAATTACTGAATAATTTTACATTTAGATATTATAATCCAATGAGACATAACATGAACATTTTTCAACATTTTTTTTTTATTTTATGAAGTATTCATTACCTTATTTTTAACATGACAAACATTTTAAAAATATAAAAGAGACGAGTTGTTTTTCGCAGTTCAACATAAGATTCTAATGTTGTTTATTTCATTAAAATTAGGGCGACAAAAACGGAAAGGTATTTTTTTTGTTACACATACAATGGCGAGTTTTCAAAAAAATATATAATACGTAACCTATTTAAGGAATGAATCATATATAAAGCCTCAGTTCTCTTCACTCGCTTGCGGTAACAAATCACTATTTGTGAATATATTGTTTTAGCAATTTCAATGTCAATATCATCACAGTCAGATAAAAATGTGTGATCGCATGCATTTATTATAAATAAAACTAGAAACTAAGCAAATTTAACATAGTGTCGTGAATAGCTAGTGAGTGAGGTGGCTGCTGTGTATTCAAGGTAACCGTATTTTTTTTTAGAAATGTTTTTTTTTTTAAAATACAAATAATAATATCATTAAATCATTGATAGGTACATTTGTTAACATAACTTTGTGATTATAAAGTAAACACTTTTTTTTTTACAATTGTTTTTTTTAATTTCCTTTTTGGCATTGTAGATATCATAAAAGAATTTTATGATCATCATGACATATATTGTTTGATTTAGATGTTTAATACATCTAAATAAAGTATTTCAAATATTTATTTAGATAATCCCATCAAATTATTATCAATTTTGTTTTAAAGTTCATGAACATTGTACATGCTAAAATTTATGACAAAAATAGCAAATAATGAGTTAGGGGCTCGAGGTTATTGTCTCATTTTTTATAATTAAATATAAGATTAATTAAGTAGTATTATGTGTAAATAAGTTCTATGTATGTTGGTGTCTACACTAATTATAAAGTGGAAAGATTTTTTTGTTTGTTTGTATATTATAAATGCGTAAATAACTAAAAAACCTGTAAGGTCAAAATATCCTAATGTTATAAAAAAACTATATTTTTTGCAACCGGAACTTTTTGTTCAAGGTAATTATTTGGAATCAATTAGTTTTAAAATGAATTGTAAGGTGTGTGTTCACAAAGCTATAATATATATAGCGGCAAACATTAATAAATTTTAAACTATATTATCAAATAAAATGTATTTATGGACTTGGTTAGAATAACAATGTTGGAGAAATAGTATAAATAATATAAATTATGACTATTTTTAAAATAATTCTTTACATTATTTACAAAAACTAAAATATTATCTATTCGAAAAACAAGAAGACCGCAACTATACTTTCTTGTAAAAAGGAATATTGTTTAAAAAAATCAATGGAATGGAAAGAGTTGCAATTTATATTTTTTTATTAATACGGCATATAAACCAGGCTTGAACAATAATTCAACTTTACATATTTGATTTATTTTTGGCATTTTACACAAGAATGATCTCATAACATTGCGAAATTTAAAATTTCTTCTTAAAAAAATAATATTATACCAGTTGCGACACGATATTAGCCTTGACATTATTATGAACATAAAATATTAGGCCTAAACATGCGTATTGACAAAGCTAAGCGCTTGAATGACGAATGCTTTCTTTATATTTTAACCTCAATAATATAACAATTAATGATATATTATAATCATCTCTATATCATCGCGCTAAACGATATCTTAATGAATCATAAGAATTTTAATTGAGCTTCGTGTGTGCTCAACACTTTTAAAAACCAACCTCTTGTAATATCCAAAAATTATATTTTAGAAGGCATCTAAAAATTCTATATTCTGTTTACGTTTAACCATACACAATTGCAATTTGTCATAAAAGTGTATTAAAGTGATTTTTTTTTTAATTATTGAATATTCAAGCAAGTTCACACATATTAAAACGTCTTTAATTATGAAAACTTATGAAATAGTTCATAAAAAAATTGAACCACTGAATACATTGTAGGCTAAATTGATTATTTTAAGTTTGCAATGGATTATTCTTCATTTTAAACAATATTAAGAGGCTGGTCTCATCAGCGCGGTCTCATCAAGCTTCGGGTATTCTCGGTCTTCTCCGGTTTACTTGAGATCCACGTCATCCCCGAGCAGGTCTTCGCACTCTTTCTCCCACTTGTCATCGCCAGACTTGTCAGCCACCACTTCGTATTCGTTCAGTTCCGCCTCCAATTCCTTCTCCCATTGCTCTGCAAATATTGTTTTAAAGTCGATATAATAATATTAGTGTTTTATCGTTTAAAATATGTTTTGGATATCTTCCGAGGCTCCCATAGACCACATTATACATTGTATTTAATTTAAATTACAATAAAATAAAAAACGCCTTTTTAAAACTCAGAATGTATTTCTTTTTAACCTAAATACCCGATAAACGAAAAAACTCACGATGAAATCATACCATTAATGAAACTATAGATAAAATTCATTCAATTAAAAATAAAATAAAGCAAACAAAATTTAGAATATCAGATAATTTAATCATAAAATATTTACACTTATGTATATACTAATACTTATTTTATGTTGATACGATTTACTGTTTAGAGCGGTCAATGACTTTAGCCTTGATTACCCATTGTTGGCAGTCGTTTATACGATATAGGTGAGTTGTTATAAAATCGTGGTTTAAATGAGATGATAAAGACTTTTTACGATTATAGTTACTACCTAATAGACCATTTCAGACGCTTTAAAAGAAGCGGTAAGACGCACATTATTTTATGCCCGCATTGTTATATAATTGAAGAGGAGCTCGTGACTCGAAGGCTGTGGACGGGTGACTATCTCAACATGATGAGTTTTCCGCCGTGCCTCGGAAAGCGCGATAAGCCGTCCCTGAACCATTTATAGCAGTCGTTAAGGGAAGTCAGAGGCCAGAATGTCCCCTCGTACTGGGTTGTGGCGGTCTGGCAGTCGCTCCACGTAAAATACGCGATATTCAGCTAAGTGTTAGACTAGAATCCGACCCCAATGTAATTTGGGAAGGGCTCGAAACTTTGATTGATTGTAAAGATTAAAAAAAGAACTACCGATATAAAAATATGAAAGATGTTAATTTACCCATTTCCGAACGTTATTTTGATATTGATCCGTGGTGATGTGGTTTATGGGAGGCCTAAGAAGAGATATTTTTACTTGACTAACTAGTCAATATTTGTTAGATTAACGAAACCTTTAGTTTATTGTTACTTTATGACGTTTGTTATGTGCTAAACCGAGATTTATTTTTTGAGTCAGTTCCTTCACCTTGGCATACTTACATAATTATTGCTCCATACTTAACTGATACGTTATAGAAGTCTTCTTTTATGCTCCAAATATACTCGGCATCTTTAATTTATGAACTTTAAAACATTTTGGGGTTTTCTAAATCGAATAGTATGTTAATTTTAATATTAATGAATGTCACCAATTATTGTTTTAATATAAATATTTCATCTAAGGGTGACTACAGCTTACAGTTAAAATAATAACAACAATATTATTTTAGAATAATATAATTATTTCAATTCATAATAACTAACTATAAATGCCAATTTTTCATTTAACTATACGTCGTAATTTCGCTAAACAATGTTCGAGTTAGAAAGTATACACTGTCGCTAGAAATGACATTTCGAGATGTCTAGGAACCCTAGTGGTAGAAACAGGCCTTAGACCAGAGAAAGCCAGAATTATGGAATATGGAGTCGAAAAATAACGGGACGAAGGAAAGACACACAAACAGCCAAATTATTTAGTTTGTAAAACCAGAACTATGATTATATGGACACCGATCAAAGATTATAATCACGACTAATTTATTGCTCAACACTGTTGATTAAAATTCGAGAGGCTGATATTAATGTCGCAGAACCGATATACGATAAAACAGCAGAATATTAAAGTTACTACAGCAATTTTTTTAGTACAACTGGAAGTTTTTCAATTGTTATGACAGCTTGTGACAGCATAGTAGATGTTACATATTATATAATTAAAGACATTAATATCAAGCCTCGCAAAGCAAATACTAACAAGAGTCGGATACAAAGAAACCTGGGCGACATCATTCTAGGCCTGTAGTCACATGTCGATCCAACCGTGAAACACTATCATATAAATAAGTATCCACCTAAATCTACACAACTTTTATAACATTGGATTATTCTCCTGATTAATATAGACCTAACGCTAATTGTAAATAATTACAAAACAAACGTGGGCAAAAGATTGTGTTGTCAGAAACATTCTTCAAATACTCATCGTTAATTAATGAAGATCCAAAGACGGCAGTTAACTTGAATATATAATTGACTGTCACCCATTAGTGATATGTCACGGCTATGGCGTGATTGCTTTCGTGCAAACAACAATTTCTATTAAAACTTCCTCCGAACAGAGTTTCAAATCTTAATCCTCAAATTACACATAAGTGCAGAAAGGTTTAGTCTCGTTAGACAAGTAATGATTGTAGTTTGCACGTCCATATTAAAACATATATATTAGAATTGATGAAAGATTTCAGATAAGCTGACAACACAAGTTTATGTACAAAAAGATTAAAGTTTCAACATTGCTACGGCACAAACAATCAAAAGGCAGTTTAAAATAAATGACAAGAAGACAAGAAGAAGTAACGACCAACTTTGAGAAATATATAAGCGGGTAGATAAACAAAATAAGACAGACAAGCAATATCAGATCATAAAGCACAAGTAATAAAGTCGATAAACAAGTAGCAATGTCAAAACCTGAACAATAAATACTTACAGTTAACGCTACTGAGCCGAATTTTAATGAACTGTGTGATATTATCAGCTATATATAACCTTAATCGATACTTAGACATATATAACATTTAGTAGACATTAAAATAGGTTCCATTGAGAAAATTTTATTTGATTTTTATTTATTTTTATAGATAAGTATACAATTCAACCGTAGTGGTCTTTACGTCAATAGCGGAGTCGTAATATAGAAGATTACCAGAATCTGCGGGAGTGTAGAGCTATTGAAATACAGACCAAAGTTCTACCAGTGACATACAACAGATTATAAACGAAGACATGGTTATATATACAGTTATTATAGTCCTTACATCAAGGACAGAGAAGCTATATTGTCATATAACATTCATTTCGTTTAAATATATACGACACACGAGATAACAACAAGGATGAAGATATGATATAGTGATATATCTTTTAAAGTTAAAATAAAGATGAAAACAGCTATAAATTCTAAAAGTTATAACGCTTCAAATTATACTTTATCATGTGTGATAGGGTTAACAGTGACGTATGCTTGACACAATAATGCCATGACTTTTAGTCAAGCTTATGGTATCACACGAACAAACGAAAGGGTCGTCGAGGTAAACGAAAAAGATAAACACATATATACAGGAAATAGAATACGTAAACAAATACATTTTATAGTCAGCTAGACACTTTGTAACCCATTTTTAATATCTCATAGCGAAATAACAGCTACGTGTTGTAATTTTAACAATTAAACCGATAGCTTTCTACCATTGTCATCTGTGCGTATCCGCTACCTACATCTTGTGATGGCATTATTTTATCAAGATAAAACATTTTATGAGTGGAACGTTACAGCAGTACATTCTGTTGACGCAAGCATCGTATCGACTAGATATTTACTGTTCTATACATTACACACTTCGCGATACACTGCATTTCCTCCTGAAGACATCATTGCCGATTCATCTATACCATTACATATCCCTACGCTCACTTTTAAAATACGTGCAATTGAAACAGGCGATATGACGATGAATAAATAATATTAACACTGGAGTCCTCTAGATTCTTATTCAATATCTAGCTAGACCATGTAATTATTATTAATAATAGTAGAATAATATATAGAACAGTGTAATGGTGTTATAATAATAGTGACTGTGGATGCCCTTCGGATGTCCGTGCGTAGTTTAAGCTGCATTCCGGGGAGAAGGAAAAATATATGCATTTAGCGACAGTTAAGTTCCAGATAAATATACATATTATTTAGCAGTTTAATATAAGAATAAAGATAGTTTATCTGGATGATTTATTAATGTGATGCAAGTAGAGATTGATTGGTTATATAATTTCCATATTAATGAGAATGGCAATTATGATAATGTTTTGAAATCAGTTTATAGGAGTACATCGAATAATAAATAAATATTGAAGACAGTGATACATATAATTTTATTAGCGATAATCAAGAAAATATTAATTTAGACAAAGTGAGTATTCAGTGGTGTGGTAGCCAGATAAAATATATACAAAGTGCATGCAAGGCGAAATATTCCTCAAAGTTGGTATCGATTTTATGTGAACAACCGCGAATACCTACGTAAGTATGAACCCTAAATACGGTTTGAGAAACTAAATAATATGGCCATGTGTGTGAAAAAATAAAATCATGATTTCTTATCGCCGAAAATACGTACAACGTTGAAATCGGAGAAAAATAAAAGACGAGACTGAACATAAATAAAATCAACTTTCTGAAATAAAAATTATTAAATAATAATACTTTGTTAGTAACCAAAACCAGTAGTTAGTAATACAAATAAAGAAAATGAATAGTCTTACCATCGTCGTTCTCTCTATCGACTTTCAATGACTTTATTCGTTTCTTGGCGTCATCGATAGATTCCTGTGACGATTTCTCAGTGGCTATCAGATTCTCGCTAGCCGATATATCGTCTATTTATAAACAAAACAAAATAAAAACAAATATTTATGAAAACGAATAAAATGAAATAAACTGAACCTTTAATGATAGAAACCTTAAAGTTAAATAAATCTAAAAAAATAATCGTGTGCAGATGAAAATAATACTGAATCTTACAGAAGAATTCTAAGTCAAACACTATTAATATAATAGTAACTAAATATCCAACTAGCCATTATTATAGATAAGCCAATTTAATCGCACAAATGCATGCATGCCCTTCAACTTGAGTGGACCGAATTTGCTTAGTCCTATTACAAAACATTTTTATAATCCATGTCTTTTTAGCCATTTTTACTCAACTGCCTTGATATGACAGTACCTCAAAATCTATTTTCCCTTTCTTGTAACTCAATATATTGTCATGTTAGCAATGACCCTATAGGGTAACAGTGCTATACTACGAACTTTTTATTAACGTTTACTTTTCAAAAAATCATCCGTTGAATTTCTAACAATATCTTTCTTTCACAAATTGACTAATTGCAAGTGAACGAGCGATGCTATAGTTTTGTGTCGCGTTGACTTGTCTAATGCAAAATTTCCCTAGAAGTATCATATTGAGCAGTTAAAATACAAGCATTCTCTAATTTATTTCAGGAGTATACTCTATATTGTCATGTTATCAACTAGTACTATGTAGGGTAAAACTGCGCAGTTAAATTCAAAATACCCAATTTTAATCTATATTACATGGTTATTTTATAAATTGTTGACGTTACCAATATGGGTATAGCACAGTTCGCACCCTGCTATTTTTTAAGTAACTATATTGTTAAGTAATTACTAACATTTATCTTCACGAGGATAACAGTGCCCAGTAACGTGATATTATTACCCTAACCATTGTGAGTAAAATTGCGCAGTTATATGAATTACCCTGATTGTGTAAACAACTATACTGATTCGTAACAAGTAAGTGGGCAATTCATTTTGACCATTGAGGATAACAACGCTCAGTGACTTTTTGTATTTACCCTACAAGATGTAATAGGCTTCGTGTCGTACCTAGTCAGCGTCAGTAATGTCAATGGAGGGTATATGGCGGCTAGAAAGCATGGTGTGTCGCATACCCTGGGAGTCGTCGGCGCTGGCCTGGCGGCTGGCGGCAGCGTCAGCCTCGTTGGCTTGGCAGATCAGCGACAGGCGGTAGAAGTAGTTCCTCCAGAAATTCTCCTCCGTGATACTATAATGGAAACAATATTCTAAATCGAAACCGAAAGTTTATTTGACAATAATTGGTCTGGTCATAGAAAACGAGTGCCTGTAGAAATAAATAATGATTAAATTGTGAAGCAATTATCTTTCTTAGATTGTCGCAAGCCAAACTAAGGGGGCAGTACAGGTTTATTGATGAATACTATACAAACTAAATAAATATAGCGGTATAATATAATTAATTTATAATTAAATCACAATATTTTATTAGAAAATACTCAATAGCAGCACGGAGTTGAAACTGTGCCTCACTGGTTAGAGGGTTAGCATGTATTAAAAGATACTTACACTTTTGGCACGAGATCGAAGCGCATCTTCTCGAGGTTAGGGTCCTCGGTCATGATGGCGACGGCCACCGGGTACATCTTGTCATAGTCGAAGTCAAACTCCACGCCTGCTGGCGGCGCGCGCACGAAGTTCCGCCGGTCCTGGAATACGACATCGGGGTATCAGAACAAGCCTCATGAACACATGAACGGGCTGAAATTTAAGTGGTTTTGGAAACTTAAGCAATTTATTTAAAATTAGTAACAGAAGACATTGCCCTTGTCCTCACGAGTTCCATTTCCGAACAAGAAAAATCTTTGTGTGCATGAACTTGGAGGTTTATCCTGGTCTGGGTGTTTCTGTGTATAATAAGTACGTATTTACAAAAGAAAACTATATATGTATAAGTATCAGTTATTCTACGACCCAAGCTCTGCTTAGTTGTGGGCTATACGACGTTGTGTGAAAATTTTGTGATATTTTTTTAATTAGTAAGTATTATTTATTATTTACTTTTATATAATTTTTTGTAATGTTTTGACGTGTTCAAGCGCCTCCTGGGGCCTATGAAAATAAATGATTTGAATTTGAATTTGAAATTATTTTTCTTGATTCAACGAAATAATGCAAAAAAAAGTCTTCTGAACAATGTGAACATTAAAAGCCGCCAGTTTGTATGAAAAACGTGTTTTTTTTTTTTTTATTCTTATAATTAGTGATATTCATTCTGTTAATGATTCTAAACAAACCCATTATGTTTCATCGTGACGTGTAAATTTACTAACTGTGAATCGTGTGGTACGTAAAAGTGCCTTAATGGAAATCTTGACTACGCTACAAAGAAATATAAATCTTTACCGAGTAACATAGGCTATATAAAATCAAGGTATCCCGTCATAGCTACCATGGGACTGGGACTTAATTATGTGCCTTTTTAAGATCCATGATAATTGATAATACATGGTTATACCAACAAACGCATGGTGCGAGTTTATAGGTATATAGTTATTATATCCTAATTATTAGTTTGAGACTAAAACCGTTTTAATTGTCAATTTATTCCAATTAAAATTACGTTTAAAATTCATTTAACCGATAATTCATTCAAAACATGGCTCATCTGCTTTCGTGCCCATTGTCGCCCTCTACGTGTGCCCGTGAAGACCTAATGCAAGCCACAAGCAAGGGAGTAGAAGTTGCTACCTACTGGGCAAAAACAATTTAAATAAAAAATGCGAAAACAAAATGCCATTGACACGTAAGAAGAAGAAGACCCGATATAAAAAAAACATTATGCTGTCTATAGAAAAACAAATTAATGTTGTTACGCATTTTCTCATGAAAGGACGTGTGTGCCGTGAATTTTAAACATATTTTTTTAACAGTAAGTGGAACATAATTATTTATTTTATAGACTAAATTCAAAGGTTTAAGTCTAAGCATATAACACACATTAATGAAAGTGACAGCTGTGTTCTATTATCAAGTGTAACTTGTGAAACTTTTATATTCGGTCGTTCGTTGATTATGGGGCGGATGAGATCTACTCGGAACCTCTGAAACTGGCCCGTAGTATGGCTAGTTACATAATACTATTAGATAATTTATTTACTGTGCGTGTTTAGTGTACAACCGTGAAATTATTTTGGCGAACAAAAAATAGAAACGATTTGACGCGGCAGTTATTTTCGGCCACGTTTATATTACTGGCAGGACTTGACTAGTCTATTCACTGCTGCCTCTGGCCTCCCAAGTTGATGGACATAAAGACGTGTCATCATCATCTACTTGCGCAGCTCCGTAACAAGCTGTCTTGTCGTAAGCGTGACGCGATGTTCAATTAAAATCAAGCCTCGAATCGCGGCGCGGTCTCCACCATTTTAGCCAAAGGGTGCATAAAAGGAGCTTACCCGAGCGACGTAAATTAAGAGAACCTGTCTTCCCCAACGTACGACGCACCCTGGACATCGAGATTGCGGTAACGAGGGTCTAGGTGCCCAATCCTTTACCCACAATAGTACAGAACAGTCCTTCATAGGACCACTCCCAAAGGGCGAATTGAAACTAGCAGAAGGGCAATTACCGCTAGCAACTGCTAGACCTGCGGTTGCTTTATACGTGGCTAAATTATTTATGGTATGTAACTCACGGTGGACAGCGAGAGGCACTCCTCCTTGAGGGCAGGCTCGTTGGGAGCACCCACCCATGGCGGCACAGCGGCAGCGCTGCCTCGGCCTTCCTGGCCCTTGATGAACGCATCCTGCTCACGGTTGAACTCGCCAAGGATGCTCTGGAACAAGCATAAAAATGTTTGTAAATATACTGCTTACAGTACAGTGAATAGACTATTTGCAATAGAAAATATTGTTTAGATCCGTCGAGCTAATCGAAGTAATCCTCTAGTTATCAGCTTTTAAATGCGCAAACATTACGACGGCACCCCTCCTACATCTGGCGGCACCTAAGGCATTAAGTCCGCCGTTGTACTATATTATAAGTGCAAGAAGTTTTAAAATAAATAAATAAAATAAATAAATAATGTAGGTTAGCCTAGTACGGGGGCTTATTTCAGTTTTAATCATCTGGATATAAAATAAGTGATATAAAATAACACATCTGTAATCCGCTTCTATGTAAGCCATTTTCCAGTAAGTACGTTTAAAAACGTTCATATCCATAGTAGTTGAAGTATGGTATTATAAATGTATTTATTTCGTTTCGTGTCGGTACGTTAATGTAACAAAAATATTGTTTCCCGAAACAAATGGCGTTTGCCTTGCATTTTAAATATCTATTTAGTTCCAGTAGTGGCAGTGGTTGTCTATTGTAGCACCTAGTATCATAAAATCGGCGACCACTATTTTTATCTTTTATAAAATACGTGACTCGCAATGTAATAAAGTGAAAATATGTCCGTGAAGCATATGCCGTCTGGTTTTCCGTGTCTGTCGTTATCAATGATCGGAGTAGGTTAATTTAGGTTCTTGCTATATCCCCACCAACGGGTCCCGCGTTGTCGTCGCGGTGGGGCTTAGTACCCGTGGCGCCCCCGAGCCACGGCGAAGCCAAGTGGACCCAGAGGGGGGCTGCTCTTCGGGCTTTGGCTGGAAGTCCATGTGGGAGCAGCCCATGTTGCAGGGCCCTTATGGGGGGGCTCTGCAACAGGAGGGCCTGCAGTGCTGGCGTGAGGAAGTCGGCACTGCGGTCGAGGAGTTGCGGGGCCGCGGCGGGAGAGGACTGTCGGTGTTTCGTTGCCGCTTTCCCTACCTTCCGCGGTCCCGGCGGGGCCGCAGCCGTTAGTACTGCGGCGTGGTGGGCGGTGGGACGAAAATCTGTCTCACCGCGGAGGGCCAGGCCGTCAGATACGAAAGTGTCTGACGGCTTTGCACGCGGTCCTCGGTGCCGGTCCCCCCACATTTTGGGGGCCATGAGGGGCCTGCCTAGGCGGGCGAGAGCCGGGCTGCGGTGTCGGCGCAAGCTGGCACTGTGGCCCGGTGGTTTACGGGGCCGCGGCGGGAGAGGACTGTTGGTGTTTCGTTGCCACTTTCCCTGCCTTCCGCGGTCCCGGCGGGGCCGCAGCCGTTGAACTGCGGCGTGGTGGGCGGCGGGACCGACCACCTGTCTCGCCGCGAGAGGACCAGGCCGTCGGACATGGGGAATGTCCGATGGCTTTGCACGCGGTCCTCGCGCTGGTCGGTGGCTTGCGCCAGCCCCCTCTTTGGGGGCCATGAGGGGCCCGCTTCGGCGGGCATCGCCGGGAGGGTCGTGGACGTAAAGGCTGCGCCAGATTCCCATGACCCTCCCATCAAGGCGAGTGCGGGAGCACCGTGGGGTTTTAGTGGGTATTCCCGTGCCGTTTACCATCTTTGGCACGGGCGAGTCCCACATAACCACTCTGCCCTTCCCCGGGGTGGGGTGGTATGCGTAAATGCATTTCCCCACGTAAAAAAAAAAAAAAAAAAAAAAGGTTCTTGCTATATGTTGTCTTATTAAAGACACTCCCGCCATTTGATATATTACTTAGTTATCAAATGGAACTTAGTTATCTTTCATTATTTTCTCCTATTATGTTGACTCAGCAGTCGGTGCACTCAAACATAGATACTAATATAATGTTTTTAATTGTTTTAGATCTGAACAATAATGTGACGTCAATTAACAAGAGTTTGTAAACCTTATCAACTCACACGTGAAGATTATTTAATGTCTACACTTCAATTTAATTGGCAGTAAATCACCTAATGATTGTAACAGTAAATTAACATTATTATCTAAAAACCAGACATTGTCATTAAAAAGTTTTGATATGAGCAGCGAAGAGTGAACAGCAAGAATGAAGAAAGTAATCAAAATAGAACTAAACGAAATAAAAAAAGCAGAGGAGAATATAGAAGAAGATAAATTAACAAAGGCGATCGGAGAGCTAGGGAAATGGCAAGTGATGATGCTAATGGTCATCTTATGGCCGACGAAGATATCAGCGGCGTGGCAGCAGCTAGGGATCATATTCCTGGCACCGAAGACAGACTACTTGTGTTTGGAGACGAACATGACAGACAAACCGGTGTTATCAAAGTGTTACGAGGACTGTGTAACGTATGAGTATCAGACGGAGTTCGGGAACACGATAATATCGCAGTGGGAGCTAATTTGTGACCGAGCATGGATGGCGAATTTCACGCAGACAGTGGCTATGTTCGGTGTGCTGCTTGGCAGTATTTTTTTTGGATTTGTTGCTGACAGGTGAGTCGGATAGTTATAATTATCGTTTATTTGGTATATTGTATCCCACCAAAAACATTTTATATAAAATGTTGCCGCGACGAGGCCATATTAGCCTACAGTGACAAAAAGTTATCAGATCGCATGTAGTGCCAATCTTCTTACTTGTCCTTACTTTACAAGCCCTAACTTCACATACTCTTCACCTACTTAACGAAGTTCGTTAAAAACTTAGGGTATAAGCCAAACCCATATTATAAGTCCCTAAAAAATCGACGAATTACTTTGAGAAAAGATAGGTAGTGGCCAGTAAAAAGTAGTAAGTAGATAAAACGGCTTATTTGTCTATTTCAGATGAAACGTTATATACAGAAATTATGTTTGCATTTTTCACTTTCATAGGTGCATTTTTGATATGAAGAGGTAAATTTTGACATTCATAGGTGCAAAAATGTTACTTTTATTTAGAATATAGCTTGATATTAATACCTCTCTAGTTGTAAAAGAGCTATTTACAACCTCTTTAGTAGTGCCCTTCGCTTTGCTGGCTTGTCTTAGCGGGGCAATGATAATGCATATCATACGATAGGCACTAGCTTTCAATAGACTCATAAATCCGATTACAAAACTTATGGCTTTCATGCTCTATACACTATACACTCAACTCTAATTCATTCAAAGAGGCTATAGCAACTGCATACTGATGAAGATTAGATTGCATTCACACTGCGAATATACAGGGTGTATTTTTGAAACGGGGCAGTAAGGGCAAGTACCTTAACCGTTGCAGTTACAGCAAAACGTTCTTAAAAGACCTTCCCTAACTTTTTGGGACATTTTGAACTGCATTCACAGATTTTGTAAAAAACTTACAGTTAGCAAAAAAAATGCAAAAAGTTCTAATAAGTCAATTTTTTCACGATTAGAAGACATTTTAGCGAAAATCCTTAATTAATAACTCATACGAAGTTTCTCAGCTGAAACTAAGTATAACACACAGATTTTCGAATCAAATTCGAAATTTGAGGGTAAAAATTCTTTTTATTTACTTTACAGTCAATTCTACCCACTTCCAGGCCATAACAAAAAGTTAGACCATCGTAGAAATTCGTTTCTGTTGCCGAAATGTATGGGAAACGTTTTTGGCGATTTCTGTCTTTTCTAGTACTGAAAGCTAAAATGGTCCCATAGAGTTTTTTGATCCCCACATGAAATAGAATCGATTGGCATAAAAAAAAAATTGAACTTTTTGCATTTTTTTTGCTAACTGTAAGTTTTTTACAAAATCTGTGAATGCAGTTCAAAATGTCCCAAAAAGTTAGGGAAGGTCTTTTAAGAACGTTTTGCTGTAACTGCAACGGTTAAGGTACTTGCCCTTACTGCCCCGTTTCAAAAATACACCCTGTATAACAAATTAAAGGTTCAGCTGGTAAAAATAAAATGTGAAATGTTGTCCGAAAATTCGTTGACAATATTTTAATCTGTATTTTATTTTGTGTATGCAACATAACTTCGCGTAACAGATGTAACGAGCCCAATATTTTTAAATATCAAAAGCAATTTTCAACCAGCCTTTTCAATGTGCGAGTTCTATTTATTTTCGCGTTTTTTTATACAACGTATGCTACATACTACCTGATGGTAAAGTAAACTACAGCCTATTAAAATCCCTTATCCGCAAATACTGCAAATAATTTCTTTACACTTACGGGCTATATATATATAGTCTGGTTAATAGTTATACGGTGGTGCATTCAAGCTCGAGAGGAGAGATGAATGAGAGTATAAGTTCTTTCTTAAAACCATTTTCATCAATATCTCTAATTTTGTTTTCAGATATGGCAGGCGTCCAGCACTCCTGACAGCTTGCATGCTTCAGCTCTTCACCACAATGACAGAAGTCTTCTGCCCGACCTACTGGTCCTTTACTGCAGTCCGTTTCTTTCTTGGAACGTCTACAGCTGGCACATTATTATGCCCCTTCATTTTCATCGTAGAAATCACTGGCCCAAATAAGAGAGAGCTCATAGCTTGTCTCGGTGCCATTCCTCTGGCTATTGGAGAGATGGTAATGCCAATCTTTGCGTACTTCTTAAGGAAGTATGACATGTTCTGTTTGGGAGTAGCCGTGCCGAATTTGATTTATATAGTGTACTTTTTTATGATGCCGGAGTCACCGAAGTGGTTAATCTCGATGGGACGATTGGAAGAAGCAAGTGCGGTGATGAAACAGGCGGCTAGATGGTAAGTATAATTTGTTTTAAAAAATCAAACGGCAGTTATACAACTATCACCAGCCAACCATACCATCAACCATCACCAACGCATGCTCAACATTTTGTTTTGTTTTGGTTGAAAATAAACTCATTAATAAGTTTTTAATCGCTATTACAGGAACAACTTGCCATCCGATAACATGATGGACGTAGCCAAGAGCATAGCCATCGATAACGATAACAAAGATGACAGCACACGCAAAGCCAATTATCTGGATCTGTTCAAGACCAAGACTCTCCGGATCAACACTCTGTGCTCCTGTACCATCTGGTTCGTGATCGGGATCACCTTCTATGGGAGCAACCAGTATATCGGACAGACCAGCTCCAGTGTATTTATTAGCATATTTCTGGCTGGAGCTATGCAAGTGAGTGAGACTCTTTCTGTGGCCGCCCTGCCTACTGGTTTTTTAGGACAGGCAAACCGAGGATTTTTCGAGGTACTGCCAATTTGTCTCACAAATTATATATCGATATTGTGAGTCAGATAGAGAAACATAGAGCAACTTAAGCGTTAGAGGGTATCCCAGCCTACATCAATACGCCAGATCAAACTGTCAAGCAAAGAAAAATTACGATTGTTTACAATCACTATACTCTTATAGTGATTGTAAACAATCGTAATTTTTCTTCTCACACACACTCTTCTAAGCTCTCTAGCTTAGAAGAGTGTAACCAGGGCTTAGCTTAATATCCTATTTAAGCTGAGTTCCAAGGAGCTAGGATTTTTATCCTAGCTAGAAAGATTTTGAGAGACATTTTGTCGCATGATCAGCATATTTTTGTATGGGGGAACATAAACAACAACGCGACAAAACCTATGTCTCGCACGTTATGCTAGACCGCCTGGCATATTGTGATTTGTGCTTATCAATATTATCTGTGTTATCTAATAATTTCAACATGCTCTTCATAGGTTGTTCAGAAATGCTTGTAATAATATAAGTAGAACATGACACGTGTTGAATCGATCGAAACGTTTTTATCTTCATAAAGTGGGCGCAAAACTAGAGGATTAATTTAATTTTGATAGACAATCAAATTCTAAATTGAAATCAGATATGTATATTATCATAATGGGATTTCGTAACTCCCTAAAAACCTCCGTTATCTACACTTGATAGCAACGGCACTATCCTTAAATATAATGCTCGGTCAGTATGCCCTTCCAAGCAACTTTAACACCTCCTTTTAAGGTATCGGTTCGGAATCGTTTTTCCTACAAGTATTACACGTTTTTGATACAATTTTCCGTCTCAGATTCCAGGAATAATCGTCGCAGCGTTCTTGTGCAAGTATGTTGGCCGACGGATAACGATCATCACTTTCTTTAGCATCTGCGCAATCAGCAATGCCACGCTTGCGGTGCCTGATGACTGGTTCTACATCAAGCTGGTCGCTGGGACTATTGCTGTGGGCTGCGCCTCTGGCGCATTCTCTTCTATGTAAGTATTAACAATTTATAGACGCCGTACATGACAGATGACATACGTCAGAAGTGTCACATGACACGGCAGTAAGGTTTAAATCATGCCCACAAACTTGGATGAAGGATAGTACTGGATAAGGGAATGGCGTGGTCAACAGCGAGACAGAGAATCTCGGCACAGTGTGGCGACAGTGCAAATTAAATAACCCTAGTTTTTGGATAAATTTGCTAAAATATTAAGATATATTATTTACTAATTCCAAAATGAAAAATGTATTTATTTTATGAAAATAAAACAGATATAAAGAACAATTGTTCGGTTTATTGAACATATTGCGTGATGTACTGTTATGTTAATACTGCATAGGTAATGACTGAATTTAAGTCAATCAACCAATATGTTGGAAGTTTCACATCTGGCGTTTCAGCTGCGTGTTTTTGAACAGTCACTGCTGGCATCATAGTATTGAGTTTAGTAGACACATACTCTTGGCTACTCGTTGACGGCATTACTATGCTAGCTCATCCACTGCTTCTTTTGCCTGAAACTGTAAAAATTTTAATAGTAACTTTACGCAAAAGTTTAAATAGATGGCGTTTAACATACTTTCTAACTCACGCACGGGGACGCTTAGTTACGGCTGCCACAGGTAAAAACGTGAGGATCAACGAATCCCACAGAGCAAAAGTCACAGACTATAGCTAGTTTTATTAAAACGAAATCAAATATTCAAGTCTATATTGCACGTAAAATCCTTAGGACCGTAAAAAACGTAGATTTCCTTTCAGTGTTGCGCATCAATTCAAAGTATCTCAACTTGACTATATCCAAATATTGTAATATATATAAATAGATAGCCCCCTATAATACTCAACTGAAAATACTCAAATAATAATTAATATTATATATACACGCTGTACAGGTTAAATATTAATTTACTGTGTGGCACAGCATTCATTAACAAAAGAGTTACTCTCTTTTTTTAATAATTCATGTCGTCCAAAATGTCTGCTACAAACTTAAGAGAATTTACTCGGAGCCCAATTTGTTCGTCCTGTAGCTTCGGTCCACTTCGGATTTAAATCAATATTTTACGGGGAAACTGTTATGCAATTAAGATATTGAAACTGACTAAAATACTACATTATATATTTATCATAAGAAATGCAACATAAAATTTTACCCACAATTTCGGGGAAAAAAATATGGAAGTCTTGACAACATCTAACAATATTTTATAGTAGGTTATGAATACTAAAATTTCATATTTTAGATGATTTTGTCGATCAAATTATAAACAAACATAGTTCACACAAGATAAAATCATTGAAAATACAACCTGGCATATGATTCAAAGGCCAAAATGTGTTATACTTACGAGTGGAACGATAATTCAGGCAGTTTTCTTCTACTATCACTTTTACATCCTAAAACACTACACCGCACCATATTTCCTACAATAATACTTAATAAAGACACTATTGTTAAAAAATTGCTAATATTTTTCAGGTTTCACGTAACTTTTATAGCTTTAAACTAACTAAAATTTAAAAATACCAAATTATTTTGCCAGCGTTGTCAAATATGTCAAGTTTGATTGATAAAGTTTTGAGCTAACCTCAAGGTTTGCTCAAAAACCCGACACGCATGGCGAAACAAAAAATCTTATCACCTGTCTTGTTTTTTTACACAAAATTGGCGTAAGCTTATCTTTGTCTTGTGTGAGGGAGATCGAAGCTATCAGTCGTCTATACTATTCTCTGTCTACGCCCACAAAGTTCTTACAGCAAATGACTACATTATACGACTTCCAAGCAGTTCCTTCTTGGACTGCTGACGGCCAGGCAATAACACCGAGCCAGCCCTTTTATTACGATTGTTGTTAATGATGATGGAATCAAATTCAATTTGTTTCAACAATAATTTTGATATGAATCTTGGGACTCGACAGGCATAACCTAGCAAAGAAAGTAAAATGTCAGTGTAGAATTCCAAAATGTTTGACAAAATGAAGCAGTTGTCCAAGCTGTAATAATTTATTCAAAGTTTTAGTCACTGAAAGTGGCGGACGGTAAATCCACAGAGAAATTTACACGAAACTAAAAATTGCGTCCATTAACGGATTATATATTCATGAGTTAGTTTTAGCTCTTTTGGGTTGCTCTTATAACGACAAAAAAGCTGTAACACACAGGCCTCAAATGCTCATGTGTTAGTCCTGACATCTACAAAGGTTGCGTATTAAATTAGCAAGTCAATGCTGAAACGTAGTCATAGCCATAGAAAAAATCTAAACTGAATCCTGCCAATTGACAAATGCATCACAGTTCATGTAAATACAGGATTACCTAGTTTTAGATTCAGATTAGTTTTGTAATTGATTTTGTTACCTAAACCAAATACTACCTTTTCCAATTAATAATGTAACTAATTAAACTGAAAACTAATAACTCTCTTATCTTTTACCTTTCACCTTTCAGCTACATGTACACTACGGAGCTGTTCCCGACCGTAACCCGCAACATGGCCATGGGTGCTTCCTCCACGGTTTCAAGACTGGGCTCGATGATAGCGCCCTTCATAGCTGGACTCAACGTGGTGGCTCCCTGGCTGCCCCCTAGTGCCTTTGCCATCGTACCTTTGATTGCTGCCTTTGCGTGCTACCTCTTGCCAGAGACCAGAGGAAAAAAGCTGCCAGACCATCTGGCATAATCTACTCTCATTTTTTACGTTTCGCTGGCATGGACCTTAATGATATCACACTTCATAGCTGTACTCAACGTGGTGGCCTCGAGGCTACCTCTGATTGCCTTTGCCACAATACCACTGATTGCGACTTTTACGTGCGACCTTTTGCCAGAGTCCACGAAGTTGCCAGATCATTGGCGTAGGTTTATTTGAATATTTGGTCGTGTCTTCTAGGTATAACATGATTGCTTGAGATGCCAAAATATATTTTGCCGAAGAAATTGGATTTTCAGACTAACTGGATTATGTATTATTATTGCATCTCTTAACAAGGCTACCAGTGGTTATATAAATAATATTATAATGTGAAGATTGTATATTCCAAATATAAAAATATAGTTTAAAAAAACTAAAAAAACACTAGTACTATTGTGAAAAAAAGCGTGGGGCGCTCTGTGCCATATTTTTCGTCTATCGAGCGACCCACGCTTTTTTTCACAATAGTACTAGTATTTTTCGTTTATTATTATTTTCAGGTTATAATAAGAATTATTTTTCACTTTTTAGTTTGATGGATGTCTGCTTTAAAAGCGTGTTTTTTTAGTTTTTTTAAACTATATTTATTTTTCACTTTTTAGTTTGATGTTATTTAAAAGCGTGTTTTTTAGTTTTTTTTTAATCCTGGCGATCCTAATCAGGATAATGAGATAAATTTATGAAATTATTATATTGTCGCTGATTCTTTACAAGTGTAGAAAGTTTGAATTAAATCTGTCCGTTTAAAGTGGGTCAAAATCGAGTCCAAAGGAGTCGGTTACATACAAACAAACAAACAAACAAACAAACAAACAAACAAACATACAGGTGAAGCTAATATAAGCGTGTTAAAAACGTGATTTAGCTATCAAACTCATCTGAAACGGCTTGACCGATTTTTATGATTTTTCTTGTATATTTGGATATTCTGAGAATAGTTAGGGAAGCTATTTGCTATCAAAGTCATATACGGAGCAAATCTATAATATTTGTCATATCTCTAACACCAAGTCGCCTCTGTAAGTGACATCATGTCACATTTTGGCACCTATGATATCTTTGGCACACAACAATGACCAAATTGAGCAATATATTAATAGGTAGGTATGTTAATATTTCAGTAGGCATTTGATTTTAGATTTAGGTTTGAAACTTTTAATTTTATTAAATATTTTTTTTGTGATTTATGCGTAAGAGTGTTACATAATATGTAATTTAGCAATACACCGATCAATATAATTTCAGAGCTAGATAATTGTATATATTTTTTATAGATGTCTGTAATGTGTAAAACTGGTACTAAATCATTAAATTATAAAAATAAAAAAGGTACCTTTGAATGTTGCCCTCAGTTTATTTATTGGCAAATGGTTAAAAGTTAGTGAAAAATGACAAAATATTGCAGGTATGTGACTTAACCCGAGGACTATAATATAACAAATTCTATGACTGAAATTATGTAACATAAAAACTTATACTACCCAAACTTACACCAATAAAAATCCAACTTTTTGAATCAAAGCCTTCATAAAAAAAACAAACTCGCATCATAAATTAAGTTGGAATCTAATCAGAATACTATACAAAGCTATAAAACTAATTAAATTCCACATTAGCACCTCCGACGGAGGCCGAGGTCGGGGGGGGGGGGAGGTATAAAAGAGGAGGGGAAACTAGGTCAACTTTGAACACAATTTATTATTGTACCGAACAATTATGTAATTAGAGTGTACAAAGCGACGCGATATTACATTTTTATATTAGTTTATTAAAAAAGATATAGAGCCCAAAAAAACTGGCGAAAATGAAAGTCTTCGAAAAAAATATTTTCGTAAAACAGTAAGTTATATTTCTAATTAATATTATTATATTAGTGATTATGTGAACCGCTGATGTAGAATTTTAGTATTCTCATTGAGAAAGGATCCTGGTGCAAACAAAAAACTACATGATTAAAAAAATATTTTTAAACGCTATGACGCCATAGTCTTATGGCATAATTAAAACGTTCCGTGATATCTCAAGTTTGCCAGATGGTGACGTGACAGTTACCTAAGTGTCTGGCTCTTATAGCCACTTCTCAGTGTGGGTAAAATTCGACTGCTACATCAAAGTACAGTGCCAAATCTAAGTGCCAGTAAATTGCTTCTCGGGGATGGTACCTGCAATAGGTAGGATTTTCGATCGCTCTTATTAAAATTTCCTAGCTATTTAGCTAGTAATTTAAACTGTTAGACATTATGAAAATACTTCCCGTGAAGGCTGTAGTTTTCCACTAGGTGACGTAATAGTCACCTGAGTGTCTGGCTCTTATAGCCTCTGCAAAACGTGGGTATAATCCGACTGCGATATTTAAATATAGTGCCAACAAATCTGAGTACCACCAAATTGTTCGCGAAAATAGTACCTGCTATGTAGTTGATATTTTCGATAAATTTCAGGAAAACTTCTTGCTATTTAGTTAGCATTGAAACTGACGTCATAAAAATACTTTTCGTGAAGGCTGTAGTTTTACAAGGTGACGTAAAAGTCACCTAAGTATCTGGCTCTTAAAGCTACTTCACAGCGTGGGTAAAAGCCGACTGCGGCATTTAAGTATAGTGCCAACAGACCTGAGTGCCAATTTATTGCCTTTCAGGAATCAGGCGTATGCTTGCTATAGATATTTGATCGATCTAATTAATACGACTAGCTATTAAGCCAAACTAAGAACTGCTTGACCTCAATAAATTAAATGAAGGCCAAACTTATAGTTAAATGACATAACAATAAGCTAATAGTCTTGTTCAATTCTCTCTAAAAGCGTAGGTAGCATCCGACTACGAATCGATCGTACTTTGTGCGACTCTCAGGCATAGTGCCAGCCAATCTGAGTACTGGCAAATTGCCTCTCACGGCAGTCATTCCTACTACCTGCTATACTTGCTATAGTTAGGAATGGGTAGAATATTCGATTCTTCTAATTAAGATTCGTCGTTACCTAAACTTTGGCTCGATACTCTTCTATTGACTCAATTTTCTCAAACCGAAGTTTAAAACATGATAATAATTTTTTCGACAGCCTAACTGATACCTGAAATTTTCCAGAAGGTGACGTAACAGACGCCTAAGTGTCTGCCTTTTATAACCTCTCAGATTGAGAACTGCGCTTTCTGCGAAACTTAGGCATTGTGCCAGCCAGAAATTAAGGTAGGCATGTTGGATCGACCTAATTAAGATTCGTATTTGCATAGACGGCAATGAAACTGTTTGAACTGCGAAGTTGCAAGTCTCGGTTTCAAATCGATGCTAATTACTTTCTAAGTTTAATGCACATGAAAGTTAATTAATTAATTATTGCTCTGTTTGAACTCGATTGCGGAAACGGAATCTGAATACGGTTTCCGTGTAAATTAAACAAATCGAATGACTAAAATGTATGCTAATGTGAAACCCAAATGTACCCGAATGAATAAAGCTCCCCTTCGTGTATTAAATCACGATACTTAAATGATTGCTGCATTTGAAAAGGACACGGGTTGACAAAGGTTATCTGATTCTGTAGCATACAATGCGGATACCGTTGGCACATATTGAAAGATATACTTACAAAAAAAAATTGCGATTTTCAAACCACTTGAATAACCCCTTACATTTTTGGGCAAACATTTGATATTAGTTATAGATGACTTACAGAAATATCTTCAGTATGTTAAATTTTATTCAAAGTGATCTGTAAAGCAAATTGTTATCGGGAATGCCCGGACAATTAAGATCAAGTGTCGGAATTAACCTTTATCAAATTTCGATGATCATGTAAGAGAATCTGTCATTTTTTTTATTTTCGTATGTATCTGAAACACCTCTCGATATTATAAACATCATTTAAAGAATTACTTTTATATCACATAAGCTTCCTGATACTATTTTAAATTCACATAAATTATAGACTAACGTCGTCCATTATGCGAAGTTATGAATTTTGTTTGATAGCTATATGAAATATTGCGTTTATGAAAAGGATTTTACAAACGTTGCTAAAAATTGTGTGGGTAATTTAATAAAAAAAATATTTTGTACTTTAAAAATGGACCTGCCCATGAAACTTTGAATAATCATAAGAGTTTGACTTAAAGTATGTAACTCAACATTTCTGCATTTGGTTTATGTTTGTCTATGTTTTGATAAGGTATTCATTTTATTACAGATTCACGGACTCAAATTATCATTCCAATTTATAAAGGCAAGATTCTTGTTAATTAAACAGAATGAATGTAACATAGCGACATTTAATGAAACCACAAATCCTGGACGTGGTTAGTAGGGTGGATAGCCAAAGTACGATAAATTAAAAAATTCTGCACTTTACTTGATACACTTTTAAAAAGTAGCGTTGACTATTCATAAGTTTCTGGAAGCCATTTGGAAATGTGATGCAAATATATTCATAAACCGAATTAAAAAAGGATAGTCGCAAAGGCTTATTTAATTAAATATGTAAAGTGAGAGTTCGGTTGGTTCGGGAATGGCTCATGAACCTGAGAGGCAACACTAGGGGCACCATTTTGTTACTTTATACACCTTTTCAACGCCTAAATAAGGAATTAAGGCAGGATTTCTAATTGGACTTTGTGTTTTATGAATATTGTTGTTGTTTTTGGTTGGAAATTCGGTGCCTAAGATGACGTAGCCAACAGAAAAAGTCAAGCGTCTGGAAAAGGAAGAAATAGAGGTGAAGATAACTTACAACTTACATAGACATTTGAGTTCATTGCGTGTCCATATGGGTTTTTTGGCCTAAGTAGTCAGTTCTAAATTGTTAGTTTAAAATTACTACTTTTTAACTAACTATAACCTAGTCCCTACAACCCTTAATATCAAAAATAATGTATATGTCATGTATTACGAATTTAGGTTACCAGGTCAATCTCATGAATGCGAAAAATGATTATGAAAATGAATCGTACTGTTCACGTGAAAGCCCTCGACTGCACCTCATTAATAGTAATTGTGTTGACGTGAAAATGACGTCATGTAACAATCTAATTTATTGGTTACTGTTTGAAGTCAGTTTCACTTCGATGGAGAAATTCGGCATAAATAAGCAATGAGTTGGGCTTTTTGTTTTCGTCATTAACATTTGTAATATGACGAAAACGACAGATTTTAATACGACTTTTAGTAAAATTAAGTTTACATGCGGCATTGCCTGTATATAAGATTTATCGATTTAAACTCAACACACTGACAAACACTGATCTATGATGTGACTTATATCATCTATGCATAAACTGGGATAGTAGGCTAATAATAGAATCAGCCCCAGGAGACAGAGAGCGGGAGCTAAGTCCAGTCCAGACAAAGGAAAGGCTTTCAGAATAATATTGTTATCTGAATCATACAACTGAATAATTACCCACAATAACTAGTAATCCTCTCGAACAAGAGATAACCGAATCCATTCATTCCCTGACGGAACCAATCAGTCTGATTAATGCGAAACGGGATGTGATCTTTTTATCTTTGTCCGATAGGCCCTCGGGCTAATGGTAGATAAGGGCTATTGTTTGAAAGATCGACAATTTGGTTGATATATCAGCATGAGTAAATTTGGAGAGGGGGGTGAAGAGGAACATTGTCTGGCGGAGGCGTTCAGATAATTCTTCATTTATCAGCCCATGTCCAGAAAGAGATCAACAGTGGTGGTCTAATTAAAACCGTGTATGAACCACGGAATATCAAGGTAAGATTAAAACCAGCAGAATAACGTTAACTTAAAATACTGGTATTCTCTGTTCCATACTCATAGAGTTTAAATAGCTAAGACGGCGCAATTTCAATCGTGGTCGCAATTGAGAAATTCTAAGTAATAGATTCAACAGGCCAGCTAAACCTGTTGAACCACTTCTCTATGGAAAACCAAGTGCACTCACATAACGTCTGTGTAGGACTTTGGGTACTTTTTCAAAAACCACTCACCGGTTTTACACGCTCAACGCCTGCGAAAGCAAGAGAAAATCGGCGCTGAATCAAATAAAAATTCTCCTCTTTTCAAAAGCTTTTTAGCACCGAAAAATAAAATACAAGTGTTCCGAACGAGCCTTGAAAACCGGGTGTACTGTTCGGACAAAGGATTGCGACCAAATCCGTATTAATTTATAATGGGGAATGGTTATTTGAATGCACGAGGATGCCAGAAATAGGACTTTGTCAATAATTTTTTTTTTTTTTTTATTCTACGCCCACAGCGAACGAACGTGTAGTCCGCCTGATGGTAAGTGGAGTACAGCCCATGGACATCAACAATCCACAAAAGCAGATTATAGATGCGTCGCTGCAGCTGAGGACTACGGTGTTATGCCTCATGTGCCAGTAATTTCAGGGCCTGATCTCACCACCAAACCGGAACACAGTAATGGAAGCACTACTATTTGGCGGCAGGTTAAAGGTGAGACGGTGGTGCTGCCGCCTTCGAGCTCATTCACAAGAGCTCTACCACCAGTAAATTGTAAGCTTTCAATAAATAACAATTTTTAACGATGCTTTAAGATATCAAAATTAATGTAGAGTAGAAAAATATGACTGAAGGGTATAATTTGTTATGTAGTTTATTTTGCAAGTTTATTTTTTTTCTTATGCACCTGCCGCTATCTTACCTTCTACGTCCCTAAATGGTTATTATCTGAGTACATATTGAATATATAAACCTAATTATATTACATGTGTGTTGCCCTGAATTATACATAAAAGTGTAGAAAATAATCTTAAACAATCAATGCTAGGGAAATAAAATGTCAATGTTATGTTCGACGCAAATATTTTCATCCGGCTTTTCACCGGTCTATTTCCCGCAGGAACTGAATATCTGTGAATAAATATTGTTGCACATGCAAACAGCAAATATATACAACTTTAATAAAATAATAAATCAAACGGAAGCTTATGATGGATGAAATAATACAATATTTTCCTTACATGGTATTATGGACATGAAGTTTTGATGATTTAAAATATGGTAGATATGATTTTTTTGATTGTCAGGCAAATACTCACTGTCTTGTTTTTCTGTGGTCCCCAGATTAGCATGGAAAAGTGGAAAGAGTTGTTTTTAGAAAGATACACAAGGGAAAAATACAGAAAGGAAAATTTTGAATAAACAGGTAGGTATAAATACACATCATAAATACAATAACAATACAATAATATTTTATAGAGATATAATTATACTAGTTTAATTTAAGATCCAATATGTATATTTTTCTGTAGATAAAGTCTAGTTTTATAGAGATTAAATATTAGTACAATTTAAACGAAGTTCAACCGGGGACTGTGTACGATGGCACTTACTTTTATAATACATATTCGAAACAGCAAAAACCATTTCTTGACCGCCTCATGTGTCCATATAAAATATCGAAAAGCCATTACACGCATGTGGAACGCTAAGGAAAACGGGCAATTCGAATTAAAACCAAATGTCGATGGCATTTGGACGAGTTTTACGTAAATACCATTCCATAAATACAAAATCTAAAGGTAAATAAATAGCTTTTTCGTAACCTCTCCTTTTTTCCCAAGAGCAGTTAAGAGCAATGTTTCTAAATCTAAGATTGGGTATTTTGGGTTGAAACTCAAAAAACACCAACGTATCTTATAACTTATAGTTACTATTTTATCTTATTTTATTTCGAAAACTTACAGCTATAAACTTACAGATTACAGAAAAAAAAAACACAATGAAGGCCATTTACAAGTTTCCACAGATAGAAAGGGTTTTTACCCAAGAAATTAAGCATTACATACAAAGGATTACATCACATCATCAAAGGAAGATAAAGTCCACCTAGTCGCTGTCACTTTAGATTTTCCGACTAGTACGTTCTAGCGTCGAAAATAAAAATAGAGAGTTATTTTTTATACTCTGGAACGGGCTAGTGGCGCTTAGCATATTACGTAGTGCGAATATACACGTCAGCTATGCTATATGACATTCACTATCAACTACCCACGCTACACTTTGTCAATTACGTAAGAGCTTATGTAGTTTCCACCTACACGCTATATTATAATCATGGAACAAAGATATTGTGTCTTCGTAATAATTTAATCAACTACACATGAAATATCTCATAAGACATATTACTTCTTTTAGATAAGTTTATTTATTTATTTATTTATTAAGATTTACCAACATTTGATTACACTGTTACATATTTTGAGGTATACATCTTATATCTAATAGCGTTAGTGTAACAAACAGTTAATTGGCAAATACAGCATGTTTAGTCTGCATAGTTTTGACATAATTTAACTAGAAAATATTAATTGCAAATGTTAGTACTTAGCTAAACATATTTAAGAGCGTGTATTCATTTTCAAAATGTAACTGTAAATTTTTGTAGTGTTTTGGGAATATTTCGTAAAAACTGAATGAAAGTATGATTTTATTCAACTAACTTTTTAGAATGCAAGTTTTGAAAGGTAAATATGACAATTACATTTAATAACTAAAGCATACTTTTCTATTTTATCAGTTGAAAGAGTATTAACTGTTAAGTTGATAAATTACAAAATTATGCTGTATTTACGAATGAAATTGTTATATTTACCTTTCAAAACTTGCATTCTAAAAAGTTAGTTGAATAAAATCATACTTTCATTCAGTTTTTACGAAATATTCCCAAAACACTACAAAAATTGACAGTTACATTTTGAAAAGGAATACACGCTCTTAAAAATATAAACTATTGTAGTGGAACAAATTTAAAAAAGGTGTAGAAAATATAAGTACAGGCATATTGTTATTACTGCTACTTTGAATGTTTATCTAAATAATATTTTAGTTCTTATATTATATATAACTTCTAATTGATTATTTTATAGCGTTTAGCTATGCTTAGCAAATTATACTTAGAAACAGTAAAAAAAATAGTGGGACCGGCAGCATTTGAACCTGCGACCTTCTGCACACCGGGCAGTTGCTTTAACCAACCAGCTACGGTCACTTCTTGCCAGAAACCCTAAATTTCTGAACTGTATGTTACGTCATTTTGTGACGTCACGTTCATCAACAACTGACTATTGTTTTAGCATCATCTATTTATTTTAACATGATAACATTTATGCATTTTGTCCAAGAAATGTTTTGACAAAATGTTGTCATTCACGCGTATCCCATGCACTGTATCTCCGTTATTAATTTTTCGTAAAAGTAACCTTCAAAATAATGAAGACAAAGCTCTTTCACGACATAAGACATAACACTGTAACTTGCTTTACAGTGTATTGGATTTATACGTCAATCAGTTTTGCTGCACTCATTGGCTCGTTGCTCATCAGCTATAAATATTTGAACTATAAACCCGTTTTACAGAAAATCGCCTTAAACCAAAGACAACTCCACAAACACTGTTTCTATGCACAGAAATACTCTATGATAGTAAGTTCTCAAAGCCTGTAACCACATCCGAATAGATGCATGTTACGTAGGGGGAAGGGGGAGTGATCCGGCAGATTTATCCGGGGATTCCGGACATCCCATGGGCTGTATGCAATCTCTACGGGGTTTTCGGTTCAAAGTTCTATGGGGTCATTGGATACGGGTAGGTAACCTGAGATATTCAATAGCGTCTTGTTGAATGTGATAATAATTAATTCAGTAACAACTTAAGATTATATAATCGGGTATACTAAGTCCTTATTTTTTGTTTTCTGTCCGACGTATTCTCAGGTTAGTTTTATTTAAAGTAAGAAAAACGTTAAAAGGAACTGTTGGACTCAGTAATTAATGAGACACATTATTATCTATTGATTATCTTAAGCATTGGTGTAAAGCTAACCTAATATTTTTCTGTCTTTCTAACCGCTAAATTGAAGGCTTCTTTCAATTTGCCCGAAACTCCAGTCGTGACCAATAAAAGTGTTCCACATTCAATACCTATTGATAATAAATGAAAAGACTTTCCAAAGGTTTAAAACTGACCTTAAGAAATCTTTCCACGAACATTTGTAAGTAGTAAAAGCTTTCAGAAAAGCACTTTAGTCTCTCGTCGCTAGGAAATAAGGGACGGAAATCAAATCTTGGTACTCCGTGCTGCTGCGCACTAAATGTAAAAGGCGATAGAAAATGTAAAAACTGAAAACGAATCTATAATTAAAAATATTGTATCCTACTTAAGATAGGATAGAAAAAGATGAACGTGACGTCGCTTAATGATGTTACATACAGTTGGGCAATTTAGGGTCCTGGCAAGAGGCGACCGTAGCTTAGTGGTTTAAAGTGGCTGCCCGGTATGCAGAGGTCGCAGGTTCAAATCCTGCCAGTCCCATTATTTTTTCAACTGTTTCTTAGTATCATTAAAAATAGGGTTATAGCCATGGTACCTTCATCTTATTATATTATTATAAACATAACTAAATCAATAGCAATCATTATACTGCCCAGCAATGGCAGCAATACTAAACTAAAATTCCAGTAACTTTTCGAATCGCCCAGAAACCATGTTGGCAAATTTCCAAATAATTCATTGGTTCTCTTTAACAAAAGTAAATTGAATCGACAAAATATAAATGATGTAGATCTCGTTGGGAAATTTCATGTAGATCTAATAAAGAATTCTTTATGATGATAGCTTTATTTCAACGAATTTAGATACAATTTCGTGTAATGATATCCTCATGTTATCAAATAAATTGTGAGATAAGGATGATCATAACTTTTCTCACAAAAATGTGCGTTAATTTATTTTTTTAAGAAGATATTCTCGAAGCATTGAGCCGCCAAGTAAATATTTATAAACCTATTAGAGGACACATGTACATGGTTCTTTTTAATTCGTTAACGATTAGACAACCATTTGTTTTTTCTACATAATTTTAAATACGTTGTAACTTTTTAAACTAGGATTATGGGATGAAATAAACTTGAAAGCGATATATCTTTAGCTAACAATAGATATTATATCGGCTGTTATAATCAAACATTTATACTGAATGAGGACTTGGCTAAATTAAGACTGAAGATTTGATAAATAATAAGCTCTTGACGAATACTAAAAAATATGAGCAGAAATGAAAAGAGATTCAAATACCAAGAAAAATAAATTTACCCAGAACAAATTACTTTCTGTAGCAGCCAGAGCAAACAGAAAATCGATAAACGCATTGCAAGAGTAAATATTGGTCTCTAATAGAATTTCTAAGAAATGTTGCCACATTGCATTGCAACAGGAACTATTATTTTATTATATTTACAAACGAATCTTGAGTAATGACATCTATGTGATATTTTTACACAGCCTTTTTAAACTTAGAGCTTTTAATTTTAAGGTGCCAGCTACACGCTCCATCAAACTTGCATAAAGAATTTGCGCAAGCAGTATTCTTTTGCAGATACACACCTAATCTTACTTGTGCAAATTGTTTTTATTATTTAGAAACCGTTGACTCCAATTGTTTACACAAATGAATTCGTCTCTTGTACCAACAAATCAAATAAGCACTCATTGTTACATTAATACTAATGGTTATATTAATAAGTTATTCAGTTACCCTTTGTTCTGTTGTAAGGGATTGAATATGATACCGTATTTCAATACAAGCACATAGCAAGGTTTACGGGGAATTTACTACCGGAAATCCGTAGGGACGGCCACAGTAATGTGTGCCATCATCTTATGGGTTATAATCTATTATTTAATGGTTGCTATACATGTGGTGGTGGTATTAACTGTTTCATGGATATTAAATGTATAAAGATTTTGTTATAAATTAAGATATTTTTACTTCACTTTTGCTGAATTCGGTACTTTATGATGATAATAAAACTGAAATTAAGTTTATAAAACTGTAAACAGAATTGAACCTCATGTTATTGTAAAATTTAATTCAGGTATTGCATTCATCGAACATGTTATTTTCTTTTTATGGTGGAAAGGTACGCGTTTTATCTTATAATCGTAATCGAATTACAATTTTTAAATTGAAATGTTATAAAATTATACTGAACTCACAACAAAGCCTATACTAGCGTGGGGTTCTGTACTTTTTTTTGTTTTTATTTATCGACGAAGAAGTAATTTATCAAGAAATATTGGCAATTTGATACCGTAAATATCATTACATGGACAAATATGTATGCTTTGTTCACCACAAAGCAAATGAGCTTATATTTACTCTTACCATAAATAACATTACTAAAACTCACATACAAAGCTGAAGATGATGGAGAAATAATTCAGGATAATTTATCTTCACCGCTGAAGAATCTGAGTTATTCACATTTTTACGTCAAATTCACTGAACTTTGGCGGATTTATGGCTTATCATAAATTTACGAGCGCAGTATATACTTGCAGAGAGTCGGGATATTATGGGAAAGAGAGTATAGTAAAATTGTATACATAGTAAAAGATAACACCTGTAAATATTTTATGATAGGACAAAATGTAGCCTCACTCGTTTTTCAACTAGCTTTCGGTCGCAGTTCCGCCCGCGTGGTACGTTGATTTCCTACATGTATGCAAATTTTCATCTAAATCAACCCGGTATTTTTGCGTGAAAGTCTAAAGAACACACACGGACACACATCCTCAGATACCTTAGTAGAAGTAGCATCGGATAAGATAGACCAATGTTATACCAGAAGATAGGCGTTCTCAAGACTCTTTCTTTTCTTCTACTGGGTTAAGTATAATATTAATTGAAGATTTTAAATACAAAAAGAAACGAAGACGAACTCTTGAATTCAATCATCAATAATTCCCACCCAGCTTAATTTCAACATTAAAATAACTTCACCTTGAAAACCTTTCATGAAATAAATCAATAAATGGCCAAGTGGAGTCTAATGAAACCTCCTTGCTTGCAAAAAGAAAATTCACAAATTGAATTATCGGTACTAAATTAAACCTGAGACTTTCTTAAAGAATAAAGAAGAAGAAGAAAGAAAGAAAATAAATTTATTTGGTTCCAAAAAATGGGACACAGAAAGTAAACAAAATACAGATTATATAAATACAACATTTTGAGTTATGCTCCATGGTTGCACCAAATAGGTCCTGATTCAGCATATTGTCAGACTAAGGTCTGACGCTGATTTTCAATCAGGCCTTCGTGACAACACGGATATCAGTATGCTTTTAATAATAAAATACATCAAACAAATAAAATAAACAGCAGATACATGAACCAGTCATAAAACACTAGTGGGCAGAAATAATAGAAAAATAAACAACAAAAAACAAAACAAAAGATATAAAGCATGAAACATAAAACAATAATCAAAAAAAAAAAAAAAGGCTACTGAGCTGAGCTGAGCTTTACATTTTGAGATCTTATTTACAATAAAAAAACAAATAACAAAAATAACATAATGTATAGGAGAAGAAAGAATTACACGTAATAGTTAATCTAGTTTGGAAACCAATCAGTTCGGGCAGTGTCCAACACGAAGTAGATTTTTATTCGGTCTTGTATTTTTGGCTACGAAATTAATTCAAGATGCCTATTTGTAAGCAACCTTTCATTATAGCACCAAGTCAAAATGTATTTCATTTGATAGAATGGCAGAGATCTACATTATAATATGTCAGCTGAAACCTAAACTTAAGTAATAATCACGATAAATCCTATGAGTTTTAGAAATCATGCCTTAGAAATCTTTTATAGAGCCACATCCCTTATTTCTAAGCAAAAATAACCCAAAACCTAAAAAAGCTGGAACAATGGAAGCACGTACAGATTACGCACGAGCAACTTAGCCTATTTTTATAAAAGCACCTTTATAAGGCACGATAAATTTAATATAATTACATATTGTGATGTCACGGGGAGGCATTCGGTTGGGTGGCCATTCATTATGCAGGACACAGCTCCCACGCGGGTGACCACGACCGCGTGTTGTCCAGGACAGGATGTTTACATAAAACGGCAATTATTCGCTTTTATATTATCTCTCATTTTTATAAAAATAACGAGCGATAAAGGGTTCGTATTTATGTTAGACTGATGTATTTAGCTAGATTTTTTTAAGTAACTCATTTGTTTAGAAAATCTTTTCTGCGACGACGTTTATTATTTTTTTAGTTAATTCTTTTACAACAAAACAATTGTGTAATAACGGCTAACCATCAACAATAGGCATGGTGACTGATCTATAGATAGTAAAATATAGGATACCTTATCAAACTATAGGTAAACATAAACCAATTGAAATAATTTTTTGTTACATATTATAAATCTAACTCATTTTATGATCATTTAAAGTTTCATGGACGAGTTCATTTTTAAAATACGAAATTATTCGATTTTTTTTATCATTAAATTACACACACAATTTATAGCAATATTTGTAATAAAACCATTTTTATAAACGCAATATTTCGTATAGCTATTAAACAAAATTCATAACTTCACATACAAAATACTCAAGCGTGACGTCACGCTTGAGTAGCCTTTTGTTTGGAGCGTTTGGGCGAGTCTATTATTAATGTGAATTTGAAATTGTATTATCTCAGGAAGTTTATGTTAGGTCAAAGTAATTCTTGTAATGATGTTTCTTATATCAAGAGGTGTTTCAATAACATACAAAAATAAAAATTAGTCATCATGCCTATTTCTAGTATAAGATGGTCTCGCATTGCATGGAAGCCTACACGATGCCATCTTACACTAGAAATGTATAGGTAGATGTGCCACCGTCTGTGCTTTGGTGCCTAGAAAATCTATGGTAGTTATTACGGGCAATTACAAGTTCATAAATGATACCATCAAGTATGTACAATCAAATTACTGACATTCAGCCGCGTTTGATAAACTCAGAAGCCAACCGAAAACTAGTAAAAGTAGTAGCAGAGTAGAAGCTCTGTAAAAACTTGCGAATCTATTTTAAATTTTATTGCCATCCCTAAACAAATGCAGAGCTACAACTACCCTCAAACCGTACAAAATCTAGTGACGTAACAATAAAGCGAAAAGTTTGTACATTAAAATGTAGTAACGCAAATGCACACATTGTTCGCGACTATCCGCTACAAATGCTACAAAGCATTCACAAAGCCCCGCCATTTTGTATTTTATCTGCGACACGTCAGCTTTCTATTTTTATAGTTAACTCTTGTTATTTTTATAGAAAATGTTTAAAATGTCAACTCGTCATGTGGTGGAAATAAAAGGGTGCAGGGTTAGATTGAATTTGCATTTTTATTGGCGTTGCAGCTTTATAGTCTGATGGTATTTTTTAGTCATTTTCATTGCAGTGCCTTGATAGTCTATAGTTTAGCGTATGCGCCTCTCACCGCGAGGTCTCCGGTTTGTTTACCGGGTCGGGCAAAGTGTAATTTCCTTCCGACTTGCCGTCAGGAAATTCAGAATAGCAGCCGGGAATCTAAAATAAGCCCAGTGGATGGCGATAGGCTCCCATGGGACCTAAACATAACAGGTGAAGTGTGGGTGTTGTACACTTTCAAAATTCAGCTCACGACTTTGCAACATATGACCTTTACCTTTAATCAAGGGAATGGTCCTCCAAAGTACAAATGTATCGTCAACAAACACAACTTTTAGGAATAACCTTTCCCACGTGGCACGTTTAATTGAACCAATTAAACCAGCTCAACGCTTGCACAAAGCATCACAATGAGAATTCAGAACAGGGTATTGGACCGTTTATCGGGAAACGAGAATGACTCACACTTTTCCATTATTTTTGCACTTGGCTGGGTTCGAATCGAACATAAATAGGACGGAAGTGGAATGCGCGGATTTGTGTCTTTTTATGAAGATTTCAGTCCAACTGACTCTTGAACTACTGACACTGCAGCATGAACATATAAGAGACTCCGCAGGCTACGACTATCTACAGACTAACCTTGACTTACTACGCAGATTAACCTTCTATCAGGTGATCTTTATTAATTTCTATGGACCGAGAGTAAGATAAGATGTAGTGAAAATCGACCAATAGTACACAACACTAAACTGTTAGCCGATGTAGTCTGTGAGAGCTCTTAAATCTACATTAAATGCTGACAAACTACGATATGCTTACCTGTGGCAGTAATGACGAGCTTCTGCTACATTAACTCACAAAGCGCCTCGATTTAACAATGTGGATGCCGCCGAATTCCCAGTAATGCCGAATTCGTGTTCCTAAATGAGTACAATTTATGTCTTTCTAAGTCATAGAAAATAGATGGCCACTTTCATGGTATCATCATTTAGCGATCTAATATGCGATCGAATATGAGATCATTGTCGAATGACAATTATAATAATAATATCAGACCTGTTTCTAATACATATCCTACTGCTGGGCTCGGGCCTCTTCTTATGATGAGAAGGGTTAGGCCATAGTCTACCAAGCTGGCCAAGTGCCGATTGGTAGCAGGCAAGCAGGTTTTCTCACAATGTTTTCCTCCACCGTTAGCGAGCGATAACTTAGGTATATGATAAATACACACATGGCGACATCACGTTATTCATTCAAGATGAATGTTCGTGCTCTCCTATTTGATGAATTGTCTTAAACTATGTATTATTTACTGTAGTGTATATTATGTATATTTTGTATTTTGTTTATATATATTTTTTGTAGTTATAATTATGTAAGTATTAGTATAATATATATTAATGTTTTTTATATAGCTATTAATTTATTATTTAAATGTGTGAGAGGAGAGTGTGAGGCAGTCACACGTGTTTAAAACTGCACCTACTATCTACATCTCTGCATCACCCAAAGGTTGACTGGTAGAGAATACTTTTAGTATTAAGTTCGCCTTTGTACATTTTAGTGCATAAAGTTTAAATAAATAAATAAATATCTTCGAAAAGACGAATCTTAACTATTTATTGACAAAGGTGTGTGCCATGGGTTTGAAACTGAGACATTTTTGACTTCTCACAGTCCTACGGCTATCGCTGCTGTTGGCGATTAATGGCGATTAATTTAAGTTAAAATTCTAAACGAGTGACACGGTATCGTAATCTTGTGTGCATTATTATATATATGGACAGTAGCTACTCTCCCCTGAAGGATTATAAAAACCAACGCGAGATAAATTTTGTCGCGTTTATGTCATATTTTTGTATGAGGCGCTGAATCTATCTTTTGCTCGTTATGCTGGCTTGACAAGTCTCTAAGATCGTTCACTATTCATGGTATAAAAAATAGACCGCCAAAATATTAAAGGCCAAAGGCATAACGAAGCCCGTAGAGATTTCTACATCCGAAATAAAACATCCACGGGGTTGGGACCTTGAGTGCTATGGACCATTACCACATTTTGTTAGCACTTCATCTCAGTCAAAAGCATTTGCGTTAACAAAACATGTTTACGCCGCATAAATTTGCTAGCTTTTTTACGCAAGTATGTTTGTGCAGTTTGCTCAGTGATAAAGCTGTTATTTGAAATATATTTCACTAGCGAACGCCCTGTCATGGCATATTATAGTACTACATACTTAGCTCTACATGGTTTATACATAAACACTTTCGTTATGAATCATTATCACAATTCGTTGCATAGTTTCAAAGATGTAAGTATACATAGAGACAGACAGACAGCGGAAAGTGACTTTGTTTAATATCATGTAGTGATTCTCTTGAGATTAGCTATGCTTATTCAGAGAAAATTGAGACAGTCGTGCTTAGAATTTATGATTGGAAGTTTAAGTAAATGGAAAAATGAAACAGTTATCTCAGAGAGAATCTCCCTTGAGAGATTCTGAAGAAATATATTAATAGTCACGGCATTTAGAATTCAAGTGTCATAGCCAGAAGACAGGCTTGATATACGTTCTATCTCTAGGTACCTTTAACACTAGACAGATGAAAATTAGTTGTCGCGCGAGAATTTATTGTACAAACCAAATCAAGAGAGCTAACCGCAACGCGACAAGATGCAGTATCTCATTTCTGAACAGAAACTATCCAAAGTTTTGAATAAGGATTACCGGTGACTAGGATTTATTTCATGCTTAGCAAATTATAATAACGCGTTTTCCTGCTTAAGATAGGTACACATGGATGAAGATAACGTCAAGTATTGACGTAACATACAGTTGAGAAATTTAAGGTCCTGGCAAGAGGCAACCGTAGCTTAGTAGTTAAAACGGTTGTACTGTATACTGTATTGACCTCGGCTTCGTGCTTTAAAATAAATTCCAACTGTTTTTTAGTACAGGATTTATTTCTTCAACTCACATTGTTACGTTTATAGTTTAGTGGCGATTTCACCAAACTTCTTAATGCACGGTTAACGCTGAGCTTCGGTTTTGATCTCTATGTCCCTTTCATACATTTAATGGGCAGCGAGATATCAAGTCGATTAGTTTAACAAAACGTTTTAGTTGTTAAAATAGGGGGTTAGCCTTCAAACTAACAGGCTAACGAGAGTTCTTGATAACAAACCAATAAGTAGAAATGCGGCGGAACATGCCAATTCTGTGCTTTGAATAACAATCACTGACTGCAACATTCCAAACGAAAAGGTTTACGTATCTAGTTAGCCTTTGAGCTCAAACAGTCTAACAAGAGTATGATACATAACATAACATACCTGACCTATATTACCCAGAAGGGTGAAGCAGAAGTGTATTTCATATGTTAATTTTAGGACCCATGTTATAAGGGGGGTGAACTAATAGCCATTCACCGGGCACTATTCGAGTCGAACTCAGTGCTGCTATTTAGAATTTCCTGGCGGATAAAGCCCAAATAACACTTCTTCTCAACCCGGGCATCAAACCTGCGAACTCGCAGTGAAAAGGTAGTTTAAACCGATTACAAAATATTGCAAATAAAAAAGTTTACGTTTCTAGTTAGCCTTTAACTCAAACAGCGAACTAATAGTCTAACGAGAGTATACGTGAACAACAAACCAATGTTAATGCGGCCATACATCCGCAGCAGGAAATGAATTAAATCAGAGTGGTCCGTATTCAGCTCGCTCGACACAACGGGTGAACGGATAGGGAGAACAATGACGAATGTGCGAGGGATGATGTATAAGTAACAAACTACTCTTGGTAGAACCGAATGACACATATAGCTCTGTTCTTCGTAAATTTTAGAAAGGCAGAAAGCCTGCTGTAAAGACTTAAAGCAAAGATTGTTAATTTGGAATCGGAAAGGACGAAAATTAAATACTCGTAGTTAGCCGAAATCACCAAGAGCGGCAAATAGAAAGAAAGAAAGAAAACATTTATTCTGTCAAAAAATAAATAGGAGAATAAAACAAGAGAACTTACAACTAAACAAACTTTTTGCCAGAAATGGACACCATCTCAGCCATATGCTGCAGAGCAACAAAGCCCTGCAGCGCTGATTTTCTGATGGTGCCTGAGAGAGAGAGAGGACGGACGATATCACATAAAAAATAATAAATCAAACTTTCACATGTTTAATTATGCCTACTCAGCTCATAACAAACGTGTTAACGTTTTTATCGAACCACTCGCTCGCTCTAACGTTTGCGCAGCGTGTGACATCCTTTTATAATACGCGCAATATAAGAGCAGAATAGCTGAAATTAGATTCGAATCTGTTCGCAAACAAAATAAACCAAATCATATTACTTACTAATCAAACGTATACCGAGAGAATACAGTTTCACAATATTAAACACACATAATTATATTAGGATATATAAACAATACAATATATACACTTCAATATTAATATCTAATATCCTACGAGATATTGGTTTCAATACCCAATATAGTCCAAATGAATATTGCTATAAGTGCCGGCGCACACGGCAAAGATATCCTGTATACTATCTACGAGCTGGGGTAGCGTGATAAAAAGAGATTTCATAAACATAATACGTTTCATGTAAACTTATGAAGCACACACAACTACCAATCAATCTATACATTGCCAGTATATGCTGGTCTCACGTTGTACAAGCTCCCGTGCAATGCGAGTCCAGCTCATACTGGAAATGTGTATGGGTTCAACCCATACATTTCTAGTATGGGTTGATGTGTAGCCGTCTGTACTTATTTTTTACGAGTTTTGTATGAAATTCGTGGCACATTTGTGTGAATTCAAATAGGATATGGCTTATGAAACATTTCCCGTTTCGTACGGAGCCGAGATACGTCAACGACGTGTCTACGTAATTTGCTTTCTCGGTTTGATTTTATTTTATTGTAATGCTGTCGTTTTGGGTTCATTACGTAGAATTATATGTTGAGTTGTTTGAGTAAAAATGACGCGAGGGTAAATTACATCTGTTTTTACAATTTATCATACGAATATAATCGTAATTAGAAATAATTTTAATACCTTAATATTGTATTAAATACAAAAAGGCATAGCAAAGCTATAATTTGCTTTAAAATATTACAAGTATTTATAAAGTTTGACGCGTTTATTTAAAAAAAATCACCACGTTTTGTTCGACGTGTGCTTTTATATAGAAAATTTAAATACCTTTTTTGCAAATATACAGGCACCAGTTAAATAATAATATACCAAGTTCCAATTTCTTACTATTTAATTTTGTCATATTTAAGGTTATATTCATTTAATTGAAAACGAAAGAAGATATTTCCTTTTAAATCTGTAATATGCTAGCATAAGGTTAAGTTAACCATTTCCCGCAAATATACAGTACACATGTATGTGAGTTCCATAAGTAGACGCAACGCTCATCTTAAAATACTTTTCACGTCATATTATCTTCACAAAGATTGCGAATTGCGAATCCGTCGGTCTCCCTTCAAATTTATCTTGTCGTGCACGCCTGCACTTACAATAAAATTTACTAGACGAAGTAAACAAGATTATCTTTGCATTAGGGGTGGTCTGAAGTACTGAGAATATAAAATTGTATCATATTTTAAGCTTAATTTTACAACATTTTACAGATTCGTAACCATAGATGCCATTAAAATTCGCAATGAAATCCTTAAAATTACAATTTGTAACATTCATGATAACGTGTTTCATATTAATCTGTCTGTGAAATGCCGGCTGAAGTTTCTTTAATTTAATCAGCTCATGAAACAGATATATAGATAATTATTTAATTTAATAAAGTAGGATAAATAGTCTGTATATTAATATAATTAGTTAAGATAAATTAAGTTACTGTTGTATAGAATTAAGATTTTTTTCCTTTTTTTATAACTTTGAACAATGTTTACAGTGAGTGATGTGCACATCTCTAATAGATATCCATATAAGAACATCCTTAGCAGTAAGAAATCTTTACAAACGTGTATTATGTATGTTGTTGAAATGCCAAATAAATAAATAAGAACTATCATCCCACATACTATTCAGAACATATGTATGTTAGTGCCATTAGCAGATTACGGACCTTCATAAGAATACTTCTTTCGTGAAATTACCCTCACCCACAAACATATTACGAATCAGTCTCTCTACAAATTGTCGTTGACGCCTGCACTTTTAATAAAATTTACTAGACGATGTAAACAAGATTATATTTGCGTTAGGGGTGGACTGGAATACTGGTAATATTCAATTTTGTGCTGTACGATAATATTTGTTAACTTGTATCAATCTGTCAAGAGCGTATCTACTGAATATTGCATAAGAAGAGGAAAGCAAAGTGATGAGTCAGTTTGCAAATGTTGGCTGAAAACAAGTTAAATAACTTTTACGTACAGAAGTCGCTAAAAAGTTTTAAGTCCGACTGAATATAAAAACGTAAAACCCGTTATTGAGTGTTCAGAACGCCTGACGAATAAGAAACTAACTTGGTCTAGTGGTTAGCGTATGCGGCCTTTCGGGTTCGATTCCCAGGTCGGTCAAAGGTATTATTTGAGTTTTTTTTCGTGAGGAAATTCGCAGTAACAGCTCAGAGTTCGAATTGAGCCCGGTAGATGGCGATAGGGTCTCAAACCTGAACCTAACAGAAGAAATGTAAGTGTTGTACACCACACACACCCTTCTATAAAATTGATTCATCCAATATCACTTTACGAAAACCTTGCGAGGTATTAAGAAAATCTTAATTAAGCTACGTTTCACGTAATTTCCATTTGAATGTCACGGATCACTCGCTGCTCGCTGCTTTGTAAACAGTACGTACATAGTATATATTGTATAGTACATATTGTATAGTATTGTATATTATATAGTATATATTGTATAGTACGACAGCGAATTTCAAAGAGTTTAAGCGCAGCTGAATATTAAAAACAGATATAAATAATAAAATGGTAAGTTAGTATCAGTCAGCCAGATATAAACTTTATTACATGAAGACTGTTTTCTAAAAGCAGAGAGAGCCTGTCAAAGATGTATAACACCCATATTTCACCTTAATATGTTAGGCAATAGGTAAGCCTAGCGCCAAGTACTAAGCACCGAAGAAATCCCAAAGGCATAGTCGCAAATAACTCTTTTACCTGATCTGTGAATCGAAACCGAGACCTAATGGCAATATTTTTATTCTTTAACTTTTACTTAAATAATCCACTTTCATACTTATTTTGTATAGACATTTCAAAACACTAGTCTAAATTAGCTTGTTCTATTAACAAATATTCAAAGGAAATATTTGTCAAATGAGTCATGAATACTCATGAATCAATTTTAACTTCTAATTGATTATTTTTATAGCATTTAGCTATGCTTAGCAAATTATACTAAGAAACAGTTGAAAAAGATATGCGACCGGCAGGATTTGAACCTGCGACCTTACTGCACACCGGGCAACCGCTTTAGCTTACCAGAACCCTAAATTTCTAAACTGTTTGATACGTCATTTCGTGACGTCACGTTCATCCATTTGTTCCTATCTTAAGTAGGATACGTGCCGGTCCTACGGTCAATAATTCTACTCTGTATCAAATAGCAGAGAAATAAACTCCCTATTGAGGCGGTTATGACTTTTTCCATAGGACTTTTAGTTTTGCCGAACATCGAGAAAAACCGTTTTTTACCCTTAAACCCCCCCCGCCCCCGCCCCCCTCTTACGCTTTATTTTTCCATTATTTTTTCTTTCAGTTTTATAATATTCTGCTCCTTTTCTAATGGGTTTCATCCTACTATTATTTTTTTGGTTTTAAAAATTATTGGCACTGGGCTATAAAGGCCAAAATCGCAATACGGTTAATTCAAAATGCGAGTACTTTTCTACCTGTTTAACGATGAACGACGAAAAACGGTATAATTTATATCGTTAGACCCTTGATAATGACCAAAACACTGTTCATAAATCCCGGTTTCAGGGATCATTTCAATTATCTTTATGGCTACATCGTTCGGATTTAGGATTGGAGTAATCCTGATACGGGATTTAGATATAAAAGAAGTCGGAAAATTTACGATAAGCAAAAACTTGATTAATGTCAAAGGGCCTTTGTTAATATACTTTCTGGTCTACAGTGACTACTGAAAATATTAAAAACATACTTACACCAAACATATATATTTTTAATTATTGTACAAAAATATCACAGGTATCTTTAAAAATAAAAACCGGCCAAGTGCGTGTCGGGCCACGCGCAGTAGGGTTCCGTAGCTAGTCGTAACAACATATTTCGACTTAAAAGGGATTTACTATCTGTATTAAACAAGTAACATCTTCATACAAGTCATTACTTTCAAAGGTTTTTGTAATTTGCACGAATTATTCTAAGTAACTGCATTTTACACTTTGGACCCCAATTACTCTAGAACTAATTAAGTTAAAGTAACCGCTATAGTTTTCCTTTAAAGTTCATTACATGTACTACCGACACAATTTTTTTCAGATTTTGGGATCCAGTAGTTTAGCTAAAAAATTAGCGGATCATTATGTTATTGGTGTATGTATCGCGGATGGTGAGGTCAATAATTCGTGCGGTATGAGGCAAAGCGTAAGCATAATAAGTGATGATAAAGTAAGAAAACAGCTGGAACATATTGCATGGAGCAATCTCCTAGACTGTAAGTGCCCCTTGTTGTTGTATAAAAAACTAGAATCAATTTTTTCAAATGTGTACAATGAGTCCACTATTCAAAAAAAAAAATGTAACAAACGTGTAACGAAACCGTGGATAACGAAATATTTAAAGAGTATCATTAGTACGAGGGATAGGCTTTTTAGAAATTGGAAAAGTAATCCTAAAGATATGAATCTAAGAATGCAATATAATAAATATAGAAATAAAGTTAATAAATGTATAAATAAGGCAAAAAATAAACATAGACGAAATGAAATCTTGCAGTGTAATAAAAATCCACGAAAAGTATGGGCTAAAATAAATTCTTGGACGGGTCAGGACAAAAAGAGTATTGATATTATTATTTTAAAGTACTTAGGGAAAACAGACAGCATAATTAATATATGTAATAATTTTTCAAACACATTTACTAATGAAATAATAGAACTTAAGCATGAATGTTCACATAAGTTTTTAAGTAGGTCACATTATGTAAAACCCACAGATAGATCATTAAGGTATCAAAAAGCTTATCCTGAGGCAATTGAAAAAATCATAAATAATCTAAGCAGGGCAAAAGCGCCGGGCATAGACAGGATAAGAGCAAAGGATATCCAGTTATTTAAAACTCAGCTTAGCCCTGTAATAGCACTATTTATTAACTTATGTGTTCGAACAGGTTTCTATCCAGATAAACTTAAAACAGCATTAATAAGACCAATATTTAAACAAGGATCACACTTAGATTATACTAATTATAGACCCATTGCTGTACTTTCAGTAATCAACAAAATTGTCGAAAAATATATTATAGGTCAGATAAGTGGTTTTCTAGAGAAATACAATTTGTTATCTAACACTCAGCATGGTTTCCGACGGGGCCGTAGCACGGCGACAGCACTGGCACAGTTCACTGATGACGTCAATGAGAGCCTGGACCAGGGGAAGCAGGTGGTGGTGGTCTACATTGACTTCAAAAAAGCTTTTGATACCCTGGGGCACCACCAGCTGCTTCAAGCCATGGAGGAATGTGGTATAGCGGGACCACTAAATAGGTGGCTTCGCGCTTATCTTGCGAATCGAACCTTGCGCACTATGGTTGACGGCGTGAGTGGTGACTCATATCGCGTAGCCTGCGGCGTGCCGACCGGTTCTGTGTTCGGTCCCGTCGGATACATAATGCACGTGAATAGTATGTGTAATGTAGTACATAAATGTCGTATGTATATCTATGCCGATGATACCTGTTTGACATATGCCGAAAAAGATTTAAATATTATAGAGAAGCACATTCAAGAAGATTTTTGTAATATTATAAAGTGGGCGCATGACAACGGCATTATTATTAACATAGAAAAAACTAAATGTATGCATATTCGCTCACCTTATAATAAAAATGTAAACAAAACGAGTGCCTACACAACAACGTGGTGATGTGTGAATGCGCGAACATTGAGGTGGTAGAAGAGTACAAGTACTTAGGACTAACAATAGATCACAACTTCTCGTGGATGAAACATATAAATATCTTGTGTGGCAAACTTGTACTTGTGAAATTCTACCATCTCAGTGGTATATTAGATAGGGCCACTATGTATACAGTATATTACGCTTTAGCTGACTCACTTCTTTCTTATGGCTTGGTAAGCTACGGTCGTACATTCAAAACTTATTTAGATAGAATAAAAGCGTTACAAATTAGGTTTATGAAATTATTGGTAGATAAGAACACAAAAGAACGCTGTAAGGTAAGCGATTACGAACGATTATTTTGTGAATGTAAAATACTGCCAGTTCATGAAAGAGTGGTGTTACTGTTAGCAATAGATCAGTTTTGCTGCAATGACTTCAGGACTTTTTCCTTGGAACCTAGGGTGTGCAGAAGGACCGGGGAAAAAGTGTTGGAGGTGCCTGCTTGCACAAACTATTATGGACAGAGGACCAGAAAGCATATGGTACCAATGATATTTAACGAAATACCACAATATATTAAGGAAGGTACAACAATGGGTAGGTTTAGAAGTGGTACAAAAAAGATTTTATTGGAGAAAATTTGTAAAAATTTACAGTGCGACGACAGCTAATATGTGTGTAAGAAATGCGTATTTAATTGATGTAATGTATACTAAAATTTTTTTTATAAGTGAAAAGTATTAGTAAGAATTACTATATACTATTTTATTAGAATTTTGAAGGATATAAATAAAATGTTTTAAAATAATAATAATAAATGAATATATATAAAATAAGGTAAATTAATAAATGTGAAAAGTATAAATATGCAGATGTAAAAAGGGAGCTTTTTCTGCCAACAAACTGCTATGCAGTTTGGCGGAATTATTGTTTTTTATTTAAGGCATGTTTATTGAATAAATATTTAAAAAAAAAAAAAAAAAAAAAGCTTTTAGAGGGGGGGGGGGGGCGCTCTACTCGAACAAAAATTTGCTCTTTAAAGTTAATTATCTCGCAAACGGATCTCTAAATCAAAAAACTGTCTTAGCAACCCCTAAACGTTTTTAAAAGTCCTATCTAACAATACCCCACACTATGGGGTAGGCGACAAAAAAAAAAAACATCCCTACTTTACATGTAGGGGAGCTACCCGAAAAAAAAATATTTTTCCAAATTTTATTCTACGACTTTCTTTGTATAGTTAACATACATATTTATGCAAAATTTCAGTTTTCTAGCATCAACGGTTTCGTCGCTATGCCTTGGACAGACGGACGGACATGGCGAAACTGTAAGGGTTCGTTGTAGGTACTACGGAACCCTAACAAGGGAGTTGTAGATTTTTGACACGAAAATGACTCTTCTTTCCCATATTATGAGCATATCGGAATCGTCTTCTAGATTGTAACGTCAAGCGTCAGTTGTCATGCTCGCGGCGAAAAATAAAAAGGAGTTGCTACACATATACGCGAGCCAGCACGTTCGGTCCGGCACATTTTGTGAAAGACTTAAAATGTATTTTCTTTAGCAAGGTAAGAGAAGGATATTAAAACCTTTATAATAAATACAGTACATACAAAATAGCAGTAACTTCTAATTACAACAAAGTTTACAAAATTAAACAGGAATGTTATCCCCCAACACCAAATATTTTGGCCAAGCAGCCTTAATATTGTCGACAATATGGTGAAATTTAGCTCGCCTCAAAGTGTAGAATCTTTTTCTACCGACAAAATCCGTTATAAGCAAATTTTACTCTAATTACGATTCAAAATACTTCAAACCTATTCAGTGAGCGGTACACGTGTGTCGCCATAGGGTAATCAAGCGCCAAAAAGATACTATCGCCATCTAGCGAACCGCTCTAGGTAACTCACCCAAAACGAAAAGTCCGGTTAAAACAGCTCGCGTGCGTCACTGCTCACTCGTGCTCGTGAGTCCCTTAATAAATGTACTCCCAGAGGTGGCGGCCGGGCGGCCGCGCGTAGGTTTGTTTTCAACGCCTACTCAGGGAGTGAGAGAGGCCTGCTAAAGGCCAATTTAACACTATGCAAGTTTTGCAGGGCGATTCTAATGCATTGCAAGTCTTGCATTGTGTAAATGGGTCTTTATATAAACCTCATATAATAGAATATAATGGACATCATATAAGAATGCCGATCAAATGAATGTTCTAAGTTATTATTCAGCAAATAGAAATACAAACCTACAACAAATCGGCACAACATGCTAGAACAGAATCCAACAGTAATGGGCAATGAAAGCTGATGGAATAGACCAGACAGCCATAAATATTCACGATGTAACCTCTAAGAGTACTTACGGCAGTTACAGGTCTACTGGGACTCTTCACTTAATAGGTGGGAGATAGGACGTAAAACCATATGAAGGTTAGGATTTAAGAGGTTAACATATAGCTAAGATAAGGAAAACATACAACAATGAATACTGCAGCCTGGTTGGTGAAACAGTTAAAAAAATGATTGATAATAACAGTAATAATCTTTTGGGTATCTGAAACTAAAAATATATTATTTATATATATACTGACAAGAATTCTACAGAAATGACCTTTTTTAATATTACTTAACTATTCAATCAACAATAACTTCTTGAATTTTAGCATTAGCATAGTTAAAAGTTGTCTACAGATTTTATTGTCTTATGTTTTGGTACGCTAAAAGCATTTGTGTTTTTATGCTTACAGTCTACCCTGCTTTCAACTTCATCTTATCGCATTTTTTTAAAAAGGCTAATGTTCAGCTATTGTTTTTCTTTTCGATTCAATAGTACAAAAATTATATGACTCCCAGCCACTTGAACTGCACTTTCTGAAGCATTATTTAAATTGCCCATGGAACAGCTGTGCGGGCATTTAGGACACTACAATCCCAGCTATTATATTTATATTTATTTTCATTGTCACCAGTCTTTTCCAACCAGTTTTTCTTGTAAAACAATACATACACGTTTGCGGAGTATCTGTTCTGCTATAAAAGCACTTGGTCCGCCATCAAGTTTAACAGCTACCGCAGAACCATTAAGATAAAGAGCCGTAGGTGTATCTGCTCTGGCCGCGAATTCTCTAGCAGAGGTTTTATTGCAGTCTCTTTATCTGCTCGTAATGTGACCGTTTTTATTTCAATGGCTGTAAAGTAGCCATTGTTGTTTTAATTGTGATGGAGCTGCAGCACTTGCATTTGGTTTTTAAGTGCTGTGAAACGGAGCCTTTAAAGCAGTGTCCGTAGAGAGACGTGACTTCTGACGTGTTTCATGGATTTCGGACATTAAACATTTACCTAGAAAGAATTTCATCACGCCACTGTGTTTCACACAGTTTTTCATTTCAATTAAGCTTGCGATATTTCCATTATCACATTTGCAATAGTTTATGGGGTTCCACAAGGAAGTGTGCTTGGACCATTGCTATTTTTAATCTATATAAATGACCTACCTAATGCTACTTCAAACCCAATCACACTTTTTGCAGACGACAGTACAGTTTCTAATATTAATTAATTAATTAATAACACTCTACAGAATATAATTACATGGTTAGATTCAAATAATTTAAAGGCTAATGTAAGCAAAACAAAAATTATGCACTTCAGTCAAAGGATTACTGATGACTCAAACATTAAAGTTAACTATAAAAATGAAATTGTAGATGAAGCACACGAAACAATATTCCTTGGCCTAATCATAGACAAAAAACCCACATGGAAATCGCACATACAAAAATTATGTAAGAAGGTCAACAAATCAGTCTATGCGCTGCATGAAATAGCAAAAATAAGCAACGTGAGCACCCTGTTAACTGCTTATCATGGTCTTGTCGCCTCAATATTGAGATATGGAGTAATTTTCTGGGGAAATTCTACTGATAGGGATGTAATATTTAAAATGCAAAAGCGCTGCATTAGAGCCATGTTTGGATTAAAATCCACTGACAGTTGTCAGCCAGCATTCAAAAAAACCGGCCAAGTGCGAGTCAGACTCGCGCACCGAGGGTTCCGTACAAACCTGTAGGTATATAAGTAAAAGTTATGGTATTTTAACGTTTGCTGGGTCAGCTAGTAAGTTTATGATTATTAAAAAAAATATACTATGTGATGTAACTAAAAATTTAAGATTTTCGGATTTTTTCCTATATGTGTACTGTATAACGTTGCTTCATGCCAAATTTCAAGATTCCAGGTCGTCTGGAAGTATCCTTTAGGTTTTGATTCCCTTGCGAGTAGTTGCGAGTTTCAAAATATGCGGCTTTAATTGCTGTATCTTTTGATTGCGTTGACGTAGAAGTTTGATTTTGTTACAGCTTAAAGATATTATAGACTTAAGTATTTGTTAAGAATTTCAATATAATACCACTACGCGTTCATGAGTAAAGGGGTAATAAGTTTAAAATTATTAAAAATATTTTTATTATATGATGTTACTAAAAATTTATGCTTTTCGCAATTTTTCCTTTATCTGTGTTATAAGACGTTGCTTCGTACCAAATTTCAAGATTCTGAGTTCACGGGAAGTACCCTGTAGGTTTTGATTCCCTTGCGAGTGTCGAAAATTTGCGGCATAAACGGGAGTATCTTTTGATCGCGTTGACTTAGAAGTTTGATTTTTTCACAGCTCCAAGAGACCATAGACTTGAGTATTTGATATGAATTTCAGCTTGATACCTCCACGCGTTCCTGAGAAAAAAGGTCTTGACAGACAGACAGACAGACGGACAACAAAGTGATCCTATAAGGGTTCCGTTTTTACCTTTTGAGGTACGGAACCCTAAAAACATAAAATTATGACCTTGCCGTGTTTGTATGTTTACGAGGTATGTTTGTTTGTAAGGTCTAATCCTCAACTATACGAGTTAGCATCTGAAACATACAATAGACGCCAGCGAGACATACATCGCCTCTGTATGCGAAAAACCAATACTGCTCTAATGCATAAAAGCATATTTCACATGGCACCAGTAATCTATAATAAGTTACCGAAGAAAATAAAAGAGCTTAATATTATACCATTTAAGAAATGTCTTCAACAATTACTCACAGACAAGTGTTACTACTGTCTAAATGATTTTATTAATGATAATAATTTTATATAAGTTAAGGCTGATTTTGGAAATATTTCATGTTTCTCTGACATGTTTCTAATTTAATTATTTAATGTGCTTTGATAATTTTATGACTATACAGGATAATTATTTAATTTAATTTTATATTTCATATTCTGACATGCATTTATCTAATTTTAATTTCAATTGGACTTAATGTTATTGTATTTTAAATTAACCTATATTTAATTTTGATCTATTTTCTGTTTGCTTACCTAATTAAGATTTATTTTTGTATACATTTTTGCATGCCTTAAACGGTAAAAAACACCAGAACTTATCACAAACCCTAACACCAAAAATTGTAACTGTGTTTTTATGCAAAATAAAACTGATTTGATTTGATTTGATTTGATTTAAATTTTCGTCAAATCCTGATGTGAACATAGAAATCTGAAAATAATATCATGATTAACTAATTAATGAATTCATTCCGAGAACTTGCCTGTCACAACTATTAAATAACTAGTAACTATTGTCAAAAGTTTATTCTACGGATAGTATCCAATTGCGGAATAGAATACTTTTATGTAATTCCATTGCAGCTCCATGCCTCCTCCAGCCACACATATTTCCCGGTACATAAATAAATCAGACATTGCAGTTATAATTTAGCAGAAATGGACATACTACCGGGAAAAGCTGTTATTCCGATAGTTAATAATGTACACTAAGCCGCAGTGTAGTTTAAAATGGATCCATTCACGTTTGTCACAAAACCAAAATTAAGCCACCAGCTAACGCGATGTCCCAGAGGATGTGAAATATGTCATCATGTCGTCTACGTACGGTCAACAAAACAATTCAACAATATGTTCGTTTAAATGTCAAGCAAGCGTGAAAAGGTACGTTTCATTCAAGACAACCAACGTGGCTTGAGCTGTTGTAGGCTGGATAGAATTAGGGATTACATGAACAAATCTAAAAGGAATTTTTGGTGTTAATTATCCAAATATTTAAAAACCATGACATTAAAATGTCTATCACCTTTATTTTTTTTTATTTTTTTTTTGTCGAGGGGGGAGATCTTCAACAAGATACCTCTCCGCATGAAAAGAGTGCGACGAGGTTATGTGATGAATGTCTATCACCTAAGTCAAGTCGACTATTTAGTCGTCAGAAAATTTAATTTTGTACATGATATTTTGCCGCCTACGCTACCAAATGCAGAGCTGAGCTAATGAACGTCGCGTGATGAATGGCCCGCATTAGCGCTGAAAGGGATGAGATCACAGGACCCGTTGAAAACTTCAGCTTTGTCACAATGTGCGCGTGAATAAATTTCTGCTTGGGATTAAAGCTAAAATTGTCTGCATTAAAGATTTTGCAGGGGTTTAAAAAGATAAGAAAATATAAGCCAGTAAGTAAAACTTATTCAGATTTATAAAAGCATTTGAACATAATTTTCAATATATGAGAGATAAAAAGTCTTGACAAACTTTCTGATTAGAATTTTATATATGCAAGATCCAGCATATAAAAATTCTAAGATTTGAATTCCATTTACACCTTTAAAAATGACACAACTCTCAAAACTATAGGAGCTAAGATGCAAAAATAAAAAAAAAGAATCATCCAAACAACACAAAGCAGAAGGTAGCAAAACGAAAGACAAATACAAGGAGAAAAGAAATAAGAATCCATTAAACAACACTTCCAGCACAATTCTAGTTTTCGTATTCGCACCTCACAGCTCTTTAAATTTCGCTGCACTGGACGCAGTAATGGCTGTGGCTGCTGCGGTTGTTTTGGTCAGAGTTAATGCAACATTTCAAATTTCCGCCGTACACTCATATTTCAGTTACGTCTCGTGAAAACCATTGTGCAATGTTTGTTCAAGTGTTTATGGCTTAATCCCGTTACGTAATAAATTTGTAGCTTTTGCAATGTGATTTTAGTATGCAAACTACTGACAGATTCTGATAAGTAGAATGCAAGCTTTATATTTCTGATCGAACAGATAGGATTGACTGACATTATGGCAATCTGAAAATTATTTCCATCAACCATAGAATGTTCTCGGTAAAAAAATATAGAAAACCAGACATGAATCAAGTTAAAATTCTTAAAATACTGTAACAGGAATTCGTTAAATCAGAACATTGTCCCAAATCACACATAATGGGACGGATTGAGCACATCGCCTGACTGACGAGGCCTGCCAAAGCTCCTTGCGTGACCCATACAATACAGACGAATGGTGCCACCGCGGATACACGCCCATCACGGTTATAACCCCTAATATTTATTGTATACTAAGGATGTAAACCAGTTTCTTCTCGCTGTGGTACCAATGTGAAGTAGGGTAGTCACGCAATTATTTGTGAAAGGAGAGAATCCACTCATGGTGGGCAATATTTTAAGAGAGTACAAATAAGTTGCCTGAATCACTAAATTGGATTAGTATGACAATTTAACAAAAAATATTAAGCTTCAGAGAAATACGGCAAATCACAGGAAAACAGTCAAAATACTTTGCAAAAATACATTTTATCCGAAACAAATATTGGAACGACAGATATTTAACATTCACAAAGCTTACCATTTCGCCCATTTTTTAAAGTATCCATGAAACGACACACTGTAAGCTTTTTAAAAACGGGTGTAGCGGCACGATACACGTCATAAATATTAACATAAATTATAGCAAGTGGCCTATATTTCTCGGATAGTTAACGAGTGACGTCACCCCCCAGGAGCCAGTAATACCATCTTTCTTCAATCTCCACAGTTGGCTAAACCACTAAATTATTGATATACTGACCTGAATGACATAATAAACATAGACAATCTTTTTGGACGGTAGACTAATGGAAATACCGTGCGCAAGACACATGACATAAAAAGAAGGTAGTAATTGAGACAAAGCCAAGAATTGCCCTTAAGCTCAACGTAACTGCTTAACATTCAGTAATGCAGATAAGATAGACCGAGCCAAAAATAAACAAAATACTTAAAATAACATTAACCATTTCAAAACTGAGTACACTGCTATTTAGCTGGGCACACCCTAGGCAATTCGCGAGTTCTCCAAAGCGAATTGGCTAATCCTTTCACCACGATGGCAAATCAAAATAAAATTTGACTCAGCCATCGACACGACGAAGAAGAAGACTATTTAGCTTAAATACTTTTCGTATCCATGAAAACGTAACAACACACTGCAAGCCTTTTGTCGAACAAAGCGGGTGAAGCAACACAATAGCCGGCTCACACAAATCATAGCAAGTGGCCTATATTCATCGCATAGTTAACGAGTGACGTCACTACTGGAGCCAGTAATGCTGACAATAATTCAGTGATTTAGCCAACTGTGAAGTGGATTGTGGAGTTGTCGAGACCTGAGTGAGGTAATAAATATAGACAATCGTTTGGGACGATGGACCAATGAAAAGGGTTGTTAAAATAATGAATCGTATGATAATATAATCAATACGCAAGGCACATGACAAAAGAAGAAGGTAGTAATTGAGACAAATCTAAGAACATTCATAAGACATTCAGTAATGCAGATAAGATATACCGAGACAATAAAAACAACATACTTAAAATAAAATTAACCATTTCAAAACAGAGAACACTACTATTTAGCATACATTCTTAAATATTTCGTGAAATGGTAATAGCACACTGCACACTGCAAGCCTTTCATTGAACAAAACGGGTGATGCAGCACTATACCCGGCTTACATAAAAATCATAGCATGGCCTATATTTATCATGACGTCACTCCGCACGAAGAGTAATGTGACAAATAATTCAGCGGCCGATCCAACTGTGGAGATTAAGGAGTGGTAATAAATATATACAGTGATGTCACACGAAAAAGTAATTTAGATGGTTACACTGCTAATAAAGATAATGAAGAACGTAAAAATGGTACCTACAATCACAATGATGTGGATGGTATCATAAGACAAAATTAAAGGAAGTAGAATTATAGATGTTGTTTTAGAAAACACGACTGACACTGCCTTGTTAATCTCTGCATTACCCAAAGGTAGACTGGTAGAGAATGCCTATGGCATTAAGTCCGCCTTGTATACAAATCTTGTATATGAAGTTTAAATAAATAAAATAAGGTTGTCTACGATAAATGTGCTGTGTAGCTAAACACATAAGAAATTCACAATCATTTCAAAATTCAAGACGTAGAAGACGTTAGACAAGAACTAATTAAAAATACAACGTTATGTACACTCACTTCTAGGAGAAATGAAGAACGTCTTCTCTCAGAACAGTGAGTAATGAAAGCAATTACTACGAGGAAAAAGAAAAGAGGGTAGACAGAAATACTGGAACTAACAAACGTCAAACATTTGTCGGCTTACGGAACTTTATTTTGAAACGAAGGTAATATTTTTCCGTCTTTGATGATTGTTATTTCTGTCATATAGCAAGCAAAGATAATGTAATACTACATAGCAAGTAGACGTCTATAGTTGTGTCCTTATTTATATTATAAATTTGAAAGTAACTATCTATCTGTATGTTACGCATTCACAGCTTACCCAAAAAATCAATGTTGATGGATTTAAAAGGAAGATAGTCGATTCCAGAAAGCATAATTATATTTGTACTATCATAGATGTACCACGCGTGCGAAACGCCGACAAAAGGAAGTAATGGTTTCAAGCCCCGGCTTTGAAACCAAAAAAAATACTTAAATAGCCTTGCTAGGGGGTGTGGGACCGACATTAAAACAAAATTAATAGCCCGACAGGTAATTAATATTTTCATACAAATGAAGCAATTTTATGCGAGCGGTTTACTACATAATTCAAATCTATTATAATCACGAGAGCAATTAAATAAGGGCTCAGGATGTTAGGTGCTAAATTGCTAAGAACATTTCATGCTTATGTGCTCACGTTTGTTTAAACTTTAATACATAGACAGAAATTCGGCTTAGAAATATGTAACCAGAAGCATGTGTAAATTGAAACTGGCCATCTCCTTGCAATCACGACTCGCTTTATTATTGAACTTAGCTAGATTTTAAACAACTTCAATTATAAGGTTCATCAAATAAGAACATTACATTGGTCAGGAACAATTTACTATTACCAATTGTTTTAATAATATTATAATTAAAAATGTTTCAAAAACTTTCTACACCAGTTTAGTAATTAATCTGGAGTTATTCCATCCACAAGACATTCCTAAACAGACCATACCGGTAACAATACAAGCCGCCAGCGCCAGAACTATTCCAATTTCATCACTACAGAAGCAGCACTACAACTGGATAATTAAATTCTCCAAATGGATGTGATAAATTCATAAGTTGCTGGCTATAAATTTGAGAAAGCGCGACCCCTCAGTTAAAATATTATGTAGCTCATACAATGTGTTTAAGGTGTTTACAAATTGGCTCAAATCCAAAGTCGACTTTGTGAATGTTTGTGAGTTTTATCGCTGAAGTTATTATATTAAACTTTTCCTGTTGTAATCGAGTATGGAAGTTACAATTGCATTCACAGTTAGAAACTCCATATCATAAATGAAATGTTTAGAATAAAGTTATTTGTATTAAGAGATTTAAGGTAAAAAGCAAATTTGTTTAAAAGTCATGACATTATTTACACCATTTTTAGGGTTCCGTAACCGAATGGCAAAAAACGGAACCCTTAATGAGTCGTCATGTCTGTCCGTCTGTCCTTCCGTATGTCACAGCCACTTTTTTCCGTAACTATAAGAGCTATACTGTGGAAACTTGGTAAGTAGATGTATTCGGTGAACCGCATTAAGATTTTTATACAAAAATAGAAAAAAACAATAAATTTTTGGGGTTCCCCATACTTAGAAACTCAATTTTTTTTCATCGAACCCATACGCGTGGGATTTATGGATAGGTCTATGGATGATATTGAGGTTTCTAATATATATTTTTTCTAAACTGAATAGTTTGCGCGAGGGACGCTTCCAAAGTGGAAAAATGTGTGTGTGTGTCCCCGTAACTTCTAATATAAGGGAATGATAAAAGTAAAAATAATATATGATGTACATTACCATGCAAACTTCCACTTAAAATTGGTTTAAACGAGATCAGTTTTTTAGAGATTAGTTTTTTTTTTAATAAGTTATAAATCGTAAACCGCATTTTACCTTTCATTCAATACACTCCAATATAATAAAGAATAAATAAAAACATTTATTTAGATGTATAGTGGTACGGAACCGACTCGCGCGCGAGTCCGACTCGCACTTGGCCGGTTTTTATATTATTTACTTGCCAAAATTACTAAATAACGTTTAGATTATTATACATTATAAATCTGTCTGCCAAGTACGTAGGACCCAAAATAATATTATCCCAACCAAGTCTTCACCGTGACATTAAAATAATGCCGCCACCTCCAACTTCTGCAGCCATAAAATTTACACACAAATAGATTTTATATCCAAACCAACATTGTGGAAACAAAACAACATTATCAGTACCCGAATTGTGTGAAGATGAAGGTTTGAAAGTTCTCGGCGAAGCGCAAATAAAACACAGTGAATAATTTCTGTGAAAGACAGTGAGGGAGGTTTATGGGGGATGAAATAATTATCATTTATAATAATTACCTCCCTTAAAGGTTTAGTTGAATTTTGAGGGCACCGTGGCTGGTTTTAAGGGTACATAATCACAGGATGATTATCAAAATTAGGCTAGTTACAATAATTAAAAGCAATAATTAATTTCTGTATTGTAACACTCCTATTACGTTCTCCTTATCTTAGCTAAAATAGTTAAGCTGTTAAAATGACCGCGTTCGTCAAATAAAGTATTAAATCCATATACTTTTGAGCAAATTTTTTTCGTCGATTACTACCTATTCTTAAGAAAAGAAAATGCTTCCACTGTAAAATTAACATGTAGGTAACAGCTCCAAGATAAGTAGAAAAGTCAAATGTCTCCACGATCCAATTTTCTTACTTTTGTGATTTGATTACCCCACAAGGAAACAAGTAACATAAAAAGATAAGACGTCGATAAAAATGAATGTAACCCAATTTGAATAAACGAAAGACATCTGACAGTCAGCATCAGCAGGATGTAACGCTTCATAGATATTACCTTCATCTAAAATTATCGAAATTTAGCAAGAATAAAGAAGGCTTAATAATTATTCTGGTGGAGACGATACATTGAGAAAAATCTGCACAAGCGCCTCCCGATCAAATATTGCATCAGCTATATCGAATGAATTCATCATATTATTATCATATTTCTGAGGAAGATTGCTTATTCGACCCGGAATCTAATTTAAAATATCTACTTCGTGAAGTAGTTCCAGGAGACGAGGCGACGGCAACGCTCCGGGGCGTCCCAGCTTAGAGAAACTTAAACTTAAAGCTGATTGGCCGCCGCCACCGAGAAAATTTCTAACTAAATAAACTCTAACATAACTAGATTCCTCGCTACGTAGGTACTTGTTTTTTTAGGCTTCAGACGTCGCAGCACTAAAGTAGTTTCGATCCGGAATCATGACGGTAAAAATAGAACCTTTTATTTCAGTACGGTATTGGAATAAAAATAGCTTCATTCAAACTAAGTGCCGGGCTATTGATCTGAATTACCGAAACGTAAGATATTTTGGATACAATGTACCTGAGTTATAAGTTAATAAAAAAACGTCTGTTTAAGTATCGCTACGAGATTCTTAACGGGCAAGAATTTTTCTGCCTTTTAGAAATAGTTTAAAAAGGATTCGTTAAGTACTTTATGAGCCTTTTCCATTCCATAAATATACTCTATTTCTAGATAAAGACACACATTATTTTTCTTCGCAAGCAATGAAATGCCTTTATTACAATAATATGTCTGAATCATTTCACCTGAAGAAGATTATACGAACTTGGTTTTAATTAACTCCCGAAATACCCGCACGCGTACACATTGCACAAAGCGTTGGAAATTCTATCTCCGAGGTCATTAGAGCAGGGAGCTTCGCAGGGAAACAGCTAAATTGCATGCAGGGACCATAGCGGGCCATTATACATACCACTAGTGTTGCCTGGTGTCCCAATTTACACTAGCAGTTTTAATTTTCAGGGCTCAAAATTCAAATAAACTAAATTGGTAGGTTTTTGTTTACTTTGTAGTACTTAAAACCGTGACAATTATTATCATCACCGATAGATACAGATACATTTTTGTTTCCTCCTAAAAGGCAGGTTGATCGAACATATTAAAAACTTTGCCACAAAAGATCGGACGTATATATTGCAGAATATTGTAAATCTTTTTTGTGCAGACTCATGGTGAGTATGGCTACAAAACGAAAAATGGACTGTAATTAACCAGAACGATAGTCAAAAAGTTACTATAGTAAACCCGGAAACTGGCAACACTAGCCACAATCTACCGGCTGAGTGTAAATTTAATAAAGTTTCAGCGGACGCCCTGTTTCTAAACTGGTATGCTGTAATGGGATTTGTTGAAAGGAAAACTTTAGAACACGAAATTAGACGCAAGTGTCGACATAATAATATCATAAGCATTTACTAACATTACAGAATTTTAACCAAAGTTTCTCATTTAATATATGTAATTGATTGTTTTTGAATCGCTTACACATATTATTTTTTCGGTCAATACGGCTCACTACCTTTCAGATATATGTCAAATTGACCTAATCTAAAATTTTATAAAATAGCATCAATAATTAAAAACTTATTTCATAAATCCAGGTCCGTAAATATACACGTGGCACCGTAAGTAAGCCGTTACCCTGAATTAAATCTCATCAATACGCCGGGCGGTAAGCGGCTTATACAAGTAAGCGCTTTGTTTTTACTTCAGTTTTGAATAAGCCTGAACTCTTTCCAATGCGTCACATACCTTTTTTGATCCCTTAAAATTGAACTTCGAAAGTGATGTGTACTTTATTAATGAACATAAATTGACTATCCTTCAAAACCGTTCGTTTTAATGACATAAACGAAGTTTTACGACTTAAGAAAAACTAACATTTAAATGTGTCCGAAAAGTTTAGACCAAAACATCTTCCAAATACGCTAAGTATGAGTCAGCTATGAAAGAGCCAGTATCAGATCTAGACTTAGCAACGACTGTCAGTATTATAGCTGTATCATTCGAATTGAAACATTAAGGCCCTATACTCGGCCATGTGTCCGAAAAGTTTAAACCAAAACATCATCCAAATACGCTAAGTATGAGTCAGCTATGAAAGAGCCAGTATCTGATCTAGACTTAGCAACGACTGTCAGTATTATAGCTGTATCATTCGAATTGAAACATTAAGGCCCTATACTCGGCCAACAGTGCTGAAAAGGGCATAACATAGGTTCGTTAACTATTATATAAGGAGTTGATAAAAGTAGTGCACTAAATCCATACTATTTTCTTCCAGGGAAAATTTTCAGAGTGGTATTATGTTAATCAGTTTTATAACTTAAATTAACTAAGACTATAACAAATTACTAAGCTCTAAGTCTTATGAAGTTCATATACGTATCTCGATTAGATGCCATAACAGCGTTGTGTAACAGACTCATCAGACAATTTGGACAGGGACCAATTCGTCGCCCATAAATGTGTATACTGTTACTGCTGTTTGGGTCGGTTTATTGTCTGATGTCTTTATTGGCCTCCCGTCTGCCTCGACGTGGAAATTATGAGGAAAAAGATATAAACGACGAAACTTACAAATGGGTCATAAAATGTATTTTTGTCTGGATAGTTAATGCTATCCGACAAAGGCAGCTATTTAAACTTATAAAATTCTTAATATGATCATGTGTTTTTAGTATTAGTAACTGCAGTTACTAATACTAAAAACACATGATCATATTCAATTTATTACTTAACATGGTCTGAGCCAGAATTTATAGTATGCATACTATAAATTCTGGCTCAGACCATGTTAAGTAATAAATTCAAAACCAGCTACATCAACTAGGTATGAAATGAATATTCGGGTTGTAACTACTTTGCTTTAATTAGCTTACTTGCATGCAATGAGAAACTCGTTTGTATCTGCATACGGCAACATCTCATTAGCCAACATTTCGCTGCCTTGAGACTAAAAATCTGTAATACTAAATCGTGTAGATTTACACCACTGAAATTAAATTTGTCTGATTCTTCTTAAGAAGATTGTCAAGTCCTTTATTTATTCAAGTCCTTTATATCAATTTACTTTCGTAAATAATTTTATTTACTTACGGTGCGATACCCTTCCATAAAAAAGTTTAGCATGGGTCATAAAAATAAAGCTGACCTTGCATTTATTTTGTATTTCTTATGGTATTATTTACGGCATTATGTATGCCCTTTTTACCACGGTCACTTACTTTCATTAAATTTTGAAGAAATAAAACTCTATTTATGACTCTTCATAAAATCTAATTTCACGATTGGTTTAGTTGGCAGATTTTGAAATTAGGTTGTACTGATTGTTCGATTTACACTTGAGTAGCCAAACTAAGAGCACAGTAGCGGCCCCATTCATTTTTACCTTGTTTGCAAGCTATACGTTTTATTTTGGTGTTTAGAGTATATCTATCGCAATTACCGTCTAAATCCTGGTACATAGACATCGTATTCACAGTAGTAGTCGTCAAAAGCTCATCACAGAGCACAAGAAGGCTCTTGAACATCTAAAGCGTTGCCACAGACAAGCCGTAATTGCCCCGTGTCAGGGTTGAGAGCCACTTCAAAGACTGACTAAACTGCCAAGATAGTAACGTATAGTTTTGTGCCTACCCACGTTGCTTTTATATAGTTTTGTGCCTACCCACGTTACGTTTGCTTTTAAATGAAGATGTTGACACTTACCTGAAACAAAAAAAAATGCATAATTAGACAAATATTGAAAAGAACCATAAAATGCTTGATCATTAAGGTTCAGAAAGATTCATACATACAACGAAACAGACTAGGCTTACAACTAGGAGGAACATAGAATTAATCTTAAAATTAAGGCTTGGAAGTAAGTAGGTATACATAGCGTATATTAAAACTGAATATAACTACCACTCTTACTGCACGAGTTAATATGTAAGTTGGTAGCCATGGTAAATATATAACATCAACATTTTAATCCTAATGAATCATTAACTCCTAAAGCACCTTTCGGTCACTCACAGTTTAATTTTGTCCTTTTCACACCTATTTAAACTTGATAGTCCAATAACTAAGAGTATTAAGAATTTATTAACTAGGGCGGCAAGCAAAATTTATAATATAACGTACCTACTTAATTCTGAAACTGTTTTATAAATGGTCGAGTTTGCCAACTATGTAAATGGAAGGTCGAGCTAGAGTCCGTAAAAATAAACCACCTCATAGTCGTAAAGCATAATACTTTTAGAATTAACGATACGTGTCATGACCTAGAAATGTGCATAAAGATAAAAAAACTGCTTTCATTTACATAATTATAAATAGCTTGTTAAGAAAATACGTTAAGGTTCGTATAATTTTTTTAAGTGGTTACTTTTTGTTGTTACAAAACGTTTTTCGTTCATTCAAAACATTGGGACAAACCTTTTTACGATCCGCAAAGATTTGTTTGTGCTTTGATTGCAAAGATTGATTGTGATTATGTGTATTTGGTCTTATGTGAACAATACAATACACTAACCAATGGTCTTACCATTGGATAGTGTAATTGCTTTAGGCGTTTTATCTTATGTAAAATGTCTAAATTTATTTATTAATATAAATAGATAAGATACTCAACACTCTCATCTGTTGTAGAGTTGCAGCCTAAATCAATACTATAAGAGATTATACAGTATTGCAATAATATGAATCATTCGAAGGTTTGTAAACGGCCTACGTAAGTGGTTTTATGGGCATGCTAAGCGCGTTTACGAGCTATTTTGCAAGTATTACAGCCAATCTTTCCGTGATAGATATGGGTGTAAAGCTACTTTTATAGAATAGACACATTTGGAAGTTGCAGAAGTCTGATGTCGAGGAAAAGTTTTAAATCAAACACCTTTATAGCAAAATCGAATGAAATAACGCTATTTTGCTGTAGCGATGACGCAATAGAGCCGCTAGTGGATTCTTTCGGGAATTGAAACCACGACACTTTACGAACTGGAATATTTTTAGAAACCAATTGAATATGAAAACCGCTACTGACACTACACTAGCTCTTTTGGGAGTTCCACAAAAAATCAATCTACAAAGCTTGCCAAAAAACGAATAATTTTTTTAAACTTATCGTATAAATTCCTTTCTCGTATCAATATCATTATCTTGAACTGTTTTTCATAGCCCCTTAACATCAAGTGCAATCGATATTACACCGTAATATCGAAGACGATGGGAGAAGTAATAAAAACGAAACTCAATCAAAAATGCTTCGAGCCCGAATGAATCGATCGGTTGAAATCATTCCACCCACATAGGACTAAATTCTGATCAAATGCGAAGGAATCGGTTAAATTACTTTGGGACCGATATCTAAATTGTATTGGGACTGCAGATCTTTAGTTGGCAAATGCGATCAATTTTGTATTGGTTGGACCTGTCACGATGCGACCAAGATAAACTATTTGGGGGACAACATTTAGTTGTGGCCACATTGCTTGCCTCACTATTAAGATTCTGAGTTTTGAAATATTTCTCTCAGTGGACTGCGAAAGATACAAAATTAGAATCTTTAATATAAGTTTGTAGCCAAGTTAATGTTTTCGAGCTATGTTGTAACTACAATTCTGAATAAATCCAAAGACATCGCTCTTAATTTTGCGAGATTCGTACAATAACCGACATCTGACCAATTAACATGCTCTAAATCACAAAATATGACAAAAATTTACATAATACATATTACGTGTATACAGATATGATCCTCGGTTGGCAGGACATTAATGTAATGCAAACATGGAGGTCCATCTGTCATCAATCTTCATTACCGACGACGTAGATGGGACCAAAAAATATAAAAGGTTCTTTTGTAAGGCCGTATAAATTCACAGTTGACTAAAAATAATTTTGTTGACACATTTTTGTTATTGATTTACTTCCTTGTTCCTTAGGCAACGAAATTTACAGAAACAACAAAAAAATACTAGATTTTAATTAAGTTTACGAATCTTAGAAACCTCACACGATGTCTTGATTAAACAAACCAACTATTTCTCTTCGGGATAAATCCCTTGACAAAATAGTAAAGATTAAATTTCTTATGAAGAATGCGATCTCTTTAATTAATTACATCGGATACTTTATACTAGACCACATGACAAAGTACTTGGGTTTTCTAATTTGTAATAAAACTCGCTCCAGTAGTCGGTTCGCCGACAGTCCACCGCATTGGCAATCAACTGAAAGTTTAACCAGCCCTCGATGCTCGGTTCAAATTAAAAATTCATACTGCCAGCCTGGTTCACCATTGGTATCATTGCTTTGTTATTTTTAGATTCAATTGGCTTGGCTAGTATAACAAGGCTTCTCTTCGAATTTTGTAAAGGTTTTTGAATAAAATATACTTGCTTCTAATACACTATATCTTTTTGTAACTTGGTGACTTTAGTGTCAAAACCAATTCTCAATTGTTGTATTTCAGTAAGGAATCCTACACTTGTAAAATCACCTAGAAATTCGGTGTTCATTTCTAACTACAAGGTAACAATATATTATACAGGTAGCTTGATAAACTTTATAGTAGTTAATAACACGAACATAATGCCATCAACCGCTAACCATTTATGATCACGCTTAGCCGTTGTTTCTTGCTTAAATATCGGAGTTAAAAATGTTGAAATATAATAATACATTTTGAAGTAATCGTCTTTTATTTTCTTGGTCATCTTCATAACAATCAAGAGAATCATAGTCATATTATTATTTGTATTAATAGATATGATATTATTGTAGTTAGTTGGATATTATTTAGTTGTAATCTTTTTCTCTTTAGTCACACTGTGGTGCTTTTAGCGCTGCAGTATTGTGCTGAGATGCGTGCCATTTCTGGCATATAAATAATATTTAGATTTAAGTAGTTTAAGACGCTATTGTATTTTTTTATGCCAGAATATAAACGCGTGCCTATCCACCATCAAAAAAAAAAAGAAAAAAAAGAATAAGTGATTCTGATTTTTATTATATTCTCATAACAAGAAAACCAATAAATCAAATCTCAAAAGCAATAAACTCACAATGCAAGTTCAAATACCGTTCAATATCCTATAGAAAACTAGAATTCATAAGCTACAAAATCTCTCGAACATTCTATTATAAGGCTTCTATCGGCTCAGAGATCTTAAAAAGAGGCGGCATTTGAATACTGTGGAGTTAAGCCTCTCAGGACAGGATGAGCGAGCCATTTCTCAATGGCTACTACATATTGATAGCGAATATTTCATCACGGATTTTTTATAAGTAGAGTTCGATCTGGCGGAATAATATGCAACGTTTGATATTTATAACTTAGGCCAATGTCTTTGTCCTACCAAATTCCGTCCTAAAAACACGTCAAAAATAATATTAGTTTCATAATATATATGATTTGCTCAGGGTCTCAGAATCATGTACTGAACCACTCGTAGGCGGTTTTGTCGTGGTCAATTACACCCTGTATTTTTTTTTAGAAACTAAATGAGAGATAGAGAGATACTATTATAGACCAATTTTTTTTTCAGATATTTGACCCTATACAGTACCGTTATTGATATAATATCGTAGAAAATAATTAACTTTTATGCAGATAACTACTATATTATATTACCACCACGTCTTGCCATCAAGTGGACTATTTCATTCAAGTAAAAAGCAGACAAGCATCCAATTCGTTATATAGTAAAACTTGAAAACCCTTTGCGCTCGTAATGCGTCTAATTTAGCTTACGCCATCTATCGACCACATTTACCATTAATAATAAATTTGACCCTTCGTTCGTACATTTCATTCGTAAATATCTTATAGGGTTAATATCCATGGTTTGACCGTACCGTTTGTTTTGTATAGCGCGCCAACCCTTTGTTAATGTAAAACAATATTAACAGACAGTATAATGTTAGTTAAACGGCAAAGTATGCGCGTTAACATCGGCCAGCACTCTACTGCAAAATATTATTATATATTTCAAACCTAACTCATACAAAGTTGCAGAAATTCAGCAAACTAATATTGGAAAGCTACAATGTAAACTGATCGTCTATCCGGAAACTCAGCTCCCTACACTTGTGTCGGATGTACGGAGCCGTGGCGCCGTCACGCCGAGGGTGAGCAACGAATGAAAATGACTCTTACTACCGTGCAAATGTTAGGGTAGTTGGCGATAATGGCTCGGCAAGCAACTGTGTGTTAAGGCGGCGACTGTTCTACGTTACGTAACTCGTCTCGTATTGATCGTGCCCCACCACCCCCTCGCCCCGCGGCACTCGCGCACGTCGCCAGCGGACCAATCACGACGCTCGGTTTAATTTTAATTTGATAGCCGTTCGCTACGAACCGGCCTCTGATTTGTCAGCTCGTTACGCGTCAAGACGATGCGCTAAGGGTATTTTAGTCAACGCACGTGACTTTTAGCGTTTTATATCGCTGAATTTTAGGTGTATTTTGGGAAAAAAGCGCTTTATATAGTATAATGAAAATGTATTCTCTTCTAGTTATAAGGTTCACGGCCACGATAACGAGCAATAAATTTTCATTACCAAGGCGTTCGTTAAATTTTATTACTTTTATAATTTAATTTATTAGTAAGATATCATGATCTATACAGAACAACAATTATATATCCATTAAGTTTAACGAGTTCAACACTGAGTGTGATTGACCTAATTAGACTCTGTCATGATTGCATCCGTTGCATTATTCATGGATTCGACTACAAAGCGATACTGATCACACAGCTCTTTATCAAGAGCAGCGTATACATGATTTATTTTCACGGAATAAATTTATATAATTTCATTGTAATGAGATTTACAATTGTTTTATAATAGATCAAATTCCATATCAATAATGACGTACAAATCAGGTTTAACAAGCATAATTTATTAAAATAAGAACTCTAATTAAACATAGTACGACATTGTTTAAAACTTTTTTAAAGACTGGCGATATAGAACTTAAAAGATCTTATGAAACAAAATCATATACAAAAATTTGATAAAAGGAGTAACTTAAATCTAAAACATCATTTTATATTATTCTTTTATTCAAAGTATTTAGGTACAAAGTAGTTAGGTATTCATTTAATTAGTTTAAAATATTAAATTATAGTTAGGTTAGTATTAAATATTTAAATAAACCATTATAAAGTTTGTTATTTAAAAAAAAAAAAGAAAACTTCAGTAACCTACATCTTAGCTTTATCGAGCATAATTAATTATTATAACAACCCTTATTGAGCTGTCATGAGCAAGCAAGCCACTTGCATAGCTTACACCATCATCTATATAGCAAACCTCGTTGCACAATTCCCAATATACAGCAGCAAATATTCCATATAGGTTCTCAATATCACTTTATAAAGTCTCTCATACAACTTTGTTAAAGACTCCTTCAAAGCCTGCCGTATATTATATCTTTCCAAGTCATTGTACCGAGAAGTTCTTATGAGACGAAATAATTTACGAGTGTTGGAGCGCTCGCCACCCTCGTTACGACATACTGACGTAAAATGGAGGAATAACACGAAATTATTTGTAGCAGTCTTGTTATATATTCTAGTTTATGTTTGTCTGGATGTTGCTTTTGCAAACAAAAGCATGTTTACCAAAGGCCCAAACGCCTACAGCAAGAAACTTTCAAAACCATCTGGATCAAGTTATAAATATTATTAATTAACCAAGCGAAAACGGTCTTACACGTGACCAAAGTATTGTTAGCTCAATTAAAATACAGAAATACATAGACAGAATTATGGAAATTGGAACTTGCGAATTTTGTATCAACGAAAAATTGAGAATCCTGAACCGGTAACTATTAATCAACTTTGATGTCGGTCAGGTCGCTGTCAAAATTAGATATTCATAAGCCCGCCTTTAATAAACACAACTTCTGTATTAAATCAATAAATTATTTCTGATGAAGGCGAGAATAACTTGGATGGGCGGATCCAAGTCCAAGTCTTAGGCATGTAATTACAATAACGTCGACAGAAGATTAATTTGATACTTGTATGAAAAGAGAATATTTTCTTTTGACTGACACCAAAAAAGGAGGTTCTGCATTCGATCGGTTTGTATGTAACTTTTATATTATTATGTTCGCGATTTTTGCAGAAACTACTAAACCGATTTGAATCCGGTTTTTGGTTTATTAATCCTTGTGTTTCAAGGAAGGTTTAAGTATATAATTAATCAGAATATGTTGAAGATCTTCGCGACAGGCAATGGAACTCTTCATAAACGAACAGCAAGCACAGCATGTACTGTACAATTTTTTGTCTGTATTGTATTCTGTGGTTTGTAGTAGTAGTAGTATTAGGTATTGCTAACCACTAAAAGCACAAATATATATATATTTTAATTCAACCTACTTCCAAAAATCAAAAGCACTCAAAATTAGTTTTTATTATAGAGCCTATTAGTAGAAAACTTTAGTGTAAAAACAATTACTTTCCTATGTTCAAACTCTACAAAGGGACTGGTTTGATTAAATTTAACCATTTGAAACATCCAAAAATAATTTCCGTTAGGATAAAAAGCACAACAAAATGACTGACACAAAAAAATAAAGACATTCAGATATTATATTCCAATAAAAGAAGAAATTTATACGATTCCGTCGATCGCGAAAATGATTCAAAGTAACGATATCAAATTCGCTGTAAGTATCAAAATTCAGCGTCACGACGCGCCCACAAACGCCGACATTCAATATCGGAGACTTAATGCTCCGTCGAGGAATTAATATCTTGCTGAGGCGGGATCGATAGGGATCAGTGTCGACTCGACGGACATCTAGGTCTTGGCCGATACGCTGCTAGTGTCGAGACCGTGAGAGGCGACATTTATCATTAATTATGTGGTTTGAGTGTGTGTTGATTTTTACCGACTTGAAAAAAAGGACCATATTCTCAATTCGATTAACCATTTTCTATCTTTGTTAGCCAATTACTCGAAGACGTCTGGACTGATTTGAGAAGTCTTTTTGTGTCTGAAAGAGTTTATTATCATGTGGTCTTGTTTTTCGAATTTTACCCATTTTCATCTAGCAGTCAGCATTTCATGTTGCTGAACTAATGCTGGAAGGTGCAACTCCTCAACGTTTAGCTTTCTTAAGGCCTGTATTATTTCAAGTTGTACACAGATGAGGCAAGACGTTGAATATTACTTAAGTATTACTTACTTTTTAGTGCATTTTTTGTAATTGCTTTTCTGCTTTTTATATGCCTCGAGTGTCGAGGCCAGAGGTAGCATTTATAAATAATTCTTTAGTTTAACAAAGTGTTTAGTAATGAATTAATCTTACTAAGGTTTTTAGTAATGAATTAATCTTGCTGAGGTCAGATCGGGATCAATGGGGGTCAGTGTTGACTCGACGGCCATCTTGGTCTTGACCGATATGACTATAAATACTTCCCTTTTAAAAAAAGTGACTTGTTATTATAATGTTGGAACCTTATATATCAGCCCTGTGCCTAATATATAGGTACCAACATTTGAAGCCGGAGATTTCACAATATCTGAGCGAAAACAATTTATGTTCGGCTGCGGTACAAAAAACTGTTGTTTTCCTATTTCACGGGTGACATTTATTGGTTGTCGTATTGCCGGCAAGCTTCTTAGATATATTGCATTGTATTTGCATTCTCCTTTGTGGAGGAACAGTGCATTTGTGCCAGAATGGAGCTAGGACGATTGCAAGCATGAGAGCGAACTCGTGTTCTTTGTGCGAGGATCCGAAGTTATTACGTGAGTGCGAGATCTACTCGACACTATGTTAGAGAGTATATTAGACTTCTTGTTCAATGGCATGCTGACTGTTTTGGAATCATAATGACGGTGTTTTTACCACGTTTATGTGCTGAATTGTGTTTCCTGCTATTCTGGTCATAGAAGCGTCTTTGAACCGACCGCTTATAAATAGTACGAACGTTGAAAAATGGCTTTATGAAAGATTGTGTGCGCTCTTTAAATTAATGAAGTATATGAAGTAACTGATCTTACAAGGCTATGTCAACTTGCAGGCACTTCAGTTAGGGAAATGCATTTGTTTCTATTGTCTCATCCTATTGGTCATCAACTAGCAGACGTCACAAAGCATTCTTTCGTCGTTCGTACGATAGTATAATACCAACTAGTGCCAAAAGTTTCGTAGATATTTATTATATCATAAAATACTTTAACGTACAAGTACTTGAAACTGCGTCATCGATCCATGATTCCATTTCAACTAACAGCTTTAAGCTGACCAATATCCTGTCTAATTGAATTGCGGAGTTCAGAAGGCCATGCTGCATCCGGTGCCGTCCATATTCAATCAGGATGCTACCTCATTACATTAGATTTATAGGACAAAAATTAAATTATTTAGGGTAAGGTATAGAAATCATCGATTTTTATGGTAGAAAGGCATGAATTTGACCACGATCTCACCTGATGCTGCGGCGGTCTATGGTATAGTTAAGTAATATTTAACGACAATATTCTTTGCGTGAAGTATAGGTACAGGTATACCATTGCAACAGATATTATTTATTTACCACAGGCACATTTTTGTTTTGTTTAACCGTTACAATTTTAAGTATTCGACGGTAAAGGTATAAACAGCGACCAACCCATTTTGGTAAAGGCACGCGACTCTGCGATTTGCAACTAACTTACAAATAATAATACATGCTGATATTTACGATTTTAGTAGCAGATACCAGAGTTGGTCTGGCCATACATTTAGGATGGGGATCGCTCCGGGCTCCTCCTCGGACTCGTCTTACGCCATTTGTCGGTGGAAAAACTTTTTTCCTCTTTTATGGGATACCACCCCAGCCAGCACTGAGTCTTGGATCCTATATCGGATGCCATTCGGGCCCTTCAAGCCCACTCCGACCTTAGTAGATACACCCAGTATTTAATTTTCTAAAATCTTTGAGTGGTTACGTACGCCATTCTTGGTTTACTTTTGAATATAATATTAGCTTGAACGTAATCCAATATATCAATGTCCCACTATCTCTTTAAACAAAACAATTACATTATGTCCTGTTTAGTTAGAATCTGTATCAGCCTTGTCGGTTCAAAGCTGAAAAGCCTTTGTCATTAGGCATGATGTCGTCAGCGTAAAGAGATTAGCGAAAATTGGATCACTGACAAAACACTCAACGGTTTATACAGACAGACGTTCCAATTTATTGTCTACGTGCAAACTCGGTAACAAACTGAGAATTTACTAACGGCAAAATCCCAAATAACTTTTAGCCAAACCAAAAAATCCAATTTGTGATATTACGGTCTGCAATAATCATACTCTAACCTCTAAGCGAACTAGGCAGTCGTATGTACAAAGCAAAAATAAACGTGAACATCAAATTCCATACAAAAAGGAATGCCCATTTAGATCCACATCAAATCAACTCCAAATTACAACCATTCAAAAGAGATCGCATACCTGTAAAAGGTATTAAATAAAAGAGTGAAATCATTACATTTTGCAAGTGTTGCAAATAAAAGGTCCCATTGGAACGGCTCGATTCATTTGCTCGGTAATCTTCATGAGTTAGCTCGATTTGCACTCGCAGATGAAAAGATCTTTAGATATATTGAAAATATAAGCAGCTTACTGAAAAAGCCAGAACATGAGAACATCCCAGAGATATTGATTACGTGATGGCTTTAGCGCAGGTAAAATACTAAATTTAATTTCAGTTTTGGTTTTTCTGCAAGGATTACTAGATAAAGGAGAGATGAAAATATAACAGTATCATCAGAATACTTAATAGGAAGAAAATAACACTCATACCAAAACTATCGAGACAAAGTTACTTATCCGTAGAATCATTATTACAAAAGATTTAGGTCATAAAAGCCCGTCTCCAATTCTCCATCCATTTCTGTCCATAAAACAGAGAGCTTGCGAACGTAACATAAAAATGTAAAAGATTTTTTAAAAGCAAATACTCAAGTAAAAGGTTAACGAAGTGCAGAGTCGTTTTTCATCTATTTGCTACAAATACAAAATGAAATTTATTTCCACATTGTATTCGTGAAAACTTTCAAGCGCAAAAGCACAAGTTATAATTGAACGTATAAGTTTAAAACGACCAGACGACAGAAGCTAACATATCAGAAAGTATATTGTGTTGTACTTTATTTTTTCAATATTGAGTGTTGCTTTTAATAAATCAACTTTGTATGAACTCTCTTCTTTTTTGTATTAGTTACACTCTGTCAGTCGTCCGTATCGGATTGGTACCGAATTACTTTTGGCCTCTGCAATATTGATTTGTCAATTTTATGTTCATACATACCTGCCCGCCAGTATAAGGAATACGAGATAGGGTTTTTCGCGTTTTTGTCATGTTTCATAAAATATTGTAGATACTGAAAGGCATCGTTCATATTGAATCTCAAAAGTCATCGCGGATGAAGTAATCTGTACGTCTGGAATTCATTACATTCAATGCTAACAACTTTAAATATGGCCAGAAGGTTTATTCCTAAAAGGAGTACAACTTCCATAAACTCAAATAGTAACCACTGAGAAATGCTACAATCAACAGTTCGAACAAGCGAAGAAACCTTACTCCAACAACAAACCAAGTTGGTCTCAAAACTACAATATTCATATAGAAATCTAAACAAGAATGTACGGCTACACATCTAGCTATACATTTTCAGGATAAGATGGTCTCGCATTGTATAGACTGCCTGAACTATGCAAGACCAACCTACTGGAATACTGGAAATGTATAGCTCGATGTGTAGTGAGTGTGTGTACAAACCTTATCATTTCGCGAGAAATATGATTTTTAACTTTTGAGTACCATTGGGAATATAGGTTCCTTTACTTTATCTATGTTTCTACGAATTCACATTAATAAAATTCATGTTTGAAATAGCTTTGTTTTACATTTACAATATTCAGTACAAATTGGAGTTGGTATCTAGAGGATTCTTCAATAATATCTATCTTTATCTGTACGGAGCTTTAACCAAATATTGGATATTTGAAAGTATCCAATTTTGGTAAATTAATGTATGCCTCGATAAACTTAGCAAGATCGGACGGCATTTAGGTACATGTCAAATTGGTCCAGTAAAAAATAAAAGTGTTTTAATGTAAAAATAACAATGTTTATTTAGTTGATATCCTCGTAGTTATTTGGACGATAGCTATATATAAATACAGTCCCCGTTTCTCTGTCTGCCAGTTTGTATCGGCTAAACTTTTTAGCGGCTGAATCGATTTTGAAAAAATATTACATGCAGGCTAACTTTTTAAAAGGCAACTGACTACAAGGCGCGTAGCATAGGCTACTTTTTATTGATGTACTACGTGTACCTACCACGCAGACGAACTCGCGGGTTGTGTTAACCGCAAAGATTTGTTCCAACTCTGGGTGTGCTTTGTGTGTGTGAAATGTATGTTGGTGAACACCCTCACGACACAAGAGTTATTCCAACAGCGGGCGTCGTTCTTTTTTATATTTAAGGATATAAAAGAGTACATAAACTGACCTGAAAAAATTCCCATCCACTCCCAGTAGGACTTAGACCTACCCAAAATTTAAGGAGCCTGAAAATTAATATTTCATGCCAGGAATTCTTTACGCGTCACATATCATATGTTAAACAGAGGCTCCAAGCCAGGCAACGTCACGCATACGTGCAAAATAAATGCTTTGAAGTGAATACCGAAGTCAGGTTATGAATAAAGATAGTTGCCGAGCAAAAGGCAAAAGCAAAACGGTAATTTAATTTCGGTCCCGATTCGGTAGACCGTGTAGAGTTTGGCGAGGTTACGTCCACGGGGAAAATGAAGGTAGGGATGAAATTTGACGTGATGTTGGTAAAGTTTACAAATCACAAAATGGATGGAACTGCGATGAAAGGTATAAATGCGAGGCATGTCAAAGGGACGATAACGGTACATACATAAAAGTACTTAAAACAAATATTATAATGTTAACTTAGCAATTTATTTGTATTTACTAATTACTAGTATTCTTGTTAACCCCCTCCAGCTAAGCTTAATTCGCTTGTGTTAGAACGAAGTTCACGCCCGTGGTGTAATGGCCAGGATTCAGCCGCTTCAATTTATTAATTCTTCAAACAATCCACTTCAATTTATGAAAAATTGATAATCGCGTAAAAGCACACGTTAACATTTAAATCACACAGGAACCTTTACCATTAATTAACATTTAATCACATAAACGCTAATAAATTGCCATTACTCCGTATTTACATTCAACGCATGTAATAATTTACAAATAAATTATATAATTACTAATTAAAATTATTTTCTGGTTAAAACCTCATTATAATTCGTTTGAGACGTTATTACGATTTGGGTGAGTTCACAAGAATAAGTGAGGAAGGTTGTTGGCATCATTCATCAAAGTTTTCTAACTCAATCGACTCAAGTTTTTGTCTCTTTTAATACGGGTAGGCTGGTTGGAGCGGTTGCTAATTTAGCGATTAATTATACAAAGATGCTTGATCACCTCTGCTTGACTGTTGCTTGAAAATATACTAATAACATAACATCACGCCTATATTACCCGTTATGTTTAGGTCCCCTTGGATAGGGGGTAAGCCTATCGCCATCCAGCGGGCATAATACCAACTCCATGCTGCTATTGTTAATTGCCTGACGGCAAGTTCACAAATAAATAATACCCGGGAATCGAACCCGAGACCCTTGCGGTGAGAGGCGCATACGCTAACCACTAAACCATCGAGGCAATATATTAATAATTTTAGAATATAATATATATCCAAAAAACGTGTTCAAGGAATAAAATGTAGCATATCATCGTCTATGCGCCCCATGACTATGCTTATTACAATCGAAAGAATATCTTGTTCAATGACGGAAACGTCAATATACCTGTGGTGAACTAAAGTTAAAACCTAACAAAAAGTACGGGTATATAAGAACTTAATCTACAAAACGATCTGAAGAGCAGTTCCAACTTGAAACTACTTTTCGAAACGTTGAAAGGAACATAACCTTTTATTCTGAATACGGAACTTTATTTATCACAGAACTGACGGAAACTAATAAACATTCGCCGGTCCTGAAAAGGTTCCTTCGCATCACAACTTCAATGGCAAACAAAGGTCAGTGAACCTTGCCAAGGAACTTACGTGTTGGCCTTTGTTATTCCGTAGTACTAATTATAACGCTAAAAGTTGATGTACAATAAAGATTACCTTATCAATCTTCAAGCGAGCATATATCTGAGCGGGCTTGGGTGACAAATAACACAGTATGTGAGATACACAGTTGCTATTATGGTAATCGTATTCATAGGCATATATCAAAGGATTTGTCAGCCTTATTCATACCTAGGTATATTTTTTTAGAAATACTAGCTGTTACCCGCAGCTACGCTCGTATGTTATGCTGACCTTTATCAAGCGATATTAAAAAAATTGCTTACAACCTATTCTCAGACCTATTGAATATGCATACAAATTTGCCTAAGTAGGTATCAATCAAGCTGGTTCGGAGGAATTCGATAACTATCATTATGACACGATAAATTTACATATTAGATAAGAAGATATTGATTCTGTCATACTTCGTTTGTATATACATACTATAATACTACAGAAAACTATATAGCCAACATTTACTCCTCCAAATCATAATCTGGAAAAATAGCTTAATCGACATATATCTCCTTACACGACAAACATTTCATTATTATAATACGTCCAAAAAGATCGCTCGAGTAATTCAAGTGAATAATATATATCTTCAAGTTAATGATATCGTTAAAAATAAGCTTACGACTTGTTATTTCCAACCTTGATTACGGCGAAAATCTCATTTCTGTAACGAAAATTGAAGCGAGATTGAGTCTTAATCAAAAAGCTTTTTCAATAAGAACATCATCATCTGCCGAGGCTTTTCTCAATTACATTGGGGTCGGCTTCTAGTCTAACTGATTTAGCTTAATATCAGTATTCTACGTGGAGCGATTTTTTTTTTTTATGGTGGATAGGCTCGCGTTTGACCACGATCTCACCTGTTGGTAAGTGATGATACGGTCTACGGTGGAGCACGCTTACCTATAAGATACCTATTAACTCTTGCTTTGAAGAGATCCAGATTGTACTCATGCGGAAACACAGACTCGGGCAAGGTTGTTCCACTCTTTGGCAGTTCGCATAAGAAATGTAGAAGCGAAACGCTTAGTGCGAAATGGTGGAAATATCTACCGTGAAGCGATGCCTGAGTGTCGTTTGTCTGGTAGACCGATGGTGAAACGGGGACGGAGGGATAAGGTTGTGCAGTTCCTCGGCACCAGACCTACACAATACAGTACGAGGTAATACGAAACTCTTTGTACGACTAGCTGTTAGAATGTCTGGCCTCTGACTAACCGTAAGGACTGCCATAGATGTTTAAATTACAACCAGGACCGACCATTTAACGTGCTCTCCGAGGCACGGAGGAAAACCGTTATGTTAAAGATGGTCACCGATCCACGGCCGACCGCGGAAAGCATTGCTTAACCTGCAAGATCAATCGGTCCGCGCAGCTTCGACTTAGTCACGAGCTTCTTTTTAATAAGAATATGATTAATCTAAATATACCGTTATTTAATCTGAATGATCTTCGTATTCACTTATAAGGGAAACGTAGGAATTATTCTAAAATACCAATGGATCAGGTATCTTGAAGGTAAAAGAGTTACATTTTATGAACAAGTTCGGAACAATATTATTGCTTGCACGTGTACTTACTAATCCTTACTAACTATAAACTATGATGTTTGTTACTCTCTCACGCAAAAACTACCGGGACGATTTTGATAAAATTTTGCACGCATGTATGTTATAGCCAGGATTACCATATAGGCTACTTTTTATCGACATACCACGCGAGAAGAGCCGCGGCGGAGCGAGTAAGCTCATAATTCTAATCGTCAATGGTCAATCTAGTACTCCTATATAATATTGCATCTTCTATATTTTCTAGATGTCCACAGCCTTATCTTTATCTTTACTTATAGCTTGAACCGTATTTATTACTTAGATGCATTAAAAAGGACTGTACTAACTCAGATCCGTTAAAATAATTACGAAATAACAGCGACAACAATATCTTTTTAAGTTATAGTCTACTAAAACGGTCGGAATTAATGTAATCTAATAAAAGTCAAAGCTTGTTACGCTAAAAATAAAGGTTTGCAAGCAAAGGAGCGTTAATTTAAGAAAATTTACACAAGCGTAAGGGACACCGAAAAATATCTAAAAGATAAAAGCCATTAATCTTTTCACCGTCGCCAACAAATTGGAGAAGTCGCCGGAAACAAACAAGTTCGGAAGAGCACTCACAATTTACGGAGATACTACAGATCCATTACAGTCCATCGTGATAAAAATAAGAGCGAACTACGCTCCTTAGAGATATTTGGCTTGCGAGAGCGTGTTATCGAGTTAGGGCCGGGCAACTTGTAGGCGACGCGAGCTTATATCAATAGATTGGATCCATACACGGGGCATATTTACACTTATTGAGTTCCATGTATATACTTTGAGAGAAGGATGTAGATGTAAACGAATCAGTGTAGCTATCATACGGCATACATATTATCTGCACGTGTGGTGTAGTGGTTTAAGCGGTCGCCTCGCCGCACTCCACTGCACTGGTGTTGTGGGTTCGATCCCTACGTGGGACAAATCTTAGTGTGATTTGCAAAGATTTGTTCTGAGACTGGATGTGCTTGTGTGAGTGAATGTGTGTATTTGGCCTTGTCATTAGAACCATTGGATAGTGTTATTGCTTCTGGCGTTGTATCTAATGTAAAAAATAAAAAGCCAAATTATACAGACGCGTCGTCAACTAGTAGTATATCCGAACGCCAGCAGACTTGTATGGCAGCGACTCACGAACGAGGTGTAGGATACATGCAATAAAACTTAGTCGTCCATGTGCGAGAGGCCTTAGGGGCAGTTTAACACGATCCATCTGAAAGTCAGTATAACAACGTTTGTCCGTGCCGGTGACAGCGAGGCTGTAATAATTGACTAAGTGAGTTTCCAACCCTCCCTACGAGGACATTTCGGGAGCTAAATGCCGTTCGAGTGACGAAATCAATTTGAAAACCAATAATCCGATTGTCGACACGAAAACACGTACTCGAATTATAATAAGGGCCCTTATTTGAATGTAGATTGGCGTTAACTTTTATTGACACTTTTAGGGTATGTTTATAATCTAACATTATAGTTGTTATGATATGTTTAGATGGAATTAAAGGCAAATCGATTATCATCTGCATAATTTAGTGAATATCATGTCTTTGTTACAATACGCTGAAAAATGTTTAAGCTTGACTTGACCACTGGACAGGTAAAACACCTAATAATGTCAATAGATACGGACAGTCAGTATACCATCCGGAAATGGAGCTCACGAGCCGTGACCACATTGGACTAACAACCAGTTTCCTAATTATATATTATAGACACGGGTCTTAATCGCGTAAATATTTTTAAGGTATAGTTTCCTGCTTAGATAAATCTATTCAAACGAAAACTAAGCATAAAACAAACTGGAATAGTAGAACACACAATTTTGTAGCAGTACAAAGGTAAAGAAAACAGTATATTTTTTTATATATTCATGAAAAACGACAATTTATGAAGAAAAAGGGACATCAGACTATAGCAATACATCACAACATTTGACCCAGTTGGATGCACAACTTCAGGACAGATAACCCGACTATTTATCATATTATTATACTAGACTGTTTATTGTACAGTTCAGCAAAGTAAATAAAATATGACCCTAAAACAAGATTAAGCGATTACAGACCCTAAATCCATATAAGGTCACTATTACGGGCTAAATAAATCAGGTATGATTAAGATGAATGCAAAATTATATGCAACAACAGTTATAACTGGTACCCATTTTGTAAATATTGAAATATTTATTAATAACAGTTTGCTAAAATGTTAAAACATTATAAGTACTACACGCATGCCTAGTTTCATTAGAATTCGTTCAGTACTTACGGCGCGGCGGTAAGTGTTTAAGATAGAGATAGAAAAACAGCCAAAAATTTCTTTTAAATTTAATATCAGTCTTAAATTAATTTTGTCATCTCCTCAGGGTTGACGACTTTTGCTTCTATTTTCTTCCCTTATCCCATTTTATTTGAGATCGATGCTAAACGTCTTTTCCTCCATTCTCCTGTGTCAGCCGTATCGTTTTCACCTACTCCCATCTCTTTCATTTCTTCTTTTACACTAGTCAAAATTCTTTCACATTGGCCGCATGCAGGCTAGTAATCTGAACATACTATCGAGAACATCATGAAGAACACTTATATAGCAAATTAACTAACAACATTTAGTTCCAACGTTAGCAATCGATAGTTTATTAATTAACCTACAACCGCAGCAACAACATAGGTACAAACATACAGACAAAGAACAATATGCACAATAAGTATCAATAATACAAATCTATATTTCTACGTTATAACAATACAATTCGGTTGAAACGTCCTATATTTCCATTTCTTAGAAACCTCTGTTACCTAACGGTTAGAATTACGGTAAATGTAATAAAATCAGTCACCAAAATGATCATAATAATATCCTCTTGGGCCATACGCAACGTTATCGGAGCCGAGAATAACAATTTTGTCATTTATGAATTTTGCCGACGCGAATTTGAGGTTTACTGGTGGTAGAGCTCTTGTGAATGACCTCGAGGGCGGCAGCACCACCGTCTTACCTTTAAACTGCCGCCAAATAGTAGTGCTTCCATTACTGTGTTCCGGTTTGGTGATGAGATCAGGCCCTGAAATTACAGGCACATTAGGCATAACACCGTAGTCCTCAGCTGCAGCGACGCATCTACAATCTGCTTTTGTGGATTGTTGATGTCCATGGGCTGTACTCCACTTACCATCAGGTGGACTACACGTTCGTTCGCTGTGGGCGTAGTATAAAAAAAAAAATGATTTGAGTCATATTTACAGCTTAATGGGACCTACAGTGTAAATGAGCCTTATTGCTCAATAAGACTAACGTAAACTTTTGTAAACAATGGCTAATAGCAGCACCGCAATCGGTTACTGATCATCTACCGTGCTGGTGATGGAATCGATATCAGATGGGCATTTTCGAGGTTACATTTTGGACTTCGAAACCTACGTGTACAAAACAAACGTAGGTTTTGCTGCAAAATTTAATGATATTATTTAAGGTTTAGTTAAAAGGTTCCTCCAATCATGAATCGTAACCTGATGAGCATAGGACCACTTGACAAGAATACTTTTTCAGACGAAAAAATATTTTTTCCAATCCGTCCAAGTCGTCTTGGAGTAATTGGCGGAAAAACATAAAAAAATACAATCGAATTTAAACCTCTTCCTTTTTTAGAGGCCGGTAAAAAATATCACATTGTGAAAAATTTGCTAAGTCAGAACTATCAAACTTATTTATCTTCTACGTCGCACCAGTGCGCCGAGGCTCATACCTTGGGAACTCCTGTGATACGTACAATCAAGCTCAAGTTTTAAGATTTATGTAGCTTCGTCTGACGTGAAATATTCCAAGACGGGATAGGATGACGTTGAAGAAAACTATTTGAACGAAGAAACTAAGATACGAGACGCATCTGGTTCTAGGCAAGGTTTAATAATAAAATGTATTAGTGGAAGCGAAGAGATAAGCGTTTAAGCCGTTTAGCCGAGGCATTGAAATACGATGCTGGTGTTGGTTGAGAATTCAAGGTGTTGGTCAATTGGTACTGGACAACGATACTATAAAAGCCCGCACGGTAATTCTAATGCTTGCTTTGTTTATCGCAATTAAAAAGACCGAGATGGCAAAAGAACTACCTTTCAAAACTTGACGTGTATTTGGATCTTTACACTGTTTCAATATTTTATTCATTTATTGATAGATCGATTTATCTGATTGAAATGTTAATAACGATATTTTTCAGATATACGTATTCGACAATGACAAATGTATATAGAGTTATCAGGCGGTTAATTATCTAAAACTTTATCATGAACTGGGGAAATCTGTGCATAATGTCATCTATTTTATAATAAGACGAATAAGTACACTAGATAAAATATGCTAAGAAAAACCGCACAGAATAATCGTGCACTAAATATTGCATCGCATTTTAGAGAGATGCAATGCTATAATGTGGAGTGAGTACAAACTTCCATTGTGAAGTTAATACAAACATCGTTAGGATTTAGTTGTCTGCATCTACGAAATAATTTAATTTATCTTCGGGAACAACCTGGAACGAAAACTTAATGTGCCTATATGGCCATGTCATTGGGACCATTGGATAATTTAATTGCTTTTAGGGTTGTATGTAATGTAAGCAAAAATATAATTTTGGACGACATTAATCAACAAATTTTCTAATCACACAATTGAAAGAAGTCCCAATAAAAACCTAAAAAGCAATTTGATTGAAATTATGTTGACATTTATTTTCTTCTAGAAAATTCAATTTTCTTTGTAACCTCATATTGGCTTTTAATTTACCTTAGCTTTGATTCGAAAACAATCGAAAAACACCTAAAATAATAAATTGAAGAAACACAGAAGTTGTTTAGGAAAAACAAAGGTCTCTTTGAGTCGCTTTTCAGAGCTTTTGAACGTGGACTAAAACAATAAAAACGGTTTCAGAGTGTTTTCTTTTTTATTTTTTTAGAAACAATAAGAACAATGTTTGTGATACTTTGAGTGTACGTCGCGCGTCAGCAATTCAACGCTAGTAAGAAAACGTTTCAACTTATAATAATATTATTAGACACTTTTATATTATACTTTTTTAAGCTATAACGCAATTTGTCTGAATTGGCATACCTACGATAAATTAAACGTTTATCGCAAGAAAACCAATCAAGACGTTAATTGAAACGTTTTGTTATATTTATAAAAAGAAGTAACATTTAGCTTTAAATTGAAATCTTTTGATTGCCAATAACTAATAATTAACACGAATCCTAACCAATACACCACGGACGTGAACTTCCTCCTCACACAAGCGAATTAAGCTTAGCTGGAGGGGTTAACAAGAATACTAGTAATTTTACTAAGAAACAGTTGAAAAAGATATGGGACAGGCAGGATTTGAACCTGCGACCTTACTGCACACCGGGCAGCCGCTTTAGCCATCCAGCTACGGTCGCCTCTTACCAGAACCCTAAATTTCTCAACTGTATGATACGTCATTTCGTGACGTCACGTTCATCCATTTGTTCCTATCTTAAGTAGGATACAAACCTACATGGCGAAGTTACATTCAGCACAAATGTTGTAAAGAATGAACGTGTACGTTATTTCAACTTTTAATTGATTATTTTTATAGCATTTAGCTATGCTTAGCAAATTATACTAAGAAACAGTTCAAATCCTGCCGGTCCCATATCTTTTTCAACTGTTTTTTAGTATAATTTGCTAAGCATAGCTAAATACTAGTAATTTGTATCTGCAAATTATCAATAAGCTTTAAAAAAAAAACGATAATAGGCATAGATGGTATGGTAGGTGCTACTTACAACTGGTAAGATTTTTAAACTTAGCAAGTTATATAACATAACATAACATAACGACGACCGGATGGCGGAGTGGGTAGTGTACCTGCCTGCAACGCCGAGGTCGTGGGTTCGATTCCCACTTAAGACAAATCTATGTGTGCATGAACATGGGGATTTATCTTAGTCTGGGTGTTTCTATGTTATAATAAGTATGTATTTATAAAAGAAAAGTATATATGTATTAGTATCAGTTATTCTAGTACCTATAGTACAAGCTCTGCTTAGTTTGGAACTAGATGGCGTTGTGTATGAGTTGTGAACAATTTATATTTATTATTTATATAAAATCACGCCTATTACCCAGAAGGGTGTTATGTTTAAGTTCGATGGGATAGGTGGTAAGCCTATCGCCATGCACTGGGCATAATACCAACTCCGTGCTGCTATTGGGAATTTTGTGACGGAAAGTTACAAATAACACTGCCCGACCCGGGAATTTATATTAGAGGCAAGTTATATTATTATTGTATTTTATATTATGAAATGAGTTTTGCGTTCCCACGCCTTGACACCCGAAACAAATATATTATATATTCTTTATTTAGCGCAAGGCTATTATTCTTCAAAGGGCATCGTGTAGGCGTTATCCACTTTACACCCTTTCGAATCTCGAGGGAGATAATACGTAACATGTACAGTGGGCCAACGAGTTAGCTATGCAGGGCAAAAACGTGTATGTCATAGTAAAGATTTACTACACCAGTTATGGATAAGTGAGTTATTTATCTAAATAGTGGGTATTTACACTTATTAAATATGTAATTCACACATGCATATCTATTGCAGTCAGTATTCAGTATGGTGTAGTTTTTGCCCTGCATACCTAATTGCTTGGCCCACTGTACATGGCATAATGTTATACTGCTTATATTTAATTTGATATTAACAAATCGTTACGTTTTTAGGTTAATTCATTTTGCTAACTCATATTCTGCAAATCGAATTTATTAGCTTGTATTCTTGTGAGCGTGTGTGTTTTTTTTATTTGTTTGCTTTTACTGTACCGATATTGATCAAAGTTGGTGTGGAAATAGTTCGAGACTACTTTTACTGACGTGTGACATAAATCCAGCAATATGCTTAACTTTTTAATAAAGGTGGTGCCAGATAAAAACATGAACGCATTTCTCACTTGCTTGACGAAATATCGACGTTCTGTTTTCGATGTCAATGGATCTGTGGTACAGTTGTGTTAGGATGAGGAAATACTTCCTGTGTCTGGCTTTTATTTCTTTTGTTTGTGCAGTGGATATCACTTAATAAATGGCGTTACTTACGAAATATTAGATATCACGCGATATTTACCATGTATATATGTTGCAGCGAGTTTTTCAATATTTCATAGCTGATGCAAGCCGCTTGTTCTCGATTAAACTCAAATATACATACATACATACTATATCTACAGTATCTGTAATAAAGGACATGATAAAAAAAAATTACTAGGTAAAAAAATCGCGTCATCCGCGTAGCATCACATTGGGCGTAGCACTCGTAGATCGATCGTAGCACCACTACGAGTCGTAGCACCACTACGACTCGTAGCACGGTACGTAGATAGTTTTGTTCATCTGTTCGGTGTGACGGACGAGTTTCTCGTTTTAGCTACGTTTGTTTAATATTTAATTTATTGCTATATGAATGGGGTGAATGGGAACACTTATCGTTCATGGAATAAAAACATTTATTTTAGGAAAAATCGTAATAAATTTACACAAAAGGTAAAGACTGATACAGTTCTGTAAGAAATTGGTTAAGAATATGAAATATCAGGCGTGATACCTTTACATTATCTTTAAGTCAGACATTAATGACTGGGTTGACTCCTATACAAATTAACAGGATAAAAACGCTTACAAAAGCGTTCTTATCCTAAATCCTTCAGAATAGTTGTTACTCTGCCATGAGCTATTTAAACCAAAACTCAAACCCATCTCAACTAATTTGAAGTCACTACAACTGAATGCAGTTCCAAACCCTCGTTTTAATTAACCCAAATACCCAGTCCATTGTCCTAATTAAAGTTTAACCATCATGTTCCATAATGTAAAGCCTGTGTCATGTTAAGCGGCCGTGGCGCAATGGGTATGGCATCGGTCTTACGTCTTAAAATCAAGAGGTCGTGGGTTCGAATCCTGGCCATTTCACCACGGACATGAGCTTCCTTCTAACACAAGCAAATTAATCTTAACAAGAATATTAGTAATTAGTATTTGCAAATTTTTATTTTTCTTCTTGTCGTGTCAATGACTATAATAATAATGCTTCTTCTTCTCTCTATATGGTTTTAGACCAATAGTATGCGACTAGGCCACCTTTAAAGTTGGCCTGCAAAAGGTCTTTTTGGGTATAATGGATGGGAAGTAATAAGCAATTTGCAAATTATTAGTAAGTTTAAAAAAAAACCTCATAATAATTAATAAATAAATAAATCAATATTTCACAACTCACACACGACGCTATCTAGTTTCAAACTAAGCAGAGCTTGTACTATGGGTACTAGAATAACTGATACTAATACATATATACTTTTCTTTCGTAAATACATTCTTATTATAACATAGAAACACCCAGACTAAGACAAACCCCCATGTTCATGCGCACAAATATTTGTCTTAAGTGGTAATAACCCATAATTAACCCGTGAATAAAACTCCATAATATGTAAAGCCTTAATTAATGTCCCCATGGTATTTGAAGGCTTTTGTCCAAGTGCTCATGTCATGAGATAGCTCTCATACATTTTGTATGAGAAAACGAGACCCCTCGTGGAGTCATTGTTCTGGTTTGAATGAAATACATCGTCCATTGTCAGTTATTCTTTTGGCACCGTTTTATTTTATTTTGGTGAGTCAGCTTTGGGATAGTTTTTAAGCGGTCGTTTTAGTCAGAACTATTTTACGATAATACGCAAGAATATATACGGGGTGGATGCGACATAGCGACATTTATTGAAACCACAGCTTCTATACATGGTAAGTATCAATTTCCACCGGATAAAAATTCTCTGGCGAAAAAAAAAAAATCACGTTCTCCGAACAATTTGAACATTGCGATCGTGCAATTTGTTCGGAAGACGTGGATTTTTTTTTTCGCCAGATAATTTTTCATTAAGTGGGAATCGAACCCACGACCTCGACGTCGCAGGCAGGTACACTACCGACTCCGCCATCCGGTCGTCAAAGGAATATTTTCTTTACATATATATAACAATAACTTAGTGCACAATCATAACATCACGCCTATATTACCCAGAAGGGTGTGGCAGAGGTTTACAGCACCCACATTGTTAGGGGTGAGCCTACCGCCATCCACTGGGCACAATGCCATCTCCATGCTGCTATTGTGAATTAGCTAACGGCAAATTCACAAATAACACTTTGGCGGACGGGAGAATCGAACTTGAAACCTCGCAGTAAGAAGCGCATACGCTAACCACTAGACCATAGAGGCAGTTATCTATAAAAAAGAAAAGAAAATAAAAAACCTGCGATGTATTCATATTATTGATATTAACTGTTATCCAACCAAAAATATCTTAACGCTACGTAGAAGTTTCTAATTGATTATTTTTATAGCATTTAGCTATGCTTAGCAAATTATACTAGGAAACATTTGAAAAAATAATGGGATTAGAACCTGCGACCAGAGCAAACCGGGCAGTCGCTTTAATCATTAAACTACACTCTTGCCAGGATCCTAAATTTCTCAACTGTATATTACGTAATTACGTGACGTCAAGTTCATACAGTTGTACCTATCTTAAATATTTTTCCTGCCGGTCCCAGAATTTAACTGTTTCTAAGTATAATTTGCTACGTAGAAGGTTTATCTATCCAACAAAAGCTTTTTATTCCGCTAACGATCAATGTTCCCATTCACCCCCATCAACGTGGAAGCAACAAATTATGCACGAAACTAAAACGGGCAACACAATTCAACTCGTCCGTCACATCCAACTCCGACAGATGAACAAATGTATCTGCTCGTATGTACACCGTTCTACGACTCGTAGCGGTGCTACGATCGATCTACGAGCTACGGCCAATTTGGTGCTACGCGGATTAATGTATTACAGCGGCTAACAGCCGCCCGCGCAGTTTCAATTTTAAACTGACTTAAAAACCGGTCAAGTGCGTGTCGGACTCGCACACAAGGGGTTACGTACCATTACCTATAATCACGGCAAAAAACATGTCTGTTGTATGGGAGCCACGCTTAAATATTTATTTATTATAATTTGATTATTCGGTTTGTTGTTATAGCGGTAACAGTTTTAAATCATCTGTGAAAATTTGACTTGTACAGCTATAACAGTTCATAAGATACAGCCTGGTGACAGACCGACAGACGGATTGCGAAGGAGTAGAAGAACGACCCTTAAAATGAAGCGAATATTTTTCTTTCTGTGGAGATATTTTGTTCGGGGTGAACGATCATTGGTGCCATTCATTTTTATCAACGTGGGATCAACAAATTGCGTATAAAACAAACTGAGGTAAAGCGATTAAACTCGTCCGTCACACCGACAGATTAACAAAGCTACGGCGTAGAGGGGCTACGAGCAATCTGATACTACGCGGATGATTGTTTATAACCCGCGATGGCGTCGGGGATAAAAAAGGGATGGTTTAAGTCCACTTTCAGGGTCTAGTCGATGCCGCAAGTAATTACGGGATAAACTGTTACCGCCAATGTTTTTAAAAACCGACCAAGTGCGCATCGGACTCGAGCGTGAAGGGTGCGAAAAACGGCAAAAAAAAATATTTTAATTTTTATTTTATTTATTTTTAAAGTAAATATATTAGTAAAGATTTTGCGAATATTTCAAGCGTCTACCTGGTACCGTCATCAATATCAAGCTGAAACGAGCAAAAATATCACGTTTGTTGTATAAGAAGGAGCCCTTTCCCATACATGTTTAATTTATTTGGTTTTTAGTATTTGTTGTTATAGCGGCAACAGTTACACATCAACTGTGATTTTTTTAGTGTCCAACACTTGTACTTGCACTAGAAAAAAAATAGAAAGCTCACTTATACACAGATATATTTCATGTATGAATGTGAAAAATACACACTGTATGTATTTCCTGCAAAATAAGCTCGCTGAAGTGGCAGTGGGCTGGTCACGTCTGCCGAAGGACCGACAGCCGCTGGAGCAAACGAGTCCTAGAATGGAGACCGCGACTCGGCAACCGTAAGGTAGGACGCCCCCCTGCCAGGTGGACTGACGACCTGAAAAAGGTCGCTGGAGGGGACTGGATGCGGAAGGCGCAGGACCGGGTGTTGTGGCGCAAATTGAGAGAGGCCTATGTCCAGCAGTGGACTACTAAAAGCTAAATGATGATGAAATGATGATGTATTTCCTATCCTAACAATACAATACCAAAGGTCACACATTTATTGACAACGAAAATATAACCTCATTTTATAGGTCTCAATATTTCGCCAGCAAATGACAAATGTGTTACCACCAAAGTCTGGCACCGCCTTTATTTAAAAAGTTTGTCCAATAGATATTGCGGGTTTTTGCGGTATTGGTTTCACGTTTTATTTTTATTGGAACGTGGACGGTGATATTTTAAATTGTTCAGAAATATTTCAAAACGTTAGCTGATGAAAAATGTTTGGCGGTTTCGAGGGCTTTTAGCGTAGATCAATTTTGACGGACGGTATTGTTTTAGCTATGGAAATATGAAACTAAATAGTAGTACACCTTACAAAACTGAATATCATAGCAAAAGTTTAACAATAAACTGAAACTGTTATGGTAATGTTGATACCCTTAATATTACCTGTAATGTATGTAGGCACTCCTACAATACTCTGAAGATACCTACAATGTAAATATACAGTTGGTGGAGGGTAGTTCTAAGTTAAGTTAAGCACAACTATGTATAAGGAAATGTAATCGTAGGTTCAGGCAGTCTAGAATAAATTCTAACGGCAAACAGTGGTTTCACTTCACTCCCCGTACTTCCCGGACACAACATTACCATTGCCTAATATTTTCAACTCAAAAAAACTTAATGAGCAAAATTTGTTTCCTTACGTAACATACCAATATATGTAGGTCTGTAACTTTGAATTGACATGCCTGACACGTCAGGCTATTTAATTCAATATCTACTAAACATCCCAGAATATACAAATAGCTTGATGGCGGCGAGCTATTGGATCCATTTGGTCTAAAAATAGTCCAGACTAAGTTCAAAATCGGTGCACTCTATGTTCCATTTATAATGTACACAAATTTAATCTCAGAAGCCCATTAAATTAGGTTGAATCATTAAGAATTTTCATTATTCAATAAGAAGTTTTAGTCAAGAATATTATAACTCTGGCTTCAAAAAACCAAATAAAATTCAGTCAGTCAAAACTGATGCTGCCTTGCAAAACTTGAATCGTGTAAACGGGCCTTAAGAAACGTCACGTAATGAAGTAACATACAGTTGAGGAATCAAGGGTCCCAGGCAAGACCGACAGTAGGCTTTAGTTGGCAAAGCAGTCGAAGGCTTCCGAGGTTGCAGTTCAAGTCCTACCTGTCCTGTTTCACAAAAATGTGATTATATAACTTTGAATTGACATGCCAGACGACTAATGTAGCAACTGGAAAATGCTAAATACAGAAATAATAGATGTCAAGATGAAACATACACAACGGTTATACTTTTGCAGAAATTGAACTGTCAAATTTCATAGACAATTTTCCCCGGGTCGGGTAAAAGATGTCAAAACCCATACAATTCTAAACTTTAAAATATACATTTCTAAACTTTGACGTAAATTTTATCTGGAACGCGCAGCTCTGCTCGCGCGGTGGTAAAAATATCAATTAAAACTTATGTTTCTCTTTAGTTACATGCATGCTCTCTGGATAAATATTACAGAATAAACAAATATCTCGATGGCAGCGAGCCTTAGAATCTATTCGGTCCAAAAATAATCGAGACTTTCAATCGATGCACTTCCATTCACCATCCATTATGTATCTGGGTCGCATCAAGCCCAACTTTAATCTCGAAGGTCCATTTAAAAACAAGGTCGAGTTGGATCGGGACCAGCGGCTAAAAGCCCGTGTTTTTGATGGCCGGCGCACAAAAGCGGTGCGGCCACGCGAGATGGGATGAAAAATTAAATAAATATTAGTGATGCTAATACCGCTTATGAATATGAATAGTGGAATATACTTTGGCGAATACGATAATTCGAATACTCGAATAAGTATTAAGCATACATTTTCGACAAAATCAACACAATATTTGAGTGTAATTGTAAAAAAAAAGCTATTTATTTGGGTAAAAGCTATTTCACTCTTAATCTTCGCATACGCATAGCACACCCAGAGTCATAACAAATCTTTGCGGATTACACAATGATTTGTTCTGTGTGGGATCAAACCAACGCAGTGGAGGGTGGCGTGGCGGCCGCTTAAACCTACGCCCACAACACACATCACCATACACACACACCACCATACACACACACCACCATACACACATGTCTTGTTGTAACGGTGCGACATGAAAAACTGTCATTCGGTAAATTCGAAGTCGACATAAACCAACTCTCAGCTCTAGCACCTACCACTTGTCGTCTCTGCATCACCTAAAGGTGGACTGTTAGATAATGCCTACGGCATTAAGTCCGCCCATGTACCAATTTTTGTGCATAAAGGTTTTAAATAAAATTAAATAAAATAAATAAATAATCGAACTTATCAATAGCGTGAGCCATTGTACTGAAAATGTGTTAATACCATTTTACTCATATTCGCCTAAAATTGGTATTCGTACTTGTCGCATCACTAATAAATATTCATTGAGCAGTCTCCAGGCTTCATTTGAGCAGTGAGAGAGAAATGGCAAAGGTGAAACGTAGTACCTCTTGTAGTGGAGCCAAACGATCAATGTTGCCACACGATGAGAAATTTTCAGTTCAGTGCAAAAACAACTCTGGCATGAAAAGTTTAATATTTTTTCGTGATAAAATATTTTTTAGAATACTTAGTATAAGTGGAGCGTGTGGGTAAATCAAAGTCACGCGGATCGATTAATCGTGCATCAGCGATAATACTATCAGCCGTGGAGAGTCGACCATAATAACGTAAATGTTTTTTTTTACCTCGGCAAGCAAGATGAACTGTAGTCTCAGTTGTCATTAGTTGTCTATGCCAATTATTACGGGTAGCAGGGGCGAAGATCAATAATTCTGGCACTAAAGTCTTATAATCGTTGCAAGACGAGATTTATGAATGTTGAGGAAGCGAAAGTAGTATGTAAGGAGCCGTAGTACATGGCGTTCAATCGTTTTTGACTACCCCTGTGGGATAAAGGCGTCATTTTATGTATATAGGTATGTTTGTAGTGTATTTAGTTTTCGTGCCTTGATGGTAACCCATTGAGTAGCAAGCCACCTACGTCAAGGCACAACTAATTTCTATTTATATCTTCAAGACGCACAAACTTACTACAGAATTAGAGCTGATTCTCAGAGAAGGATCTATTTCACAAGATTCAAACATAGCTAGCGAATAAATGTGTGTGGGTGGGTATTAAATACAGTATTACAAAACTTTGAAATAATAGGTATAGTTACTAAAGACGAAAATTATACTGATGATAGAGTTTGAGCTAGACAGGATGAATAACTCACTAAACGTTTCATTATCTCAACTCTAACTTATTTTTGTATTTTATGTCCTAAATATAACGCACAAACTTATTATTCTGCCAAAAGCATATCATCCCCTCCCCCGTCTCCCTCCTCGCCCATAGTTATGACAAAACTTAAAGAACAATGTACTGCAAAGCGATATGGATCGTAAATCTTCGTCCGACACCTGCATTGCGCCACCTGCACGATCATTAACCAATGCCACTGCTGACAATAAAATTGATAGCTATTTTTCATACTAGAATATGTAATCCCAGTAGTCTCAAGAAATGTTTTGTTTAGCAATGCTCTTAAGCCGGCAAGATTAGTTATGTAACGTTGCAGATTCCATTTTGAGCATAACGTTACAAACTCCTGTTCTGCCTGACGAGTATTTGACTGTTAAGATGGTTTTATACCGACGAGGATTGGATGGACAGGGTGTGAAGTGAAAACACACTGCACCTTTTACACCGCGGCGTTTTCGTGCTAGCGATGTAATCTATTTATAAAGCAATAAATTACGATATCGTACTAATAAGTATTTTAATTCCCACCGGCCTGTGCCATCTTGCGACGTCACGCATTGAAAGTACAAATAAATATTTTAATTCTCGCTTCGCATATCCACGCCTTTCACACCAACGATTGGCAGGACGAGAACGGAAATTATGCCATACAAATTTCAATTCCAGCTCTGCTCTACGACGCCTCGTCAGTGTATATATAACCACCTTAAGTAGCGGATACATTATTGTCCAGCAATTATCTCAACTATTGTTAGCTCAAGCGATTTATCAAATTAAAAACATATTCGATTCGACGAAACATTATTTCTAAAAATATGAGACAACGATATTCCAAGAATCCAAATAGTTTAAGTTTTTCCGCAGACCCATTAGAACTTTCCCAAAAACTTTTACCCAAGAGGAAGCCAGGACAGTACAGAGTGAAGATTTATGTCCTAAATCTATCTGGTTTTAACGACTAGGGAGGAGTTTGGTACCGCAATGCGTAACATAGATAATATCTGTAAAAATGCTAAGAATTAGCAAACTAGAGAAGATTAGCAGAATTGCTAGGGATGTTAGGGTTAAAAACGCATTTAGGAACGAAAGTTTACGGAAAACGTGCGGAAGTTTAAAACTGGGAATATAGATGTATATATAGATACAGTTTTTTTCGTTATTTTAAGTATGAGAGTTGCCTCCCCAAAGTAAAGAAACTCATTTATTGAAAAATGTGGGGTTAAACCTATGAATAACATCTATCAATTTGAATAACACGCCCTTTATACTTATTGGACAAAGACAAACAAAAAAATTACCTAAACACTCAAAAAATACTATTTATAATCCAAATGCCAACTGCATGTATTAACTAACGTGTCCAACCAAGTCAACTCCCCTCTAGCAGTTAATAATATAACCTTTTAACTTAACCACATGACCCAAGATGTTACACGCAACCAGAATACTCCATATAAAAAAGATTTAAGAGGCTGACAAGGGTCGAAAAGGTAACCCGATAAATATATCAGCTTTCATTCATATTAGGAGAGCAACTCAAACTGGGATATTACCATTCGGTAATTGTAAGCAGAAGCCGGGCAAAAGGGAAACTTGGGTATTTTTTGAAAGGTAACGATAAGCTGGAACCCAAACTTATTAATAGAGTAAAAGTTTGTTGATAATTGTCGCTAAGCCGAAATGGAAACGGGTTAAACAACTTTTTAACGTAGAGGTGGGTGCGGCACCCACACAAGGAATTAATATACATAATTATAATTAATTTTAAACGGTGATTTTACATTATCACCGTCTTAATCACTGATCAATCTATAAAGTTAAAAAAAATTGTTTGTTTGTATTCAATCAACATGCTCCGAAACTATAGAACCAATCTTGATGAGTTAGTGTAGAGATGGTTCAAGACCCAAGAAAAACCATAGCCACTTTCTATCGACGCAGGTACCACGCGAGCAGAGCAGATGGAAATTAGAAACATATAAAAAGTCACTAAGTATAAAGTCACAGGATCAAAATTGCCTTCCTGTATAATATAGTATGTATCAGATAAATCTCAAAGAAGGAATATATAAAATCTCGCACATTTACAACACAAAGGGACGCCAGGCGCATGAAAAGTCGTTCCCGTATCTGCATATGAATTCTAATATTATTTCTATAAGCTCTTGAAATATATCTTTCGATATCGGAAATTTTGTGAAGGAAACTAGAAGTTCTTGATTTTTCAGCCGTGAAACAACAAAGACGGCGTCGACGATGAAGAAAGACATTTTTATTCTGGCTCTTGGACAAAACTATATTTTGTAGAAGGAAATATATAGGTCAGGATAATTGTACAAAGTAAAAATTGTGTCGTCGGTACTTGGGTTGTGAGGTTTTTTCTCGAGTATATATAATTTCAATCTGATAGAGGAGATGTGTTTGGATTTAGGATAACCAATCAGGTTTCGTTACCGAAGCTAAGTAGAGGAGCTGTCGTCAGTTTCTTTCAAACACATCTCTTCTTGTATCTGCTTTGGTAGAAACCCGACCTTATTTCAACGTACAAGATACAGTGTTAAACAACGAACTGGTTAAATGTCTATTTTAATTATTTTATTATTAAATATTAAACACAAAATTAGTAAATATATTATTTTATACTTTATGTAACTAATTTCATTAAAATGTTTACATTTTTTTTTTTTCGTCGCTTTAATATAAAGTTAAAAATATTTTATAACAGAATTCATTTCTAGGGTGAATAGTGTAAAGTGCACCACTCCGATATCTGATCAAATTAAATTACTCCGCCATTGCTATCCTTGCCTACGTCACTATGCCGTCATTTTATAGCTAGCCGGAGTGAACGTCAAGCTAATCTCAAGGCAATAAAGAAGAGTATATTTATGTTGTTAATGGAACTATGAGCTACTCCTAATGACCCGTACTCACATAAGGTTCTACTCGATCCAGTAAACCGTCGAGATCACCGATTCATTTCTTTTCCATTGGACTACGCGGTCCACGTGTTAAATTTTACTCATCTTGTAGTATAACTATCGAGTGAACGAACCTTAAATAGAGTATTCATTGCCATTCCAAAGCACATTTGCGATGTAATGACATGACTAACTTAATCATTTTACGATTTCAAGTCAAGATTTTAAAACGCCCTCACTAAGAATAATGCCTGTGTCGCGAGGGTGTACACAAACATACATTTCAGACACACAAAGCACACCCAGAGTCAGATTTTTTTTTTTGCGGGTCACACTACGATTTGTCCTGCGTGGAGATAGAACCCACAACACCAGTGCAGTGGAAAGCGGCAGGGTGACCGCTTAAACCACTACACCAACCGTGTACGAAAAAAAGAACATTTACGCCCTAAATTCAAGGAAATCGAACCAGACCTGGCTAAAGCTAAGCTATTGAAAGCAAGACAAAAGTATTAGGAGCTCTAACATTCAAAATTGAAAAGCATCGAGAAAATTCAAACATTTATGATGGAGTGAAGTTATTAATGGAAGCGATTTGAAACAAAGTACGAAAACACGCGGAATGGAAAGGATTGCAACGCTAAACGAAATCGATTTCAATCCGAGGCTAAAACAATCAGTTTTCTACGTACAACGGCTACCGATCAACTTATACATTTCCAGTATAAGCTGGTCTCGCATTGGAAGGGAAGCCTTTACAACGCCAGACCATTTTATACTGGCATGGTATAGCTTGATCAATAGCTGTGAGTACATGAAAGGGGCGAATTAGTTCAAATCGTTGAAATATACTACTAATGTATGGGTCTTTAGGGAGCTATACAGCTTTTACATAACATAACATCACGCCTATATTACACAGAAGGATGTGGATGTGTTTAGGTCCCATGTGGGCTTATCGCAATCTACCAGGAATAATGTCGACAGCGGAAAGATCCCAAATGACACTTTCGCTCAAGACCTGTAGGATTATGGAAGACCTAGACTTTTGCTCAACAACTAGACTACCACGGAGGTAGTTTAAAAAAAATCCGTTTGAATTTCTATAAAACTGTTGAAGTTTTAATTCATTTCAATATCAAATGAAACAATGTTCTATTGTTGAGAAAGCCGCAACTCCGATCGATAACTCGAAGCTTTTGCGTAGAAGTAAGTCAATTGCAGAGACGACGGACTTTTGTTCATATTTCAACGTAACTATTAATTCTTAAGAAGCTTTTGTGGCGATCGTATTTAATCGTAGGAATTGCTTATTTTCGAGTTGGTTATTCAGAATCATGTATCTATTAAAATAAGTGTTTCAGATTGAATAAACAGCAATATAGATTTGCCTGTAGATAAATCAGTGCATACTTCCTTCATGCTAAGTTAATCTAGACTTACATGTTTGTCATTTTCATCAGAATCCATACATATCACCACGCCTATATCACCTAGAAGGGTATGGCAGAGGTATATAGCACCGACATTTTACCTCATACATTAATGTTTGGGTTCCATATGATAGAGGGTGCCTATCGAAACAACCTAAATATTAATTAAACACAATCCCAAACTCCGTGCTACTACTGAAAATTTTTTAACGCACAATCCCAAATAACACATGCCCAACACATTTTTTACGATTTATCGTTATTTTAACGACATATTTTAATTCGAAATATCGATACATCGATACACGTTATCATGTATCGAAAATTGTATCAAAAACTATATTTTTTTGAAACGTGCGATTTTCTTATGACGTAAACTTTTCCAAGACGGATTTTTTTTATGTATGTAAACTTTAGATGAAAAACCTCACAGGGTCTTAGAATCAAGTCAAATACTTGTTAACGCCTTCATCACCATTGTCATTTAAACCCTTTTTATATCAGAAGTATCGTTTTTAAAATTTTATAAATATATCGATATTTTTTCGTCTATATATAGTAGCCGATATTGATATTTTATTTATATCGATACATGGCTTCATCGCATGCTTTTTCTTACTTTCAACATCCCTAAAGTAAAGGAATCACAAACTTACAAACATCTATCTTTCCTCACAAGCTTTTGCATTTATAAAATTAGTGGGATCGTGAGAGCTTCACGAGTGATCACCTAACTTTCTCTATGCACGACTTTGGAGTAGGTGGGATGGTACACGGCACACGCGATGGTTGGCTTGGCGCCAGTAGAAGAATTGGGGCGAGGCATAATGCGGCATGCCGCGGTGCATAGGGTGCAATCCACAAACATGCAGGACAAAAGGCCGAGCCGAGGGCGAGATATTGGACCTTCTTTTGCCACTTTTTTTTTTGATGCTCGAGATATTGGAACCTCTTTTGGGACCGTTTTGTCGCTCGTTCGGTTTAATGGCGTTTGTATGAGTTTCAATGCTTTTGGATGCAATTTTAAGTGCAGTATTAAGAGGCTTTTTTGGGGGCCTTGTACTCTTTTAAATGAATCTACAAATTTTTAATTTAAAGTCGTTTTATACTTTGTAATATAAGTAATTTTGTAAACAAATCTAGTCTTCTCACTGAGAATCAGTGGTTATTAAAATTAGCTGAAGGAATTTGGACGGCTTGCCACCGTTGTACTTAATCCTAAAACACCAAGGTAACGTTTGTAGTATTCCTGCTATGATTAAAACTAAAAATAGTCACTTTCAAATTCAAAACCTAATTTGTTTTAGTATTGTTGGGCTTATTTAAATAGTAAATACGATAAACAGTATTATTCATTCAAGATTCGTATCACACATAAGCTCGAAAACGCGCAATTTTCTAGAATGGTCATTTCAATACGAAAAGCTCACGTTCTAGTTTGCAAATACCCACTTTGAAAATAAATGTGTTCACCGATCTTTTTCTGACACACATTTTATGGCTGCGCAAAGTAAAATTTAAAACTAAGCAACTGTAGATAAACATTATTATATTTTCTAAGCAAATAAAGACTTCTATAAAATGCGAATAAAAATGCGTGCATTTCATAAAATTGCTAACTTATTGTTTTATCCTACCTAGCTGTTACCCGCGACTTTGTCGCCGCGAATTTTAATTTCCTACAAAATTGAGGCACTTCACTCATATACTTTCAACCCCAAATGTACCCTCTCAAAAAGTTAAATTTAAAAAAAAAACTATCTTATTGTTAATTTACGACATGTAAGGAACCTATGTGCAGAATTTCATGCATTTCTCGTACGTAGAGGAGCTAGCGTGAGATAATAATGTTAACGCTTTGATCTCATATCTAAGTATGGAGACACAAGACAAAACGCGACAATCTCTATCTTGCGCTCGTATTCTAGCCCGAATCTTTAAATTCTATCTATTTAAGCTGAAGTTTGTTTGTTTGTGAATGCCTTTATCACGACGTAAAATCTCTGAAGCATAAAGTTCATACAATTCAACAAATCCAACTATGATTGTCTTCAATATCACCTTTTCTATTCCATTGACATTATTTCCATTATTCCATTTTTAGGTCAAGATGTCAATACTGCTCAATTTGGCTTGAACACATTTTCTCTCATCAACAAATATACCTACCTAGTAAAGCATACAACAGCGATACAGCATTCAAATATTTATTTGCAGCTTAATACTGCCCTTATATGCAATTCTCTTAAGTATCTCAGCAAATGTATTAATTTGCAGTCTAATGGTACAATATATTATGTTGAAGCAGACAATTTGCATTTTACTCCCGTTTCTTGTGCTCATTCTAGTAGATATCCATCTTTACATCTACAAAGGGGAACTTCTAGATTTTCGCGTTTTGTTTGTGTGTGAGTTGTGAAATATTTATATTTATTTATTTAGATTGTGAATTGATTCTGCCTGCGGTTCCGTCGGGGTAGTACTTTGGTAGATTTGGTAGACAAGAATTCCAAATTTCATTAAATCTGTTCAGGAGTTTGAGTGCGATTGAGGAAGAAACATTTATCAACAAACATACTCACTTAACCAATATTCCATGTTGATACAGCAGCTTTATAATTGCCCTCAGCGTAACACTGCCTTTATATGCAATTCTCTTGAGTATCTAAGCAAATGTCTTCGTTTCTAGTATAATGGTACAACATGTCACGTTAACGCAGACAATTTGCATTTTATGTCCGTTCCTTGCGCTCATTCTAGTAGATTAAACTCAATGGTACGAGTTTCAAGTTTCAAACTATAAATCAGAACTGTTTCTTGCAAATGCTGCTAACTTACTTGTAATGAGAGAATTATGGTGCGTGCAGTTTACTTTAACAAGAAGGGGAGAACTGTTAGATTGTGACAATTTTTTTGTCCGCGGTTCCATCGGAGAGAAAATTAGGTAGATAAATCGTAATCTCTATGTGAAGCTAGGTCATGAACGATCTGATTTCCTAATTTAATTCAATTAATGCGCGATTGAGAAGGAAACATTAAAACATCTTTACAAACTAACATTTCTAATTTAAGAAAGATGACGATAGGATTGTTGTGTAGTCTCTTTAATCATCTAGTGATTTAGCATCCAGACAGTTTCCTCTAGCGTAACACTGCTCGTATATGCAATTCTGTTAAGTCTCTTAGCAAATGTATTCGCTTCCGTTATAATGGTACAACATGTTACGTTAACGCAGAGACTTTGCATTTTACTCCCGTTCCTTGCGCTCATTCAAGTAGATTAAACTCAATGGTACGAGTTTCGAGTTTCGAACTATAAATCAGAACTGTTTCTTGCAAATTCTGCTAACTTATTTGTAATGGGAGAATTTAAAGTGCGTACAGTTAGGTCTCAATAGCCTTTGGTTTATATTTGTAAGAAATGCCTCAACTTGCTCATTTTCTAAATGTAAGACTGTCTGAAATTTACGTCATCATCACATATTACAAAGGAAACAAATTAAATTTTGCCACCAATGCATTTTTAGTTTGCTATGTTGCCTGTGTGGCTTTGCCTTGGGTGTACGATTGGTAGGCCCATGATAGTGAGTGGGCAGTGGTGTTGGCGAGCCACCGCCTGCTTATTACGTACCAGCTTTTATTCAATTAGCAACTCGCTACAATAGATTCGATTATTTAGTCTCCATTTTCCTGCAATAGTTCTACACGAACCGGGGACTGTCCTTGGGTGCATTTGTATAGCGTAAACATGGATAGTCGCCGGTTTGTGTCCCATTACAGATTTAGATCGGCCCCACGTATGCCTTCCAAAGTAGCCGTACTCCATAGTTCCGTGTTAAGGAAACATAAACAACAAATAATAATTATATTCGTTATTGAATTTATCAATATCATAATCACCAAAAACGACAGCAGCCTAACCACACAATTCACTCCCGAAAATGAGTTAATACCCTCCATCGATAACAGATCTCTCTCATCCAAACTAATCCCAACTTTTTATCTCATTGCGCAGTCGTCTGGACACTCCCCCCTCCTCCCCTCCCTTATACCTCACCCCTCTCTCGTCCACCGTTGTTCACGTAATGAGTTCCGCCTTATCTCCAAATTAATGAACCGTTCTTTGACTAAGTTTCGTTTACGCTTATTGTTGATCCAAGAGATGAGGGATTATCAGTGGATAGAAAATAATATCAAAATAGACATGACCTATTTTATTTGAAGGTTGTGTCATAATACAACTTTTTATAGCCTAATCACACTAAAACCAGAAGACACACACACACACTGTGTGCACAATATGGAAAATAATGAAATATCTATTCAAATAACTATAGCTGAGATTAAAACCGGAATGGCATTACTCTTTTTAATGAAATGTATGCCAGACTCAAATCTAAACATTAAAAAATTAACGAGATAAATCAGTACTTCAGATAAAAGTCCGTCGACCCACATAATGTAATCGAATCCGTAACCTAGCCAACACGTTAAAAAATGGTATAAGTGTGCCAAGAACCGTCGCACAAGGATGTTGCCAAAAGGCTAATGGTTTGTCTGAGTACACCCATAAAAATAATAAATGCGTCTGGAGACTCCAGCTTGCCTATTTTTAGACTTCAGATTAGCATTTGATTCCATACCACTGCCAAAGACTAGAAAAATGTCGTGTAATTGATACGAAGAACTTCACAGCTCTTTATATCGTGTCCTATATTTTTATAGTTCTAAGTAGATCATATTCATCAATTTAGTAGCAACCGCATGACAACACGAGAAAATAATGATCGTTAGTCTATTGTGTCAAAACAGTCCTGCAAAAATGGTTATATCATCAAGTCATCGAACGCCATGTTATTTATTAAGCTATTTCTTTTAGCGTCCTAAATACCTCAACTAGGTTTAAGTAGCTAAGCTTGGCAAATAAAATATAACCACCCGACCGGCAATTTCGGTGAGGTTATAAAATGTAATGTTCAATGTGACCCTCCGAATGAACCCATTAATGAACATAGTTTGGCACATACATACGCAATCCTTTAATCTGAGAAGATCAGAGGCGCACTCCCTTCGGCAAACAACCCGGGCCTATTATCGCACCCTGTGGAACTCTCTTTGAATATTTGTGTATGAAAATTGTTTCGTATAAGTAGAGATATTTTTGGAAACAGGAACTGATTTTCGACATTATATTGTCATTATTATATCAGACCATAACGAATTCGGGGTAATTACAGAACTATGTGTGACTTAACCTATATTGCCACCGCCTATAAAGACCGCTATTACTATTGAGTAAGTATAAGCTTTATTATTGCTTAACACTTATTTGGTTACGAGTTATAAACAGTTATTACAAAAGGTCTTATGCCCATTACCCTCGAAAATATGATTATATTCTCAGCCTGACATAAAACCATAAGTAAAACATTTCACATCAAAAGTAGGTTTACATAATCCCTAAAAATTCTACTATATCCTGGAAGCCATAGTGGAAAATTGGTACCGATGCATAATGCATAATATATTCTTTTCATCCGATGGATTTATCCATACCTAAAATCCGAGTCATCTTTTTCTATGTTCGTTCGTGTTTTCATGTTCGTTTAATCTAAGTACTTACGTTTTCCTCGACCGTCTTCTTGATCTTGGCGGTGGTCTCGCTCACTTTGGCGCCGGCCTTGTTCACGGCAGAGTACAGGAAGTTGCCCAGGGACTTGGCACCGGCTACTGCCTTGGTTGTCACTGTGGATTTTAAAGAGGGTTGGAGAATTCTGGATGGTGTGATTGAGTTTGAGTTAGTAGTCGGGAAACGCCGCAAATAAGATGTTAGTACTCTGACGGTAACACATAATATAGCATCAGATACTGATATTATGATAAAGATAGCTAAATGTATCATCTTTTCATAGATAGGAGGCTATCCAGGGACTTGGCACCGGCTTCTGCTTTCATTGTCAGGGTGGATTTAAAAGATGGTTGAAGAATTTTTGAAGATGTGGTAGAGATATTCTCAAAACATTAGTGACGAAAGGGAAATCAGAACTAAGCATTGAGATTGACAGAATATACTGAGTATAGTCATTGGATGCCATCTTTAAACATGAAGTTATTATAATGATAGTTTTTTTTTGCAATCGAATTTCTGAATGACAAAAATACTCTCATCTAATGTAACTTTCAAACATAGTTGAAAACGGAAACCTATTGCATTTAATACGCTTGTGCAAGAAAGCGTGCAATCTAAAGAATCATTTCTATTCAAGATTTGGTTCACCAAGTGCCTCACATGAAAATCTGACAAAAAGGACTCGTGTTTTAAGTCAAAAAAGTAAATACCGTTCTTTCCAAGTATTCGTTCAGATCAAAGTAGTGATATTCAATCGGAACGAGTATGTTTATTTAAAGAGGACACTTGACTAAAATGGAACCGTTTTCAAGTGGGGAAAAGGGATTGGAGAAGGACTGAGTTTCAATCGTTCGGCGAACACCGCCGGGTGAAGGACAAGTGCCAATCCCAACACTTTAGACTCGGTGGCGATAAATGTAGTCTGGGAGAGACCCCGCATAAATTACCAAACTGATTTTATAGAATTTTGTCTTCAAATTATGAATATTTTAAGAGATGATGATGTGAAGGTTGTATATACTTTAAAATAGTATTATACGCTTAATACAATAACACAGATAGAATATAATTATTGTACTTATCCAAATAAAAATGAAGAACAACCTTACTTTCGGTCTGTCGGGTAGTCGGGTAGTAAAAAGGCATAAAAGGAAAATAATTTAACATTGAAATGGTACTCTTTCTGCAGAAACCGTTCGTTGGATCAAAGGGTTAAAAAATTGTGAAATATTCAACAGGAAAATCACAATTTGCTGGAATATTTTGTAAAAGCAACTTTGGCATATAAAAATAATAATTTCAACGCGGCTCCAACCTAGTCATAAGCTATCAGTTTAGTGAACACCCAAATACGCTAAGGGGTTTAAAACGTGATTTAGTACCAAATATTCGAGGATTCTGTAAAGCGAGTATCATTACAACAAAACATAAAAGAAAACTACTAACACTCTTGCATATCAGGTACATCAATGGCCTCTACAGCGAAAAGCTTTTTATTCTTGACATCTGAAAGTATGCAACATAAAATCTAAAAATCTAGCAAATAAAAAACACAGATTGGCAATACGTGTCAACAGGCATTGGTCAGACAGAAGGCCATGAATTCCAATATTCGATTCTGCAAAAAAAAAATCAATTTGGTGACTCACAAAATAGAATTGGGTTTTTCGCCGCCCGTCATCCATGTAAAACGTCGGCGTTTATTAAGTTTTACCAAGTCACTTTGAGTTTTAACTCTTCGAACAATTATGTTACTGACTACGTCCCTTGTGACTTTTCTACTACAACCGGTATATTTATTATTTAGAAACATGGATAAAGTCTGACCTGTCGGACCAACGCGAGTTGGTCATGATAAAAAATAAAAGTAACATGAAAATAACAACGCTTGCTATAAATACCTACAGAAATAAGAGACAAAAGCAACATAAAATCGTCACTTAAAATCAAATAAAAGAAAACGTTAAAGAGGACTGCTGAAATCATTTTATTACGACCATTTTCCATAACCATCTGAGATTTTATTTACAAAAGATAGATATTTGATCCAATTTGTAGAACTTTTGTCGTCAAAATGATATTTATTAGGTCTGGTAAATGATCATTAGTTTGTAAATTAGTACCAATTTTACCATCGCGACATGTTAAGTACGTTTAAGGCCCTTTTCTTACTGATAGGCGGTATATATCCTATAAAAATATTCTACTATTTCGATAACGCGCCGAACAGTGAGAAAGGGCCTATCACTTAGTTATGGTTTTTGATTTCTGTTCCCTTTAAGTTTAAAAACACGCTGTTTAACAATATTTGTGAAATAGCGGCTTAGTCAACGTTAACCATGAACGAACATCAAATAGAATGCTTTGCAAAACTGCCTGTTGTAAGGTAGCTAAGCTATCCAGAATTGCTTCTTATTTTAGTCCAACCAATAAGGGTTATCCTTATTATTTTCTATTAAAAATCAATCCGTTCTCTATCAGCAAATAGCAATATCCTGCCAATAACAATATACAGGGAGTTCACCGGACACACTCCATAAATTGAGACCCTACTTTTAAAAATGTGTGATCTTCCTGTTAACCTAAAGAGATGTTTTTTAAAAAGGGGTGATGTTATCGCAACATCGTGAGTTTTTCTTGGAATGGCCTGTGAATGGGTGTTGGAATTTGGAAAACCATTTTCCTGGTTGAGTTGGCACACTTGAGGAATACGAATTGAGTGCTAATCATTGACTTGAGTTGAAATGTTGATATGAGCACTGCTCAATCAGCGCACTATTTAGGTATCTCACTTTTTAATGCGTAAGTACCGATAAGAAGACAAAAGATATCTTTACTCCCCTAATTTGGTCAGCCAAAGTTTTCGCGTCCTAATTTAAAATGTCGTGATTAGCGGTTTCCTTACGATTGCGCAAATGGTGATTTACACTAGCGAATGGTAAAATTGATTAAGAAACTTCAGTGATAATTTTATGGTCAAGGAATTGTCTGACTATATAAAAACATATCGGCCTACATCTAAACACTGTACTACAGCTTATTCTACTTCTACTAATAATAACAAGACTTACCGTTTCCAACGCCACCAGGCTGCTCCTCAGTGGGGGTGCCCCCAGTAGAAGCTGGCCTGCTGTCCGCACCACCGGTGGCGCTGCGTCCGACAAACCAAACGATATTAGACAGAAGAATATTACAGATTCAGTAAAAGAGGTGGATATAACATAAATAAGTCCTTGAAGCATAATCGCAGCCAAACGATGTGAAATAACTTTTTGGAATATTTGCGTTTAAGGAGCAATCTAGATAAAAACTGTTTGGCTGATTTTAAAATGGCATCCTAGCATCCCAAAGTTGCCATCACACCGCTTGTATACGAGATATTACGAAAGGAGGCAAAAATAGAGCTTATTTAAGAAATAGCTATCTAAGACCATTACTCATACGCAATACTACAACATGATGATCATCTCAAATAACGTTATTTTACAGAAGGAAATGATCATTCTATGGCTATTTTTTAATTGACAGAGAATCGCGATGAAGTCTACCAAATGACGATGGATTTCGAACTGAGTTTCAAAACTACTGAAGCAAAATTTTCTCGAAACATTTCGCCGTAAGAAACCATTTGACCCCGATCATGTATAAAACATCAATAACACTAATATATTCGGTTTTTTCTTACTCTCGCCCGTTCCCTTTGACCTATTTCACTAAGTAGTAAGTAGAATCAAATGATCTGGAACTACCAGTTAGCTAAATGGATTTGCGTAATTCTTTAGACACTGGCGAAATTAAGCGTGCCTTGTGATTCACGCGTTTCATTTAGAACTGACAGTTAGGTAATAATCTTGCTTGAGGACTTTCTCAAGCAAGATTATTAACTAACTTTAGTTCGCAAGAAAAATATCAATGAATTTAACTTAGCAATGTCTTCAGTCTTCAAACTATTCGCGGTTTAATCTGCAATTATTTTTTTTGTAAAATCGAGAAACCCTAACTAACAATATTATAACATTTTACTTCGGTTGCAATCCCAAAAGCTAACATGTTTAACGGGAAAACGTAATATTCTAGAAACGTCATTTTGTAGTAAGTGGAAAAACAAATGATCTGGAAAGACAAGTAAGCTTAATGGGATTACGTAATTTTTTAGAGTTTTAGACTCGGGAGAAATTGAGCGTGGCTTCTGAATCTTGTGATTGACGCATTTTCATTAGAACTCTTGACTTATTATTAATGTTGCGGGAGAGCTTGGTTCGCTCGAAACGCTCGAACTATTTGCTTCTAGATTGAATTTGCAATGAAGCAGTAGAGCTCCTTTATAATAGTTAAATTTTACTTTCGTGGTAATCCCAAAAGGTCTACTATATATCATGAGGATACGGAATATTCTGGAAACATTATTTAGATATTCAGAAACCTTCGTTTTTTTAAGAAGCCAGTTTTACTATCTTGAAAATGGATAAAATTGAGGCAATCGAATCCTATATCTATGGTTTTTGGGACTAGTTTCCTAAACGCAAGGTAGGAGGAGCGAATGGGTGCACCAGGACACAACACAAGAATCCTTTGTGAGGCGTTGTGCCGTAAACGCGTGATGAGCATGCCGGGTTTTGTTGTGTCACGGGATGCGATGCACCTAAAGTAAACGTGAAATATCAAAAGCGACCTTTTTGCACTTTCGATCACATCCTAAAAATAGCACAAGATATAGAGTAAGTAACCTAATCTGTAACTAATTCACAAGAACCTTTTAGTTCCAACAACAAAACCATTACCCTATCGTCCGATAACATATTATTAGGAAAATTAAGTACAATTTGATAACTAATGTGTTATAAAATCCTTATCTAAGATTATGCAAGGACAATGGTCTAGTCAAATTCTTAGAGCGTTGAAATAAATGAAAGGAAGATTTAAACAAGGTCTGCTCTTTACGCGTTCACGGCACAACGACCGTCTCACTCACAAAGGATTCTTGAATAAGCATCCACAGGCGTTGTGCCTGTGCCGTAAACGCGTATAAGAGCAGACCATTCTCATTAGCTCATGATAAGAGCCAGATTTTATCAGAGCAAAATTTTGTGTCCGTATGTGGTGAAGCCGTTATTAGCAGCTTAGGAAAATATTAACTTTTTGCGGTCGTCATACTTTAGGCGATGAGGGCTGTAGTTTCGGCAGGCGTCGAATCAATATCGTTAGTAGGAGGGATAAGTGGAAAAAAAACTCCTTTATCGATTTTGTTGTATTTTTTTTAACTCCATCCTGGCCTCGGTTACAGTTAGTCTGCAAAATGGATAACTAGAATCATAATTAGGACTTACGACTCGAAGTACCGATTCATTTATGCTTGAAAATGAAAGTACAGTCAGAAACTTACTTGGTGTTTCAATTTCTGGTGATTTCAAGTGCTCTGTTCTTCAAATCTATGATATATACGATCAGTAAAAACTAAGATGGCTACGTGCTAAAAAAGAGACAAGCTTTTTGTTTTGCAAAACATAGGCTTTTTATTTCGACGACAATAATCGAGACAATTTTTTAGATCACTTAAACTTTAAGCTGAGATAAAGAATGTGACTAGACCAAAATAGATTAGATTATATATAAAAAAAGAATATACTAAAACAATGCACAACAATGAAAAATAAAAAATGGGGTTTGAGCAGAATAAATGAGTTTATTAATTAATTGCAAGTGCATCCAGAAAAATGTCATCTGTGATTTTTTATAATTCTTTCTAAAGTATTTGTCCCTAATGTAAATGTATTGATTCTGCCAAAAATATAAAAAAAAAGATGTAGTTTTGATATGTAGATATGCAGAATTATGTCAATGTTAATAGAATATTGTAAATAATAATGAGTCAATTTAAGATAGTTAAATTTTTTTTTTAAGAATTAGTGTCCAAAGTGCTTTTTATTTAAAAAAATTAAAGTAAAATGTGTCAAAAAGCCATGAAAATAAATTTGTGATGAAGAAGCATGAAGCTGAATTTGTTTATGATACAATTTTAGTGCTGAATCAAAAACATTATTGCTGTTAAATAAATTAAATAAGGCATAATGATAATTCCAAAAAATATGATGCACCAAAATTATTTGTTGCAGACTGGAACTTTAAAAATATATTGATAAAATATGGCTGGTGCATAGTTACTGATAAATATCTTGAATTGTTATAACCAGTTATATTTTAATCAACATTGGAACAATAGGTATTATATCCTCAATAACCTTTCCAATCACTTGTTCTGATAAGGATTTTAATATTAACAATTCATTCAAGTGTATGTTTCATTCTTCATTAGTTCATTGATCTAAAAATCAATAAGTAAAAAATTATTATATTAAATCAAACCATAAATTAAACTGTAATTATCATGGTATCTATTACTCCGTCAGTTTCAGGTCACAATTTTCAACAAAAAAATTGTAAACTCCATCATTTATTCACTATGTTTCAATAAAAAAAATTGTTCAAGTCCATCAGCAACTGCACACCAACCATTTACTTAAAAAACGGAATAAAAAAGCCAAACAAAACCGCTTTAACTCATTACTTCCGCCAACCCCTCGTACCTATTATACCTAGAATTATCATCATCATCTTTTCCTTCAGGTTTTTGTTCAGCAACCTCAGCCGTTTCAGTAGGGATGGGCTGTTCTTGTTGTTCTGATGGTGCTGGTTCATTTTTCCTAAGACCAGGAATAGGGATGCCTGAACCAAGCCAACCGGTCATTTGTGACTTGACATTGGTGATCAAATCCAGCTTGCTGCCTCCCTTTGTAGGACTGTTGAAAATAGAACATGTTAAATGTTACATAAGACAGTTCAATGACCTGATTCAAGAAGGGTGAGTCATTCTAAAGCTACTAGATTCTTGTAAGAGTATTACATAATTTTCTACCCCCTTTTGTTCCTAAAGGATAAATTTTAGTAGTTATTCTTTTTTTTTACTAATGTGAGCCAAGAATATATTATAATTTGCTAGTCATTACATTTTAATTGCAATAGTCCAGCAACTCTTATTTAAAATGAATTCAGTTTCATAAATCCCCACAATGAAACCTTGCCAGCCATTGGGCTCACATTCCAATATGAATGCAATGAGAAATGTACTTGACCTAGATAAAAGTTACACTGTGATCAATATTTCATGAAAGTTTCTCTTACACAATCTAATTAAATATTTCAACATAAAATTTTTATAGCTATTGGAATAATTTGATTGCAAAGATTGATATTGAATTTCAGCTAATTATAACTGCTAAATGTAATTTTAGTTTACTTTTACACATTCAAACCATCATGACTTATTTCTTTTGTACAGCCAACGGTTTTCCTAAAGGTAAAATCCGTAAAATATAGAGAAAGGAAAATGTAAACAATGAAATTATGGTACCTTTGTCTCTCGCCTTCTGCCGCCGCGGCCTCGGCAATCGCTTCCTTGGTAGGGGTTGGAACTTCCTCATCTTGGGGCTCACCCTTAGCCGCCCCCATCCACGAACTGACCTGATTAGTGAGTCCTGAAAACATTTTCACTGGCACTAGCTAAGCAAAGGAACTACACAACACAATCACTCAGCGATTTCACAACGCTGCGACAGTTTCGCACATGACCCACGACACGGACGGTCTGCTATGCGGCTGTAGAAAGCGTGATCAGCTGAAAAACTAAATGAAAACCACGATCGACCAGCGAAAATGAGGAGGAATCCACTGCGCATGAAAACTTGCGCTCCTGCGCTAGCTATTTACGCTATGCACAGCTATCCACACATATGACTCAAATCTCCTATTGAAGAATAAAACTTAAGTCATGGAGTTAAGGTTGAAAATCGCAGTAGCTAATTAATATCTAGTTCTATTCCATTGGTTTCGAGAGCTAACGTCAAAAATACGTCAATATTCAGATTGTACAAAATAGAACCTACGTTTAGTTATGCTATGTGTAATGAATAAAATAATTAAACAAATACTGAATTGACTTCCAAAAGTCAAAAGCATTAAAAAATATTTTTTTGTAACTATTGCATTACTTTAAATAGCTCAATTTTAATATATCGCACACCCGGTGCAACAACGTCATAAGTAACAAATTACGTTTTTTTCAGGAGATCGATTTAAAAGTTGTTGTTTTGATAAAATGAAATGCATTTACAATACTTTTATATATCGATTACCAAAATATTGTTTGTTCTCCATATTTTAAAATTAAGGATGTTTCAGAAAAAAAAATGTTATATAAGTGGTACATCTTTAATATTTTTTAAAACTATACCTACATTTATGACATTATTGTGCAGAAAATTAAATTAAAAGTAAAATTTTCTGTGCAATAACGTCATAAAGGCAGAACTAAACAAAAAATCTAAACTCTTAATGTCTTATAAAGGGACTTTCAAATAGAGCGGGTCGATGTTAATAATCTGCGGCGGCCATTTTGTTTTGGCGGCATCTGCCCAATATGTTTTTTCTTATTCAGTCGTAGTCAGTGCGTATTAGAGGAATGTCTACCGTGAAGCGGTGCCTCAGTGCCGTTTTTCTGGTAGTCCGATGGTGAAACGGGGACGGAGGGATAAGGTTGTGTAGATCCTCGGCACATTCGCCGAAATGTATCCTATAAAAAACCGATAGGCTGGCAACCTTGCGACGGTGCTCCAGACTTTGTTGTCGAGTATCCGTCAGATCGATATCGCAGATGATTCTCTTGGCCCTTCTCTCGACTGACTCGAGCGCCTCAAGCTGCTATTTGGCTGAACCGTCCCACAGATGAGAACAGTACTCCACACCTGGACCGGACTTGCGCTTGATAGAGGTCAAGTAACTGCCCCGGTGTAAAATACTGTCTCACCTTGTTGAGGATGCCCAGCTTTTTGGTGGCTAGTTGAGCTTTCGACTCAATGTGAAAGCCGAAATTAAATTTCGAAGTCAGCGAGATACTAGTAGCTCAAGACGATCGGTTATTGGAAGGGATACATCTCGGAAGGTAGGAGTCAGGATAAATAGACTCCGTTTTGTGGAGATAAGACACGCCGTCTTACTAGTATTGAACGTGACTAAGTTGTCTTCACCCCAATTGGAGACTGCCTTCAGAGACACGTTCATACGTTCGACCATTGCCTCTCTGAGCGACTGTATTTGTACACGACTAGCTCGTGAGTTGAGTATATAGCTTTCAACAACCGTTGTGTTGTCTGCGTATCCAAACGTACCTGTTATCAGTAGGTCGTTTATGTGAAGCAGGAAAAGCGTTGCTGCGAGCACGGATCCCTGAGGGACTCCGGCATTGATTGCCATTTGATCGGACGAGCTGCCATTAACGACAACCCGAATCGATCGGTCCCTCAAGAAGTCTTATACCTAATCACAGAGACTATAGTGGGTAGACCGAAGGACGGTAGCCTGCTAATAAGGACCTCGTGCCAAACCCTGTCAAAAGCCTTCGAGATATCGAGCGAGACTGCCAAAGCCTCTCCATTCTTCTCGATGGCTTCACTTCAGATGTGCGTGGCATACGTTAGAAGGTCTCCAGTAGAGCGGCCTCGGCGTAACCCGTATTGCTGGTCACTGAGGAGGTCGTTCGCTTCTAGGTATGCCAGGAGTCTGTACACGTTCCATACTCTGTAAGAGTTCTGAAAAGTGACCGAAATCGGTCTATAGTTGGCAGGGTCGGCACGGCTACCCTTTTTCGGCACTGGTTGCACATTAGCAAGCTGCCAGGATTTTGGGACTTGTCCAGAAGCCATGGAGAGGCCAAAGAGGCGCGTCAATATGGAAGACAGTTCAGGTGCGCAGGTTTTTAGAACCATGGCTGGAATACCGTCGGGACCACTTGCTTTGTTCACGTCTCGATTCCGCAATATCCTACGAACCTCTGTCTGACGTATGCGTATGTCTGACATAGAAGTCACGCAAACTAGTGGACGAGGGGGGGTATAGTGCCAGTCGTATCTAGCCGCGAAGATTCTGCGAAGATAGAAGCGAATAAGTTCGCTTTCTCCTCGGCAGTGTGGGCAAGTGACCCATCAGGTTTTAGCAGTGAAGGTAGTAAGGGGCGGCAGAAGTTCGATTCGACTGATTTCGCGAGTTTGTTCCCAATGCGGCGAATATGGTCAAATCGAGCCTTCCGTAGAGCGTTTTAATTGTAATTAAATTAAATTGTTAATTGTAATAAATGACAGAACTACTTACTGCTTTTAAAATAAATAGGACTACAAAGTCAGAAGTGTGAACTTATGACATTCTTACCCCAAAATTGTATGAAAATTTGTCATAATTCCCTTTATGACGTTGTTGCTCCTACTCACAAACATTTTCTGCGAGAGGCCGCGCGCAATCGTCCAATTAGGACGTTCTCGCACTAGAGTTCTCAAAATTCCGCCAAAACCACAACGACAGTTAGGCCCTCAGAGGGTCATTTTTGGAGTTACATTTATGATATTTTTGCACCGGATGTAGACGCATGTTTAACAGCATTTGTGATCAAAATCTCATTTTTGCAATTTTAGCACTTATGACGTTATTGCACCCGGTGTGCGATATATATATGAGGACTTTGTGCAACGTCATGATAGTTCTTCCAAAAAGGCAGCACCGTTGATTGAGGACTTCGGAATCTACATTTTTATTATCTGTAAAAAAAATAGACCAAAAAAGAAACTTGACAATTTGACATTTTCTGATTAACTCACAAATTTTGTTTGCAGTGAGTTTTTACAACAATCTCTGTGTTTTATAAAACAAATGTAGTATTCCGTGGTCCTAACGACATAAAATTACGGTAGTACCTAAAGCAAAAAGTGTCAGCGGGTAAAATTTTCAACATGACCGAAACACGTAAAATACAGCTTCACCTTGGAAAATGTATAGAGGATTTGGACAAATTACACAATGTACCAGATTTGAAGTCTACGAGATCTACTATGTGAGTATAGCCTTCCTCCTTACCACGAAAAACATTAGGTCAAAGAGTAAACTAGTGACATTTGGGTTATTCTTCCAGGTTATGCAAAACGGCTCAAAAATTGTTCGAAAATGCGGAAGACGCCCGTGCTAAGGGAGACGAGGAGTATTCTTATGTTTACTACATGAAATACCTTCGGGTTATTGCGTACATCAGCAAGGACAAGGAGTATTTGAAGGACAAGTCCTATTTCAACAATATGCTTGGTAGCAAGAACCCAAACAAAGCTATCGATGCTGCTGAAAAGCTGAAGAACAGCTTGATTGAGAGGTAAGAAGTAAAAACAAGTTGTTTATGGTTATCTTGTTTTGTTACCCTTAAAAGCTATTAGCTTGGGTTTGAGTGCTATATTGATAAGGTAAATCATAATGTAAACAAAGATGTTTTATATACTCTGGTAATTTATCTCTGTCTGGTATGTGTAAGTCCACAAGCAAGGTTTTATTGATTCCCATTTATTGGACATTGATTCTATGCCAAGATTGATTATGTTCAATTAATTAATAATGTGACAAAGAAATAAATATTATTCCCAATTATCTACATTTTTAAGTCCCTAAGTTCTAATACCTAATAATGTTAGCCTTGACGGAATCCACAACATTGTTGTTTATGGTCTAAAGTTAGTCAGAAGTTTGCCAAACATTAGTATAGCTAGGTTCTACGGGGGCTTTACAAGAATATTAACAAAAATGAGGAAAACAATCTATTGACAAAAATATAAGTCTCTGTCTATATTTTTATGGTTTAGTTTCCTTAATGAAAAAATCCTATTAGAACGAAAAAATATATATAAACAGGTTATCGTTATGTAACAAAGTGCTTAATATCTTCTTCATAAGTAAAATAAACAAAGAAAGAGAGTTCTAATTCCTAGCATTAACCATTCTAGGTATGAGAAGGATCAAAAGAACAAGCGCATGGCTGACATAAAGGAGAATGAGTTAATTAAGCAGAAGATAGAGGAGAACAGGAAGAAAACCACTGAGACTACTCCCATTATTGAACCTCCTCCTGCTTCTGGGTTACCAGGTAAAATTAATAGTATTTTTAAGTTATTATTGATTTATTATTATTATAGTTTTTTTTTAAAAGGCTCACTCTCTACCACATGGATCCTAAACATAATAGAAGAACTTTGATTAATATAGGTGTGATGTTATGTTATGATTATCTTTATTTCAATGGCAACAGTACAACATGAGTGCAAAAATTTCTTCATTTTTAATTAATATAAAAAGGAAAGATTTTGTTGTTTGTTTGTACCCAAAAATCTTCAAATCAACTGCACCAATCTTATGAAAATTGGTGTAGAGATATATTAAGATCCCAGGAATAATACAGGTTACTTGTATCGAATGGCTATGCGGGTGGAGCCGCTAACAAAAGCAACTAAACTTGTCGAATATAAGAAGTTTTACATAACTTGTGCCACATTGCAATATACTGCATGTGAAATTTTACCAAAACTAATGAATGGCCGCACCGACTAGACGGTAACGCAGACTAGGTGGCAGTCGAAACACCGACTAGTCGGTTTGCCACCTTATTGGCCAAACTCATCTCTATGTATTATCCTCTATTTTTTAAGTGTCTTCAAACAGAATTTTTGACTGTAAATTATTGACTGACTTTTTAAAAAAGAGGATTGTAAAAGATAACCTTTACCACTTCTGCCAACAACTTTAATTTCTGCCATTGAATTGACAGGTCCGGACGAAGTGACTATCAAAAGTGAGCAGCTCTACAACATCTTAAAAAGTGGCAAGCTAAAGGTCATGATCCTGGATGCAAGACCTGCTAAGGATTACATGGAGTCCCACATTAACTACCCGGCGTGCATCAGCGTGCCGGAGGAGCGTATTTCACCAGGGTATAATATAAATATTTTGTCCACCTCCAGAATTTATTTCTTTTATGAATCATCCATATTGTGTGTTCACTAGATTTATCAGACAGGAATTTTATTGTGAGATTCCTTATTTTACTGGTGAGCCTATATCTGTGTTAGGCAATTCGTCCTAAATCTCTTAAACAATTTAGATAGAAGGTATACGGGTAGTTGGTAACCTTGGAATGGATTTAGACTACTTTTTGGATCTACTACTGAGGTAAGCGATTAACATTAAACACAGCTATCACACTTTCACTAAACTAACTTATTAATTAGGATAGATACTAATAAAACTAACAAATAAGTTTCTAAGATATGAAATATTATGTATAGGTTTAAGGCTTAAATAAATAATCACACTTTCACTAGCTTCTGCACACAATTCCAACCCACATATTATGATGTGAAAAAAAAAGTGACCTCAATGTTATTTAAAGATACATGTCGTGTGTACACATGTAATGTTATCAAAATCCATTATGCACACAGCGTCACGAACTTTCTCAATTACACTATCAGTAGAATAGTATAATATTTTGTTAAGTAATAATATTTTACTTTTCCCACAGTCAATCAGCCCATGTCCTTGAAAACAACCTTCCACCGCCATCCCGACCGGTCTGGGCCGAGCGAGCGACTATGGAACTCATTGTGATGCTGGACTGGAACAGCACTGCACCCATCCCTGGGAAGAAGCTGCACCTGCTCAAGACTATACTGCTGAAGGTGAATAAACATTTATATTATTAACGGCCAGTTTCATTATCCTGATAAAGCTTCAGATAGCTGGAAAGAATTATCAGTTAAGGTTGTACATATTATCTGTCACTTAGGTTTTGACTTATCTGACAGAGAAAGTGTCTGCACTTCTGAATAAAATATCAGAGATCAAGGATTTTCTGCATTTTATTACATTAGTCATAATGTAATACGTACAAGATTTCGCAGTTTATAATAAATCCGGCTCGAAGGACCAACAATGGGGTAACCGGGTAAAATAAGTGTAATGTCATGAAAAATGTTCTCATCAAGTATATCTCTTTCTATACAGTGGGACGTAAAAGTGCAGAACTGGTCAACCGCTGGCTGGTAAATAAATGAATGTAATATGATCCGGCTCGAAGGACCAAGAACATTATATTGAAATAAAAATCCTACTATTGTAAACTTATAGTAAACTGTCTTGTTTTCTCTACAGTGGGACGTGAAAGTGCAATACTCCCGCCAGCCCCTGGCCCTTCACGGTGGTTACGAGGACTGGCTGCTGAAGTATCCTGCCTTCACCACCAACCCTAAGGCCATGCCGCCGCGGCAGGACGACTTCATGGACGATATGCTGAGTAAGTACAAGAATGGGCAAACATTTAAGGAATTAGTATAGTAGTAACCACATTTGTTGGTGATTGAGTTTCGGATTCACACTTTTTAAGTATGGCGAAGTTTGGCGTCAACTATACCATCGTTATCCGAGAGTCCCTGACAGACTCTGGAGAATCAGGACTCCACTCACGTTCAGCTCGTATTATTATTATTTTATCACCGTAAATGACCATTTTGGATGATTGTACGTTCCCTGTTCGTTTGCAGGTGACATCGAGTACCCGTCGTGGTCGGACGTGAGTCCCACCGCCACCCCCGCCGCTCGCTCCCTCAAGCCTGGGGAACCACTCGTGGATAGGAGCAGTAAGGTTAGTAATCTTCTTATTATTTAAAGGATGGTATTTAAAAGTGCTTCAATTTATTCCCATATAATTTAACTAATTTTGCCTTTGTTCCACCAAATATACTGAATGTGCACCAAAATATGTTCACTAACATATTTCATAGTGAGCACCTATTTAAGAACTGTTGCAAATTTGTAAAAATAGTACTACACCTATTTTAAAAACAGATTGATTCTAACACTCGCCGACCGCTGCCGCGGCACGCTCGCTTCGCTCGCTCGGCTCGTGCTGTGTTATGGTCGCAGTTCTAACCTAACCTAACCTACTACTTTACCCATAATTGACCTATGCTATAACTATAGCTTTTATTTTGTGAAACAATCAGGAATATTTGGTGCACGAGAAGTATTTTTCGTGGAAGAATAAAATAATTATTGTTACAATAGAAATATTTGCAGCGCACTAGAATAAAAAAGTGTTATATCTTGGTGATAATTTGGAATTTGTTTGGTGTAACATATTTTGTTGGCCGAGTAGTTTAATTATAGCAAAATAATGAAACGGGTTTTGGTGAACACAAAAATATTATCCTTATTTAAATGGTCTAGATTTATTAATTAAATAAAATAAATAAATAAATAAATATTCCTTAACTCACACACAACGCCATCTAGTCCCAAATTAAGCAGAGCTTGTACTATATACATACTTATTATACATAAAAACACCCAGACTGAGACAAACCCCCATGTTCATGCACACAAAGATTTGTCTTAAGTGTGAATCGAACCCACGACCTCGGCGATGCAGTCAGGTACACTACTCCCACTCCGCCATCCGGTTGTCATTTTATTATTTGATCTTGGTTTTGACATGTGCAAGTGTCCTTTATATATCCATGGCATATAGAATTACAGATTCCTTCATACAGTTATTGAAATATTACACAACTGTAAAGTAAAGTAAATTATAAATAAAATATTTTGAATAATACTGCTATTATAAATGATGTAGTGACTTTATTCTTTATACCACGGTTTGTCTTTCGTTATGACTCATCTGTTAAATAGATCTTGATAATTGGTATAAATAGACTTAGCAGCCAGTTAAGCTTCGGTTTCGTTGCCTATGTAAAGTAAATGTGGTGGTTTCCTAGTGAGCAGTGATCATTATAACGTATTACTTACTTACCATGTTACGGCTATAATATTACGGTCGCATTATTCCACACCTCTTTCCTAGGCAACCGAAGCTTTACCCGCTCTTTCTAACTTGCACATACAGTTTGTGCAAACCAATCTTATTTTCTGCTAGGCGTTCAATCTTATACTAGTGCAACTAGAAATTTTTATACATTTATAATATGCACAAAATGGAGCATTAAGCGTGTAGCCGGTACCTAAGGTTGCTTATTATTGATATTTCACATTAGCGAAGCCTGTGTATAGGTAATAATAAATGATTCATATGTTATCCCATATTCCAGGCGGCAGCAGTACAGATGTACACGGAGCGTGCCCGCAACATGCACCTCATCCTCGAACAACAGGAACGCATCGCTGACACCTCGCTCACCCTCGAAATGCAGAGGATCGAAGCTGAACAGGTAATATGAGTATTTATTTACATTATTTATTGTGGATTCAATCACAGTACAAGTGTGGGCTTCAGTTTTACAGCTGACCAATAGGATGAAGAATATTTTGTCTATTATCTTAAAATATAAGTTTACAATATAAACACTATATTGTAAACTTATATTATACATATAAACGCTTAACACTCACACTTGTTTTAGGACTGGGAAAAAGTCCGGCTTCAGCGTGAAGCAGAGGTGCAAGACGACCAACTCCGTGCTCTCTACAAGCTCAGGGAACAGGAGATCATATCGCAGCTCATGCAGCTCGAGAACAAGCAGTTTGATATGGTAAGTCAGCTGTTGGTATACTAGGAATGCATCATACGCGTAGTAGTCGTAAAGATAATTTAATAATAAACTAGATGACCCGCGCGGTTATAACGGCGTCAAACGTTATTCTGTCCGGTGGCGCCCGTAAGTAAAAAAATACAACGCCATCTATTGAATTTTTGCGTAATCTTACTTCTAACTGAAACCCCGTAAATTCACCCTCTTGGTAATCAAATTTAGAAAAACCGGTTTAGAAATTCATTTATTTTAATTTAAGTTCAACTAGGCGAAATTTCGTGCTTCTAACTTCAAAAATGACGGACTTCCATTCAACCGTTCATCCCTCATTTTACCACCTTCGGAGCGGAATTGCCAGAAATTCCTTCTAAGTGCGCCCCTACGCCATGTAAGAAACCTTCATGCAAAATTTCAAGTTCCTACCCCTAGCAGTTTAGGCTCTGCGTTGATGAATCAGTCAGTCGGACGAACAATTATAGAAGTATAGGTCTGCTGGTGACTGGGGAATCGAAACCGAGACCTCGCGGTGACAAGCGCATACGCTAACCACTAGACCATATAGAAGATAAATTATTCAGAAGATTGGATCCCAGGGACATGGATATAGAGGGTTCACGATACAGTATTGCTATATGCCGAGGAATAATCGTCTTGGTTATTTTTTGTATGGCATCACTGATACATTCATAATAATACATTGTTAACTGTGTATTTTTTACACGTGTAAAGGAACAAGAGAACCAGAGTCTCCGCGAGCAGCTGGAAGAGTACCAGAAACGGGAACGAGAAGAGGCAGAGAAGTTAGCGGATACTATTGCCAACTCTACTGAAGAACAAAGCGCTCCTGATGTTGAAGGTATATTATATCTTCCTTATTTAATTTTTTGAATGTTTTTCATATCAGATGATGAGATTTTTCATAATCGCAATTATCTGACTTCTATAATTAAGTATTTAACTATGGCATGTTATTCATAATACTAAAGTACAGTCGATTTTTTTTCGGACTTGTAGCGGGATTTGAAACTGCGACTTAAAGATTCCAGCCTATCGCTAGTGGAATCTTAAGGTCGCGAGTAATATTATTTCCATACTTGTTTAGCTATATAGAATAAAATATAGGATACCTTGTCAAAATATAGGTAAACATAAACCAAATGCAAGAATTTTTAGTTACATACTTTAAATCTAACTCATGTTATGGTAATACAAAGTTTCATGGGCATGTCCATTTTTAAAGTACATATAAAAAAATATATTTTATCAATAAATTACCTGCATAATTTATATACTTTGACCATTCCTTTATTTTCTTTTTGACAGATCACGCCTATGAATTACCGTTTTTTTTTTGTCAGATTAATGTACTACAATAATAATGTACTTTGTTGACAAGCGACACTTTTTAGGGAAGTTCACTGTTTGTAACAAACAACCACAGACTATAAAATCAAATCGTGAAATGAAATAAATCGATCATTATGAAAAAGAATAATTTGACTTTTTTGTGTATTGTCTGTATTTTTTATAAAAAAAAGAATATAATTATAGTATCATGATTCCATGAATAATTATTTGCAAGAAATTAAGTCGAAATCTTGGCATGACATATCAAAATGTAAACAAAGGTAACTAGGAAACCGTCATAGACTAAGTATGTGACATTATTATTATATTATTATTTTGTACCTATATTTATTTCATCTAATAAAAACTTCTAATAAACGAATAATTAATAATGAACTAAAACCATTTCAATGTAATTAATCGATTGAAAGTTCTTCTTAGACAACATCGATTATGATTTCAAATCAAATCAGTAACGTGTGAAGGCATCCCTAAATGTAATCTGTCAAAAAGAAAATAAAGGAATGGACAGAGTATAGTAACTTTTGTAATAAAACCATTTTCAGAAACACAATATTTTATATAGGTATCAAACAAAATTCATAACTTCACATACAAAATACTTAAGCGTGACGTCACGCCTTTGTAGTCGTTTGTTTGAAACGTTTGGTCGAGTCTATTATTAATGTGAATTTACAATAGTATTATCTCAGAAAGCTTATGTGATATCAATGTACATAATTCTTTTAATGATTGTGTTAAAGTCTTCTTTCGGGTGTTGATAAGAGACGATAGGTTACAAAACTAAATGTTCATATTTACTGGTACCAGAGTTCATAATTATATATTAAACTAGTCAATAACTACATTATTCTTACTTATCTACGACTTATCTCTAGCGATACGGGACGGCGACTGGCGAACCGGGCGGCTAAACTTAAGCATCCACTTAAATACATAAATGCGCCGGTCGCACTGTGTCCCTACAATGATGTTTCTAATAACGAGAGGTGTTTCAGTTACATACGAAAATAAAAATAAGTCATCATGCCTACTCACTAAGTGCCTCTTGTGGTAGCGAAAATTGTAGTGATTGTCAATTTTTGATCTACCAAATAGATAGATAAACTCTTTATTTGTACAAGTTAGCACATATTTACCGTTAGGTCTCGACTTCGATTCTCGGGTCGATCAGTTTTCAATAGAGCATGGAGTTGGATGTGTGGACGGCGATAGGCTCACTTGTCACATGGGACCTAAACATAACCCTTCTGATGTATGTGCCATCAAGTGCTCGCTGCTCGAGGACGCTGTTAGTGTCCGCCCACTGCATAGGAAGAGTTAGGTATTGGGCACATTCATTGATAAGTGGTGTTGCGTGGGGCAGAGCGCCAGCGCCAGCTGAGCTCGGCAGCGGCGTCGGCGCGCGACGTGGCGGCCGCCAACGCTCGCATCGCCGCCGTGCGCCAGCAGCGCGAGCAGCTGGACCGCGCGCGCGAGCTGCTGGAGGCCGAGCGCAACCGCAAGCTGCAGCAAGCCCGGGACAAGCGGAAGCCCGAGCTCAAGGCCGAGCACGGGGTGAGCCTTCTCTTGTGCTACTAATATGCTGTTTTGTTGTTTTTGTATCACTTCACTTACCATATTTATCTTCACACATATCTTACACAGGATCCTTTAACTTTGTTTCATGGGCGTTGCCAGACAGGTGGTTTAAACCCTTCCCCCTTTAACTGTCTGAAACAAGTGGCCATTTTATAAACATTTCAGCGCCTGCCTCTCTAACTCTTGACGACAAATTGCTTCTTCACTCAAATTAAATTCTAGCTACGCCCATAATGTATCTAGTACATATTAACATTTCCTATTGTCATAAATAGTACTTCATCCCGTACATTCTTACTAGCTCTATTTCTTTTTATTTATTTATTCACATACACATTTATTTAAAAGACTCATAACTATCCCACTGAAATTTCGTATAACTCTATGCATGGTGTATCATCTCATACTGGTACCGTGGCAGGACGAAGACGAGGACACGTACATGCTGTCCCCCGATAGCCCGGGAGCCACCGGACTCAACCGCTCGCAATCCTCGCCTAATATCGCCAAGGTGCGTATTGTGTGTACTTACCCGTTGTCCTAGGCTATTTATACAAAATGTTTTGTTTTTTTTTATGTGACATTTGTAGTAAACGGACGTATTACTCACATAATGGTTAGTGGTAACTATAGCCCATAGACATCAACATTACAGAAAAGCAGATTGAAGATGCGTCGCTTCATTTGAGGACTATGGTGATATGCATCATGTGCCAGTAATTTCAGGACCTGATCTTATCACCGAATCGGAAGGCACTAGTACAAGCACTACTATTTGGTGGCTGGTTAAAGTTGACTTGAGCTTTAGCAACAATCTAGTAGCCTGCCAATGGTGGGTGGTGATTTCTGCCACTACCATAAACAAATTTTCAAAAAGAGATCGATCTTTTTTCCATATTTCTTTATATTTCCAAATCCACCTCCATATTTGGTAATTGTTCTGACCTATGTTGGAGGCACACTTACAGTTTTAATAAAATGATGTAAGTATGCCACCCACGGGCTCCTAGACTAATAAAAGACCAAAAACCATTCTATAGAAGATAACATCACGCCTACATTACCCAGAAGGGTGTGGCAGAGGTGTATAACACCCACATTTCACCTGTTATGTTTTAGATTCCACGGATCTATCGCCATCCACCAGGCACAAATCCATCTCCGTGCTTCATCATTGCTTTTAAGAATTTCATGAAGGAAAAATCACAAATCACAGTGCCCGACACGACCCGGTAATCGATCCCAAGACATACGGCGCATACGTTAACCACTAGACGATCGAGGCAGCCATTCGATAGAATTGTAGATAAATCTATTGTCACTGTTCAGGTGTCGTCCGACGAGGAGGAGCCGCTGCCGACGTTCGACCGCAGCACGAAGCCCAGCAAGATGGCGCCCACCAGCGACCTGCACCAGCGGGATCTGCAGCCCGTGAGGGGGGAAGTGGTGAGTGAATGTTTATTTTGTGTATATGATGACAAACAAGCATATATATACGACCCCTAAAAACGCTGATTATAAAATCAGTCGATTTCACGGTTGGCGTAGTGGTTAATAGCGCCCCGCTGCGCCGCTAAACATATTATATTCGCCACAATGGTGAACCTGTAAAAAAACCTTTAAGGTGGTATAGCTAGTTAGGCTTTGAACGTTATAGTATTATGCATAACATTGGTGTAAAATTTCGTTGATTCCTAAGTAGACCACTCGGATAACTCTCATGTTCCGACATCGTAGTTAAGTTAAAAAAGCATTATTTAATACTATTAATCAAATACTAATTATTTCACGAAGATCCATTATTTTGAAAGTTAATTCCCTAAGCAAGTCTGAATAGAATTTGCTAGATGATTGCCTCGCCAAGTTATCGACAACACGCATGTTAATGTGTGACTCAGAACGTCACAGCAATGAAACCCCATTGTGAATGTATTACAGTAATACAAATAAAATTTATGATTTATTTAAAATCTAGTTAAGAATATTATGGAACACGCAAACTCTCAGAGGGCGCTACTAACCATACATTTAATAAACTGCCCTTGCCTTGATGGACAACTTCGTAAAGGACAAATATGTAGTACACAAAACCAGCGAGCATGTATGACGAGATGTGTGAATGTTAAAGCAGCGAAAGAAGTAAGAAGGAAGCATTATATAAAAAGTGAAGCACATGGCGTTCCTTCGTCTCTACCTATCCCCGTGAGATAAAGGCGTGATTTTATGTATTGTTATAATATGTATGTATATAATACTATGTATCAATGAGCTCATGATATTTTACCCTATTAGTAAGCGCCCCTTTGGGCAAAAGGTCTCACTACCAATACTGACCAAATGTGCGCTGCAAGAATAAAAATATAGGCGCTCTGACCGACGTCTCAGTGCTGCTTACTTGTGGGCGTCATTTCAATAACCTTAGTTTTCATATCTCTATAAACGATTAATTAAAAATCTGTTTACTGACAATGCGGCGTTGAGGCTCTAGAACAGATTTTCCCCTTATTTCAATGGCCAAAATTACTGAAAACTCAGCCACCAGATGTCGCTCAGATAATGGGTTGTAATGAGCAGCTCTGATTGGTCGAGAACTGCAAATGTCAAACTGACCAATAATTTGCAAGAAGCTGGGTTCGAAATGTATGGAAATGAGCATGCTTGTCTATGGAACCATTTGATAATAGAGAATGAAAACACTCTTAAGTTGTTCTCCTTTAGCGCTGTAGTATTACTATAGTTCTTTATCTGTCTTAGAATAACGACATCCAATTTTTAGATTTGTAAGACTAATATTAATACCTCGAGTAATCTGTGGGACAACCTGGACTATTTTGACGCTTATCTTCTCAATTACCTTCTTATTAATTATTTTATAGCATTTAGCTATGCTTAGCAAATTATACTAAGAAACAGTTGAAAAGTTTCTGTCTAAAATAAGATAGGTCACGAGATGACGTAACATACAGTTGAGAAATGTAGAGTATTGTTAAGAGGTGACCAAAGCTGGTTGGCTAAAGCGGCTGCCCGGTTCAAATCCTGCAGGTCCCATAATTTTCCAACCGTTTCAGTACCAATCAGAATGGCATTACTGCGTGTACTCGCAGTATGTGCCTACGTGGGTGATCCTACGTACATTTATGCATCGTGTCGTACCGCAGCCAAGGCCCGGAATCCGCACGAGTGCGCTAATCCCGAGTAGCTATCAACAAACGTGCCCCCGACTAATAAACTATCTACAACATATTACTTTATTTTTTAATTAATATATAATAAAATATTTAAAATAACGAAATTTTTGGTTAGTAAGTGAACACTGATCATGCAATGAGATATTTACTGATTTGACTTCTATTAAAGTTTTAGGTACAAAACTTGAATGTATAAAATTTAAAAAAAATATGAATGTACTTTTTGACAGGATTATGTCTGTCGGGTTAGCTAGAAAGAATCCTAATAATCCTACTTAGGGCTTCCAATCCTTGCATTGTATGTTAATTTCGGGTTCTAGTTATAATAATAAATAGTTTCTTACGTAAGAAACTTATAACTAAAAACGTTTTGTCTGTCTTTACTTCCTTACTAATATTATAGACGCTAAAGTTTGTGAGTATTAATGTATAGATGTTTGCTTACTCTTTCACGCAAAACGACTGCGACGAATTTAATAAAATTTTGCACACATGTAGGTTATAGCCTGGATTAACATATAGGCCACTTTTTATCGTAATATCACGCGAGCAGAGCCGCGGGCCGAAGCGAGTACTAAATCTATCTATAACATTTTACAATGTCAAGACGAAATAATTGCAATAAAGGATATACTTAATTTATTTTTCTTTCTTATGTTAAGGTGTGCTGTCAGAAAATTCAGTTATGTATTAAGCTCGCCTTTGTTTATGCCTAAGATTTGTATTTATACTCTGTTCATTCCTTTATTTTCTTTTTGACAGATTACATTTAGGGATGCCTTCACACGTTACTGATTCGATTTGAAATCATAATCGATGTTGTCTAAGAAGAACTTTCAATCGATTAATTACATCGAAATGGTTTTAGTTCATTATTAATTATTCGTTTATTAGTAGTTTTTATTAGATGAAATAAATATACAAAATAATAATATAATAATAATGTCACATACTTAGTCTATGACGGTTTCCTAGTTACCTTTGTTTACATTTTGATATGTCATTCCAAGATTTCGACTTAATTTCTTGCAATTGTATTATTCATGGAATCATGATACTATTATTATATTCTTTTTTTTATAAAAAATACAGACAATACACAAAAAAAAGTCAAATTATTCTTTTTCATAATTATCGATTTATTTCATTTCACGATTTGATTTATAGTCTGTGGTTGTTTGTTACAAACAGTGAACTTCCCTATAAAGTGTCGCTTGTCAATAAAGTACATTATTATTGTAGTACATTAATCTGACAAAAAAACGGTAATTCATAGACGTGATCTGTCAAAAAGAAAATAAAGGAATGGTCAAAGTATAGTTGTTGTTTAAGTAATTTTCTCGTGTACAATAAAGAATTAAGCCTTATAGGCTAGGGTTCGTTACCTTAATTATTTTGTCACAAATATTTAGCATGTACGAAGCCGTGTAACTTCCACACGCGATTCGCCATGTGCTTGTAGTTCGTCAACTACTGATTTCGGACCGATTAGCGCACCTCTGACATCGTGTCACGTTCTCAGGCTTTATGATGTTGTGAAAGGAACGTGAGCGAATACGTAATGTGGGTGATGTCTTTTCTTTTTAATTGACGCACGGGCTTGCGACGTAAACAGCCCATGAACTTATAAAAGATTGCAAGCTGAGTCTATAGACAGGCTAACGGTGAAGGAAAACATCGTTTACTTAAACCTTCGAGTACTTTTAGACACTCTCAGGTATGCAGGTTGCATACCTGAGAGTTTCTAAAAGTACTCGAAGGTGTGTAAAGTCTCGCTCTCGCGTCAGCGTGGTCTAAGGCCTAACCTTCATTATGAGAGGAGGCCCATGCCCAGCAGTGGGACACGTATTTGACAGGGCTGCTATTATTATTTGTGGTTTATGTTGCCATAACACGGGACTACAGAGTTCCGGACCTTTGGTAGGCATGTGTGGGGCCGAATCCAACAGCACAGAGGCCCGATAAACATTTTGCTCTAAATGTAATGCGGCAACGATTTTACCATCGTAGTTATTATTATATATTACTACCTTGGTACTAGCCCAATAACCAAAAGCGAGTTTCCTCGTAGTTATGCCTTTGAAATTGACACTTCCATCCCCGAGCATCGCCGCTCTGGCGACTTTATGACCACCGTTTGTATGGTCTTTATGGATCTTAAGATATTTTATTTATTGACATCAAAAGGATCTTAAAAAGTAGATGCCTCCAGGTATTGCATAGTGGGTCCTCATTGTGAGGTAACGACTGTCCCAGAGGGGTTTTATTATTATTATGATTAGAGTCCATAGAACTGAAGGCGGCAGAGCTTACGCACAACTGTACAAGCTCGAAAGAGATATCGTTAAAGTTAACCTGTCTCCAAATGGTAGTGCTTGCAATTCTGTGTTCCACTTCAACCACCCTAGCTCATAATAACCAAACACACAAATATAGTAACGCGTATGCAATTTGCTTTTGTGGATTGCGGATGTTCAGGGCCTGTAGTTGCAAGAACACAACAACAGATGGACTGCACAAACACCTATGCTCTTGATTAGGCTCATGTTCATATGCTACTATGGATCACATGCTGAACTTCAACCTTTTAATTTTTAGTCCTTATTTCCGTAGAACAAAACGTGCAATTAAAATGCCACAAAGCACAAAGTTATGAGTAGTTTATTGTAATGCGGGTTATGCGGCTGTGCTAACATATTCAATAATTGGTGGAATGTAAGTTTATGGCTATTACCTTCTGTAAAAGCTTTTAACGGCATATTCCAGATTGTATCATACATTCTTGGAATTTCTACGAAGTAGATTCAATTGTGTATTTGTTTTGTAATTATGATAGGTATGAATATTGATTGCCCCGTTTCCACACAGATTTTCCCTATTATAATTTTGTTCCTAAGTAATAGGATATAAGCATATAACTACTAGGTAGCCTATACCTATATCTCTTGTATTGTACCAATATCAGTTCTTAACAAAAACAGTTGAACCTTTAAACCTTATTTCGATTTCAAATATGACGCTTATATTTCAAAGAAAATGTTCATGATTATAAATTTAACCTATACTGTAGCCAAATTATTGTTCTTGAAAACCATAAACAAATTGTTGCGTAGTGAGGTAGGTCTAAAATAGCCCAAATAATTAAAAAGTGAGCCTGGCTAAACTTTTTTATTATTATTAGAAGCTACAATTAGCTATATAAATCCGATTAGAAATTGCGTGCGGTCCCACTGTACATTAAGTTTGATGATCCGGCGGTTTGTGTAAATTTGCTCGTCTGACCAATGGGGATGTGAATGTTGTTGGGTAGGGCAGTTATCGATGTTTAGAAATTGTCGATATTCGAAAGCTTGCAACAGACATGTTGCTGTACTAAGTTAAAAATTAATTAATAACGCCTATAATACTTTTGTGGTCGAGATCCAGGGTGATGGAAACTGCCTCTTTATTTACTCGCTCGATTAAAGTAATAAAAATACGTGCGCTTCTGTAATCCATATGATTGTAAGAAATAAGACCATGCATAACAAGACGTTGAAGATGATCACGAATTTTATAGACCCAACCGCAACACAGTAATACATTGCACGACATAGATGAGTTTGTGGTATATTCCTCGCGCCTTTCATAAAATGGACAGAAACTGTTGGTGACAGATAATCCGCTCCAAATACAACCCTAATGCTGCCCACGATCCTCAGACATGAGGGTCCGACCCCAGGGAGAGACGGAGAGAGTCATAAAACATCGATGCTATATTAAAGTTCATTGGCCACATCCCTGCCGGCCGCCGTCCCTCCTAAGTTCGACTATAAATTCGTGGCCAAATGATTAATAGAGCACCTTGGCTCGGCGATGGCGATTTAAATAATTGTCCCGGTGACCTCTAAGCTTAACTACAATAATACTTATTGTATATATATATATATATACTCGTTTATAGTATATATCTGCCTTGTCGGTCTAGTGGTTAGCGTATGCGACTGCTGATCGTTAGGTCCGGGTTCGATCCCCGGGTCGAAAAACGGGTTATTTTGAATTTTCTGCCAATCAATTCCTAGTAGCAGCATGGGGTTACAAATTGGGAGTTAGGCTTTGTAAAAGTGAAATAATTTGGATAGTATAGGCGTGATGTCATATTATATCAAAAAGAATGTTGTCAGGGTATTATAGTGTCTGTTTTTATGATAACTTATTATGATGGTCAATTATTGCATGCCAACTTGCCGTTACATGCAATTAAATATAAATTATTAGAAAAAAGTAAACATTCTTTATAACGTTAGGTTAATTAACAAGATAAGAAAATGAACAAAATAAACGTTTTAACAAGTTAGTTTATGTTTATATGTAACCTTATAATCATACAACACCGTCACATCCAAATATATGCGGAAACTATGGTCCGTTCGTTTTAACTGTTCAAACCAATATAAGTTGGTTCCCAAAAGATATTCGCATAGCAATGGTCAGCCTTGAATCAAACACACAAAGCTACCACACCACAGTTGTCCTTATCAATCATACTGTCTGCTGTCCAGCTCGCCAAACACTTGAATTCACTTTCCTTACCTTTTGAGGTAGCTATAATTCCCAGGGTTTTCAGGACAGTTTTTCGACAGAGAATTTTTATCCGGTGGAAATTGATACTTACCATGTATAGAAGCTGTGGTTTCAAAAAATGTCGCTATGTCGCATCCACCCCGTATATTTTATCTAGCAATCCTAGCCAGCCACCATTGTTTACCAGTTCCCTGAAAACTATTGAATTCATTTAAATAAATCTTGGAGCCGGTTCACAATCTAGTATGTGTAGAAGTAGATAATTAGTTTTTTATTTGGCATGTACTGAGCAGATAGCTTCTAAAACAGCGTGTTTATAATAAAATGTATTCATTACAAAAACGTAGCTTTTAATATGTATGTACTTATTTAGAAAATAAATGTAATCATAACTCAGTGTATACCATTTATACAAAAAAACTGTATCAAAGCCTGGCTCACTACTAATTAACAACAATGTAACAGACCTAGTTATACTTAAAAAACTAGTTATATCGCTACTCAACGCGAACACCTCGTCACTACATTATTTACAAGCGCAACAAAACAATATGTAGTCACCCTACGCCACCCCTAACTCCTAGGCGACACCCCCAGCTTGCACGTGAGCTCAGTGCTGACACAGCTACGGGAGCGAGCTCTCGCCTCAGCAACGGCCGCGTCGACAACCCTTAAAAAAAATTGTGAAATATATTTTTTTCTGCCGCAGTCGTTAAAATAGTACAATAAAAAAGTATGTTGCCAACGGTCCTATCGACTCTGTTCATGTTTTATTTATTAGTGCTCCTAATTTTAGTTTTCCCTTTGTCTAGATACACTAAATCTAGTCTTTTATTATCCAACGATAATTGATTTTGTGTTAAACTTTGTGAAGCGTGAAGTATATCGTTTTGTTGTGTAAATAAAGCGGATTTAAATAATTTAATTTAGTGTTACATCAACAAAAGTAAAGTTTGTCGTAGTAAACTTTATAAGTGATCTTTAAACAAGACATTTTAAATAAGAAAAAAAGTTGTATGCTACTCGGTAGTGTTGAAAAATTTCGACAAAACTATAAGAAAGTTAGATTAGCTGTCAAACATAATTACTACGAGATAATCGAAGACGTCTTGAAGCAAAATTGCATCAAGTAATGTTAGAAAGCATACTGTGTTCCAAAATGAAAACGGAGGTGTTCCGAGAGGTCGGATGTAGAGGTGAGGGGCGGCCCTGGGACCCTCAGGCCGGGAAGGTGGTTAGCTGCGAGCGGCGATGCCTGCCGGTGGACCCTGCCACCATGGTGCTCAAAGTCAAGGTCAAGCTAAAGTACTCGCAGAACCACATCGTATGGCTGTTCAGACGTGTGAGTACCGATAACTAGTAGTCGGTATTATTTGTTATACATTACGCCTCTACTAGCCAGAGGTGTTAAAACACCTATACTTATTATATTTAACTCCCATAGGATAGGGATAAGAGATGAGCCTATCGCCATCTATAGGATACAATTCCAGATTGCTGTTACTGAGAATTTGTCTATATAACACTTATGCTCAATTGAGAGATCAAACCTGGAATTCAATCGCACACATTACTGGTAGACTAACGAGTTAAAGAAAAAAAAATATACAGATTCGATTGTTCTGGTACTATTATCTAGTAGTATCGAATATTGATGAATTATTTTTTTTTTTTTTTTTTTTTTTTTTATTAAAATAATGTAAAACGAGAGCCATAGTGCAGCAGCACCGACGTTTCATTATAACTTTAATTAAAGAGTTATCATGGCCGTGGTAAAGCAGACACACGTGTAACCAATCTTAATCCAGGCAGGCTTACCGCCTTGTAGTTGTAGCCCCGTATAACATACATGACATCACGCCTTTTTTACCCAGAAGGGTATGGCAGAGGTGTACAACACCCACATTTCACCTGTCATGTTTAGGTCCCATGGGATAGGGGAGGCCTATCGCTAAATCCAACTCGCACAAATCCAACTCCGAGCTGCTATTGTGAATTTCCTGACGAAAGTTTCACAAATAACACTTTTGCCCGACCCGGGAATCGAACCCGAGAACTTGCGGTGCGAGGCGTATACGCTAACCACTGTTGAGGTAGCTCGGTATTAATCCATACTAATACAAGCTTCGATACGCGGTCCGCCCGTGCGGTAGGTATGTCGATAAAAAAAGAAGCTTAGGTCAACTCTGGCTTAAAAATAGCTGCCAAAGCCGAAGCTGATAAAAAAAGATACCTCAAAGCTTAAAGCTAAAAGCTTTGAATATTTTAACTCTCACTTCTTCGTCGTGTCGATAGCTGAATCAAATTCTGTTGGCCCGATAGTTGACCACTGTTATGGCGCTCTCATCGGCGTTCATGAGCACCTCTTTTGTCGCCATATAGTAGTTAGTCATCTAGATATGCCCATTTGACAAGGTTTCTCTTTGCGTCCGTATTTCTTTAACTGAAAGTCAAGCATTTTGCAACGAGTTCAAGAAATAGTTAGAATACTTATAGGACAGATTAGTATTTATTACTGCAGAACATTTAAAATGCCTCCACGGTCAACCTTCGGGTTTACAAAACATCTTAAAGTTTAACTAAACTACCTCGTTGGTTAGCGTATACGACCTTTTTTTTTTAATTTCTCCGACCTCTAGGACTTGGGTTCGATTCCTGGATGAGACAGTGTTATTTGTGAACTTTCCACCAAAAAAATATCAATAGCAGCACGGTGTTGGAGTTGTGCTCAGTGGATGGCGATAGGCTCACCCCTATCCCATGGGACCTAAACATAACAGGTGAAATGTAGGGGTTATACTCCTGTCACACCCGTCTAAACGCGTGATGTTATTTCATGCTTTAAGTTTTCTCAATGTTCTTAGACTTTATCATCTACCATCAGGTGGATTTCAAACTTCTTAGCGTCGTTACATTTGTTGCAAAAAAAGGTTTTTAACAATTCTTTTTTCATTCTCATAATAAAAAACGTTATAACATTTGACCGTTCACCCAATACATTACGTAGCAAGTTCGTATTCGTCTGACCTTTACCTTTGGCTGCGATAGCCATTGGCGAGGCTACTCTATAGCGTCTTTATATACGCTATGCCTGTGATACTCAAACTTTTAGCGTTGTGGACCCCATTTTATGATTTATCTGATTTTTAGCATGTTCAATCAACTTTTTTGTGCTCACTCGTGTACATGTTTGATAGACAAGACACTAATTAAAATTTGTTTATACTACTAAGTACACTTTCAAAACCAAAGTAATATAAGCAGTATGCATAATTGCCACCAATAAGGCACGGTTGCTAGAAGACGTTTTGGAATGCCAAATAAGGTACGTACCTTGGCATTACAAAACGTCTTCTAGTCGCTGGGCCTGGCTTGAAAGAGATGTGGAAATAGCGATACTTCCACATGTCTTTTAAATCGGGCTCCTAGCAGGCTCGACTGGTGGTGCCACCCTGAATATGGACATTCCGTCTTACCCTAAAAACCGGAGTTTATGGAATCGAAACATTTTCATACAATTTATTGGGTCTCCTCGAACCAAACTTTGAGTAACAGTACGTTTTACCTTACTAACTTTCGTAGCTAACTAAAATAATAGCACAATATAAAAACGTTGCGAAAATGACGGCTTTAGCGATGTTTCCGACTCGTAATAGTATGTTGGAAGTTAATTTATATTAACATTTTTATTTTAGGCTGGCATTTGCAAATTTATGGTGTGCCTTACTTAATTTATTTCTGTCTGGCTAGAAAATTCACGTGCTTAATCAATACTGCAATATATATTTTTTTGACACGCTGCCATACAATAAATTTATATCTTTTCATGTGCCTATGTCCGGAGATATAGAATAAGCCTGCATCGTGGTCTTGTGGTGTAATGTGCGACCGCTCACTTTAAAGTCTCAAGTGCGATTCTCGGGTCGAAAAGTGTTCGGACATGGTACCTAAACGTAACAAGTGAATGTATGTTATACCCCTCCATCCAGTGCTGGTCTTGGAAAAAGGGGATTATGCGTCACCCCCAATAGAATTTGGTTGTTTTCGTTAGATGCTACAATAAAATTAGCTTAAGTTAAATGTCTGTAAAGTTAATCCAAAATATATCGTCGAAGTAGATGACAGGGTAAACGATATTCTATGTTGTCGATAAACTTAGTCGTGTAATCTGGAGTAAATCGGGTTTGCATAATAATGAGCTGTTAATCCGTTTTCAGTGTCGGCAACCAGTGATACTCTATAGGCTCTACATTTAGGGTCGACACACACCAAAAGCGCGTCGAAGCGCAGCGAATCGAAGCGCAGTTTCAGTGTTATATGAATTCCAACTCTATTCTCACCACCATAATACTTATTATCGCATGAGAAACTCAAACGAGTCGCGCGGTTGCCCGCGGCGCCGCGGGAATTCCAGCGAATTCCATAGTAGTAGTAGCGTAGAGTTTCTCATGCGATAATGAGTATTATAGTTGTGAGAATAGAGTTGGAATTCATATGACACTGAAACTGCGCTTCGATTCGCTGCGCTTCGACGCGCTTTTGGTGTGTGTCGACCCTTATAGGCTATGCGGGATGTATATGTTTGTTTGTCACCATGATTGTCAGGACGTATTGTGTATTGCAATTTGATAGTACTCTTAGTCCACTTTCTTGCAATATTACGAGGTTTGTAATATTCGCTTGTATAAAATCTTTTTGTTCTTTCATAATATCTGAACCTATGTCGATCAGTACTTGATTACAACACAACAATTAGGAGTAACATCATAATTATGGTGTCATTGATTGACCATCGGAACACTATTAAAATAGCAGACTTAGGGCTCTGGCCTTTCTAAATGCGGTAAGAAGAGCTCTGTGCCCAGCAGTGGGACGTGTATTGATACAGGACAATGTTACAGGGTCGCGGTCTCACTGGCCTCAAGAACTTGGGCAACACTTGCTACATGAACTCCATCATCCAGTGCTTGAACAACACCGCCATTCTCGTCACGTACTTCTGCAACAGACAGTATCTGGAACATGTCAACAGGTAATATGTAATCTCAATTAATTAAACCATAGAACTAGGTAAAAGTGTCGAGCAATGCTTGTACTAGAACCATAGCCTTAAGCTTCTAGTTGAAAGCAAGCGTCAGCGTCAACGCCGTTTTATACAAAAAAGATGCGCGCGCAGACGATTGCTTCCAACTGCAAGCTTAATCCTTTGTGCGACTTGCTGTTGAAGCTTCCGAGTAACAGAAACATTAAAATCTTTCCTTGGTAACAGTCATGCCTTATGATAACGTCATTTAATGTTGTCAGGTCCCACAGCACCCGCGGCGCGATCGCAGAAGAGCTGGCGGCGGTGGTGTGCGCGCTGTGGTCCGGCAAGTACCGCTTCATCGCCACCAAGGACCTCCGGGTGAGTCCATGACTTCTTTATCTAGTTTATTAAGTTTTCTAACTTCTTGGTAATCAAGTCCTTCTATTTTAGCAGTTTTCTGTTACACTTTATACACCCAGTCATTTTATTTTTTTGATAATTTGTATTGCTTCAGTTCACGTTATAAGATTTACTAAGAATTGGCCTCATCTCTTGACTGTACCTTAAATTTTGTCGCATTTATTTCCTGGAACCGTAATGAAGTATAGATTTATCTAGTTGCAATCAATGTTGTTTAAACTAATAATATATTATATTATTTTACTAGAACGAGGTGGGTAAGCACCAGCGAACGTTCCGCGGCTGTGAGCAGCAAGACTCGCACGAGTTCCTCACCATCCTTATGGATTGGTTACATCTGGATCTGCAGTTCTCCACCAACGTGCCGCTGCACAAGGTACTGTATACCAGCCCTAATTACTTCTTATAATAATTTTAATAGTCAATCTTAGTACATCTATCTGAAGCATTTGACTCTATGTCTATGTCAATATAGCTAAAAGACCTTAAGAATTGTGTATATATACATATTTAGAGTAGCTTTAACTGATTCAGACTCTGCCATAGTGGTGGTCACAATTGGCTTTAGGTCAGTCGGTTGACCAAAATCTAATAAGTACATATCTCCTTTGGCGTACCGCAAGGTAAAATATTAGGTCCCTTTATGTTCATTACTGTAATGTATGTCGTTGCATATTGCACTTCACTGTCTCTGCATTATAAGGTCCATTTGCCCTTTCAGGATAGCCTTCCCCCATCAGAGAAGGCCTGGCACGAGTACACGAAGAGCAAGGAGTCTTTAATCTTAAGGTTATTCTACGGACAGATTAAGTCCACCGTCAAATGCACAGTGTGCAGCAAACAGAGTGTGACGTACGAGTCATTCTCGAACCTGTCGCTGGAACTACCGGCTAATGCTAGCAGGTGTTCCTTAAGTGTGAGTAATCTACTTTTCTTAATCTATAATCTATCTATCTATCTTCTATACTTATATTATTGTTCGCCCGACTTATCAACGCAGAGCCTAAACCGCTAAGGCTAGAAACTTGAAATTTTGCATGCACGTTCCTTACATGGCGTAGATTTATGGCAATTCTACTCCGAAGAGAGTAAAATGAGGGATAGACGGTTATTTCTGTACCGGGGTTTTTTAAAATTTTATTCCCAAGACGGTGAATTCAGGGGTTTTCAGTTAGAAGTTAGTTTACGCAAAAAATTGTTAGATGGCGTTGTATTTTTTTTTTACTTGCGGGCACCACCGGCCCAGGATAACCTTTGACGCGGGTAAAACCGCGCGGGTCATCTAGTTAATAATACTTCCACAACCATATTTGTCGTGCTCTTCGAGGTATAGAAGAAAACTTATTATGTTATTATGGTCAACCACCTCAAGGCCGACCGCGGTAAGCCTTGCTTAACCCGAGCATGGTACTGGCCGCGCGATTTTGACTTTGCCATGACTTCCTAAATAAAAAAATGTATTCCGTTGTTATATTCGTTCAAATTTTAATCAACCTATCTTCTTCACAGGATTGCCTAAAACTGTACCTGAACGGCGAAACAATCCCCGGCTGGAACTGTCCCAACTGCAAGGAAAAGCGAGACGCTGTCAAGAAGCTGGACATCTCTCGACTCCCTCCCGTCTTAGTCATACACTTCAAACGGTTCTACGTCGATCCTAAAGAATACATGTGCAACGCGTATAGAAAAAAACAGACCTACATAGACTTTCCCTTAGAAGATTTAGATATGAGACAGTTTTCACTCCATTGTCCTGGAAATCATTTGTATAATTTGTATGCGGTGTCTAACCACTACGGGTCGATGGAAGGAGGACATTATACTGCGTATTGTAAAAGCAGTGTTTATGGAAAGTGAGTATAGTGTATATTTAGTAGTAAATATATGTCTATGGTTCTAGAAATAACAATAACATTAATATAACATCACGCCTATATTACCCAGAAGGGTGTGCCAGAGGTGTACAAAACCCACATTATACCTGTTATCATTAGGTCCCATGGGAAAGGGCCTGAGCCTATCGCCATTCTAGGTTCTACAATAAAAAGGGATTTAATGTACTTATAATCAAACTGGACCAAACTATAGAAAACTATTTTCCGGTCTCACTAAATAGCCAGCTCTATAAAAATCCCTTATGTAACTATGGCTCTTAACTTCTTAAAGTGCTTACCTTTATTAGTAAATAACTTGTCAAAAATCTATTGATTTATTTATTTATTGATTTAGTTTGCAGACAAACAGACAACCCACCCCTTAACTTTAAGGCGCTTTGCGGACTCAGCAACATCTTTTACAATTTTATATGAAAAATTGATAGTTGCTACTATGTTGCTACTTCTGCCAAGTGCCATGTAACAAACATATAGCATTATTTGTTCTTTTGGTTAATTCAACGTATGACCTTCTCATTCGTTCCAGATGGTACAAATATGACGACCACGTAGTAACAGAGATATCGTCAAGCGAGGTGAAGTCCAGCGCCGCCTACATCCTCTTCTACACATCCTGCGCGACTTCCAGACTGTCGTGATGAGCTGGTGCTCCTTCCAGGACTCCGCCTAGACTAGCTCTAAAAGACACTACAGACGGCCATCCAGCGGATTGTGGTGAACCAAAGTGAAAGTGAAATTGTTTATGGTTTAGATTGTGAGCGCTGGGGAATTTGGGTTCTCACGTGATTATGGAATGAATGGTCGAAAGATTAGGGGGTCTGAAGAATAGACCAATTTGGTTAATGACAAGGGTTCAGTATACGTAGTAGACCGAAACCGGTCGGCTTGTCAGTGGACAGTTAGCTAGATACACCGAATCGTTCGGCCTTTAGTGGACGGTCTACTAAAAAGGCCTCTTATAAACGAGTGGTCTACTTGATAGACCGAAACCGGTCGACCATATTAAGTACGTCTATTATGTGGGTGGTCTGCTAGTTCAGTAGACTATTCCGACTGTAATCACATGAGTAACCCATGTACTCAATGATAGAATTGATTGATTAGTTGTTTTGACCGTTGTTACATTGTTGTTTTTTTATCTTGTTACTATACCAGGGTACTGTTTGATCGCTGTTTACGAATAAATTTGCAGAATTCCAATGAAAATTTTATCTCAATATGAGACTATAGGTTTTATATTCAACGGGTATTTTTTTTTTTATGTATGTTCAGCGATTTCTACACAGAGTGTAAATGCCATCGTGACAAAGTCGCCTACCAGTGGACTCAGCACATGATTCTGGGACACTGGACACAATATTTTCTTGAGAAATTATAGTATTGGATACACCTTCGCCTACCCATCACATTCCCATAACGTCTTCCATGTGTATGTCTTTGTTCAAAAGCCCTGTTTTACGTATTATTTACAAAATTAAATAAGTTTCATTTCCGTGCGGTGCAGGAAATGGTCATGTTTATTGTAAAGTGCGAAAAGTTTATCAAACCCAAAGTCATGGAATTTTCTATTTCATAAAAAAACTTAACGTTTTTATACAAAATTGGACACCTTGATGTAAGATAAGCTTGAATCACTGTTCTGTTATAATCTGAAAAGGATCTATATAATATTCTTATCATACTTAAAACCATCTAAACCGACAAAGTTATCTAGACCTCTGTAAGATTTCAAATTCTTTGTATAGCTACCGCCATCACTCATTACCTATTAGCACCGAGCTTTGGTTTAATAGCGGACCAATAGGACGAGGAATACTGTCTATTCATTATCCTATTGGATATTTACATTTGGTTTCGGATGAGTGCTGGCGCAGTCTAGGCATGTCTAGTGTACTATAGTTAATTCCCGTTTAAAATGACTATGATAATAATCATGCAATGTATTCAAATAAGTTTGTTGGTCAGGTGCTTTAAATCCTTGTCAGATTATAGCCATTTGTGTTTATGGCTAGAAGAGGATATTTCTGGCGATACAATGAAATGTAAGTTATGTCAAAGATCCGCTAGATGGCAGGTCAGTAAACTTAATCATATTTATTATAATATAATAATTGTTAATTAGACTATCTTAGCCCTTGTACATACAAACTACACGGCAACAAAAAAACGAATAAGTATATATTCTTATTATTATAACCAATATTGACTACAGGCCTCGTGAAAACCGTGATTTTATGTTTTCGAATCATTGAAATATTATGTTTTAATGTTTGATAGCTGGCCCTTTCTCTGTGAGACATGAGTGCCGAAAACAATGTGATTGAATGAGACAAGAAGTTATTATTCAAAACCCAAACCCAAAAAGGTGTTACCTGATATATTTAGGTCCCATGATAACTTATCTATCAATTTAATATTTTGTAAATAGGTTTATTCAATTTTGAACCCTAAAATAGATATCTATTTTTCTCATGTAAATAAATAAATACTTCAATGATTCGTAAAACGCAGTGGTTTTTGAGAAAAGCCACTTAAACAAATTAATACTTTGTAAAACGTTTAATGTATAGATTAGGTCTTGTACAAATAGCTTTTTCAAGTTGATTACATAGTAGGTTATTTTATTAATTTATTGTCAATTTCGATCTTAATTATTTTCAAGTGTCTGTATTGCAGTTACTTCAATAAAATTATATTTCAATGAGCTTGCACCCATACAATAAACACGAAATGAAATGAAGACTTACTTCTTCTGTTTTTAATACCATCAGCAAAAATGTAGACTAGAAACGGAAACTAATTTATTACTACTGGCAATATAATGACAAAGTTTTTTAAATTGGGTTGTGTTGATTGGTTGATTTATAATTGGGTAGCCATACGAAGACCACAGTCATGGCGGTCATATTAATTTCGATATTTTTTATGCCAAGCTGTAAATATTTTTTTATTTATGTTTTGATCGCTGACAGAATTAAATTTATTAAAGTAACTGACGTATAGACGAAAAGTTTTATCAAGGCACTCGCAGATGGTCAAGGATCGACTAAATATTAATGCGATTTCGAGGCAATACTGTATTTATAAATACGACAATATTCTCTAGTCTCTATGGAATCGATTTATTTCCTTATTTTTTTTTACAATTTGATTACGAAGGTTCAAACTACATAACATCACAACAAGTTTTAGTCTATCCTTGTCATCTGCGTCCAAATGCAAGTCATTTGATCGCCCATAGACGTACGACTAGAGTGAATGATATTGGGGTATGAACATAATGTAATGAATGAAAGACTGATAATGATTGCTATTTAGATGTATTTTTAATGTCTGACCGAAATTTTTACCCCAACAACTAAGAGTTACGGATAAAAAATAAAACGTTTATTTTTCAATTGGATATATTTTATCGATCTTTGTTGAATCTTGTATGCATTATGATTACTTTTATGCAAGAACAGAAATAGTAGGCACCTGCCTAGTTATGGGACTGGTAACTTATTTTTTTTTTTTCTGATACGTGCTTGAATGTATATTGTACCCACGGCGACACATCAACAACCTACATTTTCAGTATAAGATGGTCTCGCGTTGTATAGGCTTGCCGTGCAATGCTAGACCAGCTAATTATACTGAAAATGAAAGCTGAATTTGGCAACAATCAACTTATGATAAATAATGGACTGTGCTGTATCATGAAAATAGTGCTTTAGATACCCCAATGATAATACTCAGGTATAGAGGCCTCCATACATAATAGTAGTTAACGCTGCCAGACAATCTTACCTATAGTAAATGAACTTTTTAGGCAGATTGTTGAATTAAATAGAATTATTTCTTACTTGTAAAATATTTCAAATGATCTCGGATGACTTTTTTATACTTTTACATCATCATTAGATTGATGATTCACCTTAATACTTAATATGTATATTTTTTACGAAGATAATCAAAAACATTAGTCTAAATTCATTGACAATTCATTTAAAATTTCTTTTAGAAAAGTGTCGAGTTTTTAACTATCTAATGAGCTACTTTAATGAAACTGACAATTTCAAACAAAATTGTGAAATTCTATTAAAGTCTATTGGTCTGATAGTACATACCTACAAAAAAGAAGTCATAATGCATACAAAGTCTCCCAGGTTAAGGATTTGAAACCATTATGAATGATGTCAAAATATGAGTGAAGTAACGAATCGCAGTGCCTAAATTACTGTTTATTTCTTAAAGGACAACTGTGCCATTCCTATTCTTCGAAAAATAACGTTTTGGTTGAAGTATTACATTTTGTTGTATTGTATGGACACTGTATATAGCGTACATAAATGGATTATTGTATGTAAAAGTAAATGTAAGACAAACTTTATTAAATTCTTTGTTAATATATTTGGTAATTTTATTTTATAACCGATTGAAGAGTTAAAATATTTCACCAAAGACAAGTTGAGTGGGTAATTGAAACTACAGAAATGTATTACTGATAAATTATATTTCGATTCAGTAATATTTTTATACACTAATTATAAAATACACATACTTAAGAAATCACAGTTAAATCATTTGAAAATAATCTCATGATGAAAGAAAACCAATGATTACACACACAACACTATAAAATGGGAACACTTAACAAAATCATACTATTGTAGTACATATTTCTTAAAACATGAAGTATGGCACAAGATACTATTTGACACAATAATTATGACAATGAGATTATTTTAAA